>CM064340.1:0-1362500 GCA_032595735.1 Pelochelys cantorii
GGCTCCTGAGCCCTTAACCCGTGGAGATGCTCACCTGGAATGCCTGCAAGTGTCCTGGAGAAGGACACGGCACAAGCAGAGCAAGGACAAAGACACAGACAGAAACAGACAGACAGAACGTATTGGCCAATACGAGAGGGCGACAGGAGAGAAACACAGGAGAGGCAGCCAGAAACCTTACCGCCTTGCGTCTTCCTCCTCGAGCCAAGCATCTGCCGAGAAGGACACCGTGTTCCAGAGAAACCAGTACCCCTGACCAACAGGAGGTGCTTGTTGTTAACCTACATTTGGAAGGCCAGTCCTAGCTACCCGGATGTCCCTACCTGGAGCTAAGAGGGCTGTGAGCTGAGCCCTCATCAAACCAGACACTTCTCTTAGAGAGAGTATTGGCTGCTCCGCTTCCAGCTAGACGCCTCTTGCCTCGCATCGATCATGCTTGCGGGTCTGCATATCTCGAGCTCTTTCCATTGCATCTCAGGAGGACTTTCGGACAGTTGACTTCTTTTCCCTTGCTTTGAAACCTAACACAACGGGGAACAACAAACCGGTTACAAACAAGAAGAGGTCACACGACATTGCCGACAGAGATGACAATGCAGCATGGAGTTCCACTGTCAGCCACCCCGTCTCCCATGACCGCTGTAAAAAGCTACAAATTGAGAAGGACCCATTGCATCAACATCCAAAATCGTTACTCTGCACAGCACACTGCTTCCCTTCCGTAGACTCAATTCCACACGGCCCCACGCTGAAACCCGAAGCGATTATCCTGTTAAGAAACCTACAGCGAGCACAGATGACAAATTCTAAAAACTGGTCACTTACTGGGAATTACATGGGAGGCAGAAAGCTTGGGATTTTTTATATCACTTTAGAAGGGTACACAGGCCTCTTGGGTCCACAACTGCCAGCTTCTCCTCTGGCCACGGCTTGAATGATTCCTCTGCAAGCGCACCAGAAAAAGCCCACCATGAACCATCAATGAACAGGGGCCAAAAGTCAACAGTGACAGAACTCTACAAAATCTAAATCCATTCTTACGTCCCCAAGGCTCCCAAGATCAAGCCTGCAGGGACGCACATCTACAACGCCTCCAAGACATCTGCAGAAGGAGACGACACAAACCGAGACAAGGACAAAGACAGAGACAGAGTGTGTTGGCCAACACGTGAGAGAAAGAGAGACACATGGGAGGAAGGCAAGCAACAAACCATGTGAAGTCACCCTCCTGCATCCAACTCTCTGCTGAGGCGGACACTCTGGGTCTGCCCAGACAAACGAGCAGTCCCTGAAAATGGGGACCTTGCCTCCCTTGTGAACACGGCTGCTTGTCGGGAACCTACGTTTGAAAGGCCAGTCCTAGCTACCCGGATGTCCCTACCTGGAGCTAAGAGGGCTGTGAGCTGAGCCCTCATCAAACCAGACACTTCTCTCAGAGAGAGTGTTGGCTGCTCCGCTTCCAGCTGGAAGCCTCTTGCCTCGCATCGATCATGTCTTGAGTTCGCTGCTCTCTCTCCATTTCCATCACATGTTGGGGGGAGGTTCGGATAGCTGACACTCTATTACCTTGCTGCTTAACCCAGCCCAAGAATGTACAAGAAACCCATTATCATCTCAGTCAGCAATGTCGCATATCCTCTTCTTTCTGAATCTAACGCACTATGTGGCTCTACCTTCCATCACCCCGTCTCCCATTCATGTTGTAGAAATAAAACTACGAAGGAGCCGGTGGACCTTACATGCTAAACAGTCACTTTGCATCAGAAACTATTGTCTCTTCCCCCAGACTCAATTCCATGGGGCCCCACTCTTCAACACGAAGCAGATGTCTTGTGAAGAAGCCTACAGTGAGTGCAGAGTAGTGTAGTAAGATTAGCACCTGAAACAAAAGCCCATGTAGCACAGGCGTGATTGGAGGCCTGAGGCCTAGCTAACAATTGACAACACTTGGGTAATATAAAGCAAAGCTAAGCTGTGAGCAAGAGGCAGGCCCCTGCTCACAGTACTTGGCACAAATAGGGCTGAGTGCAAAACACTAATTGGTACTAGGCCCAGATGGAGAACCGTAATTAGTACTGGTCATAAGTTGAAAGCATTTGGTAATGCCAGCTCATTAAAAAGCCTAGTACCTACAATCCCCACAGATACTAACCCGGGGTTCTGGAAAGGGTCTAACCTGACAGCATGATGGATAGAGATGTCCTAATCAAACCACAAGGTACAGGGTGATGGGTGGTATCTTACGTAGCATTAGAGGGTGGTAACCTGACAACATCAGAGATTGGCAACCTGACACATCAGGAGTGATGTGTAATCTGTTTGCACCCGACGGTCTTTGTCCAGCTGAGGGGGCAGTGGGACCTCCCACTGATTTAGCTGTGTCCATTGTTACGGGGTACATATGCATAGTGGTTCAGTAAAGTCTGACAACTATTACTGTACTTTGCTTAACGATAAACTTGGCCGAGTGCCTTCGATGCTTGTCTGGTTTGTGGTCTTTGGGGCTCTCAGAGTCTGTTGTGTTGACTAACTCTTCAAGTCAAAGCAGCACACATGATGGAGCACACACGCATGCAATCTTCTGGTTATCATCACTGACTGAGCAGAAGACCTGTCAGGATACTGCAACAGTAAATTCTGATCTACTACATTGGTGACCCCAACCTCTGATCTGGTAAGCCAGTAACCTGTCCGCTGTAGGAATTGCAATCTAACATGACAGAAAGCCACGAGCTAGAAAATCCCTTTCTCCCCTCCTCAAAAATACTCAGTGTAATAAGGTATTGATGTGCAGGGTTGCTAGCAAAAAAAGGTCCATATGTATTTAAAATATGTCGAGGAGTAATGTAATTTGTAAGGCTAGGGCAGAGACTGTAGCCTCGAAATGTAGAATATTGTAAACTGTAACTATGGTTGTTAAATGGTTAAGACAACACACCAGAAAACTGGTAGGGGAAGTAACAGAAATAAAGAAAGAGTTAAAAGCCGCAAGAGACGTAACAGAGCCCTGAAATGCTTCCATTCCCCTTGCAGGGCAGCAAGTAATCCAGACACAGCAGTCACAGGAACAGAATAAAACAGTAGAAACACCCATAAGAAACCTACTAAACAGACATATGCCATCCCCTGTTATAAATATTGGTGGTCACCCACGGGCTTCAGGTAGCTACTCTGTGCCTGAAGAATTGGGGACAGAAATTAAAAAGATGGCATGGCAAAATTTAAAAAAAAATCAGAGGGGGTCCACTTCATTGCAACCACAATCATAGGATAAAAGCCAGGTTCTGGTCAAACTAAGAATTAGACTGGTGCCTGTCAGAATGAGCAGGTGTCCAGAAGGAAGAAGCAAATAGTACTGTCTCAGGATAGGTAAATCAAATGAAGGAAAAAATGGAACAGTTCACAAAGCATATCAGGAGATAGGAGCTGGGACTCAATTGCAGGGAAGTGAATGAAAAAGCATTTGAAAGTGAAAAGCAGAGACTGAGTGGATTAACACTTGAAATTAATGTACTAAACTCAGGGAGGTGCCCTAAAACAGTTAACTGCAGCGTGTAAGGGCACCCCTGCAATCCATTTGCTTGCAGACAAAAGCAACAGACATTGGGGGGAGCAAATTCAGTTTTTACAAGAGCAGTTAACTACCCAACTCCTCTCAGAGCCAGAATAAATCCTCAGTGGATTCCCAACTGTTTTGGCCCACCTAACCATATTCCATGCTTAGCTAAAAATATATCTTTCTTTCTCAAACATTTTTGCATACCAGTATGTTTTATTTCATATTCTTTCTCCATCGGCTGAATTTACTGCTGCTGCCTGTGCCTTACAACAGCTTTGAAAGTTTCTCTCTCTTAGCTTGGGTGTCTCTACCTTCCTTAATTGCTGTTCACCCCCCTTCCCCTACCTCGTCTCACTTTGACTCTCTTTTTGTGTTAAAAGTTATAGTTCAGGGGTCTGCCAAATATGGCTCAGTAAGGAACCAAATATGGCTCTTCTGTCATTCCCAAATACACACAGCTTTTTAAATTAAAATGAAAAATTAATTCAAATTTTTAAAAATCCCTAATTACTCATGTCAAGATTTTTTTGTCTATTTCACCTTTAACTGTTCATTTTAATAACCATCCATCCTCTCCACTCATTGTAAACTTAAAGTCCTGGAGTACAATGTTTTATTTATGCCATTATTAGTCATCACATCAATTATTAGTAAGAATAAGTTATATATTTTCTGTCATTCAAATGGGCATTCTTATATGGCTCTTTGTTGACCACTTGTTCTGAAATGTGATGTAGTTCGGCTCTTTGGTTTGAAAAGGTTGCAGATCCCCTGTTATAGTTTTTACAGAAACCTGCAAAAGTTAAAGCAACTGAAAACAAAACAGATCAAGAAAAAGAAAACAAGGTAAAACCTTTACTTTAAATAAATCCAGTAAATTAATTATTTTAACCCTTTAGGAATGCAACAGCTGGAATTACTCCTTTCTTGAAGATATGGTTGCTAAGTAACAGACACGCACACGCTGCTTCTAATCCTAGCCACTGACTAATAGTTGAAACATTGGCTTTTCTTATTTCAATATAGCAGAGTTTTAAAATAAAGTTTAATATAAAGTAATGAAAAACACCTTAAGTTACTAAATTAATAGAACAAACTTGGCAAATATTAGTATAAATTTTTAGCATTTTTAATTAAAATTTTTAAATACGGCAATAACTTTCTCATTTAAATGTTTAACACTTTTGTTCTTCTATCTTTTATTTTGTACAGTTATGAATAGAATTCCAGTGCGATTTGGTTTTAGTTGTAAGTTCTGTGTCACGTGACTACTTTTTTTGTTTATTTTGTTTCAATAGAAGTCAATTTTATATCCTTTTCTTGGGAAAAAAAGAAGTAGTATCACACTATTTTACTATCATGTTTGGGATATAATAATAATATTAACACCAATTGTTTTTGTAAAGTTCAAAAAGGGCTTAGTTATAAACATATGTACATATATTTTGCCTCAACAAATAATGCAATCGCCAATAAAAAGAATGATCTTATTAATCACAATTTTGTTTAATTTTTAATTAAGAAAATGTAAGGGAAACCTCAATTAAGGTTAAGATAATATTAACAAAATGTCAATTTCTTCTTTGGGTTTTTACAAAACTGGTTTTACTTTTAAATATAGTTTTAAAAATGGCATAGCAATAATATTCAAAAATAACCATTTATGCATAAAGTTAACTAAACAATTTCAACAGGTTTCCACCTTGGACTCCTAAGCACAACAAAGCATCATGAAAGTTTAATATCCTCAAAGAATTTGCAGAGACCTGTATTTAAACATTTATTTTGGTCTAATTGTACACTTGGTTTAATTTTATACACTTTGTTACATTAGGTTAAAGGGTAGTAGTAGTTGTTAACATTTGTGCTTCTAAACAGTTAAAGTGGAATTGGTATCACAAGCAAATTAACTCTAAAATTATGTTACTCTTTTGCTCAGACAGTGTTCAGCAACGGAAAGCAACACACCATCACATGGAAGATTCTAAGTATCTATTTTAGCAGCTAAGCATTCTGTTTAGTAAAAATATTAGTAATGTACCTCAAGTGAAAAATCAATGTCTATACAATAACTGCAGAAGAGTAACTTGTGGTATAAAAGACTGAGTCCCTGTTACATTATAAACAAACTAAATTAATCTATGCATTAAATTTAGGTTACTAAAAACAAGAGAAATGTGCAACAACCAAAAAAACCCCTTTATTATGTTGACTAACTTAGGCTGTTTAAGATTATATCCCACAGACCAAATAGACAAGGTTATATCACACCACAAGGACACCAGAAGATAACAGTACACAGCAAAGAAATGCCCAAGTATCAGGAAAAGAAAATAAATGCTTTATATCAGTGGTTCTCAAACTTTTTTACCCGTGGACCATCTGGCTCAATGCAAACCTTTCAGGAGACCAACAGTTGCTAATGCAAACTCACCATTAAATTACATAATTACCCCCGAGCCATTTTGCTAGTGCTGCAGCTAAGGAGAAAGGTTTAATTTAAATTATTAAACAAATTAAGCATTTTAACTTTCTCGTGTTAGTTTATCAACCTTCATTTTAATTAAAGTAAAATATTCATTTATGTCCAACTGTGGCGGGCCACTCCCTCCTGGCCCTCACGTAGGACCTCTTAAGTCCAAGGCCCTCTGGCCTGAGTCCGAAACACAGTTTAAGTCTTGGCCCTTTAAGGCAAGTCCCAGGCTCTCCGGCCTGAGTCCGAAACCCCGTTCAGGGTTGTAGCGGGGACACACCCCAGGTAGGGGGACCCGGGCCCACCCGACTCCACCGGGTCCCGGCCCAGGGCCCTGTGAGTGACCGGATAGCGGGTCACTCCCTCGGCAGGGCAATCCAGCCGAAACGCGCCGAGGTTCTCGGGCCGGGAGAGGCGGTTCCCGCTCCTGCCCTGGGCCACTTCCTACCTGGTTCACTGGGGTTCCTTCCCATGTACTCGTCCAGCTTGCTGCGGCCTCCGGGCCGGCGTCTCCTCGGCGGGCAGTCTCTGGGATGCACCAGCTCGCCTCCGCGTCCCCACCGGCCTCTTCGGGAGTCTCTGGTGACAGCTGTGCAGGAGCTCCCTTCACAGGTCCTTCTCCTCCGGCTGTCACCCCTGACTGAGTCCTTCCCCAGGCTTTTATACTGGAGCTACAGCCCGGGCATGCTCAGTAGGGCTGCGGGGGAGGGGCCTCTGCAGCCAGGTAACCCTGGCTGGGCCCTGCAGGCTCAGTGCGGGGCTGCCTCGCCCCATCACACCAACATACAAGGTTTCAATGATTTCTTTATTTATGGAAGTGGCGGGGAGCCTTTTTTGGGTCGGGAAGAAATACAAGGAAGAAGGAACAACAAATGATTTGTATGGAGAGGGTAGGGTGATCTGTGAGTTACCTAAGGTGTCTGTACATGAATGCAAGAAGCCTGGGAAACAAACAAGTAGAATTAGAAGCCCTGGCACAGTCAAAGAGCTGAAGTGATTGGAACAACAGAGACTTGGTCGGATGATTATCATGGAAGGGTATAAACTGTTTACGAAGGACAGGCAGGGGAGAAAAGGAGGAGGAGTTGCATGGTATGTAAGAGCAGTACGATTGCTTAGAGCTCCAGTATATAGAGGGATAAAAGCCTGGTGAGTGTCTCTGGGTTAAGCTTAGAGGCTGGAGCAACAGAGTTGATATTGTGGTTGATGTCTGCTATAGACCTCCAGATCAGGTGGATGAGGCTTTCTTCACACAACTAAGATAAGCTTCCAAATCACAGGCCCTGGTTCTCATGGGGGACTTTAATCACCCTGAGATCTGCTGGGAGACCAATACAGCAGTACACAGACAAGTTTTTGGAGAATGTCGGGACAACTTCCTGCTACAAGTGCTGAAGAAACAGACCAAGGGCCATGTTCAGCTTGACCTGCTGCTCACAAACAGGGAGGAAATACAGGGGAAATAGATATGGGTGGCAACCTGGGAAGCAGCGATCATGAGATGGTCTATTTCACAATCCTGACCAAAGGAAGAAAGAAGAGTAGCAAAATACACACCCTGGAGTTCAGAAAAGCAAACTTTGATTCCCTCAGAGAAATGATGGGCAGGATACCGTGGGATGCTAACATGAGGAGGAAAGAGGTCCAGGAGAACTGGCAGTATTTTAAAGAAGTCTTATTGAAGGCACAGGAACAAACCGTCCCAATGTACAATAAGAAAAGCAAATATGGTAGGCGACCAGCTTGGCTTAGCAGTGAAATCCTTGGTGAGCTTAAATACAAAAGGGAAGCTTATAAGAGTAGAAACTTGGACAGATAACCAGGGAGGAGTATAAATATATTGCTCGAGAATGCAGGGCAGTAATCAGAAAGGTGAAAGCGCAATTAGAATTTCAATTAGCTAGGGATGTGAAGAGTTACAAGAAAGGTTTCTACAGGCATGTTAGCAATCAGAGGGTGATCAGGGAGGGTGTAGGACCCTTACTGGATGAGGGAGGTAACCAAGTGACAGATGATGTGGGAAAAGCTGAAGTACTCAATGCTTTTTTTGCCTCTGTCTTCACAGAAAAGGAGAGCTCCCAGACTACTGCACTAGGCAATGCAGTTTGGGAAGGAGGTGGGCAGCCCTCAGTGGAGGACAAACAGGTTAATAACTATTTAGAAAAGCTAGACTTACACAAATCTATGGGCCCAGATTTAACGAATCCAAGAGTACTGAGGGAGTTGGCAGATATCACTGCAGTCTTTGGCCATTATCTTTGAAAACTCATGGAGATCGAGGAGAGGTCCCAGGTGATTGGAAAAAGGCAAATGCAGTGCCCATCTTTAAAAAAAGGGAAGGAGGACAATCCAAAGAACTATAGACCAGTCAGCCTCATCTCAGTCCCCGGAAAAATCATGGAGGGGATCCTCAAAATATCCATTGTGAAGCACTTGGAAGAGGGGAAAGTGATCAGGAATAGTCAACATGGATTCACCAAGGGCAAGTCATGCCTGACCAACCTGATTAGCTTCTACGATGAGGTAACTGGCTCTGTGGACATGGGGAAGTCAACAGATGTGATATACCTTGACTTTAGAAAAGCTTTTGATACGGTCTCCCGCAGCATTCTTGACAGCAAGTTAAGGAAGTATGGATTGGATAAATGGACTGTAAGATGGACAGAAAGCTGTCTAGGTTGTTGGGCTCAACGGGTAGTGATCAACAGCTCTACGTCTGGCTGGCAGTCGGTTTCAAGCAGAGTGCCCCAAGGATCGGTTCTAGAGTCGGTTTTGTTCAACATCTTTATTTATTACCTGGATGAGGGGATAGATTGCCCTCTCAGCAAGTTTGTGGATGACACTAAGCTAGGGGAGAGGTAGATGCACTGGAGGGCAGGGATAGAGTCCAGAGTGACCGAGACAAATTGGAGGATTGGACCAAAAAAAATCTGATGAAATTCAACAAGGACAAGTGCAGAGTCCTGCACTTGGGATGGAAGAATCCCAAGCACTGTCACAGGCTGGGGACCAACTGGCTAAGTAGCAGTTCAGCAGAAAAGGACCTGGGGATTACACTGGATGAGAAGCTGGATATGAGTCAACAGTGTGCCCTTGTAGCCAAGAAATCTAATGGCATATTGGGGTGCATTAGGGGGAGCATTTCCAGCAGGTCTAGAGAAGTTGTTATTCCCCTTTATTTGGCATTGGTGAGACCACATCTGCAGTATTGCATCCAGTTCCAGGCCCCCCACTATAGAAAGTATGTGGACACACTGGAGAGGATCCAGCGGGCGGCAACCAAAATGATTAGGGGGCTGGAGCACATGACCTATGCGGAGAGGCTGAGGGATTTAGGCTTATTTAGTCTGCAGAAGAGAAGAGTGAGGGGGGATTTGATAGCAGCCTTCAACTTCCTGAAGGGAGGTTCCAAGGAGGACGGAGCGAGAATTGAACTTGTGGATGAATTGTAATTCGAACACCTCTCTGTGTATTTGACTTGTAGAATTGGTTTGTGACAAAACAGCCACAGGACAAGACATCACACTGATGGCTTCAATCGAGATGAGGGATTGTTGGGACATTATCAACCTAACATTCAGTGAAGGTGCAAACAGCTCTTTGTCTGTGTAGATTCTTCCTGTTTCCTGCCCAGCACAGCATATCCCAGAGGGTGACAACCAGCAGTAAGGGTAACCCATAACATGAATGGACAGTATTGAGTAGTAATTACAAGACAATTATATATCAAGACCTCATTTGTAACGTCAATATTCCAAATTTTTTTTACTTTTTATATACAGAATCTTGTGGGACACACTGTAACAATTCCTATCGCAGTATTTCAAAACTCTCAGCCCAATAGTGATAAAGGGAATAATTATAATCACCCTAATAGGAATGTGTTGTTATCTGCAATACCACAAGGGCCAAATCACAATACCAAGGAGGAAAATAAATTGTTATAAGGTCATGTCATATGTACAAACACATACTAGGTGATATGCCCATATACATATATACTAATATACACACCATATCCATTAACAGATATTATTTAGGAGTGCTTCTAAGGCTCAATCATAAAATTACATTCCTTAGTCATGGTCCTGGGCCTAACATTCAAAGGTCCACCATAAGGGACTAAATACAATTGGCAAATAAAATCTGTTTATCAGTCATAGGAAGGAATGTGCAGACTAAGGGATAGATGGGGCATGAATGTGTGAATGGTAAAGTGAGGTGGCCACATAGCAGTGTTTAGCCCAATGGGTCACCTTCAGTCCATGCATTATGCTTTTCTATCCTCCCAAGAAAAAACAAATAGTGGGGGAATGTAGTAAGATGAGAACCTGGAACAAAAGCCCATGTTGCACAGGCCTGGTGTGAGGCCTGAGGCCTAGCTAACAATGGACAACACTTGGCTAACATAAAGCTAAGCTGTGAGCAGGAGGCAGGCCCCTGCTCACAGAACTTAGCACAAATAGGGCTGTGAGTGTAAAACACTAACTGGTAATAGGCCCTGGTGTAGAACAGTAATTGGTACTGGGCGTAAGTTGAAAGCACATTCCAAAAGGATGGTAACACCAGCTCATTAAAAAAGACCTTGGTACCCACACTCCCCACAGATAAAAACCCAGGTTCAGGAAAGGGTCTAAACTGACAGCATGATGGACAGAGATGATCTAATTGAACCACGAGGTACAGGGTGATGTGTGGTATCTAAGTAGCATCAGAAGGTGGTAACCTGACAGCATCAGAGGGTGGCAACCTGACACACCAGGAGTGATGTGTAACTTGTTTGTAACTGTATATAAAGTGCTGTCTTGCAGGGATGAAGGGATGGTCTTTGTGGGACCTCCCACTGTTTGAGCTAGGGATGTTAAATATCAGTTAATTGAATAGTCGATTAACCTCATGAATTCAAATTGGTTACTCAACTATTCTATGGTCCCTGGGGGTGAGGCTGGCAGCCAGTGCACTTTGGCCCCACTCCCAAGGAATCCCCTGCCACTCTACACTGCTGCTTCTGTATCAGAGACAGCAGCACGGAGTGCCAGGCGGGAGCTGGTCCACGAGGGAAGCCAGTTTAAAAACCAGATCCCCTCATGGACTGGCTGCCTGTCACCCCGTGCTACCATGTCTGATACAGAAGCAGCAGAACGGGGTGGCAGCAGCTCCTGTCTGGGATGGGGCTGACCTCCCAGACCTGGAGTGAGCCAAGACTGAGATGGGCTGCTGGCCAGCCTGGTAAAAAATTTACTGGAACGGGGAGGGTGGGAAATGCGTGTAGTTTAACCTATAATCTTTTGCTTATGGGTTAATCCACCACACTATTACATCTCTAGTTTGAGCTGAGTCCATTGTTACAAGTTGTGACAGATTCCACCCCCCCCTCCACCTCATGCTTTATGAAATGGACTTATAAATACAAATATACATAACTCAAAGATGCGTGGGACAAATTGCTTCACGTAACCTATCACTCTTCATGTCATAATCAGATGGATCTGTTTATCTTATTTTGGTATATGTATCATTCTTGTGTGCAAAAGTAGACATATGGGTTTAAATGTGTAAAGGAAAGCCATCAAGGGTGTTTCCAATAGTGGTATGCCTCAATGCAGGGCCGGCCTTAGGCTGATTCGACCAAATCGAGTCCCGCGCCTGAGGGGGCCCCGCGCCCTGAACCCCGAAGTGTGCCAGGCGCCATGGGCGGTGAGTTAATATTCAGAGCCAGGGGCCCTGCTCCAGCAATATGTGGAGCTGGATCTCTCCCCCGACTCTGCCTGGAGCGGGCCCCAGCCCCTCCCTGCCGGCCCCCCCGCGTTCTCCCACCCCACCCCCAGAGCGTCCCCCCCGGCCCCATCCCGTCCCTCCCTTGCACGGCTCTCAGTGCGGCTCCCCCTCGCCGGCGCACGCTGCTGCTGCTGAGCGGGGAGGACACCCGGGCATGATGCGATGTCACGGCCCGGGACTTTAAAACTCTTCGGCGCCACATTGCATCGCATGGCCTAGCTCCGGGTTCGGAGTCTGGGGCCCGAGCGCAGACTCCGGCCCCGCAAAGTGGAAGGCAGAAGGTAGGGGAGGGGGAAAACTAAGGGGAAGGGGGGGAGAGGAAGGGACTTGTGCGGAGGGAGGAGGGGGGGAGAGGAAGGGGCCAAGAGACAGGGTGGAGGAGAGACAAATGCCAGGGGGCCAAGTGCAGACAATGAGGAAAAGGGCAGGAGGGGAGGTGTCAGTGGGAGGGGGGACAGGAGAGGAGAGGGGAAGGGCATTGGGGGCTATAGGGGGAGGGGGAGGTGCTGGGAGAAGGCTTGAAAGAAGGGGTGGGCATGAGAAAGGTGGGGATGGAGCAAGTCATGTGTGAGGGCACAGAGGGGCAGGAGGGGAACAGGGGCAGAGAGTGGTGAGGGGGTGGGCATCAGGAAAAAAGAGGGTAAAGGGGGCAAGGGCAGTAAGGGAAGGGGGAGGCACCAGGAGCGTGCAGGGGTAAGGGAAGGTGCAGGTGCCAGGGGATTCTGGGGTGAAGCAGAAGGGCAGACACCTGCAGGGGAGGGACCAGCACCAGAGGAGAGAGGCAGGGCAGTTGTGTAGAGGGAGGTGTTAGAAGAGGGGATGAGGAGGGGTAGTTCACATGATCAGCATGGGGCTACTGGAGGAGTGGGCACAGGGGGGAGAGAAGGGCTGGTGGAGGGAGCAGGTCACAGGAGGGCTGAGGGCAGTGAGAAGGGCAGGAGTCAGGACAGTAGAGGAGGGTGAGGAGTTGGGGGGCAGCAGGCACCAGGGGAGCTGATGGAGCAAGGGGAGGAGACATGGCAGCAGAGAGAAAAGGTAAAGGTTTATAAAATATTTATTAATAACTTGGGTTCCACAGTGGCACATCCAAACAAGCCACATGAACTCAGTACAGGTGCACAACACAAAATCCATTCTGCTCATGGGAGGAAACTCTTAGGCTATGTCTACACTGGCGGCTTCTTGTGCAAGAACGTCTTGCGCAAGGGTTCTTGTGCAAGAAGTCTTGCGCAAGAACACGTCCACACTGTGTCACATTACTGGATTTTGAGGAGAGCAGCCATATCACTGCTGCACCCATGGGGGGGTGTTTGCCCCAAAATTGGTATAAAGGGGGCCATGTGAGGTGTCAAATAGAAGCTTACTGTCTGCTGATTCTGTATATGCTATTCATGTAATTGTATAATGTCGGTGTGTGAAGTTATAAGCATGTACTTTGTATGAATACTGAATGTTTCTCTGTATGTGGTTGAACAATGGGCAGAGCTCGGCCTATGGACATGCTAATTAGCGAGACTCTGTGGAACAATAGCCCTCACCAAGGACACACCTCAAGAATGGGAACTGACACCTAAGGGCTACCAGCAGGGAACACAGGGCTAGGCTGCTGGCCAGGTGACCTGCTGCAGCCAAGAAGAGACCGGGAAGGAGGTATAAATATGCCATGTGGCCGACTCCATCTTGGTACTCAGCTCAGCCCTTCATCCCAGAGGCAGCAGTGCAGGGATTGAAGAGCCGGAAAGAACTGTGGACCCATCCTGGCATAGGATGTGCACCAAGGACTTTTAAGCCAGCAGCTATAACATCTCTGCTGCAAGCCTGCATCAAGAACTGGGAGATTCGATGCATGTAATGTATGATACCTTAACAACCTTACTCTCATGCTTTTCTTTGTTGTAGTAATAAACCTTTAGATGTTAGATTCTAAAGGATTGGCTCAGCGTGATTTGTGGGTAAGATCCAGAGTGTAAATTGACCTGGGATCTGTGGCTGGTTTTGTGGAACCGGACAGAACTTGTTCGGGGTAGGTGAGATTGGGTTCTAAGACCCCTCACCTGTGTATGAGGCCCGGGGCCATCTGGGGCACGGATATTGCCGGGGTGTCGGAGGGGTTTTGCTCATGAGGCTTCAGGCAGGCAGCTGGAGTGCTCTGTGGGACTGGTTTGTGGCCTATTTGGGAAGGTCTCCAGTCGAGGGGCTGTAAGGAGCCCCGAATTTGAGCAATTCGCCCTGAGCGGACGCCCTCAGCTGCGCCCAGACCCGGCCCAGTCTGTCACACACTGCCATGTGCGAGCTGTGCTTTTGCGCAAGAGCATCCATGGCAGTGTGGACACTCTCTTGACCAAGAAAGCTCCAATGGCCATTTTAGCCATAGTGGTTTCTTGCGCAAGAAATCCCTGTGGAGCATCCACATTGCCCTCTTGCACAAGAGAGCTTACACCTGTTAGGAAAGAGTGTAGCTCTTGCACAAGACACCCTCTCTTACCACGCCGTACTGTAAATTTCTTTGCGCAAGAGCAGGCGGGCAGTGTGGCTGCTCTGTGGGTTCTTGCGCAAGAACGGCTGTACTTGCACAAGAAGCCGTGAGTGTAGACATAGCCTTAGAGGGAACACTTCCCCCAGTCTCTCTGCCCCTGAGTTAATGTCACACACATTGGGTTAATGCAATTGCAGGATAGTTGCATGAGGGGGGTTTGGTGGGGGCCAAACTAATCCCTGTTGGTAGGGGGGATGGTGGGAAAAGTCCTTTGAGAGGGGTGACATGACACCTTTTACTTCTGGTCACGTGTCCATCTTGCCCCGAGCGTGTTACCTCCAGAGGCCTGGCTAATGGGGGTCAGGGGGCATGGCTAACGGGGCACCACCAAAAATTATACAAATCTGCCGCCCCTGGAGGAGGAGTGCATTGGCTGCCTGCGCCACAGGATGTGTGAGTTTAGCGCAGGGCTTTCATGTGCTGCGGGGGGGGGGGATGTATTTTTGTGCTGGTTTTTTTTTTTGCTTGCTCAATCAAAAAAATGCCTGGAGCCCTGAGCCCCCCCGTTGAAATTTTTGTGTGCTTTCTTTTTTATTATTATTTTTGCTCAACCAAAATTGCTGCGGGGCCCCGTCGAAATTGTTCGAATTGGGCCCCGTACTTCCTGAAGTCGGCCCTGCCTCAATGTCTGGGCAATCATATATAAATAGTCTTTTGTCCTTAAGTCTTAGCAGTGGTTAGTCTTAGGAAGTCACATGACCTCACTAATGGTAGGGACTGACCAGGTAACTTCCCATGCAAAAGTGGTAATCTTTAAAACAATAGGAAACGAGCAGGTCTTTGTCTGGCTGGACACACCCAAAGGTAGAAACCCAAGACCCCAGGGTGAGGAGCAGCCCTGGGAGCTTAGCTGGGAAGGCTTAGCTGGGAAAAGAACAGGTTTAAGGTGAGTGAGTTTGTAATAAGTTTGTACTGAGGTTTTAGTGTTAGAAAACACTTAGCTAATTCTGTTATTTTAAGTTTGTAATCTACTTTGCTCTGCCTGTTCTCACTTATTACCTCTTAAATCCTACTGCTTGTACTTAAGAAAAATCACTTTTATTTACTATCAAGTCCAGCGTAAATAACTGTTACCTGGGGGAGCAACCAGTGTGTACATTCCCCCTTTAATTGCAAAAGGGGGCTTCATAAAATAATTCATTTGGGGTTCAGATCCCATTTGGGGAGTGGTATCCCAGGAAGCTAGGCCCCAAACTGCATTTTCCTTGGACCTGAAGAGTTTCAGTGTTTGTACTGCTTCTCAGGGTGGGAGGAGGGGGAGTGATGGGGAACAGTGATCTCAGCTCTGGTCCTTGGCTGGGGGAAACCAGGGAGCTGGCCTAGCAGGACAGAGCAGTAAGAAGCCCCAGAGAGCAGGAAAGCGAGTGGCAATGGCCTTGTCAGACCCCTGGGAAGCACCCACAAGGGGTCTTCTGTGACAGCACCCCATCACACAGGGTACACATGCATAGTGGTTCAGTAGAGCCTACTGACAACTATTACTGTACTTCGCTTAACAATAAACCTGGCCAGGTGCCTTCAATCCTTATCTGATTTGTGGTTTTTGGGGGCACTCTCAGAGTCTGCTTGACCAAATGTGCAAGTCAACACAGCACACATGATTGAGCAAATACACCTGCAGCCTTCTGGTTATCATCACTGATGGAGCAGGACACCATGGCTGAATGTCAGGAACCCCAGCTTACAAACCCAGCCCTAGCTAACCAGACGTTCCAACCTGCAGCTAAGTGGGCTCCAAGCAGAGCACTCACCAAATCAGACACTTATCTCAGCAATGCTGGTGGCTGCTCCGCTCCCAGCTGGCACCTGTTGCTTCGCATTCATCATGCTTCAGGCTCACTGCTCTCTCTCCATTTCCATCACATGTCGGGGGGAGGCTCGGACAGCTGACCCCCTATTTCCTTGCTCCTTAACCCAGCACAAGAGTGAACAACAAACCAGTAAGCATCTCAGTTGGCAATATCACAAAACCTCTTCTTCCCATACATAACGCAACACAGGGCTTCTTCCCATATCTAATGCAACACGGGGCAACGGTATCAGAGCCAGCAGCGCGAGATGGCACACGGGAGCCAGTCTGTGAGGGGCGCCAGTTTAAAAACCAGCTCCCTGTGCAGATCAGCTCCTGCCTGCCACCCCTATCCGCAGGGGGAGGGGGGAGTCTGAGCTCCCATTGGACGGGGCTGATGCAGCATCACACGAAGCAGCCGCTGTCTGCAGCAAGCCTGGGCCTATCGTAGACACAGGCTGCTCCACGGCAGCAGCCCCTGTTGGTGGGGGGGAGGTCCAATCTCCCCGCAGAAAGAAGCTGCTCTGCAGCAGCAGCAGCCTGTCCAGCAGCTTTGCAGCAGCCTCCACACACACACTGCTGCCTAGGAAACACAACAGCAACACAAGGGCGGGGGGGGGGGGTGCGGCTACAGGGAGCCAGAGCTGGGGGAGCTGGCTTTTAAGCCCACGTCCCCTCAGCACTGGCTGCTGCTTCCCCCCTCATGCTGCCGCTGTAGGAGGCAGAAAAGAGGGAGGGCAGGTCTGCAGAGCCAGCATGCACGGAGAGACAGCTTAAAAGCCGGCTCCACGCATGTATCAGCTCCCACCTGCTTCTCTCATCCTTTGTGTGGCTGCCCCTCTATTAGAGACAGCAGCACAGATGGGGGCGGGGAGTAGTTGGATCAGGTGCTTGTGGGGAGTCAGCTTAAAGCTGACTCACCCCTAGGCACTAGCTCCCGCCTCCCTCCCATTGCTGCTTCTAATACAGAGGCAGCAAGTGGGGAGGGGAAATGCATGTAGTCAACAGGATTACCCAATAAACCCCAAGCCTATCCCTTAATTGTGTAGTCATCTGCAGGCTGACATCCCTACTAGCCAACCCCACAGAGCCAGTTATTAACTGTCAGGGTTGTTGGGGCCTTTTTGAACTATTACTAACAAAACAAAACCCTGGGAAGCCCACCTAAACCTCAGTCAAATTCGAGGTGGGTTACACTTAAAGTTTTTTAAACCACTTACATTAGAAGAAAAATGGCTCCTGCTGATTCATCTCCAGTTTTATTGCACAGAAGCAAAAATACAGTGATAAAAATATTGTCACGATTGTTCATTCTGGCCTGAAAAATCTAGTACGCACTTTGAGCAGCTTCTCTCTCTGTTCTGTGAGCTCAGGCTAACTCCCACAGCAAACCCACTACATTCGCCCTCCGCCTTCTATGAGCCTCCTCATTAAAGCAGGGAGCTGAGCTTGGGGAGACACCATCCTGCTCTGTGCTAACAAACAGACGGATCCTGCTTTTGGATAACTGGCAGGTTTAGCGCTCACAGGCCCCAAGCCCGATCGTCCGCCGAGAACCAGTCAGCGGCCCCGCTGAGGCCCGCCCTGCCCTCGCGGACCCGCTGGGCTGGGCTCGGATTCCGGGGCGAAGCGCGGCTGCCGGGAAGGAAGCACCTTGTATGGGCCTAGGAAGCGCCATATTAGGCGCGCAGGAAGGGCCATATATGGCCGGGCAGTTCCTGCGGGGTGAGGGGGCCGGCCCTGGCCCGATGGCGGCGATCACGCCTGCTGGCGTGCCGGGCGCACAGAGCAGGCGCCGCCCCGGGTCGCTCCGCCCGGCCGCGGCCTAGCGCGCTTCAGCCAGAGCCTGCCCGGGCCGGACCTGGACTGGGGCAGGCCGCGGCTGGGGCCCTGAGGTGTCCGCGTGGCAGGACAGGAGCGGCGCAAAGCTTTGCCTGTCTGCGTGTAATGAGCCGACCCTACCTCCGGCCTGTGCTGACTTTGGCACCTTCTGCTTCCATCTCCTTCACCTCTGGCAATAAAGATATTTATTTTTAACCAGGGGCCCCGGGAATGCCTCTCCAGACAATCTTTTCCAGCATCGTTGCAAGAACAGGATTTTCCTCACCTACATTTAGGATGGGAGAAGATTCAAAACTCTTTATTTAGCTATTCTGGACGGCAAATATAGACAATATTCAGTCAAGCCATTTTGCAGCCATGAAATTTGCTGTCATGCTGAATGACAAAAAATTTTCTAGGCCTTTTAGCTTTACACCTCCACACAGAGGATTACTTTATATAAAGCAAGTGTTCAGATGAGGAGATCTTTAGAGAGATATCCACTCTATAGCATTAATAATTCTGAATACCAGGGAAAAGAGAGGAAGTAAACACCACACTCCCTTTTCTCCCTGGTCTGCCCTGCCGCCCTCCCCCCACCTCATGCATTCCCAAACACCACCTCCCTTACCCATCAATACAGCAGACCACACTCCAGCTGCCTCACAGGCCTCAGTTTTGTCTGTCAGAGAAGCCCAGAAGGACAACAACTGAAAAGGAGTAGGCAATCAGGGAGGCTTTAGAAGAGACTCTGACCAGGATACCTAAAAAATATTTTTCTGTACTGAGGCACTCAGCATGGAATGCTCTGTTTACTTCCATCAAAACCCAGAGAGGAATGGGTTCTCCCTTCTGAAAAACTGGCATTTATGCTGCATCATGGTTCAAATACCTAGCTACTATCAGTTGACTCTGATTTAACTTATATCCACCTCCACATATAGTCACAATATATTTCCCCATGCTGGATATAATTTTGTTACCTTTCTATATTTCTCATCTTCCCAGATTCTTTATGAGTTCCCTCTTTTCACTTGTGTTCTATACACCCTCCCCATTCACTGCTAGCTATAAATCCAAGCAATATGCTTGTTTTTCCACTTATTTCACTAAAAAGTCTTCTATATTTGGGGGGGGGGGGAAGAAGGGGACAGAGAGAGAGAGAGAGAGAGAGAACGAACACAATTACCCAAATGATCCATCCAAGAGAACAGCCAGGCTTAAAGCTTCTGTAGATATTTGACAAGTAGTGGGAAAGTACATTGTTTTGATATTTTATTTACTTTTTCCAAAAGGTATTGTACACCAAATATCCCATTGGCAGTAAAGCGCATTCAATGTGTTTAAGCTAAACCAGTCACTTTTGTTTCAACACAGTTACAAAATAAAAATAAACCACAAAATAATGAACTGCATGTTCATAACATATAAAATTGCTGCCTACTCAGTAGGTAAACCACAACATTCCAACTTCTGAATATATATATATATATATTTATAAATTTACATTTCAGTAACAAAAATAGACTTTAAGAGGGGTTTGTTTTTGCACTGTTTACATTCTGTCCTCTAGCTCCTTCTCAGTCCTCCCCTCCCCACCCCACCCCCCAAGTCTGTCTCCCTTACATTCCTTGAATAAAATCCCTTTCACCTTAAGGCTAGATGCAAAGCATCTATTCACACAAGTGCATGACATCAGCAAGGCTTCACAAAAAGGCACCAAAACATGTAACTTTAAAAACTTTTGCCATATGAGTGTCTCGTTGGTTGATATTTACATAACATCACTCTTACATGCTTGAATACGTAGTAAGTGTTGTTCTCAAACTTTAAAACTCATAGCATAGTCACTAAAATAGAATCACCATTTACAAAATATGGGCCTGTTTCAAATAATACAACATGAGTACGCAAATAATTTTCACATCTATAGTACCCAAAGAAAGCAAAACCATTCCATAGCACATGTACATTTTACATTGTCTATGCATTTAATAAAAGTTCAATTTTTTAAAAAATATGTTTATGGGGAAATTATATTGAAATTATATCTACTGTCCATGCAAATTAAGTCTTTTGACAGAAGTTGAGAACTTAAATGGCAGTTGTTTCAGGCAGTTGAAATTTAAAGAAAAGTTAGGATGGCCTTGCTACCTATGATGTTCTTCAGTAACTGACGGACTCAGTGCAGTCTGATAGTACCAATCACCTATTTGAATATTTCTAGCTTTACCGTCTCAACAAATTTCAATTGTCCTTGGAGAAAAAGTTGACATTTCTGAAAGTGCTGAAGTCCCTTGTGAGCTGAAAGAATTGGTGATGGCTTGAGAAGGGAAAGTGGTAGACACTTGGGCCTGAAAGGTGGCTGTAACAGAAGGATATGTAGTTGCTACAGAGGGGGAAGGGAAAGTGGTGTGTGCTGGAGATGGATAGGAAGAGGACACTGGGGAGGGATATGATGTAGGTGCTGGAGATGGGAAAGTGGTGGTGGCTGGAGATGGGTAGGAAGTTGTCATTGGGGAGGAGTAGGTAGAAATCTGAGAAGCAGGAGAGGCTGGAGTTGCCTTTTCTGTTTTTTTGTCCTTCTGTCTCAGGTGAATTTTAGTGTGTCTCTTCCTTTCATCACTCCTGGCAAACTTTCTACCACAAATATCACAAGCAAATGGCTTCTCCCCAGTGTGTGTTCGGATATGAGTGGTCAAATGATCACTTCTGCTGAAATTCCTCATGCAAATACGGCACTGAAAAGGTTTTTGTCCTGTGTGAATCCGAATGTGTCGGGTCAGCTCATCAGATCTGGAAAACCTTCTGTCACAGGACTCCACTGGGCACGCATAGGGTCTCTCATGAGGAGGGGTCTTGCTAGGGCGGTTGGGATATTTTCGCACCCTGCTTGGCTTGATGAGTTGGGACTGATACGAGGTGTTTAGTGTCTTAGGATCTTGGGAGCCAGACTGGGTAGCAAAAGCTTTGATAGTGGAGAGAGGTGTGAGAGAGGGCTGCTGAGATCTGGTTTCTAGGGTTGGAAATGGTTTCTGATCAGCTGGGACCAGGTTGATAGATTCCCCCTGTTGCTGGGGGAATAAGTAGTCCGGGATCATTGGCACCTGGAAGCTGGTTTTAGCACCCGGATAAGCTGGAGGAGGGTACTGGAGAGAGGTATTGGGTGCATTTGGGAAGGACTGGGTTTGCTGTTCCGGGAAAATCTCGGAGGTAGAATTGGAGAAAGTTGGTGCCGCTGAATAGATCGGGCTGTTCTCACTGGCCTGGACAGAGCAGCTCAGGGGCGGGCTCTGTGAGGTTGAGGATGTTGGTGATGAAGAAGGTGTAGAAGTGGTGGGTGGGTTAGCCATGCCCACCAGCCCACTAACAAGACTGAACAGAGGCTCTGGCCAGAGAGTGTTGCTGCTGTTGGGGGCTGGTTCCAGAGAAAAGCGGCCTGTGTAGGTTATAGGTGGCAGCCGGCTCGTCTGATTGGGGTAGCTCGTTTCAGCCAGGCTTTTCTCATTATTCAGAGATATCTCGGGAAACGTGTCTGAAAAGAGAAGCAAAGCCATTACCTCCAAGAACAGCTGCAGCCCGTTCCACTCTGCCCTCTCCACCTAGCCCTACCCCGGCCCCAGCGGGGCTACCCCCCGTTCCCCCTTTTAATTAAAAATTAAGCGCTCCATATTGCCTGGCAGCGCTCCAGCAGCTGCAAGCCCAGCGAAGAGCAGCTGACGCATGGAGAGAATCCCCCTAGCGCAGCCAGCGAGGCTGCCGCATCACTAGCGCCGGCGGAATCCCGAGCAAACGGCGCCTGCCCTGCCCGAGCGGCCCTGCAGCTCCCGAAAACCAGGGAGTAGGGAGGGGGCATTTCCCACCACAGACCCTCACCCGCTCCCGGCCTATGGGCAGAGACCGTCGCTTACCTGCAGCGAGGTGCTCGAAGTGCTGCTCTCCGGGGGGGTTGAATCCGCTGCTTTCAGGGGCCCCGTTGGAGGTGAGGAACTGGGGGCCCCCGCCGCCGAGCAGCATCATCTCCTCCAGCTTGGGGTAGTTACTGTCCATGGTGGGGGGAGAGTGTGGGAAGGAGCCGAAGGGGTCAGAGATCTGCAGGGGGGGCAGGAGCTGCATCTCAGTCTTGGCCGCGGCCATGGGGACAGTGGGCTTTGCCCGGGGACACGGGGATGCTGTGCACCAGGGGCCAGCCGGCCAGCCTGAAGCACCGGGCTCTGGGCTGTAGAGACGCGGGTCTTCTTCCCAGAGGCCCGGGGCTCCCTTGGCTCTGCCCGCTGGAAACGCTCGGCCCGCCTGGGGCTTCCCTAGCTCTGCCAGCTAGAAGCTCTCGGCCCGCCCGCCCGGCCGGCCTGGGGCTCCCCCTGGCTCTACTCGCTAGAAGCAATCGGCTCCTCGCCCGACCCAGAGCCGCCCCTATATATCGAGTCCCCACCGGCTGCGGGCCGCCCCGGCCATGACGTACATGGCCATATATGGCGGACAGGAAACCCTTATATGGAGCCGGACTGGAAGACCCAGCGTGGCGTCAGCAGCTGGCAATGGGGGAAGCCGGTGGCGGGGGCCCAGCCCAGACGGGCACAAGAGCCCCGCGACTGCCCTTGGGTACTACGCCCCCCTCTCCCTGCCTCTGGGATTGTTCGGGGCAGCGCACGAACCCCCTCCCCCTCCGCCGCTGTCCTCTTCGGGTCCCCGCTGCTGCCCCAGCCTAGGCCACCGGAAGCCCCTGGCCGCAGAGTCCATATAAGGAAACAGCCTTATAAGTCCCGGTTCCGGCGGGAGTCTTCCTGCTCCATATATGGCGATTCCGGCGACGGAAGGGGGTGGAGAGAGGCGAGTCCGGCTGCGGGGGGCTGTGAGTCTGGCGTGGAACAAGGCAGAGCGGAGAAAGGAGGAGAAGCTCCAGACTTCTTCCAGCCCTGCAGAGCGGCCTGCTGCTGGGCTGATGAGCTTGTCAGGCAAGATGAGATCAGGCCCGGCGTGGGCACGGGGTCTGCTCCAGGAATGGCTTTGGAGCGAGCTGGAAGCCTGGCAGGAGGAAAGGGGGGTTGCGGAGAAACACTGTGCGGAGTGGTTCAGTGGCCGCTGGAAACCAGCTCTAGCCACGGGGTGCAGGAGCAGCCGTAGTTCCAGCGCCTACCCTGGCAGATCTCCTCAGTATTAACTGCTAGGGGAGCCCCGTTCAGAGGGGGGGTGCAGGGCAGGCGGGGCTCCTGGGTCGGACGTCAGGTGGCGAACCCCAGGGCCCGCTGTGTTACTCCGCCGTAGGCTCGCCACGGTTCCTTGTTCCTGTTGTCAAACAACAATCCCCCTCCCCCTTTCCTTTGCTGTTTAGCATTTGATGCTTGTTTTCTTGGCCCGCCCCGAATCGCACCCCCTGCTACTCTTCTGAGGCTCTCGTTCACATGACAGGTGCGGCGAGTGTCTTACTAAACAGCTGCGCGGCGTATTTAACAACCCCAGCGCAGAAGAGGTTTCCCTAGCGCTGGCAGGCTGCCCCGCGTGCCAGCAGCTTGGCCAGGGAAAGAGGAATCTTTGGGTTTCCTGGGCTTAGCAAGGGGCATCCTACTGCACTTAGTTGTGCCGCAAGAAGAGAGGCTCCTTGGAAGGCCTCAGCGTTCCTGGGGACAGGACTTGCAGGTGCGTCCGCTACCCTGCTAGATCAATGGGGTCTGAGCCCTGCCCCGTAAAGGCCCTCCACCTCGCGCGAGTAGGACACCAGGCGGCACCCTCTGCGCCTTTCTTTGGGGCTCTGACGGCAAGTCATGGGCACTGCCCACGAGCACAAGGGGGTTTCCCTGCCCGTCCAGTCTGCGGAGCCCTGGGCAGCACCTTATTCAGCCAATTGAGGCTGAATGCATTGCCCTGTGTCCCAATGCTGAGCCCGCTCTGCTGTAGCGCTCAAGTGCCGGGAGAAATGATGCTGGGCTCAGGGCTGCGTGGCGCTCTCTGCGCACACACTGCAGAGGCTGCAGCGTCGAGGAAAGGGAAATTCCTGATGATGCGAAATGCTGGGGATCTTAGGAGATAATATAAATAAGCGGCTCAGTGCTGCCCCTTGTGCTTCGGGCCAGCTATGAGTGAGCCGCATCTGGCCCTTGCGCCAGGAACGGCGGCGGGGGGGAGAGGGGTTCGGGGCCTTCAGCTTGGGGATTCCATGCACAGCGCCGCTGAGACTTCGACTAGAAGTCCCGTTTGGTCCACGGTTGCTTGGGGGGGTTTCTGGGCCCCTTGCCAAGTGGGAGCCTGAGACGCAGTGAGACTGCACTGAGCTTGCGCAGCCGCCTCTGCAAGTGCTTCCCCGCAGTCCACTGCGAGCTGGAGAGCCCCAGGAGCGGCACGAACACTGCAGCTCTCTGCCCGTCCTTCCGGAGTGGGCAGCCCGCAGAACTCGCCTCCCAGGAGGATTGGGAGTGCGTGTACCCGCTTCAGGTCCCGAACTAGCGAGTCCGGGCTCCTACTCGTACTTCACTACTAAACTGACAAGCACCCGGGTTCTCCCGTTCCCATCTTTCTCCCAGGCGTTTTCCGGAACTCAGCACATTTCCATTGTGACGGTTTTGTTAACACGTCCACCAGCATGAGCTGTTCGGCGGCAGGTCTGAGCATTTTCCCACAGCGCCGCCGCCTAGTCAGAAGACCTAGGTTTCCCAACACCATTTCAGGGGGTTTCTCCCGTGACCACGTCACTGGCGTCTCTCGAGGCTCCCCTCTTTTGCTGCAGGCTATTTTCCCTTTGCTTTAATGATTTAAAAGAACGGCAAACTCCTTTATCCATTATTTATTTAGCAGATTATGGGCTAGACAATCCTGCTAAAAAATAGCTTGATTAGAACACTATAGAAAGGCAGAAATAAAATTTACAGCAGCATAAACAACAATCAGCTCCTGCTAACAATCTCATTCCTAAGAGCTCTGCTTCAGAGATGACACAGAGGGAGTCTCTTGCAGGGAGGGTGGATTTGAATTTGGTTGAATTCAATTAATGACTTTACAAATGCTAAGCTTGATTGGGACTTTGCTTTTAGCCATTAGAATATAAACATTTTATAGGACAAAAGGCAAGGGAGATTTAGGTTGGACATTAGGAAAAACTTCCTGTCAGGGTGGTTAAACGCTGGAATAAATTGCCTAGGGAAGGTTGTGGACTCACCATCATTGGAGATATTTAAGAGCAGGTTAGATAAACATCTATCAGCATGGATCTAGATCAGGGTTTCTCAACCTATGGGTCGCCATTACATTTCAAAAGGGTGGCCAAGTGTCTCCCCAGGTGGCTCTGCCCTCCCCCCCCCCCGGTTTTTTAATTGCCTTGGGTCACCAAGTCTTCCTCAATTGTCAAAATGGGTCCCCATCTGGAAAAGGCTGGGAACTGCTGACCTAGATGGCGTTTGGTCCTGTGGTGAGAGCAGAAGATGGACCTGAGGTCCATCCTCCTGAGGTCCCTTCCAGTTCTAGTATTCTATAGTACTCAGTAGTAGGCATCCTGTGTACTCTGTTTTGATCTAGTGCGTCCTTTAAAATTGATCGTAGGCCTTGTCTAAACATGGAGTTACACTGATTTAACCAAAACCAGTTTATAAACCAATTTGGTGGGTGTAAACCCCCCTGTGTTGATACCCTTAAATCACTTTAATTCTAGTGCATGTTGAGTTAATTTTAAATCGATTGTTACAGAACTAAGTTAAATCAATGTCAGCCATTTAAAAACTGATTTAAGAATGGCCACACAGGAGTTTTTGCTAGTTTATTATAATTTTTTTCCTACTAACTGAAAGTCAGTACATCAGAAGCAGGAAGCCTGCTAAACAACATATGGTGCCATCAGACAATCACGGTGCTAAAGAAGCATTCAAGGGCAATAAGGCTATTGAAGAGAAACAAAATTAATTCTTTACAGCAGTCTTCACAGCTGAGGATGTGAGGGAGATTGCTAAATCTGAACCCTTGTTTTTAGGTGACAAATCTAAGGAACTGTCCCAGATTGGTGTCAGTAGAAGAGGTTTTGGAACAAACTGATAAACTAAACAGTAATAAGTCACCAGGGCCAGATGATATTTACCCAACAGTTCTGAGGGAACTCAAAATGTGAAATTCCAGAATTACTACCTGTGGTTTGTAACCTATAATTTAAGTCCTCTTCTGTACCAGATGACTGGAGGATAGCTAATGTAACACCAATTTTTTAAAAACCACTACAGAGGAGATCCTGACAATTACAAGCTAGTTATCTTGACTTCAGTATTAGGCAAACTGGTTTAAGTTATGGAAGAGAACAGAGCTATCTGACACCTAGATGAATGTTTTTGTTGGGGAAGAATCAGCATATTTTTGTTAAGAGAAGCCATGCCTCGCCAACCTACTAGAATTCTTTGAGGAGGAGGGTCTACAAGCATGTGGACAAGGGTGATCCAATGGATATAGCATACTTAGATTTTCAGAAAGCCTTTGACAAGGTCCCTTACCACAGGCTTTTAAGCTTGCGAACCCTCCCACTTTGGTGTCATCTGCAAATTTTGTAGACACATTCTCCACTCTGTTATACATGTTATTAATGAACAGATTGTATAATACTGGACCCAGGACTGACCTCTGCAGGATCCTACTAGACTCCAAGTATGATAACAAACCATTAATAACTACTCTTTTGGTGTCGAGTATCAGAGGGGTAGCCGTGTTAGTCTGAATCTGCAAAAGCGGCGAGGAGTCCTGTGGCACCTTATAGACTAACCAAAGTGTTGGAGCATAAGCTTTTGTGGGCAAAGACCCACTTCGTCAGATGCATGTAGTGGAAATTTCCAGAGGCAGGTATAAATATGCAGGCCAGAATCAGGCTAGAGATGACGAGGTGGATCCAATCAGGGAGGATGAGGCCCACTTCTAGTAGCTGATCTGGAGGTGTGAATACCAAGAGAGGAGAAGTTGCTTTTGCAGTTAGCTAGCCATTCACAGTCTTTGTTTAATCCTGAGTTGATTGTGTCAAACTTGAAGATGAACTGTAGCTCAGCAGTTTCTCTTTGTAGTCTGGTCTTGAATTTTTTTTGCTGCAGGATGGCTACCTTTAGATCTGCAATTATGTGTCCAGGGAGATTGAAGTGTTCCCCTACAGGTTTTTGTATATTGCCATTCCTAATATCTGATTTGTGTCCATTTATTCCTTTACGTAGGGACTGTCCAGTTTGACGGATGTATATAGCAGAGGGGCATTGTTGGCACATGATGGCATATATTACGTTAGTAGATGTGGAGGAGAATGAACCAGTGACGGTATGGCTGATCTGGTTAGGTCCTGTGATGGTGTTGCTGGTGTACATATGTGGGCAGAGTTGGCACCGAGGTTTGTTGCATGGATTGGTTCCTGAGTTAGAGTTATTATGGTGCGGTGTATAGTTGCTGGTGAGAATATGCTTCAGGTTGGCGGGTTGTCTGTGGGCGAGGACTGGCCTGCCTCCCAAGGCCTGTGAAAGTGAGGGATCATTGTCCAGGATGGGCTGTAGATCACTAATGATGTGTTGGAGAGGTTTTAGGTGAGGACTGTAGGTGATGGCCAGTGGTGTTCTGTTGGTTTCTTTCTTGGGCTTGTCCCGTAGCAGGACGTTTCTGGGTACACGTCTGGCTCTGTTAATCTGTCTCCTCACTTCCTCGTGTGGGTATCGTAGTTTACAGAATGCTTGTTGACGATCTTGTAGGTGTAGGTCTCTGTCTGAGGGGTTGGAGCATATGCGGTTGTACCTCAGTGCTTGGCTGTAAACAATGGATCGTGTGGTGTGTCCGGGATGGAAGCTGGAGGCATGCAGGTAAGCATAGCGGTCGGTAGGCTTTCGGTATAGGGTAGTGTTTGTGACCGTCACTTATTTGCACCGTGGTGTCCAGGAAATGGACCTCCTGTGTAGACTGGTCCATGCTGAGGTTGATGGTGGGGTGGAAGCTGTTGAAATCGTGGTGAAATTCTTCCAGAGTCTCCTTCCCATGGGTCCAGATGATGAAGATGTCATCGATGTAGCGTAGGTAGAGAAGGGGCGTAAGTGGACGAGAGCTGAGGAAGCGTTGTTCCAGGTCAGCCATAAAAATGTTGACGTATTGTGGGGCCATGCGGGTGCCCATAGCAGTGCCACTGGTCTGGAGGTATATATTGTCACCAAATCTGAAATAGTTATGTGTGAGGATAAAGTCGCAGAGCTCAGCCACCAGTTGTGCTGTGGCATCATCAGGGATACCGTTCCTGACAGCTTGTATTCCATCTACGTGTGGGATGTTTGTGTAGAGAGCCTCTACATCCATGGTGGCTAGGATGGTGTTTTCTGGAAGATCACCAATGCATTGTAGTTTTCTCAGGAAATCAGTAGTGTCACGGAGGTAACTGGGAGTGCTGGTGGCGTAGGGTCTGAGTAGGGAGTCCACATATCCAGACAGTCCTTCAGTGAGAGTGCCAATGCCCGAAATGATGGGGCGTCCGGGATTTCCAGGTTTGTGGATCTTGGGTAATAGATAGAACAACCCTGGTCGGGGCTCTAAGGGTGTGTTGATTTGTTCCTGTGCTTGTGTGGGGAGTGTCCTGAGCAGATGGTGCAGTTTCTTAGTGTATTCCTTAGTGGGATCTGAGGAAAGTGGCCTGTAGAATTTGGTATTGGAGAGTTGTCTGGCAGCCTCCTTTTGGTCGTCAGGCCTATTCATGATGACAACAGCACCTTTATCAGCCTCTTTGATTATAATGTCAGAGTTGTTCTGGAGGCTGTGGATGGCATTGCGTTCTGCACGACTGAGGTTACAAGGCAAGCGATGCTGTTTTTCCACAATTTCTGCCTGTGCACGTCGGCGGAAGCATTCTATGTAGAGGTCCAGACTCTCATTTCGACCCTCAGGAGGAGTCCATGTGGAGTTCTTCTTCTTGTGCTGTTGGTGGGAAGGTATCTGTGTGTCAGTGCACTGTTCAGTGTTGTGTTGGAAGTATTCCTTGAGACGGAGACGGCGAAAGTAGGCTTCCAGATCACCGCAGAACTGTATCATGTTAGTGGGGGTGGTGGGGCAAAAGGAGAGTCCCGAGATAGAACAGACTCTTCTGCTGGGCTGAGTGTGTAGTTGGATAGATTGACGATATTGCTGGGTGAGTTTACCATTTTTACTCTTTTGGTAAAAATGTCCCTCTGCCATGTATATTGGCCAAACTGGACAGTCTCTATGGGAAAGAATTAATGGACACAAATCAGCTATCCAAAAACGCAACACACAGAAACCTGTTGGAGAACATTGTAACCTGCCCAGGCACTCATCAATGGATCTCAAAATCACCCTGTTGTATCAGGCCAATTCCACAAGCCAAATGCACAGGGAAGCTTTGGAACTTAACTTCATTTACAAGTTTGGGACCCATCACAAAGGTATGAATAAAGACATTACCAGGCTAGCACACTAACTTCCACATCTTAATGACTTTAAAAAACCAAACAATGGATACTTAAGAACAATTTGCACCTTCTCTATCAGCTTCATGTAGCATAAACACTGACCTTTTTTCCTTTTTCCTTCTCCCTCCCACCCCCTATTTATTTTGGAACTGGACCTGTCATAATTCCATTCATCTGAAGAAGTGGGTTGTGCCTACAAACCTCATGATACCATCTATGTGTTTTATTAGTCTTTAAGGTGCTGCCAGACTATTCGTTGTTTAAGTTTCTCCAGTTAACAGACTAACTTGGCTACCCCTCTGAAACTCTTTTTGTAATCTTTCAAATAGCTGTGCATCATAGTATAGTAATTTAATCTAGACCAGCAGTTCTCAGCTGGGGTCCATAAGCCTTTTCAAGGAGGGCGTAGCATCCTGCATCTGAAATCCAGAGCTCTAGCATCCCCGTGGGGTGCATGTGGATGAAGCCCTGATCCTTGGTTGGGAGGCAAGCTTCTCTCTCTCTCACCAACAGAAGTTAGTCCGTAATGGATGTTCTCTGCCCAGACTAAATGCAATCACATAATGATCATTGGTTCATAGACAATCACCAATTTCCAGTCCAGTGATCAGTTCATCTTTATACATAATAATGAGGTCCAAAATAATATTACCTAATGTTGTGTGCCATACCTTTTGTTAGACAATTATCTATCTATCTATCTATGAGTCCATTTGTTCAAGAACTCCTAAACAGTAAGAGATAGGGCCATCAGATTTGGTATGCAACTTCCTCTTCTCTTAACTTAAAGCAAGGTCAGGATTTGGTTATGACAGGATAACTGGAAGCCCTGGAAAGGGACTGTTTTCCGTAACATGCAAGGGAGGGGCTGCAGTTCAGAGGGATGTGATTCTGAGTGGCCATGGGGGCAGTGAGCTCATCAGGGAGAACTATATGCAGAGTGTCCACTGGGGGCAGCTGCACCACCAAGGGAGTTGCCAGCAGGCTGGGGCTCTGCCATCTTGCCTGCTGGCACACCAGGTAAGTAGTCTCCCTACTCCAAAACCTCTCCTCCACTCCCGACCCTTGGCCACAACCCTGGAGGGGAAGAGGGAGAGAAAAGGCCCCTGGCGGTTGGGGTGGAGCATGGGGGCAGAGAAAAGGCCCCTGCTGGATAGGACCCTCCCACCCTAAGTTCCTCCTAACCCCTCCCCCCCACCCTCACTCTCGCATGTGCCCCACCCCAAGAATCCTATACTGCTCCACCATCCCCAAGGCCTTGACCTAACTCCTGCACCCCTCACACCACTAACACCCTGTCCTGAAGGATGCAGGCAACACCAGATAAGTCTGCTAGTCTACAATATTTTAGAAACTCTAATGATGTTTTACTACTGGCTACATAAGACCTGCACAATACATTTCCCAAACTGAAGTCACACGTAACACCATCATATTTTTTTCACACAGCACAGACAGGTGCTTAAGGAATAACTCCTGTTCTCTAGGTTGATTTAGTGGCCTGTAAGGGCATGTCTATCCTGTAGCTGGGAGAAAGTCTCCCAGCCTGGTCAACAGACACATGTGAGTGGTGCTTGAGCTAACACACTAAACAAGAACAGTGTGGACACTGTGGCTCAGGCTGGAACTTGGATTGAGCGTCCCAGGCGCAACCATCCCCACTTCTATTTTTAGCAGGCTAGCGCAAGTCCAGCTAGTTGAGTATGTCAACCAGGGCTGAGATGCTTGCTCCCAGCTGCAGTATGGTCATACCCTGACTCCTGCTAGAACCCACCCTGCCACCCCCAGGGCCTTTTAATTAGCAACAATGCTAAAGCAGGTAATGGAGTCTTTAATGTAAAATGCCACCTTCCTACATCTTTTAACCAGTCTTTCCTTCCTAAACAGGTTGTAACCAGCAGTTTAAACATTCCATTTAAACATTTTTAAAGCACAGTAAAGACATTATCTCTAGAAATCCTAAACAACGTTAAAACCAGGAAATAAATGTTGAGCCCAATCAGCAATCTGTCCCTATACAGACGTATTACTATTGCATTGCCACAGAGCCTCATTTTGAACCTACTTGGTTAAATAAACTTATTTTTGTATTTAGTGTCATTTATCTTTTTTCTGTGTGCAGTTTCAGTACTATTTTTGAACTTTACTTTTAGACAATTTGTCACAACCTAATTTGATGTATTACCCTGCTTTGTAAACATATGAAGACACTGTCCCTGAAAAAGAGAGTTGTGTTTCTCCATTATCAGAGCTTTGTCATTTGTTCATGAACATACTTTAATTTTGGATTTCTTTGCAATTGTGCTTAAAGCAGCACGCATTTACAATATACTTGCTTGTATTACTGATGCTGAACACCTTTGTTTCCTGTTGTGATTGCCTCCAATTTTATTTCAGGTAAATCTAATCTATACAGAATTTTCACAAGTTTGGTGCCCATACTGTTTTTTTGCAAAGTCAAATCCATTTCTTACAAAAAACCTTACTTTGACCTGGTTATCATGTATATCCCCAAATCATTCCAATTATAGACCCCCTGTGATGGATAGGAGGAGTGCTGGCCAGCACTCGGTGACTAAAGGGTTAAACTCAGGTAGCTAGCAAGGGTATTGGCAGGGGGCCAGAAGAACCAATGGGATACAGTGCTGAAATCTGAACTGGATACAGATACCTAGTTTGCTCTGCTTTTATGTGAATTCTAAGGAGAACTGGAGGGAGCACATGCAGTACTCAGAATTACCATGCCTATTAGAAATATTGGACATGGGAGTGAACTGGGCCTTGAAGTATGGATCAGCACAGATCATGAGTAGAGAGAAAAGATGTATTTAGTCATGATCAAGACATTTTTCTTTGTTTTGGTTGAGCTTCTCTGTGTGAATCTATGCCTTCCCTCTGCCATTCACTATCTAAAAGCATACCCAGAGATGTGCTCTGTGTTTTAATTTATTTTACTCATTTGCTCTGTAATACCTAGCAACCAAGTATATCTTTTTGTTTTGTTAATAAAATCACCTTTTTTAAGGCAATGATTTGATTCTTGTGTCCTGGAAAAAAACAGGAGGTCTGTCTTTGTGTGTGTGTATACCTGCCTCAGGCTAGATTGCAGTTTGTTTTCTCTCTCTTTTTTTCCTCCAAGCTCTGTTGTGGTAAAGGAGCTTGGGGGGTACCCCTCTGGAAGAAATACAAGTGCTTTCTTCCTGGGTTCAAGAAGAAAGGGGTTTCTTTTCTTTCACTTGGTGGTGGCAGCTACACCCCCCGCAAAAGTCAGCGAATCTGTGACTCTGGGTAGTTTTTGTAAGCAAAGTTTATAAAGGCAAGGTATTTCAAGTCTCTTGTGGGCCCCCAATCTTCTGCACTCGGAGTCCCAGAGTGGGGAAGAGGAGGTCACTTACCTCAATAATAATTGATGTTCTTCGAAATGAGTGTCCCCGTGGGTGTTCCACATTAGGTCAGTGCACCGCTGCCAAGCCTCAGAGCAGAGATTTTGTAGCAGTGTCCCTGGGGCTGCGCACATGTACACCAGCAGTTGCGCGCTGTTAGGCTGCAGGCATTGCGCATGTGCGAACCCCACTCCTCAGTTCCTTCTCTACCCTGAAACAATGGCTTGAGAAGGCCAGGATCCCAAAGTAGAGGGTGAGGAAGGGAGGGTTGTGGCGCACCCATGGGGACACTCATCTCGAAGAATGTCAGTTACTACTGAGGTAAGTAACCTCCTCTTCGAGAGAGAGATGTCGCCGTGGGTGCTCCACATTAGGTGACTACAAAGCAATTTCCCTTTAGGGAGGTAGGGACTTTGGATCTGGCAGAAAAGCAGTGGAAAGAACTGCTTTAGCTAGTTTCAGGTTGGAAAAAGTCCCTGCATAAGTGCATAGTGCTTTGCAAATGTGTGGTTGGAGGACCACGTGGCAACTGTGCAGATGACTCTTATAGGTACTTTACGGAGGAATGCTATCAAGGTAGCCATGGCTCTGGTTGAGTGTGCCCTTATGCTCTCTGGAGGCAGCACGTCTGCCTGTGTGCAGCAAAGTGTGATGCAAGCCAAGATCCAATCGGAGAGTCTCTGTGATGAGACAGCTCAGCCCTTATTGCGGTTTGCTATCTGGGAGACGCTTGGAATGGTCTTGTTAGCTGCAGGTAAAAACAGAACGCTCTGCATAGGTCAGGAGTATGCATTTTCATCTTGAAAGAGTTGGTGTGTGGTTTGGGGAAGAAGGTGGGAAGGTGTATTGTCTGGTTGATGTGGAAGGATGAGTGTACTTTGGGGAGGAATTTGGGATGGATACGTAATGTGACCTTGTCTTTAAAAAAGGTCGTGTAAGGGGGATCCGCCATTAGGGCTGCGATCTCTCCTAGCCATCTGGCTGAGGTAATAGCTATAAGGAAAAACAGTTTTCATGGGGAAGTGTAATAATGAGGTGGTCGCTATTAGTTCAACAGGAGGTCTAGTTAGAGTATTCAATACTAAATGCAGGTCTCCCAGTTGCATTGGTGGACTGATATCTGGATAAAATTTCTGCAGGCCCTTTAAGAACCTCTTGTAAGTGGATGAGCAAATATGGACGAGTTGTCTACCTTAGAGTGGAACGTAGTAATAGCCGCAAGGTGAACTTTACTGGAGCTTATTGCAAGGACCGTTTGTTTAAGGGGCAGAAGATAGAGGAGGGTGGTAAGGAGGATATTGAAGGCACCAGATGGTGACAAGCACACCACGTTGAGAATCTTTTCCATTTCTGAAGGTAAGTCTTGCAGGTGGTGTGTGTGCTACTGTGCAGAAGGACTGTTTGTACTTGCTGTGAGCAGGTCAACTCTAGGTCAGAGAACCATCGAGGAGCCAAGCCTTCAGCTGTAGTGAGTGGAGGTTCGAATGATCATCGTGGGAGCCTGAGTGAAGGAGATCCCTCACGCAAGGTAAGTGAATCAGTGGGGCACAGGACATCACCACTAGGCAGGGAAAAATCATGGCTGTCGTAGATAAGCTGGAGCTATAACAAGGAGGGATGGGGCTCATCTCATAGTCTTGTGAACTATTCTGTTTCAATAGGGGCATAGGAGGAAACACATAGAATAGGTGAGATGTCCATGCGATGAGGAAGGCATCTCCCATTGATCCCTTGCCTATTCCTGCCCTGGAACAGAATAGGGGGCATTGGCTGTTAGACTGCACAGCAAACAGATCTACGGTAGGGTAACCCCACAGATGGAAGATGTCCGTCAATACGTGCGGCTTTATTTGCCACTTGTGTTTGATCGAGTGCATCTGCTGTTGTATTCAGGGCACCTGAAAGATGCACTGTGATGATAGTTGTATTGTATTTCAGGCACCAGTTCCAAAGTGCTTGAGATAGGGTTCCACCATGATGATTTATGTAAAACATTGCTGTGACATTGTCTATGTACAGTCTGATGTGCCTGTTGGCAATGAATGAGAGGAATTTGATGCATGCATTCCTGACTGCCCTCAGTTCTAGGACGTTTATGTGCAAGTTCTTGTCAGTGCTGGACCACTGGCAAGTATGATTTTGTAAGTGGGCACTCCATCCTGTACGAGATGCATCTGTTGTCATGGAGATGGATGGCTCTGGTGGGTGGAGGGGGACTCTGGAACCAGGGTTCCATGGGCTCAGCCACCAGCATAAGGATTCCTTTGCTATTTCTGGAATGGCTAGGGATTTGGATCGTGGATGGACATTGGGTTTGTACATCTGTCCCAGCCAGCTCTGTAAACATCTCATGTGCAGTTGCACATTGCTGACAATGAAGTAGCACGCTGCCATGTGGCTCAGCAGCCAAAAGCATTCAAGTGCTATTGTGCGGGGGCTGGATCGTAAGGTATTTATAGAGGCCACAATTTTTTAGAAATGGTCTGTAGGCAGGGATGTGGTGGCCATTGTCAATCGAAGTATGCTCCTCTAAACTGTATGTTTTATGTAGAAAAAAGCATTGATTTGGTTTCGTTTGCCTGAAGGCCCAGATGTCAGAATACGTGTCTTGTGACCGACAGAACAGCAGGAATCATCGTGTGAGCGTGGCTTGAGGAGGCAGTCGTCTAGGTCAGTGTTTCTCAACCAGTGGTACGAGTACCCTTAGGGGTACTCGAGAGAAGTCTGGGGGGTACATCAACATAACTGAAATGTGGAGAAAACTGAATTTTTGTTTTAAGTTTTATAGCGCTTTATTATTTTTGTACTTTTTGCACCCAAAAATTTAATCGCCCACCCAGCTACGATTTAGTTGTTTAAATAAATGTGTTGCAATGGTAGAAAAAAATTGTGTCTGAGAACTGTAGGTACTGGGGGTACTTCTCTTTTTTTTAAGGTGGTACTTATAATTTTTTTTTAAAAGGGGTACTTTATTAAAAAAAAAGGCTGAGAAACACTGGTCTAGGTAAGGAAATATGATAACTCTTTGTTTCCTCAGGTACGCTGTGACAACCACCAGCAACTTTGAGAAGACCCTCATGGTCGTTGAAAGTCTGAATGGAAGCACTTTTTATTGGCAGTGTTGAGAATCTACAACGAAACAAAGAAAACAAAAACTCCTGTGAGTAGGGTGGATGGCAACGTGAAAGTATGCATCTTTCAAGTCAAGGGAGAAGAACCAATCACTCTGTTTCAAAGCCAATAATATGGAAGCAAGCGTTACCATCTTGAATTTTGTTTCTGAATGAATTTATTGAGGGCTCAAAGGTCTAGAATGGGCCTCCAGCCCTCCAACCTTTTTTCAGTCAAGAAGTAATGTGAGTAGAACTCCTTACTCCTAAACTGTGTGGGGACTGGTTCAGTTGCCCCTATGTGTAAGAGGTGCTCTACTTCTTGTTGAAGAAGGATCTTGTGATAGTGGTCACTGAAAAGGGACAGAGAAGGGGATGGTGCAAATGGGGTATGGACACAAAAGGAATAAGGTAGCGTTTTCCAATTATCTGCAGGAGCCATCTATCAGAAGTTATACATTGCCAGTTGTTAAAGAAGGGCAACAATCGATGCTGGAAGAGATTTGCTTGCGTCAATGGTGTTGGAATAGGTGAGAGGCTCTCCAGACCCTCGATCTGATGATCAAGTTTGCTTGTTGGACTGCTGTGACTGCTGGGAATTGGTAGAGGAAGGGTGTTGTCATTGGTTTCTGCCTCTGCCTTTGTTCTGTTGCTGCTGGTCTTGTCTATTGTAGTGTTGTGCATATGGGGGGTATCGAGGGGGGATACCTATATTGCCTTCTTCTAGGTACTTGGTTGTGGATTCCCAAAGACCAAAGTGTCACTCTGGAACATATCATGGAGTGGAGAATTTTGTTGGTGTTAGCTGCAAACAACTTTTGGCGGTCGAAAGGCAGATCTTCTACTGTAGATTGAATCTCCCTGGGGAATGGAGTGGAGCAAAACCATGATGTCCTCCTCATTACTACCACTGTTGCTGTAGAACGTGCAGCCATGTCAGCAGCATCTAAGGTGGCCTGTAATGCTGATTTTGCAATTGTGTGATTTCTGTAATCATATTTGCTCAATAAAACTGCGTAATTCGAAATATGAAATTGTAAAGTAGAAGGTGTATATATCTCATGCCAGAATGCACAGAGTCTTTTGCTATCGTGGTCCAATCGGATAGACCGGTTTTGTTGCTGCTTGGATTTTAGTTGTGCAGCTTCCACCACCCTGCTAATGAGATCGATTGGCACCGTGCTCTGATGCTGCATCGGCAAGATTGTATCATTGCCGGATGGTGCTGCAGCTAATGAGGCAGGCAACTTGAAACCTGTCACCTCAGAGCACGATTTAGCGCATGTGTATTGTTCGTCTCCATTGGGGGCTCCAAAGACGCCAGCAGCGTCATGCGTGGTACCGGCATTGCTTCGGGATGGCTGTTTCGGTGCCGTAGCCCCTTGAGGGGCTGAGGATGCTCGCTTTTTACAGGGGGAGGGCGGGCTTTCTGGATCCCTGCTGCTTTAAGTTCCTCAGGGTGGTGTCCTGGACCAGAGGCTGGTGTAAGTGAGTTTTCCAATAAAAATAACTAAAGCTAGAGGTCTCTGTCTTTCTGTGCCCATGATTTTAGCTTTGCACAATGAGGGCATTTCTGAGCATTATGCTGCTCTCTGAGGCAGTGGATGCATTGTGAGTGAACATCTGATATTGGGACAGGCTCTTTACATGAGGTATAGTGCTTAAACCCCGGTGAGTCAGGCATACCTGTAGAAACAGTCAGAGACTGCAGGAAGGGATTAACTGGGAGAAAAAGAAACAAAACCCTTATACTAATCTAGATTTTTTTTAACTAGCAAAGTAATTGACTAATTAAGTATTTAAATTCACTAGCTAATTAACTACTATAATGAATTTTACTGGTTTTAAGAAGTATAGTCATCTAGAAGCGAAGAAGCTAGGGAGCACTGCTGAGTCTGTCTGTAGCTGGAGGCAGTAGAGAAGGAACTGAGGAGTGGGAGGGGGGGTTGGCGCATGCGCGATGCCTACAGCCTAATAGTGTGCGGCCCCAGGGACACTGCTACAAAATCTCTGCTCTGAGGCTCGGCGGCGGCACACCAACCTAATGTGGAACACCCACGGGGACATCTCTTGAAGCAGAACAACCCTGACACCCCCTATTAACTGTTCCAATTGGCATGACTTAATTTTTATTTGTCAATCACCTCTGATTACCACACCTGCTCTCTGTCCCCAATTCCATTTTCCCCAAGAACGATTTTTAACTTTTCAAAAATCTAAACAAGTTGAAGTAACTGCCTTTAAAAAATCACCAGGAGGTTTATGCTGTAATATATTACACATCTGCCGCATTAGAAATCAAAGCTTTACACTACTGGGGGGGGAGGAGAGAAATGGACAGATTCCAGCTTCTTAGTGGAATATATGGGATTTATTTCTATCCCTAGGAGGTACTAAGATACCTGACTCTAAAGTTATGCAATTTCTATATATAGAAAACCTTTTTGTAGGTCATTTTGCAGATGTTTGAAATCCATTAATTACATTTTCCTCTTGTATCCATGGATCCAGATCTTCAAACTATCTGCCCCATAGTCACCAAGTCATCTGGCTTTCCAACTGGGAGGAGCTATGGGGGAGGGAGCAGCGAGAGAAGGAAGAAGATACAAAAGTAACCTCAAATAAATATATTTTAAATAAATAGAATAAATTATAGTTTTTCTGTACGATGAGCTGTGATAAAGGCATCATTGGTACTCTTTTGTAATGACCTACATAGCTCACTTGCAACTTCACTATTTATTTACCATCCCATACTCATCCTGATAAAACATACCATCATGTGGTCCATCAATTACATGGAACCTAAATTACAATCCAAAAGCTAGGAAGTATAATTATATAATCTGTAGTAATATTATCAAGCCACAAGAGGGAACTCTTCCCTGTGCTTACTTTAAGGACTTGGGAGTGGTCTGCTATAGCTTAAGCAAAACATAGATGTGCTAAAAGCAGAAGTTTTGTGTATTTATTTGTGGTTTCTTACCAAATACATACAAAATGTAAGCAGAATTGTAATGTCATATATGTTAATCAGAAATCTAGCAAGGCTGTCTGCAGTCCTGCATATGCTCAAGCACAAATACAAAAAAATCATTAATTTGGAAAGCATGACATTCATTGGGAAAGCTCCTGTTCAGGACTCTGCCACTGTAGAGAGAGCTTATAAAAGCTGCCCTTAACTCTTACAGTGTCTCTATCCTGGCAGAATCTCATCTCTGGCCAAGATAATTTATGTGGTGTTGTAGACTCTCAGACTTTAAGGTCAGACAGGAAAATCAAGATTATCAAGTCTGACCTTCTGCATGTTGCAGGCCACAGAACCTCATCCACCCATTCCTGTAATAGACCTGGATGAGATACTAACTAATCAAATCTTGTTTGTTGTTCTCAATGGTGGCAGATGACAGAACAAAGAGCAATGATCTCAAGTTGCAGTAGAGGAGGTCTAGGTTAGATATTAGGAAAAGCTATTTCACGAGGAGGGTGGTGAAGCATTGGAATGGGTTACCGAGGGAGGTGGTGGCGGCATCTCCATCCCTAGAGGTTTTTAAGTCGCGGCTTGACAAAGCCTTGGCTGGGATGATTTAGTTGGGATTGGTCCAGCTTTTAGCAGGGAGTTAGACTCAATGACCTCCTGAGGGCTCTTCCAACCCTATGATTCTATAGACTTCAGGATTACAGAGAAGCCACCATTTTCTCTAGTTCAAACTAGCCAGTGATCCATTCTCCATGCTGCAGGTGGAAGGTGGAAAAAAAACCCCAAACCCCAGGTCTCTGCCATTCTTTGACCCCAAATATGGTGAGTACTTGTGTGCACAATATTTCAGGAGACTTGCTAATGTTAAAATGTAAATGCTAAACAGAGTAATAGCTAAAGGAAGTAATAAATCTGGAAACATAAGAACATAAGAATGGCCATACTGGGTCAGACCAAAGGTCCATCTAGCCCAGTATCTTGTCTGCCGACAGTGGCCAGCACCAGGTGCCCCAGAGAGGGTGGACCAAAGACAATGATCAAGCGATTTGTCTCCTGCCATCCCTCTCCAGCCTCTGACAAACAGAGGCCAAGGACACCATTTTATCCCCTGGCTAATAGCCTTTTATGGACCTAACCTCCATGAAATTATCTAGCTTCTCTTTAAACTCTATTATAGTCACAGCCTCCTCTGGCAAGGAGTTCCACAGGCTGACTACACGCTGTGTGAAGAAGAACTTTCTTTTATTAGTTTTAAACCTGCTACCCATTCATTTCATTTGGTGTCCTCTAGTTCTTCTATTTAGGGAACTAATAAATAACTTCTCTTTATCGGCCCTCTCCACACCACTTATGATTTTATATACCTCTGTCATATCCCCCCTCAGTCTCCTCTTTTCTAAACTGAAAAGTCCCAGTCGCTTTAACCTCTCCTCATATGGGACCCATTCCAAACCCCTAATCATTTTAGTTGCCCTTTTCTGAACCCTTTCCAAGGCCAAAATATCTTTTTTGAGGTGAGGAGACCACATCTGTACACAGTATTCAAGATGTGGGCGTACCATAGTTTTATACAGGGGCAGGAAGATATTCTGGGTCTTATTTTCTATCCCTTTCTTAATAATTCCTAGCATCCTATTTGCCTTTTTGACTGCCGCTGCACACTGTGTGGAAGTTTTCAGGGAACTGTCCACGATAACTCCAAGATCTCTTTCCTGATTTGTCATAGCCAAATTAGCCCCCATCATACTGTACGTATAGTTGGGGTTATTTTTCCCGATGTGCATTACTTTACACTTATCCACATTACATTTCATTTGCCATTTTGTTGCCCAATCACTCAGTTTGGTGAGATCTTCTTGGAGTCCCTCACAGTCTGCTTCTGTCTTGACTATCCTAAACAGTTCGTTATCATCTGCAAACTTTACCACCTCACTGCTTACCCCTTTCTCCAGATCATTTATGAATAAGTTGAACAGGATTGGTCCTAGGACTGACCCTTGGGGGACACCACTAGTTACCCCTCTCCATTCTGAAAATTTACCATTTATTCCTACCCTTTGTTTCCTGTCTTTTAACCAGTTCTCAATCCAAGAAAGGACCTTCCCTCTTATCCCATGGCCATGTAATTTACACAAGAGCCTTTGGTGAGGGACCTTGTCAAAGGCTTTCTGAAAATCTAAGTATACTATATCTACTGGATCCCCCTTGTCCGCATGTTTGTTAACCCCTTCAAAGAACTCTAATAGATTAGTAAGACAGGATTTCCCTTTACAGAAACCATGTTGACTTTTGTCCAACAAATTATGTTCTTCTACATGCTTCACAATTTTATTCTTTACTATTGTTTCGACTAATTTGCCTGGTACTGAAGTTAGACTTACCGGTCTGTAATTGCCCGGATCGCCTCTAGAGCCCTTTTTAAATATTGGTGTCACGTTGGCTACCTTCCAGTCATTAGGTACGGAAGCTGATTTTAGGGATAGGTTACAAACCACAGATAATAGTTCAGCAATTTCCCATTTGAGTTCTTTTAGAACCCTTGGATGAATGCCATCCGGTCCCGGAGATTTGTTAACATTAAGTTTTCTATTTGTTCCAAAACCTCCTCTAATGACACTTCAATCCGGGACAGTTCCTCAGATTCATCACCCACAAAGGACGGTGCAGATTTGGGAATCTCCCCAACGTCCTCAGCCGTGAAGACTGAAGCAAAGAAACCATTTAGTTTCTCCGCAATGGCTTTGTCATCCTTGATTGTGCCTTTTATAGTTCAATCATCTAGGGGACCCACAGGTTTTTTTTTAGCAGGCTTCCTGCTTCTAATGTATTTAAAAAACATTTTGTTATTTCTTTTTGAGTTTTTGGCTAGCTGTTCCTGAAAATCTTTTTTTGCTTTTCTTATTACATTTTTACACTTGATTTGACAGTGTTTATGTTCCTTTCTATTTATCTCACTAGGATTGGACTTCCACTTCTTAAAAGATGCCTTTTTGTCCCTCACTGCTTCTTTTACATGGTGGTTAAGCCACGGTGACACTTTTTTAGGTCTCTTGCTATGTTTTTTAATTTGGGGTATACATTTAAGTTGGGCCTCTATAATGATGTCTTTAAAAAGTTTCCATGCAGCTTGCAGGGATTTGGCTTTAGTCACTGTGCCTTTTAATTTCTGTTTAACTAGCCTCCTCATTTTTGTGTAATTCCCCTTTTTGAAATTAAATGCCAGGGTGCTGGACTGCTGAGGTGTTCTACCCACCACAGGAATGTTGAATGTTATTATAGTATGGTCACTATTCCCAAGCGGTCCTGTAACGGTTATTTCCTGGACCTGATCCTGCACTCCACTCAGGACTAAATCAAGAATTGCCTCTCCCCTTGTGGGTTCCTGCATCAGCTGCTCCAAGAAGCAGTCATTTAGGCCATTGAGAAATTTTATCTCTGCTTCTCTTCCTGAGGTGACATGTACCCAGTCAATATGGGGATAATTAAAATCCCCCATTATTATAGAGTTCTTTATTTTGGTAGCCTCTCTAATCTCCCTCAGCATTTCAATGTCAGTATCTCTGTCCTGGTCAGGTGGTCGGTAATATATCCCTACTGCTAATTTCTTATTATTGGAGCATGTAATTACTATCCATAGCGATTCTATTGAACATGTTGATTCACTTATTTTTATTTCATTTGATTCTACATTATCTTTCACATACAGTGCCACTCCGCCACCCACCCAGCCTGCTCTATCCTTTCGATATATTTTATATCCCGGTATGATTGTGTCCCACAGATTTTCCTCATTCCACCAGGTTTCAGTGATGCCTATTATGTCAATCTCCTCATTTAATACTAGGTATTCTAGTTCACCCATCTTATTAGTCAGACTCCTAGCATTTGTGTAGAAGCACTTTAAAAATTTGCCACTGCTTATTTGTCTGCCCTTCCCTGGTGCATTGGATCCCTTTTTATGCGGTTGTCTGTCTGCTCTGGCCCCTGGTTTGCCCTCTCCCCTCCTCTCTTTCTGACTACAGCTTAGAGAATCTCTATCAATGGATTCTCCTCTAAGAGAAGTCTCCATCCGATTTACATGCATCTCCGCACCAATCGGCTTTCCCCCATCTCTTAGTTTAAAAACTGCACTACAGCCTTTTTAATGTTTAGTGCCAGCAGCCTGGTTCCACCCTGGTTTAGGTGGAGCCCATCCTTCCTGTATAGGCTCCCCCTCTCCCAAAAGTGTCCCCAGTTCCTAATAAATCCAAACCCCTCTTCCCTACACCATCGTCTCATCCACGCATTGAGACTCTGAAGCTCTGCCTGCCTACCTGGCCCTGCGCGTGGAACTGGAAGCATTTCCGAGAATGCCACCATAGAGGTCCTGGATTTCAGTCTCTTTCCGAGCAGCCTAAATTTGGGTCACTTTAATCAATTAATGAGAAAGTAGATGCCTATATCAATTTTTGGAGAATCTTCTTTATAAGGGATAAGCATCCTTCTCCTTTTCACTGTTTTGTCAGCATAGTTTTGCATATTCACATAATTTTTTTTTTTTGACAGAAACCCCTGGCACCATCTGCGTGAAAATGTGGATTGTTTCTTTCCATCTGTACTGGAGTGGCACCAGCCTCTTCTTGGTAGGAGAGCTGAGGTGGGCCAGACATAAAATTGGGAGGGTGCATCCCCTCCCATAAGGTCCTGCCCCCTTCATGTCCATGACCGCTCTGTAGCTCTACCCCCTTGCTGGGTCGGAGATAGAGTTGGTCATCACATGGTACTGTCTGCTCATAGCTGGTAAGCTGCTTGGGCTGGAGACTTGACTCCATGGCTGACAGAGCCTTTGGGAAGCAGTGACCACAAACAATGGGGAGGGGACAGGATCCAAAGCCACAGAGAGTCAGCCTGCACTACTGTTGGGGAACCCTGGACCTTCCATAGGCTGGCCATGGGGAAGGAGGGTAAGACAAATTTAAGGGTGGCTATAGGCCCCCCTCCCCTCCCCCCCAAAACCCCTCCAGTGCCATCCCTGTCTAGCAGAAAGTCTGACAAAGGGCTGAGAGGAATTCCTGAATAGAAGCTCTATGTGAAACAGAGGGTTGTGCTGCTTTAGAACAATACCGTTTTCCTTGTTCTAATAAAATTCCTTGTTCGCTGATATAAAAAACCAGCACTTTCTGTGATTTTTCAATGGTTATCATAGTAACAGGAGATAAGAGGAAAAGAAAACGCTAAAGTTCAACCTTTCCCAAGACTTGGTTTGATAAACCCATAGATTGGATTGAGTAGAAGGAGATAACAATAACTATGACATAATTCTTATTCATTTAAGAAGTTAAATGAACAAATTATTTCAGAAAGAACTATAAAATATGATTAGGTGTGGCTTTGCCAAAGAGAACTGAAGCTTAGAGAAAGCTTCAAAGTCTATGTAAGGGCCCTATTTGGTATCTACATGAAAGAAAATATGAGATCATCTACTAGCTGGGATTGTAAACAAGGTGTGTGGGTTTTTTCCAGAAAAATTACAGCTAATGTCTGAACTAACACTGAAATGAGTGGCGCAACTGGCATAGCAGGCTAAGGAATGGCAAATACCAGTAACTCAACAAGAGAGATTCATTAATTTCTAAGATTGGCGGGATCCATTATGATCTAGCCAGACCTTCTGCATAGACTAAACAATAGAATCTCTCCTGCTAATGGGAGCTGGTGCAAGATGTAGCAAATAAAGTGTTCATGGGTAAAAGAAAAGCACCATAAAGATGCCGAGTGAAACGTAAGGGAAAAGACTATTGGCAGCAAGTCTGTAAATCAAAGGAACAGAAAAATCCCAAATAAGAGTGAGTGGTTGTGATGGTGCATCGGGGAGCCCCCAACCCTGCACCCCCATCTGCAACCAGATGTGACTCTCGGCCAGCCAGTAGAGTAGAAGGTTTTATTGCTTCTCAGAGACACAGTGTAGCATAGGAGTGATGTTGGCACAGGAGCCAGGGTAGACAGCCTTATTCCTCTTGAGGGGGGAAGGGGCTTCACCCCCTTCCTTGGTCTAAAACATCCTCACCCCTCCTTGCCCCATCAAGACTAACTCAACTCCCAACAACTGGTCCTTTAGCTCCCAGGTGACCATGCCCCTTGCTTTGTTCAGATTCCTCTATCTAGCCCAGGTGTCAGGTGGCTGGGCCATTTCCTACGTGCCTCCTTTCAGGGACCATCCCCCCCCGGGCACTGCACACAGACACACACAGAGTCGCTGCAGACCAGCATAGGGCAGTAGGGTTACACCCAGCACAACAAAGCAACCAGTGAATGCAAAACCAGAGTGAATCCAGGGTCACCAGAGTGGACAGCACCCCCACTATGTCACAGTGGCAATGTCTATATCCTGGGATATGTTGAGAGCATCACTGAACAAGCCTGAATACTCATCTCACAGAATCATAGAGTTGGAAGAGACCTCAGGAGGTCAAAGTCCAACCCCTGATAAAAGCAGGCCCAACCCCAACTAGATCATCCCAGCCAGGGCTTTGTCAAGATGGGAATTAAAAATCTCTAGGGATGGAGATTCTACCATCTCTCTAGGTAACCCATTCCAGTGCCACTCTCCTAGTAAAATAGTTTTTCCTAATATCCAACGTAGACCTCCCCCGCTGCAACTTAAGACCATTGCTTCTCATTCTGTCATCTTTCACCACTGAGAAAAGCTTCTTTCCTTCTTCTTGGAACCCCCCCTTCAGGTAGTTAAAGGCTGCTATCAAATCCCCCCTCACTCTTCTCTTCTGCAGACTAAATAAGCCTAAATCCATCAGCCTCTCCTCATAAGTCATGTGCTCCAGCCCCCTAATAATTTTTATTGCCCTCCTCTGGACTTTCTCTAATACATCCACATCCTTTCTGTAATTGTGGCCAGGGGAAGGAGGGGCAGAATTGGATGCAATATTCCAGGTGTGGCCTCACCGGTGCCCAATAAAGGGAAATAATAACTTCTCTAGATCTGCTGGAAATGCTCCTCCTAATGCACCCCAATATGTCATTAGCCTTCTTGGCTACAAGGGCACACTGTTGACTCATATCCAGCTTCTCATCCACTGTAATCCCCAGGTCCTTTTCTGCAGAACTGCTACTTAGCCAGTCGGTCCTCAGACTGTAACAATGCTTGGGATTCCTCTGTCCCAAGGGCAGGACTCTGCACTTGTCCTTGTTGAACCTCATCAGATTTCTTTTGGCCCAATCCTCCAATTTCTGTAGGTCACTCTGGACCCTGCCCTCCAATGTATCTACCTCTCCCCCTAGCTTAGTGTCATCTGTGAACTTGCTGAGGGTGCAATCCATCCCTTCTTCCATGTCATTAATGAAGGTGTTGAACAAAACCAGCCCAAGAACTGATCCTTGAGGCACTCTGCTTGATACTGACCAGACATCAAGCCATTGATCACTACCCGTTGAGTCCAACAATCTAGCCAGCTTTCTATCCATTTTACAGTCCATTTACTCAATCAATACTTCCTTAACTTGCTGGCAAGAATATTGTGGGAAACCATATCAAAAGCTTTGCTGAAGTCAAGGTAGATCACATCTACCACCTTCCCAATGTCCACAGAGCCAGTTACTTTGTCATAGAAGGCAATCAGATTGTTAGGCATGACTTGCTGTTGATAAATCCATGTTGACTATTCCTGATCACTTTTCTCTCTAAGTGCTTCAGAATGGATTGCTTCCATGATTTTTTTTAGGGTCTGAGGTGAGGCTCACCGGCCTATAGTTCCCTGGATTGTCCTTCTTCCCCTTTTTCAAGATGGGCACTACGTTTGCCTTTTTCCAATCATCCAGGACCTCCCCCAATCACCACAAATTTTCAAAGATAATGGCCAATGGCTCTGCAATCACATCAGCCATCCCCCCCATTATATCCAGCCCCACTGATTTGTGTATGTCTAACTTTTCTGAATAGTTCTTAACCTGTTTTTTCTCCATGTGTTCTTTCTGCCCACCTCTTTCCCATACCATGTTACCTAATGCAGTAGTCTGGGAGCTGGTCTTGTCTGTGAAGACACAGGCAAAAAAAGCATTGAGTACTTTAGCTTTTCCCATATCATCTGTTACTAAGTTACCTCCCTCATCCAGTAAGGGTCCCACACCTTCCCTGACCACTCTCTTATTGCTAACATGCCTGTAGAACCTTTCTTGTTATCCTTCACGTCTCTTACTAGCTGCAATTCCAATTGCACTTTGGACTTCCTGATTATACCCCTGCATTCTTGAGCAATATATTTATACTACTCCCTAGTCATCTATCCAAGTTTCCACCTATTGCAAGCTTCCTTTTTGCGTTTAAGCTTGCCAGTGACTTCACTGTTAAGCCAAGCTGGTTGCTTACCATATTTGCTTTTCTTACTGTGCATTGGGATGGTTTGTTCCTGCACCTTCAATAAGGCTTCTTTAAAATACACTCTTATATTGGCTCTGTGTCCCTAGCAGCCTGTTCCATCACAACTTCCTGGCAGCATGAGTAATGTTGCCTCAGGATCCTTTAAAGAGGGATCCCCACTCTAGAAGGGATAAAGAAAGAGTCTCCTCCCATGAACTTTTGAGATGTTTGTGCAACTGTGAGGAGTGTGGAAAGGACAGGAAGTACTCACATATGAGATGCTGATCTAGGTTGTTGCTTCCATTCTGAAAGCCTTCATCTGGCACCCCACCCCCTCTTGCACTCCCAACTCCTTGTCCCAGGTTACCACCAAAACCCTCTGCACCCCTCTTGCCCTTGATCACAACTGTCTTCCAGACCTGCAACTCTTCCTACACTTCTCTCCTAGGGCAGAATCTTTTTGTGCAGCCATACCCCATTCCCAAACCTGCACTCCCCTGTTGCATCCCAATCTCCTCCCCCAAGTCATAACCCAAACCTTCTGCACCCCCTTGTGCACCCTTTCCCAGGTCAGAATCCTCAGCTGCACCCATACCGCCTCCTGGAACCTGCACCCCACCCCTCTGCCCCAGGTCACAACCCCCTCCTCCACCCAAAGTCCCTTCTCAGACCCTACACCTTCTCCTGAATCCCAGCCCCCTACTCTGAGCTCCCCTCTGCACCCAACCTTCATTCCAGACCTCACACCCTCTCCAACTGAAAAGTGTGGCCCTTGACCACTTCTCAGAATCTTGGCATACCCTGCCTTATAAACAAATTATTGCCCACCCCTGTATTGTTCAACTCTGATGTAAGCAGACACAACTTCCATTTCACTTACAGGGAAGCTGCACCTACTGACACCAGTGCTGACTTTGGTCCTGAGTCATTACTTGTTTGTGGCAGTGCTGGTGCATCTGAGAACAAATTCAAAGCCTTTCTATTCTCTTAAGAGCCCTGAACAATTTTATACTTTCCCTGTGATTACATCTAAAATGACAGTTACGAGCATCTGTTCCTTTTTCTTTCCCCTACCCTCATGCAGCAATGATATGAAAAATCTTTATCTGATAAGAAAAAATGGAGACAAATGCTGAATGCTTATACAAAGGACAAAACTTTCTAAATGTGTCTGTAAATCTTTGCATTAAGATTTATGTAAATAGCTTGTTTCTTAAAAAAAACCTTCCACAACAAATTTGTTTCCATATTGCTGCGTCACTACCAGAAATAAGCACTGTGGTTTCTCATGGCATTTCAGTTAGTGTGACACAGGAAATGTTTCTGTCACACTTTCCACAAGTCATAGAGACTAATGGTTCAAAAATGTCATCAAGAGACAGAAAACAAAATGAAAATATCATAACATATTACCATAAAAAGAGGCTTTCAAGTTAGTCTTCTAAGTTACCCAGGCCAAAAACATTTTTGTCCTGTGTCTGATTATTCATGCAGACCCGATTTTTTTATTTGCCTTTTCACATGCTCTCCACTCATATTATTACAAACCCTGGCTATGTCTACACAAAGGGGGGTTTTCCAGGATACCGGAGGTATCCCAGAAAAACTCCGCCACGTCCAGGGAACGCATCTGCTCTTCTGCTTTTTTTTTGCGGAAGAGCAGACGCGCTCTTTTGGAAGCCCTGTCTTCCTCCTTCCACAAGGAAGAAAGGCTCTTCTGAAAGAGGAGGCTTTTCCGAAATTTGGCTCAGTGTAGATGGGCCAAATTTCGGAAAAGTCTATTCTGAAAAAACTATCAGAAAAAGGAACGCAAATTGCATACCTTTTTCCAATAGATCAGTGTAGTCTAGACATAGCCCCCCCATTACAAAAGTTGTTTCCTTCCAGGAATTTCAGTATATGTCAATCATATAAATATACCAGGAAGAAGATGGTGTGAAGCACCAGAGACCATTGGCTTCTGTAGTCAGCAGACCTCCTGGGGAGCAGTAGGCTATGTCTAAGATTTCCGTAGAAGTTTGCACCTCCATTTGAAATTTCTAAAGTGTCCACAATGAAAAAACACCATACTGGGCCTGCCACCCAGATAAAGTGATATGCTGCCAGGGTTTTTCCTGGGTTTTCATTCAAGGAACCCAGGTATTGGTTCCTTCTTAAATGCAAAAACTTAAATTAGAAGAGAATAGCAACAACAGAAATAACTGCATGTACAGAAAATGTCATCTGATGCATTGTTCAGCCCAATGACCTGATCAGGATATAGCAGCATTACCATTTTCTAATAAAGATTTAGTGACTTAGGGCTCATTTGTGGATGGCCCTGTGTAGGAGCATGCCTCCTGTACAAGGACTGGCTGTGACCATAGTGAAGAGAAAAATAAAGTCTATCATGTCTCAACAGAGTTGCTCAGTCAGTCACTTGCTGAATTAAGATCCTTAAATACAACCCTAAGCAAAGGACTTTTCCTGAAACAGTTGCCCTCCGGTCTCCAATCAGTTCAGGTTGGCCACCCTGAAAGCCTTGAAATTGGTGGCAATGTCTTTGCCCAAATATAGTTTAGGTCTCTTGTGTTAAAGCCAACACATCATTGTGACAGACCCCACCCCATGCTTTATGAAATAGACTTATGGACATGAATATACATAATTGAAAGGTGCTTTGAGCAAAATAATTATTTCATGTAACCTATCAATCTTCAAGTCAGGATTCGCTAGTTCTGTTTATTTTACTTGGATGTACGTATCATTTTTGTGTGTAAAATTAGATATATGCAGTGGGGAATACTTTGTGAGTTTTAAATGTGTGAATGAGAGGCATCCAGGGTGTTACCGTCGATATCTTGATGAGCAGCTGTTAAACAATCTCTTTTGTCCTTAAGTCTGAGCAGTGGTTGGTAGAATCATAGAACACTAGAACTGGAAGGGACCTTGAGAGGTCATTGAGTCCAGTCCCCTGCCCTCATGGCAGGACCCAGTACCATCTAGACCATCCCTGATAGATGTCTATCTAACCTGCTCTTAAATATCTCCTGAGATGGGCTACATCGACACTGCACCTCTCTTGTGCAAAAGCCTATGCAAATGAAGAGTGGAGTAGCATATTGCCGTGCTTCATTTGCATAATTAATTAGGGGCCATATTTGTGCAAGAGGCTTTTGCACAAGAGCCGTTCTTCCTCATTTTTTCAGGAAGAACGGCTCTTGCGCAAGAGGGTTTTTTTGCACAAAAAGGAGCCATCTACACAGCTCCTTTTTGTGTAAACGCCTCTTGCCCAAAAACACCCCCTAATTAATTATGCAAATGAAGCACGGCAATAGGCTAATCCGCACTTCATTTGCACAGGCTTTTGTGCAAGAGAGGTGCAGTGTATACGTAGTCCTGGAGATTCCACAACCTCTGTAGGTTATTCCAGTGTTTAACCACCCTGACAGTTAGGAAGTTTGTCCTAATGTCCAACCTAAACCTCCCTTGATGCAGTTTAAGCCCATTTCTTCTTGTCCTATCCTCAGAGGCCAAGGAGAACAATTTTTCTTCCTCCTCCTTGTGACACCCTTTTAGATACCTGAAAACCGCTATCATGTCCCCTCTCAGTCATCTCTTTTCCAAACTAAACAAGTCCAATTCTTTCAGTCTTCCTTCGTAAGTCATGTTCTCTAGACCAGTGTTTCTCAACCTTTTTTTATAAAGTGCCCCTTTAAAAAAAAATTATAAGTACCACCTTAAAAAAAAAGTACCCCCACTATCTACAGTTTTCAGACACACAAATTTTTTTTCTACCATTGCAACACATTTGTTCAAACAACTTAATCGTAGCTGGGCAGGCAAAATTTTTGGGTGTAAAAAGTACAAAAATAATAAAGCGCTGCAAAACTTAAAACAAAAATTCAGTTTTTCTCCAAATTTCAGTTGTGTTGACGTACCCCCTCCAGACTTCTCTCAAGTACCCTGAGGGTACTCATACCACTGGTTGAGAAACACTGCTCTAGACCTTTAATCGTTCTTGTTGCTCTTCTCTGGACCTTCTCCAATTTGTACACATCTTTCTTGAAATGTGGTGCCCAGAACTGGACACAATACTACAACTGAGGCCTAATCAGTGCAGAGTAGAGTGGAAGAATGACTTCTCGTGTCTTGCTCACAACACTCCTGTTAATCCATCCCAGAATCACGTTTGGTTTTTTTCAACAGCATCACACTGTTGACTCATATTTAGCTTGTGGTCCACTAAGACCCCTAGATGCCTTTCTGCCATACTCCTTCCTAGACAGTTGCTTCCCATTCTCTATGGCTGCGTCTACACTGGCATGATTTTGCGCAAATACTTTTAATGGAAAAGTTTTTCCGTTAAAAGTATTTGCGCAAGAGAGCGTCTACACTGGCATGTGCTTTTGCGCAAAAGCATCCGTGCCAGTGTAGACGCTCTTGCGCAAGAAAGCTCCGATGGCCATTTTAGCCATCGGGCTTTCTTGCGCAAGAAATTAACATTGCTGTCTACACTGGCCTCTTGCGCAAGAGGGTTTATCCCTGAGCGGGAGCGTCAGAGTATTTGCGCAAGAAGCACTGATTTTGTACATTACAACGTCAGTGTTCTTGCGCAAATACTTGCGGCCAGCGTAGACAGGCGGCAAGATTTTTTGCGCGAAATCTTGCCGATGTAGATACAGCCTGTGTGTGAAACTGATTGTTCCTTCCTAAGTGGAGCACTTTGCATTTGTCCTTATTAAACTTCATCCTATTTACCTCAGACCATTTCTCCAGTTTGTCCAGATCATTTTGAATGGTACGGCGTGGCCTCAATTCCTTAAAAAGAATAGAAAAGCAGAGGCCTTGGTCTTTTGGCTTGGCTGCACCTGAAGGAAGGCGGCAGCCCTGGTTTAGAGGGACAGCTGGAAAAGAGGTTTTAGTGTGAGTTTCAAAAAGTTTGTACTGAGGTTTGAGTGTAGAATTAGCTCAGTGTTTTTTGTTTCTTTTGATTTGTAATCTACTTTGCTCTGCCTGTTCTCACTACCACTTAAATCCTACTTTATGATAGAGGTATATAAAATCATGAGTGGTGTGGAGAGGGTGAATAAAGAAAAGTTATTTACTTGTTCCCATAATATAAGAACTAGAGGACACCAAATGAAATTAATGCGTAGCAGGTTTAAAACAAATAAAAGAAAGTTCTTCTTCACACAGCGCACAGTCAACCTGTGGAACTCCTTGCCAGAGGAGGCTGTGAAGGCTAGGACTATAACAGAGTTTAAAAAAGAGCTAGATAAATTCATGGAGGTTAGGTCCATAAAAGGCTATTAGCCAGGCAGTAAGGAATGGTGCCCCTGGCCTCTGTTTGTCAAAGGTTGGAGAAGGATGGCCGGAGACAAACTGCTTGATCATTGTCTTTGGTACACCCCCTCTGGGGCACCTGGTATTGGCCACTGTCGGCAGACAGGATACTGGGCTAGATGGACCTTTGTATGGACCCAGTATGGCCAGTCTTATGTTCTTATGTTCTACTTCTTGTACTTAATAAAAACACTTTTATTTTCTATCAGACCCAGTGTAAATAATTGTTACCTGGAGGGACAACCAGTGTGTACATTCTCCCTTTCATTGCTAGAGGGAGCTTACCCAGGTAATTAATTGGGGGGTTTGATCCCATTTGGGGAGTGGTATCCTAGGAGGCTGGGCCCAAAACTGCATTCTCCTTGGACCTGAAGAGGTTTGATATCTGTACTGCTACTTGGTGCGGGCAGGGATCTCAGCTTGGGGCCTTGGCTGGGGGAGACCAAGGAGTTGGCCCAGCAGGACCGGGCAGTGAGGAGCCCCGGAGAGCAGGAAGGTGAGTGGCAGTGGCCATGTCAGCACTCCGGGAGGCACCCCCCAAGGGGTCTTCTGTGACCTCACCCTGTCACAATCATACACTTTGTTTCTCTTTCAGACCAAACTCTGTACATTATCCAAATTTTCAGTTGCAAATGGAAGCTGATCAGGGATATGGGGTCCAGCTAGGCAGAGTGCCTGTAGTGGGAGCAAGTGCCTAGCCTGGTGTGGAGAAGCAGGCCAGAATGTGGGTGAGGGACCCATCTTGGAAAGGGAATTGACCAAGTCTCCATTTGCAAACAGAGGCTCAAATAGGGCTGAGAAGGAGCAGCTTGGGGGGCCAGCCAAAGTGGGAGTAAGTGGTCTGGTTGGTTTTATAGCTTGGTCTATGTAATACAACAAAGTGTGCAATACTCTAGCAGCTTCTCTCTGTGAGCCATGTAGGCAGCACCAGAAAGAGCCAGATAGCTCCTTGGGCCTCCAGCATTAGATGGTGCTTTGTGGGACCATTTTCAGGGGACATCAGAATCAATACATCCTCTTCTTTGGGTCTCCTCTTCTAAAAAAAAATAATTTTTCCTCTTCTAAGTTCATCCCTTTCACCTGGCTATTAACTCCCAACCTGCAGACAAACTCCCTTCCAGAGCCCACACCTCACCCCGAGCCCCCTCTCACACCCTATGTCTCTCCTAGACCCCTCACCCCACCTACACCCTGATCCCCTGCCCCAGGTCAGAACCCTCTCCCATACTCCAACCCCCTACCCCAACCCTGAGCCCACTCCCACACTCAATACCTCTTGGCCTCAGTCCAGAGACACCTTCTGCACTCTAAATCCTTCATTTCTGGCCCCACCCCAGTGCTTAAGAGAATTCCTGAGTCTTCTACCCACAGAGCTGTGTGTGGCCTGCAACTAATTTTTCAGTGGATCGATGGTCCCCGACAGAAAAAAAGTTCTCTACCACTGGCATAGAGAGTAGGGATGTAAAAGTGTAGTCAATTAACCGATAAGCAAAAGCTTATCGGTTAATGCTATGGACTAGTGTTTCTCAACCAGTGGTACGAGTACCCTTAGGTGTACTCGAGAGAAGCTTGGGGGGAGGGGAGGGGGTACATCAACAACTGAAATTTGGAGAAAACTGAATTTTTGTTTTACAATTTTACAGCGCTTTATTATTTTGGTACTTTTTACACCCAAAAATTTCATCACCTGCCCAGCTACGGTTAAGTTGTTTAAACAAATGTGTTGCAATGGTAGAAAAAATTATTGTGGATCTGTAGGTACTGGGGGGTACTTATATATATATATTTTTTTTTTAAAAAAAAGGATACTTTATAAAAAAAAAGGTTGAGCAACACTGCTATAGACTCCATGTATTCCCTCCACCTCCGCCAGTAAATTTTTAGCAGGCTGGCCAGCAGCTAAGATCAGTCCTGGCTTCTGACAGTTCTGGGACCTACCCCTGCTGCGGCTCTGCATTTAAAGTGTATTAGGAGCTAGGTGGGCAGGCAGCCCAGCTCAGTCCCAGCTTGAGCTGGGTCTAGGAGCTCAGACCCATTTGGACAGGGGCTGATGCCACCCCGTGCTTAGGGGAGACAGGCAGCTGATCCATGAGGGGAGCCGGTTTTTAAACTGGCCTCCCTTGTGGACCAGCTTCCACCTGGCATCCCACACTGCTGCCTCCGTATCAGAGGCAGCAGTGCAGAGTGGCAGGGGGCTCCTCAAGAGTGGGACTGGAGCGCAATGTCTGCCAGCCCCATTCCCAGGGACTATAGAATAGTCAAGTAAGTGCTAAGAATTCATAAGGTTACTTGACTATTCTCTTGACAAACTGGAGAAACAGTCTGAGGTAAATAGGATAAAGTTTAATAAGGACAAATGAAAAGTACTTCACTTAGGAAGGAACAATCAGTTTCACACACAGAAAATGGGAAATTATTGTCTAGAAAGGAATACTGCAGAAAGAGATCAGTGCTCACAGTAAACCACATGCTAAATACAAGTCAACAGAGTAACACTGTTGCAAAATAAGTGAACATTGTTTTGGGCTGTATTAGCAGGAGTTTTCTACGTAAGACACAAGAAGTAATTCTTCTACTCTACTTAATGCTGATTAGGCTTCAACTGGAGTATTGTGTTCAGAGAAGTCAACAGTCTCTGTGGGACCCTGGGCAAGATGTGAGTGGGGGGCCAGCTCTGCACTCCTAGAAGGGGGCATCTTGAGCAGAATGGGCAGGACCAGGGCAGACACCCTCCACACTGCCCAGAGCTCAATGCCCCCCACCCCCAACCCTTCACAGCCTCATTGAGCACGTGGCAAGGTGCTCCAGCAGCAATTTAAAGGCCCCAGGGCAATGGTCACTTTGCCCCAACTGTTGGAGTGCCTGACTGTGTCCAGGAAAGTTATGGACAGATTGGAAAAATGTACAAAGAGCAAAAAAAAATGATTAACAATCTAGAAAACATGACATATGAGGAAAGATTGGAAAAAAAGACAGTTACCTGTCTGTAACTGGTGTTCTTTGAGATGGGTTTTTTCATATCCATTCAACCTAGTTGTGTGTGCCTGCCACATGCATTGGTGCCAGAAATTTTTCCCTGAGGAGTAGCTGTAGGGCCTGGGGTTTCCAGTGCCCCCTGGAGTGGTGCGCACATGCCATGCTTTATAGGACACTGCCCGGCCCCTTCCTCCTCAGTTCCTTCTTGCTAGAATTCCAACAGAGGAGAGGAGGATGGGAGGTTGAAAGGACATGAGCAACACATCTAGAAAAACACCAGTTACAGAACAGGTAACAGTCTTTTCTTCTTTTTCGAGTGCTTGCTCATGTCCATTCAATATAGGTGACTGTAAGCAGTGTCTGTGGAGGTGGGTAGGCATTATGAAAATGCAGACTGCTGTACAGCCCTGCCAAAAGCAGCAGCATCCCTGGCCTGCTGTGTGATGGCATAATAAGATGTGAAGGTGTGCACCGAGGACCACATCACCACTCGGCAAATATCCAGAATCAGGGACATGCACAATTAAGCGTGTGAAGAAGCCTGAGCCCTGGTAGAGCTCTGGCAGTTGGACCCCTGCCAACTTGTAGTACATACGGATGCAGGAAGTGATTCACTTCGAAAGTCTCATGAAGAAAATCTGGGAATCCCTCCCTCGCTTCATATAGGCCACAAAGACCTGTGTGGACTGGCGAAAGGGCTGTGTCCTCTCCAGGTAGAAGGCCAGCACCCTCTGCACGTTCAGTACATGGATGGCCTTCTCCTCATTAGTTGCATGAGGCTTGGGATAGAAGACTGGCAGGAAATGTCCTGGTCCACATAGAAGGCAAAGACCACTTTAGGAAGGAAGGCTGGATGAGGCTGCAGCTGGACCTTATCCTTGAAGAACTGGGCATATGGCGGTTCCGATGTCAGGGCTCAGAGATCAGACCCCTGTCTAGTTGAAGTGGTGGCAATCAGGAAGGCTACCTTGAAAGAGAGTAGTGACAAAGGATACGTGGCCAGGGGCTTGACCAGAGGTCCCAGGAGTCGCACCAAGACCAGGTTCAGGTCCCACTGTGGGAGAGAGTCTCTGGTCTGGGGGTAGAGTCATTCCAGGCCCTCAGGAACAGGGAGGTGACATCATGGAATAATACAGAACGACCTTGCATGGGCAGATGAAAAATGGAAGTGGTCACCAGATAGACTCTAATGGGAGCCAAAGCAAGGCCTTGCCACTTCAGGTGGAGCAGGTAGTCCAGCATTTCTTGAAGGGACACCTTAGCCAGGATGACCTGCTGTTGCTGTGCTCATACGGAGAAATGAGTCCATTTGGCAGCATAGGTATTTAGCATTGTGGGCTTTTGACTCTTGAGGAGAACTTCTGGACATCGCCTGAACACCCCAGCTCTTGGGGGTTCAACCATGGATGAACTATGCTGTCAGGTGGAGCGAGCAGAGGTTCGGGTGGAGTAAACTCCCTTGATCCTGGGAGAACAAGTCCGGTCTCAGTGGCAGCCACCTGGATGCACGGGACATCAGGTTCAGCAGTGCTCTGGACCAATGCTAGTGAGGCCAGGCTGGAACGCTGAGGATCACCATCACCTTGTCCCTCTTGACCTTCTCCAGGATCTTGTTGATGAGGGAAATGGAGGGAAGGCATAAAGGAGACCCTCCAACCACCAGTACGGGAATGCATCCAGAAGAGAGCCCCACTCGAGGCCGAACTGGGAGCAGAATCAGCTGCATTTCGTATAGTCTCTCATTATGAAGATGTCTAGTAGGAGAGAGCCCCAGTCACAGAAAAGGGAGGTGGTCATCTTGGGGTAGAGAGCCCGCTCATGGCAAAAGGAGAACTCCTTGCTGAGACAATTTGCGATCGTGTTCTGAACCCCTGGGAGATGACAGGCTTCTAGCACAATGCTGTGCAGGATGCAAAATTCCAAAAGCCCCATAGGTTCCTTGCAGAGCTCTGGGGAGAGGACTCCTCCTTGTCTGTTTATGTAGTACATGGTGGCGGTGTTGTCTGTGAGGATGAGTACCACCCTGTCCACGAGGTGATGGAGAAATACTCTACACATATTCCTGATCACTCTGAACTCTTTTATGTTTATGTGGAGCAATCTCTCTTGAATGGACCACATGCCCTGAATGCGAAGGGTCCCCATGTGGGCCCCCAAACCATAGTCTGAAGTGTCAGATACTTGTTCCCTTAGGTGCGGTTGAGGATGAAATGGGATGCTTAACATGACCCAGTCCAGGCTCATCCACCAGGCCAGGGCCGACAGAACTCAAGGTGGGATGGTTACCACCCTTTCCAGAGTGTGTTACTAGTGCTTACACCAAGGCCAGCCACAGTTGAAGGGGCCTCATCCTGAGCCTGGCCGGGGTACTACTGATGTGCAAGTGGGCATATGCCCCATGATGTGCACACACAATCATGCTCTGGTCAGGGGAGCATCCATGAGCTGCTGAATAAGGGCTGACAGGGCCTTGAATCTCTCTTGAGGGAGCACACTGTGGTCGATTCCAGAACTGCTCCTATGAATGGTATCCTTTGAGTTGGTACCAAGAGAGACTTTTTCTAATTTATCAGCAATTAGAGGAGGAGGAGAGGGGGAGGAGACATGCCCAGAAGGAGACACATGTTGCACTGAACCTTCCATCTCAACCAGCCCTCGACAAGCCAGTCATCCAGGTAACGGTACACCCTGACACCTCAGGTGTGCCGCAACCACCGACATGCACTTGGTGAAAACCCTGGGAGCTGTAGACAGGCCAAAGGGCAGGAAAGTAAATTGGTAGTGGTTCTTTCCCACTATGAATCTCAGGAAGTGCTTGTGATCTTCGAAGATGTTGATATGGAAATACACATCTTTGAGGTCAAGGGTGGCATACCAATCCCTGGGATTCAGGTCAGGAATGATGGTGGCCAAGGAGATCATGTGGAACTTGAGGTGGACCAAAACTTTGTTGAGGCCCTGCAAGTCCAATATAGGCTATAGGCCCCCTTTCGCTTTGGGAATCTAGCAGGAGTACAAACCTTTGTTCTCGTACTCTGGTGGCAGGGCTGGCTTTAGGAAGTGCGGGGCCCAATTCGAACAGTTTTGGCGGGGCCCCACCACCCAGGATTTTTTGTTGAGCAAAACACAAACCCACACATTGCGCCATATATTATAAATATCAAGTTGGTTAAGCTGTTACCCGGGAGACTTAGGTAAGCAATTGCTGTGGAGCCTAAGCGATTAATCAAAGCCTAATGCTGTCCCCCCACAGAAGCCAGATTCGGCCTGGTGTTACATATCTATCACCGCTGTACTGAGAATCCCAAATCAGGCCAGACAAGGTTTAGGGCCAAACCATGTATTTGAAAGTTAAAGGCACACAACAACAAGCAACTGCAATGAACCCACCCTATCCCAGAAGAAAGAAAGATAGAAAGGTCCCATACACAAAAGGGGTATACTTTACAGAATAGGAGACAGCGATGGATGCCTGCGACCTACAATCCCTTGGCTAATTGAAAGCCTTCGGAGAGGATCAGCAGGGAGATCCCTCGAAGCGATGATCTGACGATTGATGCCTGCGACCTACAATCCCTTGGCTAATTGAAAGCCTTAGGAGAAGATCAGCAGGGGAGATCCCTCGAAGTGCTGGTCTGTCCTCCAGAACAGATACGCCTCCTGGATCCTCGTCTCCGCCGTGGGTTGGCTCCTCCGGATGAAGCTCCCGTCAGCCCTTCAGCTTCACGGACCCGTCCGGTAGGCAGGGTTTAGTAGATGAGCAATAGAGTCCCAGTCTAATAGGCACCTGCCAGTAATCTGCTGTGTAGGGCGTTCCCACACACAGAGCTGCCACAGCACCATGAGCTAGGCCTCAAAACCCTAACCAAACATCCACAGGCATAGGATGGACCGTCACAGGGAAGACAAATGAAGACACGAACCTAACCAGACTATAGACAGACAGACGAACCTGAGTTCCCCTCAGAACCAAACATTTAAAGTTTCTGAGGCAGGAAAACAGGAGTAGTGAGTGGGGTGCAAAATATGGTGTGTGTGCAATGAAAAGTGGGGCTGAGTGCACAGCTGGATGCGTGCGCATCAGAATGAGAAGGAGTGCAGAGGGGTAGGACCGTGTGCACTGGCTAGAGTGCGGGATGCAAAGCTTGTTAGTGTGCACACTCTGTTAGGTTTTGGCGGGAAAACAGCTCTGAGGTGAAATGAAATGTAAAATGGAACCTGTCAGACTCCATTTTGAATGTTGGAATCATTATTCCCTTAGCGTAGGCAACAAAGCGGGACTTTATTGTACACCTCACTCATATGTTTTTAAAACAGCAATGCGAGTTAAGGACATCAAATATCACATGAGAAGTAGATCTGATCAAAATGTGTATCAATATAGTTGAACATTTTCAAAAAAAATGCCATCCTTTATTATGCAAAGTTTTACACAAAATTAAATCAGTTGCCTTAAGTGCAGGTCAAATATTTTCAATTGCAAACTATCCAATCTTTTCAATAAAGTTTAAAGTTTGATTTTTGAAAAGTTACCAGAGAGCGTATGATTCTCTGATGACCTGTGACAAAAAAGGAGGATGGAAAGGGAAACTGAAGGGAGAGACCTCTCTAAATTCACCAATCAAAGAGCAGTATTGCCAACCCAAAAATCACAAGGAACGCCTACACAAAGTTATGAGAATGGTCTACAAATCATAAGATTTTTTAAAAATAAAATGTTGGATTTTTATTGGCCTTTTGTTTCTTGAGTATTTAGGGTTTGTGGAATCCATCTTGTAAATAGCTGCCATTTCATATAGGTGAGAAGGTCACATAGTTTGAAAGTGTGAGAAAATGAAACTTTTATCGTAAGAAAAATGTAGATAACTGAAAGTTTGCCCAGTAACTCAAAGCTTGCCCAGTAACAAACATGCGCAGAATGATAGTTTGTTATGCAGCTCCTACTATAAGAGGAATTGTATCTGTATCTAAAGGTAGAACACACTTTGGTGGGTTCTCGCTATGCTGCAGCATTTCTAAATTAACTATTCTCTGTATCTTTTACTGAGTGTAAGGCTCATTTCGACAATTTGGAGGTTCCACCGAGATCCCAAATGTCGGCTCCCTGCCCCGGTGACGGATTGCTGCCCTGCAACCCCCTCACAGCACACAGACAGGTGAGAGAACACCAGCTTCGCAAATTTCCTCAATGTAGGGGCTTGAGGGTTGGTCTCCGCCGCCTGGTCGGTGAGTTCCGACTACGGGATTTCTCCTAAATTTATTATCTTACGGGGAGTAGTTTATTGTTGTGTGTTATATGTGTTTGTTCTGTATGTTCTGAAAGCCAAGTAGCCGCCCCAGCCTGCCCGCTAGGAGCAATCCAGTGACCGGGTAGTGTCTGAATGCAAGGGCTTGGCAGACAGAGAGTCGTCTGAATTTGTCTGTTAAGTTGTCTCGGAAGAGGGAAGCCAGGCTGCCTTTATGGCAGGTGCCTTCCCTGGTATAGGATCCTAATGAAGTCTGATCTGAAGTGCCGGGTGTCTTGGAGCGGTGCCACTTCACAGAGATCAGGGGAACTGGAAGTGCCAGGTGTCTTAGGGCAGCGCCACTTCACAGAGATCAGGTACCTGGAAGTGCCGGGTAGTTTAAACTAGCGCCACTTCAAGAAAATTAAGTGCCGGGTGTCTTACAGCAGCGCCACTTAACAGAAACCCATGGGAACTGGACAATAAAGAGAGATGCATCTAAATGTGGAAACTGTAGGAAAAATGTGAAAAGGAGAAAAAAAAGCAAAACAAGAAAAAAGAAAACAAAATTTTGTGTGGAAAATGATAAGTATGAATGCCGCTGCCCAGGTCTGAGGCTTAAGCTGATTCCAGCTGCACCAGGGCTCTCCGAAGGAGTTCTGAAAGCAAGGGGGGTCAGCCGAACCTCAAGACCTAGCGGATATGTGAGGGAGTGACGACTCCCCTTATTTCATGAGCTGCTGATAAGGTCTGACACTCTAGACCCAGCAGACCCCTTCTTTGGAGTGTGTGAAGTTAGTTTCCTATAAGCCGCTGAATGGACAGGGAGTGAACGGGATACTCCCCTGGGTGACTAAAATAGGTGGGGATCAGTCTAAGCATACCCCCAAGCTGCTGAAAGGCACCCCTGCATACTACATGTATGTGCATCATGGTCCAAGGACCTGTAAGCAATTAACAAATTAACAGAAAAGGATTTAATCAAGTGGGGAACTGAAAAAGAAAAGTGAAAACACCAAGAAATAACATTGTTAAAAAAAAACCTCGCATTAAAAGAGGAAAAATTAAAGCCCTGAGGGATGAGATTGAAGCTCAGAAAAGCAAAAATCCTCCCTACAGTGAAAAATGTAACTCACAAGCAGCAGCGTCTCTGTGCCAAAAGAATGCACTAGGAGTGAGAGGAAAGGATTTCTCAGCTGGCGCGCCCGTATCAACTGTGCCGCCTCTCCCAAGCTTAGAGGGGAATTCGGCACAACATCACCCCCTCTTTATGCTCAGCCCATACAGGCCATTGCCATACACATACACAGATAGAGAAGGGACAGGAAAGATAACTGAAAGGGATTAGCTCTTCCCTCTGGAAACACGGGCTCTAGTAACAAACTTGCCCGATTCAAAGCGAAACACCGAGTTTTGGAATAAGTTTAACAGCTTAAGGGAAGTGTTCCTCCAAATTCTGTGGGAAGAAATGCCCGCCAACCATAAAGCCGTATTGGCCCTAGGCATTTTGGTTGGAAACATATACACAGAACAGCATGCAGGAGCAGGAGAAGAAAAAAAAAAAACCTGTCAAGTAAGTCCAGGAAATTCTTAAGCTCCTTGCTAGCAAATAGATACAGCAGCCAGCAACCCAAGGATGTTTCACAATGCACGAATGGGGGCCGGCCAGGCAAAATATTAATAAACAGTCAAAACCTTCCCCTCACACGCCGTTATATTTGGCTCAAGGGCGTGGGAAAAGGTAAATTAAAAGCCACCCTAAGCCAGTTAGTGGCAATTGTATTTGAAGATGTAATCACTAAAAGCTAAATCTGCACTAACAAGGAGACACATTCTGTGGCATAGGTCTCCTTATAAAGCATGGGGGAGTGATCCACCCCAGAGCCAGCAGCATAAATCAACCCTGCTACATCTTGACTGCTATGAAAACCCCTGTACTAAAAGGTTTAAAAATTATGATTAGCTAACTGCAATAATAAACATTTGAATTTACCCATGAAAAGGAACCAGAAGCTCTGGGGGCTAATTGGAAAGCCCACCCTTCATACTAAATTAATAATGGACAATACCTATGTCATTGAAAAAGCTATTTAGCAGGAATCAAGACAGACAATAGAAGGAAAAAGCATGTGGTAAGGGGGTAATAGGTTTGGAGTCCTATGGTCAGACTAGGAGGAAAGCAGTAATACAGACATTGGAAAGTTAAATTACTGGAAATGAAAAAAGTTTTCATTTGAGGAACAAAACAAGTGATTTAGGGTATGCAAAGGTGAGAAGTAACTCTGTGGGAGAGTGAAAGGAATTAAGCAATATTGTAATGTGTAAGGAGGAAAACCTGCTTTAAAAATGACTCCCCATTTCTTGCAGCCTCTTTCAATAATCCAAGCAAAGAAACAATCAAGTTTAGACATTTGGCTACAGACACTTTGTTAAATCTATTAAAGGGAAATAAGAAATTTTGCTGAAACTTAATTGGTTAACTGCATAAAAGAATAAATCTATACATTGTAAATTTGTAAAAGCTGCACCCTTAAAGGTTAAATTTGCTCTCTAAGAAAACAAATTATTGTTTTAAGAATCCAAGCTCTGAAATTTCACTGTGTCTCTGTTCAAGGCTGAGTTGATAACACTTTTGGCTTGCTCTCAGATCCAAGGTTGTGTGTGGGTGCAGACTGCCTGTCTGTTCCGAAGGGGTGTGGAACCCACTGTCCCTCATAAGTAAGCCTGTAACATTGTATATGATTCTTTTCAGGAAAAGAAAACCTTTTTTGCTTGCTGGAATAGTAACTAGCAAACGCCTTGTTCTAAGAAAAAGTTTCTGTGGCAGTGAATCATTTGAAGCTTCACACATTAAAAAGCCTGGTCTGCAGTACAAGAGGGAAACTGAGGCATGCCACCTTTAACTTAATAATTGAACAATGAAGTAATTCACTCAAACCCTCTGAAGCTGGTGTGCAGAATAAAAGCATACCATTGGGTAACATCAGGCTGATCAAAATTAGCAAGGACATCTGCAAAGGAAAAGTATTCTAAGATATAATGTGCCACCCCCAGCTGGGGTAGAAATGTTTTCTTTGTCTTTCAGATCAGAAAGCACTGGTACCAGCTAAAGAACAGCTGAACAACTAAAGAAAAAAAACCATGGTTCTCTGTCATGACATAATGAGTTTGTGTTCTATGTTCTGTCCAAGTTTGTCTTGTGTCTTAATTGTAATATGTATTTCAAACATTGTTGTGTGTAAAATATTGTTTTAATGAAAGAATATTTTTAGTAAAGTAGAAGTGTGAGTTTAAAAAAAATTAATAATTGGGCCCAATCAACTGGCAACTAAAATTTAGTGGAAGGATAATGGTGTGGTAATTGTTTAAGCTAGGAAAAGGTTAACAATGTCTCCACAGGTGAACAAAAAGGTAGCCATTAGGCTATTCCTGCTGCAGTTCCTGCTACTCCTATGGAGCTGAAGAAAAGGAGCAAGAAGTGCACCGTGTAAAAAGAAGGACTGGAAGTGGGGTATCAATCCCCTCCACTGGGTTTGCTTTGCTTTAATTGCCACACTAAAGAAATATTTAGCTTTGCAACTTGCACACTAACATCAGGCCATTGAAGCTGGACCTATTGACTCCCACTGGGGCTTACCACTTAAAGCCCAGACAAAGGTAACCCCTGAGGCATGACAATCATTTGTTAGACAATGGTCATCCTAACTTGCTCTCATTTGGATATTATTAACCAGGTCCTCAGAAATAAAATAGAGCCTCCCAATTGTGCATCATGCCCAAACAGACCCCTGTCCCAAAATCAGGGCTGGTAATAATATAGACCAGCAGTGTGCCAAATTGGCTAATCAAATTGGCAAGTGCCTGATTTGGCAACAATGGGACTTAACAGATACCATCGCAGGCTGGTTTGGGCCTGGAAACTCTGTCAGTAATATCCAATACCTGTGGAGGCCTAGACACTAGCCAAGCCAACCGATTGCTCCTAAGTAGTTAAGGATCTGTCCAGCTCTGTGCCCACTTCATTAGACATAACCAGATATTTGGACCAAAGACTAATTGGATTGTTAATTAATGAAATTAAATTAAAGGAATTAAAAGAACAATGTTGAAAAATAGGGCAAGCTTAGCCACCACTACCCAGGGAATTGAAACAAACCTATTGGACGGCCAAGTTCATCCAGCCCTCATGGAAGTAAAGGATCCATGACGACCCAAAGGCCTATCTGGACAGGCCACAGTATAACCTTTTGCTTTTTGGCCCCTCTGGGGATTCCTCACTCAAAGTGAGCCAGAATGGTAATCTCCCTGCCTGTACTAAAGCAGGGGCATATAGTTAGAGTCAAGGACATCACTTATTCTGAAGGTGTGGGGGCCTCCCTGTACCCCAGGGACTGTTGCACCCACTTTGATAAGGAAATCTTATGTACCTGCCCATATAACATCATGACAAATCTGTCTAGGTTTGATGTGGTCGTCACAGAGAAACAGATGCACACCAAGCTGGTCCAAATGAACGGTACCTACTGGTGTTTGATCACCCAGACAGACCACTCCATTGAACTAAATGGAAGATCCTGCCCTCTCCATATCCATCCGTGTGCAAAACGGTCCCTCGCAGGGTGATCCTGACCAGTGACGGGACGCGGCTCTACCGCACTTCGGCAATGACGGGTAACCTAACATGGGATCCTGAGTGATATGGCAGAAGTAAGTACCCAGAGGAGGGCCTACTGGCCCTGCAGGCAAAGATCGAGGAGTTGGTGGCCGATGCCCAAAGGCATATCGGGGTTGGCTGTCTGATGTACACACAGATAGGGAACACTGTGGACCATGCCAAACCACCTTACTCTGCGGTACTCAACCAGGCAATAGAGGTCAAATCTATAATCATGGGCAGTGCCTTTCCTGGTGACGAAATATCTTGGGGATGGATTTGAATAGTGTTTGTCAAAATTATGTGGGGCGTTTCGATTATAACATTTATAATAGTGCTGGAGCTATACCGGTGCTTCCAAAGTAAATTAACCCCCCCTCCCCCCGAAACTATTGTATTTAACCTGGTGGGTTAGAAAACCCTAAAGTCAAGAGAAAGGAACTGTAGGGGTAAACTGAGGCAGTCCATGGTATCTTTCTGAGAACTGACAACTCAAATCCTAAATTTGAGATAAGCTTGGAGCCAGCCCAACAAAATCCGGCTCCCAGCAATAATTTTGATGCCTTTCTTGCATCCCCCCACAGCTATTTATTTTACTGTTGTAGATCTTTGCTTAGCCCTCATAAGATCCTGACAGGGCGCGCAATGCGACTACTGGCAGCGCCCCCACTGACCCTTGCCCAGATGGACATTCACTTAATGGATGATACCATGCTTAATTACTGCCAGGCATTAATGAAATGTGTTAGGTCTCTTTATTCCCAGGTAAAGGAAGCGTTTCCCAAGGACCCGGAGCAACCTTGTCACCCGTTAGAACCTGGAGCCTGGGTCTACATAAAGGTCCATCAGCGAAAGACTGCTGTAGCCCCACGCTGGAAAAACCCTTACCAAGTTTTGCTAACCATCAACACCGCTGTGAAGTGCCTACTTGGACCCGTGCTTCTCACTGCAAAAGAACCCTCCACCTCGAAATGAGTCTACGCCAGCTACTGATAAATCTCTCTCCCCCTTGTACACTAACAGAATTACCATGCATTCCATATCTGCCAGAAGATCCAAATATTACAGGGTGATGTGCTGGTAACCTCTCCCCTGCATGATACTGAACCACGACTGTTTCAGGAAAGAAGAAGGAGTGTCTGCTCCGCTGACACCCAGAAATTTCTGACTACAAAAGGACATTAAGAACTGACCTTGGTGAAAGAAGCGAAGTATTATTGGCAAGGAGAAACTTGTGGGTTTCTTTCAGGATCTGGACTCTGTGCTTACGGACAGATACCATCAGCATGTATTGCCCTCCCTAATTGGCTTTTAGATGTAATTAGCCCTTAGGTTCTATATACCTTTTCATTGGATTACCTTAGTATCTGACCAATTCCAAAATCTGCTTTCACTCCTACCAGAGGTTCAAAAAATCTCTGAATTACAAGGTCAAATTCATGTACCCCAAAAATACATATCAAATTGAGAAGCATGCTTTCTATTTAGCCTATAGAACATCTTTCTTGTGTACTAATTATGATACATTATGTTATGTTACTAAAATTATAAAACAGCCCATTATAGACTTATATTAGGGATATTAATGATTTTATTGCTTTTGCTTATTTTAGAATTGTTGTATATTGCTGTAATTTTACTAATGTATTATGCATTGTTTATGCTAGCTAAATGCTGTATTAGCTGCTGTATAAGAAAAACTAAACAGTTTGTAACGGGAAAACAAGCGTACCAAATGCTATTGAAGTATGAAAAGAAACAGAAGGAATACAAGGATGTTGTAAATGGTATGATGACAATTGAAATGGAACCATGAAATGGAAAATAATGTTGTCCTTAAAGGACAAAAGGGGGGAATTGTGGAATCCATCTTGTAAATAGCTGCCATTTCATATAGGTGAGAAGGTCACATAGTTTGAAAGTGTGAGAAAATGAAACTTTTATCGTAAGAAAAATGTAGATAACTGAAAGTTTGCCCAGTAACTCAAAGCTTGCCCAGTAACAAACATGCGCAGAATGATAGTTTGTTATGCAGCTCCTACTATAAGAGGAATTGTATCTGTATCTGAAGGTAGAACACACTTTGGTGGGTTCTCGCTATGCTGCAGCATTTCTAAATAAACTATTCTCTGTACCTTTTACTGAGTGTAAGGCTTGTTTCGACAGGTTCATGTTTTAAAGCTTTCCTCCTTAGCTGTAAGGCCCAGAAGTATAGAGAACTTTTTTTAAATAAAAGCTGAGATTCCTACATAATCAATTGACTTCAGGCCTTTAGAAAAACACCAAATGTTTTGAGACTCATGGTAAAACAATGGAGGAATTCTTGTGAGCCCACGCTTTGCCTACAGTATAAATAAAAAAAACCAATATCTTCTCCACTAAACATCCTACTGAGATACTGCAAATGGTGAACTGAATTCAACAGCTCCTGATAGGAACAGGTATCAACCTAGTTTTTCATATTTGAGATGGGTTACCAGGAATCATACATGACAATATGAAATCTTTCCACTCTCAAGTCAGCATATTCACAAAGCACCTATAATTTTGATCCATGCATTTATTGGACAGTGAAAGAGAAAGGAGGGGAATTAGTGTAGATAAATGTTCAAATAAAAAAAAAAAGCCTGAAGGAATTAGGACTGGGCTCCTACATCTCACGTTCAGAACTGACTAGGACACTTATGACCAGATTTTCAAAGGTGTGTAAAGATCAGATAGATATCTTTGAAGATCCGAGCTGGCAACTGTCTCTTTAGGAGCTTAATTACCTTTGAAAATCTGAGCTTAGATTTCCAAGTCCAATTTTCAAAAATGACTTTAGTCACTCAAGTGCTTTTGAAAATTTTAACGGGGGGTCTAAAGAGACAAAAATAGACAAAAGGCAGGAGATATGGTATTCCTTTTAAAAACTTGTGACCTATTTTTAACTAAATTTTATATTATTCTTCTATGCCACTTCTGTTTTTGTCTGGACAATTTAAGAGGAATAATTTATTGATTGCACTTCCATTTACACTCACAAATAATTCCTTTTTCTTCTGACAACTTCCTCATTATATATACATTTTATTGTGTCGATATCCCTTGCCTACTCTGTTTGTTAGGCTTTTTTATTTTGTGTGGGTTTTTTTTCTAAATAAATGTTGGTGGCTATTTACCTTTTTCTTTATTTAGTTATCATTTGATTATATTTTGTTATCTTTTATCAACATTCCAAAAACATGAAAATATATTTTTGACTAGAACAATACTATTTTTATTAAAAAAATCCAGGATCTAGAAACTATTGGGAGATTAATTTAGTTTTTTATGCTATATGAAGTGAGCATCATTCAAGCCAGATAAAAAATGCATTTGACCAAGCATTACTTAACCTCTAACAACATATCAATTAATCTTATTCAGAAACTTTTTTTAATGGTTTTTAGTTTTCCAGTCAAGCAAATGAAAATTTGAAAAGTTGCCCAAGACTAGATGATGTTGTTGATTAAGGGCTATGTGGTAGATCATCTATCTTTCTCCATTTCTGTGTTTCTTAAAGTTACACTAACAACATTCCTAACCCAGTGCAGCATGATTTCATTGGCTAGACCTACAGCTGCAGGAGATTCCCCAGAGATTTTACCTCTCCATCCTGTTTGCATTAGCTCACAACCTTGTTACCAGTCACCTTTGGGGCTCAAATCAGTCAGAATGGGGGCTGGTATTTGTTGCTGTTGAATGCTCTAGTCTGATGAGAACCCAGACTGGAGTGTTCCACTGGGAATGGCACAAGGAGAGTCTTAAAAGTCCCCTTTAAAAAGACTCAGATCAGATGTCAGAGATTGGATTTATAAGTTACACTCTCTTACATGTTCTTGTGAGCTAGGATAGGGTGAATATTGCGATTCTTTTGTGCTTTTGCAGATGAACTTAGAATAGGGTAGAAGGAAGGTCAAAGATGAAAGCTCTTTATTTTAATATAAATAATATAACACATTCAACTGTAACGCTTTTTTCCATCCAAAAATCTCAGAATCCCCTGGCACCTGCACCTTCCCTTACTCCTGCACCCTCCTGGTGCCGCCCCCTTCCCTCACTGCCCCTGCCCCCTTTGCCCTCTTTTTCCCTGATGCCTACCCCCTCACCACCCTCTGCCCCCAGTCCCCTCATGCCCCTGTGCCCTCACATATGCAGGCCTTCCTCATGCCCACCCCTTCTTTCAAGCCTTCTCCCAGCACCTCCTCCTCCAGCCCCCAATGCCCTTACCCTCTCCTCTCCCAGCATCACCCTGTCCCCCTCCCACTGACACCTCCCCTCCTGCCCTTTTCCTCATTGTCTGCACTTGGCCCCCTGGCATTTGTCTCTCCTGTACCCTGTCCCTTTGGTGCCTTCCCCTTTCTTCCCCCCTCTCCCCTCCGCCTCTGTACAAGCCCCTTCCTCTACCTTCTGCCTTCCACTTTGCGGGGCTGGAGTCTGCGCTCCGTCCCCTGACTCTGAACCAGCAACTCAGCGCCCAGGAGTTTTAAAATCCCGGGCCGTGACGTGACGTTATGTCACACCCGGGCGTCTCCACGCCCAGCGGCTTGAGCAGCAGCCGGCAAGGGGGAGCTCAATGAAGGTTGCACACGGTAGGGCCGGGGCTGGGGGAGAGATACTCTGGGGCCGGGGTGGGAGGATGCACAGGAGGGCCGGGGCCCGCTCCAAGCAGGGCTGGAGAGACCCAGCTCCAAATATTGGTGGAGCATGGGCACCACAAGCCCATACAACTCGCCGCCCATGGCGTCCGGCACACTTCCGGGTTCAGGACGCGGGGCCCAATTCGGCCGAATCGGCCTAAGGCCGGCCCTGGCTGGTGGTACCCTCTCCACTGCTCCCACCTGGAGCAATTGGGATAGTTCATGCTCAAGAAAACGCTTGTAAGAAGGGTCCCTGAAGAGGGTCAGGGCCGAGGGTGGGAGGGACGTGTGGAGGAGAGCTGGAAGAAATAGCCATGCTGAACAGAGGCTAGGACCCAGCGGTCTGATGTAATATTCCTCCATGCCTGGAGGAAGGGGTGGAGCTTGAAGGAAAACAAGTGGGCAGGATCTCATGAGTCTGGTTTGTCATCCTCAGGTGCACCGTAAAAACAAATGCTTGCTCTGGGGTCACGCCTGGCTGGTCGATTGCTAGCCAGATGGAGGATGGCGGCCTGGTCTCCACCTGGAGGGCTTTGAGCATGAACAGGCTCTCTCCTGGCAGGGATACTGGCCCTTTGGTTGGGAGAATTAGGGCTTGAATCTCTTTCTCTCAGACCCTAAGATATAGATGCTCAAGGTTTTCAAGGTCACATGGGAGTCCTTTAGGCCATGCAACTTCGTGTCTGTCTATTCTGCGAACAGGGCACCCGTGCCAAAGGGGAGGTCCTGTATGGAGTTCTGTGCCTCTGGAGACAGGCCCGACAGAGAAGCCAGGCGGCAAGCCTCATGGAGATGGTGGAAGCCATAGAGCGAGCAGTCGAGTCCGCAGCATCAGATGCCATCTGCAAGGCCGCCAGGGCCACAGAGAACCCTTCATTGATCAGGGACTTATACTCCTTGCATGAGGCTTTGGGCAAGGAGGTCTTGAATCTGGCCAGCACCTGCCAGGTATTCACTTCACACCTGGCGAACAAGGCCTGATGGTTCACAACTTTTACCTGAAAGCTGGACAAAGAATAAATCTTTCTTCCAAACATGTCCAAGGATTTGGAGTCTTTATTTTTGGGGGTGGGTACTGGCTGACCCTGGTACTCCCTATAGTTGACTGACTCCACCGTAAGGGAGTTGGGTGGGTGTAAAGGTAGTCATGGTCCCCCAGAGGAACAAAGTACTTTCATTTGGTCCTTTTGGCTATAGGAGGGATGGAGGAGGGGGTCTGCCAGAATGTCTTGGCAATTTTGGTGACCACCTCGTGCAGGGGTGTCAAGGCTGATTCCCCACTCTGGCACAATGAATGCAGAAGTGGGGGGGCCCCAAAACCTTCTCTCTCCAGGCTTTGGTATAAAACTTCCCCCTAAAAACCTAGATTTTGGGGATTAAAAAATCCGCTGCCACCACGCAAGTAATGGTAAGAAAACCAGGGAAGCAATCACCTGGGAAATCTCAGCCCTAAAGTAAAACCAGGACACAAAAATTAACCAATACCAGGTTAATAAAAAAGAAAGAAAGAACTTTTATTATCACAACAATACTCCTGTTACAAGCATAGTTGGATTGGTTAGATCAGTGGTCCCCAATGCGGTGCCTGCGGGCGCCATGGCGCCCACCGGGACATTTCTGTTCGCCTGCCGAGTGATCGGGGCTGGCTCCGCCCCTGGGCACATGGTGCATGGGCGGCCTCGCCCCCGGGCGCGCGACATGGGGCAGCGCCGGCTCCAGGAGCACGGCACAGGGGCAGCCCCGCCCCCCGGGCGCGTGGGCAGCCCCGGGCGCGCAGCACGTGGGTGGCCCCGCCCCTGGGGGCGGGGCTGCCCATGTGCCCGGCAGCCCCAAAAGGTTGGGGACCACTGGGTTAGATGGTAAGGGCCACCAATTAATAAACTCATGGGGAATTCCACCATGGGCCAAAACTTAGTTGCAAAAGAGAGGAAAACCCATTTCTAAATGCACAGACATCAGATTCCCATTCCCAAACCATAAAACATAACAGATTTATCTAAACTTTACCCTGCTTACAGATGGTGAAGAGTCTTTTCTTGGAGAGAGACATGTTGTCTGTCCCCCTCAGTATCTGGAGAGTCTACTGCCCAGAGACAAAGGAGGGAAAACCCCAAAATTCCTTTGTCTCAGTTTGAAATCCCTATCGGCATTTCTATTGGCTGACTGCTACCTGGCTAGGTACAGTTAACCCCTTATTCCCCAGGCTGCTGGATATCCCTCATGGTCATGACAAGGGACAAGGCTATGCTGCCAGGTCCTGCTTGTCTGAGGACCCCAAACAATGAGTCTGAAGGCCCAATGAGACCTCCTCAGCCTGGAGGCCCAAACTGTTAGCCACCGTCCTCAGGAGGTCCTGGTGGGCTCTCGAGTCCTCCTGGAGCACTGCCAGGGGAGAACCATAAGAATATAAGAATGGCCATACTGGGTCAGACCAAAGGTCCATCTAGCCCAGTAGCCTGTCTGCCGACAGTGGCCAGCACCAGGTGCCCCAGAGGGGGTGGACCCAAGACAATGATCAAGCGATTTGTCTCCTGCCATCCTTCTCCATCCTCTGACAAACAGAGGCCAGGGACACCATTTCTATCTCCTGGCTAATAGCCTTTTATGGACCTAACCTCCATGAAATTATCTAGCTTCTCTTTAAATTCTGTTATAGTCCTAGCCTTCACAGCCTCCTCTGGCAAGGAGTTCCACAGGTTGACTACACGCTGTGTGAAGAAGAACTTTCTTTTATTAGTTTTAAACCTGCTACCCATTCATTTCATTTGGTGTCCTCTAGTTCTTCTATTATGGGAACTAATAAATAACTTTTCTTTATTCACCCTCTCCACACCACTCATGATTTGATATACCTCTATCATATCCCCCCTCAGTCTCCTCTTTTCTAAACTGAAAAGTCCCAGTCGCTTTAACCTCTCCTCATATGGGACCCGTTCCAAAGCCCTAATCATTTTAGTTGCCCTTTTCTGAACCCTTTCCAAGGCCAAAATATCTTTTTTGAGGGGAGGAGACCACATCTGTACACAGTATTCAAGATGTGGGCGTACCATAGTTTTATACAGGGGCAGGAAGATATTCTGGGTCTTATTTTCTATCCCTTTCTTAATAATTCCTAACATCCTATTTGCCTTTTTGACCGCCACTGCACACTGTGTGGAAGTTTTCAGGGAACTATCCACAATAACTCCAAGATCTCTTTCCTGATTTGTTGTAGCCAAATTAGCCCCCATCATACTGTACGTATAGTTGGGGTTATTTTTTCCAACATGCATTACTTTACACTTATCCACATTAAACTTCATTTGCCATTTTGTTGCCCAATCACTCAATTTGGTGAGACCCACTCTCGCCTCATCTGATGACAAAGAGGAGAGGGGCTAGGGCTGATCAGCCTTCCTCATGAGGCGGGGGTTGGTCATTTCCCCCTGCCATCTGTTGAGGAGGGGGCTGGTGTTCCCATGCCCCCTTGAGACCCACGAGACACTGGCAGCCCTAAGGGAGCCTGGGACACTCTGGTGACTGAGCGGGTAAGCCAGGGATGCACTGAGAAGCTCTAGACAGTCCATGGGCATCATTGCACCTGCCACTGAGACGATGGCCACTGTGTACCCTGGGAAAGCACCGGCGGTGCCGAGGTCAATGGATTGTGCTGACCGCTGTGCTGAAGGGATGGAGAATGCCTATGAAGCCACACTGCAGGAACGGATGCTCACCAACACCCAAGACAAAGAGGAGTGGCAACTTCTTCAGTGCCGGGACTTCATCACCAACTGAGACCTCGGAGATCAGGAATGCTCAGAGTGTCTGTGGAAGCTATGATACCTGAAGAACCACTCCTCGAGTCCAGGGAATGGTGTTGGAGAGTGGAGTCACGATGCCGGGACAGGGACCGGGAGAAGTGGGACGTGCCTCTGTGGCTGGAATTGCTCAGTGCCAGCAAGTATCTACGGCGTGGAGAATGGTGCAGGTGCTGTGAAGAGGAGTCCCATTGTCAATGTGGTGAGTAGGGAGAATCACTATCCCTTCAACACCACTGGTGTTGGGGGTCGCATGCCTGCACAGGTCTGCGCACCAACTCCAGCAACACAGGAGATCATGCATTGTGCCCTGGTCTCTGACATGCAGACCTATGGGGACTTCTCAGACACTGGAGGAGAGCATGATTGGACCATGCCAAATGGCAGTTTACCCCTTTGCAAGGGCTCTGTTGGTGTCACGGACAGCGGTACTAGCATGGCACTTATGTCTTGCACTGCCTGGAGGAGAGATGGACCTCCAACACCTATGAACATGATTCGGACACGGGCTTGATGCCTTTGTGCCTTCTCTGGCCTGTCCACCAGCTGGTCACTCTTTCACACAAAAATTATGGCAAGAGGAAGTTACTCACCTTGTGCAGTAATGACGGTTCTTCAAGGTGTGTGTCCCTGTGGGTGTTCCACTCTAAGTGTTGGGCTCATCCTGGCGCCACAGGTCGGAGGTTCATCAGCCATGGTTCAGCCGGACCGCACATGCGCAGCGGCGGTGCGTGCCCTTTGCACCATTTCTGAGTCTGCGCGCAGTCCGGCTCCCGCCAGTTCCTCTTAATCTAGTCACCCTGAAAGACATAAAGAAAAGACGTTAGGGAGGAGGGCGGATCGTGGAGCACCCACGGGGACACACACCTCGAAGAACCATCGTTACTGCACAAGGTGAGTAACTTCCTCTTCTTCTTCAGGCAGTGTCCCCGTGGGTGCTCCACTCTAGGTGAGTACACAGCAGTCGCCTGGTCTACGGCGGTGGGATTGGAGTTAAGATGTCTGTGCTGAGAAGAGCACTGCGGAGGTCAGTGCTGTGTCCCGAATGATAGCATAATGTTTTGCAAATGTTATGTTCAAAGACCAGGTTGCTGCGTGGCGGATATCTTGCAGTGGGACGCCTTTGAGGAAGGCCGTCGATGTGGCAGGATGTATCGTCACGTGGCAATAAAGCGTCCTGTAAATTCAGGGACGTAAACCAATCTCCCGTATTCAGGACTGGAATGATAGAAGCTAACGTCTTGAACCTGTGTTTCTGTAGATATCAATTGAGCCGTCGAAGGCCCAGGATTGATCTCCATCCCCCTGATTTTTTCCTCGGTGAGAAAGTAGCGAGAATAAAAACCTTTGCCCTGAAATTGTTCGGGCACTCTCTCCACTGTCCCAATGTTTATGAGACACAGAGCCTCCTGCATGAGGAGAGCCTCGTGAGATGGGTCCCTTAAGAGGGACAGGGGTGGGGGAGAGGTAGGGGGAAGAGAAAGAAGTGGTATAGAGTAGCCTGATGTTATTAGCTCTCGGACCCAATGATTGGTGGTGATGGCGAACCACCTTTGTTGAAACAATTGTAAATGATGGTGAAAAAGCTTTTGCAATTCTGGTTGAGATTTTAGGGGAATGGTCTGCAGTCCCTCGACCAGACCATCAAATTGGCTGCCTGTTGTTGTGAGGGTTAGGTGTCCTACTCGTCTGCGGACGTCGTTTCTGCTGGAGAGGTTTCCCCTGTTGTTGGGGTTCATATTGCCTGTATCCAGCAGTGGCGTACGAAAACGGTCGTTGCCTGTAATAGGGTGTATAGCATTTATGGCAGTATGGTGGTGTGTACATACTGAGAGTCCTCAGAGTCGTCCTTGAGTCCTTGCCTGAGTGTAGGACTTGGTTGGTATTTTCAGCAAACAGACTCTGACTTTCAAATGGCAAGTCTTCTACTTTTGCCTATAGTTCTTTAGGCACCGACACCATCTGGAGCCAGGAAAATCTTCGCATTACCACTGATGTGCTATGGTGCAAGCTGCTGCGTCAGCGATGTCTAAGGAGATTTGTAAAGCTGCCCTTGAGGCAGTATAGCCCTCTTGAACCACTGATTTTAATATTTGACGTTTGTCCTCAGGCAGCTGTTCTAAAAGGGCACCAACTTTGTGTAATTATCAAAGTTGTGATTGGAAAGAAGGGCAGCATAATTTGCCATCCGCAAAGTTAGCATGGCAGACGAGTAAACCTTCCTTCCGAAGAGGTCTAAACGTTTCGCATCTTTATCAGAGGAAGCATTTTTGTACTGTGGGGTTTTAGCTCTTTGTTGGGCAGCGTCGACAACCAACGAGTTCGGTTGCGGGTGTGTGAATAAAAATTCCATCCCTTTAGAGAAAATAAAATACTTCTTGTCCACCCTCTTTTGTGTTGCTTGGGAGGAAGCTGGTGTCTGCCAAATGTCATTTGCAATTTCCAGACTGCATCATCTAACGGCAACGCCATTCTATTCTTCTGTGATAGTTGAAGATTCTTCAGAAGCCAGTGTTGCTTCTGTTGTACTTCACCCAGTTGTACCTCTTGTGACTCCGCTACCCTTTTGAAGAGGTCATGAAATTGCCTAATATCATCTATCGGGGAAGAATCCCTGGGAAAGACTGCAGTGTCTGGGGAGAAGGAAGACTGGTCAGTTGGAGACTCCGCCTGAAATTGGGTGTGTTCTGAAGTAGATGCCTGTTGCACCTCCAGTTGGCGTACTGGAGCAGGTGCATCTCCTGAGGGAGTTCGTGGTCTTGTGGATGGTTGAGGTGGTGTTGGTAATCTGACACTGCTATGTGAACGTCGTCGATGGTATTGTGGAGACGTGGAATGAGAGTAATTGTAGGAGTGACGGGGTCAGTGATAGCCACGGTGACGGTGATATCGATCGTAGTAGTGCCGAGTTGGAGAGTATTCAGGAAAGTACCTTCTCTTAGTTACATGGTGATATTTAGAGCAAGAGGATCGTGTAGGTGATCTAGGTGAACAAGCTCTTCCTCTGGAATATGATGGAGAGTGTGAACGTCTGCAGTTGTGCTGTGGCGAGGGTGATTATTGCGTTGAGCGCCTGTGGTAGCGGCTGGCGCAACTGTCATGTTGTGACAGTACCGAGAACACCGAAGCTGGGGATGAAGGCTGAGGCAAGAAGACAGCCGGTTCCGGGCTAGGAGAAGGCGTCGTTATCCTTCATGACTTATGCATAGCTTTCCATGATACCGGGGAGGATCGTCTACGCGTATGAGATAAGTCTTGCCCCGATGCAGGAACCGTATGTGTAGGGGACACTTGTGTCTGCAGTGCTAGTGCATCGCATGAGCCCGATGCCGCCTGAGTCGGTGCCTTCGGCTCGGTGCCGACGGACTTGGTGCCAAGCTTGAGGTGTCTGAAGGGCTCACAGGCAGTGCCGTGGGCAGTGCCTGAGTGCTCGGTGCTGACGGACTCAGTGTTGGTCTTATTGCCGGTGTAGGTGTCGGTGCCATAACTGGTACCAGCGCCTGGTGTGCCGTCAGTGCCGACCTGGCCAGTGCCATTGAGCTTTGCTTTTTCGGCGTGGGTGCCGAGTTGGCTCTTGGGACTGCAGCCAATGCCGGTGCCGATACCCTATGTAGGGTCAGACTCAGCTCTGAGACGCTACAGCTCGTCTTATGCTTATGAGCGTGGCGGCTGACGGCCGATCCAGATGTCCCCGGCTTATCACCCGCACTTATCTGTGCAGAGGATGAGTGGCGGGGGGGTGACTTAGCGCTTGCTGATGTCCTTCCTGGGGGTGCCGGAGGTCTGGAGGGCTCACTCTGTGGGCTGTAGTGCCTTACTGAATAGGAGCATTTTTAAGCGCATATCGCGGTCGCGTCTCGCATGCACCGTCAGTTTTGAACAGTGCGGGCATTTCTGAGGGATATGACCCTCGCCCAGGCACTTAATACAGCTCTCAATGCCAGCATTGCGTCGCAGCATGTGGCACATTTTTTGAAACTGGGAGCTCCCGGCATTTCAACTAACTTAACTAAAAGATTAAACTTGAATCTAACGCTATATGTACTATATATTAGCTAATGAGAAGAAACAATGAGAATTTTTTTTAAACAAGCTATAAGAGTAACAGTAAGGTAACGACTAAAACTATGAGTAAAGACTAAATTTGAACTAATTATTTATAGATTTAAAGATATTTCTAGTCAGACTGAGGAGAAGGAGTTCACTCCGCCTGCAACCATGAACGGTTAGGAGGAACTGGCGGGAGCTGGACCACGCGCAGACCCAGAAATGGCGCGAAGGGCACACGCCCCGCATGCGTGGTCCAGCTGACCCACGGCTGATGAATCTCTGTCTTGCAATGCCGGGACGAGCCCGACACCTACAGTGGAGCACCCATGGGGACACTACCCGAAGAAGAACTCTATTAATACAAAAACCTGGAAAGACCAAAAGCAAGTAACAGATGAGTGAATCATCTGAAAAGAGTGACAGACAAACAATCTTGTGTCAGAAAAGAGAAAGTCTTTTTGTTAAGGCTTGCAATTTGAACCAGAAAAACTGGTGGCCTCTGATGTTAAGCATGTAATAAAAATATAAATATATTATGACCAAGTGTTAAAAAGGGGGTTGGTGTGAAAACATAGGCATGAATATTTCACAAAGGGATTAAACAAACAAGGAAACATGGCATTACTTATGCATAAGATCAGCTGCTATCAGCAAAAGTGAAGGTGTCATTATTTTGCCAGCTGGTTATGGTTCTATGAGCATTAGAAACTATATAAAGGGCTGGAACAAGGAGTGGAGAGATAAGTTTAATGCCATCCCGAAAAGCATAACTCAAATTTTTAGATCTTCTTTCCTGATTCCTGTATCCCATTTCAGTTGTGTTCTGTATTGCAGTGTTTCTTTCCTTTCCCATTTTTATTCTATACTAAACAATAAAATTGTCAGACACATGAATAAACGTAATTTGTTGGGGGAAAGTTAACATGGTTTCTGTAAAGGGAAATCCTGCCTTATTAATCTACTAGGGTATGTCTACACTACAGCGCTAATTCGAACTAACTTATTTTGAATTAGTTAATTCGAAATAAGCTAATTCGATATAACGCACCTTGACCCAAAAACTAATTCGAATTAGCGTCTTGCTAATTCGAAATAGCGTGTCCACACTGATTGGACACTGGGTCACATTTAAGGGCAGCTGAAACCGGTTCTGGCAGGGCATCAGGTCAGTAGTTGCTTTGTGTGGCTGCTGTCTGAGGCTATCTGAGGCTCGTGCTTAAAGGGACCCCCCTGGACAGCTGGTTCTCAGCTTTTTTGCTTGCTTGCCTGCCTACCTTGCTAAGGGACAGCAAAGTGTTTTCCTCTCTGCCGGCGGTTCCCATTGGGGACGTCGCCGCAGTTGGCACCATGGAGCCAGAGCTCGCCCTGGGCATTCTGCTCCAGTTTTTGGACTTGCTGCTGCAAGCCTGCCACCATCTGGTGCACGTCAGCCCCCTGCCCCTCCCCTTGGCCTCCCTGGGGGCCGTGGAGGAGCCGCAGCAGCGCCTAGACGCCAGCGTGCCCCGCCGCATCTGGCGTCTGGACACCTGGAGCGCTGGGGAGACCAACAGTGGACCCAGAACTTCAGGATGAAGGAGGACACCTTCCTGGAGCTCTGCAAGTGGCTTGCCCCTGCTCTGCGGCGACGGGACACTCGCATGAGGCCCGCCATCCCCCTCCAGAAGCATGTGGCCATCGCCCTGTGGAAGCTCTCCACGCCGGACAGCTACCGATCCGTCGGGAACCAGTTCGGCGTAGCGAAATCCACCGTTGGAGCAGTGCTCATGCAGGTACGGCACTCAGTGGCCACTGGACCGGGGGGCTGCAAGGAGGGGATGGGCCACCCCAGGGAAAACAGGGCGGGGGGGGGGGGAGGGAGAGAAAGGCGAAAGTGCCCTGCACGGGAGGGTTCAGTCTGTCCTGGCCGTACTACACGCCGCCCGTGGCGGCCAGGATTGCAGCGGGGGTTGCTTCTGGGAGTGGGGCGCGGGGCAGTGCCAGGGAATGAACACTCCCAGCCACCCGGGCACCCCACTGATTTGCGGTTTGGTATGTCTCCCTGCAGGTGGTCAAGGCCATCAACCAGGTGCTGCTCCGCAGGGTGGCCCGCCTCGCCGACCCAGACGTGGTCATCCAGGGGTTCGGCACCCTCAGCTTCCCCAACTGCGGGGGGGCGATCGACTGGACGCACATCCCCATCCATGCCCCGGAACACCAGGCCTCCCTCTACATTAACCACAAGGATTACTTCTCCGTGATCCTGCAGGCCGTGTCTGACCACCGGGGCCAGTTCACGGACATTAATGTGGGCTGGTGCGGCAAGGCACACGAAAACCAGGGTGTTTCACAACTCCTCCGTGTGCCAGAGGCTGCACGCCAGGACCTTCTTCCCCGACCGCCACATCAGGGTCAGGGACATGGACATGCCCATCTGCCTGGTGGAGGATGTGGCCTACCCCCTACACCCCTGGCTCATGAAGCCCTACACGGGACACCTCAACCCCTCCCGGCAGGCCTTCAATGCCAGGTTTACCAGGGCCCGCATTGTGGTCGAGGGGGCCTTCGGCCGACTGAAAGCACGCTTTAGGTGCCTCCTCACACGCCTCGACCTCGCCGAGCACAATATCCCTCCGATGGTGGCAGTATGTTGTGTGCTGCACAATTTATGTGAGCGGAAGGGGGAGGCTTTCCTGCCAGCCTGGATGGCTGAAGCTGACCGCATGGCTGGCCAGTACGCACAGCCCCACACCGCCACCATCCGGATGGCCCAGCGGGGGGCCGTCCAGATCCGGGAAGCCCTGCGGGAGAGCTTGCTGGTGGAGGAGGACTGAACTCTCCCTGCATGTCCCACTGGGGCCTTCTTCCACCGTCCCTTCCTTCTCCTTTCCCCTCCCTAACGTCAAATAAAGACACCTGTTTTGACAACAAAAATCTCTTTTTATTTTACATAACTGGGGTGGGGTGAGGGAGGAATGAGGGGGGCGGGAGAGGGGAGGGGGAAACCTGGGAGGAGGGAGCTGGAAGGGAAGGGAAAGCTCAGGGCTCGGGGTCCTGCTGGCTCTCCCATCTCGCAGCACTGCGGGTGCAGGGGCGTCGGGGGGGGGGGGAGTGGGTGTGGAGGGTGGGGCAGGAGGGACGGGGGGGTGTAGAGGAAGCGGGAGGGGGAGCAGGGGTGGGAGGAGGAGCAAGAGCTGGGGCGGCTGCAGGAGCTGGAGCAGGAGGAGGCAGGAACCTGTCCACCAGGGTCTGGAGGTGGCCTCTGAGGGCACGGCCCTGCTCCTCCAGCGCCTCCAAGCTCCGCTGCTGCAGCCACAGGTCCTCCTGGACCCAGTGGTCCTGGGTGCGGAGCTGCTGCTCCAGTACCCGCAGATGTTGCCGCTGGTACTCCTCCTGGCTCGGGTGCACCTGCTGGCCCAGGTGCAGGTGGCTGTTCCAGGCAGGGTGGTGGGCCCTGCAGGCCCAGGTGCTGTGGCTGTGGTGAAACAAGAGCAGTGGTCAGTTCTCCCTGGGGGCACAGTGGGTGAAACCCAGCCCCCCTCTGCAAGGCGAGGTCGGCGGGTGGGGAACAGGCCAGGGCCCCTGCATGACACCCAGTTGCTGCTCCATGGTGGGCAAGGCCCAGGCGCACAGTCCCTGGGCTCCCTCTCCACCCCCCACCCCCATACACATAAGGGGAGCGTGATGGCACTCACATGTGGAGCCCTCCCCAGCCTCAGACGACACAGCCGAAGTGCTCTGTGGGATGCCTCGGGGGTCCTGGGTAGGCTCTCCGCAGGCTCCTGGCTCTCGGTGTCCTCCTCCGTGTCAGGGAGAGGGCCCTCTGCCCCAGGGTCAGTCACCACCCGGGGGGCATGGACTGCGTGAGCCTCCAGGATGTGGTCCAGGGCCTCATAATGAGGGCAGGCCTCTGGGTCGCCCCCTGGCTGGGAAGCCCTGGAGTAGGCCTGCCGCAGGTCCTTTATTTTGCAGCAGACCTGCTCCTGGGTCTGCATGTGGCCTCTGGTGGCTAGGCTGGCAACCATGCAGCTGTAGACGACCACGTTCCTGTGCCTAGTGTGGAGATCGTGGACATTAAAGGCCTCCCCCCAAAACTCGATGAGGTCTACGATCTCTGCACTAGACCAGGCGGGCGCCCGCATCTTGCGGCCCCGGGCAGGCTCCTGTGAGCTGCCAGCCTGGTCCTGGGAAGAGGTAGAGGGCTGGGTGGCAGCGGGTGGCTGGCTCATGGCGTGCCAGGTGCAGGGTCTGCTGGCTGGGTGCTGGCAGGCTTGCGACTGGCATGAGCACTGTAGCCAGACCGTGCCCCTTTAAGGGCTCTGGGGCTGGGAGGGGGGCAGAAGAGTTTCCCTGATTTGGCCCAGAGTGGCCACCAGGGCAACCTAGGAAGGGCTAGCCTCCAGCTAGTTTGAATTAAGTGGCTACACAGCCCTTAATTCGAACTATTTAATCCGAACTAGGCGTTAGTCCTCGTAAAATGAGGTTTACCTAGTTCGAATTAAGCGCTCTGCTATTTTGAATTAAATTTGAAATAGCGGTTTGTATGTATAGCCGCTATTAAAGTTAATTTGAACTAACGGCTGTTAGTTCGAATTAACTTTGTAGTGTAGACATACCCCTAGAGTTCTTTGAGGGGGTCAACCAACATGTGGACAAGGGGGATTGAGTGGATATCGTCTACTTAGATTTCCAGAAAGCCTTTGTTAAGGTCCCTCACCCAAGCCTCATAAGTTGTCATGGAATAAGAGGGAAGGTTCACGTTACTGGATTTTGAGGGGGAGCAGCCATATCACAGCTGCACCCATGGGGGGGTGTTTGCCCCAAAAGTTGGTACAAAAGGGGCCATGTGATGTGTCAAACAAAAGCTTACTTTCTACTGATTCTGTATATGCTTTTCATATATCTGTATAATGTCTGTGTTGATGCTGAAAGATTCTCTGTCTGAGGCAGAACAATGGGCCAGGAATGTTTGCCCATGGACATGCTAATGAGCAAAGCTCTATGGAACAATGGCCCTCTATAGGCCAAGGACACACCTCAAGAATGGGGACTGATACCTAAGGGCTACCAGCAGGGAACACAGGGATAGGCCACGGGCCAGGTGACCTGCTGCAGCCAAGAGGAGACCAGGAAGGAGGTATAAACATGCCATGTGGCCGACTCCATCTTGGTGCTCAGCTCAGCCCTTCGTCCCAGAGGCAGCAGTGCAGGGATCGAAGAGCCGGAAAGAACTGTGGACCCATCCTGATGTAGGATGTTCACCAAAGACTTTTAAGCCAGCAGCTATAACATCTCTGCTGCAAGCCTGCATCGAGAACTGGGAGATTCGATGCATGTAATGTATGATACCTTAACAACCTTACTCTCATGCTTTTCTTTGTTGTAGTAATAAACCTTTAGATGTTAGATTCTAAAGGATTGGCTCAGCGTGATTTGTGGATAAGATCCAGAGTGTAAATTGACCTGGGATCTGTGGCTGGTTTTGTGGAACCGGACAGAACTTGTTCGGGGTAGGTGAAATTGGGTTCTAAGACCCCTCACCTGTGTATGAGGCCCGGGGCCATCTAGGGCACAGATATTGCCGGGGTGTCGGAGGGGTTTTGCTCATGAGGCTTCAGGCAGGCAGCTGAAGTGCTCTGTGGGACTGGTTTGTGGCCTATTTGGGAAGGTCTCCAGTCTGGGGGCTAGAGAGCCTCAAATTTGAGCAATTCGCGCTGAGCGGACGCCCTCAGCTGTGCCCAGACCCAGCCCAGTCTGTCACAAAGGTCCTTTCATGGATTGATAACTGGTTAAAAAAACCAGGAAACAGAGTAGGAATAAAGGGTAAATTTTCAGAATGGAGAGAGGTTATTAGTAGTGTCCCCCAGTGATCTGTCCTGGGACCAATCCTATTCAACTTATTTATACAGGATCTGGAGAAAGGGGTAAACAGTGAGGTGGCAAAATTTGCAGATGATGCCAAACTCCTCAAGTTAGTTAAGACCAAAGCAGACTGAGAAGAGCTTCAAAAAGATCTCACCAAACTAAGTGATTGGGCAACAAAATGTCAAATGAAATTTAATGTTGATAAATGTAAAGTAATGCACATTGGAAAAAATAATCCCAACTTTACATACAACATGATAGGGACTAATTTAACGACAACTACTCAAGAGAGATCTTGGAGTCATTGTGAACAGTTCTCTGAAAACATCCACTCAGTGTGCAGCGGTAGTCAAAAAAGCAAACCGAATGTTAGGAATCATTTAAAAAGGGATACAGAATAAGACAGAGAATATCTTATTGCCTCTGTATAAACCCATAGTACTCCCACATCTTGAATACTGCATATGGATGTGGTCACCTCATCTAAAAAAAGATATATTGGCATTGGAAAAGGTTCAGAGAAGGGCAGCAAAAATTATTAGGCATTTGGAATGGGTCCCATATGATGAGAGATAAAAAGACTTGGACTTTTCAGCTTAGAAAAGAGGAGACTAAGGGGGGATATGATAGAGGTCTATAAACTCATGACTGGTGTGGACAAAGTGAATAAGGAAAAGTTATTTACTTATTCCCATAATATAAGAACTAGGGGTCACCAAATGCAACTAAAAAGTAGCAGGTTTAAAACAAACAAAAGAAAGCTTTTCTCACTCTGCACACAATCAACTTGTGGAACTCCTTGCCAGAGGATGTTGTGAAGACTAAGACTTTAACAGGGTTCAAAAAAGATCTCGATAAAGGTTAGGTCAATCAATGGCTATTAGCTAGGATGGGTAGGAATGGTATCCCTAGCCTCTGTTTGTCTGGAAATGGATGACAGGAGAAGGATTACGTGATGATTACCTGCTGTGTTCACTTCCTCTACGGCATCTGGCATTGGCCACTGTTGGCAGACAGGATACTGGGCTAGATGAGCCTTTGGTATGATCCAGTATGGCTGTTCTTATGTCTCTGATGTTCTATTCTGCTGCATGTAATAGAACAAAAGAATAAATTACTTCCTTGTTTAAATAAGCTGTGACAAGGTCAGGCCAGAGGGCTGCTACAGAGTGGAGAAAAGGCAGCCCCAAAACAGTAAAAAGCCTGCTAATTAGAGGTGAAGGGCTGCAGGAGAATTAGAAACAGCTGTCAAGGAGCTGGCCCAGTCAGACTGTGACCAGCAGACTCCACTTCAGGCCTGTCCCAGTTAGAAGGTGGAGAGAAGAGTGAGAGGAGAGAAGGCAAGACAGAGAGAAAGAAAGCAAGAGTCAGAGACAAAGTACCAACAATTACAGTACTAACTCTGCTACCCCCAGAAGCTCCTGAACAATTACAGAGTTAGAGACAGCAGGGGAGGGAGTCCCAGAAGAAATGGATTGGCTCTCTACCCCAGAAAACCAGCTGAAAGCCCAACTCTTTGTAAAGGGGAAAAGGCTGCCAGCCCAAACGCTGGAACAAAAGGCCCTCTCAAAGCCACATTTCAAATTGGCTAAATTCTTGATTAGAGAATGGGAAAAATATAGTGGCAAGAAATGTAATGGCTCGTCTATTCCTGAGCATTGTTATCAAATTTCTTATCTAGTTTTTTAAAAAGCATTACAAGAACATTAAGATTGCATGATCAAATGTCTGGAAGTACAACCTCAACACTGACTTTTTAACATATTTGTATTATCATGCCTGACCAACCTAATTAGCTTCTATGACAAAGTAACTGGCTCTGTGGACATGAGGAAAATGGTGGATGTGATATACCTTGACTTTAATCATAGAATCATAGAGCTGGAAGAGACCTCAGGAGGTCATCAAGTCTAGCCCCCTGCCCAAGGGAGGACCAATCCCAACTAAATCAACCCAGCCAGGGCTTTGTCAAGCCCTGTCTTCTAAGGATGGAGATTCTACCACCTCCCTAGGTAACCCATTCCAGTGCTTCAACAACCTCCTAGTGAACCAATTTTTCCTAATATCCAACTGAGACCTCCCCCACTGTAACTTGAGACCATTGATCTTTGTTCTGCCGTCACTACTGTGAATAGCTTTTCTCCATCCTCTTTGGAACATAAGAATGGCCATACTGGTTCAGACCAAAGGTCCATTTAGCCCAGTATCCTGTCTGCCGACAGTGGCCAGCACCAGGTGCCCCAGAGGGGGTGGACCCAAGACAATGATCAAGCAAATTGTCTCCTGCCATCCATCTCCAGCCTTTGACAAACAGAGGCCAGGGACACCATTCCTTACCCCCTGGCTAATAGCCTTTTATGGACCTAACCTCCATGAATTTATCTAGCTCTTTTTTAAACTCTGTTATACTCCTAGCCTTCACAGCCTCCTCTGGCAAGGAGTTCCACAGGTTGACTGTGCGCTGTGTGAAGAAGAACTTTCTTTTATTAGTTTTAAACCTGCTACCCATTCATTTCATTTGGTGTCCTCTAGCTCTTATATTATGGGAACAAGTAAATAACTTTTCTATATTCACCCTCTCCACACCACTCATGATTTTATATACCTCTATCATACCCCCCCTTAGTCTCCTCTTTTCTAAACTGAAAAGTCCCAGTCTCTTTAGACTCTCCTCCTATGGAACCCGTTCCAAACCCCCTAATCATTTTAGTTGCCCTTTTCTGAACCTTTTCTAATGCCAAAATATCTTTTTTGAGGTGAGGAGACCACATCTGTACGCAGTATTCAAGATGTGGGCATACTATAGTTTTATATAGAGGCCGTAAGATATTCTTAATCTTATTTTCTATCCCTTTTTAAATAATTCCTAGCATCCTGTGGCAGCCGGAGAGCAGGGAGCTACCGAGGCCTCATGGAAGGCAGATATGCGGGGGCTATTTGGTGTCCGGGAGGTGGGTGGGCATTAGCCAGCCCACATCTAAAAGGACCTCCCCCGAGCCTGTGGGGAGGGTCCACAGAGCCCAGAAGACCCAACTAATTACTTGGGACAAATAATGAAATAACAGGGACGGGTGTGAGGGTCAAAGGGCTAAATCAAGGGACCCGGATGGGGATACCGAGCAGAGAACCCCGGACAGCACTCACTGCCCCTCTAAAGTCTTGAGAGCCAGCAGACGCTGCCCATTGGAACTCTGCCTGGATACATGAGCAGATACAGCAACGGAAATAGACCCCACAGTTGCAGGCCCCTCCCCCGGCCAATCTCTTCTCCCTGGTTTTATAGATTGACAATTTGGCCATAGCCAGAAGGAGGTTGACCAGGAAGTCCCGCGACTTTGTGGGGCCACGGATGGGGTGTGTGTAAATTAACAAGTGGGAGGAGCTGAAAGAGGGGCTGTAACCTGGCACACTCAAGGTAGACATGTGCCAGGGTCTCCCTCGTGCCACAGAAAAGGCAAGTGTTGGGAATGGGGGTGAACTGCGCCAAGTACACGCCCATGCTCACCGCACCGTGCAGGATTCTCCAGCTAATGTCCCTGGTGGGCCATGGAACCAAGATCAAATAGAGGCTGGCCCACCGGGGCTCCCCACCCTCTGTTTGTGGTAGGAGGTCCCGCCACTTGGTGTCTGGGCAGGACATGAGGGTGGGGAACTGGAGCATGTGAAGCATGAGCGTGTACAGCTGACTCTTTGGCGCGGTTTGGAAGGGGACCGGCTGCAACGCATGTAGCCGGCTCGGGTGACAAGGGGGAGGTGGTCGGGAAGGTACGCGGGGCTGGGGGCTGATGGAGAGATCGGGAGGGCCGGGGGTGAGTGGGGTGCACCCTCTCACAGGACCCTGTTTAGGTACACCCGAGCAGTGGGCAGCAAAGCGTCCTTCACCTCCTGAAGTATGCACCGGGGAGTACGTAGGGTAAAGAGCCCCATGCGCTGAGCGAGTGCCCGAGGATCCACCCCGTCTCCCCGGTTGTAGTCCAGCAGGTCTCCGACTCTGGTGACTTCTGCCAGGACCAACCTCTGGCGCACCGAGGGGGACTCCGCCGCCTGCATACGTAGATGGGGATTGTGTAGCAGGGGCTCTGCGAGGAGGTCTGCCCCCACGGTGGCTCCCAAGGACCTGGTCACTGCAAGCAGCTTCCAGGTCCGGAGGAGGTCCTGATAGAAGGCCGGCAGCCCAGAGAGGTCTCGCGGAAGACCTCTCAAATAAAGGAGCTGCCGGTCACATAAGAGCCCTTGGAAGCGGCGAAGGAAAGCATGCTCCATGTCGGAGTACCTACATCAAATAGGAGTCTCTGCAGGAACCGGAGGCGGAGGACATGAACCTGCATGCACAAAAACGTTAGGCCCTGCCCTCCCTCCTCCAGGGGGAGATGGAGAACCCCTGTAGAGACCCAGTGCAGTCCTGGCCAGAAGAACCACAGCATTAGCTGCTGGATACGGGCCAGGAAACCTGGGGGCGGGACCAGGGTGCTGAGACGGTGCCAGAGCATGGACAGGACCAGCTGATTCAGCACCAGTGCCCTCCCGCGAAGGGAGAGACACCGGAGCAGTCCTGCCCATCTCCGCAACCGCTCACCCACCCTGGCATCCAAACCTTGCCAGTTTTCCGGCGGAGAAGGACGCGTGGCGGATAAATAAACGCCCAGATAGAGCAGCGGACCCGCGCTCCACCTGATGGCCTGAAGCGCGGGCGGGAGGGAGCCGGCCCGCCACCCGGCCCCTACCACCAGGCCAGAGCTCTTGACCCAGTTGACCTGGGCGGAGGAGGCTGCCGAGTAGATGGCTTGGCAAGTCTCCACCCATGCCAGTTTGCCCGGATCCTGGACCACGAGGAGCACGTCGTCGGCGTACGCCAACAGGACCAGCCGTGTCTCCAGCTCACAGAGCACCAACCCCGTCAACCTCTTGCGAAGGAGATGGAGGAAGGGCTCCATGGCCAGAGCATACAGCTGGCCTGACAGCGGACAGCCATGACGTACTCCTCGCCCGAAGGTGACCGGTGCAGTCAGGGTCCAGTTGAGCTTGACCAAGCACTCTGCAGAGACATACAGCACCTTGCGAACCCCACAAAATGGGGCCCGAAGCTGCAGGCCTGCAGGGTGCCCAGGAGGTACCTGTGGTCCATCCGGTCGAATGCCTTATCCTGATCCAAGGACAGGAGGGCGAACGACAGACCGTCCCTACACCTGAGCTCTAAGAGATCCCAGACCAGAAAGAGGTTGGCGAAAATGGTTCGGCCCGGGACGGTGTAGGTCTGGTTTGGATGGACCACATCCGCCAGCACGGACTTCAGCCTTAGGGAGATGGCTGTGAGACAATTTTATAGTCCATGCTGAGGAGCGAGACGGGACGCCAATTCCTCAGATTGCGGAGGTCCCCCTTCTTAGGCAGCAAGGTGATAAAGGGAGGACCCCGCTCTCCAAGGACTCGGCCTAGACACTAGCAAGCTCCGGACTGAGGACGTCCCAGAACACACAGTAGAACGCCACAATCAGCCCGTCCATGCCCAGGAATTTATTGGTGGGCATGAGATGGAGGGCTTCTGAGAACTCAGACAGAGAGAGGGGCAGCTCTAGCCGATCCCAGTTGCCCACGCTGACCGTCAGGAGTTCATTCCAGAGAACCCTGCAGGCGTCGGTGTCGGTCGGATCCAGGGAGAAAAGAGGCATAGAAGGCACGAGCCCTCTCGCACATCTCCACCGGATTTGTGAGGGGGGGGGGGCGCCATCCTCTGCCAGAAAGCAGACGATGTGCTTCTTAGCCCCCCTGTTTTTCTCCAGGGCGTAGAAGAAGCAGGAGCCTTCGGGAGATGGATGCGAGAACAAACAAAGGCACCCCAGGCCCGAAGGTCCTTGAGGGCCCGGAGTCCCTCCCGCTTCTCCCGGTACGCTCCGCAGAGGGATGGATCCCCGGGGCCTGTGGCCAGCCACCTCTCTAGCTCTAAAACCTCCCGTTCCAACTGCTCTATCACCGCATCTCTCCACCGGCTGGCCCCCCGGGTGTAGTCATGGCAGAAGAGCCACATGTGCACCTTCCCCACATCCCACCAACGCTGCGCCGAGGGAAAGGCGCATCACCGCTCACGCCAGGCCAGCCAGAACTCCCGGAAGGATGCTACGAAGCCCACATCCTCCAGTAGGCTGTTATTGAAATGCCAGTAGGCCAGACCCGGCCTCTCCGAGGAAAGACCAAGTGGTGGTCCGAGAATGGGGCCGGCCTAATGCTGGAGAAGTGGGCCCGAAAGAGATGACGACGAGAAAGATCAATGTGGTCCAACCAGGAGTGGAAAGACCGATGACCCACCACCTGGACGTAGGTAAACATTGTTTCCTCGCCCAGGTGGAGGTCTTGCCAGACGTCCACCAGGGAGTGATGGTCTATTATCTCCCTGAGGACGTCCGTGGCGGCTGGGCACTGCTCGGTCCCCGAACGGTCCCACTCCTCAAGGGTGCAGTTGAAGTCCCCACCCAGGACCAGGCACTCACGAGGATCCAAAGAGCGGAGGAAGGCAGATGCCCACTGATAAAAGCATAGCCTCTCCGGGCCGGATGTCGGGGCATAAATGTTAATGAGATTTAATGTCAGCCCCTCCATCCGAACCCGGAGATGCAGCAGGAGATCCTGCATAACCTCGGCGGTCCCCAGCACCTCGGGCTGCAGGTTTGGGGAGAACAGGGTAGCCACCCCGGTTTGACGGGCTGACAGGTGGCTGAAATAAACCCTGTCCCCCCACTCCAGCTGCCAGCTAGCCTCGGTGGCCGGAGTTGTATGGGTCTCCTGCAGGAATATGACAGAGTACCCTCCCTCCTGAAGGAAGGAGAGTACCTGACACCTGCGGAGACCCGACCCGCAGCCCCGGGTGTTCAGAGTGCTAAAGATGATCGGCAGCATCGAGAGGGCTGGGGAAGATCCTCGCCAGCAGGAGTGCAAGCAGTTCCCATTGGGCCCCGCAGCAAACCGTGACAGTACCCGAACATGAGCAGGGCGTCACGGAAGCTGCGGACCCTCTGGTAGGCGGCAGCCTCCTGCTGCCCGGTCCCTTTACCCTCCCCCAAGAGGTCCCTTACCATTTGCAGGACGAGATGGAAATCTCCCCAGCACTGAAGGGTGAGAGCTACCTTGTTCTTGGAGCCACGAATGTCTTCCAAGAAAACACGCATCTCGCCCTTCAGCACATCTGGCATCGGGGCCTCGGGCCCTCGAACGCCTTGGGGCCAGACCCCTCTGTGAGCCCCACGACCCATCGATACAGGGGTGCAGGGACTCTGAAGTCTCTGCTGGGAAGGTGGTAAGGACAGTGGCGGAGGGAGAACAGCCCCAGATGTGCTGGGAGCAGGAGAAATGAAAACCGCCTCCTGGGGGGCCAACATCTAGGCTGAACGTGGCAATCCCGGGGGTGGCAGCAATAGAGTAAGGGGAGAAAAAGAGGTCAGGGAGGGGGATCAGGAAAAGGAGGAAGGGGAGTAGGGGGAGGAAAAGGTGGGGGATTAGGGAAAAGACAAGGAGGGGGGAGCAGGAAGAGGGATGGGAAGTTCAACTGGGAGAGGGGTTGAACAGGGAGCAGGAGTGGGGCAGGGGTTAAGAGTGGGAGCGGAGCAAGAAGCCTCAGCGGAGGCGGCGCTGGGATGCAGTGCCTCCTCACAGGGCAGGGAATCGGTGACAGCGGTGGGGTAGTCGACATCTCCCCAGCGCTGGGCTCCAGCGCCACAGAGAGTGCAGCACCTGAGACCCCAGCGTCAGGGGTGATGGGAAGTGAAGGAAGTTCCCGCCCGCCGAGAGCCTGCAGGGTTTCATCAGTCACGGCCAAAGTGCTACCAATGGCCGGGCGGATGGTCACACCCGAGGGCAACTCAGAGGCAGGGAGATGGGAAGGTGGCGGGTCAGAAGGAGGAGAGGACAGTTGTTGTTCCTCCAGGACATGGTGATCCCCCTCTGAGGCAGCCGGGGTCAACCCCAAAGCCTCCACCTCCTGAGAGAGGAAGGCGAGCCCACCGCCTGCCACCAGGTGGTGATCTTTGTCGGTGGCAAGGTCAGCAGCTGCCCCCTCAGTGGAGGTGGGGACAGTGGGAGCATCCTCCATGGACACCCCCTCTTGTAGGGACCCCGGGAGGGAGATGTTCACCGCTCCTGCAACCGCCACAGTCACCTCAACTGCCCCACAGTGCTATGATGCGTCCGGAGGCTCAGAGAAAGGGAGCCAGGAGCTCTGGACAGGCCTCTATTTCCCTCAGAGACTGGGCCCAGAATGAGCTCCCTGGCAGAGTTCTTATAGTCCTAGCCACGCCCCTTAACTTCCTGTCATGTGAGGGGGTGGGGCTAGGCTGCACATAACATGGCGTCCAGAGGGGTATTTTCTTCCCTCTGGTAGTGGGTGCCTCTCCACCGCACCCCACTTTAGAGAAGGAGAAGAGGGAGCAGGTGCAGAGACCACTCTCTTCCTTCTCCCCCCTGCCCTGTTCCTGGTCCTGCTGCCTGCACCAGCCGGAGCCCGCCCCGCCCCGCCCAGCCACTCCCCGCCTGTCTGCTGAAACCCCAAAACTGCTGGGCCGCTCCCCCCGGACAACACTGCTGCTGCTACCTACCACAGCCACCAGCTGCTCCTGCTGCCTGAGGGGGGGGCCTGCTGGCTTTCCCCCCCCCCCCCCGCTCCAGAGAAGGAGGAGGACCCCACCAGCACCCACTATCCGGAGGCTTTCCCCACCAGTCCTGTCTTCCCCTCCCTCCTGCCCTCCTTCCCCGAGTTTGTTGACCAGCCCCGCCCAGCCTCAGTTTGTTTTCATCTGTCCTGCCCACCTCTAGCTTACCGCAGTTTGTGCCCTACTTCCCAGCCCTAGCTGTGCCCTGCCCCGACTTGTTTACCCAGTGCCTGACCCCAGCCTTCCAGTAGTCCTCTGGCCCCACCCAGAACTCCGGTCCCTGCCCCGAGCACTTGTACCCTTTCCTTCCCCCACTCCTTTTTAGTTAGCCCCCTTGCACATTGCACCCCCCCCCCCGACGGTCCCATAGCCCCCTTTTGTATCCCAGTGCAACCGGAGGAGCCGGACCCCATGCTGCACCTGTTACCTGACCTCCTGCCTGTCCTGCCAGCGCCCTCCTCCTCTGCTTCCAGCCTTGCGAGGAGGAGTGCGTGCTGGCCTCAAATCCTCTTGGTTCCCCTGCTTGTGCCCTATCCCTGTCAGTGCCCTCCCTCCCTGCAAATAGTCAAGCGGGAGGGAGTGGCTGCTTCCCCCCCCACCTTTGTGTCTTTACCCTTCCCTCTAGCGTCCCCTCCATGCAGCATTTTTACAGAGAGGAGTGGCTGCTAGTCCCTTTCTTCAGTTTCCCCACAAGTGCCCACCCTCCGTCAGCACCCCCCCCCATAACTTGGCAGGAGGGGGTGGTTGCCCCTCACACTTCCCTTCCCCTTCCCATACCCCTTGCTTTGCACCCTCCTCCTTTGCCTATAGCCGGCGAGGAGTAGCGGCTGCCACCTCCCCCGTTCCTGATCCCCCTACTCCCCAGCTTCCATCTTAGCGGAGAGGAGTGGCTGACATCTCTCCTCAACCCCTCCCTTCCAATTGAGCACCTCCCCCACTGCCTTTATCCCACCCAAGAGGAGCGGATGTCCCGCCTTCCCCAGTTTCCCTTACTGGTTCCCACTCCTCCCCTGCCGACTGAAAAGGTGGGGAGGAGTTCCCCTACCCCCTCGCCACAATTCCCACCTCCCCCAGTGCTTGCCCCCCCCCACCATGATGGAGGAGGTTCCGGCCCCCTCCCTTAACCTCACGGGCCTCAAAGGTCCCCCGTTGCCACTGACCCCGTCAATCGCTGCGGCTGACCTCCCGACCCCTAACCCGGGTCCCGCGCCTGCCACGGCCGATGTCCCCCCTGATATGGGTGGACCCTCTACCTCGGCCAGAAAAAAAGGGGGGGGGAGAAGAAAGGCAAAGGAACAGCCCCTCCTTCCCCTGCTGTTCCTTCCACCAGCTCTGGGGGTGATCCACCCACAGCCCCCAGAGCGTACGCCCAGGTGGCCGCTGCCGCTCCCTCATGTGCCGCGTCATCTGCCTCGACTGCTGCCTCCAGCTCTATACCTGGTGGCCGAGGCCCCTTTCCCACCATGACCAGGAGGCATGGAGTCCGTTGCCTCCTGGTCGCCACCTCGCCCCACATCAAAACCTACGTGCGGGCGCTGGCGAGGGTGGTGGGGGCCTCGGCCGTGGTGGCAGCCTCCAAAATGTACGGGAAGGTCGTGTTCTTCCTTGCTTCGGAGGCCGCTGCCCAGGAGGCGGTGGAGAGGGGCCTGGCAGTGGGGGGCGTGCACGTGCCCCTCAAACCGCTGGAGGACCTGGGTGTACAGGTGTTTCTCATCTCCGTCCCGCCCTTCCTCCCCAATGCCGTCCTGCTGCCTTCCCTCTCCACCTTGGGGAGGCCTATTTCAACCATCAGCCCTCTCCTGTTGGGCTGTAAGGACCGCACCCTCCGTCACGTTTTGTCCTTCCGCTGGCAGATACAGCTGCAGCTGCTGCCGGCGGCGTGTGACAGGGTGGCGCTAGAGGAGTCCTTTATGGTGCCCTACCAGGGGGCCCTCTACCGGGTCCACTATTCAACGGGTGAGGCCCAGTGCTTCCTCTGCCGGGCGATGGGGCACGTTCGGAGGGACTGCCCCTTGGCCCAGTCGGGGGAGGCGTCCGGGCCCCCTGGAGCCCGGGAGGGCGCCGGCCCTACCACCGCCGGCCCCCCTGGTAGTCCGGCCTCCACAGCTGCCCCTCCTGCAACCGACGGCTCAGCTCGGGAGCCGGAGGCACCCTCTCTGGCATGCCCGAGTGAGCAGGCGGGCCCCGCCTCCATTCCATCCGGCTCTGTGGGGCCCGAGGAGGAGAGGGTGGCGCCGTCATTGCCGGGTGAGGGAGAGGGCTCCCCCCAGGTAGTTTCCCTCCCCCCCGCTCTCCCTCCCTTGCCTCAACGCCCCTCCCGAAGATCGATTGCGCCCCCTGGCCTTGCCCCTGCTGACCAGCCCTCCACTTCCACCTCGGAGGGCTGGACGCTCGTCGGGGGAAAGTGCAGAGCCCGCCATTCGCGGGCTCAATCTCCCCCCTCCGATGAGGAGGGCGGGAAGGCCCCCCTCCGCAAGATCCCGAGGGGGGCCAGCGCTGCCAAGAACGCCCCTGGCGAGCGCCAGCAGGAAGCACCGGCCGAGGATGCCGTGGCAGTGTGGGGGGACGGCATTGTCCCCCCTGAGGAGTCCACTCCTGAGGAGGCCTCGGGTGGAGCTCCCCTGGCCCTGGTACCAGCTGAGCCCCCTGCCGTCACCGCCGAGGTAAGTGTTGTCTCGGCGGCCGGCGGGGAAGGCTCCGGGGCCGAGGGGATGGAATTGAGCTCCATCTTCGAGAAGATCGAGGCCCTGGGTCTGACCCCGCTCACCCAGGGGGATGACGACCCTCCGCCAGCAGGCCTCAGTCTGGGCGGCGCCTCTGTGGCGCTGCCCCCTCCTCTCCCTGACCCTGACCCTCATCCCATGCCCCAGGTGGTCGACCCCGTCCTCACACTCGGGGCGCCCCTGGTATTACCCACCAGCCCGGCCGACTCGAGCGCCGGGGTCGAAACCGCCGAGCCCTTAGTAGCGATGACCAGTGACGAGCGGCCGGGTCTTAAGCCTGGGGACGCCCTTTCCTCTGTGGATGGGGCGGGACAACCATCCACCCTTCCTGCTCCCGCCCCCCTGGTTCCCACTAGGGAGGCGCCGCAGCTCGGTGGCCCAAACTCGGGGGACCTTCCTTCTGACCTTGCCCAAAGTGCCCATTCCCCTTCCCGTCCCAACCCTTCCCTCTCACGCCCTTGGTCCCGACTCTGCCCTCTATGAACCCGTTTCCAGCCCTGAGTCCCTTCCCGTTCCCGATCCCTCCCCAACCGTTACCGGTGTTCCCTCTCCTACCCCTGACCCACCATCCAATCCTGAGCCCGCCCTTCCTCCCGCCCCTGCCGTGGAACCCGCTCCCCCGCTATCTCCCTCCCAACCTCTCCCCGCTCCCGCCTCCGTTGTGATGCCTGCCCCTTCTCAATTACCCTTACATCCCTCTACTACTGCCACCCCCGAGGGAGCCGTCTCGTTTCCTCTACCTGTAAGCGGCTCTCAGGGGGTGGTATTTGTGTCCCCAATCCCCAGTTCCATAGGGGCTGCCCTGTTCCCTCCGCCGCCCCTTCCCTTGCCGGGGTCGGGGCGGGCAGTGCAGCGCCGTCGCTCTTGGCGCCGCGCTGGGGCTCGGACCCCGGTTTGCCCGTCTCTGTGGCCCGTGAGGTTCTTCAGGAGGCCCAGACAGAGGGACCGTCAGGTGCCCCCTCAGCGCTGGGGGCTGAGCTCCACCAATTCCTTGTGGATACACGCGGGGCTAAGGGGAGGGTGGAGCTGGCCCTTCAGTGCTGAGGGGACTTTGATTCCATTCTGGAGGCCACGAGGGCCCTCTTGCAGGAGGGGAGAGGGACCAAGAGGCAGGACATCGCGGCCTACCGGCGGACCTGCAAATTTCGTGACTCTCTCCTTGCCTTCGGGTTGAGGAGCGGCCTGTTGCGGGGCCTGCGGGAGGCCGACGATCACCTTGCCCGTGAGGATCCACCCCAGCCCTCATCATGAAGTACACCACATTCGCTACATTAAATGCCCGGGGCTGTAGGTCGGGTCTCTGCAGGAGCCAGGTGCTCTCCTTCCTTTGGGGGGGGGGGGTACTCGGTGATTTTCCTGCAGGAGACCCACACGACTCCAGCCGTTGAGGCTGGCTAACGGCTGGAGTGGGGGGAACGGGGTGCATTTTAGCCACCTCGGCGCTCGCTCGGCCGGGGTGGTCACCCTGTTCTCCCCTGCCCTACGGCCCAAGGTGCTGGGGAGCGCCGAGGTTGTCCCCGGCCGCCTGCTGCACGTCCGGGCCCACGTAGAGGGGCTGACGTTGAACTTGGTCAATGTCTATGCCCCACACGCGGGCCCGGACCGGGTCACCTTTTATCAGCAGGTGGCCACCTTCCTCGGCATGCTGGATCCTCGCAAGTGTCTGGTCCTGGGCAGGGATTTCAACACCACCCTCGATGACCGGGACCGTGTAGGACGCGCGAACTGCCAGGCCGCAGCGGGTGTCCTCAGGGAGATCGTGGACCATCACTCCCTGGTGGACGTCTGGCGAGACCACCACCCGGACGACGACACCACCTTTACCTATGTCCGGGTGGAGGACCATCGGTCGAGCCACTCCCGGTTGGATCGCCTTTACCTATCCCGTTTCCATCTGGCGTGAGCCCACTCCTCCAGCATCCGGCCGGCCCCGTTCACGGACCACCATTTGGTGGCCGTGAGAGCCTCTCTGAGTTCGGAGAGGCTGGGGTCGGCCTATTGGCATTTCAACAATAGCTTGCTGGAGGACGCGAGCTTCGTGGCATCCTTCTGGGAGTTCTGGCAGGCCTGGCGGGGGCAGCGGCCTGCCTTTCCCTCGGCGCGGCGATGGTGGGACATGGGGAAGGTGCGCACCTGGCTCTTCTGCCACAACTACTCCCAGGGTGCCAGCTGGCGGAGGGATGTGGCAATAGAGCAGTTGGAACGGGAGGTTTTGAAGCTTGAGAGGCGCCTGGCATCCGCCCCTGAGGATCCACCCCTCCGCGAGGCGTAGCGGGAGAAGCGGGAGGAGTTCCGGGCCCTGGAAGATCACAGGGCCCGGGGTGCCTTTGTTTGATCTCGCATCCAGCTCCTTTGGGAGATGGATTGTGGCTCCCGCTTCTTCTGTGCCCTGGAGAAAAGGAGGGGGGTGAAAAAGCACGTCACCTGTCTTTTGGCGGAGGACGGCACCCCCCTCATGGATCCGGCGGAGATGCGTGGAAGGGCCAGGGCCAGGGCCAGGGCCAGGGCCTTCAACGCCAGTTTGTTCTCCCCGGATCCGACCGAAGCCAATGCCTGCAAGGTGCTCTGGACCGAGTTCCCGACGGTCAGCGCGGGCGACCGAGACCGGCTAGAGACGCCTCTCCCTCTGGCCGAGTTCTCGGAAGCCGTCCGTCTCATACCCAACAATAAAATCCCAGGCATGGACGGGCTGACCGTGGAGTTTTACCGCGTTTTCTGGGACATCCTCGGCCCAGACCTCGTCACCGTCTGGGCCGAGTCCTTGGAGAGTGGGGTCCTCCCTCTGTTGTGCAGGCGAGCTGTGCTCGCCTTGCTACCGAAGAAGGGGGACCTCCGCGACCTTTGGAATTGGTGTCCCGTCTCGCTCCTCAGCACAGACTACAAGGTCGTAGCAAAAGCCATCTCGCTGCGACTGCGGTCCGTGCTGGTGGACGTGATCCATCCCAACCAGATCTACACCATCCCGGGCTGTAGCATTTTTGATAACTTGTATTTGGTCTGGGATCTCTTGGAGCTCGGGTGTAGGGACGGCTTGTCGTTTGCCCTCCTGTCCCTGGACCAGGAGAAGGCGTTCGACAGGATGGATCACGGGTATCTCCTGGGCACCCTGCAGGCCTTCAGCTTCGGGCCCCGTTTTGTGGGTTTTCTCCAGGTGCTGTACGCTCTCGTGGAGTGTTTGGTGAGGCTCAACTGGACCGGTCAGCTTCGGGCGGGGAGTACGTCAGGCCAGCTGTATGCTCTGGCGATCGAGCCCTTCCTCTGTCTCCTCCGTAGGAGGTTGACAGGGTTGGTGCTTCGGGAGCCGGAGCTGCGGCTGGTCCTGTTGGCGTACGCCGATGATGTGCTCCTCATGGTCCAAGACCCAGCGACCTGGCGCGGGTGGAGGCCTGCCAAGCCATCTACTCAGCGGCCTCCTCCGCCCGGGTCAACTGGGTCAAGAGCTCTGGCCTGGTGGTCTGGGACAGGTGGCAGGCCGGCTCCCTCCCGCCCACGCTTCAGGCCATCAGGTGGAGCACGGGTCCGCTGATCTATCTGGGCGTCTATTTATCCGCCATGCATCCCTTTCCGCCGGAGAACTGGCAGGGTTTGGAGACCAGGGTGCGTGAGCGGCTGCAGAGATGGACAGGACTGCTCCAGTGCCTCTCCCTTCGAGGGAGGGCGCTGGTGCTAAATCAGCTGGTCCTGTCCACACTCTGGCACCGGCTCAACACCCTGCGCCCGGCCCCGGAGGTCCTGGCCAAGCTCCAGAGGACAGCTCTGGAGTTCTTTTGGCCAGGACTGCACTGGGTCTCTGCAGGGGTCCTGTCTCTCCCCCTGGAGGAGGGGGGCCAGGGCCTGGTCTCCGTGCGCAGCCAGGTCCGCACCTTCTGCCTCCAGGCCCTGCAGAGACTACTCTTTAGTGCAGGTAGTCCGGCATGGAGCATTTTGGGGTACGCCTTCCTCTGCCACCTCCAAGGGCTCCGATACAACCAGCAGCTCTTTTTTATCCACCCGAGGGGCCTTCCGCGAGACCTCTCAGAGCTGCCGGAATTCTACCAGGAACTGCTCCGGACCTGGAAGCTGTTTTCAGCGACCAGGTCCCTTTTGGCCACCGAGGGAGCAGACCTCCTTGCGGAGCCCCTGCTCCACAATCCAGCCTTGTGTGTGCAGGTGGCGGAGTCTCCCACGGTGCATCGGAGGTTGATCCTGGCGGAAACCACCAGGACTATGACAGGGGGGACTGGGTGGATCCCCGAGCGCTCACTCAGCACATGGGGCTATCCACCCTCTGGACACCCCTGCGCCTATTCCGGGAGGTGGAGGTGGCTTTGTCGCGGCCCGCTCTCGACCTCCTACAGAGAGCCCTGCGAGAGGGTACGCCCCACCCTTCCCTTCCTGCAAAGCCTCCATCCCTTTTTATTGGGCCCCTGTGCCGCGGGCCCCCCTGGCCTCCCCATCCCTGGACTCCCAGCCGGCTGCAAAATCTGCAGCTGGTCTGTTTTCGAACCGTGCCTAGGGAACATCTGTACACGCTCGTGCTCCATACCCTGCATTTCCCTACCCTCGTGTCCCGCCCTGATACTAAGTGGCGGGACTATCTAAGATCTGTTGAGGGTGGGGGACCCCGATGGGCCAGTGTGTATTCCGCCCTAGTTCCACGGCCCATCGGGGACATTAGTTGGCGGCTCCTTCATGGAGCCATGAGCATGGGCGTGTACCTGGCGCGGTTCACCCCCATCCCAGAAGCCTGCCCCTTTTGCGGCATGAGGGAAAACCTGGCGCACGCCTACCTTGAATGCGCCAGGTTGCAACCCTTATTCCGGCTCCTCCAGAACCTCTTATTGAGGTTCTGGCTGCACTTTTCCCCTCACCTTTTCATTTATGCACACCCAATCCGTGGCCCCACAAAGTCGCGAGACCTCCTTGTCAACCTCCTCCTGGCCTTAGCGAAAGCCGCCATCTATAATACCAGGCGGAGAATGCTGGATGGGGGGTTCTTTGCGACTGTGGGGCCTACTTCCGTTCCTCCCTTGTGTCACGTATCTGGGCAGAGTTCCTCTGGGCAGCATCCACTGGCTCCATCGATAGCTTTGAGGAGCAGTGGGCGCTGTCTGGGGTTCTCTGCTCGGTGTTCCCATTTGGTTCCCTTATTTTGAACCTGTGACCCGCACTCCTTGATCCTTTTGTCATTATTTGCCCCCCGTGATCAGTTGGACATGGGTCCAGTTGTCCCTCTCGTAAGGCTGGGGAGGGGATTTTAGAACATGGTTTCCCATGGTTTTCAAATAGAACCCCACTACAGGGCCACAGCCGCCAGAGGTGGAATTCCGGGAGGCGGCTTGGGGGGGGGGGGGGTCCAATGCCGTCTCCTGATCCAAGGACAGAAGGGCGAATGACAGACCGTCCCTACACCCGAGCTCTAAGAGATCCCAGACCAGAAAAAGGCTGTCGAAGATGGTTCGGCCCAGGACGGTATAGGTCTGATCTGGATGGACCACGTCTGCCAGTACAGACTTTAACCTTAGGGAGATTGGCTTTGGCAACGATTTTATAGTCCATGCTGAGGAGCGAGACGGGACGCCAATTCCTCAGATCGCGGAGGTCCCCCTTCTTGGGCAGCAAGGCGAGTATGGCTCGCCTGCACGATAAAGGGAGGACCCCGCTCTCCAAGGACTCAGCCCAGACCGAGGACGTCCCAGAACACGCGGTAGAACTCCACGGTCAGTCCATCCATGCCCGGGGATTTATTGGTGGGCATGAGACGGAGGGCTTCCGAGAACTCAGCCAGAGAGAGAGGCAGCTCTAGCCAGTCCCGGTCGCCCGCGCTGACCGTCGGGAGTTCGTCCAGAGAACCCTGCGGGTGTCAGCGTCAGTCGGATCCAGGGAGAAGAGAGAGGCGTAGAAAGCACGAGCCCTCTCGCGCATCTCCACCGGATCCGTGAGGGGGGCACCATCCTCCGCCAGAAGGCAGACGATGTGCTTTTTAGCCCCCCTGTTTTTCTCCAGGGCATAGAAAAAGCGGGAGCCTCGATCCATCTCCCAAAGGAGATGGATGCGAGAACGAACAAAGGCACGCCAGGCTCGAAGGTCCTCGAGGGTCCGGAGTTCCTCCCGCTTCTCCTGGTATGCTCCGCAGAGGGGCGGCTCCTCGGGGCCAGTGGCCAGCCGCCTCTCTAGCTCTAAAACCTCCCGTTCCAACTGCTCTATCGCCACATCCCTCCGCCGGCTGGCCCCCCGGGTGTAGTCCCAGCAGAAGAGCCGTATGCGCACCTTCCCCACATCCCACCACCGCCATGCCGAGGGAAAGGCGCACCGCCACCGCGCCAGGCCAGCCAGAACTCCCGGAAGGACGTTACAAAGCCCTCATCCTCCAGCAGGCTGTTATTGAAATGCCAGTAGGCCGGGCCCGGCCTCTCCGAGGAAAGAGAGGCCTTCACGGCCACCAAATGGTGGTCCGAGAATCGGGCCGGACGAATGCTGGAGGAGTGGGCCCGCAAGAGATGATGACGAGACAGATAAATGCAGTCCAACCGGGAGTGGAAAGACCGATGACCCACCACCTGGACGTAGGTAAACATCGTTTCCTTGCCCAGGTGGAGGTCTCGCCAGACATCCACCAGGGTGTGATGGTCTATTATCTCCCTGAGGACGTCCACGGCGGCCGGGCACTGCTCGAGCCCCGTACGGTCCCGCTCCTTGAGGGTGCAGTTGCAGTCCCCGCCTAGGACCAGGCACTCGCGAGGATCCAGAGAGCCGAGGAAGGCAGACGCCTGCTGACAGAAGCAGAGCCTCTCTGGGACAGACGTTGGGGCGTAGATGTTGACAAGATTTAGTGTCAGCCCCTCCATCCGAACCCGGAGATGCAGCAGGCGACCCTATACGACCTCGGCGGTCCCCAGCACCTCGGGCTGCAGGTTTGGGGAGAACAGGGTAGCCACGCCGGCTTGACGGGCTGACAGGTGGCTGAAATAAACCCTGTCCCCCCACTCCAGCCGCCAGCTAGCCTTGGCAGCCGGAGCTGTGTGGGTCTCCTGCAGGAATATGACAGAGCACCCCCACTTCCAGAGGAAGGAGAGTACCTGACACCTACGGAGACCCGACCCGCAGCCCCGGGTGTTCAGAGTGGTAAAGATGAGCAGTGGCATCGAGAGGGCTGGGGAAGATCCTCACCAGCAGGAGTGCCAGCAGCCCCCACTGGGCCCCGCAGCAGACCGTGACCATGCCCAAAAGTGAGCAGGGCGTCATGGAAGCTGCAGACCCACTGGTAAGCTGTAGCCTCCCGCCGCCCGGTCCCTTTACCCTTCCCCAAGAGGGCCCTTACTGTTTGTAGGACAAGATGAAAATCTCCCCAGTGCTGAAGGGCGAGAGCGACTTTGTTCTTGGAGCCACGGATGTCTTCCAAGAAAGCACACATCTCGCCTTTCAGCGCATCTGGCGTTGGGGCCTCGGGTCCTCGAACGCCTTAGGGCCAGACCTCTCCGTGAGCCCCGCAGCCCATCAGCACAGGGATGCAGGGTGTCTGAGGTCCCTGCTAGGAAGACAGTGGTGGAGGGAGAACAACCCCTGATGTGCTGGGAGCAGGAGAAACAAAAACTGCCTCCCAGAAGCCAACGTCTGGGCTAAATGTGGCAACCCCAGGGGCGGCAGTAATAGAGTAAGGGAAGGAAAAGAGTTCAGGGAGGGGATCAGGAAAAGGAGGGAGACGAGGAAGGGGAGTAGGGGGAGGAAGAGGAGAGGGATTAGGGAAAAGACAAGGATGGGGGTAGAGGAGGAAGAGGGGTGGGAAGCTCAATTGGGAGATCTGAACAGGGAGCAGGAGAAGGAGGAGGGCAAGAAGCCTTAGCAGAGGAGGCACCGGGATGCAGTGCCTCCTCGCAGGGCAGAGAATCGGTGGCGGCAGTAGGGGTAGTAATAGTCTCCCCAGCGCTGGGCTCCAGTGCCACAGAGAGTGCAGCACCAGAGGCCTCAGCACCGGGGGCGATGGATATTAATGGGAGCTCCCGCCCGCTGAGAGCCTCAAGGTTTTTGGCAGCCGCAGCCAAAGTGCTGCCGATGGCCGGGCAGATGGTCGCACCCTGGGGCAACTCAGAGGCAGGGAGAAGGGATAGCAGCGGGTCGGCAGGGGAAGGAGTTGTTGGTTGTTGTCCCTCCAGGACCTCATGATCCCCCTGAGGCAGCCGGGGTCCGCCCCAAAGCCTCCACCTCCTGAGAGAGGAAGGCGAGCCCGCTGCCCGCCACCAGGAGATGATCTTTGTCGGTGGCAAGGTCAGCGGCTGCCCCCTCAGTGGAGGTGGGAACAGTGGGAGCATCCTCCATGGACACCCCCTATTGCACGGACCCCGGGAGGGAGGTGTTCACCTCTCCCGCAACCGCCGCGGTCACCTCAACCGCTTCATGGTGCTGTGAATCGTTCGCGGGCTCAGAGGGTGAAATGGCTCCAGTGTCCACCCCCATAGGTACAGGGAGGTTGTCCTCCCCCTTAGTGGGCGGGGTGGAACGCCAAGTATGCTGAGAGCAGGGTGCTGCAGATACGTGGGAGCTGGGTATCTGGCTTTATGTTCCCTGAGTAGGCTGTTAAAGACTGTGGCCCAGCCAGCCACACCTGAAGCCTATCTGGCATCAGCCTGAAGGGAAGGCAAATTAGAACACCTGCAGCTACTTAAGGTGGATGTGCGCACTATAAAAAACACTCCCCAGGCAAGGCTAAGGAGAAAAGGGCAGACTCAAGGAGAAGGGAGCAGCCCGGAACAAGAAAACACACCCGAGTGAGCTGATGTGAAGGTTTGCTCTGTGATATCAGGAACAAAGTACTGCAGGAGGGGATGGGGAAGTGGCCCAGGGAGGGGCTGCTGCTCAGGGGGCAAGGGCCAAGAGCTACACGGCCTGTTCAGAGCTGCCGCCTCCTATAGGGCCCTGGGCCAGAACCTGGAGCAAGTGGGTGGGACCGGGTTCCCCTCAATACCCCCTGCTGGCTGGAAGGGCTAGCAGGGACTGGAGAAAGGAGGACAATGGACTGGCCAATGATGAAAGAGGCTCTGGTAGCAGGGTACCCTTGCCTTCGTGGCAGAAATTAGGGGCACTGCGAGCCTCTGAGGCCCACAAGAACCTGTTAGGAAGTGCAGGACCCACAGGGCTTAGCACACACTTTGCCACAATCCTATTTGCTTTTTTGACTGCACACTGCATGGATGTTTTCAGAGAACTATCCATGATAACTCTAAGATCTCTTTCCTGATTAGTTGCAGTCAGGGTTGCCAGGTGTCCAGTATTCACCCAGACAGTCCGGTATTTTCGGCTCCTGCCCGGTAAAAAAACTCAGAGAATACCAGACACCTGAGATGTCCGGTATTTTCTGAATTTTTCCCCGGCCAGGAGGTGAAAATGCAGGGCACCTGGCAACCCTACAAACATTCAGCGCCTGGCCTCTCTTCTTCCTCCCCCCCCCCCCGAGTCCCCCTCTGGCCCCCAACACCCCCAGCCCCCTGACCCCAGCCCCCATGCTTACCTGGTTTGCAAGGCTGCTGGCACAAAATGGCTGCCGGCCAAAAGACCTAGGGGAAGCAATGCTTCCCCTGGGTCCTAGTGCTCAACCTCTTCCCTGTTCCTATCCCTGCACTTAAAGGGGACATGCTATTTTAATGCTGTTTTATTTTAATTTTTTTGGCTTAAGTCCCCCCCCCCCCCCCAACAACTTTGGTCTCTCTTCCCCCCCCCCCCCTTTTTTTTTCCTCCCTTCAACAGAATTTTTTCCTGGTGTTTATTATTTTGGGGGGGGGGGAGAGGGGGTGTTCGGTATTTTTGTTTCAACCATCTGGCAACCCTAGTTGCAGCTAAATTAATCCCCCATCATACTGTACGTATAATTGGGGTTATTTTTCCAATGTGCATTACTTTACACTTATCCACATTAAATTTCATTTGCCATTTTGTTGCCCAATCACTCAGTTTGGCTCTCTATTTTTCAGCCTTGGTAGGGTCTGAACGGGCAGTGGATGGTGTGGAGTCCACGGGTTGAAGTGCCTTATCAAATAGGAGCATGCAGATCCGCATCTCCCTAGCTCAGTGTGTTCTCGCAGTCAGCTTAGACGAACAATGCAGGCATTTCTGCAGTACATGTGCCTCGCTGAGGCACCTGATACAAGAAGAGTGCCCATTGGAAGCAGGCATGGACTCGTGATAAGTGTCACACTTTTTGGAGCCTGGCAGTGTAAAGAGTCGGGGTTTTTTTGTTTTTTTTGTTTTTTTTGAAGGGACAGTTTCTTGTCCATGGGGCCTACACACACACCTGCGCCTTGCAGTGTGGTCCACAGGAGTGGGTGGTGCCTCGCGCAGGCAGGCATGTCCATGTGCGGCATTCCTCGATGTGTATAGGGTCGTGCATATTCCCTTGTGCCCTGCCCGCTTCCAGTGGTGGCGGGAGGGTGTTGCCCCCCCCCCCCCCCGCCGGGGCCAGATGTGTGTGGCCTCTACTGAACCTGTGAGCAGGATCCTGGGAGTGCTCAGGGGCTCCTCCTGAGGCCACGTGGCACAGACTGGCACTGCACATGCTTCCATGTGCACCGACCGCAGCACGATGTCCAGGCTGAGAAAGCAGAGCAACAATCACACCCCATCCCCTCTGTACCCGTCTCCCCTGCCCTCTGTGTGGAAAACTGAAAGCACTGACCTGATGATCCCTCTCTGCCATCAGAGGATGCCTGAGACATGTCCAGGCCCAGGGTACCAGCTCCAGGGTCAGCGTCACCGTGCTGGCTGTGTCCTCCTCATTCTGCCCCTGCTGTCCCTTGTCCTCTTCCTCCTCCTCAGCGAGCTTCGGGCAGGTGACAACAGGCGTTTTGAGCCCTGAGTCCACCACCACAGGTGGGGAAAGGGCTTCCCCACCCCTCAGGATCTGATGGAGCTCCTGTTAATAGGGGCAGGAGTGGGGTCCTGTCCCAGAGCACGAGCTGCACTCCCTGGCATAGCCCTGGAGGAGTTTCTTTACTGTACTCTGGACCTGTTCTCAGGCCTGGGGGGGGATGGTTCCTGCTCCGCCAGGGCCATGGCCATGCACCCATAGATATCGGCATTCCTGCGCCGGGAGCAGAGATCCTGCAGGATCTCCTCTTCCCCCCCACAGCTCAAGGAGGGACAGGATCTCTGCTCTGGACCAGGAGGGCGCACGTCACTTGCTACCCCTGGCAGGGTCCTGGGAGCCCTGGTGGTGCTCCCTGCGAGGGCCACGGAGGTCTCAGGGGACTTGTGGCTGTGCCATGGGTATAAATGCCTGTGTCAGGGAGAGCTCCCAGGGCCGGCTTCCTACCACAGAGCTTGTCCAGGGTGCCTGCAGCTTTAAGAGCTGGCAGGAGACAGGAACTATAGCATTCTGATTACTTTGGACGAAGTGGCCACCAGGGCACTTGTGTTATTTCCTGGAGGCCTCTTCTTTAGGAAAAAATAAAACAAAACAACCTCTTCCATGTCCACACATGCCTTTTTCCGAAAGAGCTCTTTCGGAAAAAGGCTTCTTCCTTGTAGAAAGAGGTTTACCGCCATTGGAAAAACCCTGCCTTCTTTCAACTTTTGTTGAAAGAACGCAATAGCAGTGTGGACTGTAAGTGAAGTTTTTCTGGAAAAATGGCTGTTTTTAAAAAACAAAACAAAAACACCATGCTGAAGTGTAGTCATACCCTTAGGGAGGAATCTAATTTGATTTTTCTGTACTGTGGTGTTAACAGGTAGGTATCATTATCTTTTAAGTGACTTTGCTGATTTGCTGTTAATACATATGTCTCTGCACACATCTGGGTTGATAACTCAGCTAATAAATGGCATACAACTCACTGACCTAATATTGTTCAGATGACTCAGCCTCTGCTGCTGCTCTTGTCAATGTCCAGTGCATGGATCTACCTTTCTGGAGGCAGCATCTCCCTCCTGCCAGTGACTAACAAGAGGCACAAGTTATTACAAGATGGACCTTCTCCTTCTATTTCTCTCCTCTCCATTTTTTTTCATGGTGTTCTTCTCAGTCCAAACACAAGGAGATATGGATTAGAAGTGAAGGGGAAGAATCACCTTTAAACCTCTTCTGTATAACTTCAGAATCACTTACATATTTCTGTCCCTGAGTGTGTCAACTGCCTCAGCCCTTCACATTTACTGTGCAATACTTTCCTGGAAAAGAGTCCAAAGTTTCCCTATTCCCTTCCTAGTTTCTCAAATATCCTCCTATTTCATCCTTTTGAAAGATACAGAACAGGGAGAGCCTTATGTATTTAAAAAGATCCTAGGAAATGTAGCTGTAGCAGCCTTAGCTTAGATTTCAGAGGTCTGTCAATGCTGCTTCTGGCTTGGTTTCCATGGAAACCCATTCTCCTATCCCAATGGAGGAATTAATTGGAGTCTGCTCCCACTCCTGATCACAGAATCACTATATCATCATATCAGGCTGACTTTATTATCTCCGCTCCACACTCTTTTATATCAGAACAAAAGGTTTAATTCATTTCCACATAGTGAAACAGAAGAAAATGGAAATCCAGTTCACTTCCTCAGAAAAAAGAGGCCCAATCTTGGCAAGAGACCCATTGACTTCAACAGGAATTTTGCCTGAGCATGGCCAACAAGAGTTGGCCCACAGATAGCTGTGCTTTGTGCATCTTTTTCTCTCTCCCTCTTTTCAGATAGGACTCTTCTATTAATGTACCCACTCACATCAGGAACTGAAACTATTGCATTGGAAGAGAAAGGAGAAAAAAGCAAACAAAACTGAGGCCTAATGACTTCCATGCACTCAATTCCCACTACAGGATATTATCTTCAAATCTTGAGGCAGAGGCAAGGCAGAAAGGACAATTCATTCCCCAGGTTGTTTCTAGACTTCTCTTTGGAAGGATTGTTACTAATTACAAAACAGACACTTTGAATCCTCATTTGTTCTGCTGCCAGGGGCCCTTTCCTCCTCTCTACAGTGACCTCAATCACCTTTCCATTTCTATCTCCTCATTCCTCCTTTCACCTCTCTTTCACTGCTCCCTTCTTTTTCAATTTCTCCTTTCTCTCTCATTTCTCCCTCTCCATTTCCTTCTTATCCTCCAATATAACCACTTTGGCAGTCTCTCATTCTCGCCCCCCCCCCCAAACACATCTCCTTTGTTTGGCTGCCAATTTCTGTGTGTTCATTTTCCTCACTGATACTTCATATTGAGCAATTGGTTCTTCTGTAACCATGACAACACAATGATGACATCGTCAAAAGGTCTCACCATTACCCTGAGGAAGTAGATTTCATTAAATGCCAATGATGCTTTTGAAGTGAAGTTGAATGTTTCTTGTACAAAACCGAGTGGGATTTTCTCTTGGCTGTGTGACTTCCCTTGATTCAGGCAGCATCAACAGTACATATTGCTCTGTCCATATGGACAGAATGGCTGGCAGTTTTGGAAAAAAAATTACTTGCCACAGTAACTGGGGATCTTTTAGATATCTGCCTGTGTCCATCCTTACTGCATGTAACTGACACGAGGTACCTACACCTAGAGAAGAAGGGTCTAAAGAGTCTTATATCTACAAAGATGACAGTAGTACTGTCACAAACTGAACACACAATCCAGATGTTAAACCCAGGACATGCTGTTGTGTGAAGGTATAGACAAAAATCCAGGTAGCAGGCTTGTATATTATTATGATCGGAACAATTCTGAAAGACGCAACAGAGACGAAGTACACAAAAATGAGGAGGTTAGTTGAACAGAAATTAAAAGGTACAGTGACAAAAGTAAATTCCCTACAAGCTGCATGGAAAGTTTTCAAATACACCATAATAGAGGCTCAACTTAAATGTATACCTCAAATTAAAAAATACAGTTAGTTAGTTAATGCCTATTACGCCCACTGGCATGTAGGACAGCAACGAAGGTTCTCCATTTTTGTCTGTCTTTGGCCATTTTCTCCAGTGTGTCCCAGTTGTAATTCATTCTCTTGATGTCTGCCTCAATGGTACGCCACCATGTTGTCTTGGGCCTCCCACACTTCCGTCGTCCTTCAGGCGTCCAGTGAAGTGCTGCCTCCTTTCTCATCACGTGCCCTATCCATCTCCAGCGTCTTCTCATAATGTCCTCCTAGTGACATCGCAGGAGCAGGTCGTGGTTGGAGATTGTTTTCGGCCAAAAGATGCGAGTACCTTACGAAGGCTGGTGGTGTGAAAGGATGAGAGCTTGGCACAGTCACACTCTGTCATCCGCCAGCACTCTGAGCCGTATAGTAGTCTGCTATGACACCGCTCTGGTACAGCTTAAGCTTGATGTGGACACTGTACTGTGTAGATCTCCATACATTGTTCATACTCCTGAGGACATTTCTGGCCTTACTTAGTCTGCTCTGGATGTTGTTCTTGGTGCCTCCATCATGGTGGATGATGCTGCCTAAGTACGTAAAGCTGTCTGTGCTGGGTAAGTCTGCATCATCTATCTTGATTGGTGCTGGTGAATCTATATTGAGAGTCATAATCTCCGTTTTCTTCTGGCTAACTCTTAATCCAACCTGGCGTCCAAAGGTGCATAGGCGTTGTCTTTTCCTGCATGTGTTGATGGGTATGAGAAAGCAACGCAAGGTCATCCGCAAAATCAAGGTCTTCCAATGTGGAAAAAGGTGCCCATCTGATACCCCTTGATACATCTGCTGTTGTTCTCCGCATCACCCAGTTGATCACCATGTTGAAGAGTAGTACAGACATGACGCGTCCCTGTCTGACTGCAGTCTTGACTTTGAAAGAGAGGTCGCAGTATCCCACACTGCATGTGAAGTTGGTGTTAAAACTCTTAATGAGCTGGACCACTTGTAGAGGGATTCCACAGGCTCTCAAAATGCGCCAAAGGCTTTCTTTGTGTATGCTGTCAAAAGCCTTCTCAAAGTCAACAAAGTTTATGTACAACTGTCTCTGCGCCACTGTGCACTGCTCTATGATGTTTCTCAGGGTGAAAATCTGGTCTATACATCATCTTCCCTTGCGAAATCTGGCTTGTTCTTTCCTCAGAGACTTGTTGACAGCATTTGAGATCCGCTGGATGATAATCTTGGCTAGGATCTTGCTGGGTACAGATAGAAGGGTGATCCTGTGCCAATTATTGTAGTCGTGGAGTGCTCCTTTCTTAGGAATCTTAATGACTCATTTAGTCCAGTCCTTGGGTATCTGTTGTCCTTCCAAATTGCTACAAATAGTGGTTGGAGAATGGTGGCTGCAAGTTCTGGGTCTACTTTAAACAACTCCACGTCCAGGTTGTCAAGTCCTGGAGCTTTGCCATTTTTCAGGGATCTGATGGCGGCACTGATTTCTTCTTTCTCTGGTAGATCAATATTAATATCAAGGTCCTCCTCAGCTTCTTCAGGTAGTGGTCTATTCAGAACCTCTCAAATATTCTGTCCAGCATGCTTCTTGCTCGCTCTCTCTCTCTCTCTCTCTCTCTCTCTCTCTCTCTGTTGACAGTAACTGCCCTTGTTTTTCCTTAACGGGGGCACTTGTCCTGCCATGATACTTGCCACAAACAAGCTTGGTGATTCTGTACACATGTTTCCTTGCTCCCCTCGATTAGCTGCATCTTCAACTTTTGTTGCAAGGTCCTCTGTCACCTATCCCACCCTCCCCGTGGTGTATGCAGGCTCCCCTCCTAGCGAAGAGCAGGTTTACCCTTTCCACGGGGTGGAGCTCTCTAGCTCTTGGGGCTGGGCCTGCCTGGATCCACCCCGTTACCCGGGGAGCCGTTTACCTTATATATACCGGCTTAACTAAAAGTCCTGGTCCTACGCCTGCTCACCGCGGCGTGCTTCTTAGTACCCTCCACCTGTGTCCCCTCCTTGCGGGAGGTTAGTTGGGCTGTAGCCCTGTCAACTCCGGGGGCTAGCTCTGTCCTTCACCCCTCACCGCGGGATAGGGGAACTCGGGACCTCCCGAGCTCCGAGCCCCAGGACCCTCAAAGGTACGGCTACAGGGCCGTACCTGAATGCTGAGTCAAACTGACACACTCACCACCTCTCTCGGGGGTTTGTTGTCCGTGGCGACTCCCCCGTCCTGGGCTTCTGCCTACGGTGGTTAAACACTGTGGCGGTGGCAGACGTCCCTTGGTCCCTGTGGGGTCTTCACCCCAGCTCCCGGGCGTCAGGGTCCCTGGTGCCCCAGGGCTGGGGCTGCTGATGCCGAGGGGTCACCCACCGGGGGTGTCGCCCCATTTGTCATCCAGCGACCCTTCTGGGCTTCCTTCCCCCGCTCCTCCAGAGCCGGCAGGATGGATGTCCTTCTCCCTCCTGCCCCCGCACTCCACTCTCCTCTTCCTCCACGCTTCCCTTCTCTCGGACACCCCGGCGCCACATTTAAATTCCCCGCTGGGCTGCCGGAGCATGTGCAGCAGCGGCGGGGTGCACCGCCCGGTGCAGCTGATGACATCAGCACCCCGGACGCGGCGGCACTGACACGAGGGGATGGGCTCGCCCCATCACATCCTCCATGAAAGCTTGTTTGTCTGCCCTCACTAGCTGCTTTACTTTTTGATTTGCCTCTCTGTAATTCTGCTTGTATCTTTCTTGAATTCTGTCTGATTTGGCATCTACCAGTCTCTTTATATCTCATCTCTCTTCAATGGCTTTCCATGTATCAGGCTTAATCCACCCTTGAAACCCAGACAGGCCTCGCTGCTCTTTGTGTAGACTGATGCAATCTGTTTCCATGCCATGTTGATTTTATCTGTGACACTGGTAGATATGTCATCCCTTAAATCTTGCAAAGCTTGGAATCTGTTCCTCAGTTGAATGGTGAAGGCAGTCTTTGTGGTGACATCTCGTAGTTTTTCGACACTGAAGCGTCTTTGTATGGATGTCTTAATACCTGTTCTTCGCAGCTTAAGTTTCACAAGTGCTGTTACTAAATGGTGATCACTACCAATGTTCACTTCTCTCCTCACTTTCACATCTCGCAAGCAGTGTCTCCATGTACCGTTAATCATCAGGTGGTCGATCTGGTTTTTGTCTCTGCCATTTGGTGAAAACCAAGTCAGCTTGTGAATGTCACAGTATGGGAAGAGTTCCTCCAATGACCAGATTGTTGATGGAACAAAACCCTACAAGTCTCTCACTGTTATCATTCATGGTGCCACACCCATGTCTGCCCATGGCCCTGCCGTAGTGTGTCTCATCATTTCCCACTTTGGCATTCAGATCACCCATGATGATGGTAAGATCATGGTGTGGTATAGACTCCACTTCTGCCTGAAGCTGCTCGTAGAAGATGTCTTAAATATCTTCACCACTATCATTGGTTGGAGCATAAACCTGGATCAAGGGGATATTCACTTGTCTTCCTTTCAGTCTGACCCTCATCAATCTGTTGACAGGTTTCCACTCTAACACGCATTTCCCAATCCCCTTCTTAAGAATGATGGCCACTCCCTCATGATGCTGGTCTCTTTTGCAGGAGAAACAGTGCTTTACTTCAGAAGTCTTCAGTCTCCCCGATCCTGTCCATCTACTCTCACTAACACCAAGGACGTGTAGATTGTATTGTCTCATTTCGGCGACTATTTGTACTAACTTGCCAACATTGTATATGATTCATACATTCCAGAATCCAATTCTGGTCTTTGTCTTGGTATCCATCATCATGGCAGTAGCTTCCTCACGGCTTTCACTACTGTCAGTCATACAGGTCCCCAGAGGACTTAGGAAGGCCATCGCACAAAGTTGTAGGAGAATTCTTCGTTGCTGTTTCTGTAACAATTTTTTTTTCTAGGTCAGGGTTGTTAGCCCTGAGCCGAACCCCCAACCTGGAGGACCAGTGAATCACACTTAGTCTGGTCACACTTAGTCTGGTCTCTACCCTTCGACCTGTCCGGCATGGATGATCCTACCAAGAGCACTAGGCTCTTGCCGACATAGCTCTAGGGGTCACTGAGACACACAAGCTCCCCAACCGCGACAAGATAGTGATCCATTGGGGGGCAAAAATACAGTAAGAGAACCAAAAAAAAGCCACCGTGGCTTAAGCAAGTAAAAGAAGCACTGAGCGATAAAAAGGCATAATTTAAAAAGTGAACGTCAAATCCTAGTGAGGAAAACAGAAAGGATTATAAATTCTGTCAACTTAAGTGTAAAAATACAATAAGAAAAGTAAAAAAGGAGTTTGAAGAACAGCTAGCCAAAAAATCAGAAAGTAATAGCAACATATGTTTTAAGTACATCAGAAGCAGGAAGCCTGCTAAACAATCAGTAGGGCCCCTGGACGATCAAGATGCCAAAGGAGCACTCAAAGATGATAAGGTCATTGCGGAGAAACTAAATGAATTCTTTGCTTCGGTCTTCATGGCTGAGGATGTTAGGGAGATTCCCAAACTTGAGCCATTCTTTTTAGGTGACAAATCTGAGGAATTGTCCCAGATTGAGGTTTCATTGGAGGAGCTTTTAGAACAAATTGATAAACTTCACAGTAACAAGTCACCGGGACCAGATGGCATTCACCCAAGAGTTCTGAAAGAACTCAAATGTGAAATTGCAGAACTATTAACTGTGGTTTGCAACCTATCCTTCAAATCAGCTTCTATACCTAATGACTGGAAGATAGCTAATGTGATGCCAATATTTGAAAAGGGCCCTAGCGGTGATCCTGGCAATTACAGACCGGTAAGTCTAACAGCAGTACTGGGCAAATTATTATAGTTTCAACTAAAGAATAAAATTGTCAGACACATAGATGAACATAATTTGTTGGGGGAAAGTTAACATGGTTTCTGTAAAGGGAAATCCTGCCTTACTAATCTACTAGAGTTCTTTGAAGGGGTCATCAAACATGTGGACAAGGGCAATGCAGTAGATATAGTATACTTGGATTTCCAGAAAGCCTTTGACAAGGTCTCTTTGACAAGAGCCTTAAGTAAAGTAAGTTGTCATGGGATAAGAGGGGTCCTCTCATGGACTGATAACTGGTTAAAAGACAGATAACGAAGTGTAGGAATAAATGGTTAGTTTTCAGAATGGACAGAAGTGACTAGTGGTGTCCCCTAAGGGTCCGTACTGGGACCAATCCTATTCAACCTATTTATAAATATCTGGAAAAAGGGATAAACAGTGAAGTGGCAAAATTTGCAGATGATACTAAACTGCTCAAAAAACCCAAACCAGACTGTGAAGAGCTTCAAAAAGATCTCACCAAACTAAGGGTATGTCTACACTGTAAAGTTAATTCGAAATAACAGCCGTTATTTGAATTAACTTTAATAGCGTCTATACATGCAAACCGCTATTTTGAAATTAATTCGAAATAGCGGAGCGCTTAATTCGAATTTGGTAAACCTCATTCTACGAGGAGTAATGCCAAATTCGAAATAGCTATTTTGAATTAAGTGCTGTGTGGACACTTAATTTGAAATAGGGGGCCTCCAGCCCTTCCCAGGGAGCCCTGGTGGCCACTATGGGCACAACCAGGAAAACTTACTCTCCTCTCCCCCAGCCCCGCGGCCATTAAAGGGGTAGACCCTGGCCACATTACCTGTGCCAGCTCCAAGCCTGCCAGCCCAGAGCCAGCAGTGGCCACTGGGGCCCCTGACCCAGTGGCCCCAAAACATGAGCCAGCAAGCCACTGGCAGCCAGCTCTCCACCGCTCCCCAGGAGCAGTCTGCCAGCTCCCAGGAGCTTGACGGGGGCTGGAGAAGGCGAGCGCCTTCCTGGTCCAGGGTGGAGATCATGGACCTTATTCAGGTTTGGGGGGGATGCCCCCCAACGTCCATGATCTCCGCACTAGATGGAGGAACGCAGCCGTCTATGGCAGGATAGCTGCCAGCCTGGCCCCCAAAGGCCACATGCGAACCCAGGAGCAGGTTTGCATGAAAATCAAGTTGGTCTGGCAAGACCCCCCGGCCCTGAGCTTCCCCTCCCCCTTCTTCCCCTTGCTTCCCCCTTCCAGGTTTTTCCCCCTCCCCTCTCCCACCCTCACTCTTCCCCTCTCCCATCTCCTTTTCCCAGTCTCCCCGGAGTTCACACCCCCCACCCCCCCACCCCAGTTTCTATTTTTGAACATACGTGTCTTTTGTTTGACATCAGGAAGGAGGACTAGGGAGGGGTAAGTGGAAGAATGTGAGGCAGGAATGGGGCACGAGCCCCCGGTGGGGAGGACCAGGGTGGCTCTGAGGGCTCCTCGGGGTGGAAACTCTCCCACAGGGCCTCCTGGATCCTGACAGCCCCCCGATGGACCCCTGGCTGGCAGCCTGCAGCAAGTGCAGCCGGGCTGATGGCAACGACCCCACGAGATGCACTGGCGTGCCCAGGGGCAGCTCTGGCTCCATGTGGCCGAGTGCTGTGGTATCCCGAGTGCGGGCACTCCGGGCACTCCAAGACAGGACTGCTTTGCTGTCCCTCATCAAGGTAGACAAGCAAGCAGGGAACCCTGAGACCTGTCTGTCCAGGGTGGGGGTAGGGTCCCTTTAAGCATGGAGCTCAGTTAGTGTGTGGGGTTGCTGCCTGAGGCTAAGTCCTAACCTGATGCCCTGCCGGCACTGGTTCCGGCCAGCCTTAACTTTGGTTCAAGGTCCACTCAGTGTGGACGTGCTATTTCGAAATAGCAAAACGCTATTTTGAAATAGGTTGTGTGTGTAGATGTGTTAATTTGAATTAGCTTAATTCGAATAACTTAATTCAAAATAATTAAACTCGAATTAATGCTGTAGTGTAGACATACCCTAAGTGATTGGGCAACAAGATGGCAAATGAAATTTAACGTTGGTAAACGTAAAGTAATGCACTTTGGAAAAATAATCCCACATATACGTACAATATGATGGCGACTAATTTAGCTACAACTACTCAAGAGAGAGATCTTGGAGTCATTGTGAATAGTTCTCTGAAAAATATCCATTTAATGTGGAGCAGCAGTCCAAAAAAACAAACAGAATGTTAGGAATATTTAAAAAGGGACAGGGCATAAGACAGAACATTTTATTGCCTCTATATAAAACCATGGTACACCCACATCTTGAATACTGTGTACAGATGTGGTCGCCTCATCTCAAAAAGGTATTGGCATTGGAAAAGGTTCAGAGAAGGGCAACAAAAATGATTAGGGGGTTTAGAATGGGTCCCATATGAAGAGATTAAAAAGACTAGGACTTTTCAGCTTGGAAAAAAGGAGACTAAGGGGGGATAGGATAGAGGTCTATAAAATCATGACTGGTGTGCACAAAGTGAATAAGGAAAAGTTATTTACTTGTTCCCACAATATAAGAACTAAGGGTCACCAAATGAAATTAATAGGTAGCAGGTTTAAAATAAACAAAAGGAAGTTTTTCTTCACACAGGGCACGGTCAGTCTGGGGAACTCCTTGCCAGAGGATGCGGTGAAGACCAGGACTTTAACAGGGTTCAAGAAAAAACTAGATAAATTCATGGAGGTTGGATCCATCAGTGGCTATTAGCCGAGATGGGTAGGAATGGTGGCCCTAGCCTCTGTCAGATGCTGGGAATGGGTGACGGGAGAGGAATTGCTTGAAGATTCCCTGTTCTATTCACTCCCTCTGGGGCATTTGGCATTGGCCACTGTCAGAAGACAGGATACTGGGCTAGATCGACCTTTGGTCCAACCCAGTATGGCCATTTTTATGTTCTTAAGTAGAGATCACCTTACCTCTGGTGGAGCAATTCCTTATATCATATGGTCCTGAGATCCCTGCTATATCATAGCATACAAGCACGCACCATGGGACTTTCTTGGACACTCTATCTGAGGAGACTGACTGATCCCCTAATACTACAGACAGTGAGGGCAATTTTCAGAATAGCATAGAATAGAATACCAGAACTGGAAGGTACCTTGTGAGGTCACCAAGTCCAGTCCCCTGCCCTCAGTCCTGTTCTGATGATAACTCTTGAGATTTAAGCAATGCAGTCTGCTCAGGCAGCAAGTGAGGTTTTCGGAAAATATAGATAAGGTAAAAGATTAATTTTGAAAGTCAGAGACCCTGGTAGCAAAATACTTTGGCTGAGGATAAAGGTTCACCTTAGTCTCAATGGAACAGTATACAGGTAAGTTTCTGTATCCCACTGGGAACTGATGAGGTAACCATCAAGAACAATGGGAGTAGCTCCCAGATAAGAGAAAAGATATGAGTGACTCTTGCTACATTTTGTCACCCGATGATGACAAGATTCACCTGAAGTGAATGGTGAAAGGGCAAAATTGCAACCAGATGAACCATTACACAGCTGAGAGAGAATGGATTGCCTGAGATGAAAGAGAGAGTCCAGAATAATAGGGACTGGAAACATGGTGGGGATCAGGTCCTTCTGTCTTGCCCCCAGTTGGAGCTCTTATCCCCTCCCCCACCCACCTTCTTGCCTCAACCCCTCCCACACATTGAACACCTCCTTTTTGGCCCCTCCCCACAATCTAGGGGGCCCGACAAAATCAAATAGCCCTGAATCCCCAGAAGAGTTAATACGGCCCTGCCAACTGGAAGTGTGGGCTCTGAGGTGGTGCTGGGGCATTTCGGGTGCAGACTGAGGCCAAGGGGTTTGGATTGCGTGAGCAGGCTCAAGACAGGAGACTGGGTCAGGGAGGAGGTTAAAGTGTGGGAGGGGGCTCAGGGCAGAAACTTGGAGTGGAAATGCAGGATCTGTGAGGGAGTTAGGGCCCAGGACAGTGCTCCCTCTAATTTTTCCTGCACCTGAGTGGAATGAATTTATGTGCACCAATGTGGAGGTGATGTGAGACATGGAGCTGACATGTGAAATATCACCTTCATATTGGTGTGCATACCAGAATTCATGTGGCAAGAGTGTGGCCAAAGGGTTCTGGTGTGGTAGGGGGTTCAGGGCTGGGGCAGATGGTTGGGGTACAGCAGTGTGAGGGCTCCTGCTGGGGGATGTGGGCTCAAAAATGGGGCTGGGCTTCAAGGGCTCAGGACTGGGACAGAGGGTTGGTGTGCAAAGGCTCTGGGTGGGGGTGAGGGGTTTGGGGTGCAGGAGGGGGCCTCCAGGTTTGAGGAGCTGGGGGTTGGTGTGTAGGAGGGGGTACATGGTTTGGATGTGGGCTTTGAGGTGCAGGAGTGTGCTCAGGGCTGGGGGGACTCAAGGTGGGACAGGAGTTGGGGCTGGGGCTTGGGCTTATCTGTGTGGATCTCTGCTGCGGACAACGAGGGGCCCCTTTCCCCTTGCTGTGGCAGCTCCATGCTGCAATGGACCAGTGGGGAGGAGCCCATTACCACTGACCATGGCAGCTTCAAGGTTCAGAGAGATCGCTTCCCCAGTGCACTCCTGAGCCCTACATGGGACATAGGGGGAAGCTAAACTGCATGGCTGTTCAGCTTCCCCCTAAGGGAACTTAAGTGCGGGAGGGGACTCGGGTAAGGCAGAGTGTTGAAGTACAGGGTGCTTACCTGGGGCAGCACCCTTTTGGTGGGGAAGGACAGGTGGCTCTGCACGACCCTGCGCTTGCCTGCTAGCACCACCTCTGCAGCTCCTATTGGCTGAGATTCCTGAACAATAGGAACAGTGGGGCAGAACCAGAGTGGCAGAGCCAGAGCTGCCAGGGTTAGGGGAAAGAACTTCCCAAAGCTTACAGTGATACAGTTCCAACCTGGGGGGGGGGGGGGGGGAGGAGAGAACCAGCAGCTCACAGAGCCACCTCCCCTCTTCCCTGCCAGCAATGGTTTTGCAGAACACAGAGGCTTTAGGGGCTGCAGCTCCTTTCTTAATCTGGCCCTGGCACCATGGTTTTGTCACCTAACCCCAGTGTCAACGTGGCTAAGTCGACAGAAAAATGGGCCTGTCAAGATAGCTAATGTCACTTGGGGAAGTGATGTTGCTCCAATGAGAGAAAAACCCTTCCATTGATGTAGGCTGCTTCCCCCACTATCGATTTATGCTGGCATAGGTACAGCAATCTAGCTATGCCAGTATAGTTTTTACAGCATAAATATACCCTCAGTCTCATACTCTGAGTAAAACAGATATCATTTCCTTTTCAAGTAGCATGAAACACAACCAAGCAGACTAAAACAAATAAGGCACACACACAGGCTGAACAGTACTCTGTCCTCTACAGGTGCATGTTAGAATGGTGGGAGGGCAAAAGGCAGCTTCCCACTCTCTATTCCTGCCAGGCACAGTGACAGTCCTGTTTTCCACTCATACCTCAGCTGAAGGGCTCTGTGATGAAACCTTATTCTGGGGTGAATTAAAACCCCATTGAGATTGGTAGGTGTGAACTCACCCATCAAATAAAACAACTGTAAGTCTCAGAGAATAGCTGTGGTAGTCTGTATCTTTAAAAACAAGTAGTCCTGTGCAACCTTGGAGAATAACAAAATGTATGGAATCATGAGATTTCATAAGTATATGCTCCATTTAAGACAAAATAAGAACAAATCTGCACACGTTTTTGGCTGAGTATTGTTTTGAATAGGTGCACATGCTTGTGTGAGTGAAGAGGTGACACAGAAACTGAGTTCAAATAAGACCAGACAGAGGCTACCTCTAGACTGCAAGCCTCTTTTGAAAGAGGCTTTTTCGAAAGATACTTTTAAAAAAGCCTCTTTTGAAAAAGAGTGTCTAGACTACAACCAGTACTTTCAAAAAAGCAAGCCGCTTTTTTGAAAGAGAGCACCCAGGCAGTCTGGATGCTCTTTTTCAAAAATGCACAGTTTGCATTACATAGCGAAAGAGCACTCTTGAAAAAAGGCGTTATTCCTCGTAAAACGTGGTTTACCACGGTCGAAAAAACTGCCGCGTTCTTTCGATTTACTTTCAAAAGAACGTGGCAGCAGTCTAGACGCAGGGGAAGTTTTTTTGAAAAAACCCTGTAGTCTAGACATACCCAGAATGAACAGCTATCCTGAAAGAGAAGTTGAAAACAAAGTGGCTGACTCTAGAAGAAACCTGCCAAAAGATTTTTGGATAAAGTGTGCAGGATGAAGAGTCCTCTTGGTGCTGTAAGCAAAATAAACTGTTTCCTCCTATTTCATAGAACCATAGAGCTGGAAGAGACCTCAGAAGTCATCAAGTCCAGCCCCCTGCCCTAAGCAGGACCAAGCCCAACTAAATCAACCCAGACAGGGCTTTGTCAAGCCGAGTCTTAAAAATCTCTAGGGATGCAGACTCCACTACTTCCCTAGGTAACCCATTCCAGTGCTTCACCACTCTCCGAGTGAAATAGTTTTCCTAATATCCAACCTGGACCTCTCCCACCGCAATTTGAGACCATTGTTCCTTGTTCTGCCATCCGTCACCACTGAGAACAGCCTTCCTCCAGCCTCTTTGGAACCTCCCTTCAGGAAGCTGAAGGCTGCTATCAAATCCCCCCTCACTCTTCGCTTCTGCAGACTAAACAGACCCAACTCCCTCAGCCTCTCCTCGTAGGTCATATGCTCCAGCCCCCTAATCATTCTGGTTGCCCTCCGCTGGACCCTCTCCAATACAGCCACATCCTTTTTGTAGTGGGGGGCCCAGAACTGGACACAGATGTGGCCTCACAAGAGCCGAATAAAGGGGAATAATCACATCTCTGGATCTGCTGGCAATGCTCCTCCTAATGCAACCTAATATGCCATTAGCCTTCTTGGCTACAAGGGCACACTGTTGCCTCATATCCAGCTTCTCATCCACTGTAATCCCCAGGTCCTTTTCTGCAGAACTACTACTTAGCTGGTTGGTTCCCAGCCTGTAACAATGCTTGGGATTCTTCCATCCCAAGTGCAGGACTCTGCACTTGTCCTTGTTGAACCTCATCAGATTTCTTGTGGCCCAATCCTCTAATTTGTCTGTGTCACTCTGGACCCTATCTCTGCCCTCGAGTGTATCTGCCTCTCCCCCTAGCTTAGTGTCATCTGCAAACTTGCTGAGGGTGCAATCCATCCCCTCATCCAGGTCATTAATAAAGATATTGAACAAAACTGGTCCTAGAACCGAATCTTGGGGCACTCCGTTAGAAACCGACCACCATCCTGACATCAAGCCGTTGATCACTAGCCACTGGGCCCGGCCTTCTAGCCATATTTCTATCCATCTTACCGTCCATTTATCCAATCCACATTCCCTTAACTTGCTGTCAAGAATACTGTGGGAGACTGTATCAAAAGCCTTGCTAAAGTCAAGGTATATCACATCCACTGACTTTCCCATGTCCAGAGTCAGTTACCTCATCATAGAAGCTAATCAGATTGGTCAGGCACAACTTGCCCTTTGTGAATCCATGCTGACTATTCTTGATCACTTTCCCCTCTTCCAAGTGCCTCAAAATGGATTCCTTAAGGATCCCTTCCATGATTTTTCCAGGGACCGAGGTAAGACTGACTGGCCTATTGTTCCCTGGATCGTCCTTCTTCCCTTTTTTGAAGATGGGCACTACATTTGCCTTTTTCCAATCATCCGGGATCTCTCCTGATCTCCACGACTTTTCAAAAATAATGGCCAAAGGCTCCTAAATGACATTTGCCAACTCCCTCAATACCCTCGGATGCATTAAGTCTGGACCCATGGATTTGTGTACATTTAGCTTTTCTAGATAGTTCCTAACCTGTTCTTTACCCACCAAGGGCTGACCATCTTCATCCCATCTTGCGTCACTTAGCGCATTAGTCTGGGAGCGGACCTTGTCCATGAAGACAGAGACAAAGAAAGCATTGAGTACTTCAGCTTTCCCCACATCATCTGTGACTAGGTTACCTCCCTCATCCAATAGGGGCCCCACACCCTCTCTGATCACCTTCTTCTTTCTAACATGCCTGTAGAAACCTTTCTTGTTAACCTCCACATCCTTTGCCAGTCACAATTCCAATAGCGCTTTCGCCTTCCTGATAATCCCCCTGGCACTCTCAAGCTATACATTTATGCCCCTCCCTGGTCATTTGTCCAAGTTTCCACTTTTTGTAAGCTCCCTTTTTGTGTTTAAGTTCACCAAGGATTTCCCCTGTAAGCCAATGTGGTCTCCTACCATGTTTGCTTCTCTTGCTATGCATCGGGATGGTTTCTTTCCGTGCCTTCAATAAGGCTTCTTTAAAATACTGCCAGCTCTCCTGGCGGGAATTTACATATCTTCTTCCGATCGCTTTTTCGAAAGTGCTTGCTTTTTCAAAAAAAAAAAAAAAAAAAGTCTAGATGCGGTTCTATCAAAAAAAAAAAAAACCTCTCTTTTCAAAATAACCCTTCTTCCTCAAAAAATGAGGTTTACAGGTTCTTTCGAAAAAAGGGTTTTTTTTCCCCAAAAGAACCGCATCTAGACTGCTTGCTTTTTTCAAAAAAACCTCTTTCGAAAAAGTGATCGGAAGAAGATATGCAAATTCCCGCCAAATTTACAGATCTTCTTTTGAAAGTAAAACGTAGTCTAGACATGCCCTCAGAGAACTTGTTTGCCACAAAACAAAATACCAAGAGCAACCACTTCTGATTATCAAGTGAGAGAATTCCAGAACTTGGTCAGATCTGGTGTTATCTTGATACCTCTCTGTGATGTGCAAACAGGACAGCCATACCTCACAATCTTTGTACAGTTCCAGAGTTTTTATTACCTGGGATCATTCTGCAGTGCTGCTGATAGATATCTTACTACTACTTCTGGTGCTAAAGAATAAAGCTACTTTGTGATGTTGTCCAGTGAGACAAAGGATTAACTGCTCAAAGACAACAGTTACTACACTTGAACTCACAATAATTCAAAGAGACAAGGTGGGTGAGGTGATACTTTTATTGGACCACTATATATTAGTGACAGCGTCAAACTTCTGAACTATACCACACTTGTCTTCTAAAGACAAGAGGCTTGTGTGGCTCAAACCCTTGTCTTTTTCACCAATAGATATTATCTCACCCACCTTACCTCTCTAATATTCTGGGACTGACATGGCTACACAGCATACATATCAATGATTCAAATGCACACCAATCAAACAAAGTAACTATAAACTTTATGTAAGGACTTGATTAAAGAGAAAAATACAATCAGTAAAAATATTAAATGGCTAAACTGATTAGAAATATTAGTAATGCTTTGAATTACTAAAAGGTATACCGGGAAGCATATGTGGTCTCGTGGCTATGTACACTCCCAATTATTTTTTAAAAAAGCATCTCCCAGCTCTCAATTTTGTCTGATTGATGTCTCAGTTACTGAGGTGGTGCACATATTGCAGGCCTGTAAAGCGATGCTGTTAGAAATACACTTTATTATATTGGAAACTAGCAGTGCAGATCTTAATGATCCAGGTAGATGAAAGTTCTTTTGCATTTGCAATATGTCTAAATGGTGCAAAATTAAATACTACCTATTGATAATACCGGGACGGGGTACTCACTCAGGCTCCTTTTCTGGCTGAACAGTCAGAAGACTAATGCAGGTCAGCAGCTCTTCCCTGGAGATTGCTGGAGTGGGACTAACCTCTTGTCGTTTCTGGAGCAGAGCTGGTAGTCTACAAATCTTGGTTCAGTTGTAAGCAGATCAGGTCCCTGGATCTCTTCACTGAGGGTACAGCCCTTTGCTGAGGGGGTGGGGGATTGACACTATTCATTTTCCCTTCATTCCTAGGTGCCTTAGAAGGCCTGCTCTGATGCCTGAGTTTGTAATTTCTGTTAACCCACCCTACTGAAGCTGGCCATGGAGCCTCCCATCCCTCTACTCAATTTACTGCAGCTTCTGTCCCAAAGGCAAGACTGGTTCTGTGACTTGACCATGGGTCCTTAAACCTGACAAATTGGACGCTGGCTGAACAACTAAGACCATGACTGTTCTGCAAAAGTCCAGAAAGTACTGCTAGAAAGGTAACCTTCCATTAAGACTCTGCCTTATGAAGTAGATGTGGCACACTGTATTTTGTACCCTCTGTAGTGGGACCTTAGATTTTTAAACACATTTTTCTCTAGGATTATGGCAGTGTTCATTTAGGTTCTTCATTAGGAAATATGATTGCTAGATATAGTAGGTGAAGACTGGGCTTGCAAATGTTAGCTAAGAGGTGTTCTGGAAAGCAAATTATATCTTTTTAAAATTCTGGTATTATTGTGTTAATTTCATCTTTCAATTGATGTCTGCATGTCTTATTCCATATCTTAGTCTTTTTGGTTGAAATTTAGTGCTGGATCAGAACAAGGCCCAAGCATACTTGAAGTCCAATTTATACTCTTATTTGAACTGACCCACTGCACAGGTTCAAAGAATCATAGAATCCTAGAGCTAGAAGATACCTCAGGAGGTCGTCGAGTTCAGCCTCCTGCCCAAAGCAGGACTAATCCCAACTAAATGATCCCAGCTAGGCTTTGTCAAGCCGGGACTTAAAAACCTCAAGGGATGGAGATTCCACCATCTCCCTAGGTAACCCATTCCCATACTTCACCACCCTCCTAGTAAAATAGTTTTTCCTAATATCCAACCTAGACCTCTCCCACTGTAACTTGAGACCATTGCTCCTTGTTCTGCCATTCGTCACTACTGAGAACTGCCTTTCTCCATCCTCTTTGGAAACTCCCCTCAGGAAGTTGTAGTCTGCTATCAAATCCCCCCTCACTCTTCTCTTCTGCAAACTGAATAAGCCCAAATCCCTCAGTTTCTCCTTGTAGGTCATGTGCTTCAGCCCCCTAATCATTCTGGTTGCCCTCCACTGGACCCTCTCCAATGCAGCCACATCCCTTCTATAGTGGGGAGCCCTGAACTGGACGCAATACTACAGATATGGCCTCACCAGAGCCAAATAAAGGGGAATAATCACTTCTCTATCTGCTGGAAAGGCTCCTCCCAATGCACCCTAAAGAGAAGTTACTCTGTGCAATAACGATTTCTTCAAGATGTGTGTCCCCATGGGTGCTCTACTGTTGGTGTTGGGCATCCTGGCGCTATGGATCGGAGACTTGTGAAGCAGTGATCAGGCGGGCTGTGCATGCGCGAGTGGAGAGTGGCATTCCCTCTTTTCAAGTAGCACGCGCAGCCCGCTTTCCCCTCTGTTTCTTCTTTGATGCCCTCATGGGCTGCTATTATTGCCCAAAGAAGTGGGGAGGAAGGTGGGTAGTGGAGCACCCACAGGGACACACATCTCAAAGTACAATCGTTACTGCAGAAAGTGAGTAACTTCTCTGTCTTCTTCAAATGATGTCCCTGTGGGTGCTCCACTGTTGGTGACTGTGTAGCAGTGCCCATTCAGACGGATGGTGGACTTTGATTAATTGCTACAGATTGTGGAAAGAACCGCAGTGGCTACTGCGGTATCAGTTGTAGAGCATGGTGGAATGGCGTAGTGCTTTATGAAAGTGTGATTGGACAACCATGTCGCTGCTCTGCGTATTTCCTGGAGTGAGACCCTCCCTCCCCTTGAGGAAAACAGCTGATGTCACTGTCACTCTGGTAGAATGGGCCTTCGGAGTCATTGGTAATGCCCTATTCTGGAGTGACTAGCAGGTAGTAATGCATGATGTTATCAGCTTTGATATGCACTGAGAAGATACTGGTTTTCCCTTTGATGTCTCGGCCAGGGATACCAGCAATCTCTGGGATAGTCGAAAGGGTTAAGTCCTATCCAGATAGAAAGCAATTGCTCTTTTAACATCTAAAGTGTGCAATATGGCTTCTCCCCTGGAGCGGTGTGGTTTTGAGTAGAAGGTGGGAAGGACTATCAGCTCATTGATATGGAATTCAGAACCAACTTTGGGTAGGAAGGACAAATGGGTTCGTAGAATAATCTTGTGCCTGCGAAAGGTTGAGTATGGAGGCGAGGCCATGAGGGCTGGGAGTTTGCTAACCCTCCTTGTGGACGTGATTGCCAGAAGGAACAATGTTTTCATCGTGAGAAAGGTAAGTGATGAAGTTGCCATTGGTTCAAAGGGTGGTATGTGAGCGAGTGAAGGACCAGTCCCAGGTCCCACATGGGGAGTATGGGTGCAGGTGGTGGGTGAAGGTTTTGTAGGCCCTTCCAGAATCTCTTAGAGATGGGGTGTGCAAATATGGAGAACCTATCAATGGGAGAGTGGAAGGCCGTAATGGTGGCCATGTGCACACGGAGTGTTGAAATTGACACATTTTGTTGTTTCAGGTGCATAATGTATGCAGTATTTGGTGGAGTGGCTCCGTGGATGGCTGGACTCCCCTGTGCGTGCACCACTGTGTAAACTGCTGCCACTTGCATAGGTAAGTCCTGCGTGTTGTTTGTCTCCTGCTATGTAATAGGACATTTTTCACTTGTTGTGAGCACTGCTGCTCCGCTTTCGAGAACCAGATAGGTACCATGCCGTCAGGTGTAGTGTTTGCGGTTGGGGATGAAGTATTGACCCATGTTCTGGGAAAATCATAGAATACTAGGACTGGAAGGGACTTCGAGAGGTCATCAAGTCCAGTCCCCTGCCCTCATGGCAGGACCCAGTACTGTCTAGACCATCCATGATAGACATTTATCTAACCTACTCTTAAATATCTCCAGAGATGGAGATGCCACAACCTCCCTAGGCAATTTATTCCCGTGTTTAACCACCCTGACCATTAGGAAGTTTTTCCTAATGTCCAACCTAAACCTCCTCCCTTGCTGCAGTTTAAGCCCATTGCTTCTTGTTTTATCCTCAGAGGCCAAGGAGAACAATTTTTCTCCCTCCTCCTTGTGACACCCGTTTAGATACCTGAAAACCGCTATTATGTCCCCTCTCAATCTTCTCTTTTCCAAACTAAACAAGCCCAATTCTTTCAGTCTTCCTTCATAGGGCACGTTCTCCAGACCTTTAATCATTCTTGTTGATCTTCTTTAGACATTCTCCAATTTCTCCACATCTTTCTTGGAATGTGATGCCCAGAACTGGACACAATACTCCAACTGAGGCCTCATCAGTGCAGAGTAGAGCGGAAGTATGACTTCTCGCTCACAACACACCCGTTAATGCATCCCAGAATCACGTTAGCTTTTTTTGCAACAGCATCCCACTGTTGACTCATATTTAGCTTGTGGTCCACTATAACTCCTAGATCCCTTTCTGCCGTACTCCTTCCTAGACAGTCGCTTCCCACTCTGTATGTGTGAAACTGATTGTTCCTTCCTAAGTGGAGCACTTTGCATTTGTCCTTATTAAGCTTCATCCTGTTTACCTCAGACCATTTCTCCAATTTGTCCAGATCATTCTGAATTATGACCCTGTCCTCCAAAGCAGTTGCAACCCCTCCCAGCTTGGTATCATCTGCAAACTTAATAAGCGTACTCTCTATGCTGATATCTAAATCATTGATGAAGGCAATCTGGAAGCGGGCAGGGAGGTCATCGAGGCAGTTGATAAAGACATGGGAACCATGTCTGTTGAGGCCACGCTGGAGCTATTAGAATCACATGGGCCCCATCTGTTTGTATCTTCCAAAGGACTCTGGGAATGAGAGGGATAGGGTGGAAGGCATATAGTAGATAGGTCCCCCAAATAAGAAACATTATGTCCCCCAGGGAGCCATCTGCCTTGCCCACTCTCGAACAGTATTGGGGGCATTTGGAATTCTGTCTGGTCGCAAAAAGATCTATGTGCAGTACACCCCCGTGTCAGAACAGCTTGTGGGTGAGCTGATCGTGTAGCTCCCACTCGTGCTCCGTGAGGAAGTTGTGGCTGAGGGTATCTGCCATAATATTCTTGTCCCCAGGTAAGTATGCCGCCATGATGGTTATGTTGTGGCGGATACACCAATTCCATAGCTCGACTGCCTCTGCGCATAATGAGTGCGATCTCGCCTCCCCCCCCCCCCCCGACGATTGATGTAGAACATCGTAGTTATAGTGTCGGTGAGGATACGCACCAGAGCACCTTGGATGTGTAGGAGGAAGTGCTTGCACACATTGTGAACTGCTCAAAGCTCAAGCAGTTTTATATGAAGTTTGGACTCGTCTTTGGACCACTTCCCTTGAATGACTTGTTGTTGGAAGCGTGCACCCCAGCCTATCAGTGAGGCATCCGCAGTAATCTGTTTGGATGGCTGATCCCAATGGCAAGGCACCCCTTTGCATAGGTTCTGTGCCTGGGTCCACCATCGCAGGGAATTAAGGACCCGTGGAGGAGATGAGACGTGCCTGTGGATGTGGTGGCTGGCTGGTGTGTACACTGAAGAAATGCAGTGTTGGAAGCATTGAAAGTGCAGCCTGGCATGCAGAGCCACATATGTGGTGGCAGCCATATGTTCCATAAGCATGAGGCAAGTTAGGATGGGCATGGCTGGACTGGTGGTAACGATAGTAACGAGGCTCTGTATGTTGTCAAAACCGTGCTTGGGGAGATAGGCTTGTGTTGTTATGGAATCTATGCGAGCCTCTATGAATTCCAGGGATTGAGTGGGGCATAGTGTGGATTTCTGTATGTTGATAATGAAGCCTAGTGACTGAAAAAAGGCCTTTTTGAACCTAATCATGTCTCGTGGCCCATTGTGAGGGGCCCTTGATAAGGCAATCATCCAGATATGGGAATATTGTGATACTGTTGCATCTGAGATGTGCCGCTGCCACCGCTAGAGTTTTGGAAAAGATTCTCGGGGCAGAGGAGAGTGTGAAGCTACCATGAATCGTAGGAAACGCCTGCATGCAGGATGTGTTGTGATGTGAAAATATGCATCTTGAAGGTCGAGGGGTGTGAACCAGTTCCTTCTGTCCACTGCGGGAATTATAGTGCTTAGCATAATCATTTTGAATCACTGGTTGTGGAGGTATTTGTTTAATTGTCACAGGTCCAAGATAGGCCTCCAACCCCCTGATCTCTTCTCGGAGAGAAAATAATTCGAATAACCTCTCCCTTCGAATTTTTATGGGACTTGTTCTACGGCTCCTATATTGAGGAGGTGTTGAACTTCTTGGCGGAGCAATGTGTTGTGAGAGGGGTCCCTGAAGAGGGAGGAAGAGGGCATGGAGGGTGGGGGGGATTGCTGTGAAAGGGATAGACTATCTATGGCTGATGATTTTTAGGACCCACCGATCTGTGGTGATTGTTGCCCACTGATTGTAATAGGGGCACAAGCAGTGGTGAAATATATTGGACTCGCCAGGTACTGGAGTGGAAGGGAGGTCGGGAAGACCCTCGACCAAATTCTCAAACATGCTGCCTAGAGGCATGAGTCATGGAAGAGCAGTTGTTAGGACTCTTCTACATTGGTTTCTCATTTGGAAGCAGTTCTGTTTAAAAGGTTGGAACTGTTGTTGTCTAGCAAAGGCAGTTTCTCTATGCCTCTGATAAAGTATATAACGCTTCCTTTGATAGAGTGGAGTGTACATCCCCAATGTGCGCAAGGTAGCGAGTGACTCTTTGCTAGAGTGCAAGGCCTCGTCGGTACCTGCCGCAAATAGTTTGACCTTATTGAATGGTAGGTCCTCTTCTTTGGCTAGGAGGTTCTTAGGGATTATTGCTGGTTGGAGCCACAAGGCACGTCTCATTACTCCCGATGTTGCAGTAGCTCTTGCCTCTGTATCTGCGGCATCAACGGCCATTTGTAACACTGTGCAGGATATAGTATATCCCTCTTTAATGATCGCCTTGAGGATAGGTTGTTTGTCCTCTGTAATATTATGCATGAGCTCTGTTCATAGAATCATAGACCTTGAAGATACCTCAGAAGGTCATCAAGTCCAGCCCCCTGCCCAAGGCAGGACCAATCCCAACTAAATCAACCTAGCCAGGGCTTTGTCAAGCCGAGACTGCTAGTTTGGCGTAATTATCAAAATCATAATTCGCAAGTAGGGCTGTGTAGTTGGCTATGTGAAGCTGCAGGGTTGAGGAGGAGTACATCTTCCTCCCAAAGACAGCAAGGCATTTGTGTTTTGTCCTGTGTATGAGCCTTGTGCTGACCTTTGGATTTTGGACCTTTGGTTCATGGCATCAACCACTAGGGAATTAAGTTGAGGGTGTAGGAACAGGAAGTCCATGACCTTTGATGAGACAAAATACTTTCCATCAGCCCTTTTGTTGGTTGGGAGGGCTGTAGCTAGGGGTTTCCATACTTCATTGGCTGCCTCAACGATTGCTTCATCTAGAGGCTGGGCAATTTTGGATTGTGCAGATGGCTGCAGGTTCTTTAGAAGCTTATGGTGTTTTTCCTGCACCTCTGATAAGACTACCTCCTGGCTGATTGCCACTCTTATATAAGTCCTGGAATTGTTTAAGGTCATCACTAGGTGTTGGATCATTTGGGATAACCGCCTCATCAGGAGCCGAGGAGAAGTTACCATTAGGTGGTATGTGTGATTGCTGGACCGTTGGGTCATCCTCAATTTGCCCTTCCTCTAGATCCGTGTCCTCGGGTGGGGACTGTGATGGATCTGAATGTATAGAGGGCAGAGACCTCTGTGCAGGTGTAGGCAGGGCAGTGGAGGTATGCCTTGGTGCCCCATAGAGATAGGGGGACCATTGGCTATGATGCCTGTCATAATACTGCCGATCAGGGTGCCAATGAGGGTACTGATAATGTAGTAACCCATATGTCCCATAAGCTGTGTGCTCTCTCTCTGGGAAGGAGTGTTGGGAGGAGAACATACTTCTTGTACCCCTGTGGTAGACACTGAATTGTGATAAGGCGGGTGAACCTGGCGAGCCCCGAATTGATAGAGGAGAGTGGGAGCGGTATTGTGCCGAAGGCTCGGGGGGGAGGAGAGGGCGGTTCTAGCCCTCCTGTCCTGTCTAGGTAGTGCCTGTGTTTTGTGCATTGGGGAACAGCTGTGGGATGATGCCTTGTGACCCTCTTCCATGTGCACCGGCACCTGTGATGGTGGCATAGATGTAGTTGGTCTCCCGGGGTATATGGGGTTAACGTGAGGTACTCGAGGGCAGCTGGGGCTAGCCCCATCACCTCCCAGTGCTCGTGGTGGAGATTGTACCAGGGGTTCACACTGCGCCAGGGATACTGAGTGTGCCCGCGGCACCCTGGGTGCCATTAATGTCTCTGTCACATTGGGGCCCTTAGCAGGTACCCTTTTTGGTGGCTGGGCAGCTGTTTTCACCGCCTGCTTGGAGCACACTTTTGAGCCTGTCATTGAGGAGGCTCGAGGTTTCTCCATGCCTGAAGTGCCCGGTTCATCCCCTTTACTGATTCTTGGGGGGGAAGAGAGCAAGCTGGTGAGGGTCTGGCTCTTGACTGTGCGTTCTGAGGTAAAGGGCTGGTTGGATTGCCCTGAGGAGATTTTGCACTCAAGCCCTTATTGCCCCCTTTATGGGGGTCAAGGGCTTTGTCATTGGACAGCGTGTGGGCTGTGAGCTCTCTTTCCTTGCAAGCTCTCACTGTCAAGCTGTGGCAATGGACACATTTTTGTGGTACATGTGTCCCCCAAACAGTGTATACACTCACTGTAGGCATCAGAGGCTGGCATAGAATTCTGGCACTTTCCACAACTCTTGTCCTTGGGAGAGCCTGGCATGTCTCCACAAGGGTGACACTGCCACATAAAATGTGTGGGCCAAGCTGCCTGGTTGTTTTATCAGTTAGTTTGTTTGTCATCCATCCGTCCCCCCTTTTTTTGTTTGCCGCAACTGCTGCCTTAAACTATTCAGGGCTTTTATCTAAGGCATTCAATCTTCTTGTTTCTTATGCAGAGTGCGATGAGGACAAGAGAGTTGAGCTTCATCCATAGTCGAGGATGGTGAAGAAGGAACTGAGGGGAAAGCGGGCTGCCTGCGCTACTTCAAAGGTGGGAGCACCGATCTCTGCTCGCGCATGCGCAGCCTGCCTGATCACTGCTTCACAAGTCTGTAATACGTGGTGCCGGAACGAGCCCGACACCAACAGTGGAGCACCTATGGGGACATCACTCGAAGAAGAATATGCCATTAGACTTCTTGGCTTCAAGGGCACACTGTTGACTCATATCCAGCTTCTCATCCACCGTAATCCCCAAGTCCTTTTCTGCCAAACTGCTACTTAGCCAGTCAATCCCCAGCCTGTAAAAATGCTTGGGATTCTTCCATCCCAAATGCAGGACTCTGCACTTGTTCTTGTTGAACCAAATCAGATTTCTTTTCACCCAATCCTCCAATTTGTCTAGGTCACTTTGGACCCTATACCTACCCTCTAACATATATATACACCTTTCCCCCTAGCTTAGTGTCATCCGCAGACTTGCTGAGGGTGCAGTCCATCCCCTCATCCAGGTCATTAATAAAGATGGTAAACAAAACTGGCCCTAGAACCAATCCTTGGGGCACTCTGCTTGAAACCGACTGCCAACCAGACATCGAGCTGTTGATCACTACCAGTTGGGCCCAACCATCTAGCCAGCTTTCCGGCCACCTTACAGTCCATTTATCCAATCCATTCTTCCTTAACTTGCTGGCAAGAATATTGTGGGAGACTGTATCAAAAGCTTTGCTAAAGTCAAGGTATATCACATCTATTGACTTCCCCATGTCCACAGAGCCAGTTACCTCATCATAGAAGCTAATCAGATTGGTCAGGCATGACTTGGCCTTGAATTTCATCTCCTATGAACACCAGCAGGCTAGGGTTTGTTTGTCTGAATGCTCATTTTGTAGCTAATATCTGGAAATAATGTATCAGCTTTCTCTGGTACGCTCTTTTCTGAGGCACTCTGTAGCACCCAGGTTTGGTTTTCTTGGGGATAGGCCCATAATGTCAGAAATACCAGAAATGTATTTCTCTGTTTTGGTCTCTGTTCTCAGGTTCTAGCAAAGGGAAAATACTGGTGATTTAGATTAGCGATAAATCTCTTGGATTTCAGATAAATCAACCATTTGCATGCTGTGTTCAGAAGCTAAAGTGAATGTCATATGGCCTGAGGGACAGGCCAGAGTTCTGACTCTGATGCCAAAGCTCTGGGTTTGAAGAAGGGAGAGACTAAAGGAAAGAAGGGAGTGAAAGTAAGTGCCTGATACCTCGCTGGGTTTCCTGTGAGGGGCTGAAGCAAACAGATTCTTGTGTCCTTGTCTTTGTTCCCCAGGGAGGATGGGCTGCAGCAGCTATTACTATTGGGGTTTATAATAGGTGAAATTTACACCGTGTAGTGGGCCAGCTCAAATATGGGTAAAAATGGAAGGCTCTGGAACCATCTCCCTCTTCCCCATGTTCGTCTTTTTTGTGGCTATTTTTCTGATTTGTCTGGTAGGATGCTGACACTTGTAGCTTCTACCTACAAATATACATACATAATCTTGCAGCTTCAGACACACAAAGGCACAGCTTCAGCATACACAACCTCACATATATCCTGTGCAGGCTCAAATGCACACATAGAGACAACTTATTCCTCCAAACATACATATTCCCAGCTTCAGAAAAAAATTGGTCCTGCTTTTAGCAGGGGGTGTACTTGAAGACCTCGTGAGGTCTCTTCCAACCCTATGATTCTATGAAAATGCAGATGCTGTTATTAAAAGCAGACAGTGCAGCAGAGTCTCTGAAATGATGGATGTTGTCAGACTCCCTCTTACGTCAAAGTCTGGAAATCCCATTTTTGTGTGTTGCTTTAGGAGAGCGAAAAAGAGAGCGATAGCCTTATTTAATTGTTTTGGGCAAGTAGCTTCATTTTGCAAGCACAGGTCAGGGAAGGTTGACTTACTACAATTATTAATGACCTACTGTGCCTTTAGGCCATATGCTGAAGGAATGGGAAATAATTTTATCTTTAGGTTAAAGGAAAAGTGAATAATTATTATTTGTTATATAATTAGGATATTCAAAAGCCTCTTTCCAACATCACTAAATGCTAAACATTTCCTGATGACTCTCCGCCACATCTTAATGACCATAGAATCATAGAACTGGAAGGAACCTTGCAAGGTCATCAAGTCTAGTCCCCTGCACTCATGGCAGGACCAAGCATCATAGACCATCTCTGACAAATGTTTGTCTAACCTACTCGTAAAAATCTACAATGATGGACATTTCACAGCTTCCCTAGGCAATTCATTCCAGTGCTTAACCACCCAGACAGGAAGCTTTTCCTACTGTCCAACTTAAACCTCCCATGCTGCAATGTAAGCCCATGGTCTTCCTGTCCTATCATCAGAGATAAAGGAGAATAATTTTTCTCCCTCCTCCTTGTAACAACCTTGTAGATACTTAAGGTTCCTTCTCGGTCTTCTCTTTTCCAAACTAAACCCAATTCTTTTAATCTTCCCTCACAGGTCAAGTTTTCGAGACCTTTAATTATTTTTGTTCCTCCTCTTTGGAATTTTTCCAATTTGTTCACATCTTTCCTGAAATGTGATACCCAGAACAGGACATACTATTCCACCTGAAGCCTAATCAGCACAAAGTAGAAAAGAATTACTTCTTGTGTCTTGCTTATGACATTCCTGACAATACATCCCAGAATTATATTTGCTATTTTGCAAGAGTGTTACACTGTTCACTCATATTTAGTTTGTGGTCCACTACGACTCCCTAGATCTCTTTCTGCAGTACGCTTTCCTACGCTGTCAATTCCTATTTTCAAAAGCTTCAGAGAGGTAGCCAAGTTAGTCTGTAACAGGAAAAACTTAAAAAACAACAAATAGACTAGTAGCACCTTAAAGACTAACAAAACATGTAGATGGTATCATGAGCTTTCATGGGCACAGCCCACTTCTGAAGACGGTCATCTAAAGAAGTGGGCTGTGCCCACGAAAGCTCATGATACCACCTACATGTCTTGTTAATTCCCATTTTGTATGTGTGTAACAGATTGTTCCTTCCTAAGTGGAGTACTATGCATTTGTCCTTATTAAATGTCATCCTATTTACTTCAGACCATTTCTCCAGTTTGTCCAAATCTTATTTAATCTTATCCTCCAAAGTTTTTGCAACCCCTCCAAGCTTGGTATCATCTGCAAATGTTAAGTATATTGTCCATGCCATTGAGGAAAACATTGACTAGAATCTGACCCAGAATTGATCCCCACTCATTATGCCCTTCCAGAATGACTGAATTATTGATTACTCTCTGGGAACGATTTTCCAACTAGTTACGCAATCACCTCATAGTACCTCCATCTCAGTTGTAGTTCCTTTGTTAATGAGGTCATGCAAGACCATATTAAAAGTCTTCCTGAAGTCTATATGCAAGCATTTCTTAAAGTGTGTTCCACGGCACACCGGTGTGCTGCGAGGCAGTCGGAGATGTGCCATGGAGAGAACAGAATTCAAAATGGCTGCCCTTAAAGGGACAAGCCTCCTTTTTTTTTTCTCAACAACTTTTCCCTGGGGGCTTTTTTTTTTCCCCCTCAACAAAAAAATCCTTGGTGTTCCCCATAAAAAAAAATTGTTTGGTGTTCCTCGGTCTTAAAAAGTTTAAGAAACACTGCTATATGCCATGTCTATCACGTCCCCTTATCCACAAGGCTTGTTATCTGTCAAAGAAATATATCAGATTAGTTCGACATGATTTGTTTTTCACAAATTCATGATGTTTCTTATTACCTTATTATTTTCCTTAATTATTTTCTCGTTATCTTTCCTGGCACAGAAGTTAAGCTGGGTGATCTGTAATTCCTTGATTTTTGCTTATTTTCTTTCTTATAGATGGGCACTGTATTTGCCTTTTTCCAGTCTTCTGGAATCCCTCCAATCTTCCATGACTTTTCAAATTTAATAGCTAATGATATCTCCTCAGTCAGCTCCTTGAGTATTCTAGGATGTATTTCATTAGACCCTAGTGACCTGAAGACATCTAACTTGTCTAAATAGTTTTTTAAGTTGTTCTTTTCCTATTTCAGCTTCTGATCCTACTCCATTTTCACTGGCATTCACTATGTTAGGAGTCCAATCACCACCAACTTTCTTGGTGAAAACCAAAATAAAGAAGTCATTAAGCATCTCTGCCATTTCCACATTTTCTGTTATTGTCTGGAATCTCGTCGTCATTCATGGTGAGTAATATTCAGAGCAGGTGTAAATGGGTGCTACTTTACTCCCACTAATGCCAATAAATTGGCACCTACTTAAACAGTTTCTGATTTTGTCTTTAGAACTAAGAGTTCCAGACTTGGGAATCTCATAGACTTGATCAAATAATTTGTTTATAGACTCCTGAACTAAGGGTACCTAATACCATGGTCCAGCCACATTTGCAGTGATTCTATCTGACCTAATGCATTCAGAGTTTTATATAATGCTCACCATGACTCTGAGTCCCTTTAACAAACAAGTAGAGGAACTCTTGCATACTGCAGTTGCACTATTGGTAATTCAATCAGCAAGGCAGTAAGAAGCCATTGAAAGAGCTTCCTTTCGATCAGTTGTCTGAAATATCCGACTGATTCTAAGAAAAGCAGGAGTGCTGAGAGAGAGGGTTACTCACCTTGTGCAGTAACTGAGGTTCTTCGAGATGGTTGTCCTTGTGGGTGCTCCATCTTAAGTGTTTTGGTGCCACTGCACCTCTAGTCAGAGAATTAAGACAGCATTGTATTCAGTAGGCTGTGCACACGGGACAGGCAGTACGTGCCATCGGGAACGGCTACTGTTCGTGCGCAGTCAACAGACACCTCAGTTCCTTCTTTGCCCAGAACAAATAGTTCCAAAGCACAGAGGGGGAAGGGTGAGTGGTGGAGCAACCACAAGGACAACCATCTCAAAGAATCTCAGTTACTGCACAAGGTGAGTAATCTTCTCTTCTTCAAGAGTGTCCCTGTGGGTGCTTCACCTTACATTATTATGAAGCAGAAGTTGTACTCAGCAGAGTGAGCTTTGGCAGGTCTGCATTTACCATTGATAATACAGTATGTCCGAATTGAGTATCTGAGGCTGGATAGGACTATAGCATAATGTTGAGTAAAAGTGTGAGTGGATGCCCACATTGGGATGATGATAATCTCCATTGTTGTGTGTGAGGAGACAGGAAAATGGAGGGAAGTGCCAAGGGGGCACCAATGCCATATGGTGCAGGTAAGAGAACCAGGTCTGCTTTGGCCAATTGGGTGCTATTAGGATGACCCTTGTAGGGGTAAACTGAGGCAGTCCATGGTATTCTGCTAAGAGCCCCTAACAAAATCCTAACTTTGAGGCAAGGCCTGGGAACACACAGAACAAGCAGTTAGCACGACCCTGGTCGCCCTGGCAACCACATTCCAAGAGGGCCTCACTTCGATAAGACACTGGCTGGTACCAAAACAAACTTCACAGTTGTTCTCACTGTCTCCTTTAATCCTAGATAAGCCTGAGACCTAAGGACTACGCCATCAATGTGAGGTGGTATCATCTCACAGTAGACGCATCATAATTTCAACAGATAAAGTTGCCATTAAAATGCTTGTCTTGTTTATGTTGGCTTATTTAGCTTGTTAGGAATAACTACCTGTATTATTGATAAGATGTTTAATTGGCAATGGGTGGAGATGCTGTGTAACCTTCGTAGTTTATTGGTTTATGTGCTCATTACGTCTTGCCGCTAGATCCTATCAAATCGCTTCTACTCTGCCCATCTGTTGCCTATATAATCTATGGTAATGTTTTGATCAACTAATATTCACCAGGTTAACCCCTGAGCGACACTCCACCAGCTGTGTGCAATAAATCCTCTACTTGTTTTCACCTGCATCCAGAGTGTCCAGAATTATTCCCTACAACCCTGGTTCTGTCCTGCTTTATTTTCAGGATTATCTTTTGGAGTAAAGGCAGTAGCAGGAATGCATCCCACTTTATTGTGTGGGATGCATTGACTGGAAGCCAAAAACTTCCCTGGAACAATACCTCAGGCATTTGGCACTGGAATTGTTTGCAAACAGTTTGAATACCGATGTTAGTGTGCTGGGATTGATCTCTCATTCGTAATTCAGACTGTGCATAGCCATGCCTGTAAGAGCCTCACGTGGAGATGTGCATGTGGGACTACAACAATGGCTGTGGCCATATGGCCCAATAGTTGGAGACAAAGCCTTGCTGTAACCTATTGGCTATGCTGTACTATGGAAATCAGGTCGGTGATTGCTGTAGCTCTGTGCAACGGGAGTGATGCTATAGCAATTGTACAGTCTAGGTGAGCACCTATGAACTCTAAGCAGTGCATGGGTGTCAATGTGCACCTCTGGAAATCCAGTTGTAGACCCAGATTGTCGAACAGAGTTCTGGTGATGGTCACCACACATTCTGTGTCAAGAAAGGAGGGTGCTTTTAACAGGCAATCGTCCAGATATGGGAAGATGACAATTCCCATTTTGTAGAGATGTGCTGCTGCCACTGCTAGGACTTTACAGAAGACTTGTGGAGCAGATGAGAGTCCAAAAGGAAGTACTGTATATTGGAAATGATAATTGTGGATTGCAAAGCGGAGGAAAGGTCTGTGTGCAATAAGTAAATAAGCATCCTATAGGTCAAGGTTAGACAGCCAGTTTCCCTTCTGCAAGGCAGGGATTATAGTGGCAAGGTGCTCTACAGCCAAAATGCTTCTGAAATAAATGTAGTCAAACTTTACTAATTCTGGGTCACTGAGAACGAAAATGATGCTTAAAATTGTTGATTGGCTCTAGTTTTCAAGATATGCTATTGGGTCAGTATATACGACCCTTGACTTGGGAATGGCGGAGGATAAGTGAGTTATAAAGGGAAGGGATCTCAGTTTAAACCAGAAATGACTAAAATACATCTTTGACTGGATCTATGAATAAATCTATGACTGGGTTTGGACAGTACTTGCTTTTTAGGCAAAACAATGAATGATACAATCTGAAGATGGTATTGCATCATACATGATATGAATTGCATCATGTTATTCCTAGAAGTCATGGATGATGCAATCATAACGAAGCTTACATCACTCTGCTGAACAAATTGCCCTATATCAGCTCTAGAAATCATACAGTGTCGTGCTCTCTTATTTGTCAGTGTTTGATTTTGCAAAGGGACACATTTCTGTTTCGCCAAAGTGAGCAGAGATGCCTTGTACTTGTGTGAACAGTGCAGATAACTTCTGCTATGTTTGTGGTGAAGTGACTTTTGCATCACAAAAGCGCACTATAACCACTATGGTTAAGAAAGCCTATCACCTTTATTTTGGCTGCAAAATTGGAGATCAGGACAAGAGGTTGGGCCCCACACATATGCTGCAACACTTGTGCAACAAATCTTCGCCAGTGGTTGAACAGGAAAAGGAAATCTATGCCTTTTGCAGTGCCAATGATTTGGAGAGAGCCAACAGATCATACCAGCAATTGTTACTTCTGCATGGTGGCTCCAGTTGGGAAAGGTGTGTCAAAGAAGAAAAAGTGGACTGTGCATTATCCAAACATTCCATCAGCTATACGCCCAGTACCCCACGGAGAAGGACTGCTGGTTCCTGATGCACCAGAATCATTCTCACTTGAGTCAGACAAGGAAGAGGAAGAGGATGAAACTTCTGGTCCTGAACCATCAATGTCACAGGACCCACATTTTCTCCCATCCTCCTCCTCTGAACCCCACCTCATAACACAAGGTGAACTGAATGACCTTGTCAGGGATTTGGAACTACCCAAGAGTAAGGCAGAGCTGTTGGGCTCCAGACTACAGCAGTGGAATCTCCTGGCAGGTGATGTTAGGGTTTCCATGTTCCGTGACCATCAAAAGGATCTTGTCCCATTCTTCTTCATGGAAGGTGATCTTGTAGCCTGCAACAACATTGATGGTGTGATGGCAGCCCTCAACATTGTTCACGATCCAGATGAGTGGAGACTATTCATTGATTCATCGAAGACGAGTCTTAAAGCTGTTTTGCTGCATAATGGCAATGTTTTGCCATCAATTCCAGTTGGTCATGCAGTCCATATGAAGAAAACCTATGACAACATGACACAACTTTTGAGGTGCATAAACTATGACCAACATCAGTGACAGCTTTGTGGCGATTTGAAGGTTGTTGCTCTCTTGCTTGGTCTGCAGACTGGATACACAAAGTACTGCTGTTTTCTCTGCGAATGGGATAGTCGTGCAAGAGATTCCCACTACATCAAGATAGATTGGCCACTCTGACAGTCATTGGAGCCTGGGAGGAAAAGTGTTCAGCATCCACCACTTGTTGAATCAAGGAAGATTTTGTTACCACCCTTACACATCAAGCTGGGTCTGATGAAGAACTTTGTCAAGGCGATGGACAAAACACAAGCCGCTTTCAAGTACCTCCGTGGAAAATGTCAAGGTTAAGTGAAGCTAAGATAAAGGAAGGTGTCTTTGTTGGTCCTCAGATTCGTGAACTTCTTCGAGATGATGCATTTGACCATGCACTGCGTGGCAAGGAAAAGACAGCATGGAAAGCCTTCCAGTTAGTGGCAATAAATTTTCTCGGAAACAACAAGGCAGACAACTACAGGTTGTTGGTGGAAAACCACCTCAAGGCATACAAAAGCCTTGGTTGCAACATGTCACTAAAGATACATTTTTTGCACTCTCATCTAGATTTTTTTTTCCACTGAACTGCGGAGCAGTGAGCGACGAGCACGGCGAGCGATTTCACCAGGACATTGCAACAATGGAGAAACGCTATCAGGGCAAATGGAGCCCATCAATGCTTGCAGACTATTGCTGGACAGTGACAAGAGATGCTCCATTTAATGAATACATGAGACAAGCCAAGAAGCGCCGAGTAGACACTGAATAGGACTAAACTATGTACATAATAGTTTTTTGCCTTTTGTTTCATAATAAATTTTATTTATATAACCCTTTTGCTGATTTTTAAAGTGTTACATAAACAGGACAGGTGAAATATTATCATGTAAAGCAACCATAAACACATGAAAAGACCTAGGTTTACAATTTATGATTAAAACTCTACTATCTACACAATATACATAGACGTAAAATGTAAAAGCTTAAATATCTTGGAAATAGTAGCCAATCAGTTGTTTTAATTGTCATATTTGAATTCAGCACATCAAAATACATAATAAATAGCACATTTTATCTCTGAAGCAGACGACTTCTAAAAAATTGTAGACCAGTGTTACCATCTTGAAGTGGTATCTACTGATGAATTGGCTGAGGTCATGTAAACTGATGATAGGTCTCCATCCCCCAATTTTCTTTATCATAAGAAATTATGGGACTAGAACCCTTTCCTCCTGTGTTGCTGATATACATGTTCTCTTGCTCCCAGTTGCAGGAGGTGGTTCAGTTCTTGCATGAGAGCAGTCTTGTGAGATGTCACTGAAGAAGGACAGGTGGTGGGGGCTAGGAGAGAGAGTTGTAAAGGGGATGCAGTAACCAAGAAGCAATGGACTTAAACTGAAGCAAGGGAGGTTTAGGTTGGACATTAGGAAAAACTTCCTAGCTGTCAGGGTGGTTAAACACTGGAATAAATTGCCTAGGGAGTTTGTGGAATCTCCATCTCTGGAGATACTTAAGAGCAAGTTAAATAGACATCTATCAGGGATGGTCTAGATCAGCAGTTCCCAACCTTTTCCAGATGGGGACCCATTTTAACAATTCAGGAAGACTTGGTGGCCCAAGGCAATTCAAAAATGGGGGGAGGAGGGAGGGCAGAGCCACCTGGGGAGACACTTGGCAACCCTTTTGAAATGTAATGGCAACCCATATTTGGGTCCCGACCCATAGGTTGGGAAACCCTGGTCTAGATGGTACTTGGTCTTGCCATGAGGGCAGGAGACTGGACTTGATTACCCCTCAAGGTCCCTTCCAGTTCTAGTGTTCTATAATTTTACATTCTAACCATTCCGCGCTAGTTCTAGCTCTCACTTGTCCATAGTGATGCCAGTCCACGCTTGGTAGAAAGATGCTAGTCTGTTCCCAAATGGTGTGAGGGAACTTGGAAATAGCCTTGGAGAGTTTGGGGCTGTCCTGCCTTCGACCAAGCCTTCAAAATTTCTGGCATGAAGTTGAGGGCTGGGATGGTGCTGAATGATCAATTGGTTGTCTGTGTCTGTTTTCACGCTGCTTATGTCTATTATCATAATGCCTCTGAGGCTGTGTGAAGGAAGTAGGTCTGAATTTCTGATTGAAGACTCTGCCCTACTTTCTCATCATTACAGGGACGTGAAATCCTAAAGTTTTCAGGACAGACAGAGTCCTTTAGGATATGGGGAGCAGAGTCAATGGTTTCTGTTAACAACTTCAACTTCAAAGGGCAGGTCCTCCCCAGTGGTTGAACCTCCTTGGGGAAACAGCTGCAGCCACAATGCCCTTCGCATGATCACTACTGTGGAGTCGGATCAGGCAGCTGTATCAGCGAAATCAAGGGGCAGCCTGAAAGGCAACACAAAAGATAAGCATCTCTTCACTGATGTTGGCTTTGAACTATTCTCTTTTGTTATCCGGAAGTTGTTTAATAAAGGGTGCCTTCTGTTCAAAAAAGTTGTGTATATTTAGCCATTAGGGCTGCATAGTTGGTGATCTTTAGTTGAAGGGTAGCCAAAGAGTACAGCTTTTTTCCAAAAAAGTCCAGTTTTTTCCAGTCTGTCACATGGGGTGGTACGAGTTGCTTTTTCCCTGTCCCTACAGTTGATAGCCACCACAACTAATGAGTTTGGGGTAGGGTGCAAGAAAAGGTAATTTGCTCCTTGGGGTGTCACAATACTTCTTGTCTGACATTTTACAGGTTGGCAGCCTAGGGGCTGGAGTCTGCCATATCGTTTTTGCCAGGTCCATGCGCACAGGGATCATGGGTAAGACTAGCTTGGCTGTGAGAGAGGTACGAAGCATGTTAATCTGTGCTGCATTTCTTGTAAATTATCCAGAGAGATGTCTAGGAAGTCTGCCATTCTTTCATACAGCTCTTGAAAAGACTTAGTCATCACCTTTTTCTCCTCTTCTTCCCCCGCCCCCCTCCCGCCCAAGGAGTATGTGCTGTGGCTGGCAGGTGGAAGCTGTCAGCTTCTAATCAAGGAGGCATTTAATCACATTGAGGAATCTCTCAGGGTATGTCTACACTAGCTCGTTAGTTCGGGCTAGGTAGGCAAATGAGGGCAACCAGAGTTGCAAATGAAGCCCGGGATTTAATATCCCAGGCTTCATTTGCAAATCCCCCTTAGTCCGAACTCCGTGCCCGCGGCTACCCGCGGCACGGACTAGGTAGTTCGAATTAAAGATCCTAATTCGAACTACCGTTACTCCTCATTCCACGAGAAGTAACGGTAGTTTGAATTAGGATCTTTAATTCGAACTACCTAGTCCGTGCCGCGGGTAGCCGTGGGCACGGAGTTCGGACTAAGGGGGATTTAAAAATGGCGGCGCCCGGGAACATGCAAATGAAGCCCGGGATATTTAAATCCCGGGCTTCATTTGCAACTCCGGTTGCCCTCATTTGCCTACCTAGCTCGAACTAACGAGCTAGTGTAGACATACCCTCAGAAGTAAGGCAGGTATGGATGGTGATAGGTCTGCTGTTGTTACCTGCACATCATGTGCCATGTTTGTCTTCCTCCTGGAAAAAAGAAGGGATTTAATCTGCACTAAGTGCAAGCTGGTCGCCATTTTGGAAGAAAAAATTAGAGGACTTGAGGCCCAAGTATCGACCCTACATTCCATCAGAGAGGATGAAGACTTCCTCGATAGAAGGCAATATTTAATCCTGCAGGCACAACAGGCTGAAGAGCCAGTGAGGGCAGTACAGGACAAGGAAGAGAACTGGCAGCATGTAGCCTCTTGAAGAAGAAGGCCAACTCACGTATCCCCCATTCCTGTAGAGGTAAGTAATTGCTTTCAGGCTCTCTCTCCACAGGCACTACAGTGGAGAATGCTTTGGCAGGGACCTCTCAGAGAAGAAATCAGAAGGGAACACCATCTTCTGGAAGGTATGGGATGCATAGTCCTAGGGATGGGGGTTCCACGACCACCACCCCCAAAAGAAGACTACAGGTGGTGGTGGTCGGGGACTCTCTCCTAAGAGGGACTGAGTCATCCATCTGCCGTCCAGACCTGAAATCTTGAAGTGTGCTGCTTACCAGGAGTTCACATTCAGGATGTGACTGAGAGTCTTCCAAAACTAATCAAGCCTTCGGATCGCTACCCCTTCCTGCTTCTCCATGTAGGAACTAACGATAAGGCCAAGAATGACCTTGAGCAGGTCACTGCAGATTATGTAGCGCTGGGAAGAAGGATCAAGGAATTTGAAGCGCAAGTGGTGTTCTCATCCATCCTTCTGGTTGAAGGAAAAGTCCAGGTAGGGATCATCGAATTGAGGAATTAAAGGAGTGGTTGCACCGGTGGTGTCGGAGAGAGGGTTTTGGTTTCTTTGACCATGGGATACTGTTCCGGGCACAAGAATTGTTAGGAAGAGATATCATGTTGGCGGTCAGTTTCTAGCAGAGTACCCCAAGGATCTGTTCTAGGACCGGTTTTGTTCAACATTTTTGTTAATGACCTGGATGAGGGAATGGATTGCACCATCAGCAAGTTTACAGATGACACTAAGCTAGGGAGAGAGGTAGATACGCTGGAGGGCAGGGATAGGGTCCAGAGTGACTTAGACAGATTAGAGGATTGGGCCAAAAGAAACTGATGAGGTTCAACAAGGACAAGTGTAGATGCCTGCAGTTGGGACGGAAGAATCCCAAGCATTGTTACAGGCTGGGGACCGACTGGCTAAGTAGCAGTTCTGCAGAAAAGGACTTGGGGATTACAGTGGATGAGAAGCTGGATATGAGGCAACAGTGTGCCCTTGTAGCCAAGAAGGCTAATGGTATATTAGGGTGCATTAGGAGGAGCATTGCCAGCAGATCTAGAGAAGTGATTATTCCCCTTTATTCAGCTCTGGAGAGGCCACATCTGGAGTATTGTGTCCAGTTCTGGGCCCCCCCACTATAGAAAGGATGTGGACGCATTGGAGAGGGTCCAGCGGAGGGCAACCAAAATGATTAGGGGGCTGGAGCGCATGACCTATGAGGAGAGACGAAGGGATTTGGGTTTGTTTAGTCTGCAGAAGAGAAGACTGAGGGGGGATTTGATAGTAGCCGTCAACTTCGTGAAGGGAGGTTCCAAAGAGGATGGAGAGAGGCTGTTCACAGTAGTGACGGATGGCAGAACAAGGAGCAATGGTCTCAAGTTACAGTGGGAGAGGTCTAGGTTGGATATTAGGAAAAACTATTTCACTAGGAGGGTGGTGAAGTACTGGAATGGGTTAGCTAGGGAGGGTGACAGGAACATGTGGAGGAGAGCTGGAGGGAATAGCCATGCTGAACAGCACCAGAAGGAAGGGGCGGAGTCTGAAGGAAAACAAGTAGCAGAATCTGTCCGGTATGTCATCCCCGGGTGCACCCTCAAAAGGAAAGCTTGCCCTGCTTCCACTTCGGGGGGTTCGGGCGTGAACGGGCTCTCTTCTTGCAGGGATATTGCCCTTTAGTTGGGAGGACTGGGGCTTAGACCTCTTTCTCTTAGATGCTGGGACATACAGGCCTGGAGTTTTCACAGTTGTAGGAAGGTCCTTTAGCTCATGCAACTTAGTGTCTGCCTGTTCTGCAAACAGGGCACCCGTGTCAAAAGGGAGGTCCTGAATAGAGTTCTCAACCTCCAGAGACAGGCCCAACAGGAGAAGCTAGGCTGCATGCTTCATGGAGGAGGTAGAAACCATAGAGCAGGCAGCTGAGTCTGCGGTATCAGATGCCTCCTGCAAGGCCACCAGCACCATGGAAGACCCCTCTTTGATCAGGGCCTTATACTCCTTGTGGGAGGCTTCAGACAAGGTCATCTCAAACCTGGCCAGTGCCTGCCAGATATTCACCTCATACCTGGTGAACAAAGCCTGGTGGTTCGTCACCCTTAGCTGAAAACTGGCCAAAAAATAAATCTTTCCACCAAACAAGTCCAAGTGTTTGGAATGTTTATTCTTGGAGATAGCTGCCGGCTGGCCCTGGCACTCCCTATGGTTGACTCCACCGCAAGGGATTTGGGTGGTGGGTGGGTGTAGAGGTAGTCCTAGTCCCCCGCAGGGACAAAGTACTTTTGTTTGGTCCTCTTGGCTATAAGGAGGGCTGGAGGACGGGGTCGCAAGAGAGGCTTGGCAATCTTAGCAACCACCTTGTGCAAGGGCAAGGCTACCCTGTCCGGCCCTGCTGATCCGAGGACCCCACACAATGAGTCTGAGGACTCTTGCACCTCCTCAGCCTGGAGACCCAAGCTATAGCCACCCTCCTCAGGAGGTCCCAGTGGGCTCTCGAGTCTTCCAGGGGCACCGCTGGGGGAGAAGACACAATCACCTCATATGAAGAGGAGGTGGCCAAGGCTGGTTGTGCTCCACACAAGGCGGAGGTTGGTCACTTGCCCCTGCCATCTGTTGAGGGCAGGCTGATGTCCCCATGCCCCCATGAGGCGTACTGGAATACTCCAGCAACCGAGCAGATAACGGGAAACCCTAGGGAGTCCATGGGCACCAATGCACTTGCCACTGAGATGGCAGCCACAGCATGCCTTGGGACGGCACCAGCGGTGTCCCCATCAATGGCACCGAGGACTGTGCTGACTGCTGTGCCAGAGGGATGGAAGTTGCCTCGGAAGCCATGCTGCAGGAGTGGACGCTCACTGACGCCCAAGACAAGGAGCAAGAGCAGTGACTCCTCCAGTGCTAGGACTCTGCCACCGACAGAGACCAGGAACATCCAGACGGTCTACGGGAGCTATGAAGCCCTGAAGAGCCACTCCTCAAATCCAGGGAACAGTACCAGAGAGAAGATCCTGGTGTCTGGATGGGCACTGGGGTAAGCAGGATGTGCCTCTATGGCTGGGAAGGCTCAGTTCCAGCGAGTATCTACAGCAAGGCGAACAATGCTAGTGCTGTGAAGAGGAGTCCTGATGGTGCAGCGAGTAGGGAGAATCACTATCCCTTCAATACCTTTGGTGCCAGGGGGCGCGTGCCTGCACAGGTCTGCACACCAACTCCAGCAACACAGGCAATTGCATGTCATGCCCCAGTCTCTCACATGCAGATCTATGGGGACTTCAGGGCATTCTCTTCTCAGACGCTGGAGGAGAACATGATGGGACTGTACAAGGAAATCAAGGGCTGAAGAACAGTGGTTCACCCCTGTGCCAGGGCCCGTTCAGCATCAGGAGTGGTACCAGCATAGCTCTTATATCCTGTGTGGGCTGGAAGGGCTCCGTCAAGGAGGGGAGACGGACCTCCAACACCGATGAATGTGACCCAGATGCTGGCTTGGTGCCTTTTGAGGCTTTTCCAGCTTGTCCTCTGGCTGGTCACTCTTCTTCCCCTTATCCTTACGAGGGGACTTGTCTCTGCCTGGCTTCCTACCAGGCCTACCCGGGGCCATGGTGTCGAACAGTGCCAAGCCGTTGATGCGCTGCGCACTGAGGCACTGATTCTCAGTGCCATGACTGACTTCTGATCATGCATGGCAAGTGCAGACTCCATTAAGAGCACTCTAAAAGGAATGCTTCGCTCTTTAATAGTTCTGGGACAGAAGGACATGCAAATGTGACACTTGTCTAAGATTTGTCCTTCCCCCAGGCAATGAAGGCAGTCAGCATGTGGCTTGCTGACTGGCATGGACCTGCAGCATGCTGGGCAGGCTTTGAAGCCAGGGGAGTGGGGCATGCCCAGACCCCCAGGCAGAGTCTCGTCAAAAGAATTGAAAGTCCAACAATTTACTACTACTACTTAAACCCTTGTACGCTGAGTGGAGCATAGGTCATCTACAAGTCTTCTCCACTTCACTCTGTCTTGAGACAAAACCTCTAGATGACTCCAGGAGTACCCCAGTTGTTGTCCTTCAATCTCAGTAGATCTTCTCCATGTTGTCCGAGGTCTTCCTCTTTTGCGTTTTCCTTGCAGGTTCCATGTGAGAGCTTGATGGACTATGCTGGATGATGGTGTCCAGTAGCACCTCAGAGACTAATAAAAATATATAAACAGTATCATGAGTTTTTGTGGTCACAAAGGCATTATATTTCAAACTCTGGGCTCCCTGCTCCATATTTGTCATTCAAAGAAGTGGGTTGTGCCCACAAAAGCTCATGATTCTATTTATATATTTTTGTTAGTCTCTAAAAAAACAACAATGGTCCTGTAGCACCTTAGTTACAGATTAACCCCTGAGACTTTTAAACATGCCAGGTACTTAGCATCAGAGGTGTAGCCGAGTTCGTCTCTAACTGGAAAAACTTAAAAAACAAGGAATAGTCTAGCAGCACCTTAAAGACTAACAAAACATGTAGATGGTATCATGAGCTTTTGTGGGCACAACCCACTTCTTCAGATGAATGAAGTATTAAAAGTCCAGATCCAAGAATAAATAAGGGAAGGCCAAGCAGTGGGGAGGAGGGGGGAAAAGAAAAAAAGAGAAGGGAAAAAAAAAGAGAAAGATAGTGAATTAGATTGTTCAAGTTAGAAGAGGCTTACAAGAACAATTTGCACCTCTATAAGTACCCATTGTTTGTTTTGTTTGTTTGTTTGGTTAAGTCATTAGGATGTGGAAGGTAGTGTGTGAGCCAGCCAGGTACTTAGCAATTCATTTAGAATGATCAACACTGCAAAGGGAAAAACTTAAAAAACAACAAATAGACTAGTAGCACCTTAAAGAATAACAAAACATGTAGATGGTATCATAAGCTTTCATGGGCGCAACCCACTTCGTGCTTGCTACAGCTAAGGCGGAAGCACACTCAGAAGGAACTGAGGGAGGGAGGGCCTGGGAGACAACTTATATAGTGCAGCATGTGTGCACCACTCCAGCGGGTGCAGGGGACCCCAGCTCTTACCAGTACTGCTTAGGGGAAAACTTCCAGCACTGGTATGTGCCAGGCACACACAACTATATTGAATGGACAAGCACTAGGAGAAGGAACTGCTTTTTCAGAGCTCACCATGAGAGAAGGCTGTCTGGGCAGTGAGGTGTGCTCAGAGTCAGATGCCAGCTACATGGACTTTTCCATTGATAGCAGCTTGAGCTGGAGCTCTCTGGCCTTTCAGGTTCTGGAGGTGAGCTTCTTATAGTGAGAGCACTTATTGGTAGAGTGCCCCTCATTGAGACAATGAACCCAATGAGAGTGGCCATCAGAAATAGGTATCGACATTCTACATATCAGACGCCTTTTAAAACCTGATGACCCAGGAATGTCTGTAGACCAGAAAATGGATAAGCAGTTTCTAAGTACTAATTCTAGCTATAATAAGAATTTTTTTGAACAATCTATTAATTGTGACTAAAAAGTAGAAATAACTAACAATTTTGTTAGGCTAACAAATTCTACAAATATGTAGGGAGATGGCAGTTTCCGACTGAAGCCAACGGCAACAGAGAAGGAACTGAGGGATCAGTTGGCTACGCATGCACAGTAGCCGTTCCAAACAATGCGTGCCAGCTGCCCCATGTGCACAGACTACAAGAGCACTGCTTTCTTCATTCTCCAACTAAAGGTGCAGCAGCACCAAAACATCTAAGCGGAGCATCCTCAGGGGACACACCTCAAAAAAGAAGAATTTGTATAGTAGGCATGTTGACATCTATTGAACCAAACTGTAAACTCTATATAATAGAAACCACTTTAAGCCGGGGGTGCTACACTGAAAAAAAGAGAATTCACATTTATAATTGTTTTAATATATCAGCATTAAGGAACTCCACAAGTATTCAGCTCCTCAACTTGGATTAAAGGGATATTAAGACCAAGTGGGCTGATAGATGCCAGGAGTTTTCTTTTCTTTTTTCTTCCCTATTTCAGATCTGTCCCTTCTTCTCCTACCCCTTCATCCTCTCTTTTGTAAGGCAGGAATGCTTCTTGGGAGAGGTGCAGTCTCCATCCCCAGCTGACAGTTAAGTGATCACTTTTCCCCTACTTGGTCTCCTGATGGCTTTGTTTGCCTGGCATTTGTAACAGTTTGAGCATTCACTAATATGGTGCCTTCTGCTGGTCTACCCAGAATTAGCTCTTCCAGAACTAGAGTGCCCCCTTTTGGCCAGAGTCATGCTTGTCTTCTCCACTACTTCAGGCACTATGTCCATCCCAGTCCACAAGGCCCCTTTCCTCATAGTACTCACAACACTGCTTGAGTAGTCGCCGAAGGTGAGCATAGAGGGTCAGCAACGATTGCGTGGTGATAGGAGAAGACCACATTGTTGTGCGTGCTGGGGGTCACTGCTATTGACTCCAGTGATCGGTGCCAATGTAAGGAGTATGTATGGTACTGGATCCACGGTGGCCATTGGGGTTGGTATTGCTGAGGTGGATAAGGCCACTGGTGGTTAAATCCAGTGTACTGTGGACAATGGCATGATGGTCGGTGCCTAATTGAATGCCATGATGCTACTGAGCCAGTTGGTGACAAATGTTGGGAGGAGAACCTGCTCCCATGACAAATGCTGCGTCCGGTGCCTGGAGAGGATGGTGTAGACAAAAAAGAGATGTTTTCAGAGGAGTGCGGGTGTGGGCTAGACTCCATAATTATGGGAGAGTGGGGAAGTGAATTGTCTATTGGCACCCGTGGTGATGGTGCCGGTGGCAATGGTGTCCAATGCCACATCTCCGTCTTCTTCTGGGATTTCGCCTCTGGTGCCAGTGTGTGTTTAGGTGCTGGTGCATGGCGGGAATCAGAAGACTGTGCCGGTGCCACCATATCCATCAGCACCGACAGCATATCCACTGTGGTCAGTGCGGGGTAAGAGTCTGTGTTGGAAGGTACAGAGGAGCTGATTTTCCTCTTCAACTTCAACTCTGCTCTTTCCGTCAGTGCAGCTTTTCACTTTTCTGTGATGCCAGAGACGGACAGCACTGGTGAACATGCGGCACAGGATGTTGATGGTACAGCCAGCAAGGTCTGTGCTGGAGAAGCCCAGGACCAGTGGGAGCCCTGTGGAGGGGATGAATTGGCTCTTTTTTGTGCAATCGATTCCGAAGGCACTGCTGTCTTCAACTCCTGTGGCTGAAGGGATTTCTCCCACAGCAAGTTCTCAAGCCTCATTTTCCGGTCTTTCCTCGCTCTTGTGGTCATACCCTGGCAGTATGGGCATTTCTGCACCACATGGCCTTCGCCAAGGCATTTTATGCAGGAAGCATGCCCGTCCAAAACAGGCATCAAGTTTCTGCATGAGTCACATTTTTTTAAAACTGGGCGAACCTGGCATGGTGAGAGAACTAGGGTACACAGAACTTGGAGAAAAGAAGAAAAAACTGAGGAGCAACTTCTTTTTAAAGGAAAAATGAACTAGGGCTAACTAACAACTGCCTAAGAACTACTACAACTATGAAAACTAACTAATTTTTTACTTTTTTCAGTAAGAAAAGCACTGCTCCAAAATTCCATCTTCTGCTGAGGATGGTAAAAAAGGAATTGAGCAGACCCGTGCCGCACAGCTAACAAACAAAAACAGCACGAGACCGCAACTGTGCTTGCGCAATTTGGGAAGGCACTGCTAGGTTAAAAACCTCCACTCATAGGTGTTGGTGTGTCCTTGTGCCGAAGTGGAGCACCCACAGGGACACCACTAGACGGAGAACTGGATGATCAGAGCCTAAGCACCACCTGCCTGTTGTAGGATGGCCATTGGCATCAGAGATGTGAGTCACAACAGTGTGACATTGAAAGCACCCAGACTTGCAGAATAGGTGATATAATCCAGGAACTGTGTCATCCCTGCCATACAGCCTTGGTGCCTTTTAAATGCCTTGATGAAGTAGCTCCCACCTAGGCCACTCACCAACAGCCTGTCACTATGCAAACCATACCTTGAATGAATGTGTGAACTACAGCCCGCCAGACACACAGTTTACATTCTAGCACTCATCTTCCTTGATTGTACTGAAGGGTGACCACAACACAATCACAGTCTTAGATTTTTCCAGAAATGTATGATGTCCTATACTGTCCAGCCCACTCCTGGATGGAACAAGTTATATTATGTCCATTATTCCTTAAAGAGAATTATAAGCACACAATTTGTCACCCCTCATAGAGTTCACTGATGGTCTATCATGTTCAGGTTGTGATTCATCACACCTTCCAGAAGCATGGAGGCAGAGAATCTACTGGCAAGCAGGAACTGAGGGAGCTAGTAGGTTGTGAGTGCACATGCACTGCAGCTTTCTTTATGTGGAAGTTTTGGACTGACTGCTGGTCATACCAGGACTACAAAATATTGTAATCCTGACAATCTGCATTGAGGCCCTGCCCCAAAAGACCACCCTACATAGTGGGGCATCAGCAGTGATGAAGAGTCATGAACAGCAGCCGCCAATTTGTTTCTTCCATGTCTCTATCCTCCTCCTCCTCCTCCTCCTCCTCTAGGTTTCTTAGGTAAGTCAAACAGTCATCAAAATCCCCACCAGCATTTTATGGAGGTGCTTCAAATGGTGACTCCTCCATGTTGCTGGCTCCAGATGCTAGAAGCACAAAGCCTCCAAAAAAACAGCTCAGGGAGATCTATTGTGTACTTGATGGACTTCAACAGCTTTCTGTAATATGTACTGTGGACAGTCCAGTTTCCCTACACTGCAGCAGGGGTCGGAGTGGCCACAGCTGGGGAAGTCACTAAAAAGCCTGGAATATGGCAGTGTGGCTCAAGTCTGTATAATACAGTGTGGATGCTGAAGCCCTGTATTTGAAGCCCATGTCCAGATATTCTAAATCTCTGGTCATTCTGCAGTGTGAACATGTGGCTTGAAAATCCATGGATTGCACATTAGACTCCCACTAACCCTGGGTTTACAATACAACGCAGACATACCTTGTTGTTTCTCAGAGTAGCCGTTCCCACTCATGCTAAGCTGGCTAGCAACTTGAGCTAGCAGTTGAAATGAAGATAAAGGTCCAAGCTGCATGTTTGCATGTGTGATACAATAGAAAGATTCCTTTTATCCCCAAACCTGCATAAAATGGGCATAATCTGGACCAGAGTATGAACTTCAGGATTTGGCTCATAGTCAACACTCTCATTCTCCCACTCTCATGCTCAAACTGGCACGTGAACTTGTCCTCTGTCCACAGAGGAACAGACATAGGCAAACATAACTACTCTGCACACACAGAGGCATGCTAAGAACACAAGCAACACAAACATCAGGTATGGAACATGACCTACACATAATCTCACACACAAACACTATGGAAAAGTTCTATAAAATTAATAGCAAAGGATATCCTTTCAGTAGAAGATTTCAACCAACCTATGGACTTTTATAGCAGGCATATAGGAATTTCTTAAATTCTACAAGGTTGTTTAAATTGTATAGGTTTTAGTTCAATGTCTTCTATAGAAATCTATTTAATTTTCCTAATTTTTTTGCTGATTTAATCTCTGTATCTTGCATGCTTATAGCTCTGTGACATGAATCAGCCACAGACAGAGATATATACATAGAAAAAAAAGTGAAACACCTAAGACATCTACAGAGACATGCAAACACAGAGAAAAATACTTGTTTCCATATGCATTTGGGTTTATGTTTGTGTGATGCACCATGCACTTACACATCCACCCACCGAAACACAGATATTTTCCCCTAAGCCTTTCATTTCTGGGCTGGAAATCTCATCTTTGAGGTGGCTTTTACTGCAGTGGCAAACCTGCCCCCTTAGTGAGGATATCTGTAGAGGGCTGACACATCTGATAACACTGGCAAGAAGCACTCACAATATGGGGGAAGAGAAAGTATTCCCAGTGTAACCCTCTTTTTCCTCCCCGGGTTACGCGGGAGCAGGTCACACTCACAGGTGTGCCTGGGCGCCTCATGGTTTTAACATAAAAGGAAATCCTGAGTTCCCCAATGGTGATGTTGTTTAGTTGGGGAAACCCTATTCACCCCCCTGCTGTAGTCCCTTTCTCATAAAGAATATACAATGGTGGTGCCTCCACCTGGCTGGCCCTGTACACACTTAATGGTGTGCCTTGGGAGCCTCCAGGAATAAAGTTATTCCAGCAATAATCTGGATCTGACTCCAGGACAACAATTATAAATAATATACATCTAATTGATTACATTAAAATGAACACACCTTTACTTAACAACTTAAAGAAACAGGATTTAACAGATTAACAGTGAATAACATCAATTAACAAAGTACACAGAAGTAATAGAAACTTATCTAGCTGGCATTTGCACTGCCACCATTTATCCCACCCCAGAGTGTGCACTCTTCTGGACTCAGAGTCCCAAATTCTGCAGCTGTCGTGGAGTGTGTGTGTGGGGGGGGGGGGGTCTGTCCAGGCAGCACTTTCCCAAAGAGCCCATTTACTTACAGCCTCCTTCTGTGTGCTGACTGTAGTGTAGTCCTTCTGAGCCACAGGCACAGCCAGAGTCTCTCCTCTCTAGGGCAATAAGCTGCCCCAGACGCAGCCTGCTAGATCCAAGTACCAAAGGCTCTCAGTCCCAGTCTGTAGCTGCAACATAACAGCTCCTGGACTGGATAAGGCTCCTCCACAGCAACCTGGCTCCTTTTGTCCCAAAATGGAGAGCTCCCCTGAATGCTGAGAGCCTCAGACAAAACTTCACTTCCTCATTTCCTCAAGGGCTCATGGGAATTGTTGTCCCTAGAGCTAGATTGCAGCACACAGGATCCTCCCAGAAAAAAGTCAGAGGCACCCTTTTGTAAGGGGACTACACCAGCTACACAAGAAATTCCCTAGGGGAAGCCATGTTCATAAAGAACCCAGACTGAATTTCAAACCCAAGGGATTCCAACTCAATCAAAACAGAGGCCAACCCTGATTGGGGTTTTCTGTCGCTGTAGTTTTTCCACGCCTGAGAGGTGGTAACTACCTTGATAAAATAATTATTTTATCAACCTACTGGTGGTTATACCAGGGCTCATGTTGGCTCAACTACATCTCTGATTTTTCATACTCCATGAGTGACATACTGGATCTACCTAAGTTTTAGGTGTCCATCCGGCCTTTGTCTCTGCAGCTGTGTTCTCCCCACATTCCTACATCTTTACAAAGTCCTTGGTACTTTCCTCTAAGCCCAGGCAGGCAGCAGGTAATCAGTCACAGGTGCACTGGACTTTGCTCCAGCTTAAAAGGCAACTCACCCTGTGATAGGGGAAACTGTTGGAGAGTTCTCTCCACTGCCCTTATTCCCTCCATTCACCTTATCCTCTCTTTACCCCTGCCATACCTACACAGATGGCATTTTAGCAATTCTGCTGGGTTATTGGAGTTCTTTTTGCATGACTTAAGTTTCTGAGCAGTTTAACATTTCATAGTTAGGTATTCTAAACAATCAGTGTTGTGTAATCAGTAGTGCTTTTGCACTCATAGGTATTCAGACCAATCTCTATTTCGAAACCATGATTTGCCAATGCAAATAAATACAAACTTTATTTACACTCAGTTACTTGCAGGTGCAATTCAAGTAATTTGGATGTATAAAAGCCATGGTGCTTGGCCCTAAAAGCAGTGATCGACTTAAGGCCAGGCTAAAAATCTTACTCTGAGTTTTTATTTGTTTGTTTGCATGTTTCATTGCTAGAGCTACCCATTCTACCCCATAAGAAGAACTTCTACAATGGTTTGGACGTGCGTTGTAAATCTAAGCCCTTGGTTAACAGTGTGAAAACAAACATGAATTAACTATAAAGGAAACAAGGCCTAAGCCAATGAGTAGAGTTTAGGCTTCTTTTAACAAAAAACTACTCTTCACTTTTCAAACTACAGGAAGTAGCTTGTTTTTGTATTTCAGATTTTAGCTGAAACTGTCAGATCTTTGTAATGGAAGATGATGAAGGAAGGTGGAATAATGTGAACACAAGGAAAGTAACAAAGGAAATCTATATATGGAGCTATTCAGCCTAGACACATAATTTATATAACCACCAATTAGAGCAGACTCAGATTGAGAAGAAGGCAAGAACAGTTAGCAGCCTGGACAGCAAATGAGAACAAGTACTGATGAGAGAAAACAGAGAGGACAACTCAGCAAGATATTTTGCACTGAGATTCAGTAGTGAAGAATAGCTCTGGCTACAAACCATAATCCAGTTGTAATGCACGTGTAGATTTAAGTGCAAACAGTCTTAAATATTTGATGGATGACTGGGAAGAGGAAACAGAAAACAGAAGTAATAGCTTTTAACAGCATAGCACAAAAATTGCACCAGCAGGCATACATTTCTTATGATGATGACAACCCATGTCTGGCTGCTGTATCATGATCCCAGAGAATCTGATTCGCAAACACAGGAATAATAAAAGCTTCAGTTAAAACAACCCTTCGGTTTCATCTCCTTATCCTAAAGGGACAGCCAGCCACTCTTTTAGCAAGTTGATAAAGCCAGAGTAAATGCAATATAACCAAAGAAGCAATCTTAGATATTTTCAAACCCACAATATATGGATTATGCTATGTTCCTAGAATACACACAGAGAAATTAGATACAAGCTCCCCCACCCCCAAATACCCTTGCTAGAAGGGTACAATCTAACACTTCCGTTTCTTAGAATTCAGAACACCCCCACACAAAACCCCCCAAACAAAGAAAACTGGGTGTTCTCTAAAGCAGCAAGGCACAATTTAAGATGGCTCTTTTCAGACTGAATTTGATTGCTAGCCAGGGGCTCGATAGCAAAGTGTGCAAACATGATCAGGAATAAAAACAAAACAACCAAAGAACTCCTGAGTTATAGCTTGGAATTCTAACACAATTCTCAGTACACCATAAATTACATAGTATCATAGGGCTGGAAGAGACCTCAGGAGGTCATTGAGTCCAGCCCCCTGCCCAAAGCAGGACCAATCCCAATTAAATCAACCCAACCTCGGCTTTTGTCAAGCTGAGACTTAAACACCTCTAGGGATGGAGAGTCTACCACCTCCCTAGGGAACACATTCCAGTGCTTCATCACCCTCCTAGTGAAATAGTTTTTCCTAATATCCAATGTTGACCTCCCCCATTGTATCATGAGACCATCGCTCCTTGTTCTGCCAACTGTCACTACCGAGAACAGCCTGTCTCCATCCTCTTTGGAACCTCCCTTCAGGAAGTTGAAGACTGCTATCAAATCCCCCCCTCACTCTTCTCTTCTGCAGACTAAAGAAGGCCACATGCCTCAGCCTCTTCTCATTGGTCATGTACTCCAGTCCCCTAATAATTTTGGTTACCCTCCGCTTGACCCTCTCCAATGCGTCCACATCCTTTCTATAGTGGAGGGCCCAGAACTGGACACAGTACTCCAGATGTGGCCTCACCAAAGCCAAATAAAGGGGCATAATCACTTTTCTAGATGCTCCTCCTAATGCAACCTAATACACCATTAGCCTTATTGGCTACAAGGGCATACTGTTGACTCGTACCCAGCTTCTCATCCACTGTAATCCCCCTTTTCTGCAGAACTGCTACTTAGGCAGTCAGTCCCCAGCCTGTAACAATGCTTGGAATTCTTCTGTCCCAAGTGCAGGACTCTACACTGGTCCTTGTTGAATCTCATCAGATTTCTTTTGGCCCATTCCTCCAATTTGTCTAGGTCACTCTGGACACTATCCCTGCCCTCCAGCATATCTACCCCTCTCCCTAGCTTAGTGTCATCTGCACACTTGCTGAGGATGTAATCCATCCCCTCTTCCAGGTCATTAATAAAGATGTTGAACAAAACCGGCCCTAGAATCGATCTTTCAGGAACTCCACTTGAAACCGACTGCCAGCCAGACAGCAAGCTGTTGATCACTACCCGATGGGCCCGGCAATCTAGCCAGCTTTCTATCCATCTTACAGTCCATTTATCCAATCCATACTTCCTTAAATTGCTGGCAAGAAAATTGTGGGAGACCGTATCAAAAGCTTTGCTAAAGTCAAGGTAAATATATATCACATCCACTGACTTCCCCATATCCACAGAGCCAGTTACCTCAGCATAAAAGCTAATCAGATTGGCCAGGCATGACTTGCCCTTGATGAATCCATGTTGACTATTCCTGATCTCTTTCCCCTCTTCCAAGTGCTTCAAAATGGATTCTTTGAGGATCCCCTCCATGATTTTTCCAGGGACTGAGGTAAGGCTGACTGGTCTGTAGTTTCCTGGATTGTCCTTCTCTCCTTTTCAAAAGACGGGCACTACATTTGCCTTTTTCCAGTCATCTAGGACATCGCCCGATCTCCACAACTTTTCAAAGATAATGGCCAAAAGCCCTGCAATGACATTTGCAAACTCTCTCAGTACCCTTGGATGCATTAAATCTGGACCCATGGATTTGTGTATGTCTAGCTTTTTTAAATAGTTCTTAACCTGTTCTCTCTCAACCGAGGGCTGCCCACCTCCTTCCCATACTGCGTTGCCTAGTGTAGTAGTCTGGGAGCTGACCTTGTCTGTGAAGACAGAGGCAAAAAAAGCATTGAGTACTTCAGCTTTTCCCACATCATCTGTCATGAGGTTTCTTCCCTCATTCAGTAAGGGTTCCACACCCTCTATGATCACCCTCTTATTGCTAACATGCCTGAAGAAACCTTTCTTGTTACTCTTCACATCCCTTGCTAGCTGCAATTCCAATTATGCTTTCGCCTTCCTGATTACTCCCCTGCATTCTCGAACAATATATTTATACTCCTCCCTGGTCATCTGTCCAAGTTTCCACTTCTTATCAGCTTCCTTTTTGTGTTTAAGCTCGCCAAGCATTTCCCTGGTAAGCCAATCTGGTTGCCTACCATATTTGCTTTTCTTACTGTGCATCGGGATAGTTTGTTCCTGTGCCTTCAGTAAGACTTCTTTAAAATACTGCCAGCTCTCCTGGACTCCTTTCACCTTTATGTTAGCATCCCAGGGGATCCTGCCCATCATTTCTCTGAGGGAGTCAAAGTCTGCTTTATTGAATTGCAGGGTGTGTATTTGGGCGTGTATTTTGCTGTGCTCCTTTCTTCCTTTGGTCAGGATCCTGAAATCTACCATCTATGATCACGTGGCTGGCAACCTTGGCAGCAGTCTACTTCCCCTACTAGTTCTCCCCTGTTCGTGAGCAGCAGGTCAAGCTGTGCATGGCCCCTGGTCAGTTCCTTCAGCACTTGTACCAGGAAGTTATCCCCAATATTCTCCAAAAACTTCCTGGATTGCCTGTGTACTGCTGTATTGGTCTCCCAACAGATGTCATGGTGATTAAAGTCCCCCATGAGATCCAGAGCCTGTGATCTGGATGCTACTCTTAGTTGTCTGAAGAAAGCCTCATCTACCTCATCCACCTGATCTGGTGGTCTATAGCAGACACCAACCACAACATCACCTCTGTAGCTTCCGCCTCTAAACTTAACTCAAAGACTCTCAACAGGCTTTTCTCCCCTTATATATTGGAGCTCTGAGCAATCACACTGCTCTCTTACATACAGTGTAACCCCTCCTCCTTTTCTCCCCTGCCTGTTCTTCCTGAACAGTTTATACCCTTCCATGATAGTGCTCCAGTCATGTGAATCATTCCACCAAGTCTCCATTATTCCAATCAAATCATAGTTCTTTGATTGTGCTAGGGCTTCTAATTCTTCCTGTTGATTTCCCAGGTTTCTCTAGCATTTGAATCAGGGATCCTCCTTTGTTGCTCCTTTCTCCTTGTGTTTCTTCCCAGTATCCCACTTCCCCACTTACTTCAGGGATTAGGTCACCAACCCCCAACGAACCTAGTTTAAAGCCCTCCTCACTAGGTTTGCAAGCCTGAGAATCATAGAATCATAGAACACTAGAACTGGAAGGGACCTCGAGAAGTCATCGAGTCCAGTCTCCTGCCCTCACGGCAGGACTCAGTACTGTCAAGACCATCCCTGACACATGTCTATCTAACCTGCTCTTAAATATCTCCAGAGATGGAGATGCTACAACCTCCCTAGGCAATTTATTACAGTGTTTAACCATCCTGACAGTTAGGAAGTTTTTCCTAATATCCAACCTAAACCTCCCTTGTTGCAATTTAAGCCCATTCCTTCTTCTCCTATCCTCAGAGACGAAGGAGAACAATTATTCTCCCTCCTCCTTGTGACACCCATTTAGATACCTGAAAACCGCTATCATGTCCCCTCTCAGTCTTCTCCTTTCCAAACTAAACAAGCCCAATTCTTTCAAGTCTTCATTCATAAGTCATGTTCTCTAGACCTTGAATCATTCTTGTTCCTCTTCTCTGGACCTTCTCCAATTTCTCCACATCTTTCTTGAAATGTGGTGCCCAGAACTGGACACAATACTCCAACTGAGGCCTAATCAGCACAGAGTAGAGCAGAAGAATGACTTCTTGTGTCTTGCTCATAACACTCCTGTTAATGCATCCCAGAATCATGTTTGCTTTTTTTGCAACAGTGTCACACTGTTGACTCATATTTAGCTTGTGGTCCACTATGACCCCTAGATCCCTTTCGGCAGGACTCATTCCTAGATAGTCACTTCCCATTCTGTATGGGTGAGACTGCTTGTTCCTTGCTAAGTGGAGTACTTTGCATTTGTCCTTATTAAACTTCATCCTATTTACCTCAGACCATTTCTCCAGTTTGTCCAGATCATTTTGAATTATGACCTATACTCCAAAGGAGTTGCAACCTCTCCCAGCTTGGTATCATTTGCAAACTTAATAAGCATACTCTCTATGCCAATATCTAAATTGTTGAAGATATTGAACAGAACCGGTTCCAAAACAGACCATTGTGGAACCCCACTTGTTATGCCCTTCCAGCAGGATTGTGAACCATTAATAATTACTCTCTGAGAATGGTTATCCAGCCAATTATGCATCCACCTTAGAGTAGCCCCATCTAAGTTGTATTTGCCTAATTTATTGATAAGAATATCATGCAAGACCGTGTCAAATGCCTTACTAAAGTCTACGTATACCACGTCCACCGCTTCTCCTTTATCCACAAGACTCGTTATCCTATCAAAGAAAACTATCAGATTGGTTTGACATGATTTGTTCTTTACAAATCCATGCTGGTTGTTACCTATCACCTTATTATCTTCCAGGTGTTTGCAGATGAATTCCTTAATTACTTGCTCCATTTTCTTTCCTGGCACAGAAGTTAAACTGACTGGTCTGTAGTTTCCTAGGTTGTTCTTATTTCCCTTTTTATAGATGGGCACTATATTTGCCCTTTTCCAGTCTTCTGGAATCTGTCCCATCTTCCACAATTTTTCAAAGATGATAGCTAAAAGCTCAGATACCTCCTCTATCAGCTCCTTGAGTATTCTAGGATGCATTTCATCAGGCCCTGGTGACTTGCAGACATCTAACTTTTCTAAGTGATTTTTAACTTGTTCTTTTTTTATTTTATCTTCTAAACGTACCCCCTTCCCACTAGTATTCACTATGTTAGGCATTCCTTCATCAGACTTCTTGGTGAAGACCGCAACAAGAAGTCATTACACATCTCTGCCATTTCCAAGTTTTCTCTTACTATTTCTCTCTCCTCACTGAGCAGTGGGCCTACCCTGTTCTTGGTCTTCCTCTTGCTTCTGATATTTTATAGAGTGTCTTCTTGTTTCCCTTTATGTCTGTAGCTAGTTTGAGCTCTTTTTTGCCTTTGCCTTTCTAATCTTGCCCCTGCATACCTCTATTGTTTGTTTACATTCATCTTTTATAATTTGTCCATGAAGATGCTCTTTCCTTTCTTGGTTAGGTGAATCCCATCTCTTCCTAGCAATCCTTGTGCCCGGAACAGCATCCCATGGTCAAAGAAACCAAAGCCCTCTCTCTGACACCACCTGTGCAACCACAAATTTACTTTGACGATTCCTACCTGGACCTTTTCCTTCAACTGGAAGGATGGACAAGAACACCACTTGTACTTCAAATTCCTTGATCCTTCTTCCCGGTGCTACATAATCTGCAGTGACCTGCTCAACGTCACTCTTGGCCGTATCATTAGTTCATAGATGGGGAAGCAGGAAGAGGTAGTGATTCAAAGGTTTGATCAGTTTTGGAAGACATCCTGAATTTTAGCTCCTGGTAAGCACTCTCGAGATTCCAGGTCTGCACATCAGATGGATGAGTCTGTCCCACTTAGGGGGGAGTCCCCGACCACCGCCACCTGTCTTCTTCTCTTGGGGGCGGTGGTCATGGAACTCCCATCCCTAGGACTATGCATCCCATGCCTTCCGGTCGATGGGGTCATCTTCTGATCTCTTCCCTGAGAGGTCCCTGCCAAAGCATTCTCCACCATAGTGCCTGTGCAGGGACCCTGAAAGTGGTTGGTTACTTCTACTGGAATCGGGGATACCTGAGTTGGCTTTCTTCTCCTGGAGGTTACATGCTGCCAGTTTTCTTCCTTGTTCTGTACTGCCCTCACTGGTTCTTCAGCCTGCTGTGCCTGCAGTATTAAATGCTGCCGTCTATCAAGGAAGTCTCCATCTTCTCTGATGGAACATAGGGTTGATACTTGGGCCTCAAGTCCTCTAATTTTTTCTTCCAAAATGACGACCAGCTTGCACTTAGTGTAGATTAAATCCCTTCTATCTTCCGAGAGGAAGATAAACATGGCATAAGCTATACAGGTAACAACAGCACACCTATCACTATCCATACCCGCCTTCCTTCAGAGAGATTCCTCAGATGTTTGTAATGCCCCCTTGAAGGGCAGAAGAGAAATAAAATGCAAGAAAAAGACCACCAAAATGCAGGAAGAAGACTATGGGGCTTCTCCCAAGGCGAACTCCCAGGCAAACTCCCTTGTTGGCTGCTCACTGTGTTTGCTCTGGCTGCCTTTTTATAAGGCTGCTGGCTAGGCCCGACTCAAAGCCTTGCCTCTAATCCAATCAGCCCCTGAAGGCACACCTGGAACAAAGCACTCCCAATTCACACTTTTCAAACTGCTGCTCTTTTCAAACCACCAAACACACAGTCAAACAAATGCTCACAGACAGACAGACACTTGGATACTCATCCCACCAGCTCACAACACAGCTCCCTAAAAGCCACACTTACCTGAGCTCCTCTTGGACATTTCCGAGGCAAACTCCCTTGTTGGCTGCTGTCCTGTTCACAATTACAGATGAACCCCTGGTGTAAGGGTATGATTCTGGGATGGCTACTTCTAGCAGAAACCAAGTCACAATAACTCAAATTTAACCACTGAACAGAGGCTCTGCTGCCATCCAGTGGAATATAGGAGTGTGTGGACCACAGCAGCACTCCCATTTCCTCAAAGCATCAGCTGCCAGAAAAATCAATGGGTCCTTTGGAATATCTGGGCTAAAATGAGAAGCTGAGGAGCAAGACATTGCAGGGATAGCAAATATTCTATTTCTGAATCTGCAACACAGAGGATGTTGGAAGAGAAACCAATGTTTTTTCAGAGCAAGAACAGATCCTGGAGTATAAATGATAAATTTATAACAAATTTGGTAACAGGTTACCAGGCTCATAGGGTTACACCCAAAAGTAACAGGCTGCTGCTGTTACCAAAAACATGCATTTCACTAAACTCAGCAGAACAGCATGATAGCCAACTACTGTGTTTATTTTTTTTAAAAGGCAGCTGAAGTGATCCTGAGCATTATACAGAAATCTTATATCTCAACACTAGCAAATGGGATTAAACAATTAAAAGCAGAATTACAAAATACCTAGATGAACACTAGGTGACAGAGGGTATGTCTACACTAGCCCCCTAGATTGATCTAGGGAGGCTAATGAGGGCGACCGAAATTGCAAATGAAGCGCGGGATTTAAATATCCCGCGCTTGATTTGCATGTTCCCGACAGGTCGCCATTTTAGAAATTGACTAGTCCGAAGTAACTGCCCGTGTCTACACGCGGCGGTGAAACGGGATTCTGAAATAAAGCCCTAAATTGAATTAGCTGGTAAACCTCACTGCAGGAGGAATACCAGCTAATTCGATTTAGGGCTTTATTTCGGAATCCCGTTTCACTGCTGCGTGTAGACGCGGTCAGTTACTTCGGGCTAGTCAATTTCTAAAATGGCGACCGGCCGGGAACATGCAAATCAAGTGCGGGATATTTAAATCCTGCGCTTCATTTGCAATTTCGGTCGCCCTCATTAGCCTCCCTAGATCGATCTAGGGGGCTAGTGTAGACATACCCAGAGACAAACCAGAATGGCTTCTGAAAAGAAAAATAATTTTCATTATTTCATTATATAATCAAAAATCACTACAACGTTAGAATTATGTGTGCATGTCAGCAAGATAATGGACACAAGAGAAAGTTCTGCCATGAACTGGAAACTGGAAAAGAAATTAAACACACAGGGGTAAATGGTCAATTTTGACCACTGGATGTCCACAAAGGTGTGCTACAGGGTTCCATACTTGGGCCCCTATCCTGTAACTAGATCTTTGATAAAGGAATCTCTATTGATACTGACAGGGCTCTTTGCAAAAACAGTATTTTGCCTGGATGTAGTTAGATCTGGTATTATTAAATGTATTAATCAATCTAGAAGATAGGATGAGTAGTGAAAAAAGTTACCTGTTTCTGTAACTGATGTTTGAGATGTGTTGCTCATGTCCATTTAACATAGTTGTGTGCGCTCACCACATGGACCGATACCAGAAGATTTTTCCTTCAGCAGCACCCAAAGGGGTCTGGGTCTCAGTGCCCCCTGGAGTGGTGCACACATGCCGAGCTATATAGAGCACTCCCAGGCCTCTCCCTTCTCGGTTCCTTTTGCCGAAAAGACTCCAACAGCAAGGACAGAGGGTGGGAGGTGAGAAACACGTGGACACGAGCAACACATCTTAAAGAACACCAGTTACAGAAACAGTTAACTATTTTTTTCTTCTTCGAGAGCATGCTCATGTCCATTCAATATATGTGACTGCTAGCAGCATCTGTGGAGGCAGGTAGGAGACTCAAGAATATGCAGATTGCAATACCACTCTACCACAGTCCGCATCACTCCTTGCTTGTTGTGTGATTGCACAGTGGCCTGCAAAGGTGTAAACCAATGACCACATTGCTGCTCGACAGATCTCATGGACCAGGACGCTCACCAGAAAGGCTGCCAACAAGGCCTGGGCCCTAGTCTAATGAGCTTTGACCAAATCTGGGGTTGAAATGCCCGTGAGGTCATAACACATGCAGATGCAGGCAGTAATCCATCTAGATATCCTCTGGGATGACACCAGATGGCTTTTCATCCTATCTGTATAGGACACAAACAGATATGTGGACTTCTGGAAGAGATTTGTTCTTTCCAAATAGAATGCTAGGGCCCTCCTGACATCTAGAGTGTGCAGACATCATTCCTCATTGGTTGCATGAGGCTTTGGGTAGAAGACTGGGAGGAAGAAATCTTGGCCCATGTGAAACACCAAGACTATCTTCCGGAGGAAGGCCGGGTGCGGCCTAAGGTGCACTTTATCTGTGAAGGAGATGGTATATGGCAGCTCCAATGTTAGGGCTAGTAGCTCAGAGACTTTCCTAGTCAATGTAATGGCAAATAGAAAAGCCACCTTCACTGACGGTAGTGAAAGGCGGCAGGTGGTCAGTGGCTCAAATGGAGGACTGGTGAGTCTAGCAAGGACCAGGTTGAGATCCCATTGTGGGAGAGGGGCCGATGTCTGTGGAAATGCCTTTTCCAGCCCCTTTTGGAAGCAATGAGAGAACAGTGAGCACCCTTGGACCAGTGGATGGAGGACCAAGATCACTGCTAGATGCACCTTAATTGAGGCGAGCCCAAGACATTCTTGTTTCAGATGGACTGTAAGATGGATAGAAAACTGGCTAGATTGTCGGGCCCAACGGATAGTGATCAACAGCTCGATGTCAGGTTGGCGGTTGGTTTCTAGCGGAGTGCCCCAAGGATCGGTTCTAGGGCCAGTTTTGTTCAACTCTTTATTAATGACGTGGAAGAGGGGATGGATGGTACCTTCAGCAAGTTTGCGGATGACACTAAGCTAGGGGGAAAGGTAGATAAATTGGAGGGCAGGAATAGGGGCCAGAGTGACTTAGGCAGATTAGAGGATTGGGCCAAAAGAAATCTGATGAGGTTCAACAAGGACAAGTGTAGAGTCCTGCACTTGGGATGGAAGAATCCCAAGCATTCTTACAGGCTGGGGACCTACTGCCTAAGTAGCAGTTCTGCAGAAAAGGACTTGGGGATTACAGTGGATGAGAAGCTGGATATGAGTCAACAGTGTGCCCTTGTAGCCGAGAAGGCAAATGGAATATTACGTTGCATGAGGAGGAGTATTGCCAGCAGATCTAGAGAAGTGATTATTCCCCTTTATTCAGCTCTGGTGAGGCCACATCTGGAGTACTGCATACAGTTCTGGGCCCCCCACTACAGAAAGGATGTGGATGCATTGGAGAGGGTCCAGCGGAGGACAATCAAAATGATGAGGGGGCTAGAGCACATGACCTATGAGGAGAAACTGAGGGATTTGGCCTTCTTTAGTCTGCAGAAGAGAAGAGTGAGGGGGGATTTGATAGCAGCCTTCAACTTCCTGAAGGGAGGTTCCAAAGAGGTTGGAGAGAGGCTGTTCTCGGTAGTGACAGATGGCAGAACAAGAAGCAATGGTCTCAAGTTATAGTGGGGGAGGTCTAGGTTGGATATCAGGAAAAACTATTTCACTAGGAGGGTGGTGAAGCACTGGAATGGGTTCCTTAGGGACGTGGTGGAATCTCTATCCCTAGAGGTTTTTAAGTCTCAGCTTGATAAAGCCCTGGCTGGGTTGATTTAATTGGGATTGGTCCTGCTTTGGGCAGGGGGCTGGACTCGATGACCTCCTGAAGTCTCTCCCAGCCCTATGATTCTATACAAGTAGTAGTCCAGGATCAACTGGAGCGGTGCATCTGTGGGAACAACTCCCCTTTGGGACACCCAGGCCAAAAACTGCTACCACTTTGCCATGTAGTTTGAGTTAGTTGAAGGCTTCCTGCTTTCAAGGAGTGTCCTCGGAACCTCTGCTGAACACGCCAACTCCTGTTTGCTCAGCCATGGAGCAGCCACGCCGTGAGGTGAGATGGCTAAAGGTCCGGGTAAAAGACAACCGTGGTCCTGGGATAGAGGGTCTGGGCAGCATGGCAGCAGGCAAGGGGCTTGCTGCAAGAGGCTCATGATGGTGCCAAACAAATGTTGGTGGAGCCAAGCCAGTGCAATCATTATGACCCACACACAGTCCTGCCTGATCTTCTGGAGGACTCTACTGATCATTGGAAACCGTGGGATGGGGGAAACAAGTACATGAGATTGTTCATCCAGGGAAAAGAAAGGCATCAGAGACCGAGCCTGTCTCTAGGCCCATCTGTGAGCAGAAGGTGGGGCACTTTGTGTTCCATCGTGTTGCAAACACGCCCACTCGGAGCGGCGGGGGGGAGTGGACTGCGAGATGAGGGCAACTGCTAGATGCAGAGACCACTTGTCTGGGAACTCTCAGAGAACTCTCTACTCAGATGGCCCGCAACAACATTGTGTATGCCTGAGAGGTGATAAGCCGCCAAGAAGATCTGGTGGAGGGCACAGAACTCCCACAGACTGATTGCCTCCCTGCAGAGGGTGCTAAACAGACTACCTTGAACCTTAGGAAACATCTGTGTCCCTCAAAGATTGCAATGTGCAAATATGCATCTTTAAGGTCGAGAGCAGCATACCAGTCTCTCAGATCCAGGTTGGATATAACTGATGCCAAGGTGACCATGTGGAATTTGAAGTGGACTGGGTACTGATTCAAGTCTTGCAAGTCTAGAATAGGTCTGAGAGACACAGTTCCCCCTTGGCCTTGGGGATTAAAAAATAACGGGAGTAAAAACCTTGGTTGTCAGTACCTCTTCCACCGCTCCCAGGCTGAGTAGCTCTGCTACTTCGTTTGAGAAGCTGCTCATGCCGCCCAGACCTTCTATCCCTTCTCATGAGCAGGGACGAGGACGAAGGGTGTAAAGGAGGGATAGAGCCTAGCTGGAGGGTATTTCCATTCCACACATAACTTCTTACCATGCTGGAAGAAAGGGGCAGAGGCGGGACTTGAAGCGGTGGGGAGGATCCAGACTGTTCATTATGTCACCCTTGGGCGTACCCTCAAAAGGCATGCTTGCTTGAGGACTTAGTGTTGCTCGATGGGTCTTGAGAGCCCAACTGCAGTAGTTGCCCCTGTATCTTTTGGACTGGCTTCACCAGCCTCTGGATTAGGTCCTACTGGGTGGGCTGCACCTAGGGCTGAACAGGCTGGGGCTTAAACTTTTTATGCTCCAGCCCTGGTAGGTAGAGACCCAACGTTTTAAGAGTCTGCAAAGAGAGCCTTACTATCAAAGAGGAGGTCCTGAATTGAGTTTTGGGCCTCCGGAGACAGACCCGAGAGAAGAAGCCACATGGCTTTTCTTATGGATACTGCAGAAGCCAGGGACCATGCTGTCAAGTCTGCCTCATCCACCACCACCTGTAGAGGTTCACTGACTCCACCCTAAGGGAGTTGGGCAGTGGGTGGATGTAGTAGTAGTCCTGGCTCTTAGTAGGCACAAAGTACTTCCTCTTCACTCTTTTTGAACAAGGCAGGATAGATGAGGGTGTTTGCCAAAGTGAGTTGGCTATCTTGGCTACCCATCCATGTAGGGAAAGGCCAGTATTACTAGTGTGCCCTGGCCCAGGACCCCAAGGAGCGAGTCCAAGACATCCTGGACTTCCTCTGCTTGCAGCAGGAGGTTTGCAGCCACCTGCTTGAGCAAGTCCTGGTGGGCCTTTGTATCATCTGGAGGTGGGGCCACAAAGGCCTCGTCTGCCAAGAAGGACAATGAGGTCTGGTCCTCTTGATCCTTATCCACTGATCCCTCCTCCAGTCTGGGGGTGAGATGATGAAGAGTGATTGATAACTTGCAATATGTAATTGTGGGCATAAATGAAAAGTTCAATGTGTGGGACAGGGCTGCCAGTGAGTGGGATAGGAATGCAGGGCAGGGTCTGGAAGGGAGTTTGGCAGTAGGAGAGGGTGTGAGGTGGGGGGTATGAGAGGGAGTTTATGAGCAGGAGCGGGTTAGGGGAATAACGCAGAAAAGGCGAGAGGGTGAAAATGCAGCCAAATAGCTAGTTGGGGAAGGAGGCAAAGTGGTGGAGAGTAAAGGAAAGTGCAGCTTCTGCAAAGAAAAATTGTATCCCCCTTCACATCTTCCCTCTCCTCCAGCCTTGCTCCCCTCAGCCCCATGATCCCCACCCAGCCTGATTCCCCACATTGCCCTATGCCCCTCAGTGCAACCCCTACCCCCTCTCATCCTGCCCCTGCAGCCTGATCCCTTGCAATGCCCCATCCTCCCTCAGTGCAACCTCTTCCTCCTCCCATCCTGCCTCCACATCCTCCTTCAAAACCCCTGCTGCCCCAACCCACATCCCTGTGCCCCCAGCACACTCACCGGAAGGGCAGCAGTGCTGGGGTGAGGAGAGGCAGGGGGCAAAGTATCTTCCCTCTGAACCAGCACTTTTCCGGCAGGCTAAGGGTCCGGGGCAAGCAGAGCCCGAGACTGCCCAGGGATGGCCCCAGCCCAGATAGGCCCAGCAGGGTGCTGGGGAAGGGGCTCCCTGCCCCGACACACAGCCCACAGGGAGCAGCCTGGGTCCCAGAATGCCACATTGTGACCAGCATCCAGATCAAGCTCTGTGGAGCCTGTAGCCAAGGGGAGAGGGGTTATTTAACCCCTTAGCTCCTGGGAGTTGAATGCCCAGGCTGGGCAAGGACAGCCCCAGGGATGCATGTGTGCCTCTCTCACCTCCCCCTTTCCCCAGCAGGAAGCCAGAGCTATTGCTCTAGCCTGAAGCTGCACAGCTGAGGCTGGAAAAAAAAAACCCAGCAAGCAAATGGTCTGGTAGTACTTTATAGACTAACAAAACATGCAGATGGTATCATGAGCTTTCATGGGCACAGCCCACTTCTTCAGATGACCAGAGTTATGATTAGAGGATAAGGAAACTTGAAATAAACAGTAGAAGCGGGGGGGGGAGGGGCAGGGAACATAAGAATAGCCGTACTGGGTCAGACCAAAGGTCCATCTAGCCCAGTAGCCTGTCTGCTGACAGTGGCCAGCGCCAGGTGCCCCAGAGGGGGTGGACCCAAGACAATGATCAAGCGATTTGTCTCCTGCCATCCATCTCCAGCCTCTGACAAACAGAGGCCAGAGACACCATTTCTATCCCCTGGCTAATAGCCTTTTATGGACCTAACCTCCATGAAATTATCTAGCTTCTCTTTAAACTCTGTTAGAGTCCTAGCCTTCACAGCCTCCTCTGGCAAGGAGTTCCACAGGTTGACTACACTCTGTGTGAAGAAGAACTTTATTAGTTTTAAACCTGCTACCCATTAGTCTCATGTGGTGTCCTCTACTTCTTCTATTATGGGAACTAACAAATAACTTTTCTTTATTTACCCTCTCCACACCACTCATGATTTTATATACCTCTATCATATCCCCCCTCAGTCTCCTCTTTTCTAAACTGAAAAGTCCCAGTCGCTTTAGCCTCTCTTCATATGGGACCCGTTCCAAACCCCTAATCATTTTAGTTGCCCTTTTCTGAACCCTTTCCAAGGCCAAAATATCTTTTTTGAGGTGAGGAGACCACATCTGTACACAGTATTCAAGATGTGGGCGTATCATAGTTTTATACAGGGGCAGTAAGATATTCTGTGTCTTATTTTCTATCCCTTTCTTAATAATTCCTAACATCCTATTTGCCTTTTTGACCACTGCTGCACACTGTGTGGAAGTTTTCAGAGAACTATCCACGATAACTCCAGGATCTCTTTCCTGATTTGTCATAGCCAAATAAGCCCCCATCATACTGTACGTATAGTTGGGGTTATTTTTTCCAACGTGCATTACTTTACACTTATCCACATTACATTTCATTTGCCATTTTGTTGCCCAATCACTCAGTTTGGTGAGATCTTTTTGACGTTCTTCACAGTCTGCTTGTGTCTTGACTATCCTAAACAGTTTGGTATCATCTGCAAACTTTACCACCTCACTGCTTACCCCTTTCTCCAGATCATTTATGAATAAGTTGAACAGGATCGGTCCCAGGACTGACCCTTGGGGGACACCACTAGTTACCCCTCTCCATTCTGAAAATTTGCCATTTATTCCTACCCTTTGTTTCCTGTCTTTTAACCAGTTCTCAATCCATGAAAGGACCTTCCCTCTTATCCCATGACAATGTAATTTACACAAGAGCCTTTGGTGAGGGACCTTGTCAAAGGCTTTCTGAAAATCTAAGTATACTGTATCTACTGGATCTCCCTTGTCCGCATGTTTGTTAACCCCTTCAAAGAACTCTAATAGGTTAGTAAGACATGATTTTCCTTTACAGAAACCATGTTGACTTTTGCCCAACAAATTATGTTCTTCTATGTGCCTCACAATTTTATTCTTTACTATTGTTTCAACTAATTTGCCCGGTACTGAAGTTAGACTTACCGGTCTGTAATTGCCAGGATCGCCTCTAGAGCCCTTTTTAAATATTGGTGTCACGTTAGCTACCTTCCAGTCATTAGGTACGGAAGCCGATTTAAAGGATAGGTTACAAACCAGAGATAATAGTTCAGCAATTTCCCATTTGAGTTCTTTTAGAACCCTTGGATGAATGCCAACCAGTCCCGGTGATTTGTTAACGTTAAGTTTTTCTATTTGTTCCAAAACCTCCTCTAATGACACTTCAATCCAGGACAGCTCCTCAGATTCATCACCCACAAAGGACGGTGCAGATTTGGGAATCTCCCTAATGTCCTCAGCCGTGAAGACTGAAGCAAAGAAATCATTTAGTTTCTCCACAATGGCTTTATCGTCCTTGATTGCTCCTTTTATATCTCGATCGTCTAGGGGACCCACAGGTTTTTTAGCAGGCTTCCTGCTTCTAATGTACTTTAAAAACATTTTGCTATTTCTTTTTGAGTTTTTGGTTAGCTGTTCCTCAAAATCTTTTTTTGCTTTTTTTATTACATTTTTACACTTGATTTGACAGTGTTTATGTTCCTTTCTATTTATCTCACTAGGATTGGACTTCCACTTCTTGAAAGATGCCTTTTTGTCCCTCACTGCTTCTTTTACACGGTGATTAAGCCACGATGACTCTTTTTTAGGTCTCTTGCTATGTTTTTTAATTTGGGGTATACATTTAAGTTTGGCCTCTATTATGGTGTCTTTAAAAAGTTTCCATACAGCTTGCAGGGATTTGGCTCTAGTCACTGTGCCTTTTAATTTCTATTTAACTAACCTCCTCATTTTTGTGTAATTCCCCTTTTTGAAATTAAATGCCAGAGTTCTGGACTGCTGAGGTGTTCTTCCCACCACAGGAATGTTAAATGTTATTATATTATGGTCACTATTCCCAAGCGGTCCTGTAACGGTTATCTCCTGGACCTGATCCTGCGCTCCGCTCAGGACTAAATCGAGAATTGTCTCTCCCCTTGTGGGTTCCTGTACCAGCTGCTCCAAGAAGCAGTCATTTAAGCCGTTGAGAAATTTTATCTCTGCTTCTCTTCCTGAGGTGACATGTACCCAGTCAATATGGGGATAATTAAAATCCCCCATTATTATAGAGTTCTTTATTTTGGTAGCCTCTCTAATATCCCTCAGCATTTCAATGTCAGTATCACTGTCCTGGTCAGGTGGTTGATAATATATCCCTACTGCTAAATTCTTATTATTGGAGCATGGAATTACTATCCATAGTGATTCTATTGAACATGTTGATTCATTTAAGATTTTTATTTCATTTGATAAATCTTATCAATGTTCTGTCACCCACCCCCCTACCTCTATGCATAAAGTATCAGGAGAAAGGGTGCTACACCTGAGTAGATAAAGATCAAAGTCAGTGGATGGATAAGGCAGGAAGGATACCATTCAGAAAGTAGTTAGCACCTTCATTGATAAAGGTTCTACCACCCCATATCTTGATTAAGTCCATAATTAATTGAATTGAATTTGCATATGTACTGTAATTCCAAGCTTTCCCTGTGGATTTGGCTTGAGGAACTGGCCTGTGACAAGACTGCCACCTTCAGATCTGTGAGATTATGGTTCGGTAAACAGAAATGTTCTGCCACTGGCTTCTGAGTATTTTCTTTACGTATATCCGATTTGTGTCCATTGATTCTTTCATGTAGAGAACGTCCAGTTTGACCAATATATTCAGTAGAGGGGCACTGTTGGCATTTGATGGCATAGATCAAATTACTAGATGAGCAGTCAAATGACCCTTTGATTTTGTGGCTTGTGTTTTTTGCTCCAGTAATGAATTCGTCAGTGTAGATATGTAGGCAGAGTTGGCATCTTTTCTGGTTGCAGGGCCAGGTTCCTGGAGGCTTATGATGTGGTTGTGTGGCATGGTTATCAGAAAGAATACATTTCAAGGTAGGGGGTTGTCTGTAAGCAAGAACAGGTTTTTCTCCCAAGGCCTCTGAGAGTGAGGGATCATTTTCCAAGATGGTTTGTAGATTGTGTATGATGCGTTGGAGGGGTCTGAGTTGTGGACTGTAAGTAACAACAAGAGGAGTTCTGTTATTTTCTCTTTTGGGTCTGTCTTGAAGTAGTTCATGTCTGGGTACTTTTTTGGCTCTGTCAGTTTGTTTTTTTACTTCCCCAGGTGGGTATCTCAGATTTATGAATGCTCTGTAAAGATCCTGTAGGTGATTGTCTCTGTCTGTGGGGTTGGAGCAAATCCGGTTGTATCGTAGGGCTTGGCTGTATACAATTGACTGAAAAATGTGTCTGGGATGGGAGCTGGAAGCATGAAGGTAAGTGTAGCGGTCTGTGGGTTTACGATATAGGGTGGTTGAAAGTTGTCCATTATTTAACTTTACTGTAGTGTCCAGGAAGTGGATTTCCCTTGTGCACTGGTCCAGGCTGAGGTTGATAGTGGGGCTGAAGTTGTTGAAATCCTGGTGGAATTCTTCAAGAGTCTCTTTACCATGTGTCCATATGATGAAGATGTCATCTATGTAGCATAAGTAAAGAAGGGGCGTTAGGGGGCGAGAGCTGAGGAAACGTTGTTCAAGGTCAGCCATAAAAATGTTGGCATATTGAGGTGCCATGTGTGTGCCCATGGCTGTGCTGCTGATTTGGAGATAGAAATTGTTTCTGAATTGGAAGTAATTGTGGGTGAGGACAAAATCGCAGAGTTCTGTAATCAGGTGTGCAGTGTTGTTATCGGGGATGGTGTTCCTGATGGCCTGTAATCTGTCTTTGTGTGGAATGTTGGTGTAGAGGGCTTCTACATCCATGGTAGCCAGAATGGTATTTTCAGGGAGATTATTGATGTTTTGGAGTTTCCTCAGGAAGTCAGTGGTATCACGGAGGTAGCTGGGAGTGTTGGTGGCATAGGGTCAGAGGAGGGAGTCGATATAGCCAGATAATCCTGCAGTGAGTGTGCCAATGCTGGAGACAATGGGTCGTCCGGGATTACCAGGTTTGTGTATTTTGGGTAGTAGATAGAAGGTTCCTGGTCGGAGATTAGGAGGGGTGTTATTGTAGATTTGGTCCTGAGTAGCATCAGGGAGTTTCATGAGCAGTTTTTTCATGTTTTTTTGGTATTCCTTAGTAGGGTCACAGGAGAGAGGCCTGTAGAATCTGGTATTGGTGAGTTGTCTGTTCGCCTCCTGTTCATAAGCTGAGGCTGGAGCTGTAGCACGAGCTCCCAGCTGTGCTGGGGGCGGGGAGGGGTGGGGCTGAGCTCCTGTCCACTGTGCCACGGGAAATCGGCTCACGTGCTGCTTGTGGCATGCATGCCGGGGGTTGCCAACCTCTGTTGTACAGGGATATTGCTGTCTGTTTCCCTTAGGGAGCAAGGGAAAAGAGCACAGTTTGCTGCATTCCTCACTCTGACTGAGGAGCGCGGTGGGGGGGGGGGGGGGGGGAGGGGGAGGAGAGGCAGACAAACCTGGACCAATCAGCCTCCTTGGCTTAGCTGCTGAAGACCTAGCAAGTGCTCCTTAGCAGTGCTAGCCAGGGCCACCCTCGGACAAAGTCCACGCATTTTTGAACTCTAGGAAACTGTCCTTTTTTCAGTCCTTCTTGTTTTTTGATGATGTTTAGATCCTCTTTTCTTGCCTTTTCCCTGTTTCTTACTGGAGTCACTTCAAGTGTTTGAGAGAAGGGTCTCTGCAGGAGACCAAAGCTGAGCTTGGTGGGGGAACTTCTGGATGCCAGAGGCTGATGTACAGAGTGAATCCTTGGATGTAGCTACAATTCCACTCTCATAGTTTTGTCCATGAGGAATATTTTCAGGTGGACCCCTGCCCCAGCATGTGTAAGGAGTCTCTCTGAGGCAGTATGATAGTCATTGCTGAAAAGAAACAGTCTCAGACAGACCACACCATTCCTGAAGCCAAGAAACTTGACATACTGTCCTAGACCCCAGGGAGTTGGGGGGGGGGGGAGGGAAAAACAGGGCTACATTTCAGAGTTCAAAATCCCTACCTAAAATTAAGTACATTAAAGAACTTTAAACTATACTAAAAAAACCAAGTATATAAAACAATAAGAGCTAACTGATCAGCTAGATATGGATATGAGCTCATCATTTCAGGGACAGGGCAGTGAGAAGGAACTGAAAAGGTAATTTTCCAGCACTGTATACCCGCTCTAGGGAGCATTAAAGGTAGATGGGTCACATTTGCAGGTCAGACTATAAGCAAAAATCTTCCAGTTTTGGATGCATACAGAATCAGAAGTGGAATACACAGAGGGACAAATGCTCAAAGAATTCTTTCCTATCCTTTCTTCCCTAAAAGCCTAATCATTTGTGACAATAACCGAAATTCCAAGCAGCAATCCAATTACCTGATGGTCTCTCAGAAAAGCCCAATGTCCTGAGCTACTCATCTAATGCCTGAAAAATATCCCCCTCCAAAAGGGCCCCAACTCAGCCACAGAATTCTCTGATCCCCAAGAGCAGCAATTTTCAAACTCTGAGTCGCAACCCAACACTGCGTCACAGAATGTCAGGCACTCGGTCTCACTGCTGCAAGGTGATCAGGTGGCAGTGCTAAAGTAGGCTACCTACCTGTCCTGGCACCACAGATTGTGCTGTGTCCCAGAAGCAGCTGGCAGCAGGCCCAGCTCCTAGGTAAGGAGTGGGGAGGGAGGAGAGTGCACAGGACTCCATGAAATGCTCCTGCCCTAAGCACTAGCTCCGCATTCCTATTAACTGGGAACCTGTTGCTGGCTGCTTCAGGGGCACAGCATGGTCTGCGGTGCCAGCAGAAGCAGGAAGCCTGCCTTACCACTCCTGTGGCACCACTGACTCGGAACTGCTCAAGGTAAGCCCCGGCCCTGACCATCCCCAAAGCCGGAGCCCCCTCCTACATACCAAAGCTCTCATCTTCATCCCCATTCCGGAGCCAAAACTTTAGTCAAATTATGTTGGGTTGCAGGCATCAACAATTTTTTTGCAACTGGGTCATGAGAAAAAAAGTTTTAAAACCACTGCTCAAGAGTGTTCCCATGCAGGTGGCCCAGAACATCAGATCTCAGACAGCCTGTATAATCCCACAACCAGCCAATCCAAAGAGAAAGCAAGGTTTATGATCATTCACTGCATCCGAGCCTGAACACTGAGGTTCTTTTCAGTACTCATGAGTCAGATAAACTCTCCTTCCAATACTACTTTGATATTTCTTTATTTTCTCCCAGAGAGCACAGAATTCTCCTAAGCACAAAATTTTGTCACTAGTAATTCGTTCTTATCCCTCAATTTATGGACAGTCATTCTGTACTGGCTCCTCTAGTGAAATGAAACAATCAGAAGGGGAAAGGTCATGCACTGAAGATCAGTCCAAAGAGAGTCAATACAATTAAAAATGCAAAGAAACAGAAAGGATTCTTTTCTTGTCTTTGAACGAGACATTTGCAGTCTACACTAGAATCATCATTGCAGTGCAGAAAGCCTTTTAAATAAGACTTAGCCATTCAGACAAAGCTCTGTACTAAATATTCACAGCACAATGAAGTCCTAGGTGACAAATTAATTTCCCGCTTAGCCCTAGGTCTTACATTGAATAGCCTGCCAGCACACATGGAACAGTTTTAAATATGCAGTACCACAATATTTCCTTTTATCTTTCAATAAACGTTCATAAACTAATTCCCATTGGACCTATAGACCCTGCAGAGTTAAAATTCAGCATTTTTCCTGAAACAGTTGCAAAGAGCTAGTTAGTCTGTTGATTTAAAAAAAAAATCTGTTCATCAAATTCATTGCAAAGCTAGACCTTAGTTGCCATGGTCCCAATTACCATGGCAACTACTCGATACATCTATATTTTTGGATTACATTTATTAGTGTGCCAAATTGTGCAAATCAGAGAAATGATGTTGAAATACCAAAAAGCACTTCACAATGCATATGATAACTGGAAACAAAGCCATGTACAGCGGTGCTAATTAAAAAGGCTGCCATAGTTGGCCTGGGAAATAAAGGAACCTAAGAAAGGATATCTTTCCAACCCCACATTTCAGGAGCAGAACCAACTTTTCAAGCAAGAGAATAATGGCAATTCCACTTGATCTTTCTCCATTAAAGCCCCAGCTGGTTCACTACTTCTAGACGGGAATAAATTTACATGAAAAGACTGAATTTCAACCAGTGTTGAATTTATAATTCCAAACTAATCCCTGCCAGTCACTTTAGCAAATCTCCCATCACCACTGTTTCAATGCTCACTTTACTTCCACCAACTTTTTACACCTGATCCTTGAGTTAAGTCTGGGGATACCTTCTCAAACACCAAGCTTTTTGTTAGTCTGAGTCGTTACACACCAAGGTGAGAAGACAATATCACCAAAAGGGTGAATGAAAACTTAAACAGCCATACTGGGTCAGATCAAAGGACCATCTAGCACAGTATCCTGTCTTCTAATAGTGGCCAGTGCCAGGTGCCCCAGAGGGAATGAACAGAGCAAGTACTCAAGTGATCCACCCCATCACCCATTCCTAGCTTCTGATAAACAGAGGCTAGGAGCACCATTCCTGCCCATCTTGGCTAACAGCCATTGATGAAACTATCCTTGATGAATTTATCTAGCTCTTTTTTTGGAACCCTGTTGTAGTCTTGGATTTCACAACATCCTCTGGCAAGGAGTTCCACTTCCTTTTCTTTGTTTTAAAATTGCTACCTATTAATGTCACTTGGTAAGGGAAGGTTACTCACCAGGTGCACTAAATGGAGTTCTTTGAGATGGTTGTCCCTGTGGGCACTCCACCCTCAGGTGCGTCAGTGCCGCTGCGCTCTTGATCAGCGACTTGTGATAGCATTAGAACATAAGAATGGCCGTACTGGGTCAGACCAAAGGTCCATCTAGCCCAGTAGCCTGTCTGCCAACAGTGGCCAGCGCCAGGTGCCCCAGAATGGGTGGACCGAAGACAATGATCAAGCGATTTGTCTCATGCCATCCATCTCCAGCCTCTGACAAACAGAGGCCAGGGATATCATTCCTACCCCCTGGCTAATAGCCTTTTATGGACTTAACCTCCATGAATTTATTTAGCTTCTCTTTAAACTCTGTTATAGTTCTAGCCTTCACAGCCTCCTCTGGCAAGGAGTTCCACAGGTTGATGATGTGCTGTATGAAGAAGAGCTTTCGCTTATTAGTTTTAAACCTGCTACCCATTAATTTCATGTGGTGTCCTCTAGTCCTTATATTATGGGAACTAATGAATAACTTTTCTTTATTCACCCTCTCCACACCACTCATGATTTTATATACCTCTATCATATCCCCCCTCAGTCTCCTCTTTTCCAAACTGAAAAGTCCCAGTCGCTTTAGCCTCTCCCCATATGGGACCCATTCCAAACCCCTAATCATTTTAGTTGCCCTTTTCTGAACCCTTTCCAAGGCCAAAATATCTTTTTTGAGGTGAGAAGACCACATCTGTACACAGTACTCAAGATGTGGGTGTACCATAGTTTTATACAGCCGTGCCTGGCTGCGTGCATGCAGCCCTGGCACATGCAATCAGGAGCAGTTACTGTGGACATCCTGCTGGCTGCATCCTCAGTTCCTTCTCTGAGCCAGACTTGCTGGAGTTCGAAGCAGAGGGGAGAAGGGTGGGTGGTGGAGCACTCACGGGGACTACCTTCTCCAACTCCAGTTACTGAACCTGGTGAGTAACCTTCCCTTCTTCTTCAAGGTGTGTCTCCATGTAGATGGAGGAGGGAGCTTTTGCAGGTGAGAGTCTGTGACCTAGAGTATTGTGTGGCCAAATCTCGTCTCTGCATCTGCAAATGTTTGGATCGCATAATGCTGCATGAAGGTGTGTGCGGACACCCATGTGGCCGCCTTGCAGATGTATTCTATGGGTATACCATGGAGGAATGCAGTAGTAGCTGCATAGCCCTTATGGAGTAGGCCCTGACACACAGTGGAGGTTCTCTCCTTTCTATGGTGTACGCTAGGTGGATGCACCTAGATACCCATTTTGACATTCTTTGTTTTGATATGGGGAACCCTTGTGAGCTCTCCGTGGATGAAATGACTAGTCACAGTGTTTTGCGAAAGGGCTTTATTCACTTTATCCACACCAGCCACGATTTTACAGACCTCTATCGTGTCCCCCCCTAGTCATCTCATTTTCAAGCTGAAAAATTCCAGCCTTATTAATCTCTCCTCATATGGAAGCTGTTCCATATCACTAATCATTTTTGTTTCCCTTTTCTGAACATTTTCCAATGTCAAGTTATCTTTTTTGAGATGGGGCAACCACGTTCTGCATGTAGTATTCAACCATTTACTGCTATGCTATGTCTCGTTCAGGCACTCAGTTAAGTCTTTTCGATTAACTCTCATATTATCATCATATTCCTTTTATATTTTTTTCCTTTTGCTACATATTTTTTCCTTTTGTTTTACCAAGATCAGACTAACATGGCTACCTCTCTATTACTTCTCATATTATCAAAGCATCATACAAGCAGTATTTCTCCATTTTCCTCTGGTTCTCATGTTCCCCCTTGGGTTTTGCAACTCAAGGCATCCATTCCTAGAAAACAACACTCTGAAGTTTAGACGTGATCTTGATCATTCCACAAAACCACAAATAAAATAACGTTTGGGAAAATAATAATCACAAGATTAAAATAGGGATGTCTGTCAGCTTAAAAAGTTGCATAAAAATGGCAGCAAGAACATATTCTTCCTCTGTATTCCTTGCTGATAAGACTTCAGCTGGAGTGTTGTGTCCAGTACTGGGTGCCAAATTTCTCGAAAGATATGGATAAAATGGAAGAAGTCTAGAGGAGAGCAACAGAGAGAGTATATAAGTTTTCAAGTACATAAAAGATGGTTACAACAAGGAGGGCGAAAATTTGTTGTTCTTAATCTCTGAGGCTAGGACAAGAAGCCATAGTCTTAAATTGAATCAATGCAGGTTTTGGTTGGACATTAGGAAAAACTTCCTGTCAGGGTAGTTACGAACTGGAATAAAATGCCTAAGGAGGTCATGGAATCCCTTTCATTGGAGGTTTTTAAGAGCAGGTTAGACAAACGCCTGTCAGGAACGGTCTAATTATTTAGTCCAATCTTGAGTGTAGGGAACTGGGTTAAATGATCTTTGGAGGTCTCTTCCAGTCCTACGCTTATAATTCTATGATATTTTTAGTATTATTTTTCATTCCATTCCTTGCGCACACTAACTTTTTTTTTAACCTGCACATTGAGTAAAGGTGTTCACTGAGAATACCCACAATGTTGCTTCCTTCCAGGTTATTTCAATTATGTTAGAACCTAGTAAGGTGTATGCATAGTTTGAATTATTCCATCCAATGTGCATCTTTAAAATGTAATACTGACAAATTCATCTGCCATTGTTTGGCCATTTACACCTCTTTTGGTTAGGTCCTTGGAAGTTCATTACTGTCTTCTCCAGTTTTGACCAGCAGGCAATTTTCTCCCTGCTGTTGGGAAACCCTGGAAATCTACAGCCAGTGATTAGTATGCACCCCTATAATAGAAGCTGACAAGCTTGTATAAAAGGGTCAAGTAAGGCAGTAACATAATTATGATGGTTATCTACACAAATACATGTTCTGTACATAAGAACATAACATAAGAACATAAGAATGGCCATACTGGGTCAGACCAAAGGTCCATCGAGCCCAGCATCCCATCTGCCGACGGTGGCCAATGCCAGGTGCCCCAGAGAAGGAGAACAGAAGACAATGATCAAGTGATTTATCTCCTGCCATCCATCTCCTGCCCTTGTTATGAAGGCTAGGGCACCATACTTTATCCCTGGCTAATAGCCATTTATGGACCTAACCTGCAAAAATTTATCAAGCTCTTTTTTAAACCCTAATAGAGTCCTGGCCTTCACAGCCTCCTCGGGCAAGGAGTTCCACAGGTTGACTGTGCGCTGTGTGAAGAAAAATTTCCTTTTATTAGTTTTGAACCTACTACCCATCAATTTCATTTGGTGTCCCCTAGTTCTTGTATTATGGGAAAAGGTAAATAATTTTTCTATAATCACTTTCTCCACACCATTCATGATTTTATATACCTCTATCATATCGCCCCTCAATCGCCTTTTTTCCAAACTGAAAAGTCCCAGTCTCTCTAGCCTCTCCCCATATGGGACCCTTTCCAAGCCCCTAATCATCTTAGTCGCCCTTTTCTGAACCTTTTCTAATGCCAATATATCTTTTTTGAGGTGAGGAGACCACATCTGCACGCAGTACTCGAGATGTGGGCGTACCATAGTTTTATATAGGGGAAGTATGATATCTTTTGTCTTATTATCTATCCCTTTTTTAATAATTCCTAACATCCTATTTGCCTTACTAACTGCCGCTGCACACTGCGTGGATGTCTTCATAGAACTATCCACTATAACTCCAAGATCCCTTTCCTGATCTGTCGTAGCTAAATTTGACCCCATCATGTAGTACGTGTAATTTGGGTTATTTTTTCCAACATGCATTACCTTACACTTACCCACATTAAATTTCATTTGCCATTTTGCTGCCCAATCACTCAGTTTGCTGAGAGCTTTTTGTAGTTCTTCACAATCCCTTTTGCTTTTGACTGTCCTGAACAACTTTGTGTCATCTGCAAACTTGGCCACCTCACTGCTTACCTCATTTTCTAGATCATTGATGAACAAGTTGAACAGGATTGGTCCCAGTACTGACCCCTGGGGAACACCACTAGTTACCCTCCTCCATTGTGAAAATTTACCATTTATTCCCACCCTTTGCAGGAGAAAGCTGGTAAAAGCACTGATTTGATATGAATGGGGTAAAGGCAAAGTAATCAACTCTTTCAGTTGTTAGATTTCAGCTTTTCCATATGTTCTATAGGCTCTCATTCATCCACACATTTCCTCTTTCACTGTGGATTTGTTCTGTTTAATTCAGTTATTAATTTCTAGTAGCGGTTTTGTCACTGAAGTTTTCTCTATCCTTCCTTAATTTTCATTTCTTCAATCTGAATTACTGCCCTTCACCATCCAAGTTCTGAGGGCCAGAGAGCCCCCTAACAATGCCTATAGGTATAATTCAAATGCACCCACTACCTTGGTATCTAGACAAAATACATGTTAAGTTAGGAAACATTAGTTCTTCCACAAGGAGGAGAGGAGGTTGCTCACCTTCCTGTAACTGACATTCTTTGAGATGGGTGTCCCTGAAGGTGCTCCATAGTAGGTGTAGGTGCATCCCAGTGCCTCAGAGTGGATTTTTGATAGCAGTGCATTGGGGCCGTGCATGCACAGTGCGCAGTGCACACAGGCCCTGCCGGTACCATGGCGCATGCGCGGCCACCCTCTCTTCAGTTCCTTCTCTATCCAGAACCTGGCATAGGAGAACAGCTTTTTTTTTTTTCCTGAAGTAGAGGGGAGGAAGGGTGGGTAGTGGAGCACCCCCAGGGATGCCCATCTCGAAGAACATCAGTTACAGGAAGGTGAGTAACCTCCTCTTCGAGAGAGAGACATCCCTGGGAGTGCTCCACGGTAGGTGACTGCAAAGCAATTTGTGTTAAGGAGGCAGGGAGTTCGTATCAGGTAGATAAGTTGTCTGCAGTACGACTTTTGCTACTCTTGTGTAGTGGAGAAGTCCGGAGGCAAGTGCATAGTGCTTCGCGAAGGTGTGTTCTGATGCCCATGTGGAAGCAGCACATATGTCATCGATGGGAACCTTCCTAAGGTAAGCGACAAAGCTGGTGACCACTCTAGTTGAATATGCCTGGACTGAGGTAGGTGGTGGTAAGTGGCTGAGCCAGTAGTATAGGGAGATGCATTCGGAAATCCAATGAGATAATCTTTGTGATGATATGTGGCTTCCCTTATGTGGCTTTGAGGTGAAGAGTAGCGGTCCCTGGTTGAGATAGTATGGTTGGGCTGTATGGAAGTATGATTGGGTGGTGTCGGGCCATTCTGTTTAGGAGGAGAAACCATGGTTATGAAGGCCAACAAGGTGCTATTATGATCACTCTCACTTTGTCCCGCTATATTTTTATGAGTACTCTGATGAGGAAAGGAAAGGTGGGGGGGGGGGGGGAGGGACACACAGAGCAAGGGTGCATCCCATTTAAGGATAAGAGCATCTCCGAGGAAGTGCTTCCCCATGCCTGCTCTGGAGCAGTACAGTGGGCATTTCTTATTTGCTTTGGTGGCGAATAAGTCTATATGGGGTTGTCCCCATCGCGTGAATATGTCCCTCAGAACTGAGCTGTCGATTTCCCACTCGTGGTCTTGGGGTAGGGCCCTGCTCAGGGCATCTGCAGTTGTGTTTAGGACACCAGGGAGGTGGCATGTGCTTATGGAGATGTCTTGGGAGAGGCACCAGTTCCAAAGTGTTATGGCTTCCTTGCAAAGAGTTTGTGATCGTACCCCTCCCTGCCTGTTATATACAACATACAGGCCGTATTGTCCATATATAGAGTCTGACATGAATTGCAGTGATGTTGGGAAGGAAATGCTGGCATGCCAGCCGTACACCCGAGTTTGAGGACATTGATGTGTAATGTCCTCTCTGATGCGGTCTGTAGGCTCTGGGTTGTGAGTCCTTTCATATGCGCTCCCCACCCGGTGAGAGAGACATCTGTGGTGATAACCATTGCAGGTTCTGGATTTTGAAAAGGTATGCCTTGCAGAGGTGGTACGGTTTTGTCCACCATTGTAGTGATCTCTTTACTACGTGTGGGAGTGATAGTGTTTTGGTCATCGGGTGGATGTTGGGTTTGTAGTTGAGTTGGTCCATCCCTGGATACACCTCATAAAGAGGTGTCCGTTGGGCACCACAGGGTTGCATGACGCCATACGACCGAGAATTTGTAGACAGTCGTAGCCTGTGACAAGTGGCATTACACAGAGCAAATGCACTAGTTGGCTGATCCTGAGGAACCTGTTGATCGGTAAGAAGGCCATGGCTGCGGTGGAGTTGAGATGCGCCCTGATGAATTGTATGGAATGAGTGGGTGTGAGCACTGATTTGCTCTCATTTATCAGAAGTCCTAGTGACTGGAAACAAAGCTGAACCAGGTGAGTACAGCAGTAGGAGTCGTGTCTGGTTCTTGCCTTGACGAGGCAATCATCAAAGTACAGATAAATGGTGACACCACACTTCCTAAGATTGGCATAACCACTGCTAGCACCTTGGAAAAAATCCTTGGTGCCGTGAAGAGTCCGAAGGGTAGGACTGTATATTGGTAGTGTTGCGAACCTAGGGTAAAATGGAGAAAACTTCTATGAGCAGGCTGTATCGACACATGAAAATATGTGTCTTGTAGGTCGAGAGATGAAAACCAATCACCAAGCTACAGAGCGGGGATAATGGTGGCTAATATGACCATTTTGAATTCTTGTCTTTTGACAAATTTATTTAGCGCCCTCAGGTCAAGAACTGGGCACCAGCCGTCAGTTTTTTTCTGGGTGAGGAAGTAATGACAGTAGAAGCCAGTCCTGTGAAACTCTGGTGGGACTGGTTCTATTGCTCCTAATGGTAGCAGGTGATCCACCTCTTGCTGCAGTATGATCTCATAAGAGGGGTCACTGAAGAGGGACCAGGTGGGTGGGTGGGGTGGTGGAAGAGAAAGGAAAGGGATCGTGTATCCAAAAGACATTGTCTGTATCACCCACTTGTCAGATGTGATGGTGTGCCATTTGTCAAGAAATGGCAGCAGGCGATAAGTGAAGGGTTTGGTAGTATCTGGGAGCTCTGGAGGAGGTAGTATGGTTTTCGGTCTCTCGACAAATGGCTCAAATTTGCTTATTTGGTTGGGATGGGCAGTTGGAGGTATTAGTTTGGGGCTGTCGACGTTGTCTACTTCGGCCACGTTGCTGATATGGCGGGAGGTCTTGCCTTTGATAGCAGTATGTAGGTTATGGGTATCTTGGCCTCTAGTATGGCTGATTCTGTACTGTCTTCTTCTTGTTACAGGCGTCTGGATCCCCCGGGAGTGTAATGTCGCCCTGGAGTCTTTCACTGAGTGGAGGACCTTACTGGTTTTTGATGTGAAGAGCTTCTCTCCCTCAAATGGCAAGTCTTCGACTGATGGCTGGATTTCCTGAGGGAAGGCAGACGAATTGAACCATGAGGCTCATCACATGATAACTGTCATGGCTATTGTTCTTGTAGCCGTATCAGCTGAGTCCAAGGCAGCCAAAAGGGCTATGCATGATATTGCCTGGCCCTCTGAGACAATCGCTCTGAATTGTACCTTCTTATTGTCTGGTATATCATCAATAAAGGCATTGCATAATTATTGCATAATTATTGAAATCGTAATTGCTGAGAAGAGTGGCATAGTTAGCTACTCTCATTTGTAGCATAGCTGATGCGTACACTTTCTTCCCAAGTGAGTCAAGTCTCTTATTGTCCTTGTCAGATGGCATGGAACAGTTTTGTTGCTTATTCGTCTGCTGAGCCGCATCCACTACCAATGAGTTTGGTGGTGGGTGAGTGAAAAGAAATTCTGAGCCCTTAGGTGGAACATAATACTTGCGGTCTGTGTTTTCACAGGTAGGTGGAATTGAGGCAGGTGTTTGCCACAAAGTTTTGGCAGGTTCGAGTATGGCAGAGTTAATTGGCAAGGCAATTTTTGCAGAAAGTGTTGCCTGGAGGATATTTTTGAGTTCGTGTTTCATGTCCTGCACTTCCTCCATGGGAATGTTCAAATCGGTTGCAACTCTCCTAAAGAGGTCCTGAAAAGAAAAGAAATCCTCAGTGGTTTTGGAGGACGGTGGCATGATGGCCTCATCCGAACCGAACGGTGAGTTTGTGTCTAATAATGTCCCCAGACCCGAATTCAGGGAGTGATGTTCGTCACTTTCATTTTGCCCCCCCCCCCCCCCCCCCGTTTGAGGGGATTGGGTGAGGGGAGAGAGAGCTTTTGCTGTGTTCTTTATTTTGTGTGTTCTCTTCCTGTGTTGCTGAGGCCACAGGTTCCACAATTGCCATGGGGGAGGCGGGTAGGGCATTGGTGGTGGCTGTAGGGGGGGGGGGGACTGGCCGCCCACTGACCCGGAGGCAGAGGAACCCCTCCGGGAGCCATTTTGGGCGCAGCCTAGCCCCTCCTCATCACTTGACTGGAAGTCAGTGGGCAGGGCTAGGACTATAAATAGCCAGGCTGAGGGCTCAGTCTGGGCCCAACCTCTGGAGGAGCCAGAGGCCTGCAAAGAGCTCCCTGCCTGGGAGGCCGAGACCTGGCTCAGGCCTCCAACTGCCTCTGACCCTGAGTCTCACCCCGAACTCCCTGACTGGGAGACAGGGGCCTGGCTAGGCCCGCCAACAGGCCTGCCCTCTGATCCTGAGGAACCAGAGACCTGCCCAGTGCTCCCTGTTGGGGAGACTGGGGCATGGCCCGGGCCTCCGAGGGCAACTGACCTGGTGGACCTGCCTGAACCCCAACACCTGCCTGTATCCTGGGATCCGGAGGATCAGCTGGACCGGGATGACCTGCTTGAACCCTGGTGCCAGCCTTTTCCTGGGGATCGGGTGTGCCAGCTGGACCTGCCAGAGCCGCCTATCGAGCCTGACCCAGAGGACCTGCCAGACCCCGACGACCAGCCCGGACTCCCCTGCCTACTGTGGCCAGCCTACCAGCTGCAGCCCCAGGACCTGCAAGTAGCTGAGGCCTGGATCGGGCCACCAGGACTCCTGCCGGAGGAGACCCTCCTCGACTCCCCATGGAACCTGCCCGAGACACATGTACCCGCTGCGGGGGAGATGGGAAGTGGCCCAGAGGATAGCACAGGCTGGTAAAGGCCCTAGGCCAGTGTGTTGCGGGCTGGAGCCCCCGCTGAGCCATGAGCAGCTGTTCTGCTGCATCCTGGGCCGGGGCGCAGTGGAGTGGGTGGGCCTGTGCCCCTCTCCCCCTGCCACCCACCTATTCGGTGGCAGTCTCCCCCTCACCACCACTGCAGGCGAACTGCCTGCTCTCCTCTTGAACAAGGAGCTCCCCAAACCTGTGTGTTGTTGGTAGCCACGCCCTGAACCAGGGCCTGGCCCCTCTCCCCTTGTACTGCTACGTTGTTTGTTTGCTGCCCAGCCTGGGACCAGGCCTGGGCCTCTTAAACTGGGGATTGTTTGTTTGCTGCCCCACCCTGAACCAGGGCCAGGGCCTTCCTAATTAAGGGTGACTGCCCTGCCTGAGACAGGCCAGGGGCCTTTGAATTGGTAAACTGTGAGTGTTTGCTGCCCGGCCTGGGACCAGGCTTGGGCCTCTTAAAGCTGCAGGACTATTACTGCTGCCCTGCCCTGTACCAGCGCTAAGGCCCTCCTAGTTAAGGACTTTATTGCCCTTGCCTGAGACAGGTCAGGGCCTCCTGAACTTGTGCACTGTCAGTGTTTGTTGCCCCGCCCTGCCTGAGGGCCAGGGCTCACTGGACTTATAGACTGCTTGGATTGCGGCTGCCCTGCCCTGAACCAGGGCTAGGACCATACTAACTGACGACTTTGTTGCCCCGCCTGAAGCAAGGCCTGGGCTTCTGGACCTAGACCAAGCCTATCACAGAAAAGCACAGGTGCTCTGATGGCCATTTTGTGAATGGCAATCAGAACTTTCTTGCACGAGAGTGTCCATGCAGTGTGGACGCTCTCTTGCGCAAAAGCACATGGCTTTTGCAATGTGCTTTGAGGTGTGGATGTGCTTTTGCACAAGAAGTTTTTGTGGAAGATCTCTTCCGCAAAAAGCTTTTTGCACAAAAACCCTGCAGTGTAGACAAAGCTGAAGATAATAGCGCCTGCAGCACCAGAGGAGCAGAGCACACAGCGTGGGTAGTTATGGGCAGCAAGGAGGAAGGGGTGGTGCCGTGCAGCTGCCCTGTCAGCTGCTGCAGTGCCGTGGTAACCGCTTGGAGCACCACTGCACTCGGTGCATGCTAGTCGGTGCCATGCTCAGTGCCGAGCTTTGTGAGGCAGGCACGGTATGGCCTGTCACCTCTGGTTGGGTGCCCTGTGTGGCACTTTTATGATAAGTGCCTGAAGTACCCTGTCTAGCATAGGTGCTGAGGCACAGCTTCTCAGAATTAACCAACTGCCTCTCAACTGAGCACCGTTTCGGAGAGCGTGGGTGTTGTGGAAGTGAGGTGGCCTATTTCTTTGGGGACTTAGGCGGTTTATCCCCTTTGACTTTGGCGGTCTGCCTGGAGCCACGATCTGAGGAAGGGTGTTTGCCCTTCTCTGTTAAAATCATTTTCAAGCAGAGGTCTCTGTCCCTCCATGTCTGCGCTTTTAATTTGGCGCAGTGTGGGCAGTCCCGTTGGGAGTGTGAGTGGCTGAGGCACTTAACACACTCGTCACGGGCGTCTTGAGGCTGGCATAGCATCATTGCAGTCTGCACAGCGTTTGAAGCTGGGTGAGCCCATCTCACAGCAATATTGTTGAGTGGCCAAGGGAGCCTGCTGAGGTGGACGGCGTTCCCCCTCCTCCCCTCCCGCCATCGCTAGCAACTGCTAGGGAAGCTTCAGGAGGTAGCCGAGTTAGTCTGTACAGGATAAACTTAAAAAACAACAAAAGGTCTGATAGCACTTTATAGACTAACAAAACATGTAGATGGTATCATGTGCTTTCGCGTGCACAGCCTACTTCTTCAGATGACTGGAGTTATCTACTACTAGGGAGGAGAACTTGGAACAAACTAGTCTGTCAATCTAATTATCTTCAGAACAGCTGAGGAACGAGGAGCACTGCGGAGGTCCATCTGAAGTTGGGGACGGTAAAAAGGAATTGAAGGGAGGGTGGCCCCACATGCATGATGGTACCAGGGGAGCCTCCGTGTGCAGCCCCAATGCACTGCTATCAAAAATCCGCTCTGAGGTGCTGGAACACACCTACGCCTACTGTGGAGCACCCGCAGGGACGTCTCTTTCAAAGAATTAAAATTCTATATACCTGGTAGGAGTTATTGAGCAAAATTATGAATTAAACACACTAGCAAATAATGCTGCCTGTAGTTCTCTTCACTTTTGGCCTTGGAGAACATGTTTCTCTGTAATATAGCAAAGCAGGCACTCCCTGGCCCAGGAAACAGACAAACTCCATCTCATAGCACCCGTATGGCATGGCACTGCAAAGCTCTTCCATCCTCAAGACAGCCTCAGGAACAAGAATTCTATTCTGGCCTTGTGCATGGCAGTACAGTGCACTCTATCCCAAGGCCTGGGCCCTGAACAATAGATGATATTATAGACTGAAATAATGTTACTAAAGTACTATTAAACTTTAGAAGACTAGCATTTTCCAGTGTGCCAGGCAAATCAATAATTACAGAAGTAATTGTGTATAGAACTTTAAGGATAATTTCTGTTACATCATTCATTGTAATTGAACTGTGACACTATTGCTTGTGGCCAGACATTTGCACTCTCACCTTGATTCAACTCTCCTTAAACTTGCTGCAGAGAAAGAATTCCCTACCACTGTACATTTTTGATGGGATTCAATTCAAATTCATTCTAATGCTTCTTGTAGTAAGTTGAGGACATGAGACATAAGCCCATATAGCACAGCCTGATCTGAGGCCTAGCTAACACTGGACAAAACAAGGCGAACATAAAGCAAAGCTAAGCTGTGAGCAAAAGCATACCCCTTGCTCACAGACCTTGGCATGAACAGGGCTGACACTAATTGGTAATAGGGACTTATGAATTGTAAACACACAACTCATTGAAAAAAACTATGGTACCCACTCCCCATAAATACCAACTCAGGGTCAGGGAAAGGGTCTAAGATAACAACTTGATGGATGTTTACTCCCCAGAGATACCAACTCAGGTTCAGGAAAAGGTCGAGATTGATACATGATGGATGGAGATGGTCTAATCAGATCACGAGGCACAAGGTGATTGGTGGTAGCCTGGCAACATCAGAGGGTGGCAACCTCACTCGTCAGCAGCGATGTGTTTATACCTGTATATAAGGTGGTGTCTTTGGGGACAGTCTTTAAATGGCCTGGGAGGGCAATGGAAGTGTTCCATTGTTTTGAGCCATTTCATTGTTATGGGGTACAAATGTGTAGCGGTTCAGTAGAGTCTATCGACAACTATTACTGTACTTCACTTAACAATAAACCTGGCCTGGCACCTTCGAAACTTATCTGATTTGTGGTCTTTGGGGGCTCTCTTGGAGTCTGCTGTGAAGACAAGTACACAAGTCTACACGGCACACATCACTGAGTACACATGCAAGCAGCCTTCTGGTTATCACCATCGACAGAGTCAGAGACACATGAGGAAATTGCAACAGTAAATCCTGGCCCCTGCTAGCTAACCCTGCTAGCTAACAGCATTGCTGAACAGCTACCTGAATAACTACACTTCTATTAACCCTACTAGGGACATTTTTTCTGATAAGGGTTGTTTGAAGCGGGGGGAGAGTTAGCATTAGAGGAGGCTCATGCAATTACATACAAGAAACTTGGGACCTAAATCCTACCTCCACATCTTTACAGATGGTTGGCAGTCCTGCAAAGGCATTAATCACTCTTGGACAAACGTAAACAGAAAATTGTTTTCTGTTCCAAAGGAAATATTTGCAACAAGTACATTTCACCCAGAACCGGAAGTCACTATGGGACATGCCATAGATGTAAGCTGGTGTAAGAGTTGCTTAAATTCAGTTCTGGGCTGAGATGAAACCTGTCTTGCAGAATAAATGATAGAGCATCCAATGACAAAAGAACAGCAGAATGTGAGGTTAGGAACTTGGATTCTCATACAGAAAGGAGCATCAGTGGAAGCATCATCTGCAGCTAGTAGCAGTGAATCAGGGAGGAAGATGATAAGCCTATGCAGAGTTTGCACTAGCCTCTATGTCTCAATACCAAACAGTATTAAAAGTGGAACTTTTTGTCCTGGTCTCCAGCAGAATTGATGTGCTTTCTTGTTTAATGTAAGGAAGAACTTGGGAAAGGACCTTGAACATGAGAGGATGTAGAGTGAGCAGCACAGTAATTCCATGAAAGGAAGTGTGTTTGTGCACATGGAGCTTCGGAAAAGTTATACTACAAACCAACAGCAGATTCACATTTACCTGCAACATTAAAAAAAAACAGAGGCAGATATGGATTTTTGTCTACATTCCGTATTATTTCTGATTTCATCTCATCATTGCAAACAGAACAATTGCAGTTTTGCTATTTAATTTCATACACTTGTTCAAACACGAGTCATCCTCAGAAACCTAAACCCCGAGCATTATAGTTCATCATTTCGCTCCAACTACAGCTGAGGGTTTCTCAGGAAAAATCCATCTCAGCCTAACATTGTCACTGGGCATTCACTCCTTTCTCTCCGTATTTGCCCAGCATGGTGTATGTACGACATAGAGTAACAGAAGAGACTAATACCAACCTGCCCTCCCTGAAATAATAAGAGGTGCTGGGTGTAGTCAGGATCTAACCAGCAGACTGCAGTGTGTGGAAGCTGTGCTTAAAGCTCAGATTGATTCAAATATGTATTCTGGACATGCCCTTACAATTTTTGTTTCACATTTTCCTGCTGTCCCACCCTATGTGAAAAAGTCTCAGCTACTATAGAAATTGGAAGGCTTGCTCAGTTACCATACAAATCAGTTGTTCCCAAATACACATTGCTCTGGACACCTTTTAAGACCTCTCTGGGACTCCCTGGCCTTGAATTCACCCAGGCCTCCTGGGATTATCATCGTTTATAAACAATATTTCTAGAAATCTTAAAGAAAAGTGTAACACAAGTTTTCCAGAATCTTTTCAGGTGAAATTGTACCAGATACTCTGGAATTAACACTGATGGGTATACACGCACACGCTCTGGAACACTACCACCACACACACACACACACACACACACACACACACAAAAGCTCTAAGCATTTACACCAGAGACAGTCATACATAGCTTCAGATTTCTAACACTATCATCTGCAGCTATTGGGCTTCCATTAGCCTCTGTTACACACAAAATTGTGATGTGACATGGCATGTGGAGTTCCACTGGCGTGAGACAGAGATGTGTTAAGGAAAGCTAGGGTGCATTCCAGGAAGAGGGATGGTTTTTCTTGGGGTCTGATACAGCATTTCTGCATTACACAGCAATGGATTTTCACTTCAGATGGATGATGATACAGTATTCACATTAGCGGATGAGCTGTAAGTATTGGCAAGTGGAGTATGGAGTTTCCTCCTTAGGCAGCAGACAATAAATTTCCTGTATTGCATGAGGGCTTGGATTTTTTCCATAAGGCAATGGGACAGATGCTCTCAAGACTCTCACGAGCATGTGGCATGGCATTTCCTAGATACACAGAAGGACATGGTGGCTCGTGGGATGTTTTGCGGGCAGGTGTTCTTCATACTGTACAGAAGACCACACTTAGAACCTCTCATAGTCAAAGATGGCAAGCTAGACAGGAATTAAAGCTCAAAAGCACTAGTGCTGGGAACACAATGTTCTCAGGAACAAGCTCTTCAAGGGAGCAGAAGTAACATGGATGGGGGCATTGTGGAGGATGTACACTCTCAACAGGAATATGGAAAGAGAGAGGCACTCATACTATGGTGATAGGGTACACATAAATAGCTAGACAGATGGGTACATTTTATTGCCTTTGAATGGGGAAGAGAAGCGCTCTTTGAAAAACCCTTATCACTATCAGAATGACAATACTGATACTCCTTTCACCTGATAAACCCTTACCACCAAAAAAAGTTAAAAATCTAAAAAAAATAAAAATCTATCCACAAACCAAAATCCCCCACCCTCCAAGGTATTTGAAATAAAAAAGGGAGAGATTCCATAAAGTGCACTAAGACCTTTGCTATTGACAATGATTTTATGTGGAAGGTGCTAAAATACAAAGAGTCATGGGCAGCTACATAAAACTCTAAGAGATATAACAGCAGTGGCCAACCTGTGGCTCGCGAGCTGCATGTGGCTCTTGCCCCCCAAAAGTACGGCTTGCGAAGCCACTCCCGTGCCCCCTCCCCCCAATCGCCCCTACCCCCACTTGGCTCCCCCCGCCTCCCCTGTGCTTACCGGGTCAGAGCTGCAGAGTTTTCAAAATGGCTCCCAAGATGGCAGCCGTCTTAAAGGGGCAGCCTCCTTTTTTTAAAAATGTTTTTGTTTAACAATTCTGTTCTGCGGGGCTTTTTTTTTTTTTTTTGGCTTGACAATTTTGGTGTGGCTCTTCGCTTTTTTTCCACCGCTGTTTCGGCTCTCTTTGTTAAATGGGTTGGCCACCCCTGAGATATAACATTTCCTCCTGCTCAGGCTGCATCAAGACACAGCAAGGAAGCATGCAGGATGTGTGGCAGTTGGAACGATAACCTGCCCTTCCTATGTAGCAGGATGCAAGATCTCCATGTTTCATAAGAAAAACATGGCTCAAGATTTCCTTCTCCAGCAGCATGACATAGGCTCATGGTGTGGAAGTATGGCATTTCTCCTTTATGAGCAGGAAGCAGCTTCACTTGTGGTTCCTGTGCAGATCACATGTTGTGTGCTGTAGCTTACTCATCCCTCATCCTGTGAGTAAAGAACACCTGAGAGTCATTTCTTCTCCTATCCTCCCAATTACATCACTGTATCTAAGCATGAAAGAAACTGAGTGTGGGGGTGTTACTGGATGCAATAGGTTCTGCTGTGAAGTAAAGCTTTAACATGTAATAGTTCACCTGCATCACACTGAGTCCTGAGGAAACCAGTGAATGTGGGGCAGTTTCAGCATTTCCTGCCACCTAATGGTATTTGTTGCTGTGCCTATTATTAAGTGTGTTATTGAAGCAGAAAGCTTTCACTAATAAGGGAAAGAGGTAATACACACTGCCACCTGTCTAGACTTAAAACTGGAGCTGGAACTGACTAAACTGTCACATATGTGTTCAATGGGATTTTGATCTACCTGGCCAAAGCCCTTACCATCCCATATGAAGATCAGGGTTAGCATCCCTCCGGTGCTCAACATTGGAACCTGACAGCAGGACACACAGGCCCTGCTGAGGTTTTATTCTTGCTAAAAATAATAAGCATTACTCTCTGCTACCTCCTGGCTCAGAAGAGGTGGAGTTCAAGAGACCTGGGTTCTTTTTCTTGCTACACCTCTTTCTCACAATGTCACCATGGGTAAATCACTAAATCTCCATGTAAACCAGGGATAGGGATACTGGCCCACCTTTGCTGGAAGCTTGGAAATTAGTGATTGTGTAGTTAAATTAATCTAGCAAAGGAAGGCAGAAGGAGACCAGGCCCCTGAGGCTGAATCCCATAAAAGCAGCCAAAAGCCCTGCTTCGGAAGGGCAGGATTGGCAGCACCAAGCAAGAGAACAGGAGTAGCGCTAAAAGCTGAACAAAGAGAAAGAAGAAAAACATGGAGACCTGGGAGTTGGGTCAGAAATGGGAGGGAACATGGGCTATAATAGCAGAGAAAAAGGAGGGACTAGGCAGAACTGGGAGGCAAAATCAAATCAGTATCTTAGATGCCTATATACAAAGAAGCATGGGGAATAAGCAGGAAGAACTTGAAGTCCTAATAAACAAACACAACTATGATATAGTTGGTATCACAGAGACTTGGTGGGATAATACACATGATTGGAAAATTGGTATTGAAGGGTACCGCTTACTCAGGAGGGACAGGTGGGGTAAACAGGGTGAAGAAATGCATCCTAGAATACTCAAGGAGCTGATAGAGGAGGTATCTGAGCTTTTAGCTATCATCTTTGAAAAATCATGGAAGACATGAGAGATTCCAGAAGACTGGAAAAGGGCAAATATAGTGCCCATCTATAAAAAGGGAAATAAGAACAGCCCAGGAAACTACAGACCAGTCAGTTTAACTTCTGTGCCAGGAAAGAAAATGGAGCAAGTAATGAAGGAATTCATATGCAAATATCTGGAAGAAAATAAGGTGATAGGTAACAGTCAGCATGGATCTGTAAAGAACAAATCATGTCAAACCAATCTGATAGTTTTCTTTGATAGGATAACAAGTCTTGAGGATAAGGGAGAAGCGGTGGACATGGTATACTTAGACTTTAGTAAGGTATTTGATACAGTCTCACATGATCTTATCAATTAACTAGGCAAATACAACTTAGATAGGGCTACTATAAGGTGGGTGCCTAACTGACTGGATAACCATTCTCAGGGTACGTCTAGACTTGCTTTCACTTTCAAAAGATATGCAAATTTGGCGGTAATTTGCATATCTTCTTCTGATCGCTTTTTCAGAAGAGTTTTTTTTGAAAAAAGCAAGCAGTTTAGATGCGGTTCTTTTGAAAAAAACCTGTAAACCTCAATTTTTGAATTTTGAATTTCAATTTTTGAGGTTTACAGGTTCTTTCGAAAAAGGGTTTTTTTATAACCGAAAGAACCTCATCTGAACTGCTTGGTTTTTTGGAAAAAAAAAAACACAAACAGAAAAAGAAAAAAACCCACCTCTCTTGAAAAAGTGATCAGAAGAAGATATACAAATTACCACTGAATTTGTATATCTTCTTTTGAAAGTGAAAGCAAGTCTAGACATGCCCTTAGAGAGTAGTTATTAACAGTTCACAATCATGCTGGAAGGGCATAAGGGAAGGTTACTCACCTGTGCAGTAAATGGAGTTCTTTGAGATGGTTGTCCCCATGGGTGCTCCACCTTAGGTGTGTCAGTGTCGCTGCGCTCCGATCAGAGATTTGTATTAGCAGTACTCCTGGCCGGCGGTGCGCGCAGAGTGCCAGCACGAGTGGTTTGAGTGTGCTACTCCGCAATAAAGAGCATGTAGCAAATGCTTCGAAGGGTCTGCCCATGAGCCTTGTAAGAACTAGATTTAAGTCCCATGCTGGTATTGGGTCCTTAATTGGTGAATACATGTTTTGTAGGCCATGCAGAAACCTTCTGACCGCTGGATGGGTAAAGACAGAGTGTGATTGCAGCAGGGGGTAGAGGGCTGAAATGGAGGCGAGGTGTACTGTTATAGAGCTCATGGAGAGGCCTGCCTCGTGCAGGTGCAACAAATACTGTAGTATGTGTGTTATTTGTGTGTGTCGTGGTCTGTAGTTGTAGGTGGAACACCACATTATGAAATGCTTCCATTTCTATGAGTATGTTTTTCTTGTTGTAGGTCTCCTGGAGTTTTTAAGAATATGCTGCACTGTCTTCGGTAGAGTATGTTGCATGTCATCTAACCAACTAACATCTACACTTGGAGATGCAGAGTTTGTATGTTGGGATGGTGAATCCAACCGTTGCATTGAGTGAGCAGAGCTCAAACTAGTGGGAAGCGGTGCGGTGGACGGATGCGCATCTGCAACAGATATGAATACCACATTTGCCTGGGCCAGCTGGGTGCTATGAGGATCACTCTGGCTCTGTCCTGTTTCTTGAGAATTACTCGTATCAGAGGGGATGGAGGGAATGTGTAGTACAGATGTGTTTTCCACTGTATGGCAAAGGCATCCCCTAGTGAGTTGTGTCCTATGCCCACTCCGGAGCAATACTGTGGGCAACGGGCGTTGTGTTATGTGGCAAATAGGTCTATCGATGGCAACCTCCACTTCTTGGAGAGGAAAGTTAGCATTGACAGGTATATTTCCCATTTGTGGTTTTGCGGGAACTGCCTGCTTAGGCTGTCTGCAAGCGTGTTGTCCTTGTCCAGAAAATAAGTTGCGACCAGGTATATCTTCCTTTGAATGCACCACTCCCATAACTGGGCTGCTTCTTGGCAGAGCTGGTATGATCTGGCCTCTCCCTGTCTGTTAATATAGTACATTGGAGTTACATTGTCCGCCAGGATCTGTACAGTTCTGTTCTGACTGAGGGGAAGGAAGTGTGCGCATGCGTGTCTTACTGCCCTGAGTTCGAGCAGGTTGATGAGTTTCCCTATGTCTTGCTTGGTCCATTGAGTCTGTATTACACGGTGACCTAGGTGAGTGCCCCATCCCATTGGTGAGGCATCTGTAGTGATTGTTGCTGAAGGTGGAGTTCTTTGGAAGGGGACTCCATCATGTATGTTGTCGTGTATGGTCCACCAAGTGAGGGAGGCCTTTATCTTGTTTGGTATGGCGATTTGTTTATGTGATGGATGCATTGCTTGTACACTGTGCGGAGCCATGCTTGTAGAGGTCTCATGTGGAGATGGGTGTATGGCACTACGAATGTTGCCGCAGCCATGTGGCCTAGAATTTGCAGGCAGTGTCTGGCTGTTATCACCAGGCTGGACCGCGCCATTGAAAGCAGTTGCTTTATTGCTGCAAACCTGTGTTCTGGTAAAGAGGCTATGGCTGTTGTGCAGTCCTATTGTGTCCCTATGAATTCTAGTGTTTGAGTTGGTGTCTGTGTGCACTTGGGTATGTTCATCTGGAGCCCCAGATTGTTGAATAATTCTCTGATGGTGCTGACTGCCTGAGATGTATGGCTCTGTGTAGTGCCTGTTACTGGGCAATCGTCTAGATAGGGGAATATAGCGATACCCCCTTTCATAAGTGTGCGGTTACAACTGCCAAGACCTTTGAGAACACTAGTGGGGCTGCTGACAGTCTGAAAGGCAGCACTCTGTACTGAAAATGTTTGTCTTTTATCCTGAAGTACAGAAAGCGTCTGTATGCTGGGTGGATTGATATATGAAAATAGGCGTCCTGGAGGTCAAGGCTGGATAACCATGCTCCTTTTTCCAAGCAGGGATAATTGTGGCGATGGTCACCATTTTGAACTGTTGGTATCTTACGAAGTGGTTGAGTCTCCGGAAGTCCAATACGGGTCTCCATCATCTTGATTTTTTTGTGGTTAGGAAATAATGGGAGTAGAACCCCTTGCCCTCGTAATACCTCTTCTATGGCTCCCAGCGTGAGGAGGCGTTCTGTTTCTTGTAGGAGTAGCAGCTCATGACGGGCAAGAGGGGTGGGAGGGGGTGTAACTGAAAATGGGATACAGTAACCAGTTTTTATGATTTCCAGCACCCCCTTTTGGTGGTGATGGCACGCCAGGCTGGGTAAAATGTGTCTAATCTGTTGCCAAATGTTTTGGAGGGTTTGAATTGCTGCCTTGGAAATGTCAGGGTTGTCTAACCCTCGACTAACACTTCAAAATGCTTGTTGAGATATCGATGGCTGTTGATTGTTCGGAGGGTTGCCTGTGCCTGTTTTGGCATGTTCTCCATTGGTTATTATAATGACATTGTTGCAGATTAAAGGATGTGGCTCTATACCTTTGTCTACCCTGCTTTCTCTTTGTGACATGTGCATGGATGCCCAGAGTCCTTAATGTTGCTCATGAATCTCTTGAGGGTATGTAAGGAGGCATTAGTAGACTCGGCAAAGAGTTCGACCTCGTCGAAAGGCAGATCCTCGAACATTGATTGCACTTCTCTGGGGAATCCTGAGAGCTGAAGCCAAGATGCTCGCCTCATCACTACTGCAGAGGCCAAGGATCTGGCTGCTATATCTGCGGAATCTAATGCAGCCTGAAGAGCTGTTCTAAATATTAAAGCTCCTTCCTGTAAGCTAGCCTTGAACTGATCCCTTTTGTTATCTGAAAGTGATTCAATAAAATTTGCCAGTTGATCGAAGGCGTGGTGTGCACATTTTGCTAGTAATGCTGCTTAATTGGCTACTGGCAGCTGGACGCTTGCTGATGAACATGCCTTTCTGCCCATCATGTCCAGTCTCTTCCAGTCCTTGTCGTAGGGGACAGTTCGGGTAGCCTGTTGTATGCCCCTTTGGTTAACTGCGTCCATCACTAATGAATTCAGAGGTGGGTGGGAAAAGAGAAATTTTGGTTCTTTTGGAGTGACAGTATTTTCGATCTGACCCCTTGTAGGTTGGTGGTATTGTGGCCAACATTTTCCAGATGTTCTTGGCCGAGTCCATGACAGCCTCATTCATTGGGAGTGCTAGTTGCATGTGTGGAGACTTGTATAGTATGTTTGTGAGTTTGTGTTGCGTTTCTGGCATGTCCGTCAGGGAGATCTCGAATGACTCAGAAACTCTCTTGAAGAGTTCCTAGAATGACCTGAAGTCATCTCCAGCCGTTGGTGGAGGAGGCATAATCGTATCAGCAATAGAAGCTGACGCCATAGTCATAGAGGGAGAAGTGGGTGTGTGATCATCATACATACTGTCCTCTCCGTCCTCCACCATATCTGAACTGTCTCTGTCTGGGGAGTGTTCAATAGTAGCGCTTGGCTTTGGTGCCGGAGAAAGGTACTGTGGTAGCTGCATCTTCTACATCTGCTGTGTTCTATATGGAGCCTATGGATCCCAGTAAGGCCAGTTTGCTGGGATAGGAAGTGGGAGCCATTGTTGCGATTGCCTGTGATGGTTGGGCTTGGGTGAAGAGTACCACTGTGCATGTGTGTTGGTGTGTACCTCCTCTTCATCCTCACTGAACACCTGTGCTATTGATGTGGCAGGTGTGAATGACAAGCTATGCCTTGATGTATGTGGGGTCCCACTGGTGCCGAAAAGGGGTGAGCCTGGTACCGATGTGACTAGGAGATCCCCGGCAGTCGTGAATTGAGGCATTGGTGTTTGCTTTTTATGTTTTATCAGCACCGTGTTTATCTGGTGCTGATAGCACTGCTGCGGTGTTCCTTGCCGCGTCTACAAGTGGCTTTGTCGGTGCTGGTGGCACTGTAGCACTCACTGCTCTTTGTTCTCGGTGCAGCTGTGTTGTTGCCGAATGCCCCGCTGTGGTGTCCGTTGCCGCTTCCCAGCGTGGTTTTATCTTTGCTGCAGCCAGTACCAACGGCTTTGTGCTCGGTGCCGACTTGAAGGGTTTGTTTTGCCTCCGTCTGTGCCTTTGTTGTGGTGCAAGCTTTTAGGTTGGGGTCATGGCCTTTTTCGGTGCTGGCCCCATTAGCATACTGCTGCTTTGACTACTTTATTGTCGGGGTTTTGGATGCAGTGCTGCTATGTAGGGAGTGCTTCCTTGAAGTGGAATCTGCCCCTGAGGAGTAGTGAGACCTCTTCTTGGGCTGTTGCGCCCTGTCAAGGTCTCTTGTGCTGGGCATAGTGGTAGGTGAGCTGTCCAATGCCACCCCTGGTGATGGTTGCGTGTGTGTGTGTGTGGGGGGGGAACAGTGTGCTCTGGGTCTGAAGCAAGATGAGTCATCTTCTCCAACTGAATCGTTTTTAAATTTTAGTTCTCTGGACCTTCTCGTTCTCTATGTTAGTTTATTGCAGTGAGGGCACTGTTCACTAAGGTACTCCTCCCCCAAACAGCAAACGCACAGGTCATGTCCATCAGAGACTGATACAGACAGCTTACAGCCCGTGCACCTTTTAAAGCCAGGTGATCCTGGCATGACCCAGACAGAGTATGTTTCAACGTGTTGTTACCACCGAGAGTTCAATGTTCTGTAATCTACTATACTAATTAAAATGGAGTAACTAACTAATAAAGAATTTTCTTTTAATTTTAAGGTAACGAGCTAACAACTATTTACTACTACTATAACTTTTGTGGTAACTGTTGATCTAACTATATACAAAAAAAAGATTAGTCCTGAGGTGAAGCGGGCAACTGCTATACTGTGACCAGAGCCGGCGGTGGTTAAAGAGGAACTGAAGGCAGCTGGCTGTGCATGCGGAATAACGCTCTCAAACTGCTCGTGCCGGCACTCTGCGTGCCACCAGTCAGGGGCACTGCTAATACAAATCTCTGATCAGAGTGCAGTGACGCTGACACACCTAAGGTGGAGCACCCACGGGAAACCTTGAAGAACAAGTGGGGTTTCGCAGGGGTCTGTTTTGGGACCGGTTCTGTTCAATATCTTCCTCAATGATTTAGATATTGGCAGGGCTTGACAAATCCATTTATCTACTCGCCCATGGCGAGTAGATTTCAGCTGGTCGCCCCGTTCACCAGCGGTGCGCGCATGCACAGTGCAGGGCTGGCGCATTTGCGGTTTGGGGCTGGTGCATGTGCGGTGCGGGGCTGGCTAGTGGATTTTGCCGCGGTTTGTTGAGCCCTGGATATTGGCATAGAGAGTATGCTTATTAAGTTTGCAGATGATACCAAGCTGGGAGAGGCTGCAAGTGCTTTGGAGGATAGGGTCAAAATTCAAAATGATCTTGGTGAACTAAAGAAACGGTCTGAGGTAAACAAGATGAAGTTTAATAAGGACAAATGGAAAGTACTCCACTTAGGAAGGAACAATCAGTCTCACCCATACAGAATGGGAAGTGACTGTCTAGGAAGGAGTATTGCCGAAAGGGATCTAGGGGTCAGAGTGGACCACAAGCTAAATGTGAGTTAATAAACATGCGGACAAGGGGCACCCAGTGGATATAATATACCTAGATTTCCAGAAAGCCTTTGACACGGTCCCACACCAAAGGCTTTTACGTAAATTAGGTGGTCATGGGATAGGAGGAAAGGTCCTTTCATGGATCAAGAATTGGTTAAAAGACAGAAAACAAAGGGTGGGAATAAATGGTAAATTTTCACAATGGAGGAGGGTAACTAGTGGTGTTCCCCAGGGGTCAGTACTGGGACCAATCCTGTTCAACTTGTTCATCAATGATCTAGAAAATGAGGTAAGCAGTGAGGTGGCCAAGTTTGCAGATGACACAAAGTTGTTCAGAACAGTCAAAAGCAAAAGGGATTGTGAAGAACTACAAAAAGATCTCAGCAAACTGAGTGATTGGGCAGCGAAATGGCAAATGAAATTTAATGTGGGTAAGTGTAAGGTAATGCATGTTGGAAAAAATAACCCAAATTACACGTACTACATGATGGGGTCAAATTTAGCTACGACAGATCAGGAAAGGGATCTTGGAGTTATAGTGGATAGTTCTATGAAGACATCCACGCAGTGTGCAGTGGCAGTTAGTAAGGCAAATAGGATGTTAGGAATTATTAAAAAAGGGATAGACAATAAGACAAAAGATATCATACTTCCCCTATATAAAACTATGGTACGCCCACATCTCGAGTTCTGCGTGCAGATGTGGTCTCCTCACCTCAAAAAAGATATATTGGCATTAGAAAAGGTTCAGAAAAGGGCGACTAAGATGATTAGGGGCTTGGAAAGGGTCCCATATGGGGAGAGGCTAGAGAGACTGGGACTTTTCAGTTTGGAAAAAAGGCGATTGAGGGGCAATATGATAGAGGTATATAAAATCATGAATGGTGTGGAAAAAGTGATTATAGAAAAATTATTTACCTTTTCCCATAATACAAGAACTAGGGGACACCAAATGAAATTGATGGGTAGTAGGTTCAAAACTAATAAAAGGAAATTTTTCTTCACACAGCGCACAGTCAACCTGTGGAACTCCTTGCCCGAGGAGGCTGTGAAGGCCAGGATTCTATTAGGGTTTAAAAAAGAGCTTGATAAATTTTTGCAGGTTAGGTCCATAAATGGCTATTAGCCAGGGATAAAGTATGGTGCCCTAGCCTTCATAACAAGGGCAGGAGATGGATGGCAGGAGATAAATCACTTGATCATTGTCTTCTGTTCTCCTTCTCTGGGGCACCTGGCATTGGCCACCGTCGGCAGATGGGATGCTGGGCTCGATGGACCTTTGGTCTGACCCAGTATGGCCATTCTTATGTTCTTAACAGTGTGACACTGTTGCAAAAAGCGCAAACATGATTCTGGGATGCATTAACAGGAGTGTTGTGAGCAAGACATGAGAAGTATTACTTCCGCTCTACTCTGCACTGTCTAGGGCTCAGTTGGAGTATTGTGTCCAGTTCTGGGCATCATATTTCAAGAAAGATGTGGAGAAATTGGAGAAGGACCAGAGAAGAGCAACAAGAATGATTAAAGGTCTAGAGAACATGAGCTATGAGAACTGGGCTTGTTTAGTTTAGAAAAGACTGAGGGGATATGATAGTGGTTTTCAAATACCTAAAAGAGGAGGAGGGAGGAGAGAGAAAAATTGTTCTCCTTGGTCTCTGAGGATAGGACATGAAGCAATGGGCTTAAACTACAGCAAGGGAGGTTTAGGTTGGACATTAGGAAAAACTTCCTAACTGTCAGGGTGGTTAAACACTGGAATAAATTGCCTAGGGAGGTTGTGGAATCTCCATCTCTAAAGATATTTAAGAGCAGCTTAGATAAACATCTATAAAGGATGGTCTAGATGGTGCTGGTCCTGCCGTGAGGGCAGGGGACTGGGCTCGATGACCTCTCAAGGTCCGTTCCAGTTCTAGTGTTCTATGTTTCTACGAAGATGCATAAGAGTTGCTGACCAGTTCACCAGAGGGACAAAGAGTAACAGGAGGTAACTTTTAATCTCCAACATGACCCAAATCCTTTGCCTAACCTGAATATGGCAATGCAACCTCACTGCTTCATTCTTTAGTGGGTTGCATGTACTTCCCCATACAATATTCCTAATTCTACCTCCCACAGACACATCTAGGGAATACAAAGTACATGAGACCATTGGCAGAAGGAGTTGAGGTGGACTGTATGATGCTGCTATTCCAAGCAATGGAAGCTGGCACCACCGCTCTAGCCATCTGCTCTCTACCCTGGTGAAGAAACTGCTCTCCATACCCCACTAATGTCTACAAATTCACATTTGCCAATACCCAGCTAGGACACAGATTTTAGGTCAACAGAGCAGAAAGAGGGTGAATTTTAAGTGCCACTACCTTAGCTGCTATTCCATGTTGTACTTTTTATAGAATTATAGTGATGCCAGTCTGCCCTTCAAGGATAAAAGTGAAAAACAGCTGCAGCATAGTGATAGTATTTGATAGATAACAGAGACTAATGCAATTAATATTTAAAAGGCTATGATAAAGGAATTTTAAGGCTAAAAAGTGAAGCACTCATGCGTCAGAAAATGACAATTAAGGCTGTGCACTCAACTCTGCCCCTAATACACGTGTGCAGAGAGTACAATGTAGTATTTGACTGCATGATGACATACCAATTTTCCCAGAGAACCACTGTTCTCCTTCAACATACAGAACTGACAGTGCACAGTGAATGAAGCAGCTCTTTCATGCTTATTTTTTATTATAATTGTTCAGCTTATGGTCCCTTTCTCCATATGCTGTACACCAGTCAACTCCTTCACAAAAACAGGAAAGGAACCTCTGCTTTATTCACTGGATAAACTTACCTCCTTCAGTTCACACTGTCCAACTTCTGGAGTGAGCAAGGTACAGGTCTTGTAGAAAGTGACAGTATAAGGATCATGTAATTAGACTATATAGCAATTAATATGCATAAAGTAGGCATGGGGGCAGGAAGTAGCATATGGACTGCCTTACCCTTAGCATTCCCAAACTTGAGTCCTAGACAGTTTTTAAACACTTCATTTCATGGAGATTTTTAGGTTAAAAAACCTGATGAAATTTGATCATGCAAAGCTGCTTACTATATACAGCATAATTGCCTTTTACTGCCTAATGCAGAATAATCTTGGACAGGGTTTCTTCACAGTCAAGTCTTGTTCCAAATGCACCTCCACATGTCATTTTACATCATAAAGTTCCTCTTCACTTTCTTATATGGTTCCAGATAAAAAAATGGTAAGAGTACATCCTGAATAGGAATTTCCACTTAGATACATACATATGCAAGTGCAGTACCAGGGGAACATTGACAAATCATTAGTAATGAAAAAAAAATGCATGTGCACAAGCTGTTTTTAAATCTTAATTCCTCAGCCAAATCAAAAAGGACTTTCATCAGACGTTATCTATTACTTTGGACCAGCATCCCTGACAAATTACAAGATTCTTCTACAGCTTGCCAAGACATTAGAACGGGTCAGTGTGCTTACTTGTTTGTTTTAAATGGTCAAAGTTTTATCCCTTCACTCTTTGCACTTGAAAAAGACTAGCTTTTCATAAAATTTATGCCCAGGCCAAGAACAAATGTGCAAAATTTTAGCCCAAAAGGTAACAATTTTGACAAAGTTATAAGCAATTGAAGAAAGCTAGAGAGGTGTTCCTATACCTCACCAGCACCATAACAACTACGAGTTTCAGCTAAGAGCTCTGCCATAGTTTAAGAAGTAAGAAAACAGGCTTTAGAAATTAGCGGAAATCCAAACTCCCAAAATACAGGAAAAAATAGTCTTTAATAGGCAGGAAAGACTGCTGGCAGCTAATCTCTGAAAAACCTAGGCCACCAAATATTCGTCTCCAAGACATTAGTCAAAAGAGACTACAGTGATAGGAGGGGCCTTACTAATCTTCTGGATTCCTCCCCTCCCCATCAAAAGACATTAGGAAAGATCTACTGAAGGGTACAGGTTAGAATGTGTTCTTACCCAAAGAAGGGGGGATCCCTTCAGCTGTTCTCAACATATTGATATTCAAATGCTTTCTTTATGTGAGTACCGCTTAAGTCCAACCCCCTCATTACACATTCCATATCCAAATTTATTTCTAGCTTGAATCTTACATGTTGCTCAGGTTCCAGGAAGCTGATGGATTTGGCACATTGTTAAATACATGAAGAGTTGTTCATGGGCTGGAGATGCAGCAGAAGGACTGATCAATATCAATTCTGTATTTTCCCCCCAACTGAAGAATGGAGTCCTGGGATCAGAATAATGAAGTTTTCATACTTTAGTTATTTGTAAATGCTCATGGCCTGTGGATTGGCTCTTTTCAGGAGCCTTCTGAGTTGGGATAGAAGGGCCTCTGGATTGTTCCACCTCACACTTACTCAAGTATGTCTGCAGACTGCATTGAGCCAGGTTTTCCATTGTCATCTGTTAGAATGAAAGAATGTGTCAGATTAGTTCTAGGGTAACTAGCATTGGGATGTTATGGAGTTCAGCCATTGAGTGTAAATGTAAATCCTCACAGTCCACCCAACCTACTGCCAGGAGAGGCTCACTGGCCCCTGCACTGCCCCACACATACACTGTTTACATTATCAACACAGGAGACTGATTGGACTATGAAATCTGAGCAGCTCTGGAGACAGGACCACAAACTCTAGGAGTGCCAAGCAGTCAGTTGTCCAGCACAGATACTTGTATATATTCTAATACATGCACACACTCACACATGCACTCATGTCCTTTTAGCCACTGTGAAATCTCAGTTCCCTCCATGTTCTTCCTTCTCCCTGAAAAGACAAAGAAAGCCATTCATCCTCACCTCCTGTGAATCAATCAGCAGCATATGCTGGAACCTAGACACAATCCCACTCCTCCTACAAGTCAGTCATGAATGAAACTGGGAAGCACAGCCAACATATTGCTTCAGTCCCTTTCCCACCAAAAATGGGTTTGAACTATGAAGAATCAGTCACTTTTCTACAGGAACTTCCTACCTATAATTGCCCTCAGTAGCTGCAGGAGGATGTTCAGGCTGACATAAGACATTTTCAGGAGCTCTCTTCCCCACATGAAACTTCTGTGGCCCATCCTGAACATTTCTACCAGCCTCTGTGCAAGGGATGGCTCTAATCCTAATTAACCGGTGGACCAAATTTGGTGACAAATCCTGGTCATGTGCTGCCTGAGGCACATTGTGCATATGTTAAGAAGAAGAATCATCAGTTCTTCCAGCACAGTTTCCCTATTAGGGTTATACAGAAAGGGGATCCCAAAGCAAAAGGCTATGTACAGATAGATCAGCATTCCCTCCAACAGACAGATTAAGACTAAATAATTCCTGAGGATGTGCACCCTCAACTCCATGTGCTGAATCCCTGCCACCCCCTTGCCTTGGAATGAGCTCTACAAAGCAGTAGCAGTTATGTACATGTATCTCCGCTCCTTTACTTTGGAAAGTGTCCATTCAAAGTCACAGGCAAATCCTGGAACAGACAAGTGGGGGTGTCCTTAGGCTGACTCCCCAGCAGCAATGGAGCCTGCAGCTTTCTTCTTAGGGCGAGCTTTCACACTCTTTAATGGAGGCTGCAAAAGAAAACAGAAACTTCCGTTCAGTTCATGTAGAGCTCAAGTACAGAGCAGAAAGGAAGGGGAAGCATACAGCAATACAACACAGCAAGGAGGATTGGCAGAACACAAAGAGTCCATTCAACCCAATGTGCTGACCCCTTAAGTATGGCTGATGGGACATAGCCTGCTTAAAAATCTGATTTCAGCTTGATATTTAATTTTTTTTTTCTGGTCAGTGCCACTGTTTTCTGTTGTTTAGTGGGTCTTTAATACAACGGGGAAATAAAAACCACTTTAAATCATAGGAAAATTTAATAGGAAAAATACAAGAATCAGCATGGGGCCATGGCAGTAGGAGTCACTTTCTGAGAGAGAGAGTACTTTCAAATCAATCATTATGCTCCAAGCCAATTCTTCTGCTTCTAAATAGTATCTGCAATTCTGCTCTTCCAGAAAGAGAGCCATTAACATCTTAGACTAATTTGTAAACTCTGCTTCAACTGCTTACTCCACAGCCTTAGGAAGGGGAGGGGATTCAGTGAAGACTTGACACCACTGACAGAGTTAAGAAGTTGCCCTTAGCATGTTTCTGACAAAGAAAAGAATTTCTACAACAACGTAACAGGAAACTGGCTTTGAAAGCTCTGAAGATCAAACAAACAAAACAAGTCTTCCTGAAAAGCACTTTGCCTTCTGTTTCCATCATGATGCACCATAAAAGGGCACAGTCCTATTTCCTTCCTTCTTCCCTCCACATTTTATAGATCACTTTTAACACCTATTAATGGGAGAGATACAAGAGAATCTTGACCATCCTGCTTTGCAGTAATTTATGCTCACTGTTCTAGGCCGCAGGGCCTTTTAGGGAAGAGAGCAGTAGGATCAAGCCAGAGGAGTAGGGTTGCCAAATGGTTTCAGAAAAAATACCGAAAAAAAAAGGACCCCGAGAGTTGTTAAGCAAAAAAACAAACAAAAAAACCCAGTGTGGCCCCTTTAAAAACAACATGGTGAGGCTTTTTGGCCCTAACAGGCTGTCGGCGGCCGCCCGCCATGTTGCCTCCCTGCAAAGGGCTGGACAGCTCCCCTGCAGAACCCGGTAAGCACTAAGGTTGCCAGGCTGCCTCCATATTGAGCCGGACAGCCTGGGATTTCGCCTCCGGGCCGGGAAAAAAATCAGAAAGTACTGGACATTTTAGGTGTCCGGTATTTTCTAATTTTTTTTACTGGACAGGAGACGAAAATACCAAACTGTCCAGTTCAATACCGGACACCTGGCAATCCTACAGAGGAGCTTCTAGGACAGTGTTTCTTAAACTGTGTTCCGTGGCACACCAGTGTGCCGCGAGGCAGTCAGAGGTGTGCCACGGAGAACAAAAGAATTCAAAATGACAGCCCTTAAAGGGGCAGATGACATTTTTTTCCTCGATAACTTCCCCCGGACCTTTTTTTTTTTGCTCAACAAAAAAAATCCTTGGTGTTCCTCATAAAAAAATTATTGTTTGGTGTTGCTCGGTCTTAAAAAGTTTAAGAAACACTGTTCTAGGATCAGAAATAAAGGCAGGTTTCAAGCATCTCATCATACCATTTTGATAGGATAACGAGTCTTGTGGATAAGGGAGAAGCGGTGGATGTGGTATACCTAGACTTTAGTAAGGCATTTGATACGGTCTCGCATGATATTCCTATCAATAAACTAGGCAAATACAACTTAGATGGGGCTACTATAAGGTGGGTGCATAACTGGCTGGATAACCATACTCAGAGAGTAGTTATTAATGGTTCACAATCCTGCTGGAAAGGTATAACAAGTGGGGTTCCGCAGGGGTCTGTTTTGGGACTGGCTCTGTTCAATATCTTCATCAACGATTTAGATATTGGCATAGAAAGTACGCTTATTAAGTTTGCAGACGATACCAAGCTGGGAGGGGTTGCGACTGCTCTGGAGGATAGGGTCATAATTCAAAATGATCTGGACAAATTGGAGAAATGGTCTGAGGTAAACAGGATGAAGTTTAATAAAGACAAATGCAAAGTGCTCCACTCAGGAAGGAACAATCAGTTTCACACATACAGAATGGGAAGTGACTGTCTAGGAAGGAGTACGGCAGAAAGGGATCTAGGGGTTATAGTGGACCACAAGCTGAATATGAGTCAGCAGTGTGATGCTGTTGCAAAAAAAGCAAACATGATTCTGGGATGCATTAACAGGGGTGTTGTGAGCAAGACACGAGAAGTCATTCTTCTGCTCTATTCTGCGCTGGTTAGGCCTCAGTTGGAGTACTGTGTCCAGTTCTGGGCACCGCATTTCAAGAAAGATGTGGAGAAATTGGAGAGGGTCCAGAGAAGAGCAACAAGAATGATTAAAGGTCTAGAGAACATGACCTATGAAGGAAGGCAGAAAGAATTGGGTTTGTTTAGTTTAGAAAAGAGAAGATTGAGGAGGGACATGATAGCAGTTTTCAGGTATCTAAAAGGGTGTCATAAGGAGGAGGGAGAAAACTTGTTCATCTTGGCCTCTGAGGATAGAACAAGAAGCAATGGGCTTAAACTGCAGCAAGGGAGGTTTAGGTTGGACATTAGGAAAAAGTTCCTAACTGTAAGGGTAGTCAAACACTGGAGTAAATTGCCCAGGGAGGTTGTGGAATCTCCATCTCTGGAGATATCTAAGAGTAGGTCAGATAAATGTCTATCAGGAATGGTCTAGACAGTATTTGGTCCTGCCATGAGGGCAGGGGACTAGACTCAATGACCTCTATATATATATATGGTCGTGCCAACTTTCTTCCACAAATTGATCTGAGGAAGTGGGTCTGGCCCACAAAAGCTCATCACTTAATAAACCATCTTGTTAGTCTTTAAAGTGCTGCATAGTCCTGTCACATGTATTCAGTCTATCCACAGGGGGGATGATCAATAGACCTTGAAATAATATATGAATGCAGCCACACATAATTCAAAGCTAAATCATCTGTCCATAATGTGTAGAAAGAAAAACTGTTCTTGTCGGGTGATTTAAATCTGGGAATCATTTGCTGGATATCCCATGAAGCCAGCAATAAAACTTCGCATTTCTGTATAACAGATTAAAATTTCTGAAGCCCTCTTGACATTTAAACATTAGATCGGCTCAGATATAACACAGGAATGTGAAAAATTGTGTGCCCTGAGCTCTGTAGTTAGGTAGATCTAACAGTGAACATTGTAGATGCAGCTAAGTTCACTGAAAAAAATCAGGATCCTGGCTACCACCTCTGAGACAGGTGGACTATCTGTATCAATTGAAAAATCCCTCTAGTCGATGCAGGAAAAGTCTATGCTATGACACAACAGCAGCACAGCTGCTGTGCTGTAGCATAAACCTGCTTTATTTTCAGAAAGTCCTCAGATACACCACAGGTTAACTCAATATGGGACCTCATTTTGACAGAGGACAAAAAACTCAGAAATAGATTCAGAAGAACGGCCATACTGGGTCAGACCAAAGGTCCATCTAGCCTAGCATCCTGTCTGCTCACAGTGGCCAATGCGAGATACCCCAGAGGAAGTAAACACAACAGGTAATCATCATGTGACCCTCTCCTGTCATCCATTTCCAGACAAACAGAGGCTAGGGGTACCATTTCTACATATCCTGGCACTGATGGACCTAACCTCCATGAATGTATCTAGCTCTTTTCTGAATCCTGTTTAAGTCCTAGTCTTCACAACATCCTCTGGCAAGGAGTTCCACAGGTTGAATGTGCATTGCATGAAGAAAAACTTCCTTTTGTTTGTTTTAAACAAGCTACCTATTAATTTCACTTGGTGACCCCTAGTTCTTACATTGTGGGAACAAATAAATAACTTTTCCTTATTCACTTTTTCCACACCAGTCATGATTTTATAGACCTCTATCATATCCCTCCTTAGTCTCCTCTTTTCTAAGATGAAAAGTCTAAGTTTTTTAAATCTCTCTTCATATGGGACCCGTTCCAATCCCATAATCACTTCTGTTGCCCTTTTCTGAAACTTTTCCAATGCCAATATATCTTTTTTGAGATGAGGCAACCATATCTGTATGCAGTATTCAAGTACCATGGTTTTACATAGAGGAAATAAGATATTCTCTATCTTATTCTCTATCCCTTTTTAAATGATTCCTAACATTCTGTTTGCTCTTTTCACTGCCGCTACACACTGAGTGGATTTTTTCAGAGAACTACCCACAATGACTCTAAGATCTCTCTCTTGAGCAGTTATAGCTAAATTAGTCCCCTTCATATTGTTGGATAGTTGGGATTATTTTTTCCATTAGCATTATTATACATTTATCAACATTAAATTTAATTTGCCATTTTGTTGCCGATCACTTAGTTTTGTGAGATCTTTTTGAAGCTCTTCACAGTCTGCTTTGCTCTTACCTATGTTGTCCACATGTTTGTTGACCCCCTCAAAGAACTCTTGTAGATTAGTAAGGCATGATTTCTCTTTACGGAAACCATGTTGACTTTTCCCCAACAAATTATGTTAATCTATGAGTCTGACAATTTTATTCTTTACTATTGTTTCAACAATTTGCCTGATACTGCCGTTAGACTTTCCAGTCTGTAATTGCCAGGATCACCTCTAGAACCCTTTTTAAATATTGGTGTCATGTTAGCTATCTTCCAGTCATTAGGTACAGAAGCTGATTTAAAGGATAGGTTACAAACCACAGTTAATAGTTCTGCAATTTCACATTTGAGTTCTTTCAGAACTCTTGGGTGACTGCCATCTGGTCCTGGTGACTTGTTACTGTCAAGTTTATCAATTTGTTCCCAAACCTCTTCTAATGACACTTCACACTGGTACAATTCCTCAGTTTTGTCACCTAAAAAGAATGGCTCAGGTTGGGAATCTCCCTAACATCCTCAGCCATGAAGACTGAAACAAAGAATTCATTTATTTTCTCCGCAATGACTTAATCATCTTTGAGTGCTCCTTTAGCATCTTGATCATCCAACGTCCCCACTGGTTGTTTAGCAGGCTTCCTGATTCTGATGTACTTAAAAAAAAATTGCTATTCCTTGTTGAGTTTTTGACTAGCTGTTCTTCAAACTCCTTTTTGGCTTTTCTCATTATATTTTTACACTTAATTTGACAGAGTTTATGTTCCTTTCTATTTTCCTCACTAGGAATCAGAAGGAAATTTAAGCATAGTGACATTGAGTATCACTTTGCCTAAGTGTTCAGCACCTAGAAAATGACTTATTCACAAAGCCTGGATTAGATGCCTAAACACCCTACATAATGAACTGAGAGAAACAGGCACCTCAGAGTGAAATTCCCAAAAGCTAGCACGCTGATTAACTATTGGCCTAATATAACCCATGGGAGATAGGAAACATCCATCATTTTTATAAGCTCTGTGCTTTCTTGGAGACAGGCGCCTCCATCTGCCTGGGATTCTCAAATGGAAACACTTTCTTGAGGTCCAGCACCTAAGCTATTTTTGCAAGAAGTCTGGGAGGGGGAGGAAGGGTAAGGACCTCCTTCATCTGCTATGTAGGAGATCCCCAGGTTCAGGTCCTCCCCAGGTTCAGGTCCTCCTCCTCTCAACAGGGTGCTGCGTCTTCTTAGGATATTTTGCTTTGCGGCCCCCCTCAGTCAGCATGCAGGCTCACAGTGGCTAGTCAAGGAGGAACACCTGGAATGTTGTATGCTAGCTGACTACAGGTGCCTACAGCAGGACCAGGGGAGATAGAACTGTCAGCTCTATGGAGGAAGAGAGTGTTGTCCAGCTTAGGCAGTAGACCAACACTCTAGTCCCCTCTCCATTCCAGGTAAGAGGAAGGTGCAACAGAGTACCACCCTTGACTTGTACTGAGAAGGAAGGGCAATCAGCTAGTTATCTAAGGCGTCTGTACACGAACGCAAGAAGCCTCGGAAACAAGCAGGAAGAATTGGAAGTTCTGCCACAGTCAAATAACTATGATTTGATTGGAATAACGGAAATTTGGTGAGATGACGCACGAGTTCACAATCACGTTGGAAGGGCATAACAAATGGGGTTCCACAGGGGTCTGTTTTAGGACTGGTGCTGTTCAATATCTTTATTAATGATTGAAATATTGGCATAGAGAGTACGCTTATTAAGTCTGCAGATGATACCAATCTGGGAAGGGTTGCAAGTGCTTTGGAGGATAGGGTCAAAATTCACTCCCCAGACAAACTAAAGAAACAGTCTGAGGTAAACAAGATGAAGTTTAATAAGGACAAATGCAAAGTACTCCACGTAGGAAGGAACAATCAGTTTCACACATACAGAATGGGAAATGACTGTCTAGGAAGGAGTACTGCTGAAAAGGATCTAGGGGTTATAGTGGACCACAAGCTAAATATGAGTTAACAATGTGACACTGTTTCAAAAAAAGCAAACATGATTCTGGGATGCATTAACAGCAGTATTGTGAGCAACACGTGAGAAGTCATTGTTCCGCTCAACTCTGCGCTGATTGGGCCTCAATTGGACTACTGTGTCCAGTTCTGGGCACCACTTTTCATGAAAGATGTGGAGAAATTGGAGAAGGTCCAGAGAAGAGCAACAAAAATGATTAAAGGTCTAGAATACATGATTTTGAGGGAAGACTGAAAGAACTGGGCTTATTTAGTTTAGAAAAGAGAAGACAGAGGGGACACAATAGTGGTTTTCAAGTATCTAAAAGGGTGTTACAATGAGGAGGGAGAAAAATTGTTCTTCTTGGTCTCTGAGGATAAGACAAGAAGCAGTGGGCTTAAATTGCAGCAAGGGAGGTTTAAGTTGGACATTAGGAAAAACTTCCTAACTGTCAGGGTGGTTAAACACTGGAATAAATTGCCTGGGGGGGGGGGGTGAATCTCCATCATTGGAGATATTTAAGAGAAGGTTAGACACCTGTCAGGGATGATCTAGACAGTGGTTGGTCCTGCCGTGAGGGCAGAGGAATGGACTCAATGACCTCTTGAAGTCCTTTCCAATTCTATGATTGGAGCACTGTCGTAGAAGGCTATAAACTGTTGAGGAAGGACAGGCGGGGGAGAAAAGGTGGAGGAGTTGCACTGTAAGAGCAGTATGATTGCTCAGAGCTCAAGTATAAAATGGGAGAAAAGCCTGTTGATAGTCTTTGGGTTAAGTTTAGAGGCAGAAGCAACAAGTGTGATATCGTGGGGGGTGTCTGCTATAGACCACCAGATAAGGTGGAGGAGGTAGACCAGGCTTTCTTCAGACAACTAACAGAAGTTTCCAGATCACAAGCCCTGGTTCTCACAGGGGACTTGAATCACCCTGACATCTGTTGGGAGACCAATACAGCAGTACACAGACAATCCAGGAAGTTTTTGGAGAATGTTGGGGATAACATTCTGGTATAAGTGCTGAAGGAACCGACATGGGGACATGCTCAGCGTGACCTGCTACTCACAAACAGGGAGGAATTAATAGGGGAAGTAGATGTAGTTGGCAACCTGGGCAGCAGTGAACATGGGATGGTCAAGTTCAGGATCCTGACCAAAGGAAGAAAGGAGAGCCGCAAAATACAGAACCCGCACTTCAGAAAAACAGACTTTGACTCCCTCAGGGAATTGATGGGCAGGATCTCCTGGGATGCTAACATGAGGGAGGGAAAGGAATCCAGGAGAGCTGGCCGTATTTTAAAGAAGCTTTATTGAAGGCGCAGGAATAAACCATCCCAAAGTGCAGTAAAAAAAGCAAATATGGTAGGCAACCAGCTTGGCTTACCAGTGAAATCTTTGGTGAGCTGAAACACAAAAGCAAACTTACAAGAAGTGGAAACCTGGATTAATGACTAAGGAAGAGTATACATATATTGCTCGAGCATGCAAGGGTGTAATCAGAATTGCAGCTAACAAGGGATGTGAAAGGTAACAAGAAAGGTTCCTACAGCAAGTTAGTAATAAAAGGATGGTCAGGGAAAGGTTACCTCTACTGAATTAGGGAGGTAACCTAGTGACAGATAATGTGGGAAAAGCTGAAGCACTCAATGCTTTTTTTACCTTTGTCTTCACAGACAAGGTCCGCTCTGAGACTACTGCACTAGGAAGAACAGTATGGGAAAAAAGGTGGGCAAGCCTCACTGGAGAAAGAACAGATTAAGAACTATTTAGATCTAGCCCCATGGATTTATATATGTCCAGCTTTTCTAATGCATCCGATGATGCCAAGGGAGTTAGCTGATGTGACTGCAGAGCTATTGGCCATTATCTCTGAAAATTCATCGTGACCGGGGGAGGTGCCAGACACTTGGAAAAAGGAAAATGTAGTGTCCATCTTTAAAAAAGGGAAGAAGGAGAATCCAGGGAACTATAGACCGGTCAGCCTCACCTCAATCCCTGGAAAAATCCTGGAGGTGATCCTCAATTAATCCATTTTGAAGCACTCGGAAAAGAGGAAAGCTATTAGGAATACCCAACATGGATTCACCAAGAACAAGTCATGCCTGGCCAATCTGACTGCCTTCTACGATGAGGTAACTGGATCTGTGGATATAGGGAAGGCAATGGACATGAAATACCTTGACTTTAGCAAAGCTTTTGATATAGTCTTCCACAGTATATTTGCCAGCAAGTAAAAGTAGTATGAATTGGATAAATTGACTGTAAGGTGGATAGAAGCTGGCTAGATTGTCGGGCTCAATGGGTAGTGATCAACGACTCGATGTCTGGTTGGCAGTTGGTGTCAAGCGGAGTGCCCAAAGGGTTGGTTCTGGGGCTGGTTTTGTTCAATATCTTTATTATTACCCTGGATGAGGGGATGTATTGCTCCCTCAGCAAACTCGCAGATGACACTAAGTTAGGAGGAGAGGTAGATACGTTGGAGGGTAGGGATAGGGTCCAGAGTGAGTTGGACAAATTAGTGGATTGGGCCAAAAGAAATCTGATGGGGTTCAATAAGGACAAGTGCAGAGTTCTGAACTTGGGATGGAAAAACCCCAAGCACTGCTACAGGCTGGCCAACTGGCTAAGTAGCAGTTCAGCAGAAAAGGACCTGGGGATTACTGTGGATGAGAAGCTGGATATGAGTCAACAGTGTGCCCTTGTAGCCAAGAAGGCAAATGGAATATTAGATTGCATTAGGAGAAGCATTGCCAGCAGATCTAGGGAAGTGATTATTTCCCTTTATTCAGCACTTGTGAGGCCACATCTGGAGTATTGTGTCCAAATCTGGGCCCTCCATTACAGAAGGATGTGAACACAATGGAGAAGGTTCAGCAGAGAGCAACAAAAATTATAAGGCGGCTGAAGCGCATGACTTATGAGGAGATTTCGGCTTACTTAGGCTACAGAAAGGAAAAGTGAGGGGGGGGGATTTGATAGCAGCCTTCAACTACCTGAAGAGGGGTTCCAAAGAGGATAGAGAGGCTGTTCTGAGTGATGACAGATGACAGAATAAAGAACAATGGTCTCAAGTTGCAGTGGGGGAGATCTCAGTTGGATACAAGGAAAAACTATGTCATTAGGAGAGTGGTGAAAGCACTAGAATGGGTTACCTAGGGAGCTGGTTGGATCTCCATCCCTAGAGGTTTTTAAGGGGCTTGACAAAGCTCTGGCTGGGATGATTTAGTTGGGGTTGGTCTTTCTTTTAGCAGGGGGTTGGACTCAATGATCTCCTGAGGTCTCTTCCAACTCTAGGATTCTATGGGCACTAATAACAATGCCAGGTATGACCCTGAATAGATCAGTTCTGATCACAGGGCTCTTAGAGCAAGGGTGAAGGAGTCAAGAGTGCAGGCTGTGTTCTCATCCATCTTCCTGGTTGAGGGTAATTGCCCAGGCATAGACATCACTCCAGGTGATAAGTGTACAGCTGTGCAATTGGTGTTGACGGAAGAGCTCTGACTTTTTCTAACCATGGAATATTGCTCTAGGAAGAAGGTCTGATAGGAAGAGGTGGGGTCCATCTGATCAAGAAGGGGCAGAGTATCATCACTGATTCACCAATCTAGTGAAGAGGGCTTTAAACTAGATTCCAAGTGGACAGGTGACAAAAGCCTACAGGCAAGCATAAAAAAAAAAAAAAAGGTGACCTCAACAGACAGCTTGACATTTGAGTGTGCATGGAAGTTTAATGTGAAAAATTACAAGAGGTGTTAGGTACAAAAAGAATGAGGTTAGTAGAAGAATCTGCTCAACACCTTGGATTTCTATACCCAGAGATTCAGGGGCATAAACAGGAAGAAATAGAGATTACTGCGAACCATAATTGGAAAGTTTTTCAAGATGCGTGGTCTTTAGCTCTACTCCCCATGTGGGTTCACAAGGCACAATATAACCGAGCCCAGAAATTCTAATAAACAGCATCCATTGACCTACACACATACAGTAGGTCTCCTCGTGCTCCTGATCAAAGGCATAAAAGGCAGTGTGGTCTGATTCCCATTCAGTTCCTCTTCTCATTGTGAGATATGAGCAGTCTCTGTGATAGTAAAAAAGACTGTCTAAATAAAAAGCAATGGCCCTTCTCGCATCCAGCGTGTGTAATATGGCTTCACCCCTGGAGCAACGCAGTTTCAGGTAGAAAGTGGGAAGGACTGTGGGTTCACTGATATGAAATTCAGAACAAACTTTGGGTAGGAAGGAGAGGTGGAGTCACAGAATAACTTTATGTTTATGAAAGGTCATACAGGAGGTGAAGACGTGAGAGCCATGAGTTCACTAACCTTCCTTGCAGATGTGATTGCCAACAGGAACACTGTTTTCATAGTGAGAAAGGTAAGTGATGAAGAAGTTGCCATTGGCTTGAAAGGTGACTTTTTGAGCAAGTGGAGAACCAGCTCTAAATCCCAGGACAAAATGGAGCAGAGCCATAGATGGTTGAACTCCCTTCTGGGTGCACCACTGTGAAAACTGTTGCCATTTGTTCAGGTAAATATTACGTGTAGTTTGACTTCTGCTATGCAGTAGTACGGTTTTCACGTTTGCAAGTACTGTTGCTCAGCTTCTGAGAACCAGATAGGTACCATACGATCAGGTGCAGTGTTTGCACCTGAGGGTGAAGGACTGCACCTTGGAAGCGGGTAGGGAGATTGTAGAAACAGTTGATAGAGACACGGAAACCATGTCTGCTGAGGCCAAGCTGGGACTATTAAAATTACATGGGCCTCCTCTGTTTATCTTCCAGAGAACTCTGGGGATCAGAGGGATAGGAGAAAAGGTGTATAGGAGGTGAGTATGCCATGGGAATAGCATTGCCTCTGCCAATGAGTTGTGCCTTATGCCTGCTCTTGAGCAGTATTGGGGGCATTTGGAATTTTGGCTAGTTACAAAGAGGTCTATCTGTGGTCGACCCCAACGCTGAAACATAAGAACATAAGAATGGCCGTACTGGGTCAGACCAAAGGTCCATCTAGCTCAGTAGCCTGTCTGCTGACAGTGGCCAGCACCAGGTGCCCCAGAGAGGGTGGACCGAAGACAACGATCAAGCGATTTGTCTCATGCCATCCCTCTCCAGCCTCTGACAAACAGAGGCCAGGGACACCATTTCTATCCCCTGGCTAATAGCCTTTTATGGACCTAAACTCCATGAAATTATCTAGCTTCTCTTTAAATTCTGTTATAGTCCTAGCCTTCACAGCCTCCTCTGGCAAGGAGTTCCACAGGTTGACTACACGCTGTGTGAAGAAGAACTTTCTTTTATTAGTTTTAAACCTGCTACCCATTCATTTCATTTGGTGTCCTCTACTTCTTCTATTATGGGAACTAATAAATAACTTTTCTTTATTCGCCCTCTCCACACCACTCATGATTTTATATACCTCTATCATATCCCCCCTCAGTCTCCTCTTTTCTAAACTGAAAAGTCCCAGTTGTTTTAACCTCTCTTCATATGGGACCCGTTCCAAACCCCTAATCATTTTAGTTGCCCTTTTCTGAACCCTTTCCAAGGCCAAAATATCTTTTTTGAGGTGAGGAGACCACATCTGTACACAGTATTCAAGATGTGGGCGTACCATAGTTTTATATAGGGGCAGTAAGATATTCTGTGTCTTATTTTCTATCCCTTTCTTAATAATTCCTAACATCCTATTTGCCTTTTTGACCGCCGCTGCACACTGTGTGGAAGTTTTCAGGGAACTATCCACGATAACTCCAAGATCTCTTTCCTGATTTGTCACAGCCAAATTAGCCCCCATCATACTGTATGTATAGTTGGGGTTATTTTTCCCAATGTGCATTACTTTACACTTATCCACATTAAATTTCATTTGCCATTTTGTTGTCCAATCACTCAGTTTGGTGAGATCTTTTTGGAGTCCTTCACAGTCTGCTTCTGTCTTGACTATCCTAAACAGTTTGGTATCATCCGCAAACTTTACCACCTCACTGCTTACCCCTTTCTCCAGATCATTTATGAATAAGTTGAACAGGATCGGTCCCAGGACTGACCCTTGGGGGACACCACTAGTTACCCCTCTCCATTCTGAAAATTTACCATTTATTCCTACCCTTTGTTTCCTGTCTTTTAACCAGTTCTCAATCCATGAAAGGACCTTCCCTCTTATCCCATGGCAATGTAATTTACACAAGAGCCTTTGGTGAGGGACCTTGTCAAAGGCTTTCTGAAAATCTAAGTATACTATATCTACTGGATCCCCATTGTCTGCATGTTTGTTAACCTCTTCAAAGAACTCTAATAGGTTAGTAAGACAGGATTTCCCTTTACAGAAACCATGTTGACTTTTGCCCAACAAATTATGTTTTTCTACGTGCCTCACAATTTTATTCTTTACTATTGTTTTGACTAATTTGCCCGGTACTGAAGTTAGACTTACCGGTCTGTAATTGCCAGGATCGCCTCTAGAGCCCTTTTTAAATATTGGTTGCGGGTGACCTGATTGTGCAGTTCCCATTCGTGCTCTGTGGCAAAGTGGCGGCTGAGGGTATTGGCCATGATATTCTTGTCCCCAAATAGGTATGCCTCCATGATAGTTATGCTATGGCAGATACACCAGTTCCAGAGTCAAATCATCTCTGCACCTAGAAAGGGGATCTGGTGCTGCTTTGGCAGTTAATATAAAACATCATGGTCATATTGTCGGTGAGGATACGCACCGAGGATCCCTGAATGTGGGGAAGGAAGTGTTTGCAGGCATTGTGAACTGCTCAAAGCTTAAGCAGGTTGATGTGGAGCTTGGACTCGCTGCTGGACCACTTCTCTTGGATGTATTGTTGCTGGAAGTGGGCACCCCAACCTAGAAGTGATGCATCCATAGTGTTTTGTTCGGATGGTTGATTTCGGTGGAAGGGCACCACACTGCAGAGGTTCTGTGCCTGGGTCCACCATTGTAAAGAGTAAGGATTTTCTGAGGAGGCGAAACGTGCCTGTGGACGAGGTGTTTGGTTGGTGTATAGACGGAGGCACTCCTGTGTTGGAAACATCGAAATCGTAGTCTAGCATATGGGATGACATATGTGGTAGCTGCCATCTGCCCCATGAGTTTGAGAGAGGTTAGAATAGGCACAGTCGGGCTGGTCGTCATGATTGTGACCAGGCTTTTTATAGTTTTGAAATGTTGACTGGGGAAGATAGGTGTGTGCTGTCATAGAATCTATGTGAGCCCCTAAGAACTCTAGGGACTGTGTGGGGCATAAAGTGGATTTTTGTTGGTTGATAATGAATCCAAGAGACTGAAGGAAGGCCTTTGTGAATCTGATCATGTCCCTTGTGGTGCGTTGGGAGAGGCCTCGAATGAGACAATCGTCCAAGTAAGGGAAGACTGATGCCTTGTCAAAGGCGCGCTGCTGCAAATGCCAGGGTCTTGGAGAAGACTCTGGGGGCAGAGAAGAGTCTGAAGGGAAGGACTCTGTATTGGAAATGGTCTGATGCTACTGTAAAGTGTAGGAAACGTCTGTGCATGGGTTGTATTATGATATGGAAGTATACCTCTTGGAGGTCGAAGACTGCAAACCAGTCCCCTCTGTCCAGTGCGAGAATAATCGTGGCGAGTGAACCATTTTGAAGTGATGCTTGTGCAGGTATTTGTTCTGTTGATGGAGGTCTAAAATAGGCCTCCAACCCCCTTTTCTCTTTTCGGTGAGCAAGTAATTTGAGTAAAAACCTCTCCCTTGGTACTGTTTGGGGACCCATTCTATGGCTCCTATGATAAGAAGGTATTTGACTCCTTGGAGGACCATGGTTGCATGAGAGGGGGCCCCTGGAGAGAAAGGGAGAAGGTGGAGAGGTTGGGGGGATCAATATGAAAGGGAAGGGAGTACCTGCAACTGATGATTTCTAAAACCCACTGATCTGTGTGCTGCCCACTGGTTGTAAAAAGGGCGAAACGATGGCGGAAGATATTGAATTAGTCTGGCACTGATGTGGAAGGGAGGTTGGGCAGACCCTCGACCATATTCTCAAACCTGTTGTCTAAAGCCCTGAGCTGTGAAAGAGCGTGTGTTGGTTTTGTGGTCTGAACCAAGATTGGTCGGGGCTGCTGCTGTCTGCCAAAGGTTGTGTACCTATGTCTTTGGTAGGGATTATAGCATTTCTTTTGGTGGGGAGAGGGTATTCATCCCCAATGTGCGCAACATGGTGCATGAGTCTTTGCTAGAATGCAAAACTTCATCAGTCTTTGCAGCGAACAATTTGTCCTTATCAAATGGTAGGTCTTCTACCTTGGCCTGTAGGTCTCTAAGAACTCTACTGCTTGAAGCCAGGATGAGCATCTCTTTAGTATGGACATTGCCACAGCTCTTGCCACGGTGTTGGTGGCATCAAGGGGGCATCTGTAGGGCTGTACAAGATATAGCATACCCCTCTTTAATGATGGCTTTGAGGCTAGGTGTCTTATCGTCTGGAAGATGGTGCATGAACTCTGTCAGTTTTGCATAATTACCAAAGTCATGATTCGCAAGTAGGGCTGTGTAGTTAGCAATACGGAGTTGAAGGGTTGAGGAGGAGTACATTTTCCTCCCACACATGTCCAGGTGCTTATGGTCTTTGTCTTGTATATTTGTTTTGTATTGAGGATTTTTAGATCTTTGATTTGCAGCGTCAACCACTAATAAATTGGGTTGAGGCTGCAAGACTAAAAAGTCCATGCCTTTGGATGGAACAAAATATTTTTTCTGCCGTTTTGTTGGTTGTGAGGAACTGTAGCCGCCGTTTGCCATACTTTGTCTGCTGCTTCAAGTATTGCCTCATCTAGAGGTAGCGCAATTTTGGATTTTGTAGAGGACTGGAGGTTCTTTAGATACTTACGCTTCTTTACCTAGTGACAACCTAAAGCAATTTCAAGATTTATTCAAAAGAGTGGCAGTCAGTCAGGGGGTTGCGATATCAGTCTTCTTAATTTCTCCCTCACATGAAAACTGTTCCATACCCCTAATTATTTTTGTTGCTCTTTTCTGTACTTTTTCCAACTCTAATATATTTTTTAGATGGGCCAATGAGAGCTGCATGCAAGGTGTGGGCATACCATGAAATTATACAGTGGCTTTCTGATATTTTCTATTTTATTCCGTGGGGAGTTTTTTGCCTGATATTGCACATTCAGAAAGCCGCCAAGGACGAGAAGAAAACAAACACCTATACTATTCGATGCCAATTCCACCTAAAAGGGGTCGTCCCCTATCAGGTATGTCCGGTGGGGAAAGAGATGTGAGCAGCTCTTACTCAGAGCTGAGGGATACATGCAAGAATGTGAAAACACGCCCATAACCTAGGAAGGATGTTTGCAGAGAACTATCTATGATGACTCCAACAAAAACTCTTTCTTAAGTTGTAACATCTAATTTAGACCCCTTCATTTTTATGTATAGCTGGGATCATGTTTTGCAACAGGCATTTCTTTCCACATATTCTGCAATTTTGTTGCCTAGTCACTTAAGTTTAGCAAGATCCCTCTGTAACTCTTCAGAGTCAGCTTTGGATTTACCTATTTTGAGTAATTTTGTGTCATCTGCAAACTTTGCCACCTCACTCTATTTACTCCTTCCCTTATGAATGTACAGACCCATAGGGGGCCCTCACTATCTTCACTGTGAAAACTGACTTTATTCCCACCTTCTGTTTTCTCTTAAATGGTTACTGATCCAGGAGAGGACCTTCCTGCTTATTAATGACCACTTACTCTGCTTAAGCACCTTTTGGTATAGCGCCTTGTGAAAAGCTTCCTGAAACCCAAGTAAACTACTATATCGCTCTTGTTCAAGCTTGCTGATTTCCTCAAAGAATTCTAATAGATTGGTGAGACAGGATTTCCCTTTAAAAGAACATAAGAACATAAGAATGGCCGTGCTGGGTAAGACCTAAGGTCCATCTAGCCCAGTAGCCTGTCTGCTGACAGCGGCCAGCGCCAGGTGCCCTGGAGGGGGTAGACCGAAGATAATGATCAAGCGATTTGTCTCCTGCCATCCATCTCCAGCCTCTGACAAACAGAGGCCAGGGACACCATTTCTATCCCCTGGCTAATAGCCTTTTATGGACCTAACCTCCATGAAATTATCTAGCTTCTCTTTAAACTCTGTCAAGTATCAGAGGGGTAGCCGTGTTAGTCTGAATCTGCAAAAGTGCCCACGAAAGCTTATGCTCCAACACTTCAGTTAGTCTATAAGGTGCCACAGGATTCCTCGCCATTTCTTTAAACTCTGTTATAGTCCTAGCCTTCACAGCCTCCTCTGGCAAGGAGTTCCACAGGTTGACTACACGCTGTGTGAAGAAGAACTTTCTTTTATTAGTTTTAAACCTGCTACCCATTCATTTCATTTGGTGTTCTCTAGTTCTTCTATTATGGAAACTAATAAATAACTTTTCTTTATTCGCCCTCTCCACACCACTCATGATTTTATATACCTCTATCATATCCCCCCTTAGTCTCCTCTTTTCTAAACTGAAAAGTCCCAGTCGCTTTAGCCTCTTTTCATATGGGACCCGTTCCAAACCCCTAATCATTTTAGTTGCCCTTTTCTGAACCCTTTCCAAGGCCAAAATATCTTTTTTGAGGTGAGGAGACCACATCTGTACACAGTATTCAAGATGTGGGCGTACCATAGTTTTATATAGGGGCAGTAAGATATTCTGTGTCTTATTTTCTATCCCTTTCTTAATAATTCCTAACATCCTATTTGCCTTTTTGACCACCGTTGCACACTGTGTGGAAGTTTGAGAACTATCCACGATAACTCCAAGATCTCTTTCCTGATTTGTCGTAGCCAAATTAGCCCCCATCATACTGTACGTATAGTTGGGGTTAATTTTTTACACTTATCCACATTAAATTTCATTTGCCATTTTGTTGCCCAATCACTCAGTTTGGTGAGATCTTTTTGAAGTTCTTCACAGTCTGCTTCTGTCTTGACTATCTTAAACAGTTTAGTATCATCCGCAAACTTTACCACCTCAGTGCTTACTCCTTTCTCCAGATCATTTATGAATAAGTTGAACAGGATAGGTCCCAGGACTGACACTTGGGGGACACCACTAGTTACCCCTCTCCATTCTGAAAACTTACCATTTATTCCTACCCTCTGTTTCCTGTCTTTTAACCAGTTCTCAATCCAAGAAAGGACCTTCCCTCTTATTCCATGGCAATGTAATTTACACAAGAGGCTTTGGTGAGGGACCTTGTCAAAGGCTTTCTGAAAATCTAAGTATACTATATCTACTGGATCCCCCTTGTCCGCATGTTTGTTAACCCCTTCAAAGAACTCTAATAGACATGATTTCCCTTTACAGAAACCATGCTGACTTTTGTCCAACAAATTATGTTCTTCTATGTGCCTGACAATTGTATTCTATTCTTTACTATTGTAAAAGCTAAGCTGACTTTTCCTCTACATACTGTGTTGATCTATGAATATGAAAGTTCTGTTTTTTACTATAATTTCAGCTATACAAACCAGCTCCAGCCCAAGAACTCATTTATACTCAAACTCACCTCAGCTTTTGTCACTTTCTTGGGAGTTTTGAGGCTCTGTGTGCGTTTTGGTGTTTTGTCTCCTGCATCCTCATCTGAAGGTTCCGTTCTAGAGTCAGAATGGGCCCCATTTGACCTTTGAGATAAACTGGCCTCTTCTCCTGAAGAGTAACAGGAAACCGCTAAGGATGAGAAGAAAACAAAAATACCTATACTTTTCAATGCCAAGTCCACCTAAAAGTGGCTCCTAATCAGCTTTGTCAGGAGGGGAGAGAGGTGTGAGCAGCTCTTACTCAGAGAGAGGGGGGTGGGGACACCCAGGAGTGTGCAACCTGGGAAGGATGGGGAAAATGTAAAAGGCACATGCCTCCTAACCAGGATGGATTGATTTTCAACCAACAATTTAAATCACTGATTTTCATCATTATTTAAATCAGCAAGCAGGAAATCAATTTTACTCATTTTTCATTTGCACTTTTTATTTTCTTAAAGAGAGGTTGATGCTCATTGACTAGTAACCATTAAGACACAACTATACACTAAATTTGGTACTTTTTACTACCTAGGAGGATATTCTATACCTATACATGTTTATTTTAAGCAGGTACAGTTGAAAATACACTTTTCAGATTCTTAATTCTTATGTTTTTCTATGTTAGAAAATAATGAATGGTGCACTTATTTACTAGAGGATTAATTTTGTATTTGCTGTTTTTGTTCACTTTAAATACAACTTGATACAAATTGCATTTTAGAAAGCTACCTTAAATGTTCTAGATACACAAGAAAACACTTTAAATGTTTTACAATTGAAATTGATTAAGAAAAGAAGTATTATCTATAATTTGTGAATTGAGCTATTGTTTCTGTTTACCATGTTCTTCAATGTTCTAGAATTAGCAGAGTTCACACACTAATACCCAGTGTTTATTCTTAAATTGAAAGAGGAAAAAACACGATTCCCAGTTTTGCAATTTTCCTTTTTTTTTTTTTTTTAAACCTTGAACTGAAATAAAGGAAATGCTCTTTGTGCCAGCAGACTACATTACTACTAAAAAAGTTAGTTTAGCCCTTCAGAAAACTCTGGTTCCAAGTGCATAGCCAGCAACTTCCACCAGTTCATTGATTTGACATTTTTTAAAACTTTGGCAGCAGGCATGTATTGTGTGAACATTTTTTCTATTAATTTAAATTACTTGAATAGTTTACTGTAAGTTTAGACTTAATAGAGGTGGTCATATTTTCAAATCCAATTTTAAATAGACGATAATTAAAAAAAAACAAAAAAAAAAACCAGCAGATGACAGCATGTCATAGCGAAATTACAGCAGATTCATTTGGAAGGGTACTCGCTCCAAAAATCACTTTCCCCAAGTAATAGGCAACTCATACTCCTGAGTTACATGCAACATTCAAATCAAAATCCAAAGCTTTGACAGCACTTAAAGCCTCTAGACCCTCCCTTTCCCACTATTTATCCAGCACCTCATGTACCTGAATCCTCAATGGTTTCAAGGAGGCCACTAGTGGTGGTGCGCAGCTGTGCCTTGGGGCTCTGTAGATGCATGGTATCTTCATCCCGGATCAGAGTCAAGTCCTGCATGCTGAAACTTCGCAGCTTCTCAGACAAAACTCCCTGACCCTAACAGGACACAACAGTTAAGAACATAAGAACATTAGCCCAGTATTCTGCCAGTGCCAGGAACCCAACAGGGAATGAATAGAACAGGTAACCATCAAGTGATTCATCCATGTCATCCATTCCCAGCCCAGACAAACAGAAGCTAGGGACACCATCCCTGCCCATCCTGGCTATTAGCCATTGATGGACCTATCCTCCATTAATTTATTTAGTTTTTTTTATCTTGTTATAATCTTGGCCTTTACAACATCCTCTGGCAAAGAGTGCCACAGGCTGACTTAAAGAAACACTTTCTTTTGTTTTTAAGTTTGCTGCCTGTCAATTTCACTTAGGGTACGTCTAGACTACATGGCTCCATCGACGGAGCCATGTAGATTTGTTTGTTCTGCAAAGGGAAATGAAGCCGCGATTTAAATAATCCCAGCTTCATTTAAATTTAAATGGCTGCCGCGCTCTGCCGACCAGCTGTTTGTCGGCAGATCGGGGCAGTCTGGACGCTCCCGTCGACCTGAAAGCCCTTTGTCGACCTCCCCGGTAAACCTCATCCTACGAGGCATAAGGGGAAAGTCGACAAAGGGCTTTGATGTCGACTGTGGAGCGTCCAGACTAGCGCGCTGAGGCGACAAACAGCTGATCAGCTGTTTGTCAGTTCAGCGTGGCAGCCATTTAAATTTAAATGAAGCGGCGATTATTTAAATCGCCGCTTCATTTCCCTTTGCCTACAACCCTAATCTACATGGCTCCGTCGATGGAGCCATGTAGTCTAGACACAGCCTTAGTGACCACTAGTTCTTGTGCTATGAGGAGTAAATAGCACTTCGTTATCTACTTTCTCTACACCAGTCATGATTTTATAGACCTCAATCATATTCCCCCTTAGTTGTCTCTTTTCCAAGCTGAAAATCCCATTCTTATTAATTTCTCCTCATACAGAATCCATTCCATACCTCTAATCATTTTTGTTGCCCCTTTCTGAACCTTTTCCAATTCCAAACTTTTCTGAAATGGGGTAACCACATCTGCACACTGTATTCAATATATGGACAGACCATATATTTATATAGAAGCAATTTATTTTCTAATCCTTTCTTAATGATTCCTAACATTACTTCATTTTTTGATTGCCACTGCATATTGAGAGGATGTTTTCAGAACTATCCACAATGACTCCAAGATCTCTTTATTGAGTGGGAACAGCTAATCTAGACCTTATTATTTGATATGTATAGATGAGATTGTTTTCCAATGTGCATTTGTTTGCATTTATTGACACTGAATTTCATCTGCCATTTTGTTGCCCAGTCACAGAATTTTGAGAGATCCTTTTATAACTCTTCACAGTCTACCTACAACTTAACTATCTTGACCAGTTTTGTATCCTCTGATAATATTGCCACCTCACTGTTAACCCCTTTCCCCAAATCATTTATCAATTTGAAAAGGACTGGTGCCAGAACAGACCCCTTGGGGGACACCACTATTTACCTCTGCCTTTTCTGAAGGCTAACCATTTATTCCTACCCTTCGTTTCCTGTTAGTCAGTTACCAGTCTATGTATGAGAGGGCCTTCCCCCTTATGCCATGGCAGTTTAATTCCTTAAGAGCTTTTAGAGAGGGACCTTGTCCACATGCTTGTTGATCTCCTCAAAGAATTCTAGTAGACTGGTAATGCATTATTTCCCTTTACAAAAAACCACAGAATACTAACTAGAACTGGAAGGGACCTCAAGAGGTCATCAAATATAGTCTCCTGCCCTCATGACAGAATCAAGCACCATCATTCTAGATCATGGCTGGGCAAGATGTGGCCTGGGGGCCAGATTTGGCCTGCCAAAGACTTTAATCCAGCCCGCCAACTGCATCCAGCCACATTCTATTTATATCCTGCTGTCCATGCCACTGAATTTCCAGGCAGTAGCTCAGGCAGCAGGATCCTATTTAAATGGCTCATGGCTGCCAGCTGCACTGCTAACTTGGCAGGAGCTGGAGCTGCAAGTCCTTTAAATAGTCACAGCAACCCTCGGGCGCTTCCAGGAAAAGCGGAAATGGTGGGGCCGGAAGCCACTAGCACTCTGCTGTGTTTTTACTTCAAAGCTTCCAGCCTTCGACAACTCTGAGGGGGAGGCTAGTCCCCAGCCCCACCCCTTCTGACCCAGGCCCTGCACTGCTACTCACAAGCCCCACCCCTTCTGGGGGTCGAGTCAGCCTGTGACCACATACCAAAATTAATGAAGTGCCCCCCCCCACTAAAATTAATGCCCATCCCTTTTGTAGATAATCCCTGATATATGCCTATCTAACCTGCTCTTAAATATCTCCAGTGATGGAGATTCCATAACCACCGTAGGCAATTTATTCCAGTATTTAACCACCCTGACAGTTAGGAAGTTTTTCCTAATGTTCAACCTAAACCTCCCTTGCTGCAATTTAAGACCATTGCTTCTTGTCCTATCATGAAAGGTCAAAGAGAACAATTTTTCTCCCTTCTCCTCATAATACCCTTTTAGGTACTTGAAAGCCATGATTATAAATTGGGTACATAACTGGATGGAAAACCATTCTCAGAGAGTAGTTATTAACAGTTCACAATCATGTTGGAAGGGCATGACAAGTGGGGTTCACCAGGGGTCTGTTTTGGGATTGGTTCTGTTCAATATTTTCATCAATGATTTAGATATTGGCATAGAGAGTACGCTTATTAAGTTTGCAGATGATACCAAGCTGCAACTGCTTTGGAGGATAGGGTCATGAGCAGGGCTCGACAAGTTAAAATCTACTCGCCCCGGGCGAGTAGATTTTAAGCTGGCACGGCGCTGCAGCGCGATCAGCACATGCACAGCGCGGTCTGCGCATGCGCAGCGTGCCAAACCGTGCGGCTGGCGAGCGGGGCTCACCGCCATTTGTCAAGCCCTGGTCATGAGTCAAAATCATCTGGACAAACTGGAGAAATGCTCTGAGGTAAATAGGATGAAGTTTAATAAGGACAAATGCAAAGTACTCCACTTAGGAAGGAACAATCAGTTTCACACACACAGAATGGGAAGTGACTGTCTAGGAAGGAGTACGGCTGAAAGGGATCTAGGGGTCATAGTGGACCACAAGCTAAATGTGAGTCAACAATGCGATGCTGTTGCAAAAAAAGCAAACATGATTCTGGGATGCATTAACAGAAGTGTTGTGAGCAAGACATGAGAAGTCATTCTTCCACTACTCAGCGCTGATTAGGCCTCAATTCGAGTATTGTGTCCAGTTCTGGGCACCACTTTTCAAGAAAGATGTGGAGAAATTGAAGAAAGTCCAGAGAAGAGCAACAAGAATTATTAAAGGTCTAGAGAACATGAGCTATGAGGGAAGAATGAAAAAAATGGGCTTGTTTAGTTTAGAAAAGACCGAGAGGGGACATTATAGGGGTTTTCAAGTACCTAAAAGAGTGTTACAAGGAGGAGGAAGAAAAATTGTTCTCATTGGCCTCTGAGGATAGGACAAGAAGCAATGGGCTTAAACTGCAGCAAGTGAAGTTTAGGTTGGACATTAGGAATAACTTCCTAACTGTCAGGGTGGTTAAACACTGGAATAAATTGCCTAGGGAGGTTGTGGCATCTCCATCTCTGGAGATATTTAAGACAGACATCTATCACGGATGGTAGGGACAGTGCTTGGTCCTGCCATGAGGACAGGGGACTGGACTCGATAAATTCTCGAGGTCCATTCCAGTCCTAGTATTCTATGATTCTATGACTATGTCCCCTCTCAGTCTTTTCTTTTCCAAACTAAACAAACCCAGTTCTTTCAGTCTTCCCTTAGAGATCATGTTTCTAGACTTTAATCATTTTTGTTGCTTTTCTCTGGACCGTCTCCAATTTCACCATATCTTTCCTGAAATGTGGTGCCTAGAACTAGACACAATAACCCAGTTGAGGCCTAATCAGAGTGGAGTAAAGCAGAAAAATTGCTTATTGTGTCTAGCTTACAATACTCTTGTTAATACATCCCAGAATGATGTTTCTTTTCTTTTCTTTTTTTGTAACAGCGTCACACTGACTCATATTTAGCTTGTGGTCTACCATGACCCCTACATCCCTTTCTGCAGTACTCCTTCCATGTTGATTCTTCCTCAACAAATTATTTTCATCTGTATTAGGGGTGGGAAAGCGTTAAAAGTGGGCTCATTGGTTAACCTTCATGTTTACATGCAGACTCCTGGTACGCACACAGAGACAGCTTAAAAGCTGGCTCCTCATGCGCACCTCCTCCCCCCTACCCCCATGCTGCTGCCTTTGTATCAGAGGCAACCTGCCTCCCTCCCTCCCCCAACCCCTGGCATGTAACCATGAAACCACTGAAATTGTCAAGGATTACACATTTACTTAAACGCATTTCAACATCCCTATCCTATATGCTTGACAATATTTTTTTTTACTATACTTTCAACCTGTTTTCCCAATACTGAAGTCAGACTTATCGGCCTGTAAATGCCAGGATCTCCTCTGGAGCCTTTTTTAAAAATTAGCATCACTTTTGCTATCTCCCAGTCATTAAATTGGCTTCAGTACCTAAATGATAAGTTACAGACCTCAGTTGTTAGATCTACAATTTCACATTTGAGCTCCTTCAGAACTCTTGGATGTATATCATTTGGTCCTAATGACTTATTATTGTTCAATTTATCAATGTGTTCCAAAACGACCTCTAAAGACACCATCGATACCTCATACATGGCTTCTGTCATCTGGAATTCTTCACAGAGACCAATTGGAAGGAGAGAGAAAATGTCCCATTCTCCACAAAAAGACTCAAAAGGAAGAGATATGCATGCACAAAAAGCCAATCAAAAGGAAGACTGTCCTGGAATAATCTTCTCCTAGCCCCTCCAAAAGCTGAAATGTTGCATGAAAAATAATACAAACTAGAGGAAGGCAGGAGAATGAAGTCAGCAGCACCTGCAACTTTCCCTCAGAGCCAACAAGGAATCAGCTAGAGGGACACAGCAACAGGAACTGAAATAGTTTTGAAACAGTATTTGGTAAGTTTATGAATGGGATTTTATGACATCGTTTCCTACACTGCACTTTATGACCAAAGAGGTCCCTTTCAATCCTAGGTTCCTATGAAAGTTATCCTGTTGAGGGCAGACTGGTGTCTCAGAGTCTAAAGAAGTGTTCTAGTGTGTTACCTTTGCAGCTGCAGTAACTGCTGCATTGGCCGCTAAGTTTAAACCTTTCTTGCCGACTCTCATCATGGTTTCATAGCTCTTGTCACAGGCCTGGGTAATATACTCATCAATCTCCTAGGAAAGAAGTTGGGAAAGCCAGTATGTAGATTCCTGATTACAAGCATGGACTACAAGCAATATCCTCCCCATTAAAAACACAAAACCTCATCAGGCACCTTTCTCCAAAACTAATGGCTCCAGCTATTAGGCATTACTTCTCTGTCATCCACATCACTGTTATCCCTTTGCTATTTATAGCAGGCTTGAACCCAGTGGATGATTGCGTTTGTAACTTGTCAAAAGTAGCAAACTATACCTGATTACATAAAATGGAGCAGAGGATAAGCTGTGCCTACCAATAATTTGAAGTTGCGACCTGCAGCGGTTACAGGTTCTAGAATGCAAGACTTCCATCTTGATTCAAACAGTGTTAACTGCTGGAGCAATCCATCCTGGAACCCATCACATCTGCAAGTCACACAACCATACTAAAGATTCTGTAATCTACTACAGATCACATTGCAATATTCCACAGGATGCACTTTGGCCACCTTGCTTTAGAGAAGTAACACATCCTACATCTTCTATAAGCAGCAGAAATATAAGTTGATGCATCAGGATTTTTATGATGGTCTAAATGGGGCAAAAGACATTTAATTTAAAGGGCATGTCAACAGTCATAGCAATGGAAAAATACCTTCTCTTTATTGGAGAGTGTTGGGTGCACAAACTTTCTGTAGAGGACACTGGAGCCCTTGGTGTAAGGAGAGAGCAGCCAGATCACAAATGCAATTTTCAACTCAAAATAAAATGGAAACCTGAGAGAGGAGGAGGAGCTAGAGTCAAGCACAGGTCAGAGACAGATACAGATAGACAGTCCAAAGTGGAGCACACGTAGGATTAGCAAAACAGAAGATTCAAAAATTGAACAGAATCAACGTGGCAAGGCCAGCAATGGAACAGGGTCCTTCATGAACCTCCAGGTCGAACATCCTTGGAGCCACTCTGGGTATGTCTACATAGACTAGGGTTTGCAGCTGTGTAGACAGTGTTTGTAGTTATGGAGCAGGCTGGAGCTTGGACTCTGAAGCCCACCAGGAATTTATGGCTGCATAAGGCAAAGTATATAAAAGTCAGAGCTAACAGCCACAATGACTACAAAAAAAGTCTTTGGGTGGAGCAGAGGGTATTTTGGTATCCCACAGCAATTCATCCTAAAAGAGTGTTTGAGTGCTTTCCTTCCCTTCCCCATATGGCATGAACAACCAGGATACTCACCAAGAAAGAATAATATCTGTCAACGTTTCTGCTGTGGTGAAGAAGGCAAACACTATCCAATACATCATCCACTTTACCTGTAAAAGGACAGCTATTTCATTAGAAACCAAAACCCACAAACACTAGGATACAACCCCAAACCTGGGATTTCTTCCTGATCAAATGACTTATCACCTAAAGATGTTAATTTTATCTTAAGGATGAGGGTAGGTATCAGTAATTTAGGTTAGAATACATTGAATGGATATTATAACTATCCATAAAACTCAAAATAATCACAGGAAATTGTTTGTTACAAGCACCCAAATAACATTAACTCTATTATGTAGTAATACAATGAAATAACCAAACGATTACAGCATTTTCATGTTTGTAGTCCGAAACAAAATCAAGACACTGAGTTTTTTCTTTTTTTTTGCCAGAGATCATGACATGTTTGGATTTTCTTCTAATTTTAGCTTTGAGCCTGAGTTTCCTGGATTTGTCATTCTTGGAGATATACACAGTATCGCAGCAATGTTGCAACTCTTACTCTAAATTATTGATAGGTACTCTAAACATTAATTCCATCTTTAAAGTAGTTTGAGAATTTTCATTTTCATTACAAGTTTTATAAGTAATCATTGAACAACGAATCCATAGAAACTGCTACCACGTGATATTTCTGATGATTTGGAGTTCTTTTAAACTTTTTGGGACAAATTTTCCTGTGAATCCTGACTGCTTTTTGATACAATGGAGCAAAAAAAACAAAAAACAAAACAAAACAAAACAAAAAAATTCCACTCGCTATTGAGTTGGCACATGCGGTAATTTTTTAAAAGACTTTTAGGACCAATGATCACTTTTTCCTATTATTCATAATAAAAAGACTATTTATTTGAGACTAAATAATAAAGATTTCTCCTGCATAGAAACTCACCAAGTGTTGCCCTTTTCAAAATTATCATTATCTCCCATTGTTTCCAATAGGAATAAAGTCAAGATGCCTTCAGGGAAGATGATAGCCCTCCTGAGTTGTCAGGAGGTAGAAAGAAGCACTGCAAAAAGCAGACAGATGGAGGCAGTGGTCATCTTTGCTAATGGTAATGTGTAGTCTCAGTGTCACTGAGAATAATAGATGATGAAATCAGGGAATTCTATATGGAATTATCTATAAGGAGGTTATGTGCTGAAGTTTAAATGTTCCTTAACTATCTTAATTTATTTCCAACTAATTAATTGATTTTCAAATTCATCCTATGCTCCACAAGTGCTGTAATTTGGGAGAAAAATAAAGCACATGCTCATACATGAGAGAAAGAATCCTTGCAAATCTGAACCATAATAATGGAGCCACCAAGGCTGGTCCTAACCAATTGGCAGCCCCAAGCGACCACCCGGCTCACCCACAGAGTTGCCAGATGGTTTCAAAAAAAATACCGGACAAAAATTTGTCAAACAAACAAACCAAAACAAAACAAAAACGCCAGGGAAAATTTGTCGAGGGGAAAAAAAAAAGGTTGAGGAGTAACCAGGGAAACATGGGGGAAGGATTTGGGAGATCGGGCCAAAATGCGGTCGCAGCACGCCCCTAAGACCGGCTCTGTCGGCGGCCCCTTGAAAATGGCAGCCCCGGGCGACCGCCCAGCTTGCCCACCCCTAAGATCGGCTCTGGGAGCCACAGCTAACAGACCCTTCCACAATATACTGAATACCATTGCTTTCAATATAAAACTTTAAAGTCCCACTTATCCTTTTGTCATGTTGCAAATTGGCCATTTGATGTCCCTAGCCTCTATTTGCTAGAAGCTGGAAATGGGTGACAGGGGATGGATCACTTGATGACTACCTCTTCTGTTCATTCCCTCTGAGGCACCTGGCATTGATAAGGTTGCCAGGGGTCTAGTTTTCAACCAGAACAACAGGTCAAAACCGGATCCTAGCAGGTCCGGGGAGCACCACCGACAGGACCATTTAAACCTCAATTGGTGGTGCAGAAGGGCAGGCAAGCCCCCTGCCCAGATCCTGGGAAGCAGCCGATATGTCCAGTTCCTAGGCAGAAAGAGAGCCATGGAGGCTGTTACTGATGATGCCTCACCCACAGGCACCATCCTAAGTGCCAGTTCTGCCACTGCCTTTGGCCCGGAACCATTTTGTTTTTGCAGTTTTAAATAAATGACAGATTTCTAATTGAAACGAATAAACAGAATTGAGTTATTCAGACCACCACTCTTTTAGGCACTGTAAAAATAATAAATCAAGAACCTATACTATAAACATTAAAATTGCATAATCAAACATTTACAAGTTAGAAAATACCAGATATTCAGGCAACAACAGCATTTCCTAACTTTCCAGTGCTTGACTTTCCAATAGCATACTCTTTTAGCATAGAACAACGTGTCTCATGCTAGCAGTATTTAATATGTTTGGAAGTTCTAAATACTAGAAATGACAATTTCTTAACTCAGTGTGTTGCATCCAACATGGGGGAATTCTATATGACACATCATCCTGACAGCTAAAGAACTGACAAAAGAATTAAAAATTAGTGGTAGCTTAAAAACAGGTGTTCATGACTTGATCACGTTTATTTTGTGCCAAAAAACTGCAGTCTAAACCAGTAATATTTGGTGCTATAAAAAGACCCGGTTTCTCAAAGCCGAAAACAATTATGAGCCAAATCTGTTGGGTGAGAATTTAAACAAAAACTCTTATTACACAGTAACTGAGAATTCATAAAATCATAGAATTGGAAGGGACCTCAAGAGGTCATTGAGTCCAGTTCCCTGCCCTCACGGCAGGACCCAGCACTGTCTAGATCAGGGCTACTCAACTTTGGAAGCCTCGGGGGTCACAACGATGCTCACAGCACATGCTGAGGAACGCATATTAAGTGTGGTTGCATATACATGAAAATATATATGCAAATATATGCAAATAGTAGCTTCTTTCACACTGATGGACATGAATACAAAGATTAAGCCTCAAGCTGCGGCGCTGGACCCAATGTGGCCAATGTAAGCCAGTCAGCACCTCTCAGACTCTGCCCACAAGGCTAAGCAGCCAGCACTTCCCACAATGCCCCAGCTCTCCCAGCACCTCCACCCTGAGGGCAACACACACCAACACCAACACATCTGTTCCAGCCAGCCATTCCACTTGCGTCTTTCAATGCTCATCCCGCCTGGGAGATGCCTCGCAGTTGTGGAGCATGTTCCCAGTGAAGGCCATGTTCAAAGGATCCCACCTGCGGGCCATGGGTTGAGCCCAATGTAAACCCAAACCATACTACGGGCTGCAAACAAACAGGCCGCGGACCACATGTGGCCCATGTGTTGAGTAGCCCTGGTCTAGATCATCCCTAACAGGTATCTTTCTAACTGCTCTTAAATATCTCCAGTGAGGTAATTGTTTAAGAACATTTTACTAAATGCTCCCAAAAGCAACAAGAGGCAGTCACACTGGTTTAAAAAAAGACTAACTACCTAGCCAGAGGGAAAGTGAAGGCAGTTACAAAAAATAAAAATACATTAAACTGAAAAAAGGGAAGCTGATCGTCTTATTTATATTCATTATTAAGTTGCTCAACTTATGCAGTAATGATGGTTCTTTAAGATGTGTCCCCCTGTGGGTGCTCCACTCTAGGTGTTGTGTCCTCATGCCAGCAATCAGGTTTTTCTCTTAGCAGCATCTTGCCACGCTGTGTATGCACAGGGGTCACCTCATGTCACTGTGTCCATTGTCTGCATGTGTGGCATGGCCCTTCTGTTCCTTCTCTACCATGGAATCAATCATTGGACTCCAAAATAGAGGGGAGAATTGGTAGGCAGTGGAGCACCCACAAAGACACACATCTCAAAGAACCATCATTACTGCACAAGGTGAGCAACTTCATCTTCTCCTTCAAGTGGTGTCCCTGTGGGTGCTCTATATAACTATAAAACAGTATCTGCATTAGGCAATATTGGGCTTTGGAGTCACGACTGTGACAAGGACAACGAGATCCACGGAAGTAGCTGGAATTGGTCCATATTACAAAGCGTAGTGTTGGGTAAACGTGTGCTGAGATGACCGAGTAGCCACTCTACAAATATCCACAAGAGGAATGTTATGGAGAAAGGCTGTAAAGACAGCCATCGCCTGAGTTGTGATCTGTGACCCTTTATGGGAGATACTTGTTGTGGAAAGCGTAGCACATAGGGATGCATAATATCCATTTAGAGATACATTGTGAAGAGACCGCTGAGCCCTTGGATTGGTCAGCTATAGAAACAAAAAGTTTTGTGGAGATGCGAAAAGTCTAGTTCTATCCAAATAAAAGGCAACTGCATGCCATACATATAGGGTGTAGAGAGCAGCTTCCCTGGCAGAATTATGTGGCTTAGGAAAAAAAATGTAGAAAGATGTATGAGTTTGTTAATGTGAAAGATGGAGACGACCATAGATAAACACTTGCAATGTAGTGGTAACAATCTTTTCCTTGGAAAAAACAGTATAAGATGGTCTGCCATCAAGGCTATGATTTCTCCTACACATCTGGCAGCATGTGATGACCACTGAAAACACCACTTTCATCAACACATAACAAAGGGAATGGGTAGCTAAAGGTTCAAATAGAGGTTGTGTGAGAGTGTTGAGAACCTAGGATAGATCCCATGGTAGCACAGGTGCACATATATCATGGCAAAACTCGTGAAGACCAGCGAGGAAACGCTTGGTGATGGGGTCAGCAAAGACTGAGGTGGCATCAATGAGATCATGGAAGACAGCAATAGCTGACAAATGAACCTTTAACAAAATGAGGTAAAGCCCAGCTTCTTTCAGGTCCAGTAAACAGTCGAGGACAGCAGATAAAGAGGTGTTGGTGGGTTGTAGTGGTCTCTGGTGACTCCAGGCTTGAACTCAATGCCATCTATTTTGTAAGTATATTGTGTTGAAAGGCAATGACTGTTTAATAGGACCTGTTTCACTCTGTCAGAACAGGTATGTTCATCATGTTGTAACAACGAAGGAGCCGTGCTTTGAGCCGGAGCACCTGTAGAGTGGGGTGGAGTATTTGGCCTTGGTTTTGGAAGAGAAGGTTGGGGAGCATTGGGAGAGTATGGGGATTGCATAGGGATAGGTATCGGAAGTATGGATACTATGGCTGTCTAGGCCATGACAGGGCAAAAAGAATCAATGTTGCCCAATCTGCACGTATCTTGTGGATTACCCTGAGAATCAGAGGAATGGGTGGAAAGGCATAGGGGAGTGGGGCTGTCTATGGAAGGAGAAAAGCACTCCTCAGTGACTCCCTTTCGAATCCTACTCTGGAACAGAAGTAGGGGCATTTGTGATTGGTTCTGTTCTCAAAGAGATCTCTAAGAGGATATCCTCATTTGGACAATATGCGGGGAAGAACCCTTGGATTGATCTCTCATTCGTGTTGTTCAGAGAAGTGACAGCTGAGGATATCCATCATGATGTTCTGATTACTCAGTAGGTAAGTAGATGTGGGGGCTATGTGGTTCATTATGCATCAGTTCCAGAATTTGATCACCTCTGTGCACAGTGAGCGTGAGAGGGCCCCACCCTAACGATTGATATAAAACATGCACACTTTATTGTCCATGGAAATGTGAATCGTTTTGTTGTGGCTCATTGGGAGAAAGTGGTGGGAAGCATTGCACACTGCTCACAGCGAGGATATTGATACGAAGTTGGGCTTCTCTCAGAGGTCATTTGCCCTGAATTGTGTGATGAAGCAAGTGCGTCCCCCAGCCTGTGAGGGAGACATTGGTGGTGATCACACAAGATGGGCTGTGTTGTTGAAAGGGAATGCCATTTAGTAGGGTGTGAAGCTATGTCCACCAGTGAAGGGAGGGGAAGACGAGTGGAGGGAGTACCACTCATTTGTTTAAACTGTGTTGGGCGGGTGTATACACTGTTGCCAGCTAGCCTTGGAAGCATCACGTTTAGTCTCGAGAATTGCACCACATAAGTGGCGGCTGCCACGTAGCCTAAGATTTGAAGGCATATGTAAATCAGCTGTGGAGAACTAAGTTGATGAGATCCGAGGGTGATGAAACAATGGTGAAGTAGTATGGCCCTGGCTCAGGTGGAATCTAATACGGCTCCTCTGAATGCTATCAACTCCAGGGACTACAATGTGGATTTTTGGAGGTTTATCAATAGTCCAATGCATGAAAAGGTCTCATGTAATAGTGAGCATGGTAAGAATCTGTTGTCGGGAAGTACCCTTGATTAAAGTGTCAGCCAGCTATGAAGAAGTTACTCACCTCGTGCAGTAACGATGGTTCTTCGAGATGCGTGTCCCGTGGGTGCTCCACTGTAGGTGGCGGGCTTGTCCCGGCACCGCAGGTCGGAGATCTTTTCCAGCCGTAGTCTGCCAGACTGCACATGTGCGGAGTGCGGCTCGTGGCTTTTTGCACCGTTTGAGTGCGCGCGATCTGGCTCCCGCCAGTTCCTCCTGCCTCCTGATCTGAAAGACATAAAATAGAGAAACTCCGAAGAGGGGAGGAGGGCGGGTCGTGGAGCACCCACGGGACACGCATCTCAAAGAACCATCGTTACTGCACAGGGTGAGTAACTACTACTTCTTCTTCGAGCAGTGTCCCGTGGGTGCTCCACTGTAGGTGAATGTACAGCAGTAGCTCACGAATGGAGGAGGGTTTGGAGCTAAAGTGCCGTAACCATGGATAACACCGCTGACGCCACCACTGAATCTGGTATTAGGAGATTGGGGATGGCATAATGTGTAGCGAAGGTTAAGCTGGAAGACCACGTGGCAGCCCCACAAATAGCTCTCAATGGAACTCCCTTGAGGAAAGCAGTGGACGTTGCAACAGCCCGAGTCGAGTGAGCCCTCAATGTCAACGGCAGTGGTTTGTTTCGCAGGTTATAGCAACTCCTTATACATTGCACAATAATGGAGGAGATGCGTTGCGCGGACAATGGACGGCCCTTAGAGCATTCCGCTATCGATATTAGTAGTGAGTCCGCCTTTCGAAAGGGTCTGGTTCTTTCGATATAGAAGGCCAGCGCTCGTCTGACATCCAAAGTGTGTAGGCGCGCATGCTCGGGCGAAGGGTGTGGTTTGGGGTGGAAGACAGGCAAAACTATAGGCTCGTTGATGTGAAAACGGGATATCACTTTGGGGAGAAAACGCGGTTGCGGTCACAATATCGCTCCTTGGTGGGTGAATATCGTATAGGGAGGTGAGGCTGATAGAGCAGCTAGTTCACCGACTCTCCTCGCAGAGGTAATTGCTAGCAAGAAAACGACCTTCACGGATAGGTTATGAAGGTTGCATGTCGCTAACGGTTCAAAAAGTTTGCTCGTCAAAGCATTCAGGACCATTTCGAGATCCCAAGGGTCCACAGGTTGGGTATAATGTGGATACAAGTTAGCCATTCCTTTCAGGAATCTTTTCATAGTTGGATGAGAGAATACTGAGTATCCCTCGACAGGCTGATGAAAGGCGATTATTGGGGCGACATGTACTTTAATGGAAGCGCAGGTAAGGCCAGAATTTTTGAGATGCACCAGGTAGTCTAGGATGCACTGTATGGGTGCAGAAGTCGGGTTCAGGCCCATTTGGAAGCACCATGATGAGAAGCGAGACCATTTTGAGAGGTAAGTAGTTCGCGTAGATGACTTTCTACTGTTCAGTAATGTGTGTTTGACAGATTGCGAACATGCTATTTCTGACTGTTGGAACCAACTAGGTACCACGCTGTCAGTGCGAGATGGTCTACCTGCGGATGGAGCAGGGAGCGATGATGCTGTGAAAGCAGATCGTGTTGTATCAGTAAAGGATATGGAGGACATATCGACATACGATGAAGGTAAGGATACCACGTTTGCCGGGGCCAAGAGGGGGCTATTAGGATCACTGTGGCTCCCTCTCGGATAATTTTCTCCACGATCCTGGGTATCAAAAGTGTGGGGGGGAACGCATATAGTAGGTGATGTCCCCAGTTGTATAGGAAAGCGTCCCCCTTCGAATCTCGCCCAATTCCCGCTCTCGAGCAATAATGAGGACATTTCGCGTTGCGGTGAGTGGCAAATAGGTCTACTGACAGAAATCCCCAACGTTGAAATATCGCAGAAAGTACTTTGGGATGTAACTCCCACTCGTGGTTGAGAGAAAAATGTCTGCTCAGGGCGTCAGCTGTGACACTGTGCTGGCCCGGGAGATATTCTGCGATTAGAGAGACATTGTGACAGTTGCACAGATTCCATAGATGTACCGTTTCTGCGCACAAGGAGTGGGATCTGGCTCCACCTTGCTTGTTTATATAATAAACGGTCGTCATATTGTCGGTGAGGATTCGTATGACTTGTCCTCAAATAATGGGAAGGAAATGTTGACAAGCTTCGTACACTGCCCTGAACTCCAGAAAGTTGATGTGCATCAACGATTCATCAGGAGTCCATAGGCCTTGTACTTGCTCGTGCCCAAGGTGAGCGCCCTATCCTATGAGTGACACATCGGTGATAAGCTGTGCTGATGGCTATGGGCGATGAAAGGGTACACCTGACATTAGATTGCCTGGAACGGTCCCACCAAGCTAGTGACTCTTTGACGTGGGTGGGGATCGTTACTGTCACGTGTACGTCGCAGACATTCGGGGGGCATACTCTTGCCATCCAATGTTGAAGGCAGCGAAAACATAACCTTGTGTGTTTGACGACATACGTCGTGGAAGCCATGTGCCCCATGAGTTGCAGACACCGTAGTATGGGAACCATTGGGCTGATGAGCAAAATCTGGATCAAATCTTGTATTGCCTGGAATCTTTCTGTCGGCAAGAAAGCTCGCTTGCGTGTAGAGTCGAGATGAGCTCCGATTAATTGTACTGATTGGTACGGTTCCAAGGATGACTTCAGGATACTGAGAATGAGACCCAGCGCTTCGAAGACTACGCGTGTGGTATCTGTAGCATGGCGTGCTTCCTGCAGTGATTGAGCTCTGATTAGGCAGTCGTCGAGGTACGGAAAAATCATTACATGTAGACGACGAAGATACGCAGTCACTACGGCAAGGGTCTTGGAGAAAACCCGTGGAGCCGACGAGAGACCGAACGGCAGGACCTTGTACTGGAAATGGTCTATGCCGATTTGAAAGCATAAGAATCTCCTGTGTGCCGGATGAATAGCAATGTGAAAATATGCGTCTTGGAGATCGAGGGAAGTGAATCAGTCCCCGTTCTGAAGTGCTGGGATCATCGTAGCCAGGGTAACCATTCGGAATTGTTGTTTTCACAGGTAATGGTTGAGACCGCGGAGATCTAGTATTGGTCTCCATCCCCCCCGATTTCTTTTCCGTTACGAAATATCGGGAATAAAATGAAATATCAGGAATAAAACCCTCTGCCCTTGCACTCGTTTGGAACAGGCTCTATTGCACCGATGGTGAGTAGACGAGTAACCTCTTGCCTGAGCAAGGACTCGTAAGATGGGTCCCTGAAAAGGGACAGGGCAGGGAGGAAGGGGGGAGGCAACGACGTGAATGGAATGGTATAACCGAGGCAAATTGTTTGAAGGACCCACTTGTTGTGGGTGATGTAGGCTCATCGATGGAGATATGGTCTCAAGCGGTGGTGGAAGACCGCTGTTATAGCACTCAGACCGATGATAGTGGGAATGGTTCTCAATCCCTCGACGGGAGCGTCAAACCTGCTGTCTGTTACCCTGTTGGGTAGACACCTTAGGTGGTGGACGTCTTCGTTGTTGGCGTTGTCTACCCCTTTGTTGTTCGTGTGGCCTGTATGGAGGAGGCTGCCGGAGAAGGGGTCTTTGCTTTTGGTAGGGTGTGCATCGTTTCCGGCGGTACGGTGGCGTGTACATGCCCAACGTTTTTAAAGTGGTCCTGGAATCTTTCCCCAAGTGGAGGAGTTGGTCCGTCTTATCGGAGAAGAGATTCTGCCTGTCGAAAGGTAGATCCTCGACTTTTGATAAAAGGTCCTTAGGGGCAGACTGCTGCAACCAGGATGCCCTGTGCATAACGACCGATGTAGCAGTGTGCGTGCTGCAGTGTCAGCTGTATCCAGGGCAATATGTAAAGCCGTTCTGGGGGCTGCATATCCTTCTTGTATTACTGCCTTCAAGATGTCCCGTTTGGCATCTGGTAGGTGCTGAAGCAGAGGTACAAGTTTGGCATAGTTGTCGAAACTGTGATTCACCAACAGTGCTGAATAGGTGGCCATACGCAAAGTGAGTGTTGCGGAGGAATATACTTTGCGGCCAAATAAGTCAAGGCACTTACTATCCCTGTCTGCAGCAGTAGGCTTATGTTGAGGCATCTTCGCTTTTTGCTGTACTGCATCCACAACCAACGAATTGGGCTGTGGATGAGTAAAAAGGAACTCCATCCCTTTGGCAGGGACGAAATACTTTTTATCCGCCTTTTTATTCGTGGGCGGGGCAGATGCTGGTAACTGCCAAATATCATCAGCTATCTCTAGAATAGCTTCATCTAACGGCAACGAGATCTTGGGCTGATGAGACTGCTTGATATTACGGAGGAGGTGATGTTGTTTCTGTTGTACATCCCCCATTTGCACCTTTTGGCTCTCTGCCACTCTTTTAAAAGTTCTTGAAACTGGTGTAGGTCATCCGAGGGTGAGGTGTCTCCTTGAAAAACTGCGTCGTCTGGGGACGAGGAAGATTGGTCCGTAGGCGATCGATCGGGTTCAGGATCTCGAGTGGAAAGAGGTTGTTGTGTGGCCCGAATGTGCGAAGGAGACCCTGATGGAGTTGGTGGTCTTGAAGATGGGGGAGGAGCAGGATGCTCCCCGGTGAGAGAGGAACGGGAATGCGCATGAGGCAACCAGTGGTGATGAGACGACGACCCATGGTGCTGATAGACGGTACCGGTGTTCCACATCGCCCTATAATAGTCAGAATAGGTCGAAAGCGTGGGTGATCTTGGGGACCGTGACCTCTCTCTATAATAGGTGGTATAGCTAGATGACCGACGATCATGACAGTAGTGATGTCCTGATTGTGGAGAAGCATGGCCGGTACAAGAATACCCAGAGTATGCTGGGGATGGTGACCGTACTTCAGGCAAGAATTCTGGGCTTGGTCACAGAGAACGTAGTTTCTTGGTTCTGTGATGGGTAGGTAATGCCAACAACTGTTCCGGTAGAGAGGAAGCTGGAGTGGAGAGTGCTGTATGAGGAATTATCTCCACTGGTACTGAAGAAGATGGTGCCGAAGTGCCCTCCGGTACCGAGGGGCGTGCCGATGTAGAGTGTCGGTGCCGGTGATCGTGATGGGCCCGAGTGGCGTTTGGAGGGAGAGGATCACCTCGGTTCCGGAGAGCGTCTCAGAGGGGAGGGATGTCTCGGTGCCAGCGAGTGCCTTGATAGAGAGGGACGCCTCTGTGCTGACGACCGGTCTGGTGCCGAAGGGTGACTCGGTGCCGGCAAACATCTCAGCAGAGAGAGATGCTTCGGTGCCAGTGAACGCCTCACCGATGATCGGTGTCTCAGTGCCGGTGACTGGGAAGGACTCCTTGGCGTCGGCAATCAACTTGGTGCCAGCGAGCTTGTAGGGGACGAAGGGTGCACAGGTGCCACAGAGCGCTTCCGCACCGGTGGTCTCAGTGCTGGTTGTTTTGGAGGCGGTGCCACATGTGCCCGGGGCGAAGAGCGACTCTGAACTGGCGATCATGCCAGAGTATGAGTCAGTGCAGAGGAGCGGCTCGGTGCCGGAGCCCGCGTTGGGGAGCGGCTTGGTACCAGAGAGCGTCCCGCATCGAAAGAGGTTCTCGGAGCCGTGGAGGTCCCTGGAGGCGGTTTGGAGACCGAGGGAACGGCTGAGACCGTGGAGCCCGATATGGATGGGCTTGGAGCCGACTTACTTCAGCTGTCTTCTAACTATATATAAAAACTAAGAATAAACTTTCTCTGTGTCTCTATGAAACAGGAGTTCACGAGAGAGCGATCAGTCTGTCCGCGGCCAAGGACGGCCAGGAGGAACTGGCGGGAGCCGGACCGCGCACACTCAAATGGCGCGAAAAGCCACGAGCCGCACTCCGCGCATGCGCGGTCCGGCAGACTACGGCTGGAAAAGATCTCCGATCTGCGGCGCCAGGACAAGCCCGACACCTACAGTGGAGCACCCACGGTACACTGCTCGAAGAAGGAGGAAAAATTATCACACCTCATCGTCCAAGATGGGCATTGATGACTGCAAACGTCCTGGAGAAGACGAGATGCTGTGGAGGTGACAATGGGTAGTACTTGATATTGGTAATGATTGGTACCAACCTTGAATCTAAGGAATTGTCTGAGTGAGAGAGGAATTGTTATATGAAAATAGATGTCTTGAAGGTCGAGGGTTGAGGACCAGTCTACCTCATCCAGTGCTGGTATTATAGTTCCTAGTGTGACCATCTTGAACCTGTGATTCTGGATAAACTTGTTTAGCTTTCTGAGATCTAGAATAGGCTTCCGTCCTCCCATTTTCTGCTGTGTGACGAAGTACTTTGAATAAAACCCTTTTGTGTGGTATATCTGAGGAACTGGTTGTACTGCACCTAGGTAGAGGTTCTGTACCTCCAGTTTAATAGGTGCTCATGGGAAGGGTCCCTGAAGAGGGATGGGAAAAGATGAGGGTAGGCGGTGTAGAGGAGGGAATGACATATCCGGATCTGATTATCTTTAGGACACACTGTTCCTATGTAATATGAGCCCACTGGTGATAGAAAAGGCATAGGCAATGGCCAAAAAGGCAACTGGAAAGAGGTGTTCCTAAGGAGAAGTTGCTCAGGCCCTTGACCACACCTTAAAAATTTGGGATTTTATAAAAGGCAGTTGCAGTGCTGTGGATTGTGCATGCTGAACACATCTCTTCCCGGGGCGATGTTTAGACCTATGATCAAAAGGTTACTGGTGGGGCCGTTGGAAGTAGGGATGTAATAGTGTAGCTGATTAACTGATAAGGAAAAGCTTATAGGTTAATGCTATAGACTACATGCATTTCCCCACCACTACCACCACTTGCCAATACATTTTTTAGCAGGCTGGCCAGCAACCTGGCTCAGTCCTGGCTTGTGCCGGGTCCGGCATGTACCTCCACTGTGGTTCTGCATTTAAAGTTTATTAAAAGCCATGCGGGCAGGCAGCCTGGCTCAGTTCTGGGTCCGGGAGCTCAGCCCTCCCCCTGGACAACAGCACGGGGCAACAGGCAGCTGGTCCGTGAGGGGAGCTGGTTTTTAAACTGGCTCCCCTCACGAACCAGCTCCTACCTGGCACTGATACAGAGGCAGCAGTGTGGAGTGGCAGGGGGCTCCTCGAGAGTGGGGCCAGAGTGCACTGGCTGCCGGCCCCACCCACCGGGGACTACAGAATAGTCGAGTAGCCAACAAGAATTCATGAGGTTAATCAACTATTCAATTAATCAATATTTAACGGCCCTCGTTGGAGGGGCATATCCCAGAACCTTATGGGGTATAATATCTCCTCTTATTAAGTATGGATGTGAGTCAACAGTGTGCCCTTGTAGCCAAGAAGACTAATAGCATATTAGGGTGCATTAGGAGGAGCATTGCCAGCAGATCGAGAGAAGTTATTATTCCTCTTTATTCGGCACTGATGAGGCCACATCTGGAGTACTGCGTCCAGTTCTGGGCCCCCATTATAGAAAGGATGTGGACGCACTGGAGAGGGTCCAGCGGAGGGTGACCAAAATTATTAAGGGGCTGGAGCACATGAACTATGAGAGGCTGAGTGATTTGGGCTTATTTAGTCAGCAGAAGAGAAGAGTGAGGGTGGATTTGATAGAAGCCTTCAACTTCCTGAAAGGAGGTTCCAAAGAGAATGGAGAGAGGCTGTTCTCAGTAGTGACAGATGGCAGAACAAGGAGCAATGGCCTCAAGTTACAGTGGGGAAGGTCTAGGTTGGATATTAGGAAAAACTATTTCACTAGGGGGGTAGTGAAGTACTGGAATGGATTACCTAAGGAGGTGGTGGAATCTCCATCCCTACAGGTTTTTAAGTCCCAGCTTGACAAAGCCCTGGCTGGGATGATTTAGTTGGAGTTGGTCCTTCTTTGGGCAGGGGGTTGGACTCGATGACCTCCTGAGGTCTTTTCCAGCCCTAAGATTCTATGATGGAGGAGTATACAGGGCCAAAGTACAGAAAGTAGTTCAGAAATCCTTCATCGAATGGAGACCCTCATCCATTTTTGCTGTGAATAGATACGCCCTATTAAAAGGAAAGTCCTCCACTCTGGTCTGTAGTTCTTTTGGGATGCCAGGAAATGTGATCTCTCACAATGGCAGTGGTTCTCGCTGCTGTATCTACAACATCCATAGCAGCCTGCAAAGCAGAACAGGCAACTGACTGACCCTCCTGGATGATTGCTTGCAACTGAGGGTATTTTTGCTCTGGGAGATCATTAAGGAATTCCTGCAATTTTGAGTGATTGGAGTGCTCATAATTAGGAAGTAACGCAGAGTAGTTAGAAATCCAGTACTGTAAAGTGGCAGATGAATAAACCTTTCATCCAAAAAGTTCAAGGTATTTGTGGTCCTTATCTTGGGAAGTGCTTCTGTATTGGGACGGTTTTGAACAGTGGTGGACCACAACAATCACTAATAAGTTGGATTGGGGGTGGGAAAAAAGGAAGTCCTATGCCTTTGGCAGGTACAAAATATTTTCTGTCCGCCCTTCTGTTGGTAAGGGGAAGAGAAGTTCAAGCTTTCCATATTGTTTCTGATAGTTCTATTATGGCTTCATCGATGGGAAGGGTAATTTTTGTGGATGAGGAAGCCTGCATTATTTGGAGTAACTTGTGTTGTTTCTCTTGTAATGTAACATCCTGAGCATTTGCAACTCGTTGAAAAAGTTCTTGAAATTGTTTTAGGTTGTCTGCTGTAGGTGAAGATGATGAGATGAAGGGTTAGGGTCTCACTGGGTGAAGAGGAAGAGGTGATGGCTTGAGAGGGGTCGTCCATATCAGACTGAGCTAAGTCATCCTCCTCCACTGGCTCGTCTTCTGCAGTCACTGAAACAATATTAGCCACACACGGTGGTGGTGATCAGATTGCAGACTGGGCTGGTGTGGAGGGTGCCACATACTGCTGTCAGTATTGAGCCCATAGATCCCAAGTGGACCATTATGGTGGATAGGGAGGAGGTGGGTAGGGCCATGGCTGATTAAACCATTGATATTGAAGCATCTGTTGAGTAATTTTGGTATTACTGACTGCCAGGAGTATGCTGGAGAGGAGTATTTTGATGAAAATCTGCTCTTCTGTCCAGTGCTACTTCAGTGCCTGGGGAGGATGGTGTGTGAAAGCGAGAGGTGTTAGCACTGTGCCGGGATGGACTGTCAGCACTGAGAATAGGGGAGCATGGTACCTAATCACTCTGGGTATCCGAGACAGTCAACATTTGTGTCAGTGTTGACTGGAGCCAAGGGTCGGCTTTCTTATGTGCAGTCCTGTCCGCCAGTTCCAATGTGGACTGGCGCTTATGTGTCAGTGCATGTTACAATGTAGGAGCATTATCAGATGGTTTTGAGGGAAGTGGCATGTGTGGACATTTTGCTTTCAGTGCTGGATGGGTGGTTGGTACTGCCAGTGCTGAGGAGGCCAATTTACCTTTCAACTCCAAGCCTGCATGCTTCAGCAGTGCCACCTTGTGGGCGTTGGTGGTGCCAGGAGTGGGACGGTGCCGTTGAATAGCCAGTTCTGGATGAGGTCTGCACTGCAGGCAACAACTGAACCAGAGAAGCCATGAACTTGTGGGATTCCCAGGACGGGGATAACAAGGCATAAGATCAGCCATAATGGATCAGACCAAAGGTCCATCTAGCCCAGTATTCTGTCTTCCAACAGTGGTTCCAGAGGGAATGAACAGAACAGGGAATCATTAAATGATCCCACTCCTGTCGCCCATTCCCAGCTTCTGATAAACAGAAGGTAGGGACACCATTCCTACCATCCTGGCTAAAAGCCACTGATGGACCTATCCTCCATGAATTTATCTAGCTCTTTTTTTAACCCTGTTAAATCCTGACCTTCACAACATCCTCTGGCAAAAGAAACAACAAGTGAAAGCGGCATTGTTTCTGCCTGTTTTTATGGAACCAGGGACCTTTTGTGTGTTAGACAAATGTGATAATCACTACACTATAGGAACCACTCAAAGGCTCTCTTCCTAGAAGCCAAAGGTTCTGTGAGTGTGGGCTTTCGAGGCACTGAAGCAGACATTGTGCCCAGGTGGAGAGAGTTCTCCAACAAGATATTTTAAGTGTCATCTCCCTGTCCTGTTTGGCTCTAGCCATTATGTTCAGACAATGCTAGCATTTCTGAGAAATGTGGCCCTCGCCAAGACATCTCACATAGGAGGAATGCACATCAGAGACAGGCATAGGATCTCTGCAGGAATCACATTTTTTAAAGGTCAAGCCTGGCATAGTAGAAAAGCCTGGTAACGCTGAAGAGGAAAAAAAAGGGGGGAGGGTAAGATGAGGCAAAACGAGGGTAGAAATGTACTGGGAAGAGGTTAAAAGAAGCTAATAAGTAAAAATAACGTCTTTGCAGAAAGAAGAGTCACACTGCTGCAGTGTTCTGTCTTCTGCAGAGGATGGTAGAGAAGGAACTAAGAGGACACACCGTGTGCGCAGCCAACTGACACAATGGAACAAGGCGGCCACTGCACATGCATGGCATGGCAAGGCATTGCTAAGGAAAAAACCTCCAATCGCTGATGCAAGGACACACCAATACCTGGAGTGGAGCACTTGTAGGGACACCACTTGAAGGAGAAACTAGAAACTGTAGAAAACTGATAAGGACACAACAAATTATATGATCAGCAGAAGGACTTTAAAGACTCTTATTTATATTGGCAACAAAAATTCTTTAAAATGGTATTGGTTCCTTATTAGATGGAAGTTAGTTACTATAAGGTAGACAGACAACTGTTGGTACCCAAAGAGTATTTATCCAGGATTTGCTGTCAGACTGAGAAAACATATTAATGCAGTGTTCCAAATTGGTCTGTCCTAGATGTAGTAATATTCAATATTACTAAATTAGTGTTTAGAACAGGATGATGGAGTGGAATTATCTTAGCCACAGGCCATTGCATATAATAAAGAAGAAAGGGAAAGTATGTGGATGAAATCTGCAGATGACATCAAGCTGGGAAGGGTACCAAACCTATTGGGAGGACACGATTAGAATTCAAAATATCTTAAACTGGAAAACTATGTCTGAAATCTTTTTAATTTCATCTTCAGATAAGCACAAAGTACCATACTTAGGAAAGAAAAACAAAATGCACAATGTAGAATATTTTTTAATTCGTTTAATGTGTATCATATTAATTCTGCATTGTTCCACCAACAGTCATTTCTCAAACAGCTCGGTAGCACTCGCTCCAAGTACTAGAACCACAAGCTGCACCAGATGTCGATTCTAACACACCAGTGTTGTTGCTTCTCTTAGAGGCAGCCACAAAGCACACAAAGAAGAGTAAGGGGGACTATACTCCAACCAAATATCACCCAGATATCACCTCTCCCCCCATGGTGTCCTGAAATGGCAAGAGCATTGTGCTTCCGATCAGGAGACTCATTGCTTGTGTGACAGTGGTTAGGCCTGTGGAGCTTCCCACACAATGGGCAGAAGCCAGAAGAGCGGGGAGACTAAAGAGAAATAAATCCTGAACAGAAGCTGGAGAAAATCCATTGTGACAGAATCCTCTTGTTCAAGACAAGAGAGGGTGCAGAAGAAATCATCCAGCTTACAAAAAGAAAACTAAAAAAGACTGAAGAGTGACAAAAGGAGGGAAAGGGAAAGGGCTAAAGAGCCATATTCCAATGAAAAGGGGAGGGGAAAGCATCTCATCTCTTTGGACATTGAAATTCTTTCAAATTATACCATCTTTACATCATCGCATCTGCCAAACTAGATTTAGGATTTGAAACCTGTTACCAAGTTATCCTCTTTCCATGACACCATCTCCTTTCGTTCAAATCTGTCAACAGGCAGGGTAATATGTTAGCCTACAACTTGGACAAAAGGGTCCCACATAATTTAAGTAACTGAACAGCTTAAATAAAAGTATCTGAACAACTAAATTGTCAACACTGGAGCAGCTCATAGTTCTTAAAAAGATATTATTCCAAGATGTCTGTCTGTCTGCAAAAAATTAGTGTCACATCCATGTATAAGAGTACATGCAGGTTCCCTTCAGAGCCAGAACTCGATGGGTTTTTAGTAAGCAAATCTGAAACACCACACCTTAATACAGAGGAAAGCAAAATATGGCCCACAGAGTGGATTCAGCCCACCAAACATTTGGATCCTGCCCACTACTGTCAGTTGGAACCCTCAGGCAGGCTCCTTGGCTGCTTTGATCCCATATACCACTCAAAGTGGCCAGCTGCTGGGACCAGCATGTGTCTCAGCACAGCGTACACCCCTTGGGAAGAAGGGGATCTCCGTGTCCTGCTCCAGCACCATCATTGCAGGCTCCCATTAGCCGATACCAAACAATGGAAGCTGCAGGTACAGTTCTTACAGGCACGTGAATCATGTGGAGACCCACTGCCCCCTTGGCGCACTGCACATACACACACGTTGGCCATAGCAGTCAGCCACTTTGAACAGCATGCGGGGCCATGGCAGCTAGAGAGCCTGCCCAAGGATCCCACAGGGCCACTGGCTGGGAGACCTACCGTAAGGCACCTACCGTCAGTGCCTTCTGGCCAGAGCCAGCATCTGGCAGCCCACCCCCTTCTGCACCTGAATCCCCTGCTCCAGGTCACAACCATCTACGCTCCCTTTTGCATACCTGCCCTGGGTTGGAATCCTCTCTTGCACCTATACCCCTCCCAGACCTTGCACCCACCTCCTGCATCCCCAATCCTCTGCCCCAGGACACAACCGCTTACTGAACCCAAACTCCCTCCCAGAACCCACACCCCTACTCCTGTACCCCATCCCCTACCAAGAGCTCCCTCCTGTATACAAATTCCATACTGAATTTCCCATTAATATTGTAGGAAAGTGCAGCCCATAACTTACCAAAGTCTTGGGAGTGGCCCCTCCCCCCCGAAAACTATTGCCCACTCCTGCATCAATAATGAGCACCTGCAGAGCCACATGTTCAAGTGCTCAGCACTCATCACTTCAGCCTGATTTTCACAAGCATTCTATTTCCCTACAGGTACCCAAACAGACCAGATGTTCAAGCTTCCTCTGTAGCCAAAAGGTCCCCTTGTAACACTTGAACCCAAATGCCTAAAGAGCTCAACATTGAATGTGCTCGAGATCTTCTGAAAACCTATCCCTTTATTCTTATGTTTAAATGGGAGCTGAGCTCCTTTGAAAACCTAGCCCCATCTGTTTGAGCAGAATTCTCTTGGAAATGCTGGCTATAATGCTTTACCAGACAACAGATCACTTTCAAAGGCTTGCGAGGCTGGTATTCTCATTTTACAATGCAGAGGAGATGCAAAGGAGCAAAGTCAGAGGAAGTCAGTATCTGAACTTAACGGAAGCAGAATCTGAATATACTCCATCTACACACCTAGCATTCTGGTGCAGGCCTCTAGCTCACCACACCTCCTTGAGTGACAGGAGATACGCTTTGTCTCATACAGAGACGAAAAAGGAAGCTGGTGTCAGGAGGGGGAAGAAGTTGGGGGTATGGTATTCTTGAAGACAGAATGAGAGTCAGGCTGGTGGGGGAGAGGGGTGCGAATGGAAATACAACATGGTGATTCACACTTACATATTCTTTTACGTTTTTTGTCTTCACCGCCTTGTAAGAGGAATATGCAGGGTATAAAGTGCCGAATATTAGCCTGGAATAAAATACAGCCCATGAGATCTATTCAGCACTCTTGACCACTTGATGTTCCCTCTCTCCTGGTTCTCCACACCACATCTTAATTTTGCTTGACACCCCCCACTCCCAACCCTTCCTTTGATCTCGGGAATAAGATTCGGCTACTGACACCAAACCACTGGCAGCTGGGGGTGGTGGAGATTACACCACTGTCAAATTCACATTTCAAGCCGATTCGCCTCACGACTATTCCGAAATTTACACTAGCAAATGTCGCTGCGCTTCATACAGCGGCAGAGGCCCGAGCGCTCCAGCCGGCACTGCTGACAACCAGCAGCCGGGTGACCTATAAAGCTCCCAGGCCGACGCCTCGCTCGGCTGGGCTAGGCTGTCCCATCCCTGCCCGCGGTGGGTGGTCACAGGCTGCTCCGAATAACCCCCAGCGAGCCCTGCCCCACGCCGCCACCCGCTCCGGATTGCAGAGCGGCTGCGGGAGAGGGCTTGGCACCTACGGAGCCTCCCCTCCCCACCGCCCGACTCCGCACTTCTTGCGGCGCCCCCGCACTCACACCACGAGCCGGGAGATGATCCACGAAACCATGGCGGAGCCGGGCGGCTCGGGCTCCGCGGCAGCGAAAGATCCTTAAAGAACAGGCTCCTGCAGCAAGGATGCCCCGCCCCAGGCTCTTAAAGGGGAGGCCTGGCCGTGTCGGAGGGAAACGGGAGCCGGAGCATCAGCGAGAGCAACGTCTCCTCAGCGCGAACATTGCGCAGCGCGGTATGTCTCCGCCCCCCCCTTCCCTCAGCGCGCCGCCACGCGCCGAGCCCCTCGGCCCCCCCCTCAGCGCGCCGCCACGCGCCGAGCCCCTCGGCCCCCCCCTCAGCGCGCCGCCACGCGCCGAGCCCCCGTTCCCTCCCATCCCGCCAGCGCGCCGCCACACAGCGCCGACCTGTGCCCCTCCTTGTGTCACTACGGTGCCCCACTGAACGCCCTCCCCACTGCGGCCGCACAGCGCTCCTCGTCCCATGTCACTGAACACTGCGCCTCAGTATTCTCCCAGCCCTGCCACGCTAGAGGGCTAAGGGTCGGAGTAGTACATGGTAGCCGGGGAGCCGGTGTGTGGCAGCATGCAAGTGGTGGTTCAGGGAGCTGTTGTGTGATGACATGAGAGACGTAGCTCTCCCCCCACCTAGCCATACAGCACTTGACTATACACCCCCCCACACTCCACCCTACCCCTATACCCTCACTGCACAACACCGTCCTGAGTGCACCCCTTTCTGCACTACCACATAGCACCCAGCTGTAATCCCCTCCATGTCTATCCTCTTCCACAGTGCCCCACTATACCCCCCATGCTACCAGACAGCGCCCTAATATACCTCCCTCTCCCATGTCGCCACATAGTGCCCCACCCTACTTCCCCTCACAGCACCCTGGTACCTCCTCTCTGTGCCATCACACAGCACATCTCCAGTACTCTGTGCCATCAGACAGCGCCACCCATACCATACCCCTCTCCCTGTGTCACTACACAGCAAAAGTACCCCCCATACTTCCCTCTGCAATGCCACACAGTGCACTGCTGCATCTCCTCCGCCATCACCACACAGCAAACACTTCCTGTACTTTGTCACCAGTGTCTCATCATTCTCCTGCCTTGCACCACCACACAGGGCTTGCCATATTCCCCCAATGCATGTTGCCACACAGTGCTCCACTTAATGACCCTTTCACATATTGCTGTGCACCGGCCCAACAACCCCCTGCTCTGCGCTGCCACCCAGCAACCTGACAACCCATTGCTGTAACACTATGCGCCTGTACTCCAGCCACATCATCATAAAGCACCCATGTGCCACCACACTTCACCTCCTACTGCCCCCACGCAGCACCCCTCCAGCATCCTCCTTTCACTACCCCACAGCTCCATCTCCCCTCTCCCCATGCTACAACAGCACCCCCAGTATTCCCTCCACGCTGACCCCGTACCTCCAGTACCATACCCCTTCCAGTGTCACCACACAGCACCACCCGTACATCCTCTCTATCTGGGGATATAAGCGACTAGTCAACTATTCGATAAGCAAATGCTTAGGTTGGATATTCGGAAAAACTATTTCACTAGGAGGGTGATGAAGTACTGGAATGGGTTACCTAGGGACATGATGGAATCTCCATCAATAGAGGTTTTTAAGTCCCAGCTTGACAAAGCCCTGGCTCAGAGGATCTAGTTAGGAAGGGTCCTGCTTTGGGCAGGGGGCTGGACTCAACCTCCTGAGGTCTCTTCTAGCCCTGTGATTCTATGACACCATCACACAGCACCCCCTGTACCTCCAATAGTATACCCATTCTCTGTGTCACCAAAGTGCTCCCCATACACCTCCGTGCCACCCCACAACACCTCCCTAGAACCATACCCCTCCCTGCATCACCTCACAGTGCCCCTCTCCTGCCCATCATGCAGCACATTAGGTACGGGACTCTGGTTAGTGCTACCACACAGCACCCCTTATGATACTGTACTCCTCCCTGCAGCCCTCATACAGTGTTCTTTCCCTCCTCTGGGATACCTATATCACTCTACCACACAGTGCCCCATTTCCCTTCCAAGATATTTCCCACATAGCTCTCTGGGCTCCCCTCCCCCTATCACTCCATGCTGTCACACAGCACCCCCCATTCCAACTACCCTCCACATCACTGCAATGCCTTTTGCTCCAGATAACTCTCTGTGTTACCACACAGTGCCTACTCCCTTGTATTCTCCCCTTTACCTGAACCACTACACAGCACTTCAAGATACCCATACAGCAACCACCTGTTCACTTCCATGTTACCACAGAGTGCTCCCAATATCCCGTAGGTGCACTACTACACAGCACTCCTTCCCCGCTCTAGGATACTGCCTAGATGTATACATTTACTTGTAGTAAAATGCATATTAGTTGCTTGCACTCAGTTTACCAAGCAATCCAGATCACTCTGTGTTAATGACCTATCCTCTTAATTATTAATCATTCCCCCAAATTTTGTCATCTGCAAAATGTATCAGTGATTATTTTAATTTTTTTCCAGGTCCTTGATAAGGATCTACTACAGATCACCAGATCAAAAGCAGGAGGTGGATGATGCATTTTGAAAACAATAGAAATATCACAAGACCTGGTAGTTATAGGGGACTAACTACCCAGACATCCATGGTAGAGGTAATACAGCAAACCACAATAAGGTTTTGTAATGTATTCAAGACACTTTGTTTCAGAAAGTGAAGAAAATAACTAGGGTACAGCCATGTTTGACATGATTCTGACCAACTGGACAAATGGCTGTAAATCTGTACATAGAATGCAATATGTATGAAAGTGATCATGAAATATAACATTTCATGATTCTAAGACAAGAAACGGTGAGAGCAGCAGAATAAGGACAAGGAGTTGATAGTAATTAATATACAATAAATAAGTAGTTAGAAATTTTATACAATTGATAAGGAAAGGTAAGGACATGAAGAAAAGATCTATGGCTAGCAGAGTTAAAGACAATACTTCGGAATAAACAGACAACCCTCGAGATTTCATGTATTCACAGGGGTCTCCTGTCCCATTCTGGGGAGGGGACAGTCCCCATGGAAAACTCACCATGGTTCCCGGCCCCCACGGTGAGTTTCCTGCGGCAAGTTCAGGAGCTGCAAGAAGCCATGGCTTCCGGTATTTGCAAACGTTGCCATTTGCAGTGGTGCCAGGAACACATCTACCACAAATGGCAAGGGTTTCCTAAATTAAGAACAAAAACAACCCTGACAATGGTATTGATCTGTTAATAGATGGAAATGGTAAAATTATGAAGAATGCAGAAAAGGCAGAATTCAGTAAAGATTTCTGTTCTATATTTTTGGGGGGGAAAGGAGTGGGAAACAGGATATAGTCTCATCATATGGTGGTAACATCTTCCATTCCACTATTATCTCTGAGGATGTTCAACACAAGCTATTTAAGTTAGACATGTTTAAATCACCTGGTTCTGATAAATTGCATTCAAGAATTTTTTTAAAAGCAGGTTGAGAAGTTCATGGGATCCTAGTATTGATTTTCAGTAAGCCCTTTAGCACCAAGGAAGTTCCAGAAGACTAGAGAAAAACTAATGTGCCACTTTTAAAAAGGGTTAACAACATTATCCGGGGAATTACAGGTCTGTCAGCCTGAGACCAATTCTGGAAAAGATAATTAAGTGGTTGATATGGAAGAATTAGGAGGGTAACATAGTTAATGCAAATCAGCATGCATTTATGGAAAATACATCCTATCACATGAACTTTATTTTTTTGGTTGGGATTACAAGTTTGTGTGATAAAAGGTAAGAGTGCTGATGTAAAATACTTAAAACATTTGACTTGATACTGTATGTACTTTTTATATTATATATTTCCAGTGTTTTAATCAGGGGTTCTCAAACTGGGGGGTCAGGAGCCGCACAAATCTAGGTGACTGGGCAACAAAATGGAAAATGAATTTTAATGTTGATAAATGCAAAGTAATACATATTGGAAAACATAGGAGACTAAAATAGCTATTGCCACCCAAGGGGGAGGAGATCTTGGAGCCATTATGGATAGTTCTCTGAAAACATCCACTCAATGTGCAGCAGCAGTCAAAAAAGCAAACAATGTTAGGAATCATTAAGAAAAGGATAGAGAGTAATCATAGAACACTAGAACTGGAAGGGACCTCTGCCCTCATGATGGGACCAAGCATAGTCTAAATCATCCCTGATAGATGTGTCTCTAACAGGCTCTTAAATATCTCCAGTGATGGAGATTCCACAACCTCCCTAGGCAATTTATTACAGTGTTTAACCACCTTGACACTTAGGAAGTTTTTCCTAATGTCCACCCTAAATCTCCCTTGCTGCAGTTTAAGCCCATTGCTTCTTCTCCTATCCTCAGAGGCTAAGGAGAACAATTTCCCCTCTTCCTTCCTGTGACACTCTTTTAGATACCTATCACGCTCCCTCTCAGTCTTCTCTTTTCCAAACTAAACAAGCCCAATTCTTTCAGCCTTGTCTCATAGCTCATGTTTTCTAGACCTTTAATCATTTTTGTTGCTCTTCTCTGGACCTTCTCCAATTTCTCTATATCTTTCTTGAAATATGGTACCCAGAACTGGACACAATACTCCAATTCAGGCCTAATCAGTGCAGAGCCGAAGTATTACGTCTTGTTCACAACACTCCTGTTAATGCATTCCAGAATCATGTTTGCTTTTTTTTTTTTTTGCAAGTGTCACATTGTTGGCTCGTATTTAGCTTGTGGTTCACGATGACCCGTAGATCCCTTTCTGCAGTACTCCTTCCTAGACAGTCACTTCCCATTCTGTGTGTGTGTGAAACTGATTGTTCCTTCCTAAGTGGAGTACTTTGCATTTGTGCTTATTAAACTTCATCCTATTTACTTCAGACCATTTCTCCAAATCATTTTGAATTATGACCCTATCCTATCAGACAGAGAATATCTTATTGCCTCTGTATAAATCCATGGTATGCCCGCATCCTGAATACTGCATACAGACATGGTCACGACATCGCAAAAAGATCAGGGGTTTGGAACAGCTGCTATATGAAGAGCAATTAATAACTAGAACTTCAGCTTAGAAAAGAGGAAACTAAGGAGGAATATGATAGGTCTATAAAATCATGACTGGTGTGGAAAAAGTGAATAAGGAAAATTTGTTCCCATTATTTAAGAACTAGGAGGTCACCAAATGAAGTTAATAGGTAGTAGGTTTAAAACAAACAAAACAAAGTTAAATGAGGACTACGTCAAAGTTGTTCAGAGTGGTTTACCCTGACTGGTAAGGTGGGTCCATTCAAACAAAATGTATTTTCATGTCCATTCCACTCTAGGTCTGCATGCGCCCAACATGCATGGCTAAAGATTTCTGCCCTAGAACAGGGTTTCCCAACTTATGGGTTGGGACCCAAATATGGGTCGCCATTACATTTCAAAAGGGTCACCAGGTGTCTCCCCAGCTGGCTCTTAAGGAGCCATTCACACATTTTTTGAATTGCCATGGGTCACCAAGTCTTCCTGAATTGTCGAAATGGGTCCCCATCTACAAAAGGTTGGGAACCACTGCCCTAGAAGTACCTGTATGGCTGGCTGTGGCATGCTCTAGTGCTGTGGTATACAGTAATTCCTCGCTTAACACGTTTTCACGATAGCACGACTTTTTAAGGGAACATTTTTCGAACAACACGACCGTCCCCACAATAACATGATTTCCCTGACCGGACGGCTGGTCGCCGGCAGCTGCGCGGGGCTTCTCCTGCCTCCTTGCAAAGCAGCGAAGGTTCACAGCTGGCTGTGCTGTTCCCCGGCGACCCCCTCTGGCCGGATGCCTTGCTCCCATTCCTCTGCCCCCCGCTTGCAGCCGGCAGCAGCGCAGGGCTTCCCCTGCCTCCTTGCGTCCGGCGAGAAGGGGTCGCCGGGGAACAGCGCGGCCAGCTGCAAACCTCCGCCACTTTGCAAGGAGGCAGGGGAAGCCCCGCGCAGCTGCCGGCGACTGGCCAGCTGGGGAAACCCAGCCACCGGCTGCAAGTCCCCTCGCTGCTGTAACCCAGTACCCTTTCTCCCCCAACCTTATGTCCCGGTCCCAACAGACACCACCGCTTGAAACGCAACCCCAACCTTTTCCATTATTTTCAATGGGAAAATTGACCCCGCATAACATGTTTTCACTTAACACAATCATTTTCTGAAACATATCTATAATGTTAAATGAGGAATTACTGTATCATGTTCCAACAGCCCATGCCCTCATTTCCTTTTTGTCAACATCTCTGAGAGAGGGGCAGTATTCCCTCTAAGCTGCATGGCAGCACAGCTTCACAGGTGATTCATCAGCTCCACCCAGTCAGTCAGTTCCATGCAAGGAGTCCTGAGCCTCTGACTGGGCGGGGCTGATGAATCACTTGTGAAGTTGTGCTGCCTAGCAGCTTAGAGGGAAAACTGCAGAGGGGCAGTAAGGTGGGTAATGGAATGAACATGAGCAATACATCTAGAAGAACAATTACAAAAAGCAGGTAACTGCTTTTTCTTCTTTGTGTACTTGCTCCTGATTCAATTCTGAATGACTCACAAGCAGAGTCAATGGAGGTGAACTCAGAGTTCACAGTCATGCAGCTTGCAGTACAGCTCTGCCAAAGCCAGCATCATCTCAAACCTGCTGGGTCCAAATGTGTCAAGCAACATGAACATATGGATAGATGACCAGGTGGCAGCTCAACAAATTTCTTGGATTGGCCTGTGTGCTAGAAAGGTCACCAATGATGCCTGTACTCTAATGGAATGACCTAGGGTTTAGGGAATGAGCTAGTGATATTAGCTAGCATGTAATTGAACAGTTGTGTAACCGCATGAAATTTTAGTGGGTATATGACTATTTAATAGTCTCCACGGGCAGGGCCAGCAGCCAGTGCATTCAGCCTGTCACCCTGCCCTACTGCCTCTGTATTAGAGGCAGCAGCATTGGGTGGCAGATGGAGCTGGTCTGTGAGGGGAGCCAGTTTAAAAACCAGCTCCTCTCGCAGACCAGCTGCCTGATGCCCTACGCTGCTGCCTCTGATACAGAGACAGCATCACAGGGTGGCAGCAGCCCCTGTTCATGGAGAGTTCCGAGCTCCCCAGATAGAAGTAGCTCCATGGCGTAGCCCCTGTCCATGGGCAGTCCGAGCTCCCTGCAGATAGAAGCTGTTGCTCAGACCCTCCACAGACAGGGCTGCTGCCATAAAGCAGCTTCCCCTGCTCCTCCCCGGTGGGGTAGGGTGGGTGGCACATGACAGCATGGTGCTGGTGCTGGGGGAACCAGCCTGGAAGCTGGCTCCTACCTGCCCCCCCACTGGTGGGGGGCAGACGGGTCTGTGGAGCCGGCACACAAGGGGAGACTGCTTGAAAGCCTGCTCCCAGCGCCTATTAGCTCCAGCCTAACCCCCTCACCCTCCGTGCTGCTGCTTCTCTATCCTAGGCAGCAGCATGGAGGAGGGGTGAGCAAGCGGATCCAGTGCTCGTGGGGAGCCAGCTTTTAAGCCAGCTTCTCCGGGGCACCTACTCCTGCCTCTCTCCTTGCTGTCTCCAATATAGAGGCAGTTGAGGGGTGGGGGGAAGATTAACAAGATTAACCAAAAAGCCTAGGATTATTGGTTAATTGTGTAGTTGTCTACACGATGACATCCCTAATCACTACTGCTGGCAGGGGCACTTTCATGACCTCATAGCAACAGTGGATGCACGCTGTGATCCAAGACAAGATTCTCTGGTCTGACACTGGACAGACCTTCATCCTATCCATGGCAGCAACAAACAACTGTGTTGATGTATGGAATGGCTGTGTTCTACCAATGTAGAAAACTAACATCCATCTGAGGTCCAGATTATGCAATTTGTGCTCCTCAACTGATGTGTCAGGTTTTAGAGAGAGGACTAGTAAGTAAATGTCCTGGCCAGTGTAAAACTGGGAAACAACCTTGGGCACAAAAGCCGGGTGCAGCTGGACTTTGTCCTTGTAGAAGACCATATAAGGCAGCTCTGATGTGAATGCTCTGAACTTGGACAACTGCTGGGCTGAAGTTTTGAAGTTATAGCAGCCAAGGAGGAAATCTTCCTGGAGAAAGAAGCAGAAGGGAACAAGAAGCAAAGGATTTTAAAGGGGGCTCATAAGCCTTGGCAACACAAGATTCCAGTCTCACAGGGGGACTAGGTCCTGGACATGCATGTACAGGAACTGTAAATCTTTCAGGAACCGCTCCATCATGGAATGAGTAAAGATCGACTTCCCCTGAAGCGGAGGATGAAATGCTGAAATGATTGCTAGAGATACCTTGACCAAAGACAACAAAAAGCCTTCAAACTTAAATTGCAGCAAATAGTCCAAGATGTCATACAGTAAGCTCTCCTCAGGATGAATGTGCTTGTCTGAAGCCCAACATGCGAAGCACTTCCACTTTGCCACATAAATAACTCTACTGAAGGGCTTCCTGCTGCCAGCAGAACCTGCTGGATTGCCGCAAATCTCCCCCACTCATCCATACTTAGCCACAGAGCATTATGCTGTCAGGTGCAGTGATGCCAGGTTCAGGTGCAGCAGATCTGGCTAGAGGGGTAACGGCAGCGGGTCAGCCAATGTCAGGCAAAGCAGCATGCCAAACCACTACTGGCAAAGTCACTCCAGAGCCATGAGAATGGACAATGCTTAGTCTTGTTTCATTTTTAACAGGACCCTGTGGATCAGTGGCACTGGCAGAAAGGGTACATCAGTGCTTCTGACCATGGAATCAGGAAGGTGTCCGTAAGGGATACCTTATCCCTGCTGTATAGATAACAGAACACATAGCACTTCTTGTTCTGTCCGGCTGCAAAAGAGGTCCACCTGGGGAGTCTCCCAATGTTGGAAGATAAGGCTGGCAATCTCCATATGCAGTGACCATTCCTGGCAATACAAGAAGGACCTGCTGAAGTGATCTGCTAGGATGTTCTTGGCTCCAGATAGGTGGGTGGCCACCTGGTGGATAGCATGCCACATGCAAAAGTTCCAGAGCCTAAGTACCTCCTGACACAGAGATGAAGATCTGGCATTCCCCTGCCTGTTGATGTAATATATTGCGGTCATATTGACTGGCTGTGGCCAGTAGTCTTGGGTGCTGAGTTTGCCCAGATGTTCCCCTCCCACCCCTACCCCCCAACCCAGATCTGATGCTTCAGAGACCAGGGTGAGCAATGGTAATGGGGACACAAAGAGAATTCCCTGCAGCACTCACCTGAGGTCTAGCTACCAGTTCTGGAAGAAAACACTGTCCTCACTCTGCGTTTGTAAGCAACAAGTAGCCAGAGGCAGTTTTATTACGAGCTGCAGCAAGGGAAAAACTGATTCGGATGGGGGGAAGCCCCTCCCCCCCCCCCCCCCCCGAGGCAGATCTTTGAATACAAGCAATTATGAAGCAGTTTATATACTGTCCATTAGATATAATAACAACAATTAGTCTCCTTCCCATTACAAACACCAATGGCTAACATTTATTTTAGTTCCACCCAGATGCTCCTTATCTCAAGGTCCCTGCCAGAGTCAGCATTCTCTCCTTATCTCCATATGGAGGCGAGAGGCAAAGGCAGCGTCTTATTACAGATCTCGCTTTGTCAGGCCACAGACTTAGCCTGACTTGTTCTCTTGCTAACAAGACTAAGATGGCTGCACCCAAATTCCCTTATTCCTGCCTCCACACAGTTAAAAGGACAAGAGGACGTGATCGGGGTCTGTGATCACTGAGTCCAAGGAGTGCCTGCTAGAAACATCTGCAGTGGTTACAGATGAAGCCAGGTATGCCTGACCACATACATGCATGCTCCCATAGGTCCCATAAGCCACAGACAAGTGTGTGCTCCGGTGATTGAATACCTTTTTATTTGAGCAACGAGATATGTCATGACCTGACAGTGTACTTCTGGAAGGAAGGCCCAGGCATGCATGGAATTGAGAATTGCTCTGAAACTCTACACACTGGACTGGTGTTAACAAGGACTTTCCTAGGTTTAACAGGCCAGGTTGTTCTAGATGGAGTGCACCAGGTTCAGGCTTTTCTGCACCTGTTCCACAGACTTGTCCTTGATGAGCCTATCATCAAGTTTTGGAAAGATATAGATACTCCCCTCCCCAATGCTTGAGAGAAACTGCTACTGGTACTATCCATTTCATAAATACCTTGGGAGCCAACGGCAGGCCAAAGGGTAGCACCGTGAACTGGAAGTGATGCCTGGCCAATACGAAACACAGGAAACATCTGTACCCTGGAAACATGGAGACAAGGAAGGAAGTGTCCTTTAAATTGGGAATGGGCGTACAGTCCCCCAGATTTAGGTTATGGATAATGGAGAGCATGTGGAACTTCAGTATTTTGAGCTATTTGTTAAAACCTGGATTAGGAAGTATCAGGAATAGAATCCTTTTCCTTCCATTTCCCAAGGTGACTCTTGAAGCAGGAATTACTCATGAGAGGGATCCCTGAAGAGGGATGGCAGAAACAAGGGAAGAAAGAGGGGTTACCCAGAAATTGCAGCATCTAGCCTCAAGCTACTATGTCCAGAACCCAATGGTCTGACATGGCCCACAACCAGGTCAAGCTACGGGGGAGAGGTGGTTGAGGAATGTATGGGCAGGACCTGGTTGGATGACTGGGGCATTATTCTCAAACATACCCTTAAAATGATTGTTTCCCACCTCCCCAGGTGCTTAGCAGGTCTGGACTGAGCTGGTGAGTGGAGGAAGGACTCTGAGCTAGAAAGCGTGAACGTACAAAGTGGAGCTGAGCTAGTCCTGTCTTTTGTTTAATTTGGCCATTTACATTGAATGTTTTTCTCTTTCACTATGCATGCCAGGGCGAGTCTCGATGGAAACTAGATGTACAAAGTTTTCTGTGACAAAAACTAACGCATAATGATGTGATCATTGGTGTATTTTCTATGAGATATATTTGCATTTGTATATTCCCCATGGTTCTTAATTTACATAAGAACCATGACAAGGGGTTTCTTGCAAGAAGTTAGTTATTTTGATTGCTTTTTGTAGTGTGAAAGATGCAGCTTCAGATACTTATGATTTAATAATAGTTTAATATATATAATATAATTTGAGGCAAAAACTGCATTCTCACCACTTTTCAGACTTTGATCTCCTATATCTTATCACCATAACATTTCTCGTAAACATGAACCATATAAAATTTTAACAGAATAATCGTACTTCCTAAAAAATATCATCCTTATTCTGTCCTGTCCTGCCTTTCTGAATACTATCCTATGTTCAGCAAGTGCTTCTGCTCACCTAAATTGATTTTCTGTTAGAACTATAGAAAACCAAAAAGCACACTAATCCCAATTTCTTTATAAACTTCCTTTTAATTTGATAATTCACACCTAGGAACTTGCTGAATTTATGGAAACTGGGGGGAAAAAATTACATGCTTAATTGTAACTGGTGTTCTTCAAGATGTGTTGTTCACATCCATGCCAATCAGATGTGCACACACTGTATGCATGAGCATCGGAAATTTTCCTCTAGCCGCTCCTGTTGGGTCAACCATTGAGCCCCCCCGAGAGGCACCGCTATAGCAGCCTTTTTATACCAATGCCGACCCAGCCTCCCCTTCACTTCCTTCTTGCCGGCTACTCTGACAAGAAGAACAGTGGGTATTGGCATGGATGTGAACAGCACATCTCAAAGAACACCAGTTACAGGAAAGCAGGTAACTGTCTTTTCTTCGAGTGCATGTTTGCATCGATTCCATTCAGGTGACTCCCTTGTGTTGGCTGAGGCCTCTCAAGTCCAATATGCACCTCGGACGTCCCTTGACCTTGGGAATTAGGAAGTATTGGGAATAAAATGCTCTGGCTCTTACATGGTGAGGGACCTCTTGAACTGAACCTAGCATGAGGAGAGATTGCACCTCCTGAATTATGAAGTTGCTCACGAGAGGGGTCCCAGAAGAGGGATGGGAAAGGGAGTTGGGAGGGAAGGGACGAGAAGAGAATATCCCACGCCGACCGTGCACAGAACCCATTGGTCCAATGTGATATGGGACCACGCATGGCAGAAGTGGGAAAATCTGTTCAAAAAGAGAGAGTGTGGATCCTGAGACAAAAGTGATATGCCGTCCTAGAGTGCATATTCAAAACCCCTACTTGGGGTCTGCTGCGGACTTGGGAGGCGCTTTTGCCTTGGCCAGAGGAATGATTAGAGGGCCTGTGCCTATTATTTCTGTTTTGGCAATGGAACTGCTCCCTGTCTGGGCTTGGGTGTGTATCTCTGCTGAGATGGCTGAGGCCTAAGTGGCTTCCTCTGAGGTGCTGGAGTATGCCTACTGAGAGATTTCATGGTAGCTCTCGAGTCCTTCAATGAGTGTTGCATAGAATCGGTTTGCTCTGAAAAGAGGCCTCTCCCTTCAAATAGGAGCTCCTGGAGGTTTTGCTGGATCTTTGGTAGCAGTCCAGAGGCCTGTAGCCAAGAGGAACGGTGCATGGCTATCCCCATTGGGCAGGATTCTAGCCACCGACTCAGCCGAGTCCAGTGAGGCCTGTAGGGACATTCTGGTCCAGTTCTACCCTCCTCAGTGAGAGCAGAAAACTCCTGCCTAAAGTCCATAGGAAGGCGCTTCTTGAATTTTTCCATAGCAACCCAAGAGTTACATGCATATTTGTGTGGAGGATAGCCATTAATAGGCTATCCTCCATAGAAAGCCACCAGCTGCATATAATTTTCCTCCCAAAGAAGTCTACTCTTTAGGCTTTTTTGGCCTTCAGTGCCGGTGCTTGTTGGTCCTGTCTCTCCGTTTCATTCACTGTGAACACAGTGAGTGATGTGGGACGAGGATGGGAAAAAAGAAATTCATAACCCTTGGAAGAGGCGAAGTATCTCATTTCCATCCCCTTCACCATACGAGGAAGTAAGGCTGGTGTCTGCCACAGCATATTGTTACTAGTCTAGATGGTCTTTATTAGAGAAAAAAGCACCCTGGAGGGACTCTTTGGCACTAAAATATCCACCATAGAGTCCTCAGATTCCTGGTTCATATTATGGGCTACTCGCTGGAGGAGTTTTGGTATACCTTATAGCTGATTGATAGGGGCCCTGCTGAGGAGGTGCCTGCCACTGTCCTCATCCAGAGATGAAAATGAGAATGCCTGTGGTGGTAGGAGGTCAGACTGAACTTTACTGTGCTCTTGCACTTCCATCCATATCCTTAGCTGGGAAATGTACCCAGGCCTGCATGGGATCAGGTTCTGGAGGCACTCTGGTGTCCATGACCTCTTGCATGGGTCTGGAACAGTGTTCCCTCTAAGCTGCGCAGCAGCACAGCTTCATAGGTGATTGATCAGTCCTACCCAGTCAGAGGCTCAGGGCTGTGCATGGAGCTGACTGACTTTGGGGGGGGGGGGGCGCTGATTAATCACTCATCTGTGAAGATGTGCTGCTGCACTACTTAGAGGAAACACTGGTCTGGAAACCATTGCTGATGAGGTTTTGGAGGCACGCATATCCCTTTGTAATCTAGAATGGTGGTGTATGGAGGCCACTGACCAAGATCCCCTGGAAGCACTCTGGGCTTGGTGGTAGGCCCAGGGTGTCCAGAATGTCTATTGCCTGGAGGGGGCCACTCTGGCTGCCAGGGCACAGACGAGTCTCACCTATGCCTGCTCGTGCAGCTTTCGCTCAAATACCTAGAAGCAACCTCTGATTTGAACTCTGAAGGTGATGACCAAAGTGGTGTTGAAGAGCCCATAGCTGGGGGGCCTGTGCCAAGATGACGCTGGTGCTTGAGTGTGCTGCTGGGAAGACCTTAATGATGACCGGTGCTGACTACTGTGGGATCAAGACCAGTGACAGACATTCTGTGCCTTCTGGTGCCGTAGACATGTCCCCATTCTCTGGTGCCAGGGAGAGACCTCAAGCCCTCGATGCCAGAGGGCAAGCATCCCAGGGATGAGGAGACCAATCTATTGTGGTGCAGGTCCATTGTTCGGGGGACACATCAGCATGGCAGACTTGCCCCTAGACTGAGGCATCCTGGGCAGTGCCAGTGGCTTCTCCCACATTATGGGAGCTGTGGATCTGGAGGCCTCATAGGTGTCCAGGATAGAAGTGGAGTTTATTACCTCCAGGGGACTTTGGTTCCCTGGGGAAAAGCTCTGTGCCAGACTCGATGGTGCCTCCACAGGTGCCGGAGTCAAAGACTTGTCTTGGTGAGCCTTATGCATCGACTGTGTCATGCGTAGGCTTGTGCCTGCTGGAGCCAAGCTTTATGAGGCAAACATCCTCTACTTGCCTTATGGCAGTTATGCAGCACCAGGGAGGTCAAACAGTGCCTAGGCAACGGCAGTGCCTGAGGGCTGCAGTGCCAGGGGTCTTTAGCAGCCGTGTCTTTCTTCAGTGCCGTTTCGCGCACACTGCAGATCGAATGCATGCACAGAGCTGGCTGGTAGGAAGGCATCAGTCTAAGAGCAGCTTCCATTAGGAGCTGTTGCAGCCTATACTCACGCTCCTTCCTAGTATGGGGCTTAAATCCCTGGCAAATCTTGCACTTCTCTGCACAATGTTCTTCAAGGTACCTCAGGCAGGAGTTGTGTGGGTCACTGTTAGGCATATGCTTCTTGCAAACAGCACAGGATTTAAACCCCTGGGCTTTTGGCATGCCCTGGTGCCCAGGAACGGCGAATGGTGGCAGCAAGCCCACCCACTCCTAGCTACTGCTTCACACTGAAAATTAAAAGTCTATTGAAAGTAAAATGATGAAGTACCGAATAGGTAAGGACTAGAGGCTTGCTGATGCAAGACAGCACCAAGTTCCAACACCGTCATCGATGGTAAGAAGGAACTGAAGGGACAGTCAAATTGGCAATGGTATATAAGGGCTCCTAGAGCAATGCCACTCCAGGGAGTCTCCACAGTTGACCTGACAGAAGCTGCTATGGGAAAAAGTTTTCTACGCTCGTGCACACAGCACGTGTCAACCTGATTGGAATAGATGTGAACAAGCACTCAAAGAACAAGTTAAGCCAACTCAGTAGAAGGCAGGTAGATTAAAGATGGCATGCATATAGAAATAAGAACCACCACAGGATGTACAGCAGACATTTGAGATGGCAATAAGGTATCATCTCTTCAAATTCCATTATCCTCTTGAAACGCAACTGGATCAGATGAAAAGGAAACAATACAAGACGACCCAGTAAAAACTAGTGCCAAAGACAGTGTTTGTGAATATGAGACTTATTACTGACAATGAAGTCATGTCATTAGAAGCTGATACACAACTGAGAACAGAAAATTGATAGCATCCAGGAAATACAGTGAGCAGGGCTGGAACCCCCCCCCCCAATTGATTAATTGGTTAAACATCACTTTGAGCCAGTTAACCAATTAAACTGTATTTTACATCCCAATTTAGGAGCTGCTCCAGGCATCACATTTGTGATGCTAAGCATCAATTACAACTGTGATAAGCATGATATAAATACTGCATGACAATCTTTACTCATATTAAAACATTTTCAAGTGTCTGCCTCACTTGGAACTCCAGCTGAGGGCACACAAAAATTAACATAAGAATGGCAGTAGCCTGTCAGATAACAGATGGCCTATATAAAAGATCCGTAGTTTCTGAGGCTGAAGGATTCCCTATAAAATATGAGTACTGTGGCAGAACTCCTTTCAGAACACATTTCAGTGTCTCCACCGTGCACTCCTGTGTAAGAATTCTTGTGGAGAAATCCCAGCTATCACAAGGGTTAAATTGGTTCCTTATTCCCAGTTCATAATTCAAAGACCACATATTTTAAAAGAATTCCTCAATGTAAGATTAAGTATTTTATCACTGTCACCAAAATAAATAACTTAAAAAACAATGAATAGTCTAGCACCTTAAAGACTAACAAAACATGTAGATGGTATCATGAGCTTTCGTGGGCAAAACCCACTTCCTCAGATGACATGATTGAATTTTAGATGAAATGACTGAATTTTAGAATGTTAGTAATTGATTAATTAAAAATAATTCCAATAAAGAACTGAGCTTTGGCTGGCTGTAAGTAACAAACCACATCTAAAGTCATCACAATTGGCAGATCCAAATAACTGTTAGCCTGTTCTGAAATAGCACAGACATTGTACTCTAACCCCAAGTATTTTTTCTTTATGAATAATGGTAACTCGCCTCATCAATCCTTCCCCATTTTAAAGAGTGCAACCATGTACACACTCGAGAGCAGGGAAAGAGGAGAAAAACAGTGTTAGAGTATAGAGATGTGGATCTTGTTCTTGAGGGAACATGGTGAGTAACATATTTGGGCTGTCTGATTGTTCTCTATGAATGGCATGTGCTAAGCCATGGGCCCTTGATCATCGCAGATGAAAAAGGATTGTTTGGGTCTCAATGTGTAATACCTATGCTGCATCTATGAGCAAGCTTCCCAGACCTAGCAAACACTCATGCTACTAGAGTAAGAGCAAACATGAGAAAAACAGCTGCATCAACATTGTTGTACTGAAACTCAAGGCTATCCACCTGAGCTCAGATCTGCTTTGCCCCTTGCCTTTATACAAAGTTAAATCATACAATAAGAGGACTGGAAGGGACCCCAAGAGATCATCGTCCAATCCGCTGTACTCATGGCAGGACTAAGTATTTTCTTCTAGACCATTCCTGATACGTGTTTATCTAAAAAAAAAAAAAAAAAAAATTCCAATTATGGAGATTCCACAACCTCCCTAGACAATTTAGCCCCAACAGGAAGTTTTTTCTAATGATCTAAACCTCCCTTTTTGCAATTTGACCCCATTACTTCTTATCCTATCCTCAAAGGTTAAGAACCAACATTTTTTTCTCCCTGCTCCTTGTAACAGCTTCTTAGGTACTTGAAAATGTTATATCCATTCTCATACCCTCATTTTCAGGTATCTAAAAGGGTGTCACAAGGAGGAGGGAGAAAAATTGTTCTCCTTAGCCTCTGAGGATAGCACAAGAAGCAATGGGCTTAAACTGCAGCAAGGGAGGTTTAGGTTGGACATTAGGAAAAACTTTCTAACTGTCAGGGTGGTTAAACACTGGAATAAGTTGCCCAGGGAGGTTGTGGAATCTCCATCTCTGGAGATATTTAAGAGCAGGTTAGATAGACATCTATCAGGGACGGTCTTGGTACTGGATCCTGCCATGAGGGCAGGGGACTGGACTCGGTGACCTCTCAAGGTCCCTTCCAGTTCTAGTGTTCTGTGATTCTTCTCTTTTCCAGACTAAAACTCATTTTTTGCATCTTAGTCATGTTTTCTAGACCTTTAATAATTTTTTTCGTTCTTCTCTGGACTTCTTCTAATTTGTCCACATCTTTCCTGAAATGTGGTACCCAAAACCGGACACCAGTTGAGGCTTAATGAACACTGAGCAGAGCAGAATTACTTCTTGTGTCTTGCTTATGCTAATATATCCTAGAGTGAATTTCTTCCCCCATCAGCATTACACTGATGATACATATTTAGCTTGTGATCCACTATGACTTCCATATCCCTTTCTGCAGTACTCCTTCCTAGGCAGTCATTTCTCATTTTGTGTGTATGCAACTAATTGGTTCCTTCCTACATAGAGAATTTTAATCCTATCCTCCACAACTCTTACAACCCCTCACAGCTTGATATTGTCCACACACTTTTCAAGTGTACTCTCTATGCCCCATATGAAGATATTGAAAGGAAGCAGACCTGGAACAGACTCCACTCATTATGCCCTTACAGTGCGACTGTGACCCATTGATAACTACTCTCTAGGGATGGTTTTCCAACTAATTTTGCACCCATCCCATAGTAACTCCATCTAGGCAGCATTCCCTAGTTTGTTCATTAGAAAGTCATACGAGACCATATCAAAAGCTTTACTAAGTCAAGATATACATCTACCACTTCCCTTCTATCCAAAAGGCTTGTTACCCCGTCATCTATCAAGATGGGATTGACACAGTTTGTTCTTTACAAGTCCATGCTGGCTATTAATTATCACCTTATTGTCTTCCTAAGGTTTTCAAATTGATTGCTTAGTTATTTGCTCCATTAATCGTTCTGGGTACAGCAATTAAGTTGACTGGTCTGCAGTTTGTCAGGTTGTCCTCCTTTCTCTTTTCACAGATTGACATTTTATTCACTCTTTTCCAATCACCTGGAATCTCTCCTGTTTTTCATGACTTTTCAAAGATAATCCCTAATGACCCATATCTCCTCAGTCAGCTTCTTGAGTATTCTAGAATACATTTCACCAGGCCCTGGTGACGTGAAGACATCTAAGTTAAGTAATTTTTAACTTTTTCTTTTCCTATTTTAGTCTCTGACCCTATCTCATTTTTCATTGGCATTTGCTACATTAGAATCACCACCAACCTTTTTGGTGAAAACAAACAAAAAAGTCATTAAGCACTTCTGTTATTCCCTCTTTCCCCACAATGAGAAACAGTCCTACCCTGTGCTAGGTCTTCCACTTGCTTCTAATGTAACTGTAGAACCCTTTGTGTCTAGCTAGTTAGATCTTTAGTGCCTTGCCTTTTCTAATTTTGTCCTTGTGTTGTTTATATTAATCCTTTGCAGTTAACCTAGTTTCCACTTTTTATGCGATTCTTTGAGCTTTTAGATCACTGAAGATCTCCTGGTTAAGCCCATCTGGTCACTTGCCATACTTCCTATCCTTCCTCATTAGTGGGATAGTTTGTTCTTGTGCCTATAATAATGTATCTTTGAAAATTTGCCAACTCTCTTGAACTCTTTTTTTCCTTAGACTTGCTTCCCATGGGATCTTACCTACCAACAACTCCCTGAGTTTGCTCAAGTCTGCCTTTTTTAAATCCATTGGTTTTAGTTTGCTTCCCCCCCCCCATTCCTTAGAGTCATATAATTAGGATCAAAGTGACGGCTGTACTTAGAGCATGGGAGACTGTATCCTGGGAAGCAGTGACTCTGAAAAAAATTAGGTGGTGTGGGGATCATAGTGGGTAATCCGTGAACACAAGGTTCCAGTGTGACATTGTAGCCAATGGGCTAATGTGATCCTTATATACATAAATTGGAATGTCTAGTAGGAGGGATTTTCCTTCATTATTCAGCATTGGTACAACAGCTTCTTGAATATTGTGCCCAGTTCTGATGCCCACAATTCAAGAAAGCTATTGGTAAACTGGAGAGGGTTCACAGAAGCACTACAAGAATGACTGAAGAATTGAAACACGTCTAGAATGTCAATCTTTGTTTAACCAAGAGAAGGTTAAAGAGTGACTTGATTATACAGTAAAAGTAACTATATGGGGAACAAAAATTTTGACAAAGGGATCTTCATTTTAACAGAGGAAAGTTTAACACTATTAAATGACTGAAAGCTTAAGTTATACAAATGCAGACTGGACAGAAGACAAATTTTTAATAAGTGAATAATGGTAATTAACCCTTAGAACATTTTACTGGGGCATGATGGACTCTTCATTCCTGACCATTTTTAAATCAACACTGGATGTTTTCTGCAAGATCTGCTCTAAAAATTATTTTGGGAAAGTTCTCTGGCCTGTGTTATGCAGGAGACCAGACTATATCACAATGGTCCCTTCCTGTCTTGACATCTATTAATTGAGCCTGACATCAATCCTGGGCAAAACAGAAAAACAGATAGGAAAGTCAGTCAATATGTGATTATAATGCATGCAAGTCAACACAGTTATCAAAAAGAAATTGTCATACAAACTCAGTTTTATTTTTGATGAGATTATGTATTTAGTTGATAAAGCTAACTACATACATGTAAATATTTGTATCACAAGCAAACTGATATTTACCCGTTTTTCCTGTTCTTAATCTGTCTAAAGACAAACTAGGGGTCCTACAGTCTGTGTAAGTTATAATTATCCATACATTTCTGTGAAAACATTATAGGTGGCTTTATAACAAATTGATGGAAGCTGAATATTACTAACATAGTGTACTTTTTTCTAAATTACAAAAATAGAAACAGGAGTATGATATTTGGAAACATTTAAACCAGAAATGAAACTTTGGCTCTTAGAGTGGCATATTCTCTAGCTTCATAACAGTTGCTGGTACATGTTCCTTGAGGAGACCACAAAGTAGTTGTGGCTCATGTAGCCAATTCAAAACCAAATTCTTTATTAAATGGAACTGGGGTTGTGATTGTCAGTTTATTGCAGAGGAATTATGCTTTGTTTTGAAGAATGACATCTCCGTAAGAACAGTCATCATTACAAGAACATGTCACTTGTGGGGGAGTCTATGTATTTTGTTACTTGCAGCCAAATATTTCTTTTTTCAGAGTATTTATTATTCAAATTTATTTGAAAAGATAATGCATTAATTGCTATAAAATTCACTCAGTGAAATTTTTAAAAAATTAATTTTTGATTAATTTTAAAATGTGGTCATTGACTAAGAAACTGAGACTCACAAATAAGATATTGGGACTCAGGCATCAACTGCATCCTCCTCAGAGATCAGCTGTTGTTCACATGGATCTGTATCTTACTATGTTTTTGAATCTGGAAAGCTTTAAGTCAGCAGAGCCAAAAGCCACTGTGGGCCCGGGGGCAAAGTAGGGAGCACTTCAGGCAGAAGGGACAGGGCTGGGAGCAGCCAATCCTCAGAGGGGACCAGAGCGCAATGCTGCCCCCCTCCCCAGCACTGAAAGCCTCATTTGTGCGCCCTGCATGGCACTATGGCTCTAATTTAGAAGGGCACAGATACTGGCCGCCACCACCACTGCTGCAGTAGCAGCGTCAGTGTCCAGGAGCTCAGGCCCCTTTGAAATACCAGATCCTAGTGCAAGTGCCCCCTTTGCCCCCTTCACTTGCCCCTCCCCTCTTGGCAGACCTGGTCTATGTGCACATTCGGACAAATGGTACCCCTTAGACACTGGAGAATAGGAATAGCTGTTGGTATCTCCAAGAGACCAGACCATCCTGTGTAGCCAGTTTCCTAGTTCCTTTCAGAGCAATTTGCTAAGCAAGACCATGGCCCTGGATGGTCTAACAATTGCCTTCAGCCAAAGAAGCTCTTAGACAGCTCCTGTAAAGGGAAGAGTATGCAGAGAAGGCAGACAGCTCAGAGATGAGGCACTCACTACGATCCACCTACCTGGAATACAACAGGCAAAGCAGAAAGGTGATGCTGTCGCCACCATCATCTCCCAGACCATGACCCTGGGACTCTTCATGGCAACATATAGGATGACCCACATCCTTTTGTAAAAATGGGCCAGGGGACTATAGATGTTGAACATGGGGGCCGGAAGAGAGGACAGAGGAGAAAAGAAAATGAGACAGTCACCCAGTCTAAAGGCAATATGGGAGAGCAGCAGCTACCTGGCCTGAGGGGACGAAAGGGTTGTATGGAAGCAGTCACTTAGTGTGATTAGAACAGGGAGGACATGGGGAAGGCAGTGACAGGGTGGAGCCAAAGGCAGCAGGATGAACTTTGTGGTCACAAGCACTACCCCTAGCCCAGCTTGTCATGATGCCTCTCTGCAGCTATACAGCCAGTAACAGCTCCACCCTGCAAGCAAGCCACTGCCCTGTGCAGTTGTGGCCTTGCATCCACTTAGGTCCATTGCAGGGGTTGGTCCTTCCCCCTCCTGCCAGGGGGAGGCAACTCATCCTGCCTTACCACATCTCTTCAGCTGTAAGGTAAGGAGCCACTGCCCAGACTGTATCTGGGCTATGACTGGTCTCTCTGCTCCCCCCTCAGCTGGGATCTGCGCCGGCTGGCACACCCAGCCCAAACCTGACATAGGCAGCACGGCATTCTGGTGTCCTGATCGTGAGCTCAGCTGGTGCCATGAGGCACTGCCCCCATGCACACCCCTCCCCCCACATGAACTGGCACTCTGAGACATACTGCATGTGGTTGGTTCATCGTGAAGGCCGAGGTAGCTGAGACTGGCAGGAAGGGATAGGGACCAGTGGTACAGTAAATGACTTTTATTTTAAAAAGTGAACATATTAACAGGCCTGCAGGTGGCACTACAGTACAGCGGGGCACAAGGTAGATACATTTTCCCATGGACCCGAACAATGAAATCATCGTTTCAATGCTGACATTTAGTTAATTCTAGATACAGTTCTACCAAGATGAATTTATTGAAAATATTTCTGGACAAAGCCAATATTGAAAATTAATTTTCCTTCAGTTTTGGGAAATGAGAAATGTCCCGAGCTACCACCAGTACTTACTATTGCCTGGAGCTGTCCATGGAGGGGGAGATGAGCAGCATCTCCATATCAGGGCAAAATACATGTCCTGTTTGATTTCTTACTTTGTGGAATCTATGTGAAGTGAGGAGTCAGTTTCTATTCACTTTCCTTTGGCTGATTTTGTGCTATTTTAGACTGATTTCTAGAAATCATTTCTTGATTTTATTGAAAGGAAGACTAAATGGAACGTGCCTTTCCTTGTAAATCCAGTAACAGCTGTGATATTTCAAAAATACTAAAAATATCTACTTTCATGAAATATTAACTGTTTCACTACAAACCTAGTTTTTCACTAAATACACAATTCTCCTACTCCTGGAGCCTCCTGGGAAAAGCAGTGGGTTCTCCCTGTGTATCTGTATTCTACAGTGTATAGAGAAATGTCTACAAGAAGGGGAGTGTGAAGAACAGCTTTATCCCTTTTCTTTGTCCTGTATCACACTAGGAAGGATTAATGTATCTGTGTTTCTGGTTGGACTCCTGTTGATCACACTCATTCAGTAGCTTATCTATGTAGGCCTGCAGCAGGATACACCACCTCTAGCACATTCCTTATTTCTTGAAGACTAACTAGGCATGAGGAAAAAATGTCCACACTCTTATACCACTTCTAATCATAATATGGAGGAACACCACATGGTTTCCAGGCAATTCCAATTTGCAAAAGGCCACAGGAAAGGGTAACGGCACCTTTCATTAGAATAAGGAATTCTGCATGTAGCAGTGCAATCTTCCATCAGACCTTCAATATTGAGGCAGTGTAGAAAACAGTGGCTGAAGAATGCATGTAATACTGACCACACCAGCTCTTAGTGAGAGGCCTCTGCTCCTGCAGAGGCAGTCATGTGCAGTCCCTGTATGTACTGTGAGAAAAGGCTTACTTCACAGGGCAGGTTAGAATTAGCATCTCCTAAGACCTAGCCAATTTGGATTCATGAGCCTTCAGTGTGCCAACAGCATCTTTTACTGCATGGTAGATAATGTTCTTCACCTGTAAGTAACAGAAAAAAAAAATCAATACAAATTTTTAAACCTGGCATAATGAGTAGCATCTCCATCCTAACAAGAAGTTTAAGACCAGGAGGGATCACTAATTCATCCAGTCTGACCTCCTGTATATTACAGGCCACCAATCTAATATAGCGTCCACACCCTACTGACTCCTTCTGCTCAATAAACACCTACTTATTAGACTTTGGGGCTCAATGTATAATAGATGTAAAATTCTTACATGAAGATTATCATGAGAGTCACACCAAAATGGTCAACTTATTAAATAATACCATCACTGCTTCTTGAATTTCAAACAGCATGGTTAGATAAATGTCAAAATGAGACTCTATTAAAAGTGCAGTATTAAACAACTGCACTACTATCTTATTTATCCATTTTACGGCAACCATAATTATTGGCTATTATATTTTTAGATTTTAAGCTCCTCCTAGCAAGGCCAATAGATCAGGCAAAACATTAAGTCTTTCATATTAAACTCTTGCCAAAATGGGTTGTATGTGATGAGCAAATTATTCATAGACTAAGATCAGAATGGACTATTAAATCATCTAGTCTGACTTGTAGATCACAGACCCACCTAGCCCAGGATCTTATCTTCAGACAGTGGCCAATGCCAGGTGCCCCAGAAGGAATGAACAGAACAGGTAATCATCAAGTGATCCAACTCCTGTCGCCCATTCCCCGCCATGAGAGAGACTAGAAGCATCAGCCCTGCCCGTCAATGTTTCCTCTAATTTTGTTATGTGCATCAAGCCATGTGTGGATGTGCACCACCAGCAGAAAAACATGCTGCCAGCTGTTGATGCTCTGCTAATCAGCTGGGTGGCACCAGAATATCTCCTGGGTGGCCACCCAAGTGCTCAGCTTACCAGGAACCTGCTGCCTGTCCTGGCTAATAGCCACTGATGGACCGATCCTCTGAGAATGTGTCAATTTTTTTTGTGAACCCTGTTAAAGTCTTAGCCTTCACAACATCCAGTCTTGATTCAAAGACATGAACAGATGGAGATTCCCCCGCTGTCCTTGGTAGTTTATTCCAGTGGTTAAATCACCTTCACTTTTAAATTCAAATTAGAAATTAGACTCAAATTTTTGTCTGAGTTCAGCTTCCAGTCACTGTTCCTTGTTATGCATTTTTCCAATAGATTAAAGAGATTTTAGCAACCCGCCAACCTGAAGCATATTCTCACCAGCAACTATACATCGCACCATAATAACTCTAACTCAGGAACCTATCCATGCAACAAGCCTCGTTGCCAACTCTGCCCACATATATATACCAGCAACACCATCACAGGACCTAACCAGATCAGCCATACCATCACTGGTTCATTCTCCTGCACATCTACTAACGTAATATATGCCATCATGTGCCAACAATGCCCCTCTGCTATATACATCGGCCAAACTGGACAGTCCCTACGTAAAAGAATAAATGGACACAAATCAGATATTAGGAATGGCAATATACAAAAACCTGTAGGGGAACACTTCAATCTCCCTGGACACACAATTACAGATCTAAAGGTAGCCATCCTGCAGCAAAAAAACTTCAGGACCAGACTTCAGAGAGAAACTGCTAAGCTACAGTTCATCTTCAAGTTTGACACAATCAACTCAGGATTAAACAAAGACTGTGAATGGCTTGCTAACTACAAAAGCAGCTTCTCCTCTCTTGGTATTCACACCTCCAGATCAGCTACCAGAAGTGGGCCTCATCCTCCCTGATTGGATCCACCTCATCATCTCTAGCCTGATTCTGGCCTGCATATTTATACCTGCCTCTGGAAATTTCTACTACATGCATCTGACGAAGTGGGTCTTTGCCCACGAAAGCTTATGGTCCAACACTTCAGTTAGTCTATAAGGTGCCACAGGACTCCTTGCCACTTTTGCAGATTCAGACAAACACAGCTACTCCTCTGATATTTAGCACTCTGTTTCCCTCCTGTATATTCGATCATCAAGTCATCTCTCAGTCTTCTTTTTGATAAACAGATGGAGTTCATTCAGTCTCTCACAGTAAGACATTTTCTCTAGCCCTCAAATAATTTTTGTGGTTCTATTGTGCACCCTAATTTTTCCAATATCTTTTAAAAAATGCATGTCAAAGAATAGGATGCAGTATTCCAGTATGGGTCTGAGCAATGCTATATTCAGAGCAAAAAGTCACCCCTTAGTCCTACTCAACTACTACTTATAGATCCAAGGATTTCATTAGCCTTCTTTGCCACAGCATCACTTTAGGAGCTCACACGATAATTTATTTGTTCTACTGTCATGCCTAGATGTTCTAGTTGAGTTGCTTGTCCACCAAGACTCTTAGCTCCTTTTCAGAGTCACTGCTTTATAGGATACAGTCTGCTCCCCACCAATTTAGTATGTGGTGCCTTCACTTGTTCCCAGATGTATTACTTGGTGCTTCGCTGTATTAAAATGCATTCTAACAGAATGGGCCCTCTTTACCAAGTGATAAAATCGTAAGACTAGCCATGCTGGGAAAGACCAAAGGTCCATCTCGCCCGGTATCCTGTCTCCTGACAGTGGCCAATGCCAAGTGCTTCAGAGGGAATCAACAGCAAAGGGAACCAAGTGATCCAATCATTCTGCAGGACTACTCTGGTCACCATAATTTACTATCCTTCTAATCTGCCTATCCTCCACAAGTGTTTTCCATCAGCAGGGATTTGGGGTTTAGTTCCAGACTGATGAGAAAGTGTTGAATAGCTTGGGACCTAGCTCATGGCACCCCAATAGAACACCTCCATTTGATGATGACTTCCCACTGACAACTACTTTTTGAGATTTGTCAGATAGTTTCAAGGTTTTAATCCATTTAAGATGTGCTTTATTGATATTGTGTAGTGCTAGTTTTAGTAATTAGGACATGCAGTATTAAGTCACACACAAAAGAAAGTATTTTACATCTACAGTTTCCTCCTTCATCCACCAAGCTTGTAATAATCAAAAAATGAAACTGGGTTTGTTTGATAAAACCTATTCCCATAAAACCATGTTGACTAGCATAATATTCTCATCCTTTAATTCTTTCCTAATTGATTCTCATATTAGTTTCTCCATCATTTGTCAGGGACTAATGTAACTCATCACTCTTCCAGTCTTCTGAAATTTTCCTTGTATGCCAGAATTTATTAAAATTATCACTGGTATGCAACTAATCGATCTGAGCCAACTCATGGATGACTTTTCTGTGCAAGTCATTCAGGCTTACTAATGGTTTGGAAAGTATATCATCCTTGTATGACAAGATTTAATCATCCTGCTTCTTTTAAAAAATGGAACTAATTTTTATTGAACATGTCTGACTTGTCCATGTCATTAACAATTTACCATCTCCATCTAATAATACTCTTTCTATATAATTTCTAGAGTTTCTTGTGTTCCTAATATACTTAGACTCATTTCCTTACCAATTTTCTACCCTAATTTATACTAATTATTTCCTCTCCCCCACCCCAATTTCTAATATATTGATTTTTATTTCTAATTCCAGGATTTACTTTACCAGTAAAATAGGTATATTATGCAACTCAGTTTAAATCAATTTTAATACACAAGAGCAACAAGGAACTACAATTTCACGCAGTGATTTTTTTTATACAACTCTATACACTTTATCAGTACTTTTCAACCTGGGGGGAATGAGGGGGTTGTGATTTATTTTATAATTATAAATTACTTGTGATGAAACAAAGCTAAAAAACCCTTTTTGCAGCAATGCTTAGGAGATTTAAATAGATGGCGTGCCTTCTACCATTTCCCTTCATCAGAGTTTAATAATTTGTGAGCCAAACAATATGATCCATCATGTAAAAAAGTGAGAGAACTGTCCCTGGAAAGTAACTCAAGGTTAGTGCTAGTCCTTCACTTAGGAAGCTAAATCGCAGGGTGTAGGTTTTTGCCAAAAATAGGGACTGTGTCTATAAAATTAAAAGCTCCAAGCCTGTGAAATATTCGTTTTCCTTAATTCATTAGCCATATGCAAGTTCACAAGTGCTTGAAAACTTCCAAGGCATAGGATTTACCCAGAGATGGTTTCCCTAAAATGGACTCATAGTTACCTGCAGTTTATCCTCATGGTTTGTGTGAGTGTTAGATAGGTGCCTGAATTCCTGGGTCAGGCGGAAGCAGTGCTTTACATGTTCTGGAGATACAAAATCTTCTGCCACTTTAATACAACTGTACAGATTATGAACCTGAAAAAAGTAGTAGTATTAGATATTACACATACCACAAAGACTGACTGACCCAAGACAGAATAAATGCAAATGAATTCCATGTACAATGGGTTCTTGTACAAATATCTACCAGAAAGAGACTAAAACACTCCCATTTCCTGAATGATGATTCACAAAATTGTATCTTAAGTTAGAGACTCAAAAACTCTATTGGATTTCCCATCTCTCCACAGTACAGTCTCCACTATAGTCTACCAGTTCACATACTACCTTCCTAAAAACATCAAGCTTATATAATGCAGTTTGGGAAACCCTGGTCTAGCATGTTAGCTATCACAGATTTAGATGTTCAAAATGATGGAGCTTCCATTAGTTCCTTTGGAGTCTCTTCAGTGGCCTCAGGAGACCTGATCGGCCTGGGACAGGGGAGCGGCAGGGCATCCGCGGGCCAGATCAGCCCACTTGGTGGGCCAGATCTGGCCCATGGAGGGCTTTTTGTCCCCCCCTGTTCTTATCAATAAGCTAGGGAAATACAACCTAGATGGGGCTAATGGAAGGTGGGTGCATAACTGGCTGGATAACAGTTCTCAGAGAGTAGTTATTAATGATTCACAGTCATGCTGGAAGGGCATAACAAATGAGGTTCCGCAGGGGGTCTGTTTTGGGACCGGTTCTGTTCAATATCTTCATCAACCATTAGATATTGGCATAGAGAGTATGCTTATTAAGTTTGCAGATGATACCAAGTTGGATGGGGTTGCAAGTGCTTTAGAGGATAGGGTCATAATTCAAAATGAGCTGGACAAACTGGAGAAATGGTCTGCGGTAAATCAGATGAAGTTTAATAAGGACAAATGCAGAGTGCTCCACTTAGGAAGGAACAATCAGTTTCACACTTACAGAATGGTAGGCAATTGTCTAGGAAGGAGCACTGCCGAAAGGGATCTAGGGGTCATAGTGAACCACAAGCTAAGTATGAGTCAACAGTGTGACACCGCAGCAAAAAAAAGCTAACATGATTCTGGGCTGCATTAACAGGAGTGTTGTGAGCAAGACACAAGAAGTAATACTTCTGCTCTACTCTGTACTGATAAGGCCTCAGTTGGAGTACTGTGTCCAGTTCTGGGCACCATATTTCAAGAAAGATGTGGAGAAATTGGAGAAGGTCCAGAGAAGAGCAATAAAAATGATTAAAGTCCTACAAAACTTGACCTATGAGGGAAGACTGCAAAATTGAGTTTGTTTAATTTAGAAGAGAGATGACAGAGGGGACATGATAGCAGTTTTCAAGTATCTAAAAGGGTGTTCAGAGAAAGAAAAATTGTTCTCCTTGGTCTCTGATGATAGGACAAGAAGCAATGGGCTTAAACTGCAGCAAGAGAGGTTTAGATTGGACATTAGGAAAAACTCCCTAACTGTCAGGTGGTTAAACACTGGAATAAATTGCCTAAGGAGGTTGTGGAATCTCCATCACTGGAGATATTTCAGAGCAGGCTGGATAGACACCTACCAGGGATGATCTATATGGTGTCTGGTGTTGCCGTGAGGGCAGGGAACTGGAGCTGATGACCTCTCGTGATGCCTTCCAGTTCTATTATTCTATGCTTTAGCACTCTTTAATAAGTCCTGTAGAACTGTACTATTACAACTGCAGAGTTCTTCTGGGAGCCAAATTATAAGTCCAAAGAACTAGTTTTATAGTATTCCAAATTCACTTGCTGTCATCTTGATGGCCTGTAAAGCATGACATTTACCTGGTGAGGGGCACCTGCAGGAATAAACACAGCATCTCCGAGGAACTGCACTATTGCCCAGCCTTGTACTCCATACTCCTCATAAAGACGCTTACGTAGGGTCTGGTCCAGGTACCAACTTTGGTCATGAATTGGATCATGATCTGGTGGATTTTCTTGGCCTTGTTCTTCTCCAACCTAATACAACGATATAAAAACATTTATACAAAGATTTTGCAATTTGGTGGTAATACTCCTCAAAGTACTCTGCAACAACATACTGAGAACATACAGGATCTTAAGCTACTTCAATATGAGACACTACCAGCTCAGACCATAAACACTTTTAAGGTCAAGGTATCTGTATTAGTAATAGAATAGAATATATGGAGATATATACCTATCTCACAGAACTGGAAGGGACCTTGAGAGGTCACTGAGTCCAGTCCTCTGCCCTCATGGCAGGACCAAGTACCATCCCTGACTGATTTGCCCCAGATCCCTAAATGGCCCCTTCAAGGACTGAACTCAAAACCCTGGGTTTAGCAAGTTAATGCTCAAACCACTGAGCTATCCTTCCCCTCTCCCCCATCCATATTCACTCCTGAGGCCTTAGCCTATGGTGAAAGTTTACGCTTCCTCCATGCTTGGGCATAAACTCATTCCCAGTTTTCTCAAATTGTGACATGGTGTCCATACAGATTTACAAATACAAACCATATCCAGGCAGCAGGATAGTAGTTTGTCAGTGAATATATGACCAGCTGTATATGTCATTCTCAAACCACATTCACTGAAGAGAGAAACATTTGGGATTTCTGTTGGCACATTTATATTTCTGCTCATAAGCATCAACGGCAGCAGACTCAACTTAAATCTCAACACCTACACTGTGAAATTTTCCTGGACCCTATTAGGGTATATGCTCCTTCAACTGCTCTCTTACCTTTCGGAGAAGTTCCCGGATCTTCTCAGCATCCTTGGCAGCATAGATGTGCCACAGTGCTCCAGGCTTCTCTTTACCTTCGTGAATTCGCTGCTTTGTCACATCATCAGCGTCTCCCTCATCAATTGTTTTCAGTACTTCTAAAAGGAGGGTCCACACAAAAGCTGAACAAGGCTGCATGAATTTACAGCTCCTAAATTTAACATGCAAAAGTTGGCATAACAAACTTGGATCTTATGCCAGTCAATAGCTAACTGGAAGGAAGAAAGATAACTCAGTCATAAGAAATCTCTAGTTTGAGACTAAAATATCCTTTGTCCCCTCCCCCACGAGATTTATATCACCACCATTATTTTCACAGTAGTAACCTTGAAAAAGCATTAATGACTAGTGACTTCTATCTCTGCCTCTGAATGTCTACTGAGACACAGCCCAAATAATCAAGGCAGTTATTATAGCTGATAAAGACTTCAAGGCCTTTTGAATAATCCATGAAAGGCTTCCTTCCAAACCCCAAAATGTCCAAAGACTATTATCTAAAACATTACCATCATCATGGGCTCCTTCCCCAATAGGGATGCCAACATACACCATGACATTAACAGCATCAGACACATCCAAGTGGAGATTTGTTGTACCAACTCGTCTGTCTTCTGCAGTTATTAACCCTATGAAGAAAAGAAGGGAGTAAAAAGACAAATATTGTAACACAACCAAGATCCAATTCTTACAAAAACATCTTTGATTTGGAAGGGTAAGAATGCTTCCCACATGAAAAAAAAAATCAAATTTATTAAAGCTAGTTAAAAGTTTAGTTCAAAAACATCGTAATAGAAATTTAGTCTGTCCCTGTTTATAAGAGGGATAATTAACTCGTTAAAGATAAAAGTCTGCATTTGTGCCATGCAACTTTGCATATGTACAAGTCATTTGTCCCCACCTGTAGCTAGGAGATTTGCTTCCGCAGCGCTCATAGCAAAAATTCTCTCCCACGCTGCTTTATTGGTACTTGCATTTCCATTCCCCTTTCCATCTCTTCTTCCCTTCTCTGTGCCCTAATCTTCCTCTTTGTAGTTTCCCCTTCTTTTTTCTTTATCCTCATTCAGGAAATCCCTCCCTTCCCCAAAAAATATCCAAAAATATAAAAAAGAAAAATTAAATGGAGCCAATGCAGATCATCATGGTGTTACTCTGCTTGTTTATCTTCTCCACACTACTGTGTCTTCTGTCTATTTAAACTGTAAACTCTGAGAAAGGATTTTCTTAGGGCATCTTCATGTATTGCTCAGCTGCACTACTGTAGCGCTTTAGTAAAGATGCTATTCCGTCTATAGGACAGCTTTTCCTGGGGTAATTAATCCATGTCCATGACAGACAGTAGCTATGACAGCAGGAGAAGCTCTCCAGTTGACACAGTGCTGTCTGCACGGTGATTAGGCTGGTATAACCAGGCCCTATCACAGAATGACAGAAGCCCAGACCACTTTGAGTTTAGAGTCCCCAGCCCAGCCCCAAGCCCCTGATGTATCTAACTTCTCATCTGTAGGGTCATATTAAAACCAAAAGAATATATGAAAATGAACACTTGAAACATTTATTTATTAACAATTAAGTCATTATACCAATAGCATGTATGTTAAAATGCAGTTTTAATTTTGAGTTTTATGGCTTTGTTGTGTGCAAACTTGTTTATAATTGAAGAAACATTTAATTTACATGCAACATCACTGTTAATGTTAGGCACTGTGAACCATTCAAATGCTCTTGTCCCATTGTAGAATGATGATAGTTCTTTACTTGTTTTAACACGTTGAATGCGCATTCATCCGAAGCCACAGATACAGGAAGACTGACAAAAATATGTAATGTAATTGTGATATTAGGAAATACAGTTGACAGGCCAAGATCGAATATTTCTTGAAGTAGTTCTTTTGGCTTGCAGTCTGATTTAAAGTTGGTGGAATATATACATTTCAGGAAGACAATCTGGTCACAGAGATCTCTTGAAATTTCGTTGTTGTACCTTAGTTCAAAACTGTTCAGCCGCTGAATATAGATCTTCATCACTTAGTTCTCTGAACTCCCAAAGGAAACCAAAAAAGGGTACAAATTTGTTGCAGTAACTCAAATAGACATGTAAGACCAGATTTGATGGAGTTAATAAACAAACAAAAAACATTGACTCAATAGTGCCTTTCTGCATCAGATGGAGATGTTAGGCTGCAATTGGTGGAAAACTCAAGATGAAATGTCAATACCCTGTGCTACTGATCTGGATTCAGAAAGGGATTGCATCCCACTGATCACAAATCCTTTGAATATCTTTAACAAGTCATTCAATGTAGCATTGCATGCTTCAATTATATGATTTAGTTTCATGGATCATTTTTAGCAGTTTCATCCACATGGATGACATTAAAATGCATGCAAATTTGTATGTATACTTCTAAATTGACTTAAGCTCAGTGCAAGCCTGTACTGTGAGTGTAAGAGATTCAAGCTTATTTAAAGCCTCTCTCACACAGAGTCCAAATGCTGTGCAACTGCTGTTTAATGCCATCAATTCGTGGTGACCATCTCATTGTCGACACGCCATAAAAGGAAACAAGCAGATGATGTGATGGCTTCCATGCATGATTCAGCACAATCAACGCTGACAAGATTTAGTGTGTGGTTGCCACTACTGGAGAAAATATGGTCTGGATTTTCCTCAAGAAGGACTGCTTGTACTCCATTGTACTTACCTGCCATATTGGATCCATTGTCATAGGTTTGGACAATGCAGACTTGAAAAGTTTATCATCACAAAAAAGCCTTTAAAAGTGAAATCTAAAACTGAATGAAGAGGTAGTATAGTAAGATGAAGGTCTAAAACATAAGCCAATGCAGCACAGGCCTGGTCTGAGGCCTGAGGCCTAGCTAACAATGGACAAAACATGGCTAATATAAAGCAAAGCTAAGCTGTGAGCAAGAGGCAGGCCCCAGCTCACAGAACTTGGACAAACAAAGCTGAGAGTGCAAAACCATAATTGGTAATAGACCCAGGTGCGGAACAATAATTGCTACTGGTCATAAGTAGAAAGCACATGATATCACTAGCTCATTAAAAAAGACCTTGGTACCCACTTCTCACAGATACAGACTCAGGATCAGGACAGCATGATGGATAGAGATGACCTAATCAAACCATGAGGTACAGGGTGATGAGTGGTATCTAAGTAGCGTCACAGGGTGGCAACCTGACAACGTCAGCAGTGAGGTGTGACTTCTTGTACCTGTATATAAGGTGGTGTCGGGGGGGGGGGGGGGGGAGGGGAGAGACAGCCTTTGAATGACCGAGGGGACAGTGGGACCTCCCACTGATTGAGTCATTCCATTGTGGCAAGTACATATGCGTAGTGGTTCAGTAGAGTCTACTGACAACTATTACTGTACTTCGCTCTACAATAAACCTGGCCTGGCACTTTCAATCTTTATCTGGTTTGTGGTCCTTGAGGGTGCTCTTGGGATCTGCTGTGGAGACTAAGTGCACAAGTTGACACGGCACACATCACTGAGCACACACACAAGCAGCCTTCTGGTTACAATCATCAATGGAGCCAGAGACCTGTGAGGACACCTCAGCAGTAAATCCCGACTCCCTTCCCTGAAGAACTACAGGTAGCTTACAGCTGAGCCTGATATAGTTATTGTATACGAAGATACATAAGAAAAAACAGGAATATGAAAATTTCCTCTGCAGAGATAAATACCTAATTTAAAGGTTAAACTTACCCTCAGACCATACAAAATCACTTTACAGTAACAAAATTAATTAGGACTTTTCAAAACCTCTAAACTATGCCAACACTGTAAACAGCACTTCATAATATAGAATCACTAATCACAGAAACTACTCCAGTCACGCAGATGAAAACTCGGATGTATCAAAAAATTGTCAAAGGCCCGAGGTCCCACAATGATTTAAATCAGTTTTTTGCAGGTGTATATACAGCTTCTTTTGTTGTCTCTGTTATAACTGCAAGGTGTATAATAAATGGAAATGACTTGGTAGAAAAAGTCAAAATTTGAGGCCCCTTTGTCTCCTGAGGCCCGGGCCAAATGGCCCCCCTGCCCCCTTCCTTCCCTTCCCCCCGATAGGGCCTGGGTATAACTATGTTGCTCAGATTTATGGATTCTTCATACTCCCTAGCCATATAGTTATAACCAGGGCTCGACAAATACGCTTATCTACTCGCCCGTGGCAAGTAGATTTCAGCCGGTCGCCCCGTTCACCGGCGGTCTGCGCATGTGCAGTGCAGGTCTCGCGCATGCGCGGTGCAGGGCTGGCGAGTAGTTTTCGCCGTGATCATCGAGCCCTGGTTATAACAATAGTATAGATCTTGCCTTTCTCTGTACAGCAGCTAGTCCAGTGAGGCATTAATGCTAGCTAAAGACAGGAGGCTAACAGACTAGGGTTGCCAGATGGTTTCAACAAAAATACCGGACACACTTGACATTACATCATAATCTACATTACATCTTATTTAGAAAATACCGGACATTTCTATTTTCTCAATTTGTTTCCCAAACAGAAAGTTCAAATACTGGACTGTCCGGTTCAAAACCAGACGCCTAGCAACCCTATAACAGACATCTTTTCTCAGTGGATTTTAAAACTGGAAGGGGCACATGAGCTTCTCCAAAAAATATTTCTAGTTATAATTAGACAAGTGCATTTAACTACAAAGGCTCAATGAGCTGCAGCAATGTAAAGCAAATATAATGCTGCCTATGAAACAAGGCTTCGGAAAATATAACAAGATACAATTTACATAGTATGACAGAAGAAGGTAATATGGAACTAGAATTCATAGTACTCAGAACTTGCCAAAGCCAAACTAGTTCTCCAGCAAAGAAGAAAATTGTCAGGCTTCCAGCCTCACCTACTGGTGCACCAGGCATTAGAACATTTGCCTGGGCTGACTTCTACAGTCATCTAATACTGTGATTTTAAGAGTCAGAAGAAAGAAACCATATTGTACACCAAATGTGACCAACACAAAATCAATTTTGAAAATAAATCTAAGAACATAAGAACGGCCGTACTGGGTCAGACCAAAGGTCCATCTAGCCCAGTAGCCTGTCTGCCGACAGTGGCCAGCACCAGGTGCCCCAGAGAGGGTGGACCGAAGACAATGATCAAGCGATTTGTCTCCTGCCATCCCTCTCCAGCCTCTGACAAACAGAGGCCAGGGACACCATTTCTATCCCCAGGCTAATAGCCTTTTATGGACCTAACCTCCATGAAATTATCTAGCTTCTCTTTAAACTCTATTATAGTCCTAGCTTTCACAGCCTCCCCTGGCAAGGAGTTCCACAGGTTGACTACATGCTATGTGAAGAACTTTCTTTTATTAGTTTTAAACCTGCTACCCATTAACTTCATTTGGTGTCCTCTAGTTCTTCTATTATGGAAACTAATAAATAACTTTTCTTTATTCACCCTCTCCACACCACTCATGATTTTACATACCTCTATCATATCCCCCCTCAGTCTCCTCTTTTCTAAACTGAAAAGTCCCAGTCGCTTTAACCTCTCTTCATATGGGACCCGTTCCAAACCCCTAATCATTTTAGTTGCCCTTTTCTGAACCCTTTCCAAGGCCAAAATATCTTTTTTGAGGTGAGGAGACCACATCTGCACACAGTATTCAAGATGTGGGCGTACCATAGTTTTATACAGGGGCAGTAAGATATTCTGTGTCTTATTTTGTATCCCTTTCTTAATAATTCCTAGCATCCTATTTGCCTTTTTGACCGCCACTGCACACTGTGTGGAAGTTTTCAGGGAACTATCCACGATAACTCCAGGATCTCTTTCCTGATTTGTCGTAGCCAAATTAGCCCCCATCATACTGTACGTATAGTTGGGGTTATTTTTCTCAATGTGCATTACTTTACACTTATCCACATTACATTTCATTTGCCATTTTGTTGCCCAAATCATCCCTCAGTTTGGTGAGATCTTTTTGGAGTCCCTCACAGTCTGCTTCGGTCTTGACTACCCTAAACAGTTTGGTATCATCCGCAAACTTTACCACCTCACTGCTTACCCCTTTCTCCAGATCATTTATGAATAAGTTGAACAGGATTGGTCCTAGGACTGACCCTTGGGGGACACCACTAGTTACCCCTCTCCATTCTGAAAATTTACCATTTATTCCTACCCTTTGTTTCCTGTCTTTTAACCAGTTCTCAATCCATGAAAGGACCTTCCCTCTTATCCCATGACAATGTAATTTACACAAGAGCCTTTGGTGAGGGACCTTGTCAAAGGCTTTCTGAAAATCTAAGTATACTATATCTACTGGATCTCCCTTGTCCGCATGTTTGTTAACCCCTTCAAAGAACTCTAATAGATTAGTAAGACAGGATTTCCCTTTATAGAAACCATGTTGACTTTTGTCCAACAAATTATGTTTTTCTACGTGCCTCACAATTTTATTCTTTACCATTGTTTCGACTAATTTGCCCGGTACTGAAGTTAGACTTACCGGTCTGTAATTGCCAGGATCGCCTCTAGAGCCCTTTTTAAATATTGGTGTCACGTTAGCTACCTTCCAGTCATTAGGTACGGAAGCCGATTTAAAGGATAGGTTACAAACCACAGATAGAACATAGAACAGAGAAGCTTTTATTGTTAAAAGTTAAACTGCAATTTAAAGAGAGTGCTACAAACTCATATTCTAAGAGAGGAAAAAGATATTACTTGGTAAAAAGATATTATTATTAGCACTGTGTTTTAAATAAATGTGTCCATCCCCTTTCATTCCCCATCCACCTAAGTTAAAAGAGACAACAATAATAATGAAGATCAGACAAAATAAGTTATCCTTTACTGCTAATCAATTTGCTTTTTGTTGCACTGTATCCTTCATCTGTATGTTACCTGATTAGACTAAACTCTTTGACGAAGGGGCCCTGATTTCTTAATGTTTATACATTTTCTGGAACACTTAGTGTTAAATAAGCAAACAAAAATATGACCTACAAATTGAAGTTGTTAAATATTGGTTAATTGAATAGTCAATTAACTTCATGAATTCTTATCAGTTACTCAACTATTCTATAGTCCCCAGGTGTGGGGCCAGCAGCCAGTGCGCTCCAGTTCCACCCCTGAGGAGCCCCATGCCACTCTGTGCTGCTGCCGCTGTATCAGAGGTAGCAGTGCGGGGTGCCAGGTGGGAGCTGGTCCGCAAGGGGAGCCAGTTTAAAAACCAGCTTCCCTCACAGACCAGCTGCCTGTCGCCCCACACTGCTGTCCAGGGGGAGGACTGAGCTCCTGGACCCAGCACAAGTCAGAACTCAGCCAGGCTGCCTGCCCACCTGTTTCCTAATACACTTTAAATGCAGAGCTGCAGCAGGGTTAGGTCCTGGATCCAGCGTGAGCCAGGACTGAGCAGGCTGCTGGCCAGCCTGCTAAGAAATGTACTGGCAGGGTGGGGTGGGGTAAGGAGAAAAATGCGTGTCGTCTAAAGCATTAACCTGTATGCTTTTGCTCATCAACTACTCCACTACCGATCATGTTAATTCCACTGTTTGAGTAACACCAAGCACCATAAACAGTGATTGGAAAGAACAGTGTATATGTTTCAGAAAACATCCAATCCTGATTAAAAGCCTTCAAATGATTGAGAAAATACCGTATCCCTAGGCCTATTGTTCCTTTTGATGGTTAGTAACCCTGACTTAGGGATGTTAAAATGCGTTTAATTCAAGTAAACATGTAACGGTTGAAAATTTCAGCAGTTACACTTGGTGGGGGCACTCTCACCAGTCTCCCTCCCCCTGTGCAGCAGTGGAGGATGGGGACAAAGAGTACTATGGATAGGCTCATTGGTTAACCGTGTACATTGTTACATGGTCACATCCCTACTCTGACTATGAAAGAACCCAACACCTTCTTTATCTTACAAAGTTAAACTTTTAGCAAAACCTTTGGGCTGTGTCTACATTGGCAAGATTTTGCGCAAAAGCAGCCGCTTTTGCCCAAAAACTTGCCACCTGTCTACACTGGCTGCGAGTTCTTGCACAAGAACACTGACGTTCTAATGTAAGAAATCAGTGCTTCTTGCGCAAGAACTATGACTCTCCTGCTCAGGAATAAGCCCTCTTGCGCAAGTGTTCTTGCGCAAGAGGCCAGTGTAGACAGGCAACATGAATTTCTTGCGCAAGAAAGCCCGATGGCTAAAATGGCCATCGGAGCTTTCTTGCGGAAGAGAGCATCTACACTGGCACGGATGCTTTTGCGCAAAAGCACATCTCTTGCACAAAAGCACATGCCAGTGTAGACGCTCTCTTGCGCAAATACCTGTATTTTCCTTCCACATGTCTACTTTGTGAGGGTGGGGGTATGTGCTAGGTTTGAAGAACCAGCTTTAAGTTTTGCAGGCAGATAAAATAATGCTTTTTTTAAAAAGTGACTTTTTTATAAAAAAGTTCAACATCAGATTGTATTTACATGTTTCTAGTTATTTCCTCTCACTTTATAATACTAAATTGCTAAAGTGAAGGTTTTGTATTTGTTAACAAGATTTCAGATAGCAAAGTGGTTTTTTTACTCGTCAGAAGTTTCACATGTATGCTAAAACAAACCCAGAGCCTCATTAGCATTCTTACTGTGGTAACAGTAACATTTGTCCTGCGTAATAAGTCACCAGTCCACATGGTATTCACTTGAGTTCTGAAGGATATACTTCTGATATACTGAACTTGCATAAGCAAAGAGAAAGTTCTTTGATTAAACTATATTTCTCCATCAGTGTTTGTAGGCTGAAGTGGGACTTAGGCTTCTAAATCACATAGATGGCTTTAAAAAGTGCACCTTTTTCTGTCTAAATATCAGGAGTCTAATTTCATGTTAATTTTAGACATTTTGGATACTAAAAAAGTTTTAAACAATTTCTTTAATGTATTGAAGGCCTAAATAACTTTTCATTATTAACAGTGAAGATGTTGTTTTGGGGAGATGATTTTATACCATTAAGAAAAAAAGTTTGATAAATACACAGTTCTAGACCCTGATATTGGAAACGCTTATAAGCTTAATTGTAAGCATATATGTATTTCTATTTAAATCAATGAGACTATTCCCTGTAAGTAAAGACATTTGTAGGGAGTTGCCCAATACTGAAGTTATCAGATCCTCCCAGTGCATTAAGCAGTCTTTGAATATAAAGCTATATATTATTTTTGTGAATATTAATAGTAATTGTTTTTGTAATGCTACATTTATGCACATTTTTAAAGAGCAAAAAATATATATGGCATCTTATGGAGAAAGAAAATAAATTAAAAGGCACAAGTGTCTTATTTGACCAACACTATGATATAAGCTAATGCATAGCAGGATACTTCAATGCAGGAGGAAGCTTCTGTCTGTTCCAGTTGTTCACTGGCAACAGATCAAAAGATAAAGACAGTGTGGTAAAGAATAGTCAAAAAGGGCCATCTCCAGACCTTTTCACACATACCATATGCGTTGTACATTTTGGGACCCAGATCAGGCCGTACAAAGTAACTTGGCAGTCTAGAGGCCAAATTCAGTCTACCATCCCTCTTGGTATACTCCGGGAGAGGGAGGTTCTCCATCAAATCCTCAAACCTAAAGGGGAACATCAAAGAGTATAGGTATAGAGCAAAAGCACCAATAGAACTATATTTCTGAATAAGCAAGTTTACCACAGGATCCTGTAGGCACTGCTGTTCAGATCATTTACCTCGTAGGCATCATGTCTCTGAAATCCTCCCCTGGTGGCCAGTCCTTTAGTTTCAGTACCATTGGTTGCCCATCATCTGACCTCAGACGCTCTGCGAGAGACAAATTTTACTCAGCATGTTACATCATCCTTTTCCACTGCCCTTCGTCTTATTGATTTAGATTGTAAACTTTCAGGCAGAGGCTTATATATTGCCCAGCATACGTTGGACTTTGACCTCAGTTTAGGTTCTTAGGCACTACTAAAATACACAAACAAAAACAAAAAAAAGGTTTTGACGAATCAAAAGGAGGGGGAGAAACACCATACCCCCATGCAGAGGCTGAGGGACCCCTCTAATCTGCTAACTCTCACCCTGCAGGGCTTTTCTGGGCCTGAAAGGTGGTGTTTTCTTAACCATTCAGCCTTATTCTCACTTCTGCTGAGTTCAAAGAGTTTTACTATTGACTTCAACAGTAGCAGATTTAAATCCACGCTAAGTGACTTTGAAAATCCCATCCTATATCACTTTTGCCAACTTGGACTGCTTCCATACCACCTCACAGTCTTTTCTGTCCAATGCAAAAAATAATGTGCTTCTTAGACAACCATATATCTGGCTGATGCTCTTATTCAAAGATCGCAACGAATATGCTTAACACCAGTGGAATGCATACCTCGCATATTCATAGAGCAGGACATTTTAGAATTCCCCAAGGATACTGAGTGAGATCTGTGATGTGAGTGCATCACCATTGGCAGGCGAAAGATGTCTGAGAGCACATTTCTTCTGACAACACAATTCCTTCTCTATAGTTTGCTGCCAACGTATCATAGTTCACCTAAAAATCATCTCTGGACCCAGATTATACTGAAAATTCCTTCCTGTTGCCAAACTTCCCACATCTGAAGGAGGTATTCTAGCAGAGACACACTGCAAACACTTGTCCTCCACCAATATGCCTTGACCACTACCTACAGAGCTCTGAAGTAACCAGTCTTAAGAATGAAGTGTGGAAGACACAAAATTTTGGGAACTTATTACAAGGGAAAGCAAAAATGGAGCCAATGAGATTCTTCATCAGTGTGAAGGGTAAGACTAACTTCAACATATTTTCCCACAGAAACAATAATAACTACACAGAAGAAAGAGATAAAGACAAATGCTTTGTGGGAGAAATAGAAAGACATCCCCCCAATCTCTAAGCAGGAAAAGTAGTGTACTGATGACCTGTGATACTGAACCACTTTGTTAGGTGCATCAATACATGCTGTGGTAAGCCTGAGTTCTGTGTCTGATAACCCAAGCTACTCTTGGCCTAACATTATTTTCCATCATCCACTCGGTAGCGAGCCCTACGTGGCGTGGCATGGACTTTACAAGCAAGAGTGGCATCTGCTAGAAACAAACATCTACTGTGCAGGGGAATGTGAGGGGTGGAGACTGGGAAAGGGATATAAGATAATGAAAATGTGCTACTCTGGCAAGCCTGCACTTACTGGAAATGATTTCAAAGCCATCCCAGAAGTCACGCACTTTCACATCTGAAATTATGGCACAATTCCTGCAGTTCACCAGATCAACATCTTGATCTCCAAATTCCAGGCTGAAGGCCTCTGGCTTCCAGAGCTCCGACTTCAGCTTCCTATGAACTCCAGAAACCAGCACAGGCTGAGGAAAGAAAGGCACATGCTCATTCCACAATTTGCCCAATTTATTACATATCTAGCCAAATCTCTCATTCTCAAGCACGAGGAAATTCTTGGCCACACCACAAAGGCAGGCAGACATGGGAAATCAGCTCTTGTTTACATATAAATCTAATTCTTTCACTCAAGCAAAAAAGCTATTAAGAGTCTAAGCCAGCAAATCACGTTTCAGACAATGTGCAGCTGTTGTTGGAGGTTAGTATAATTCCACATCCTCCCCATCCCAAATGCATCTGAGAAAGCAATGTATATTCAACTAGTTACGTCTATGCTTCTAATCTAATGGCATCTGCTGCTGCGATTAGGAACATTCCTCTCAGATCATATGGAATGCCATGAAATTCAGCTCTATTTTGTACCCTTCCTCATACTTCACACAAAATTGCACACAGCCACTGACTTGCAAGAACAGGGGCAGAAGAGCTTAAAGCAGCTTACAGACGATAAGTCCAATACTACTTTCGAAATACCTGCACCAGGGTCTGAAATGAGTAAACCTGCCTATTTATTTTCTCTTACCTGGCCTTGTTTCCAACACTCCCTGAAGATCTTCCAGTTGTTTTTGTTGCTGGGGTCATGAAGACACAAGAGCCTTCCATCACAGAGCCAGGAATGGGAGGTATGTGGATCCAGCACATTTAATCCCATTACCATTTCCTTCACCTCTCTCTGTGTATCAGCTAAGTTACTTGGTCGTTTTGCAGCATCAGATGTCTTCTTATTCTCCACCACAGAAGCAATTATATGATCTAGGAAGTTGGGCAGGCTGGCTTTGCTCTTGGCCCCCTAGAAAACACAAATCCACAGGACAAGTTTATTCTTACATAACTTATGTAAGGATAACATCTCTTTGGTGTAACAGCTCTTGTCTTTCAGCCAAAGAAATTCTGTTAGCAGAAGAACCTGTGAACAAGTCAGCATAGCAGGAGTGCTATAGACTGTCCTATACAGGTAAAGGTTGGAAAATTTGCTGACCCTAAGTAGTAAGCCTACCAATTAAGATGAGTAACACCGATGCTTCAAGCCAAATCTCAGCCCCATTTTATTATTTAAAGTTATGAAACATTCATTTTCTCCTGAACTTCTCACTAACAATTTTCATTTTTAAAAACACACAAAGTATAAAACTTAGATTTCTTGCTTTTGTTGTTCCTTCTTCCCCGCACTGCTCAGCTAAGAAATCAAATGTGATCCTCATATGCACTATCCGGGAAAAACCAAGTAGGGGCAGGAAGTCAGCATTATTTCTGAATATAGCATTAGAGCAGTGTTTCTTAAACTTTTTAAGACCGAGGAACACCAAATAATTTTTTTTTATGAGGAACACCAAGGATTTTTTGTTGAGGAAAAAAAAAGTGTGTGGGGGGGGGAGGGGGGGGAGTTATTGAGGAAAAAAGTCGCCTGCCCCTTTAAGGGTGGCCATTTTGAACTCTGTTCTCTGCAGCACACCAGTGTGCCATGGAACACAGTTTAGGAAACACTGCATTAGAGAGACCATTACTTGAATACTATTATCCAGTTCTGTTGTCCAACTTCAAAGAGGACTTTGAAAATTTGGATAAAGTTTCAAAATAGAACTCAGAAAATGATTTGAGGTCTGGAAAATTTAACATCCCTCCTGGAATGTGTTTACATTAGTGTCCTGTGCCCTGCATTTCTTAGGAATGATTGTGGATTTGCAATACCAGCCCTATTCTTGCCAGACTCTGTGAACTTGCAAGCAATTATGTTATGTAACCAGGCCTGATTTCTGCTAACTTTGCTTTATATCATCACGGCCTGCTTAGTACATTAGTTCAGGCCTCATAGCTCAGGCCCTCTTTCTACTACAATAAGCATAACTTCATTACTAGGCAAACTGGGTAGAATATAGTAAATCAAGAATTATCAGACATATAGCTAATACAGTACACAGAGAGTCCACAGAGCTCTTGTAAACAGAAATCATGCCTCACCAATCTATTATAATTCTTTGAGGGAGTAAGCAATCCAGTCATATAGTGTATGTCAACTTCCAGAAAGCCTTTGATAAGGTTCCTAACCAAAGATTCTTAAGCCAAGTGAGCAGTCATGGATAAGAGGAAAGGTCCTCTCAGAGACCAATAACTGGGTAAAGGACAGGAAACAAAGGGCAGGAATAAATGTTCAATTTTCATAATTGACAGAGGCAAATAGCAGGGTTTAAAAAGATCTATAATGGGACCTATACTGTTCAACATATTCACAAATGTGGAAAAGGAGGTGAACCGTGAGGTGGCAAAGATAGCAGATAATACTAAACTATCCAAGATAGCGAGGTCCAAAGTAGGGATGTAAAGGAGTAGTTGACGACTTGCATTCCCCGCCCCCTTGCTGCCTCTGTCAGAGGCAGCAAGAGGGAGGGGAGAAGAGCTGGAGCTGGTGCTGGGGGAAGCCAGCTTAAAAGACGGTTCCCCCCAGCACCATCTCTGTGGTGCCGCCTGTCCCCCCGGCCACTGTTGCCTCTATCAGAGGGAGGGGGTAGGAGCTGCTGCCACAAAGCAGCCCCTGTGTGCAGTGACCCAGCTGCAAGCAGGAGCTGCTTTTGTGGCAGCAGTCCCTGTACGCAGGGAGTCCCAAATTGGAGAGCCGCAACAAGGCTTGGTCCTGCACCCAGCGTGAGCTGGAACTGAGCCAGTCTGCCTACTGACTAATTGAGTATTCGATAAAAATTCTATCAACTACTCGATTAGTTAAATACCTGCATTTTAACATCCCTAGTCTAAGGCTAATTACAAACAGTAACAAATATTATAATCCTGTGATATAAATCCATGGTTCATCAACATCCTGAATACTATATGCAGTTCTGGTCAAGTCATTTCAGAATATATTTGAATTGGAAAGGTCAAAAGGAGGACAACAAAAATGATATGGGGGTATGGAACAACTAATCTATGAGAAAAGATCATGAGAAATGGGAATGTTCATCTTAGAAAAGAGATGACTAACTGGTGATATTGACAGAGGCTCATAAAATCATGAGTAGTATACAGTAGTCAATTAGGGAACTATTATTACCCCTTCACACAAGAACCAAGTTCATTCAATGAAATTAATAGACATCAGGAATTAGGCAAATTAATTGATGAGAACCCATGCCCAAGTGTCCCTAAAACTCTGACTACCAGAAGTTGGGAGTGGAGGATAGCGGATGGATCATTTGATAATTGCTGTGCTCTATTCATTCCTTTTGAAGCATCTGAGAACTGAATGCTGTCAGATGACAGAATACTGAGTTAGATGGACCACTGGTTTGACCCATTATGGCTATCCTTAAATTCTTATTTACTGTTGCAAAAAAAGCGGTCATTCTAGGATATACGATCACGAGTGTTGCAAGCGAGACACAAGAAACAATTCTTCTGTTCTACCCTGCACTGAGCCTCCACCAGAGTGCTGTATCCACCTCTGGATGACCAAACTTCAGGAAGGTATGGACAAACTGGAGAAAGTCCAGGAGAGCAACAAAAACTACAAGGCTACATCTAACTGCCCAGTCACAAAAAAAGCACTGGTAAGGAGTAACAGCCAGCATGAATTTGTCAAAAAATAAAACATGTCAAGCAAATCTTATTTCCTCCTTTGACAGGTTTACTATATGTAAGTACATATGTATTTTTCCCCAACTATCATATGTCCAGTTTTAATGGGAACAAGCCACAGAGGAGGACCATCTATTTACAGTGGACTGAGACGATATGCTAAAGGAGGTGACCAGAGGGTGGGGAGAAGAATGGGGGCTTTGAAGCTTTGTAACAATCAGGCCTTCCAGAAGGGCTGGATTAGCAATGATGTATATATTTGTATTAAAAGTACTCAAACTGCAACAAACTGTAACCTTGTTAACTAGAATCCTGCTGACTGCACTCCAAGCCACTTGGACTCACTATCAATTCAATGGGAAGATTTTGAGGAAAGGCAGGTGCAAGTGAAACTGAAAGAGGCTGTAAAAGTTCTAAATTTTAATAAAGGAAAGTCTAGTATGAACCTCTTCGATATCTTACATAAAGAAATGGGTATTTGACATTGGCCATTCCTATGCCATGCTGAACTTCATTTACTTTCATAAAGCCAAAATTTTTCAGTGCTTGAGTTCACAGAAGCAACAATAGATTTTTCTGGACATATTTGGCTCTGCTCTTGTGAATATTTCATGGACTGGCACTGGCTTGCTTTGAATGCTTGTCTTCAGGAGTAGAATGTGGTGCCACTTATTGCTAAGTGGCAGGGAGAACCTAGCTCAATTCTTGTATGGAAAAGGTGAAACTATTGTCTTATTCATATGGATACTGCATGTTACCACCAACAGGCACTTAACCGTAACTGTGCCCTATCTGTGCACCTGAAGAGCAGCAGTGAAAACTGCCAATTCTCTGAAGTATATGAAGGAACAATAATGTACCTGGTCTCCTGGCAGAGTTACAAGAGAGAGTAGTTAAGGAAAAGGGGGCAAGTATGGGACATTGCTTCCTGAGCCTTGAAGCAATCATCTTTGCTTTGAAGCATGTGAGGATTATCTGCATAATCTTAGTCTGCATGTGTTCTTTAGTGTCAAAGACTTTTAAAAATCTACTCTCAAATATTGGCCTTGTTTTTTTATGGCAATGAACACCTCTCTCTTTTAGCACATTTCATTCTTCTCTCCATCAATGGCAAACAATCTAAGTTATTGTGTTAAGATTCCATTTTCCGTAACTGATGCAAAGCTATAAATATTAAACCGGACTCTTTGTTTCTCAGTAACATTTGCTGTCAGCCACCAGATGAATTAGCAGAATTTGAGGACCTTCTACATAAAATGAATAGCAATAGCTAATTCTCTAGTAGATTTCACTGAATCTCTAGCTTTTCTCTGAGGGGTAAAAAGTCTAGTTAGGGTAGAGGTTTTGGTTTTGATTGTTTGCATTTTCTTCATTAACATGGTTGGTTGTGGGTTTTTTTTTAGTAGGGGGTGTGTGTGTTCGCGCGCACGCGCGAGAGAGAGAGAGTGTGAGAGAGAGAGAGAGAGACTTGTGTCATCCTTAGGACAGAAACGTTTTTTAAAAGAGGAAAGTTGTACATTGTTTCTTACGACAGTCAGACTCTAGATTTTCCTAATTACCTCTCAAAGTTTGTCCCATAGCTTGATCCCCCTCAATAAACACCAGATATAAAATGCACTTAAATAAAGCAGGACCTCTGAAAAAAGTTTCTCAATCAGGTTTTCATAGGGTCCTCCCTGACAGAATTTCCTCATGACTGTACCAGATGAAGCTGTATAAAACTAACAACTGCTTTACATCTTACTGCCCTTTTGAAAAATGCCTTTGTTTCTACCAAGTGTCCTAGAAGAATTCTGTTGGAATGCAGATAAAACTGAAAGACCCTAAGGAATTCCCCTTATAACAATACCCTTTGCAGGAATAAAGGCAGGAAAGACAACACTACTCACCGCGGTAGCTGCAGAAAAGACTGGAGGAAAAGGGATTCCTGCATCTAGTGGGACCTGGGGCAGCTTTCCTGGCCCAGAGTGTAGTAAATCTCTGAGACTGGAGCCTTCAGTTTTGTTACTAGATGCAACTGGGCCCAACAAGAGACTATTAAACAGTTTGGGAGTTAATGGCGAAATCTTTGTACTGGAGTTGAAGGAATCCAATCCAAAGGGCGAATGGGATTCTTTACTGAGCACTGATCTCAGGGATCCAGCTTCTGTAAGGAAGATAAATCACAACTGGTTAAGACAAACATCAATAAAGAGCCTCAAAAGGGAAAATTATATGAAGACAACTGTCCAAATATTATCCTCCAATATAACATGGCTATAATCCTGTGGCAAAGCACCATATACTTACCTGGATGTTAAGGCTCAAGAATGATACAGCCACTCCCCGAGTTACGAACAAGTTACGGACCAACACTTGGTCCGTAACTCAAAGTGTTCGTAACTTAGATCCCATAGAGTTACATGTGTCGAAGCAAAAACACTCCTCTCTGTTTAGGCAGCTAACAAACAGCTTTATTAATTAATAAAGCACAGCATGAGCCAAACGTGGTCCCAGCAAAGCCAGGCCCAGTAAGGCTGGCTAATACAATCAATCCTCGTATTTTATACCCTTAACCAAACAAGTCTGATGCCAGGGCATTCCATCAAAACAAACTTCAAAGAGAAATTGTTATCAGCACAGAAAGAAACAGGTTTTTAGGGAGTTTGAGCTTCAGCTCAAAATAGTTCATTAACAGATTCCAACAGCCCATCCCCCTGGCCTTTCTCACATTGGTGAAGGTCAGTTAACTTTCTAGTGTACGTGCAGAAGCGAGAAACTTAAATGGCTTCTGTTATATGAAGTGGCTTCTAGCTAAATATGAAATGGTTTCTACACATGGCGACCGCGCCGTTCGTAAGCACGGATCGCCGTTCGTAACTCGGATCCGCATTTACGACCGCTTTGGTCGTAAGTGCAGATGGTTGTAAGTGGAGGTGGTCGTAACTTGGGGAGCAGCTGTATTGTATAATACTGGGTGAGGCACTGAGACCTCTTTTGTAAACTTAAGCATTCTGTGTCACCTATGCCTCACCAACAGCCTTAATATATCATGGTGAGTTAAGAATTTAATGGGTCCAGTAGATGATCTGGACCTGAAGTATTTTATATACAAAGAACTGTACTCTTGACGGAAATCAAACACTCACCAACTGACTCTTTTGCCTTTCAAATTAGTTCTGGATTCTTTAAAATGTAAAAAGAACTCTTTTGCACGATTTTAAATGCAGTAGAAAAAATATGGTCACTCACCTGCTCATAACTGTAGTTCAAGATGTGCTTTTCATGTCCATTCCAATTAGGTGTATGCACGTATACATGCATGGTAGCTGGAAGATTTTTCCCATAGCAGCTAGCCATAGGGTCAGTATGGGCTTCCCCTGAGTGACGCATTCATGGTGCCCAATAAAGAACTTAGCTGATCCGTCCCCTCCTCAGTTCCTTCTTGCCGGCTATTCCCACAAAGTGGAAGGAGGCTGGGTATTGGAATGGACTTGACCAACACATCTCTAAGAACAATTACATGAAAGTGAGTAACTGTTTTTTCTTCAAGTGTTTGTTCTTGTGCATTCCAATCAGGTGACTCAAGTCCAAGTTCAGTTGGAATCTTACACAGATTGGTGCACTGCATCATCCCTAGCCTGATGTGTGGTAGCACAGTGTGGAGCAAAGGTGTGGACAGAAGAGCACCAGATCACTAGCAGGGTGGTGAAGTACTGGAATGGGTTACCTAGGGAGGTGGTGAAATCTCCATCCCTAAAGGTTTTTAAGTCTTGGTTTGACACACCCCTGGCTGGGATGATTTATTTGGGATTGGTCCTGCTCTGGGCAGGGGGCTGGACTCGAACTCCTGAGGTGTCTTCCAGCCCTAGGACTCTATGGCTATGTCTACACTGCAGGCTTTTTGCTCAAGAACGGCTGTTCTTGCGCAAAAACTTGCAGAGCGTCTACACTGCATGCGCATTCTTGCGCAAGTAAATTTAGAGTACAGCGTCAGAAAACAGGGCTTCTTCCGAAAGAGTTATTCCTCTCCCCACGAGGAATAAGCCCTCTTGCACAAGAGCTCTTCCACAAGAAGGCAGTGTAGACAGGCAACATGAATTTCTTGCGCAAGAAACCCCTATGGCTAAAATGGCCATCAGAGCTTTCTTGTGCAAGAGAGCATCCACACTGCCATGGATGCTCTTGCACAAAAGCACATGACAGTGTGGACGCACTCCCGTGGAAGACCTTTTGCACATGAACTCTTGCGCAAAAAGCCTGCAGTGTAGACGTAGCCTATGATTCTCCTGAGTAGGTAGCTGAACCAGGAAAGCTGTGGATAAGGCTTGCACCCTGGTGTAACGTGCTAGTGAGCATGTAATATTCCCAGTATTGTGTGAGCTTGCAACATTCCCAGATACAGACAACTATGTTGAGTCAATACTGGTTGACCTTTCATTCTATCTGCCACTGCTAAGAATAACTGTTGACTTCCTCAACGCTTTTGTTCTCTCAATATAAAAAGCCAGGGGCATGCAGGCCAACAATGGGAGAGAGGCATGTTGCGCTGACCAAACTGAAAATCTCTTCCACTTACCAAGGCAGGCGGCTCTCATGGAGGGTTTCCTGCTGCCAAGGAGGACTTGGCTAACCTAGCTGGAGCATGAAACATCCAATGGATTCAACTATGGAGCAGCAACTTGACGTTCAGGTGCTGTAGGCGACCATAGTCTCATGTGGGAAAGGTGGAGGTGGGATCGAAGTGGGAGTTGGTGGGGTCATGCTGGTACTATTAGAATGACCTGAGTTTGATCCTTCCAAATCTTGAGGCATACCTTGTATATGAGAGGAATGGGTGCCAAGGCAGACAGAAGACAGCCTCCTCAGAGAAGGAGGAATGTGTTTGTGCTGGAGCCTGGACTTTGGTTTTGGAAGGAGCAGAACTGCTGGCACTTCTTACTGGATCACGTGGCGAATAGGTCCATCCGTGGAAGACCTCACCTTTAGAAGACTGATTATGTGACATCCAGGCAAAGAGACCACTCATGCATATGAAAAGACCAGCAGAAGCATTTCACTAGCTGTTCTGTACTCTTGAGAGGTACAAGGCTTGCAGGTATATCAAATGTTCTGCATAGAAGTCTTAGAATCTGAGGGCTTCCTGGCATAGGGGAGAGAAGCATGTACCCGCACCCCAGTTCACTGATATAGAACACTGTCACTGTTGTCCATCAACACTGATACACGACCTGTTATGTGGGTTGGAAAGTCTGGCACGCCAGGCGTACTATCCTCAGCTTCCCTGACATTTATGTGGAGGACCAGATTAGCTATGGACCAGAGACTTTGAGTTCTGAAGTTTCCTTGATGAATCCCCGCCAATATTCCCTCTAATCTTCTCCATCCATGTGTGGAATACATTTGTGCGCACCCACAACATGTAGAAACAAAAATCTAGCTGTGGGGACTTTGCTAATCAACTGGGTGGCATTTTAAACTCTCCTGAGCAGCTGCACAAGCACCCAGCTTACAGAGAACACGGCTCCCCATCCTAAATCTGATGCATCCATCACTAAAATTTGAGGTGGTTGCAGTGCCACAAAGGGGACTCCTGAGCAAACTTCCTGCTGGTTCAGCCACCATAGGAGAGAATCTGGGATCGTAGGAGGTAACATTATAGGTCTGTCCAGTTTATCCTAGGCTGGGCAATATACTAATGCCAGCCATTACTGAAGAGGCCTAAATCTAGCATACTGTACTATGTATGTACATGCCACGATGTGTCCCAGGAAGATCCATGCCGTGATAGTGGAGAACTGTCTGAGATCCTGAATAATGGCTTGGGGATGAAAGCTCACTTCTGGGAGGTATGCCTTCACTTGACTCAATTCCAGTACATCCCCAATAAAGTCTAGCCTCTGGACAGGGAACAGAGGGAACTTTGCCTTGTTGAGGAGGAAATCTGGGTTGTCAAAGGTAGCTCTGATTAATTCTATGTGAGATTCCACCTGAGCCCTGAATCAGTCCTTTAATGAGCCAGTTATCGAGGTACAGAAACACCTGTGTCTGCACAGGAACATGGCAATGACTGCCACACACTTTGTGAACACCCAAGGTGCTGTACAAAGGCTGAACCCTGCAAACTGAGAGTAGGTGTTGTCCACCACAAATCTGAGGAATTTCCTGTGGAGCTACTAGATCACAATATGGACATATGCGTCCTTCATGTCAAGAGTGGAATACCAGTCTTCTGGATTCAGGGAGGAAATTATGGAAGCTAGGGAGACCATACAGAACTTGAGTTGCTTTACAAACTTGTCAAAAGTTCCCGCAGGTCCAGAATGGTCCGGAGGTCTCCTTTGGCTTTTGGTATTAGGAGATATCAGGAGTAGAAACCCTGACCCCTGTGCTCCTGAGGAACCTCCTCCACCGGCCCTATAGTAAGGAGCAACTGCACCTCCTGAATGAGGAGTTGTTTGTGAGAAGGGTCCCCGAAGGAGGAGGAGGGGAGAAGGAGGAGGGTACAGAACTTAGTGGAATATGTCCTCCATTGTGCAAAGTACTCATCAGGCTGAAGTAATCAGGGACTGTGCACAGCAGAAAGAAGAGTCAGAACGAGAAGGTACGGTGGGGTGGATCCAAAGGGGTGACCGAGACACAGTCCTTGACTGTGCTCTCAAATGGCCTGCTTATGGGTTGGGCTGGCCAGGCAAGTGTGGGCATTTTCTGACACTTCTATTTCTGCTCCATGGTCCTTCCTGGCAATCCTGAGGATGATGAGTCTGGTGGCAGACTGTGTGTAAAATATCTGTACTGCACAGCGTATGGAGGCCCAATGATTTAAAGGTGCCTCTGGAGTCTTTCAGGCTGTACAGCCTTTTACTGGTCTTTCCAAGAAGAGAGCTGTGTCCTCAGATGGGAGGTCCTGAACAGTTTGCTGAACCTCATTTGAGATCTAAAGCCAAGTGCCCCTGCGGCATAGCGATGCCTGCGGCCATGACACGTATGGCCACTATCAGCAGTGTCCAATGCCACTTGCAATGATGCCCAGGAGATGAGCCTCCTCTCCTCCACCAGTGCGAAAATTCATGGCAGGAGTTCTGCAGGAACAGCTTTGTGAAATTTACCATCACACTGCATGTGTTTTAGCAAGATCTGCGGCTATTGGTCTGATATGCAGATTTGTAACCTGGCAGTAGAACAGCCCTTCCTGCCAGAGAGATCTAAATGCTTTGCCTCACGATTTTTCAGTGATGGGCCCTGGAATCCCTGAGGCCTTTGGCAACCTACTTCCAGAGTTGTTGCAGGCCTCTGTTGTCCTCTAAGGCTGGTGAAGAGGATGACAAGGTCCTGACAACAGGAGGCTATTCTCTGCCTTCTATTACCAAGGGCTCAAGTAGTGATGCAGTGTTGTGGGTACATGGAGCTGAGCTCTTCTGCACCGGGATGACTGGCATCAGCACGGGAAATGTTGGTGCCAAAAAGGCTCTAGGCACCAAATCAATGACAGTTGCTAAGGCAGTTAGCAGTATCAGAGCAGCCCTTGGTGCCCAAGTCATTGCCGGCGATGGCACCAAGGTCAGTGCAGGGTGAAAGTGGGGTGGTTGCCAACAGCACCACTGCTGAAGGTTTTGGCAGACTGGCATTGATCACGGATAATACCCTGGAACATGGACTTTGGCTGCAACCATGACTTGGTGAAAAGCCGAGAGAGTTCAAAACGGTGACTGTGCGGGGGGGACGAGGGAGCGGCCACTGAGCTGGCCACAGCGCTGGATAACAATGAAAGTCCCGGATAGATGCGGCCCTTTTCCTCCTGCTGTGGCAACTCCAGTAGCAGTCAGACTTAGACGGTAAGATCCGTGAAGGAAGACAATGGAGCAGCTGTATTTCTGAGTACAGAGTATTAATGCCTGGAACTCAGGAACAGTGTTTCCTCTGTGCTGTGCAGTAGCACAGCTTCACAGGAGATTCATCAGCCCTGCCCAGCCAGTCAGATCCATGCATGGAGTCCTGAGCCTCTGACTGGGCGGGGCCAATTAATTACCTAGGATGCTGTGCTGCCCCACAGCTTGGAGCAAACACTGCTCAGGAATCTGCAGGCTCATCTGCCTGGTCCAGCGCAAGGGAGTGATGCATTGGGGTGGGGAAACCAGCAGTCATAGCTGGTTTTCTCCCCTGGAAGGGGCCAGTGTCCGGAGCTTTGCCCATCTGAGAGAGAAGAATGGCACCATGCTATGAAAAAGTTCTTGAGCTGTGTCAAAAGCCTCCACTGTCAAGAGTAGAAGGGGCTCACATGTAGGTTCTGGTGAGCAGAGAGCAACAATGGACTTAATTGCCCTTCACCAAGGTTCCCTCTAAGGTGCGCAGACACACAACTCCTTAATAAGCCCCACACAGAACTGCCAGCTGGGGCACAGAGCTCCTGCTGGGGCCAAAGGAGCATGTCCCTCCCCCAGCCATGTGCTCCTCCAGCCCCAGCAGCAGGGAGCTGCCAGAACTGGGGAACAGGTGTGCTCCTCCGGACCCAACATCAGGGCCAGTTCAGTAAGTGGGCTTTAAAGGCTGCAGCAAGAGACTCCCAAACCCAAGACATAAAGAACATAAGAACAGCCATACTGGGTCATACCAACGGTCCATCTAGCCCAGTATCCTGGACAATGGCCAATACAAGATGCCCCAGAGGAAGGGAACACAACAGGTAATCCTCACATAATCCCTCCCCTGTCACCAATTTCCAGACAAACAGAGGCTAGGGATATCATTCCTACCCATCCTGGCAAATAGCCATTGATGGACAGAACCTCAATGAATCTAGCTAGCTCTTTTTTGAACCCTGTTAAAGTCCTAGCCTCACCACATCCTCTGGCAAGGAGTTCCACAGGTTGATTGTGCACTGAGTGAAGAAAAACTTCCTTTTGTTTGTTTTAAACCTGCTCCCTATTAATTTCATTTGGTGACCCCTAGTTCTTATATTGTGAGAACAAGTAAATAACTTTTCCTTTTTCACTTGTTCCACACCAGTAATGATTTTATAGACCTCTATTCTATCCCCCCTTAGTCTTGTCTTTTTAATCTCTCTTCATATGGGACCCGTTCCAAAACCCTAATTATTTCTGTTGCCCTTTTCTGAACCTTTTCCAATGCCAATATATCTTTTTTGAGATGAGGTGACCACATCTATACACAGTATTCAAGATGTAGGCATACCATGGTTTTATATAAAGACAATAAGATATTCTCTGTCTTATTCTGTATCCCTTTTTTTAATGATCCTAACATTGTTTGCTTTTTTTACTGCCGCTGCACACTGAGTGGATGTTTTCAGAAAACTATCCACAATGACTCAAAGATCTCTCTTGAGTAGCTGTAGCCAAATTAGTCCCCATCATATTGTACGTATAGTTGGGATTATTTTTACATTTATCAACATTGACTTTCATCTGCTATTTTGTTGCTCAGTCATGCAGTTGTGTGTGATGCTTTGGAAGCTCTTCACAATCTGCTTTGGTCTTAACTTTCTTGAGCAGTTTGATATCATCTGTAAATTTTGCCACCTCACTGTTTACCCCTTTCTCTAGATCATTTATAAATAAGTTGAATAGGATGGGTCCCAGGACAAACCCTTTGGAAGACCCCACTAGTTACCTCTCTCCACTGTGAAAACTTACCATTTATTCCTACCTTTTGTTTCCTGTCTTTTAACCAGTTATCAATCCATGAAAGGACCTTCCCTCTTATCCCATGACATCTTACTTTACTTAAGAGCCTTTTGTGAGGGACCTTGTCAAAGGCTTTCTGGAATCTAAGTATACTATATCCACTGGATCCCCCTTATCCACGTTTATTGGCCCCCTCAAAGAACTCTAGTAGATTAGTATGGCATGATTTCCCTTTACAGAAACCATGTTGACTTTTCCCAAACAAATTATGTTCATCCATGTAGCTGACAATTTTGTTCTTTACTATAGTTTCAATTAATTTGCCCGGTTCTGGCATTAGACTTACCGGTCTGTAATTGCCAGGATCAGCTCTAGAGCCCTTTTTAAATATTGGCATCACATTAGCTATCTTCTGGTCATTAGGTACGGAAACTGATTTAAAAGCTAGGTTACAAACCACAGTTAATAGTTCTGCAATTTCACATTTGAGTTCTTTCAGAACTCTTGAGTGAATGCCATCTGGTCCCAGTAACTTGTTACTGTGAAGTTTATCCTGGACTCTAGATGTTGCCTGCGTTCTGAGCTATCTCTTTCTGGCAGGGGGGAGGAAAGATGACTCCATGTGCTGCCATTCCTTCCCCTAGGCTGGAGCCACATCACCATGAGCACTGAGAAGCTCTGTCCTTACAGCTCCCATTGGCCAGGAATCGCAGCCAGCTGGAGCTGCAGGCACTGTGTCTGCAGCTGATTGCTGGCCATGTAGAGCCACCTGTTCCCTACCACCAAACACAAGTTGCCTCAGATAAGCACACCATATCCCAATCCCCAGTCCCTCCACCACCTTAGGTCCCTCCTAGATCCCAAACTCAAACCCTGGGCCCCCTCCTACATCCTAACTCCTTCCCAGACTCCTCACCCACTCCAACCTTCTGTGCACCAAACTCCTTGTCCCCAGCTTAAAGCCCCCTCCTGTAACCCAAATATCTCTCTCATCCGCAACCCCACCCCAGAGCTGCAACTCCAGGAAGTGCCCTCATCCCTGACCTTGAGCCTTTCCCACACTTTGAAACCCTCAGCTCCACCCCTGCCACAGATCATCCATGTGCAGAATGAATTTTATTAAGTGCACCAATATGGAGGTGATGCATCGCACATCTGCATATTGGTACACAACAACATTCATTCTGCAACATAGACATAAAAAATTAGAGGGAACAGGCACAAGTGGACTCAGCTGGCATTGATGATGGAACTGAGATAAGGTGGCCGAACTCAGGTCTCAGCTGCCTGGTCATTAGGTCTGGCTGCAGGGGATCTTCCCCTGTCTGGTCTCTTTCTACTGTGGCACCAGTGCCTACAAGCACTGTGCAAACTGCACAAAGCCTGTGAAATGACAGGAATCGTTACTTGGTGCCGGTGCATGCAAAGATGATGCCAGCGCAGTACACATGAAGGAAGAAGCAGCTGAAGCCGGATTGGACCAAGGCTGCAGTGTTGCCTCCATTCACAAGACCTTGAGGTGTGATTTTTCAATATTCAAGTTCAAAAGGTCTTGCAGATTGCACAGCTTTCTTTTTAATGATCCTCTCGTAAACACTTCAAACACAAATTGTGCAGATCCCTTCTGGGAATACACTTGCCACAGGTTTTACAGGCTCTGAAGCATGAAGACTTAGGCATGCATTAGTGCCAAAGGCATGTGGGAGAGGAAAAAAAACCCAAATGGAAACTTATTCTAACACTAGATAACAAACAACTACAAAAATAGAGAACCAAATAACAAAGTCAATTGACTGCTGCAGCACTTGCCAACAAGTGCTCAGGGCAGCACCAGCTAACTATCAATGGCAGTAAGAAGGAACGGAGGAGGGGGCAGGTCAGCTGGATTTTCTATTGGGCACCATAAAGGCGTCACTCCAGGGAGCTCCTGGACCAATACAACAGCTAGCTGCTGGGAAAAAAAAATCTCCTGGCTACTGTGATTGTGCACATGCACACACCTGATTGAAATGCACATGAACACACACACAAAGAACAGCACCGCTGTTCATTGGCCTATAGAACTAGGAAAACAATGAACATTAAACTGAAAAATGAAAACAAGAGATTGTGATTACCAATAATCATGAACAAAATATAAAATTGTTATAATTCCCATATTTCTACCTAGGTGCAATATATATCGGGTAGTACAACGTGACTTCACTGTAATGCTGCCTTTGTGAACAGGCCATACTATGGATAGTTATATCCTGTACAATATTACACCTCTTCCATTAACATACTTTTAGCCTCTAGATGCTTAAGAAACGCACTCTTTATATTGCAAGCCAAATACCAAAATTAATTTTAGCACCAGTTTCCATAAAGTAACTAATTCCTATCTGAAATGAATGTTAATCAGACTTTACATCAGGAGATCATTTTTTATATTCTCTCAAAAAATACGCAGCATTTATAGCAGAATGGGTACCAGATAAATAGGCCTATCCCACCAGTCCTCCCTCCCCATTCCCATATCCCCGCCAGCTCCTGCATGTATGCTATTTTACAATCTCTTTCAGGAGGTTTATACATTGTTAATGCCTATTTAAAGAAATAAGATCCAAAGAGGCAAATGCAGAGGAATGACCCTGGTCTTCCCTAACAACTAGGGACTTCCTCCAAGAATGGTAACCAAGCACCACTCCTTTGTTCTCAGACATTAAGGGGACATCTTTTGCTCACCTTTTGTTTCTTCTTTTGCTTTTTGTGTTGCTAAATCTGCAAGCCAATGCAAAGCTGATGAAGGGGATGTTTCTGGACATAGTGGCCTGCTAGATTTTGTTTCAATGGGGCTGCTGGTTGTCAATGTCTCTGTTTTTGCAGACTCCTCAGTTCTTCCATCTGTGGCCTCAGGTTTAGGATTAGTGTCCATTTCTAGCTGCCCCAACCCTGCTGTTCCTGCCTCAGCCCCACTGGAGAAGGTGCCCTCACTTCCAGAGGCTGATGCACTGGGATTTATACTGGGAAGCTAAAAAAACAAAACAAAAACAAAAAAAACCAAACACATGCTTCAGTGAAATGCTGACTTTGGGGATCGAGTTACATTTTTGATGGACCGGGGAAAAATAACCAGACAATAATACAACCTGGTAGTAATCTATCACTACGGTGGGTTGGGAGGTTGGAGAAGGCTTAACATGTTTGGTCTTAAAAATATGTGGAGATTATGGATATTCTAGCTCCAGAGACACGAAGATCCTTGAAATGGCTTGAGGAACTATAGGATTTGAATGTTAATTACCAATTAGACATTTACTTTTGTGAACGGATTTTTTTTAAAAAGTGAATTTTTAGAAGTACATATAATATACAAATTTTTATTACGCCCACTGCTCCAGCTCTCAGTATGCTGTTTTATACTGTTAGTCTGGGGCAGAGACTGTATGTATTCATCTCTGTCATCTAGCACAGTGGTGCTAGGTGAGAGAAACTGGAAGCCCCAATCCCAATAAATACTGAGGATGTTTCAATGTTACGAAGATGGAGAAAAACGGTTGTTAACCTCTGAGGACAGGACAAGAAGCAAAAGGACTTAAATTGCAGCAAGGAAGGTTTAGGACATTAGGAAAAACTTCTTGTCAAGCTGGTTAAATTGCCTAGGGAGGCTGTGGATTCTCTATAACTAGAGATTTTTAAGAACAGGTTTGAAAAAACATCTGTCAGGAATAGTCTAAATAATACTCATTCCTGCCATGAGTGCTAGGAATTGGACTGGATGACCTCTCAAGGCCCCTTGCAGTTCTAGGATTCCAACCTTGCACAACTCATGTTTTTTTTCTTATACACTGATCAGGTCTTGTTGTGTGTTCAGATGGAGCTCTTTACAGCAAGACCTATTTATCATATGCCAGCAGGGTTCTAGTACCTAACTGGAGTTAAGTACTACACACAAACACATGAAGATATATTTATGAGCAGTCTTTTTGCATGCCTTTGTGTTTTTACTGTATGGGATAAGCATCTCGGGATAGGTGCCCATAGTCACATTTTATAAATCTGAATACATTATTTCATACTAACAATAAAATACAGACACATATGAAATTCCAAACTAAGCAGACCCACACTTCATCTAATCCAGCATCCACTGATTTACACTATGGGATTATACTTTTATACTATTCTCCATCCCATTAACATTCCTGCAGTTGAATACTGAGCTGAGGTATTCATTTCTTATATAGCATTTTTTATCAGTAGATCTCACGGCACTTTACAAAGGTAAACATCATTATCCCCATTTTACAGATTGGGAAACTGAACTTCATTTGTCATCACACTGCCCAATCACCTTGCTTGGGTTACATCTCCCTCAACTTCCTAACAATCTTCTCTGGCTTGACTTACCTAAAGAACAAGCACATTTTGCTCTGTCTCCACTCAATCCCCTATCCAGATCATTAATAAAATGTATTAAACAGTGGATTTAGTAGAGTCTTCTGATAACCTGGTGTTAATCCTTTTATTTAATGAAAACTGAGAATTTAATTCTGCCCTTATTTATGACAATACTGTAGTTTATTACTCAATGATTATTTTACTTGTATCAAAAGTCTTTTGAAAAAGTCTAAACAGTTACATCAGTCACTTCTCCTTTAATCCATGCCTGGTATTGACAGAGTTAGAGAATTCTAGTAGGCTAGATAAAGAGCTTTTCTTTACAGAAATAGTGCTGGTTAGTCTATTACATGAGACTTATAAAAATACTATTCTATTTTTAATCATTGTTTCAATCAATAAATTTGCCAGGTATAGATATAATGCTTAATGGTCTGCAAATCCCCTGGTAGCCCTGACATTTTCCTCAATATACATACAAAATATTTTCTACTCTCCAGTCCTCTAGGACTGTAGCTGTTTTTAATGAGAGATTACACATTTTTGCTAGGTGGCCTGGTAACTTATTTTAATCTTCAATTTGTTCCAGCATCTCTTCTTCTGACAGCTCAGTCTATAAAAGTACCTCACTTTTATTGCCAGAAAACAGCAGGTTTGAAGCAAATAATCTCCAATATGCACTGCAGAGAAGACAGATGCAAAGAAATTGTTTCGCTTCTCAGCAATATGATCATAACTTTTGGCACTTCTAATAACCCTCTCACATTTCTCTAGTGTAATTTATGCTCATGTTTACTGACCCTAGTGAAGTCAAATTTTCAAATTCTGAAGGATAAGTTTGGCTCAAATAGCCTCTCTAATGTGCCATAATGGTTTATCACTCGACTTCGTTTTGTTTTTGTTCATCAGTACACATGCCTTTTGAGACATATTGTTTTGTAAGAAACATCTATGACACTTCCATGTTTTACTTCCTTTACTTAAGTTTTTTTTATTAACCTTCTCATTTTATTGAAATCTCCATTTTTTTATACCCTTACTCCCTCAAGAACGTTGAGCTTACCTAACTATAGTGTGGTCACTGTAGCTTAAGCTACTGTTCCTTTTTAAATTAACTCATCTGTGTTTTTCAGGATTAAGTAGAGAATACCATCTTCTTGTGTGTTCTAGAGCTATCTATTCCAAGAAGTTGTCAATAGTTTAAAGTGTTAAGAAATTGTTGCTCAAAACTTTGAATCACTGTGTTATTTTTACTGTTTATGTGTAGAGGTTTGAAGTCCCTCATCATCGTAATTTTGCTAATGTTATCAAAGGAATGGCAAAAGCCATGCAGAAGTCGTAAATCAGCATAGTATTTCAGAAAGCCATGAGAAATAAAGTAAATGCATTGCTGGTAAATTCCCCATTGTACTTCTCCTAAAAGGTTTTGGCAAAGATACCATAAGTCTTCTACTATAACTTTCACAGAAGAAAAAAAAAAAAAACAAAACACAGCACAGAAATCCTGCTAGCAAAGCCTGGGTACAATATGCTTCTCAACTCAACAAGTTTCTATGTGCCAAGAACAGGGATGATCTGATAATCCTGACTGACACAAGACATCTAGCAGAAACCACTGAGATTCTAAGGCCCATGCAATACAGGGGTCAGAATAAATCATTTAATGGCCTCTTTTGGCCTGAAAAATCTATGAATGTAATACTCGTGGTCCACCAAGGCCCAGCACAGGAATTCTATCCAGGGATTCCCAGCTCACATACCTGTGACATCCCATTTGTGACAGCAGGTCTCAACACAGATTTGTTCTGCCGGTTAATACATGGACAATTGGCTTTAATTCCCCATTTGCCTCGAGCAGCATGTACCATGTCTCCTATATTGTAAAGAGCTAGAAAGAAAGTTTCAAGTTTTAGTGCCATACACCCACAAAAACTAGGAAGTGATGCCTTGACTGAATTCAGGACTAGTTTTTATTTCCTTAACCACAAGAATCCTAATTTTTAAGGCTTCATGATCAAGATACATGTGTTAATCGGAGAGTATTACAGAACCATGCTCACACAGCACTGGCTTTCAAAATCCAGTCAGATGCCATAACACTGAATACTTAGATTTTCCATCAGAGGACAAGGGCACTAGCACCTTCCTCACAAGTTAAACTGCATTTGGTTAGTATCATTTGAAAAGAACTCTGAAAATTCAAACAGGAGTTATGTCCTTTGTATCTGCAAATCTAAGGAGCAGCATATTGAAAATGTTGTGTCACCTGTTTTTCTCCCTCCCTTCCTCCAAGAGAATGTTGTTTCCCCCCTCCCTGAATATTACCTCCTCCCTGATCTCTCAGAAATAGGGAGACAGCTAAAGAACACAACTATCACATAGCCTTATTTCCTGCTTCCCAAAATAGGGAAGAGGGTATCTAAGATATCAGAAAGAAGCAGTTCAAATATTACCTGTTCCAGGGATTATTTGTGTTGGCATAAGATTCTCCGGTTCATGGGACTGCCCCTTCGCACATTTCAACCATGAGAAAACCTCCTCATCGCCAATCTCCTCTGTCTCTGAAATGGACAGAACCAGATCATTTACTTCTAGCAAAAGTCACTGAATCTTTGCAGTATAGCAGGATGTTTCTGTACAAATTTCTTCATTGCAACAACAAATGGTCTGGTAGCACTTTATAGACTAACAAAACATGTAGATGGTATCATGAGCTTTGGTGGGCACAGCCCACTTCTTCAGATGACCGGAGTTCTGAGTTTAGGGTGTGCACATCCTAAACTCAGAACTCTGGTCATCTGAAGAAGTGGGTTGTGCCCACGAAAGCTCATGATACCATCTACATCAGTGTTTCTTAAACTTTTGAAGACCGAGGAACACCAAACAATTTTTTGTTTTAAATGGGGATTTAACACCAAGGATTTTTTGTTGAGAGAACACCAAGGATTTTTTGTTGAGAGAAAAAAAAAGTCGGCCGGGGGGGGGGGGGGGGAAGGGTCGGGGGGAAGTTATTGAGGAAAAAAAGGGTCTGGGGAAAGTTATTTAAGGACAGTCATTTTGAATTCTGTGTGCCATGGCGCACAGTTTAAGAAACACTGACATACATGTTTTGTTAGTCTATAAATTGCTATCAGACCATTTGTTGTTTTTTAAGTTTATCCTGTACAGACTAACTCGGCTACGCCCTCAAGTTTCATTGTAACAGTTAGCTTAGCTCAAGTTAGGCTGATTTACACTTAAAATGTAGACAGTCATAACTACATTGTTCAGGAGGTATATTTTTCACATGTGAGTGGCACAGTTATGCTAACCTAGTCCCTGGTGCAGTTGTGCTTACCGTGACAAAATAATCATCCATCAACCTAGCTACCACAGTAATAGAAAAACCCTTCTATAACCAAAGGAAGTGTTTATATCACAGTGCTGTAAGCTTTGCTGCTGGCACTGAAAACGTCAGTTACTCTACTTGAGCTAGCTTACCTTGCATATTTTGATTAAGCAACCACATTACAAAAAAAGACAGTTATCTCTTTTGTAACTAGTGTTCTTTGAGATGTGTTGCGCATGTCCATTCAACACAGATGTATGCATTTGCCATATGCACTGGTGCCAGACGTTTTTCCCTAAGCAGTACCCATAAGGGTCGGGGTCCCCAGTGCCCCCCAAAGTGGCACATGCATGTCACACTATACAGGACACTCTCCAGCCCCTCCCTCCTCACCTCCTTCTTGGTGGAACTCCAACAGAGGGGAAGAAGGTGGGAGGTTGAACGAATATGAGCAAAATATCTTGAACACCAGTTACAGAACAGGTAACTATCTTTTCTTCTTTGAGTGCTTGCTCATGTCCATTCAGCACAGGTGACTGTAAGCAGTGTCTGCAGAGGTGGATCAGAGTTATGAAAATGCAGACTACAGTACAGCCCTACCAAACGGAGTATCATCCCCGGCCTGCTACGTGATGGCAAAATGAGAAGTGAAGGTATGCACCGAGGACCATGTTGCCACTCGGCAAATGTCCTGGGTTGGGACAGGTGCAAGGTAAGTGCGTGAAGAAGCCTGAGCCATGGCAGAGTGGGCCCTGATCAGTGCTGGCAGTTGGGCCCCTGCCAATTCGCAGCACATACGGATGCAGGAAATGATCCACTTTGAAAGTCTCTGGTAGGAATCAGGAAACCCCTCCCTCACTCCGTGTAGGCCACAAAGAACTGTGTGGACTTGCGAAGAGCCTTGTCATTTCCAGGTAGAAGACCAGCGCCTTCTGAACATCCAATTCGTAGAGGCACCTCTCCTCATTGGTCACATGAGGCTCGAGATAGAAGACTGGCAGAAAAATGCCCTGGCCCACATGGAAGGTAGAGACCACTTTAGGAAGGAAGGCTGCAAATGAACCTTATTCTTGAAGGACCACATATATGGCAGTTTCAATGTCAGGGCTCAGAACTCCGATACCCTTCTAGCCGACGTGATGTCAATCAGGAAGTCTATCTTGAAAGAGAGCAGCAACATAGGACACGTAGTCAGGGGTTCGAACAGAGGTCCCATGAGCCGCCCTTGCCTGGCACACCAGAGCATAATGGTTTGCAAAGGTATGAAATGAAGACCACGTGGCAGCCGTGCAGATGTCCAGGATGGGCACTTGGGCCACAAAAGCCGCTGAGGAGGCCTGGGCTCTAGTAGAGTAGGCCGTAACGGGAGGGGCTGGAACCCCGGCCAGCCCATAGCACTCCCTGATACAGGCTGTGATCCAAGAGGAGATCCTCTGCACTGAGACCGCCGACCCTTCAGCCGCTCTGCAATGGCGACAAAAAGCTGGGGCAGTCTGCGAAAAGGCTTTGTCCTTTCCAAATAAAAGGCTAAAGCCCTCCTAGCATCTAGACTATGTAATGCCTGGTCTTTACTCGAGGCATGCAGCTTGGGGTAGAAGACAGGCAACAAGATGTCCTGAGACACATGAGAGTTTGACACCACCTTAGGCAGGAAGGCTGGGTGGGGGCGTAACCTGACCTTGTCTTTAAAGAAATCCATACAAGGAGGGTCCGCAGTGAGGGCCCTTAGTTCCGACACCCATCTAGCTGACGTGATGGCCACTAGCAGGGACACCTTGCAGGACAGGTGGAGCAACGAATATGTTGCCAGTGGCTCAAACGGGGACCCCATAAGCTTGGTCAGGACCAAATTAAGATCCCACTGTGGGATGGGCTGCTGAATATGCGGGTAAAGCCTGTCCAGGCCCTTCAGGAACCTGTTCACCATCAGGTCGGCAAAGACCTTTTCCTCCCCCAACGCCTGGGTGAAAGGCAGAAATAGCCGGCAGGTGCACCTTAAGCAAGGAGGAAGATAGTCCCTGAAGCTAAGGTCCAAAAGATAATCCAGGATTAGGTGGATCGGGACCTGCATGGAGGGCACACCCCTTTTTGGGTGGCCCAACAGTGGAACTGTTTCCATTTGTCCAAACAGGTTGCCCTAGTGGACGGCTTCCTACTCCCCAATAATACTTCCTGCACCCATGCTAAGCACAGCAGCTCCCCCGCAGTTAACCATGGAGCCTCCATGCCATCAAGTATAGGGACCGCAAGTTGGGGTGGCGAAATCTGCCAAAGTCCTGTGTGATTAGGTCAGGGACTAGCGGGAGCGCCACCAGCTTGTCGCACCATAACCTCAGGAGGGTGGAGAACCAGTGCTGCCTAGGCCATGCTGGCGCGATATGGATCTGAGACAACCTGAACTCCCACACCTGGAGGAGTACTCGGTGAATCAGCGGGAACAGGAGGAACGCACACAGCAGACCCCCAGGCCAGGGTGTTAGGAACGCGTCTCCTCGGGAACCCCTGCCCAGGCCCATGAGGGAGCAGTACTCTGGACACTTTCTGTTCTGACGCGTCACAAACAGGTCCACGTGCGGAAGATATCTAGGGCCACATCCCCCCTGAGGGCCCACTCGTGAGCGGAGAACGACCTGCTCAGGTGATTGGCCAGGATGTTCTGGGAACCCGGGAGGTAGGAGGCAACCAGGCGAATATCTGCTCCGATGCAGAGATTCCCACAGGTGAAGGACTTCGACGCAGGTGAGGAGAGCGGGCCCCGCCCTGCCTGTTGATGTATGTGACCGCCGATGTGTTGTCGGAGAGGATAAGGACCGAATTCCCCCTGAGCTGAGGGAGGAAGGCCAGATACGCGAGGTGAACTGCTCGCAGATCCCTGACATTAATGTGCAGGGAAAAATCGCCCTGAGTCCACATCCCTCGTGTCCACAGATCCCTGAGGTGGGCACCCCAACCGGTGTCTGGCGCGTCCGTCACCAACCGCAGGGTTGGTAGTGGCCTGGAGAACGGTACTCCGGCACAGTCCCTCTCCTCCTGGGTCCACCAGTCCAGGGAGCGGAGGATGTCGGGGGGAACTCTCACCACTCTGTCCCATGCATGAAAGGAGGGGTTGTGGACCCGAGCCAACCACATCTGCAGTGGATGCATGCGGAGTCTGGCATGCTGTACCACGTAAGTGCACGCAGCCATTAGGCCCAAGAGGTGCATGCAAGTCCTGGATGTTGTCAGCGGGAACCTCTGCATGTCCCGAACCGCCGAGTAGATCACCATGAAGAGTGATGTGGGGAGGGAGGCCCTGGCCGTTGAGTCCAGACTGGCACCCACAAACTCTATGACTGTGGAAGGTACCAGAGTCAACTTGGGCACATTCAGCAGCAGGCCCAGTTCCTGAAAGAGATCTCGGGCCAGGGTGATGTGGGCCCACACCTGGTCAGTACAGCGACCCCGCAGGAGCCAATCCTCTAGGTATGGGAACACCTGGACTCCTCATTTTCTGAGTGCGGCAGCTACGACCACCATGCACTTTATGAAGACCCCGGGTGCCATAGACAGCCCAAAGGGGAGAGCTGTAAACTGAAAGTGGTCCCTGCCCACTGTGAATCGGAGAAACCTTCGGTGGTGGAGCACGATGGAGATGTGAAAGTATGCGTCTTTCAAATCAAGGGCAGCATACCAGTCTCTGGGGGCCAGCGATGGGATTATGGATGCCAGTCACCATCTTGAATTTTTTCTTGACAATGAAGGTGTTGAGACCCCGCAGATCCAGGATGGGGCAGAACCCACCCTTGGCCTTGGGGACCAGGAAATAACAGGAATAGAATTCCCTGCCCGCTACCGCCACCAAACAGTAACAGGAAACTCGGAAATGGCAGAGATGCTTCATGACTTCTTTGTTTCGGTCTTCACCAATAAGTCTGAAGGAATGCCTAACGTAGTGAATGCTAGTGGGAAGGGGGTAGGTTTAGAAGATAAAATAAAAAAAGAACAAGTTAAAAATCACCTAGAAAAGTTAGATGCCTGCAAGTCACCAGGGCCTGATGAAATGCATCCTAGAATACTCAAGGAGCTGATAGAGGAGGTATCTGAGCCTCTAGCTATCATCTTTGGAAAATCATGGAAGATAGGAGAGATTCCAGAAGACTGGAAAAGGGTAAATATACTGCCCATCTATAAAAAGGGAAACAAAAACAACCCAGGAAACTATAGACCAGTTAGTTTAACTTCTGTGCCAGGGAAAATAATGGAGCAAGTAATTAAGGAAATCATCTGCAAACACTTGGAAGGTAGTAAGGTGATAAGGAACAGACAGCATGGATTTGTAAAGAACAAATCATGTCAAACCAATCTGATAGCTTTCTTTGATAGGATAACGAGTCTTGTGGATAAGGGAGAAGCGGTGGATGTGGTATACCTAGACTTTAGTAAGGCGTTTGATACGGTCTTGCATGATATTCTTATCAATAAACTAGACAAATACAACTTAGATGGGGCTACTGTAAGGTGGGTGCATAACTGGCTGGATAACCATACTCAGAGAGTAGTTATTAATGGTTCTCAATCCTGCTGGAAAGGTATAACAAGTGGGGTTCCGCAGGGGTCTGTTTTGGGACCGGCTCTGTTCAATATCTTCATCAACAATTTAGATACTGGCATAGAAAGTACGCTTATTAAGTTTGCAGATGATACCAAGCTGGGAGGGGTTGTGACTGCTTTGGAGGATAGGGTCATAATTCAAAATGATCTGGACAAATTGAAGAAATGGTCTGAGGTAAACAGGATGAAGTTTAATAAAGACAAATGCGAAGTGCTTCACTTAGGAAGGAACAATCAGTTTCACACATACAGAATGGGAAGCGACTGTCTAGGAAGGAGTACGGCAGAAAGGGATCGAGGGGCTATAGTGGACCACAAGCTAAATATGAGTCAACAGCGTGATGCTGTTGCAAAAAAAGCAAACATGATTCTGGAATGCATTAACAGGTGTGTTGTGAGCAAGACACGAGAAGTCATTCTTCCGCTCTACTCTGCGCTGGTTAGGCCTCAGTTGGAGTATTGTGTCCAGTTCTGGCACCGCATTTCAAGAAAGATGTGGAGAAATTGGAGAGGGTCCAGAGAAGAGCAACAAGAATGATTAAAGGTCTACAGAACATGACCTATGAAGGAAGGCTGAAAGAATTGGGTTTGTTTAGTTTAGAAAAGAGAAGATTGAGGAGGGACATGATAGCAGTTTTCAGGTATCTAAAAGGGTGTCATGAGGAGAAGGGAGAAAACTTGTTCATCTTGGCCTCTGAGGATAGAACAAGAAGCAATGGGCTTAAACTGCAGCAAGGGAGGTTTAGGTTGGACATTAGGAAAAAGTTCCTAACTGTCAGGGTAGTCAAACACTGGAATAAATTGCCCAGGGAGGTTGTGGAATCTCCATCTCTGGAGATATTTAAGAGTAGGTTAGATAAATGTCTATCAGGGATGGTCTAGTCAGTACTTGGTCCTGCCATGGGGGCAGGGGACTGGACTCGATGACCTCTCGAGGTCCCTTCCAGTCCTAGTATTCTATGATTCTACCTCCAGGGGAACTGGCTCTGCAGCCCCTAAGGAGAGGAGCTGGAGCACCTCTTCCCGCAAAAGAAGCTCGTGAGAGGGGTCCCTGAAGAGGGACAGGGTAGTGGGATGGGAGGGAGGGGAAGAGCAGAAGGGGATAGAATATCCTCTGCCCACCATTTCCAGGACCCTGCGGTCCGAGATGATGAATACCCAGGCCCGGTGGAAGGGAAATAATTGGTTTCGAAAGGGAAGAAGTGAGGCTGATACACTGACTTTGGGCGTACCTTCAAAACCCTTGACGGGGTCCTGCGGGTTTACTAGGGGGCCCTGGTCCTGGTTCGGCCTGGGACAGCACCTGACATTTCTCCCATTGCCGTTTCTATTCCGGCGTCGGACGTCAGGCCTTGCACCCTGCTGAGGGTTTCTAGAGGCGTTCCTCCCTGAAAAGGAGCGCCTCTGGGTGGCTAGGGTATGGATTCCTAAGGACTTTACGGTGGCCCGGGTGTCCTTGAGACCATGTAGATGCTGGTCGGTCTGCTCAGAGAACAGGGAAGGACCCTCAAAGGGGAGGTCCTGCAGGGTATTCTGCATCTCATGTGGCACACCTGACCCTTGCAATCAAGAGCTCTGGTGCATGACCACCCTGGTAGCCATGGCCCGCGCTGCCGCATCGGCCGCATCAAGGGCAGCCTGGAGGGTGGCTCTAGATATTGCCCTGCCTTCTTCCGAGAGGGATCTGAACTCGGGTTGGGAGTCCCTGGGGAGCAGCTCCGTAAATTTGTCAAGCGACGCCCAGGTGTTGTATGCATAACGAGCCAACACCACCTGCTAGTTTGCTATGCAGAATTGCAGGCCTCCCGAAGGGTAGGCCTTCCTGCCTAACAGGTCCATACGCTTCGCATCCCTCTTCTTACGGGTGGCACCTGGCTGCCCCTGCCTCTCCCTCTGATTTACAGCTTGGACGACCAAGGCCACCTCAGCTCTCTTCTCCGTCAGCAGAACCGAGGTCAGGGTCTGCCAAAGAGTCTTCAATATCTTGGCCACTATCTTATTGATGGGAAGAGCCACTCTGATTGGGGCATCCAACTGTAAGATGTCCACAGTCAGGTCGGAGTCCTTCGATACCCTTTCAGCCTGGACCCCCAGACTCTGGGCCAGGTGCCTAAGGAGGTATTGGTGTGCCCTCGAATCCATGGAGGGCATGGAAGGGAGCGTGTCACCCAGAGCCTCATCGAGGGAAGACGATGAAGACCCCTTTGGCCCCATGTCGGCAGGGCCCCCAACCTGTGAGGGGCCCTGGGAGGCCACCGAAGATGTCCCTGCGACTGCTCTGCCCTCCCAACCGTTGGACTCCGAGGATCTACGGGACATCTGGCCCAGGGGAAGGGACTGCCCCAACGTAGGGGATCGGGTTGGGGGGTTGCTGAGGGGGGTCCCCTGGACTGAGAAAAGACAGACTCCGGCCTAGAGGGAGGCTACACCCTGAATTTGGTGGTAAGCCCACATGGTCCAGAAGGTCCACTGAGGGGCCCCCGGAACCTGAGGAGACCAGGCCCACTGCATCATTGGCACCAGGGCCAGTCGTGTCCATTGCTGCTGATGAGCAGAGGCACTACAGTGCCCCGACCTGGATCCCCTCGAGGACCAGATCGACTCCGCCTCTGAGTCAGTGGAGTGCTCCAACGCCGACCAGGGCAGAGCAGAGGCAGACGCCATCGGGGACCTTGCTGCTGCTGGAGTGTGCCGACCCATCGACTCTGGCTTCCCCTGGTGCCAGTGGGGAGAAGGAGGAGGCGCTGGCGCCGGCGGCATGGCCAGGCCTGCACCCGGGGCCTGGGCAGTTCCGGCGGGCTCAGTAGTCAGCTATGCAGTTGCTGCTGGCTGAACCCCGAAGGCGGTGCTGGGGCAGCATGGGAGGAACGATGCCTCTTGGGGTCCGGTGCCGGGGCGGCCAATGCCCTATGCTCAGATCGGTGCCGATCAGGCTCCCAATCCCATAGAGGCCATTGCCAGCGAAGAGGCAGGGGACTACTCAATAAGGTCCCTGGCCACCTCAAACGCCTCTGGAGTCAAGGGCTCCGGGAAATCACCCACCAGACTGGGTCCCGGTGAGGGCTAGGTCTTCTGCCCGACCTCGAAGGCCCGGGCTCGGCGCCTGGTGGTACCACGCGTCCCACTGGAAGGCACACAGAGGGCACGTGCCATGGGGGCAACCTGCCCCTGCTGGGTCTGCTCTTCTTCTGAGGCACCGGAGATTGAGAGTGGTGCCACGGAGGCGCGCGTGGGTTAAAGCCTTCCACACTGAGGCTGGTGCACTCTGCATCACTGGTGCCAGTCAGAGAGCTGCCTCCATTAAAATTATCTTTAGGCGTGACTCACACTCCCGCTTTATTTGCTGTTTAAACACCTTGCAGATCTTGCAGGCCTCTGATAGGCCAACCTCTCCCAGGCACTTCAGGCAAGCCGAGTGAGGGTCACCACAAGGCATAGGCCGCTGACACCATTCTCAGGGTTTGAAGCCCTGGGGGCCGGGCATGCCCTGCTGCACACGCCAGCCGCGTGGAGCAAGGGCGGCTGCGGTCCCTTAACAGGAACAACAGTACTTAACACTAAGAAAACAGCACTTAGCAACTAATCAGGAACAGATAAAGTCAAATTGATCAACTGGAACAGGAACAAAGGAACTTGAGGACAAGTTAACTGCTGAAGAGAGCTTGCCAATTAAGAGCAAAAGCACGTTCCAATGACCGTCATGGGCGGTAAGAAGGAACTGAGGGGGTGGAAAGCCAGCAGGGGTATATATTGGCCAGTATACTGGTGCCACTCCAGGGGGCTCCCCTGCTGACCCAACGGGTGCTGCTAAGCGAAAAATTTCAGACAATGCGTGCACGCTGCGTGCACACTCCTACATGGAATGGACATGAGCAAGCACTCGAAGAAGAAACACGGAAACAGCCACCAGGTGGACTCTGCTGGTGGCTAAAGCAAGCCCATGCTGCTTGAAGTGGAGAAGATAGTCCAAGATTTCCTGAAGGGAAGCCGTGGACAGGTTGACCTGTCATTGCTGCGCCCAGGCTGAGAATCGAATTCATTTGGCAGCACAGGTAGACCACGCTGAAGGCTTTCAACTCTCAAGGAGAACACTCTGAATGTCGCCCGAAACACACCTGCTACTGGGGGTTCAACTATGAATGAATCATGCCGTCAAGTGGAGCAAGGTGAGGTTCAGGTGCAGAAGAGGCCCTATGTCCTGGGAGAGCAAGTCTGGTCTCAGTGGTAACCGCTTGGATATGTGGGATACCAGGTTCATGAGTACCCCGAATCAATGCTAGTGAGGCCAGGCCAGTGTGATGAGGATCACTGTTGCCATGTCCCTCTTGACTTTCCGCAGGACCTTGTGGATATGGGAAAATGGAGGAAAGGTATAGAGAAGACCCTCCAACCACCAGGAAAGGAATGCATCCAGAAGGGAGCCCCGCTCGAGACCAAACCGGGAGCAAAACTGGCTGCATTTAGTGTTTTCTCTCATCGCTAAGAAGTCAACATAGGGATAGCCCCAATCGCGGAAGAAGGTAATCACCTCGGGAAGCGGGCCACCCTTGCCTGTTTAAGTAGTACATTGTGGTGGTGTTGTCAGTGAGAATGCACAGCACTCTGCTTGGTAGGTGAGGGAGAAACATCCCACACATGTTTCTGATCACCCTGAGCTCTTTTATATTTATGTGGATCAATCTTGCCTGTATGGACCACATCCGTTGAGCGAGAATCCTAGCTCCCTCACGTGTGGTTGAGGATGGTATGAGATGCCCAACATGACATGGTCTGCTTCTGTCCACCAGTCGAGGGCCAACAGCACATGGGATGGAACTGTCACCACTCATTCTAGGGAGTGTCTTGGTGGAGCATACACTGAAGCCAGCAACAGCTGAAGTCAGCCTTATCCTGAGCCTGACAAGGGGCACTACATACGTGCAGGTGGCCATATGCCCCAGGATCTGCAGACACACTCTTGCGGTTGTCATGGGAGCACTGGCGAGCTCCTGGAGGACGACAGACAGGGCCTTGAACCTCTCGAGGGAGTGATGCTGTGGCAGTGGTAGAGTCTAGCACCACTGCTGTGAACTTTGTTCTTTGAGTTAGCACCAAGAGAGATCTTCTTCTTTATCAAAAGGCCATGCCAATGGCATGTGTCCAGGAGAAGACTTATGTCATGCAGGACCTTGAGCCTTAATGGGCCTTTCACTAGCCAGTTGTCCAGGATATACCTGTACTCCCTGACGCTTCAGGTATGCTGCAACCAACATGCACTTGGTGAAAACCCTGGGGACTGTAGACAGGCCAAAGGGCAGGACAACATATTGGTAGTAGTTCTTTCCCACTATGAACCTCACTAAACATTTGTGACCTTTGAAGATCACAATATGGAAGTATGCATCCTTGAGGTTGAGGGCAGCATACAAGTCCCCAGGATCCAAACCAGGAATGATGGAGGCCAGGGAATCTATGCAGAACTCGAAGCAGACCAAAAATTTGTTGAGGCCCCACAAGTCCAATATAGGCCATAGGCCCCCTTTTCGCTTTGCGAATCAGAAAAGTAGTGGGAGTGAAAGCACTTGTTCTCAAACTCTGGCAGTAGCCGCTCCACCGCTCACGCCTGGAGCAACTGGCATGAGTCCTGCTCCAGGGGTGTTCATGAGAAGTGTCCCTGAAGAGGGACGGGGTGGAGAGTGGGAAGGAAGAGTAGAGGAAAGCTGGAGGATGTAGCCATGTTGAACAGTGGGTAGGACGCAATAGTCCAATGCAATGGCTGGCTTTCCATGCCTGGAGGAAAGGGAGTCTGTAGGAGAACAGATGAGCAGGATCTTGGGAGTACAGTATGCCATCCTCAGGCACACCCTCAAAAGGAATGCTTGCCCTGAGGTTTCATCTGGCTGGTTGATTGTTGGCCAGATTGAGGATGGTGGCCTGGTCTTCGCCTGGGGGACTTTGGGCATGAACGGGCCCCTTTCTGGGAAGGGTACTGGCTCTTTGTTTGGGAGGACTGGGGTTTGAACCTCATCCTCTCAGTCCCATGGAAATAGAGGCTTAGGGTTTTCAAGGATAAATGGGAGTCCTTAAGCTGTGCAACTTAGTTTCCGTCTGTTCTGTGAACAGGGCACTGGTGTACAAGGGGAGGTCCTGGATGGAGTTCTGCGCCTTCAGAGACAGACAACAAGAGAAGCCAGGCAGCACAGTTCATGGAGATGGCGGAAGCCATAGAGCAAGCAGTTGAGTCTGCAGCATCAGACACTGTCTGCAATGCTGCCAAAGCCACTGAAGACGCCTCTTCCACAAGGGCCTTGAACAATTTGCACAGCTCTTCAGGCAGGGAGGCCTCAAACTTCATCAATGCCTGACAGGCATTGACCTCATAGCAGGCGAACAAGGCTTGGTGTTTCGCCACCCACAATCGGAAGCTGGATGAAGAATAAAGTTTCCTGCCAAGTAAGTCCAGGTGTTTTGAGTCTTTATTCTTGGGGGTGGGAGCCATCCACCCCTGGTGCTTCCTGTGGTTGACCAACTCCACCACAAGGAAGTTGGGTGGTGGGTGTGTATTCAGGTAATTGTGGTCCCCCACAAAGTACTTCCGCTCAGCCCTCTTGGCTATGGGCAGGATGGAGGAGGGGATCTGCCAGAGTCTTAGTGATTTTGTCAACTGCCTCATGCAGGGGCAAGGCTACCCTGTCGGGTCCCACTTGCCTAAGGATCCCAACACTGAGTCCGAGGTCGCCTGCACCTCAGCCAGAAAGCCCTAACTGTTAGCCACCCACCTGAGAAGGTCCTGGTGGGCTCTCAAAGTCCTCTGGTGGCACCACCAGGTCAAAAGCCACTATTGTCTCATCTGGAAATGAAAAGGAGGAAGCCAGATCTGGTTTGTCTTCTCAAGGACCAAGGGTTGGTCACTTGCCCCAACCACCTGCTGTCCCCCTGAGGCCCAGGAGACACTGGAGGCACCGAGGGGGCTTGGAATGCTCCAACGACCAAAGGAAGAAAAGAGAGTAGTAAAATACACACCTTGGACTTCAAAAAAGCAGATTTTGACTCCCTCAGAGATCTGATGGGCAGAATCCCCTGGGATGCTAACATGAAGGGGAAAGGAGTCCAGGACAGCTGGCAGTATTTTAAAGAAGCCTTATTGAAGGCACAGAAAGAAACTATCCCGATGCATAGCAAGAGAGGCAAAAATGGAGGAGACCGGATTGGCTTACAGGGGAAATCCTTCGTGAACTTAAGCACAAAAAGGAAGCTTACAAAAAGTGGAAACTTGGACAAATGACCAGGGAGGGGTTTAAACGTATAGCTCGAGAATGCCGGGGGGTTATCAGGAAGGCGAAAGCGCAGATGGAATTGCTACTGGCTAAGGATGTGAAGGATAACAAGAAAGGTTTCTACAGGCATGTTAACAAGAAGAAGGTGATCAGAGAGGGTGTGCGGCCCCGACTGGATGAGGGAGGTAACCTAGTGACAGATGATGTGGGGAAAGCTGAAGTACTCAATGCTTTCTTTGCCTCTGTATTCACGGACAAGGTCAGCGCGGAAGTCCAGGAGCCAAGTGACGCAAGATAGGATGAAGATGGACAGCCCATGGTGGGTAAAGAACAGGTTAGGAACTATTTAGAAAAGCTAAACATACACAAATCCATGGGTCCGGACTTAATGCATCCAAGGGTACTGAGGGAGTTGGCAAATGTCATTGAGGAGCCTTTGGCCATTATCTTTGAAAAGTCGTGGAGATCGGGAGAGATCCCGGATGATTGGAAAAAGGCAAATGTAGTGCCCATCTTCAAAAAAGGGAGGAAGGACGATCCAGGGAACTATAGGCCGGTCAGTCTTACCTCGGTTCCTGGAAAAATCACGGAAGGGATCCTTAAAGAATCCATTTTGAGGCACTTGGAAGAGAGGAAAGTGATTAGGAATAGTTAGCATGGATTCACAAAGGGCAAGTCGTGCCTGACCAATTTGATTAGCTTCTATGATGAGGTAACTGGCTCTGTGGATATGGGAAAGTCAGTGGATGTGATCTACCTTGACTTTAGCAAGGCTTTTGATACGGTCTCCCACAATATTCTTGCCAGCAAGTTAAGGGAATGTGGATTGGATAAATGGACAGTAAGATGGCTAGAAGGCCGGGCCCAGCGGGTAGTGATCAACGGCTCGATGTCAGGATGGCGGTCGGTTACTAGCGGAGTGCCCCAAGGTTCGGTTCTAGGACCGGTTTTGTTCAATATCTTTATTAATGACCTGGATGAGGGGATGGATTGCACCCTCAGCAAGTTTGCGGATGACACTAAGCTGGGGGAGAGGTAGATACGCTTGAGGGCAGAGATAGGGTCCAGAGTGACTTAGACAAATTGGAGGATTGGGCCACAAGAAATCTGATGAAGTTCAACAAGGAGAAGTGCAGAGTCCTGCACTTGGGACGGAAGAATCCCAAGCACAGTTACAGGCTGGGGACCAACCAGTTAAGTCGTAGTTCTGCAGAAAAGGACCTGGGGGTTACAGTGGATGAGAAGCTGGATATGAGTCAACCGTGTGCCCTTGTAGCCAAGAAGGCTAATGGCATATTAGGTTGCATTAAGAGGAGCATTGCCAGCAGATCCAGAGAGGTCATTATTCCCCTTTATTCGGCTCTGGTGAGGCCACATCTGGAGTATTGTGTCCAGTTCTGGGCCCCCCACTACAAAAAGGATGTGGACACATTGGAGAGGGTCCAGCGGAGGGCAGCCAAAATGATTAGGGTGCTGGAGCATATGACTTATGAGGAGAGGCTGAGGGAGTTGGGTCTGTTTAGTCTGCAGAAGCGAAGAGTGAGGGGGGATTTGATAGCAGCCTTCAACTTCCTGAAGGGAGGTTCCAAAGAAGATGGAGAGAGGCTGTTCTCAGTAGTGACGGATGGCAGAACAAGGAGCAATGGTCTCAAGTTGTGGTGGGAGAGGTCCAGGTTGGATATTAGGAAAAACTATTTCACTCGGAGGGTAGTGAAGCACTGGAATGGGTTACCTAGGGAAGTAGTGGAGTCTCCATCCCTAGAGGTGTTTAAGTCTTGGCTTGACCAAGCCCTGGCTGAGTTGATTTAGTTGGGATTGGTCCTGACTAGAGCAGGGGGCTGGACTTGATGAACTTCTGAGGTCTCTTCCAGCTCTATGGTTCTATGATTTTATGATTCTAACGACCAAGTGGACAAGCTGGGGCTGGACTAGGAAAAGCCCCAGGGAGCCCATGAGCATCACTGCACTTGCCACTGAGACAAGGGCCATGGCATGCCTTCGGAAGGCAGCAGCGGGGCCAAAGTTGACAGCGCCGAAGGTTGTGCCGACTGCTGTACCGAAGGAATGGAAGCTAAGTCTGAGGACACACTGCAGGAGCCAACGCTTCCCAACACCCAAGAACTGCAACCACTTCGGTACTGGCACTGCCACCGACGGCGACCTCGGTGACCGGGAGCACCCAGCGAGCCTATGAGCACTACAGCGTTCAGAAGATCTGCTCCTTGAGTCAGAGGATCGGTGCCAGAGAGAGGAGCCACAGTGCCAAGACGGGGACCGGGATGAGCCTCTGAGTCTGGAGTGACTCAGTAGTAGTGAGTATCTATGGCGCAGCGAATGGTGCCAGTGCCATGGGGAGGAGTCCCTTCACCAACATGGTGAGTAAGGAGACTCGCTGTCCCATCACTGCTGTTGGCGCCGGAGTATGTGTGCCTCCACAGGTCTGTGCGCTGACTCCGGCAATGTGGGAGACCGCACATCATTCCCCAGTCTCTCACGGACAGACCTATGGGGACTTCGAAGCGCTCTCATCTCAGACTCCAGAGGACGTCATGACTGGACCATGCGGGGTGATTGGGGGCCAAACAGCAGCTTCCTCCTATGCTGAGGCCCTGTTGGTGTTGGGGCAGTGGTACTGGCCTGGTACGTATACCCCGTTTGGCCTGGAAGGCCTCCAGCGTGGAGGAGAGAGAGACCTCCAGCACTGGGGAAGGCAATCTGGATGGAGGGATTAGAGCCTTCTGGGCCTTCTCTGGTCTGTCAACCAACTGGTCACTCTTCTTCCCCTTGTCTTTACGAGAGGACTTATCTCTGCCTGGCTTCCTGGTACTTTTCACTGGGGCTGAAGACAACAAACGGTGCCAACCTGTTGATACTGGCAGCACGCTGCGCACCAAAGCACCAATACTTTTTGGTCTTGCTGAGCAATTGCAGACTCTACTAAGAGTGCTCGGAAATGAATGCGCCTTTCTTTAACGGTTCTGGGACACGAAAGGACCTGAAAATTCAACACTTGTCCAAGATATGTCTTTTTCCTAGGCAAGGAAGGCAGTCAGCATGTGGATCGCAAGCAGCATGGGCCTGCAGCATGTGGCGTATGCTTTGAAGCCATGGCAGCAGGGCATGCCCCAAGCCCCAGGCAAAAGTCTTTACGAGACTAAGTCCAACAATTCAATTTTTAAGTTTTTTCTATTACAGACTAACATGGCTACCCCCCTGAAACTTTTAAACAAATCACAGGTACTTAGCTAATTTAATTACAACCATCTGCAAAACAATGGGAATGCTAGCTACAGCTAAGACTGGGGCTCACATTTCCAACTACCATCTCTGGTGGTAAGAAGCAACTGAGGAGGTAGGGGCCGGGGAGCATCCTATGTAGCAGGCATGCATGCGCCACTCCTGGGAGTGCTGGGGATCCCAGCCCCCATGGATACTGCTTAGGGAAAAATTTCCGGCACCGGTACATGTGGCAGGCACACACACCTATGTTGAATGGACATGAGCAAGCACTCAAAGAACACAGGTTACAGAGAGTGGTTTGATGAGCAGCTGATGAATTGTTAACTCAAACTGTTCAATCCCCACAGCATTACCAGTTGTAGTGTGCTTCCTCTGCACTACAGGAACCAGCTAGCTTGAGTTTAAAACTAACCAGATTACATAGTGCTTTACATGTCCAAAGCAGTCTGGCTGAGACCAAGATAAATTATGCCTTGAGCTAACAATGCAGCAAAGACTAGTTCTATGTCACTAATTCAGTTTAATCTCAGAGCCGCAAAGAACAATGAATTAACCACCTCCCAATTTTGGTGAGTGGTAAGTTGTGTGAAATGGTAACTCAAGGATCTGCAATAAAAGTCAATCAGTATAGAACTCACATCAACTTCCTGCCTCCCACACTGCCCACTTCAATCCATACAAAACCAAAACTGCTCTATCATGTTGCTCATCTGTTGTTCTGACCACAGCACATCCCTTTAGACAGGCTCTAGCTTCTTATTCTAGTCTTTAAAGATTTCCATATTATATCACTCTTTGTTGCTTATTGTTTGTCACTTCCCCATTCTTCAACTCAGGAGTGGGCAAGAGGCTGCCTTGGGCTGCATCCAGCCCACCAAGCCAACAGATCTGACCTGCGGCCACCTCGCCAGAACCCTTAGGCTGAGAACAGCTCACACTTTAAAAAGCCAGCTGTTCTCCATTCCAGACAGCTGGGGAGGAAGAAGGGAGACTTCTCATGCTGTTTCCACCCCCCAGAAAAATCTCTTCACTCCCAATGGCCAGTCTCTCAGTTTCCAGCCAATAGGAGCTGAGAATTTTTGCTGGGAGCAGGGCCAGCATAGGAAGTCTTCTCCCTTCCTCCTTGTGGGCCCCTCGCTCCCCACCATGCCCAGAGTGGAGCCACATTAAGCAGCCTGCAGTAGACAGTCTGCCTCAGGTTTCTGCTGGTAAGCACCTCCCAGCCAGAGCCTGCCTCTGTTACCCCAGCTTCTCCCTTCCCTACCCCTCTGCCCCCCCTCCACATACTCAAGCCCTCTGCCCCCTCCTGCACCCATACCCCCTCCCAGATCTGGCACCCCATTCTCCTGCCCCAGATCACAATCCTCTCCTACCCTAGGTCACATCCCAAAATCCTGCCCTGCATCCCAGTCCTCTGCCCTAGGTCACAACTGCCTCCTTCACCCAAACTCTCCCCCAGACCCCACACTCCTTCCTGCACCCAACCTCCATTCCAGACCCCATCCCTCCCCCACCCCTCCATTAATATAATGGAAGAGTGTGGCCCTCAACCACTGTCCAAAGTCTTGACATGGTCCCCCATCAAAAATTATTGCCACCCCTACTTTAAATCCATGATTGCCAGCCTTGCCCATTCACTTGTCTACTTTGCCCCTGCTATACCTTACACATAGAATGTCTTCTCTGAACCGATCTGCAAAGCAGCTACCCCTTCCACCTGCAAATCTCAAAATCTTTTTCTGCCATGATGCCTACCAAATGCCAGTGAACTAACGATGACTGGGCTAAGAGGCAGACTGAGAGACAAGAAGTATATTTTAAAAGCCTAATTTTGAATCATTAAGTTGAACCACCATGTTAGCCTATTTCACTGCATGGTTACCCCACTCCTCTATCTCCCATTTCACACTCCACTTATGGCATCTCATCTTAAATTTAATTTTAAGATCTTTTGGATAGGAATTACATATTTGTTTTTTATAGCACCTACCAAAACAGAGACCTGATCCAACTGAAGCCTTTAGATACTACTCCAATACAATGATTTATAAACATACTAAAAGATCTAACTGATGTTGCTCAGGTCCTTAAATCAATTTTTGTTTTTCTTCATTTAAATCATTGCTCTGGGGTTTAAATCAGGCTTCCCCAGGGAGAGAGGACTACTCCAGCCCTCTGGCAGGTCCAGGCCCACCCCGACAGCCCCTTTCACCTGCCTGGTGATTGTCTCTTTTTTGTATGGTTTTATGCATCTCTGTACAAATTTGGGGGGGGAGGGGCTAAATTATGATAAGAGGAAGCTGCATACCAAAATTGGTGATCCTAGCTCTTACCATTTAGAAGTTCTTTTTATGTGTCCCCAAACGAGTTGGGGGCGGGGGGTGCTTCAGTGACTTTTGTGCTCTAGCCGAGTGTGCTGTCACAATTACTGGCAAAGGCACTTTTGCCAGCTCACAGCAATAACAGATGCAGCTCATGATCCAGGACCACTACTTCTGAGCATACACTGGGTGACCTTTCATCTAATATGCCCCTGTAATGAACAGCATTGTTGACTTGCAAAATGGCTTTGGCCTCATTAGAAAGCCAGCACACTCTTGATGTTCAGGATGTGCAACCTACATTCCTCTTCCGATTAACAGGCTTCAGGAAAGACATGGTAAGTGTTTGTCTTGGCTGAGATGCAACACAAACTACCTTGGGCAGCTGGAACATAGCCTTGAAGAATAATGTATAGGCAGTTCTGCTACCCAACAAGACCTGCTGAACCCAGGCTAAGCATTCCCATTCCTTCACATTCAGCAGCCATGCTGTTAAGTGCAAGGCTGCCAGATTTGGGTACAAAAGACTGCTGTGGTTCTGGGACAGCAGGTCCAGCCACAGAAGTAGCTGTAGTGGAGCAGCTATCAGAAGATCCAGCAACATGCCAAATTCACTGCTGTCAAGGCTATGCACGGGCTATCCTTCCCCCTACCCTGTTTGATCTTCACGGGGACTCTGTGTATCAAAGGCACTGGCAAGAAGGCATACATCAGCACTCCAACTACAGGAGCAGAAAGGCATCAGACAGGGAAACCACGTCCATGTCCCAACTGAACAGAACACATGGCATTTCCTATTCTGGCAGAATGCAAACAATCTGCTTTGGGCGTTTCCTATCTCAGAAAGATCACACTCCCCCCCATTGGCATGGAGCAACTATCATGGTGCGATGGGAAGGTCCTGCTGAGGTGATCTGCTAACACGTTCCTGTTTCTAGGCAGATGCACAGCTACTACTAGATGAACAGCATGCTGTACAAAGAAATCCCAAAGGAAAAGAGCTTTTTGGCAAAGGGCCAAAGACATGGCTCCGTCCTGCCTGTTGACGTAATACATCACGGCAGTACTGTCCGTCAGGACCTGCAACACCTTGCCCTTCAGGTGGGACAAGACAGCCTGGCAGACCAGGCAAACCATTTTGACCTCCCTAACATTTATATGGAGAGAAAAACGGTCCCACAGCCAATGGCTTGTTGCACTGAGGTCCAAAGGATTGGGGACCAGGATCAGAGCCACAAAGAGAACTCCCGCCAACATCAATCTGGGGACCAGCCACCATTTGGTGTTAACTGGCTCTCTGACCATCCGTTCATGCCTTTTGGGGATGTAGTTAGATGCTAGCCACACTTGCAGGGGCTAGAGATGGAGTTGGGCATGATTGACTGCATATGTAACACGTAGCCATGTGGCCTAACAACTTCTGGTAGGTGTGGGCAGTGGTGAACCGGTGGTTCTTAACTTGGAAGTTCAGGCCCAATATAGCCTGAAAAAGCACTTCTGGAAGGAAGGCTCTGGGCTCACATAGAATTGAGAATCGCCCCAATGAATTCTATTTGTTGGGCTTGCCGTAAGGTAGATTTTTTCTCGTTTAATCAACAAGTCCAGGCTGTGGTAGGTAGAATACACCTGATTAAGGCTCCTGTGCACTTGTTCCCTGATTAAGGCTCCTCTGCACTTGATGAGACAAGCATCAAAATATGGGAAGACCTGGACCCCTCGATGTTTCAGGTAAGCTGCTATTGGTACCACACATTCCTTAATGCCCCCGAGCCCCATGAGAGACCAAAGGGCAGGGCCATGAATTGGAAATGGTGGCCACCCACTATGAAATGGGGATTAAGAAGTAATGGAAGTCGAACCCATTTTCCTTTCATGTCCCAAGAAACCTCCTCTACTGCTCCCAGGTGCAGGAGATTCAACTTCTTGAACAAGGAATTGCTCATGAGAAGGGTCCCTGAAGAGGGACAGGGAATAAAGGGGTGGGAGAAAGAGGCAGCTAAGAATTGCAGGGTATAGCCCCAAGATACTACCTCTAGCCATTAGAGCAGACCCACAAAAACAGGCTGAACAGTAGGAAAGAACAATCACCTGGAGAGTTGGATGGGGAACACACATTCAAAATGAGTGCTTCAGGCCCTAGGGATACTTTGCCAGACCGGGCTGTGTGGGTGAGCAGGAGGAGGAAGGACGGCAATGATTTAAGCTTGCGTGTCTATACCTTCTCCTTGCAGACCCCTGTTGAGGTTGCCACGGCATTGGCAGCAGTGGCCAGAACTACTTCCTCGCCAGTTGTGGTGTATGCAGACCCCACAAGCAAAGGGTAGCCTGACTGTCCTTTAGGCCATGCAGCCTTTTATTAGTCTGCTTTGCAAAGACACAATTCCCATCTAATGGGAATCTTGAATTGAGGCCTGCATTTCCTGAGATAGACCAGTGGCGTGAACCCTCATAATGACCACCACCAATGCAGCCATCCTTGCTGCTAAGTCGGCCATCTCCCAGGCCATTTGGAGGGAGCACCTCACTGCTGTAGTACTCTCATTCACCAGGGTGCCAAACTGCCAGCCCAAGTCCTGAGGCTGAGAACTGAACTTACAGAGGGAGTCCCATAAGATGAAGTTGTACCTACCCAAAAGAGCCCAGTGGTACACCACCTGGAACTAAAAGCTAGCCATTGAATAAATCTTCCTCCTGAAAATGTCCGGCCTCTTGGCCTCTATATCTGAGTGTCAATCTAGAGTGTCCGTTTGTCCTTCTCGTTGGCTGCAGAAACAACCAGCAAGCCTGGAAATGGGTGCGTATATTAGCACTCAAACCCCTTTGCCAGGACAAAGTATTTTTTTTCAGCCCTCTTGGAAGTGAGAGGGATGGACAACGGGGTTTGCCAAAGGGCCTTGGCTACCCCATTATGCACTGACAATGCAACAGTGGCAGGTGTAGCATATTTAACAGCGTTTAGCCACCTGTTTAGCCACCTCCTCCACCTCCATGGCCTCAGGTGCCCAATCACGCTGGTGATGTTTCAGCGAGAGGCTGACACCTCTCTTCATGCTGGAGGAATCCCCCTGGGGGGGACCATGGCAGGACTGTTCATGCCTGTGTCCAGCAGCTAACTGTTGTGCTGGTGTTTAGAATAGGAGGACTGGTGCCTGGGGTGGCGTGGGGTGGGGTGGGCAAGGGAAGAAGGAACCAATACCACAATGGAGACCATTCCCATGGTGAAGGGCACAGGGATCTGCACCAAGGAAACATAGGCAGGGGAATGAACATTGCTGGTGATACAGTGACTGGCACGTGCCTCTAGACAATCCGCATCAAGAGGGCAGAGACCACGACAGGGTGCGAGTAACCTAAGACGACCTGTTGTGAAGCTAGAGATCTGTTGCACAGAGACTGAACACTGTCTCAACTCTGGGGATCAGAGGAGCTCACTTGCCCTTGTAAGAATCCTTTGCAGCATCCTGTAACACCAGAGGCACTGTAGAGGTCTCTGCTCTCTGGGAAGGCATGAGTCCCACCCCAAGCTTAGGTTCCCTACTGTTCCCAGGAATCAGTAGTGGATCCCTTGGGGAACGGGGGAGGCATGTCCATGTGGCTCTGGTGTGGGTGGGCGGCCTGAACTGTATCCTTTACCTGATGTCCCATGGACTTTCTTGTTCAGTGCTGGGGAGCCATCTTTCTTTCTGGGGCACTGGCAATGGAGAGAAGCACTACACACTGAGGCCTAAGTTCCAGGGATAGAATCTGGCTAGGAAAGCTCGGAAGCTAGGCAGAGAGCAGTCTTCATGAGAAGGGCCCTTTCTGGATCCCAAGTTGAAAATTTTTACAGATGTTGCACCTGTCCTTCACATGTGATTTCAGGCACCTACTATCAGGGTCACTACCAGGTTGCAGTCAGAGCAGGGCTTAAAACCCAGAGACTGGGGCATGTCCTTGCCCAGGGCAAAGTATCCCTTGGGACTCTAACTTCTAACTATATTACTTAACAAGTACTTAAACACGGACTACCATAAACAATTTACAAGGCCCTAATGATCGAAGTCAGAGATGAAACCGCTACTCCTTGGATAGGCAAGAAAAGGGCACTCCCAAGAAAAGGGCACTCCAACTAGCCACCACAGGCAACAAGAAAGATCAGACAGGGTGCAGGGCCAGCGGCACTTAATATATGGAGGCATAAGCATGGCACTCAAGAGGGCACCAGCTGACCTATGAATACCATCAAGGTAAAAAATCAATAGCCATGCATGCGGATATGTGCACACCTAGAATAGAATGGATGTGACAAGTTCTCAAATTAAAACTAAGGATTAAGACAGCTTTGACTTCTAGGTAAGCCACAGAAATTAGCTATTTAAGTCTTAAGTATTCTGTCAGGTGCATCCACTGGACTCTTATTGTCCAGAGGAATTGAATATTAATAAAGTTCCCCTAAAAACATAGGAATGGCCAGAAAGACCTATGGTCCAACTAGTCCAGGATAGTGTCTCCTGGCAGTGGCCAGTACCAGATGCTTTAGAGAGAACGAACAGAACAGTGCAGTTAATTATAGAGCAATCCAGCCTGTCATCCAGTCCCAGCTTTGCAGTCAGAGGGGACTCCCATGCCCAACCCCTCTCTAATAACTGAAGCCAGTTCTCATACCTCTCTAAACTCCTCCAAAAATGCTGCTCTCCCTTCCAAAGCCCTTGAAGTCACATGAACCCAGCTGAGCCACCTCTTATTTCTGGCTTCATAGGAAGGTCAAGAACAGACAGGAAGACACAACCTGTACCATCCAGGCACTCAGAAGAATAGGGAAGGACAAAGCAGAACAGAAAAGTTCTCCAATCTGCACCTCCTCCCCTTTGTCAAATCCCTCCAGCCTCTCACACCAGTACTCCCTAACTCACCATTAAAACTCCAGACAGGGGTTTTGTTTTGTTTTGTTTTTGGGGGGGGGGGGGGGGGCGGCGGCGGGGGATGGAGGAAATCTGGGACTCACCACTACGTGGACGGTTCTTCCTCAGCCGATAACAGTCCAGACAGACTCCAAAACCACATTTGCGACAAACCCAATGGATATTGAAAAGGGTTGTCTCACATACATCACACATCTCCCTCACACCACGGACAGCTCGTTTCCAGGCTACTTTCTCTACAAAGAAAAAGGAGGAACATTTCAAGAATGAACTCTTGGCTAATGTATTGTACAGCTCAGTGCATATCCCCACATGATATCTTCAAACACAGGACAGTCTTCACTAGCATATGTCTCTGCAAAAGCTATTTGGGAATACTAAAGACCACCTATGGGCAACAAAAACGGCAAATGCAGTGCTTTAATTCCATTTCTCCCACGGCAATTTGAAAATATTTTAGAAGCGCCGCAGATAAAAACATTCAGATCTCAACAAGATTTCCTGAGAGAGAGAACAGTTTGACATCAGACATAACTGATCTTGTGACACTTATTTGTACCACTGGAACAAAAAGGGAGGGAGAAGGGAAACAAGCCTTCAAGAGTTGTAAGCAGCATAGGGATATTTTGTGCAATACACAGTTTCAGCAAAAGGTATATGCGAACTTACAGAAATTACTGAAAAACTAAAAAAGTGTATATAAATTATCTGTAAATAAAGTTTTAAAGCCTTCTATAACTGATAAACATGTGGTTTTAGTAATTAATCATAGACATACCAGATTTCTGAGATTTTTAGACTCAGATAAGTGTGTAGGGAAAACTCTTTCCAATCGGTTACTTCTCACCCTTCCCCTACAGCCATCCTTTGCATATAACCATGTAATGGTTTAAACCCACTATATCAACAGGAAACTTTACCATAGGAATGGAACTCCTTCTTGTGCTGGATCTAGCATAGCTCAGTATGACAGCCAAGCCAGGCCCTACTGAATGGGGAAAAGTAGCATATCCCTTCCCCCGACGATCCTGGTGCTTTTGTACGATGGAAGGGCTGGGTTTCGCACAATGGGACCACCCCACTAAAGACAGCAGTATGGGAGGATACAAGTCTTCTTACAAGAGAAGAGGCATGTGAAAGGATTGGGCAGCATATCAAAGGCAATGCTTGGAGCAGAGATTGGGAAGGTGGGAGAGGGAAGGAGAGTCATCAAGCATTTGTTTTAGGTTTGGGTTACTGTTTTTCTTTTTTGGAGACTGGACACCAAGGGGAGGGGGCGTTCCAGGGGCTTTACCCACTTGTACTAACTCTTAGACAGCATATTTAATTACAAAAATACTGTTTCCCTTTTCATAGAATTTCTTGAAATTTTTTCTTTAACAGAAAGTCTTTCTGTTCATGGTTTCTGTCAAAAGGTAACCCTAATATTGTAAGTGTGAATAAAATTTTGAACCATTTGAGTTAAGGAAAGTTATACTTTTTTTCTTATCACAAAGGAAAATGTGTTAATTCTGACAGGGTTGAATCAAAGTATCTTAACATTTGGAAGCTAAACGCCTGAACAGAACTTAATTAGGAAGTGTGCAATTTTGCTACGCTTGAAATTAATTGGTTTTGATGAAGGCTTGACGAATGCATTCTGAGCACACGCAGTTGAAAGTTTACAACTAGAGCTGTGTACTTTGGCAGACACACACTGACATGTCACACCATCAAGCCCAGAACCATTAGCCTCCCAAAACACTGTAAAGCTCAGCTTTTTCTTGGGACATTTGAGGCGACAAGATGGGGTGGGAGGAGAGCTGGACTGTTTAGTGTGGTGTAAAGGAGTGAATTTTAGTTGTACAGGCAATGGATTCAATATAAGTTCAATGTAATTAAGTCTCTCTTTACTAGATCTTAAGCTAAGTATTTTCACTGCAGCAATTGAGAAAGTCACAATAAATAACATATGTGTTCATGATCTTACTCCGTCCCAAAGTAGAGTTTCCAATGTAATTAGTAGATTACATTCACCTCCATTTGGTTGGGGTCTCAGTCAGTCACTGAAGAAAGATCATTTTTACATTTCCTTTTAATATCCAATTAACAGTTTCTGGCAACTTATTTGTTCTTTCAGAGGATAAAAACTGCTCTGACTGAAGAGGGGGCCCCAGTCTTTAACACACGTTACAGGAAGAAACACAACCTCCTCTTTGGAAGAAGGAAAGAAGTGTTACAATGGGGATCTAAATGCATCTTTTAAGTCCCATTCCACTGCACTGCATAGATACTACATAAAGGAGTAAAACCGACAGCTTACGGTGCGGCTCCACCATCATCATTGCCTCCTTCTCAGACATAACAAGTTGGCAGAACTGGTCCCCAACATTGGCCAGGATATATTTAGAGGTCTCCAGGTCAATACCCTCTGCAGGGGAAGACGACGGAATCCACAGGCTCATGGCATCAGGGTCACTCTGCTGGGGGTTTAAGAATCCCTCCACGCGCAGAATACCTTTTCGAGTAAATATAAGTCTGAAACAAAACAGGATAGGCTAATCAACAAGGAGCACAATGGTTCTTATCTTCCTTCTGCAGTCATCCACATTAGAACATGCACCCAAAAAGGAGAAAGGTTTCCTCTGTATCTATGGTCTACAACCAGTACAATTAATTTCTATGCCCAGAAACACATAGCAGACTATGTGAAAACAAAGGCAGCAGATAGCCAATAGGAAATGGATCCACCTCTGATGGGGAGCTCTACATAAGGAACATTATTCAGGTTTGGAGGAAAAACAGTGCTGAAAAGTGTTGAGGAACAAAGGTGATTCAAGTTGTCTGGTAGGTCTGAGTCCTGTGTGCTGTCTTCCATTCTGACTCTTAGTACAAGTTATTTCCTGGATTCTGAAAAAAATACTGTAGGGGAACAATTTGAAAAAAATGGCAAATTGGGACTGGGATACAGAGCCTTTCACTGCTAACTCAGTCATACTCTGCTAGGGCCAGACTGTTGAAGGTATTTAAGTATTGTCAGACGCAGGCTTCTACATCAGTTAGTCATTGTAAAACTAAGTCTTATTTTTCAAAGCAGGGGTGGGCAATAATTTTGGGTAGAGGGCCACTCCAAGGTTTTGGTAAGTGCTCAAGGGCCGCACTTTTCTGTGGAGAGGATGCAGGGTCTAGGTTGGAGACTGGCCACAGCAGGGTGCATGGGGTTAAGGGACTGGGATGCAGGAGATGGTGTGGGGTCTGAGAAGTTGTTTGGGTGGAGGAGGGGGTTGTGACCTGGGTCAGGGGATTGGGGTGTAGGACCAAGGAAGGGGTGTGGGTGCAGGAGAGGATTCTGGCCTGGGGGAGGGGTGTAGGAGGGGGTACAGGGTCTAGGAAGGAGTTGTGACCTGGGACAGGGGATGAAGAGGGTTTGGATGGTGACCTGGGGGAGGGAGTTGGGGTGCAGGAGGGGTTGGGGTTCCAGAGGCAGGTGCTGGCTGGGAGAAGTTTACCTAAGTGCCTCCTGGCCAGCAGGCTGCAGCACCCCCAAGGCAGGCGGGGCTCCCTGCCTGCTGCAGTCCCAGACCGCTTGAAAAGACAGGCTGCTCCCTCCACGGGGCTCGCAACTCTGGGTGAGGGAAGAGGCTTGCACTGCCCCAGTCTCTCAGGCCAAATCTCTCAGCTCCGATTGGCTGGCTGTTTCCAGCCAAAAGGAGTGAGAGATTGGCTGAGGTCAGTTCTTATTGGCCAGTTGTTTCTGGACAATCAGAGCTGAGGATTGGGCTGGGAGGATTGCACGAAGTCCCCACCCCCGCAGAGCAGAGAGCCGCAGAGACTGTGTTTTAAACTGCAGCAGCTGCGTTCTTGAGGGTCCCGTCAGGGTGGTCCGTGGGTCGGATCCGGCTCCCGGGCCATATTTTGCTCAGCCCTGTTCTAAAAGGATTAAGGCGTCATCAGTAAGATTTCAGCTCCTAAATCCTAATGAAACTTGACAACTGTTTCCAAAGCACGGATGTTAGAATTGATCTTGGTTTGGCTTACACTGGACCTGCAAAATACCCACCATTTGTCACAAATCTAAAAAGAAAGCAATGCCAGCTGTCAAAGGAAGAATTATTCTTCAGCCAGAGAGGATGCTCCTTCAGATCACAGCTGATTTACATCTGGAGGGGGCACTATGACATACCAGGAAGCTTGCACTTTTGCTGTAGTCTGTATTCTAAGAAAACTTCGTTCTTCAAAGCGGTCATCTAACTTCTCACCCCAGTACAAATTTAACTTTAAAACCGATGAAGCGAGAGACAAAGCACCGTCTCCCTCCTCCCCGCAACAAAACAAAAATGGTTACTAACTTTCCATAACTGTTATTCTTCAAGATGTGTTATTCATGTCAAATCCATGTTACGTGCGTGCATGATGAAGTCCCATTGCTAGAGAGATTTCCCTCTGTTACCCATCGGGTCAGTTCCAGGGTCCTCTGGTGCCATGTTCTCATGCACCAATATAAGGAATGCCACTGGCCCCACACCCTCTCAGTGCCTTCTTGACAGCCAACTTCAGCACAGGGGTACGAGAGTGGATCATGGAATGGACATGAGCCAACAACCTTCTATAATTGTTATTCTATGAGGTACAATAACTGTTTTTCTTCTTTGAGAGCTTGCTCATGTCCATTCCACATTAGGTGACTAATGGAGTGGGACTCATTCCCATGGTGCCTCATGCTGGCCATTCTGGGAATTAGCTCCGTCCTTCCACAGGGCTCCCTCTGGTGATCTCTTGCCACCATCACTTCTCTGGGACATGCATTGCTTCCCAAATACGGCATCCTCTTCTGGACACAGCCATCCACCCACGCCCCACTCCGTTCTCTCCCCCTTCCAGAGGGACAGCAGTCCTCTGTCCAACCATTCACCTCAGTTGCCAACTGCAGCCTAAGTTCTAGCCACTTGCCTCAGCTGCAAACTGCAACCTTTCACCGGCCACTCTCCTCAATGGCAAGTGGGAGAAGGAATTCGGGTCTGCCTGCTACTCTCAGTCCCAACCCAGGGACTCTATAGCTGGCAGCCCCGCTTCCAACTCCTGTGTCTACTAATGGATGGCTTCCTACTATTTTAGCAAGACCTGGCAAACTTGCTTCCAACAGGCCTCTTCCCCTGAGTACAACCACATATCACTCACACAGATGGGTGAAGGGCACCAATGTTTGCTTGAAGCAACCAGCTGTGGTCTTGTGAGATTAGATCTGGATGGAGCGGAAGCAGATCAGCAGCATGCTAAACCAGTGTTGACATGGCCATACCAGGGCTATAAGAATAACTGTCACCTTGTCCTGTTTGATTATCAGGACCAACTTGGGAACCAGCAGATGTGGGGGAAAAGCATAAAGCAAGAGCCCTGTCCATGGGAGCAGGAAAGTGTTGGAGGGAGAGCCCAGGCTGTCCCCACACAGTGAGCAGAACTGATGGCACTTCATGTTCTGCTTGGTTGTGCACAGGTCTACCTGAGGAGTTCCCCACCTTTGGATAATGAACCTGGTGACCACTGGTGCAAGGAACACTAGTGGAGAGAGGAAAAGCATCTGCTGAGGTGGTTTACCAAAGTATTGCAGGTTCCTGGAAGAGGTGACATCAAGGTAGATGGAATGTTTCACAAAGAAGTCCCAAAGATGGATGGCCTCCTGACACAGGGTAAAGAGTTGAGCTTGTCCCTGCTTGTTGATATAGAATATGGCTGCAGTAGTGTCTATCAAGACTTGCACCACTTTGCCTGAGATCTGTAGAAAGAACACTTGGCAGGCTATGTGGATGACTCTGAGTTCCCTGACTTTTGTGCAGGGAAAGTTCGTCCTAGGCCTGATGCGTCCGAGACTAGAGACTAGAATTTTTACTGACCCTGGATCCTTCCACCAGTCAAGGCAGCTGTGGACCAAACGTGGAACAAGTCCAAAGGTGTATTTTTGGAGAGCATAAGGATATTAACCACACCTAGAGCCTTGCATGCCAAACCATGGAAGTGCATGAAGGCAGGTGCCCCAGTGGCTTGAGGCAAACTTGGCTGTCCTAACTGGGTAGACCACGACATTGAATATCAGATCCGAGAGTCTGAAACTGGATCTTTAGAAGGAAGGCTCTGGCTTAGGTTGAATTGAGCACTGCCCCAATAAATTCTATTGTCTGAACTGGCACAAGAGTTTACTTTTGCTAATTCATCAAAAGACCCAGCTGTCAAAATGTGGTTTGGATCATGCTGATGCTGTTCTGTCCATGAGCCTCAGACCAGCCTTTGATCAGCCAGTTCAAAGTTCAGTTGAGGTATGGATTACTCTGAATGCTCTGCAGTCTGAGGAGGCTATTACTACTGTCATGCACTTTGTGAAAACACAGACAGTCTGTCGGCGGTGAACTGGTAGAGACATTAGTTCAAAAAAATCTGAAAAATCTTGTGGCCACGGAAGACAGAAATGTGAAAGTAGGGGTCCTTTAAGTCAAGGGCAGTGTACCGGTACCCTGGATCCAGGGAGATGATAGAGGCCAGGGAAACCACGCGTAACCTCAGTTTCTTGAGACCCAGGTCCAAAATAGGCAAAAGCTCCCGTTGGCCTTTGGGAGTAGGAAATATTCAAAGTAAAACCTCTTCCTCTCAAGTCTTGAGGAATTTCTCCACAGCCCCCATTTGCAGGAGGGACAACAGTGCCTGGGCAAGGAGTTGCTTCTGAGAAGGGTCCCTGAAGAGGAACAGGAATGGAGGAGTGGAGAGAAGGAAGGGGTGGAAGCAAACTGAAAGATATAACTGATTGCCACTGTACTTAGCACCAAGCAGTTCAATGTCATGCAATGTTGTCTAGGAAGGAGTACAGCAGAAAGGGATCTAGGGGTTATAGTGGACCACAAGCTAAATATGAGTCAACAGTGTGACACTGCTGCAAAAAAAGCAAACGTGATTCTGGGATGCATTAATAGGTGTGTTGTGAGCAAGACACGAGGAGTCATTCTTCTGCTCTACTCTGCGCTGATTAGGCCTCAGCTGGAGTACTGTGTCCAGTTCTGGGCACCACATTTCAAGAAAGATGTGGAGAAATTGGAGAAGGTCCAGAGAAGAACAAGAAGAATGATTCAAGGTCTAGAGAACATAACCTATGAAGGAAGACTGAAAGAATTGGGCTTGTTTAGTTTGAAAAAGAGAAGATTGAGGGGGGACATGATAGTGGTTTTCAGGTATCTAAAAAGGTGTCAAGGAGGAGGGAGAAAAATTGTTCTTCCTGGCCTCTGAGGATAGAACAAGAAGCAATGGGCTTAAAACTGCAGCAAGGGAGGTTTAGGTTGGACATTAGGAAAAAGTTCCTAACTGTCAGGGTGGTCAAACACTAGAATAAATTGCCCAGGGAGGTTGTGGAATCTCCATCTCTGGAGATATTTAAGAGTAGGTTAGATAAATGTCTATCAGGGATGGTCTAGACAGTACTGGGTCCTGCCATGAGGGCAGGGGACTGAACTCGATGACCTCTCGAGGTCCCTTCCAGTCCTAGTATTCTATGCAGGACCACACCAGGCTGAAGTGGGACAGATGGTCCAAAAATAAAGGACAGGGAGTGTCAAACAAAAACTGGTAGAACACCCTTTGCTGCAATTTCAAAAGGCCTGCTTGGGCCCACTGGGGAGTACTTATGTGACCCTTGCAGGGAGGCTGCCAGGAAAGAAGCCATTGTAACCACTCCCTTTCCTTTTAAGAGACACCTATCTCGAAGATGGAGCTAACAAACGTGGTAGCTGTTGGGGCCTGAAGTGTAGAGGCTCAGTGACCAGAGGGTGGCCCTTGAGTTCTTCAGGTCATGAAGTCTTGGGTCTGTCTTCTCTGCGAATAAAGAGGAACCTTCAAAGGGGAGGTCCTGGATGGTTTATTGTGAGGAAGTCCCAAGTATGGGAGCCAAGAGCATTGCTTCATGGTGACAGCAGAGGCCATTGTCCTAGCTGCTGTTGGCTGCATCCACAGCCGCTTGGAGAGCTGTTCTGGCCACATTCTTCTCCTCCTCCAAGAGGGCAGAGAATTTTTGCCTTGAGTCCAACAGCAGGGTGTCTTTAAACTCAGCTAACGATTCCCACAGATTGTATTCATATCTCCCCAGTAAGGCTTGCAGGTTAGAAATACACAGCTGTAAGCTACCCGTTGAATAAAAATTTCTCCCAAAACAGGTTCCGTTTTTTGAAGTATTCTGTTTGAAGGCAGTCTTCATCTGGCCTTGCCTGCTCCACTCATTGACTGCCAACACAAGAGACATTGGTGGGAGGTGAGGGTGGCAGTATATGTACTCATGCCCACTTACTGGCACCTTTTTCTCTTCTTCCCTCTGAGGTAGGGGGACAGAGAAGCAATTTGCCACAGGTCTTAACAAGACCCATTACAACCTTATTAATGAGCAAGACCATTTGGGGGGAGCAGTTGCAGCCAGAATGTCAATAGGCTGTGGAGGATTCATTAAACTCCATGAGTTCCAGTTCAACTGCTATCTGATGGGCCATGAAGTTGTCCTGAGGAAGTGTGCTACTTGGCTCTAAGACAGTCTCATTTGGGGGGGAGTGGGCGGGGGGGGGGGGGAGGAAGGAAGAGGAGAAGGCAGCCTGCTGCAAAGGAGAGGCTGAGTGACATCCACAGGAGCTACATCCTAAACATTGGGTACCAGAGTCAGGGTCAGGTACAAAGAGAAAGGAGTGATAGCTTGCTTCTTGGAAACCACCGAGTATGAGCAATGGCAGGGAGGAACCAGCATCAGTGGAAAATATCCCAAAGTTCCCATAATGGCCACTGCATAAGGCCCTGACCTGTTGGCCAGGTGCCAATGGGGAGACTTGCACCAAGGTCTTGTGGCACATAGTCTGGGAACCAGTAGAGGCCCTTAGGCTGAACACAGGTCACCCCTTCAGGCTGGAGATGGCCACGACAACAGTATCAGGACTGGCTTCCCACTAGAAGGTCCCAGGGCGTCTGGTGCCAGGAAGGAGCACCAAGATCCATGTTCCTTCCTGCTCACGAATATTGAGGCCAAGGGAACCAGGAGTAAAAGTAAGTCCCTGGCTGCTGCAACAGCCTCAGGAATCAAAGGAACCATCAAGACTGCTGATGCCAGGGTTGCTTTCAGGTGTCACTGGAGGGTCCCACACCAAACTCAATGTTTTGGGCCAAGATGACAGTGCTGCCATGGAACTGGGGTGGGGGAGTGGCCTGAGACTCTGCTGCTTTCCCATGCTTGTCCTTCCTTTGCACTGGCAAGTGGCCTCAGACTGAGCGCTGCTTTTTGTGTTTCTTCTTTGGCACCAAATGAACAGTGCTGCAGGAGCACCTCACATCAAGGCTAAAGTGCTTAGTACTGTATCACGGTGGCCTGGCTGTGAGGCTGGTCTGGAAGAGAATTCCATTAGGACAGCCATCCATCTGACCTCTCAATTTTGTGTGTGTGTGAGGTCCAAAGTCCCAACAAATTGGCACTTTTCCCTCACATGAGTTTCTCTCAAGCACCTGGAGTGTGGGTCACTCACAGGCACAGATTTCCCATAAGAGGCATGTGGATTGCAGCCCTGAGACCAGGGCATGCCTGATCCCTGAAGCAAAAAAAGTCCTTTAACAATAGGTATTATCAGGGCTTGACAAATCGCTGTTTCTACTCGCCAATGGCAAATAGATTTCAGCCGGTCGCCCAGTTCTCTGGCGGCGCGCGCATGCGCAGTGCAGGGCTAGCAAGTGGATTTCACCGCCGTTTGTCAAGCCCTGGGTATTATCTATTTACACTAGTACTAACTACAATATCTGTATACACTAAAGCTATATTCAGAACAAACTATGAATCAGAGTTCAAAAAACCACTGAAAAGAAGGTCTTGCTGAAGCAAGAGGGGTTATTCCAGCAACCATCACAGGAAGTAAGGAGGAACAGAGAGGGAGCACAGCTGGCAGCACCCCTTACACCAGTATATTAACATATGGCACCACAGGGCGTGAGAGCTAGCCTGACAGAAATTACAGAAGGAAAAATCTCTGAGACTGGTACACGTGAGACATACATGAGCAAATATTCACACAATGATTTACTGAGCTCTGGAAGCAAATTCAGTCTCCTTGGACCTGGCAGGAAGCCATTAAGTTAGCTTTTGAGCTTCTGAATTAGCTGAAGGAGATAACAGCAAAGGCAGCTGTTCTTGCACGACAACAGTAGCCAGGGAGTGGTCAAAAACTTCTTTAGGATACCCAAGCAAATTAAAAAAGTGCAAGAACTAAACACTTTAAACATTTCATATGAAACAAGGAAAGATGGAGCACCTCCGAAAATGGAAGAAGCGACAGGCCACAGTTGAGTCATCCTGCTCCTGCTCCTTAAATTTGCGGTATCTCTCCAGACGACACTCCCGGCACTTGTGCAGATGAGGGGCTACATTGATGCAAGATCCATCCTGGAGGAAAGGCTCTCCTGACTGCTTCAGCTTTCTCACCTTACTCATGTCTTTCAGCACAGATTGGCCAACTGTATAGAAGGGGGAGGAGGGGAATGAGAACCCATTAGTCAAACTACAACACAAAACAGATAACTCCAAGAAGCACATTTTCCAAAATACTCTCTGAAAAGTGCATTCCTTCCATAGTAATTAACCCAGGGTTACCCCTGCACATCAGACTGCTCCCTCTAGTTTTGATAGAAACTTTGCCTACCTTAGGCTTCAACAAACATTCACATCACCTTCAGTGATGGGTGATTTCAGTAAGACATACTGCAGAAGGTGAAAAACAATTTGGCTAAATAATTTTGTATAGGGATGTTGGAAATCATATATTTTAATAATCATGTAACCACAACAATTTTTAGCAGTTACACAATTATTTGATACCCCTGGGGCAGGGCCAGCAGCCAGCACTTCCGGCCCCCGACAGGGGGAACAGGTCACGCACGGGCTGGCTCCCGCCCGACACCTCTGTATTAGCAGCTGATGGCAGGCAGCTCCCCCTGCACGCTCTCCATTTAAAACCTGGACCAGCTTCTGAGTCTGAGCCAGCCTGCAAGTGAGTTTTAAATGCAGAGTATGTGAGGGAGGAGAGGATGTTACGGTTAACCAGGACAGTTAACCGATAAGCAAGTGCTTATTGGTTAAATGGTTATCCGGCTAGTCACTAACATCCCTAATGTTGTACATGCTCAAAATGCTTAAAAACTAGCAAAATGCTTCTACAGATATTCCAGCCCTTTGCCCTTCTCACACCCAATATGGCACAAAATCCACCAAATTGGTAAGACCTAGTCCTCTGCCTCAGACCACTGTCTAGTCCCATATGCTTCAAATAAAAGTGTAAAACTGCTTTAATAGACAACTAAGGAGGGATATGACAGAGGTCTATAAAATCATGACTGGTGTGGAAAAAGTGAATAAGGAAAAGTTATTGTGGGAATAAGCAAATAAGAGAACTAGGGGGTCACCAAATGAAATTAACAGGCAGCAGGTTTAAAACAAACAAAAAGAATTTTTACTTCACTCAGCGCACAGTCAACCTGTGGAACTCCTTGACAGAGGATGTGGTGAAGACTAGAACTTAACAGATTTCAAAAAAGAGCTAGATAGATTCAGGGAGGTTAGGTCCATCAATGGCTATTAGCCAGGATGGGTAGGAATGGTATCACTAGCCTCTGTTTCTCTGGAGATGGGTGACAGGGGAGGAATCACATCAGGATTACCTGTTGTGATCCCTCCCCTCTGGGGCATCTGGTATTGGCCACTGTCAGCAGACAGGATACTGGGCTAGATGGACCTTTGGTCTGATACAGTATGACCATTCTTATGTTAACTGTGCAATAACATACCCATGAGCAAGTCTGTTAATGGTTACCCCTAATGCTAAAGCATACCCCGGTTAACTGTGCCCTAAGCTTTATAAGCTTGTCTATCTTTCCCTCATTGAAGAACCCACAGATTTCTTACATCAAATATCACATCTCTAAAAACTTCAAGCTTTTTTCCACCTAATATTTTGAGCCCATGCTAGTAATGCAAGGTTATATCAGGGTGAAAAATCACAAGGTTTGCCGTACGGAAAATAGTGCAAAAAAGAGTATCCCATCCGTTGGAGTGGTCATGTATTTCAGCCCTGCCCTGAAAGCCTCACCTTTCAGGGGAGCTGTGCGAGGCCGGCCCTTTGGGGCTTGCTTCCCCTTCCCTTTTCCCAGCAGCAGTTCAGCATTCCTCTCTGCACTGGGGCCAAGCTTGCCAATCAGATGCTCTGGAATTCCCTTCAGACAAGCCTTGGCCTGTAGCTGCTCCTCAGAATCACTTAAGTCTGACAGGTCACTGTTGGTACTAGAATCTGAGTCCTGTCTGGATGTCATGCTCCGCTCGTCTAGAGAGAACCTTTTCACAGCTTCAAAGGGGGCTTTGTTCTCCTGTGAAAACTCTACCTGCGAAGAGAAAAAGCCAGGCGGATGCCTGCCAAACACATTAGAAAAAGCTTTCAGGAGAGGATTGTCTTGCTGTCCAGGCCCAACAGATGGCTTTTCTTCTGTTGGGCTGGAGGAGAGTGTGGGCATCTCAATAGGCTGTGTCAGGTTGCCAGTGGGTGAGCTGGAACGGCCATTCCCCACAGTGGATGGACTCTGAACACCAGCAACAGCAGCAGAACTAGAAGCATTAGAAACCATCTTGGAGGAATCTGTTGTTATAAACAAGGTTTTCTTCTTCGCTAGAGAAGAGTCTGTTGAGGTGTGTGATTCTGGCCAACTAGAAGCAGCCTTGAGGCCCACAGCTGAGGGGGGTATAGATACGGTTTGAGATGAAGATGCAAAGCTGCTGAAAGGACTGAGTTCTGCTTTCTCAGCAAATGCCAGGAAAGGATTGGAGGGCTCCTCTCGGGAGAGTTTTGGGGGCTGCAAAAATAAGTTTTCATGATTATCTGTGGGTCGAGTATTCAACAGGCTTCGTGAAAAGGCTGGAGTGAGGGTGGGCATAGATTCCAGTGGCAGCTTCCGGTCCACAGAGCTGCCAGATGGGGCTGCAGATTTAGTGTCTGCTGCAAGAAGAGATTTACTTTTACAGAGCACAGAGCCCAGGCTGTCCACACTCTGCTTGAATGAGTCCTCACTAGAGGGCTCTTCAGCCAAACTCTCTGAGATGACTGTAAAATAGTTGCTGGAGGGCAGATTCTGGGACATGCACTGAAAAAACAAGTTCTTTGACAGATCAGAGTCTTTCTGAGTCTCTTGCCCAGTGTTACAACCAAACGAAAACCCAACAGGCTTGTTTGCTGGAGACAATACTCCATTTGATTGGCTTCTTCCACTCCCAAATCCCAAAGGCTGGGATGCAGTTGGGAGAGATGCTCCAAATCCAGAAGAGGTCAGAAGTGAATTTTGGGAACTCTGAAACAAAATTGAAGAGAGTTAGTTAATGTAATGATTTCCTCTAAAAAGATGCTTGAGTAGCTAAATTAGCAGAACTTTGCCCATCACTGCTACTTACACAATCAAATCCTTCACTTGCTACTCACCTACTTGCCATAGGAAGTTACAGCAGAAATTACTTGACCAATGCAGCTCTCTCTAAACTTAAAACTTAGGAATGTCTACCAAAGTAATACAGACCAGGACTTCTCCTGCCCCCAAAACAAGCATCTGTCACCAGCCAGTTCATGGCAACTACAAATTAAGGGTGGGCAGACCAATCATGTTTCATTATTGCCTTATCACACTATGGAACACATAATTGATATATGAATAGTCTACCTCACTATGGAACACATAATTGATATATGAATAGTCTACCTAACCTGGAATCTTTTCTCCAAGAACAGTCAATGCTACAAATTTCAGAGGAAAGCCTGAAATCACCATAATGTACATAGTTGAAAAATATCTTTGTGGTACAATATTGCACCTAGCCCTCAGATTGTCAGCCATTTATATACTTTAAAATAAAAGACTGCAGTCTCCGTAATTCTATCCTAGCTAATGTAAGCACATAATCTAGGATTCTCAAGAATCAATTTTTATCTGATATATTGCAATAGTAATGGTCTTAGACTACATATATGGAACAGGTATTTGTCATCCATTTACACTTATATTTAATTTTCAGTATATTTTTATGTAGCATGGGAAAGCAAGGATTCAATTAGCCTTTGCTATGCTTTTCTTAGGCTTCTTTTTTCAGAGTTAACGATCCTTTTAATTAACTGTCTTCAGTTGCCTGGGAAACAGCATTTTCCTATCAAGAACCACACTCAAAAACAGCATAGTTACCCCTCCTCCTATTAAATAATTCAGTTCATCTCCAACCATATGGAAGATTATTCCTTACAATAACACTGACTAGTTTATTTTTATTTTATTTTTAAGTCCCAAGCACTGTTTCCACTACAGTCTGATTCCTCCCTTTATTAGAAAGCTTTCTTGACCATTCAGCCTAGAGCAGTGGTCTCCAACCTTTTCAGCCACAAGATCACCTTCTAAATTTAAGTGCAATGTAACATCTACCTCAAACCCAAATACCCTTGCCCCACCTCCTTCGTGCCTCTTCTCTGAGGCCCTGCCCCTGCTCACTCCATCCTCCCTCACTTTCACCAGGCAGGGGCAGAAGGTTGGGGCACAGGCTCTGGTCTTGGGCTAAGGGATGTGGAGTGAGAGAGGGGCTCTGACGTGAGCCTGGGGCAGGGAGTTGGGGTGCAGGCTTTGGGAGGGAGTTTGGGTTCAGGGGGCTGAGGGCTGAGGAAGGGGATACAGGAGGGGGTTCATGACTGGGGCAAGGGTTCAGAGCTGGCTCCAGCTGGACACTGCTTACCTCAGACGGCTCCTGGGTGGTGGCGCAGTGGGGCTAAGGCACCCCATTGCCCTGGCCCTGTACCACTCCCAAAGGCAGCCAGCAAACTCCCTCCATCCCAATCCCTGTCGTGCCCCTCCGCCTTCGTTCCGTCGAGATAGAATACAGGGTGGGAGAAGGGGCACCATGACATTGGCGCCCCTCCTCTCCCTTCCCACTCTGTACCACAAGCAGGAAGCTCCTGGGGGGGGTAGCGCAGCTCCAAGGCAAAGGGCCAGAGGTGTGCAGCAGTGGGGGGAGGGGCAGCTGTGCTGTGCTTGATAATAGCCTCTTGGCCAAACCAGTCAGGATCACCTGTCAGAGGCTCCAAGATATACCAATAGATCCCGATCTACTGGTTGGAGACCACTGGCCTAGAGTCTCTCCTTTTCACTTAATTACTCCTATTTATATATCCCCACATTCAATTATTTACCTTTCACATAACACAAGAGTCAGGGGTCACCCAATGAAATTAACAGGCAGCAAATTTACAAACTCATTGTCAAGAGAGGTTACGTTGTGCAAACCAAAAGTATCACTCGGTTTAAAAAAAATAATCAATAAGCTCATGGAGGATAAGCAGCCAAGGGGTGCAACTCCAGCACCAGCTCCTGCTTTCCTTTGCTGTCTCTCTCTGACACAGGCAACAAGGTGGGGAAGTGACTAGTTGAGTCACTAGTAGACTATCCAATAAGCATATGCTAGTCACTTACATCCCTATCTTCCTTATTAATTTCAGCAATTCAACTAATTACAATATGAACTTAACACAAAGTAATGATGCTTCATTAATGAACTTTTCTATCAGCCTGTTCCAAAAGTCAAAAATGTTATTAATCAATTCTTCATCCTTCTTTTGTAAGTTTTTCTAAAGAATTTTAATAGGCTACAGAGGAACATCTTGACCTGAGAGAGCATGGGCTCACTTGTGTCTTACATTTACTGGTTATATGAAGGCTTGGTAGAACTCAATTTTTTACTTAATTTTGATGTAGAATATCAACTTTTATTTCAGTTGTTCCATTTTTAGCCACTTAAATTTTCATAGTTGAGCAAAATTAAGGGGGGGTTAGATAATACCAGAGTCAGACGATAATTATTCAGTTACAGTATATGTTAAAATTCAACAAGTTAAAGCTTTATAGCTGTTTAAAACACAAATTCTCCACATCGTAAGTTAAAATACACAAAGTAAATATCCTTAACTCAAACTCTAATAAGATCTCAAATATTTTTTTTCATACTTTGCTTATCTGTAATTATCTATTATTATCAATGGGGGGGGGGGGGGGGGGGGGGGGGGAGAGAGAGAGAGAGAGAGAGAGAGAGAGAGAGAGTGTGTGTGTGTGTGTGTGTGTGTGTGTGTGTGTGTGTGTGTGTGTGTGTGTGTGTGTGTGTGTGTGTGTGTGTGTGTGTGTGTGTGTGTGTGTGTGTGTGTGTGTGTGTGTGTGTGTAATGAAATCAATGCTTACTGGCATTTAACAATGAAATCCAGGCCCACTCATATAGATGTTTGGATCAATTAACACCTCAGTTATTATTTCAGGCTGACTGCAGATTAAGGATATTATTCCATCATTTAGCTCATATTTAGAAAGGTTTCTTCCTCACTATTTTACATGACGTTTAGCTTCTAGAGCACAGTTCTGAGGCCAGTGTGCCTGGAGACAAAGATACAAAAAGACTTTGTGGTGGGACAGAAAAACTGTCCATGGAAGCATCTCTACCAGAAAGTGGCAAAGAGAGAAAGTAAGAGGCTCTGAAACTCTACCTCCATGGGGACTGACCATACCACATCACAGAGGGGGAGGAGCTGGAGGAAGAGGAGAGACTGAAATGACCCAGAACTGTAAAGCTTTTAGTGTTCCTGTAAACACAGACTCAAGGGTGGGAATTTATTACAGTAAGTAACTACAGAAATGATGTATTCCAAAGTACAATGATATAGTTCTACTTTAAATCCTCTAGGCTGCAGGAAACTCACCTCTCCCTGAGTTTGTGACCAGCCTGTTTTCTGTTTCTCTTGTCCAGTAACTGCTGACATGCCAGTGTCAGAGATCCTCACAGTTGTTGGTGTCAAAGAAATTGTAGTAACAGCTGCTGGAGAAACCCCCATGCCTTGGCCAACCGGATCCAGTGATTTTCCTGCCTCTTTACAACCAGTTCCAACCAGCAGTGCTTGACTAGCAGCTGAAGAAAAAGGAGTGAAGGGTACAGGTGTGTCGCCACACACTGGCTCATCCTGGACCACCAGAGTTCGGCCATTCTCTTTGGTGTAAGTGGCAAAGCGAATATTGCGATTAATCTGAGGAACAAAAGGAGGCAGCTGCTTGGCCCTTGTATCCAGCCCTGTCTCACTCCCAGTGCCTCCTTTCCAAGAAGGCCTGCTTGCCTCACCTCCATCACTCCCATTACTATCCACTTCACTCCTTTCTTTTAACTTTTTTGTTGCAGGATCACACCCAGGGTCTGAAGCATTTTTTCTCCTTCGTCCATCCTTTCCGTCCATACATTCTCTTTTCTTTTTCCCTTTCGAAGATTTAGCTGCCTTTAGGCCTCCTCCCTAGAATAATTAAAATTATGTAATCACAACAGACAAAGAGTCATCCAGCTTGTTAGAAAAGAACCAGAAGGTCCATTATTTTCCCATCTCTTAAAAGGAAAACATTTGTTAGAATAATGGATTTGTTTCACTATGTTAACTCAGAAACAATTTTACACATATCCCGCAATGCAAGTTTTTAAATACATAATATTGCATGCATGCACACCTGCCTCTGTTTTTATGCATTAGAACAAGGTCCTCCATAGCAGTATCATTCACTTAATAACTGAGCTAGGTTGCCATATGGTGGTACATTGGCACAGTGGACATTGGGAGACAGGATAACAATCAGACAAATAAAGGGGAAATTCCTGCTACTGGTTTATTGTCTTGAAATAAAACTGAATTTTGAAACACTTATACACAGATTTATATCACTGGAACTTATCACCACCATTTTCCTTGTTTAAGGCCAAACTGCTAGTCCAACACAGTTGGCAATGCTAACAGCATCCTCCAAGAAGCATTCTGCAAATCAATCAAACACAAAAATAGCCCCAAATTTCAGAAAAGACTGTAGTTAGGAGGGAAGGTAGCCGACAAAATTTTAGAGAGTCTGTTGTACAAGAACAAACCAGGACTCCGATCTAAGCAAGGAACGAGAGGAAGCGTTTTTGGAAACCAGAGGTAGTGATCACGTGACAGCCTCCTTCACAATGCAGCCCCTTAAAATGAAGCAAGACTAACAAAGATGCCATTATAAACTTTTCTCTCCAATAAGGGTAATTCCAAACTAATTCTAGATGGTGCTTGGTCCTGCCGTGAGGGCAGTGGACTGGACTGGACTTGACGACCTCCCAAGGTCCCTTCCAGTTCTAGGATTCTATGAATTACACTCACAGCAAGCCTTGCTGACAGAAAATGGATTCTTAAGGGAAGCCAGGTGGATAATTTCACTATTTTATTATCCACAACAGGCTTATAGAAACCCCTCTTCTCTTCTCCCGCTGTCTTCTCAAATGCTCTCAATGAACAGAACTCTCTTCAAGCTGCGTCGTCCCAAGTAAAGGTAAATGAAGAAGTCAGACACTGGGAAGAATCACAAGGAGGAATGAGCAACAAAGAAGGACCCTGATTCGGATGGAGAAGGTAGGGCGATCAACTGGTTGTCTAAGGTGTTTGTACACAAATGCGAGAAGCCTGGGAAACAAACAGGAAGAATTAGAAGCCCTGGCCCAGTCAAAGAACTATGATTTGATTGGAGTAACGGAGACTTGGTGGGATGACTGGAGCACTGTCATGGAAGGGTATAAACTGTTCAGGAAGAACAGGCGGGGGAGAAAAGGAGGAAGAGTTGCATTGTATGTAAGAGAGCAGTATAATTGCTCGGAGCTCCAGTATTTAGAGGGAGAAAAGACTGTTGAGAGTCTATGGGTTAAGTTTAGAGGTGGAAGCAACAGGAGTGATGTTGTGGTTGGTGTCCGCTATAGACCACCGCACCAGATGGATGAGGTAGACAAGGCTTTCTTTGGACAACTGAGAGAAGCTTCCAGATCTCAGGCCCTGGTCCTCATGGGCAACTTTAATCACCCTGACATCCGTTGGGAGACCAATACAGCAATACACAGATAATCCAGGAAGTTTCTGGAAAATATTGGGGATAACTTCTTGGTACAAATGCTGAAGGAACCGACCAGGGGCCATGTGCAGCTTGACCTGCTCCCCACAAACAGGGAGGAACTAGTAGGGGAAGTAGAGGTGGGTGACAACCTGGAAAGCAGTGATGATGCGATGGTAGATATCAGGATCCTGACCAAAGGAAGAAAGGAGAGTAGCAAAATACACACCCTGGACTTCAGAAAAGCAGACTTTGACTCCCTCAGAGAATTGATGGGCAGGATTCCCTGGGATGCTTACATGAAGGGGAAAGGAGTCCAGGACAGCTGGCAGTATTTTAAAGAACCCTTATTAAAGGCACAGGAAGAAACCATCCTGATGCGCAGCAAGAAAAGCAAATATGGTAGGCGACCCAACTGGCTTACCAGGGACATCCTTGGTGAGCTTAAAAACAAAAAGGAAGCTTACAAGAAGTGGAAACTTGGACAGATGACTAGGGAGGAGTATAAATATACTGCTCGAGCATGCATGGGAGTTATGAGGAAGACGAAAGCGCAATTGGAATTGCAGCTAGCAAGGGATGTGTGAAGGATAACAAGAAAGGTTTCTACAGGCATGTTAGCAATAAGAGGGTGATCAGAGACGGTGTGGGGCCCTTACTGGATGAGGGAGGTAACCTAGTGACAGAAGATGTGGGAAAAGCTGAAGTACTCAATGCTTTTTTTGCCTCTGTCTTCACAGACAAGGTCAGCTCCCCGACAACTGCACTAGGTAACACAGTATGAGAAGTAGGTGGATAGCCGTTGGTGCGGAAAGAACAAGTTAGGAACTATTTAAAAAAGCTAAACATACACAAATCCATGTGCTCAGATTTAATGCATCTGAGGGTACTGAGGGAGTTGGCAAATGTCATTGCGGAGCCTTTGGCCATTATCTTTGAAAACTTGTGGAGATCGGGAGAGATCCCGGATGATCGGAAAAAGGCAAATGTAGTGCCCATCTTTAAAAAAGGGAAGAAGGACAATCCAGGGAACTACAGACCCATCAGTCTTACTTCAGTCCCCAGAAAAATCATGGAGGGGATCCTCAAGGAATCCATTCTGAAGCACTTGGAAGAGGGGAAAGTGATCAGGAATACCCTTCGTGAATCCATGTTGACAAGTCATGCCTGACCAATCTGATTAGCTTCTATGATGAGGTAACTAGCTCTATGGATACGGGAAAGTCAGTGGATGTGCTATACCTTGACTTTAACAAAGCTTTTGTTACGGTCTCCCACGGTATTCTTGCCAGCAAGTTAAGGGAATATGGATTGGATAAATGGACTATAAGATGGGCAGAAATCTGGTTAGTCTGTCAGGCCCAACAGATAGTGATCAACGGCTCGATGTCAGGTTGGCGGTCGATTTCTAGCGGAGTGCCCCAAGGATCTGTTCTAGGACCGGTTTTGTTCAACATCTTTATTAATGACCTGGATGAGAGGATGGATTGCACCCTCAGCAAGTACGCAGATGACACTAAGGTAGGAGGAGAGGTAGATACGCTGGAGGGCAGGGATAGGGTCCAGAGTGACCTAGACAGATTAGAGGATTGGGCCAAAAGAAATCTGATGAGGTTCAGCAAGGACAAGTGTAGAGTCCTGCACTTGGGACGGAAGAATCCCAAGCATTGTTACAGGCTGGGGAACGAATGGCTAAGTAGCAGTTCTGCAGAAAAGGACCTGGGGATTACAGTGGATGAGAAGCTGGAGATGAGTCAACAGTGTGCCCTTGTAGCCAAGAAGGCTAATGGCATATTAGGGTGCATTAGGAGGAGCATTGCCAGCAGATCCAGAGAAGTGATTATTCCCCTTTATTCAGCTCTGGTGAGACCACATCTGGAGTATTGTGACCAGTTCTGGGCCCCTCTCTATAGAAAGGATGTGGACGCACTGGAGAGGGTCCAGCGGAGGGCAACCAAAATGATTAGGGGGCTGGAGCACATGACCTATGAGGAGAGGCTGGGGGATTTGGGTTTGTTAAGTCTGCAGAAGAGAAGAGTGAGGGGGGATTTGAGAGCAGCCTTCAACTTCCTGAAGGAAGGTTCTAAAGAGGATGGAGAAAGGCTGTTCTCAGTAGTGACGAATGGCAGAACAAGGAGCAATGGTCTCAAATTACAGCGGGGGAGGTCTAGGTTGGATATTAGGAAAAACTATTTCTCTAGGAGGGGGGGAAGCACTGGGATGGGTTCCCTAGGCAGGTGGTGGAATCTCCATCCCTAAAGGTAAAGTCTCGGCTTGACAAAGCCCTGGCTGGGTTGATTTAGTTGGGATTGGTCCCACCTTGGGCAGAGGGCTGGACTTGATGACCTCCTGAGATCTCTTCCAGCCCTATGATTCTAAGTCACCACAGGACACTTTCTAAGGCTCTTGATTACACACACAGAGACATGGCACAATACAGTACCTCATTTGGTGGAGCAGTGTTGTCCATCACTACATGAACCAGTCGGGGATCCACTGACTTTATCTCACCCGTCTGATTTTTATGAGATGGGCAGCAAAAAACAAAAAAGAAGAAAACACATTCAATTACCAGCTAAGAGACAGCAATGAACATAAGGCAGTATGCAGCCCTTCTCTTTCCTCACTTGTCAACGTCTCTGCTTTCACTATATCCTTTGAACAGTTTCATTACCCACTCAACTTCTCTAACCCTCAGACTTGATTCCTACTCTGTTCCCACGTTTCTGTCTCCGGTCATTTATCTGTCCTGTTGAGTACCTGCTGAAACACTTTAGGAAGAAAATAAATGCGAAGTGGCAGTTCTGTCTTTTCTCTCTTTCATTCTAATTTGTCAAGAACATGTGTAAGTTTATGCCACTATTCTCTATGAGCTCCACCCCTCCCCATAAAAAAAGGAAGACTGGAAACCAATCAATAATTAGCAAAATCATCAATGTGATTAGATCAATGTTTGAGCCAAATGATCAGTTCCTTACTTAACAGTCACCTTGCTCTCCTACATGTAAACAATGAAGACCTCTTAAGAACGGACTCTCTGTCTCTTCAACAGAATTCATCCATCGGGAGATGTAATTAATTGGCTTCAAAAGGAGTGGCCAGAAGCTCCCCCAGCGAGCCCTACTCACTAAAATTCAAGCAAAGAATTTTCTCTTCCTGTCCAGAACTAGCTCTGCCTACAAACAACCCATAAAGTCCAACCTGAATACAAGTCACGTTACGGAAGATTTTAAAACTCCTAACCAAGAATAGTCAGTGCTGTAGACAGTTACAATTCACCCCTCTGCTGACTGGGAATTTGTGAAAATAAAAAAATGCTTCCTGGACTCCTGCTCAGCCAAGATTACATATCAAAAAGGTTTCACACTGAGATTTTGCCCCCTAGTATCTAGCCAGCCTCCTTCATGCTTCACCTGTTTCAGGCAATGTATATACAAAAGTGACATATGAGAAAGAACTCAAGAAAGACAGCATTTGGAGGCCATAGTAAGATAATCATGAAAAAGTAACCTGCATATCTACCAATATCCCCTCTGCCTTCACAACCATTTCCTACAATATTTTGTCCCTGCCAAGCATCTCTCCCCTGCCTCCCCTGAATTGTGTGTGTCTATTTTGTTAACACACCCTGTGGGATAAGAAAAGTGACCTGTCCATAGAGTACCATGTGATTAAACAGCTTTAGGAGACATTAGCCGACAGACAACAAAATTTAAATTTTGTGAAGAATGGCATGTTCACCACGTGGTGCAGGGAACTCATGTTTTAGCCACCCAAACAAAGTGCTTCAAGCCTTCACCTCAGTCACAGACACTTCCATAAGACGAGTGATGGGATCCTGATGGGTCACAACACCACAGAGCCAGCTATTTTCATCCTCTGGTTGGTATACCTTAACCCTTTGGCCTTGGACACTGTAGGGACCTGAAAGAGAGCCAGATCAACTGAATATACCTGCAGACAAATTATTTGCACAATGCCATTAAGGGTGCACAACAGCGTTCCTCTCTAATTCTTCCCACCCTAAGCAGAATGAATTTTGTAATGTGCACACATCACCTTCATATTGGTGCACATAAAATTCATGTGGCCAGAGTGGGGCCAAGCAGTCCTGAGTGTGGGAGGGGACTCAGGCCTGGTGCAGAGGGTTGGGGGTGCAGAGTGTGAGGGCTGCAGCTGGTAGTATTGGCTCTGGGATGATGCTGGGGTTGAGGGGCTCAGGTATCAGAGGGTTGGGATGCAGATGCATGAGGGCTCTGGGGTGGGGCCAAGGATGAGGGCCTCAGGGCTAGGACAAAGGGTTGAGATGCAGGGGTGTGAGGGCTCCAGCTAGGGGTGCTATCTCTGGGGTGGGGCTGGGGATGAGGGGTTTCTGGTGAAGGAGGGTGCTCCAGGACTCCTGCATGGAGAGAAAACTCCCCCAATTTTCTCTCCTCACAGCAGCACCTGGGTTGGGAGGAAAGGCACCTTCTCCAGCTGTGGCAGCTCCAGGGCAGGAGCTTCAGGATAGGTACTCCAGCCCTGGCTGGTTTCAGACAGGGCTGGGTGGGGGTTGGGGAGAAGGTCATATAGGAGAGGTGCCAGGTTCAGACCATCCCTCTCCCAGCCACGGCAGGCTGTAGGCCAGGCCCAATCTAGGCCTTAGGTGGGTGCCTTGAGTACCTGCACAGTGCTTAACTAGGTGTCCACACAGCTTACAGGGAATTTAGGTGCACAATACAGACAGTAATTCATGCAGAGTTAGGTTTGAAAGCACTCCTTGTACGAGGCAACAGATTACCAAGTTTTATTATAGCGTTTGCTCATAGCAAATGCATCATCTAAACATAGGTCAGTGGGACAAAAGTGATCAAAATAGTAATGTGAGGCTTCATGTTTGGGTCAATAATTGCTAGATCAAATTTGATCAATTTACGAGTAAAATTATGTTTTAAGAAGCTCTAAAAAACCCAGCCTTACAGACTCAACCTAGAACCAGAAACACGCAAACTCTGACTTCCTCCTAAATACTCATTTTTCCTCTGTCACCTACAAGTGAATTAATAATTAGAAAAAACCCCAAACATACACACATCTTGAGTAACTATGTGGCTTTACGTTCAACTCCTTGTGAAATCCCACCTTGAGTTTCTAAGAGGCGGCACCTCACCCTGCACAGTAACTGAAGTTCTTTGAGATGCATCCCCTGTTGGTGACCCACTTCAGGTTCCCCATGTACCTTGGATTGGAGACTTTTGACAGCAGAGCCAAACTGTCCCACACACGTGCCTGACGCATCTTTGTGGCTCACACCTAAGCTATATAGTGCTGCTCGGGTGAACTGCCCTAAGTTCCTTCATCACAAAGGGCCTGTACTGGAACCAATCCTATTCAACATTTTTATGAACAATCTGGAGAGAGGGGTAAACAGTGAGATGGCAAAATATGTAGATGATACTGAACTGCTCAAGATAGTTAAGACCAAAGCAGACTGTGAAGAGCTTCAACAAGATCTCACAAACTAAGTGACTGGGCAACAAAATGGCAAATGAAATGTAATGTTGATCAATGCAGAGTAATGTACATTGGAAAACAATCAAAAAAGCAAACGGAATGTTAGGAATTATTAAGAAAGGGATAGAGAATGAGACAGAGAATATATTGTTGCCTCTATTTAATCCATGGTACACCCACGTCATGAATACTGAGTGCAGATGTAGTCACCTCATCTCATAAAAGATATCTTGGCATTGGAAAAAGATCCAAGAAGGGCTACAAAAACAATTAGGGGTTTGGAACAGCAGTCATATGAGGAGAGATTAATAAAACTGGGACACTTCAGCTTAGAAAAGAGGAGACTAAGGGGGGATAGTATAGAGGTCTATAAAATCATGACTGGTGTGGAGAAAGTGAATAAGAAAAAGTTATTTACTTATTCCCATAACATAAGAACTAGGAGTCACCAAATGAAATTAATAGGTACAAGTTGAACCTCTCTTAACTGGGACACTCTGGTCTGGCAGATGTTCCAGTACCAGAAAGTTCTGTGGAGGGCTGGTGGCAATGGGGCTGGAGCCCAGTAGTCAGTGGCAGTGAAACCAGGAGCCCAGCATCAGGGCTGCCTCCCGGTGGTGACACTGCAGGTGGGGTAAGGGGGCCTGAATGCAGTGGGGCTACCCAGGGGCCTGGAGTCCAGGAGCAGTGCTGCCGCCCAGACCATCAAGACTGGAAGGCAGTAGAGTTACCTAGTGGTGGGGCCGGGAGCCCAGCAGCCCCACTGCCACCCATTGGTGCAGCTGTGCAACGGGACTAGGAAGCAGCATGACTGCCCCCATGGTGTTGGGAGCCTGACAGCAGAGCTGCCTGGTGGCAGGGCCATGAACCCGGGAGTGGGGCTGCCCGGCAGCACAGCAAAGAGCTCAGCAGCCTGCTGCTGCCTGGCAGCACAACTGGATCCCAGGAGGGGGGCTGCCCTCCGACAATGGGGCAGTGCTGCCATGGTGGGGCCGAGAGCTCTGAGCTAAGGGGCCGGCAGAAACTGGCTGAGAGACTGGCAGTGCAACCATGCCTGGGGGAGGGGAAGGGGAGAGAGGTGGACAGTGGCAGGGGAGTCCCAGAAATGACCTTCCTTGGTCCAGCAAAATCCCTCATCGAGGACCTGAGGTTCCAAGGGTGCTGGACCAGGGAGGTCCAACCTTTAGCAGGTTTAAAACAAACAAAAGGAAATATTTCTTCACACAATGCACGGTCAACCTCTGAAACTCCTTGCCAGAGGGTGTTGTGGAGACCAGCAATTTAACAGGGTTCAAAAAAGAACTTGATAAATTCATTGAGGATAGGTCCATCAATGGTTATAACCCAGGATGGGCAGAGACAGTGTCCCTAGCCTCTGTTTGCCATAAGTTGGGAAAAGGCAACAGGGGATAGATCACTAGATGATTCTCTGTTTTGTTCATTCTCTTTGGAACATCTGTATTGGCCATATCGGAAGACAGGATACTGGGCTAGATGGACCTTTGGTCTGATCCAGTATGGCTGTTCTTATGGCCTTGAGTAGAGAGGAAAGGGGGCATGTAGTGGAGCACCTATAGAGACACAGACACATACATCCCTCAAAGAAGCCTAGTCACTTAAATGATGAGTAACCTCTCCTTCAAGAAGTGTCCCTATATGTGCTCCATTTTGGGTGACTACCCAGCAGGAGGAGAGGGGTTTTAGAGTAGAGTAGAGTTCAATGATGTAGATCAGGGTGGAGAACCTTTTTTGGGTCAGGGGCTGCTGACCATATAAAAATCAGTTGGGGGCCACACAAGTGAGAAGCAAAAGCAAAACAAAAAAAAAAACACACCTTACTGACGTGTTCATTTACTACTTTGAGAACCAGAGAATTGAGAGACGGGTGTGAAAACAAAAGCTCATGACTCCTTACAAAAATGTTATGCTGATACAAGAGGACCACTTAGCTTGCCAGAGACCGGTGTATGGTGCAGAGAAGGGCACTGGGTCCTTTGGCCTAGTTCTTAAGTGGGCAGAGGGAACGCTTCATCATGGCAGCCTCAATTTGATTTCCTGTATCTTCCTGGCCCTGGATTTAAGTTTTAGGCAAAAGTTGCACTGCTGTGGGGATGTGTGTTTCCTCAAGGCAACAGACAGGGAATGCCTGTTGCTCAAAAGGACAACCTCCTAGCATGGCAGGCAACGTTTGTACCCCACAGAACCAGATATACCCTCCCAGGAGAGAGGGGGAAAAAATCTAACCCACTAACAACTAACTAAAATAAGACCAAGGGAAAATAACACAAATGAGGCAAGCTCAAAGCAAACTTTGCTGAAGCCCATCTCAGGCCAAGGTGGGAGAAAGAACAGAGCGTGGTTTGCCTGCACATGACTACATAGCCATAGTGAGGTGATACATAATGTATACAGGACATGCACAGGCTAAAGAGGCCTGGTTACCAAAAGTCTCTGATCTAAGGGCACTTGACATTGGCCACTGTCAGAAGACAGGCCACTAGGCTAGATGGATTTTTGGTATGACCCAGCGTGGCCATTCTTGTGTAAAGGTTCACTGAGCACATGCACACCTGAAGTGGAATACCCATAAAGATACTACTCAGAGAAGAACCCTCACTTGTATACTGTCTGAATGTAGATTGTAAACAAAGAAAACCAAATTCTTGGAACTAACATGCCTAGTTACCTGGACATGTATGCACAATTGTTCTACAGATGTAAGGAAATTTTCTACTGCATATGTCCAATGTGCTGTTTTTTCCCAAATCTTGGAACACAGGAACTGCAAGATCAAATCAAATCACTGAGGTCCAACTATTCAGTATGCTGACACCGATAGTGACCATAGCCAAATGCTTCAGAAGAAAGAGCAAGAAATTCCACACTAAGCAATTAATAGAGTAACCCAGCCCATATGAGAATTTTCTTCCTAACAGTCATATGTCTGTTAAACCGCACTAGTCCTCACCAAAAATTATGTCTGTACCAATTTAATGTGATGCCCCAGAAAGATTATCAGAAGCAGAGTTCAAACTCTGCAGCCTCTGCATTGAAAATGATGAGCCTCTACCGCCTGAGCTAACACACCCAAGGTCTGTTAACCAACAGCTAGCTGTAGGGACACACAAACCTCTGTGTGGTCCAGCCTTTAGAGCAGGTCAGAATGGCATACTGAGTAAGGATAGGTCACATCTAGTTTAAAATTTCAGCCACTTAGTGCAGTCATACTTAAAAAGACATCATTAGAATCTGAGACTGCAAATTAGGGTTTTGGGGGCCTTAGAGATCTCAAAAATGGCTTAAAGGATTAAGTTTTATTTTTTAGAAGAATTTACCTTCCGGCAAACTAAGCATTTAAATTTTCAGCTCAATGGTTTGATATTTTGGGAAGTTGAAAACACATGAGATTGGATTACCAAGAGAGGCTGTTTTGCAACCTTAACTACAGTTATTGTGAATGAGTAACAACTACAGACAGTTCCAGTTAAACAGTAATCTACCTTTCCAATTAACTGCAAGAAAGCAATTAAACTATTCTCACAAAGAATTTTGGACACATTAACTATGTAGAGTGGAAATTCCACAACAAACAGTAATACCCATTGTTCGGACTCCTCCCCGTAATCCAAGCCTCCCTCCCCTTCCCCCCCCCAAAGCTGCAAACTAGTTGGTCTTACCTCTGCTAAATATATCCTGAAGTTTCTGGTCACTAATTAATGCATTGACAGAGTCTCTCAGTGCAGAATGCTCCTGCAGAACTTGGCTCTGGCTCTCCGCTCCCATCTGCCAATGGACATGAAAAAGTTCTGAATGCAAGAGAGCCAACAGACAATACAGTAGTTATACTACTGATGGTCACAGCTCTCTGGCTTCTCTCTGGAGGCTCCGAGGGAGAAGAATCTCTCATGTCCACCAAAACTAGGAGTAAACAAGCTTTCTTAATATGTCAGGAAACTAATCAAGATCAGTAGGCACTAGGGATGTGAATGTGTATCCGAGTACACGATTAACCAATGAGCCTGAGCTTATCAGTTAACCCTCATGGTTACACACAGCCCTCCCCCACTCGCTGTCTCTGTATCAGAGGCAGGGGGGCAGGAGCCAATGCCCACGGAGAGCTGATTTTTAAGCCGACTTCAGGCGCCCCCCACCCCATTGCTGCGTCCCAGAGGCAGCAGCATTGGGAGTAGTGGGTAGCAGGAGCTGGTGCTCATGTAGAGATCGCTTAAAAGCCACCTGTCCCCCTGTCCAATACAGAGGCAGCAGTGAGAGCATGAGGGTGGAGGGAGACAGAAAAGAGCCAGCTCTCCATGAGCACCAGCTCCCATCCCCCATCCACCCTGCCGCATGTAAACGTGTAACCACTGAAAATTTCAGCAGTTATACGTTAACACAAAAAAATGCATTTTAACATCCCTAGTAGGCACAAGCAGATTTGGACATGCATAGCAATAATTCCCTCTGAAATCAGGAAAGCACTCAGCAACTAACTCCTAAAACAAAGGATGGGGAAGAACTGAATGGAGCTGGAGGTCAGCACCTTTTCTTGTACGTTTTCGTGCCCTCTCTTTCAACTCAATACCCAGTAGGGCCACCCCCACACATATCTTGAAAAAGAATCGACATGGAAAGCGACATGGTATGAAGTAGAATGTGTATTCTGCCTGAAATTGCCTCTTCAAGTACCTGAAACAGACATAATCCACTGGCATCCGACAGGAACTTCAGGTCTCGGTCCAGAAGAAACTCCACAGGAACCACAGTGCCTAACCCCAGCTTATCTACTAAAGGAGTGAAGGTCTGTGAAGAAGAAAACTTAAATGAAGGGTCTGGAAACAAGTTATGAACACACTCAGACACAAACACCACCCTTCTGAACGGGATTTGTATCTCAAATATAATCCAATTGTGCATAAAATATTTTATTAACAAAGACGTTAACATTGTAAATAAGTCATTTTAAACAAATGCAGCACTAATCCGAAGAAAGTTAGCCCAAGTCAAATAATCTGCTCTTTCCAGAGCCTGAATTTTAAGAAGAGGAGTCACTGCCAGCAATTTAATAAAAGTATTAAGCATATTTCATTTCCTCCAAATCATCTGGCAGTCAACTCTCCTTACAAGGAACTGGAATTACACTAGGACTCATCAGTGCTGAATTTCAATATTCCTAAGAGCCCCAGCAACCCACCTACAGCATCACTAATGAAAGTGGCATTTTTACACTTTAATATCATGTAGTAGGGATGTTCAATACTCCATGATATTATTGCTTACACGACTATTCGATAGTGCCCACGGTTGGGGCTGGCAGCCAGTGCACTCCAGCCCTACTCCCTGGGAGCCCCTTGCCACCTGCACTGCTGCCTCTCTATCAGAGGCAGTAGTGCAGAGTGGCAGGCGGGAGCTGGTCTGCAAGGGGAAACAGTTTAAAAACCAGCTCCTGATACAGCAGAAGCAGAGGATGGCAGCAGCCCCTGCCCACAGGGAGCTTGGACACAGAGACACACCCCCCATGGCCAGGGGCTACTGCCGCGAAGCAGCCTCTGCCTGCGGTGGACCAAAGCTCTCTGCGGACAGAGGCTGTTCTGTGGTATGCGGAGCAGCCTCTGTCTGCAGGGAGCTTGGACCCTGTGCAGACAGAGGCTGCTTCGCGGCAGCTTCCCTGCCCTGCCCGCCCTACCTCTGATAGAGGCAGCAGTGTGAGGGGGGAGCAGGTGGGGTGCGCAGGAAGCCAGCGTGAAAGCCTCTGGTACTTAAACATCTTATCAGCACAGCTTTCCCTCTGGTGGATTGAAGTCAGATGATTGACTGAGGACTCTTTAATATCACAAGCAGTTCTAATACAGTACCCATTTTAAAAGTCTGTTAGACAATAGTCATCCCCTTTGATTTATTATTATAAGCAATGAAAAGTTTTACAAAAAGTTTGTAACAGTAGGTGAAGAATCAACTATTGGAGAAAAAAACTAGTAAACTGAGATGGATGCAATCTCAGTTACTCTATCCATTTGAAAAACTGCATGGTGGATTTATCATTAGGGCTTGTAATTCATTTGTCTGTAAGCTGATGCAACTGCCACCAGGAATGCTACTTTCAGTGATGATAGATTAAATGGACAATTTACCAGAGGTTTAAAGGGGGGCTGGAGGAAGAGGGAGTCCATCAGCAAAGAAAGCACAGAACATCATGTCCCACACTGAAGTGAGCTTTCCCACAGGAGGAAATGGGTGGACAAGCCCATTAAGAAATCTATTCACAGACTGGTGAGAGAAAATTGTAAATCCCTCTACAGGAGAATGGAATGAGGATCTCATTGCCAAAAGGACTTTGGAAGAAGAAACAGATAGTCCATAGTGCTTTAAAGATAATAGTAATCTCATATTGTTGAGATAGTACATTTACATGGAACATAACCTTTAGACTTTGCCCAAGAGAAACTTTTTTCCTTTATCGAAGCAGGGAGAGTATATAGTCCTAGTGAATAATTTTCTACTCTGAAGAACACTTATCTATTCGGAGCATTCAGATATCACCCAGGCTGTGAAATGCAGTAAGGATTGGGTGTTAATCAAGACTTGTCTACACTGGAATGTTTTGTGGCCAAAACCTGCCTTTTGTTGACAAAACAGAGAGAGTGTAAACACTACAACACATTTTGTTGGGGGGAGGACACCCGGTTTGGGTGACAAAACTTGGATCTCTTTTTGTCTTCCCCCACACACTTTATTATTGACAAAGAGGCAGTGTGGACTCTGTTTTATGGAGAAAACTGGCTTCCGTCAGTATTCCACAATGCCTGACCTGGTGGCTATGCTCAGTGTTTTGTGATTTTTTGCTGAGTATTTTGTGATCTGTCCTGCCCTCCAGACATACACCCCTCCTCTTTCAAAGCTCTGGGAAGTATCTGACAACTGAGTGAGCTGTTCTGTTTGAGGAACAAACAAAAAAAGCAAATATTTGAATGCTTCTGTTCTGCCCTGCTAGAAACATAGCAGCAGGCAGACTGTTGCTGCAGAGAGAAGGCTGGAGAGACTGCTGTGCTTCTTTGACATTCCTCAGCACAGAGAACTCAGAGATATAGTGGGGACACCCTACAAGTTGCCCCGGTATACATCCGTTCCACACTATAAGTCATTAACGCTTGTAGGAACTGATACATTGTAAGTCCTCCCATTCCCCGCTCTTAAGTCACGCAAAAAAATAATAATAATAATTTGTGCAAATGGAAGTCAGCCGTGGGAAAAAAGGTCCCTGCTTTAAGTTGTTTAGCTAAAAGTACAAGTTTTTTGGAACATATCTTTAATTTATAGCGAGGACGGCCTGCACTTATGATATTGCTCCTAGCAGCTGAGAATCCCAAGAAGCGCAGCGATCAGCTTTGCCTTCTGACAATATTGCACTATGGGATGCTTACACACATTGCTTTGCTCTACCTGTCGACACGACAGCTAGCAATGTGGCCATGAAATGTCGACAATGGGAAGCACAAAAAACAGTTTGACCGATTTTCACTTTTACAAGTTGACAGCATTTTTGTTGCCAAACCTTCCCAGAGAAGATAACTGCAGACAGTGACTCTGTGATAATATCTTCCTAATCTAGGAGAATGATAAATTGGTGATCTGAGACCCAAAACCAGTGAAGCTGTGTAGAAGCCACCCACACAACTTGAGGTTTGGGGAGTTTTTTTGGCCTCGTTTTCCATAACATTCTTAAAATTCAAGGAAATGGAAGGAAAACGTATCAAAAGGTGTGAACAAAAGAATCATAGGATCACAAAATTGGAAGGGACCTCAAGAGGTCATTTAGTCCAGTCCCCTGCATTCCTGGTAGGGATAAGCATTATCCATTCTAGACCATCTAACCTGCTTTTAATCTCCAAGATGGAGATTCCGCAACCTCCCGGGCAATTTATTCTATTGCTTAACCACCCAGACAGGAAGCTGTTTCTAATATCCAACTTAAACCTCTCCTGCTGAAATTTAAGCCCACTGCTTCTTGTTCTGTCTTCAGAGGTGAAATAATATTTTTTATTCCTCCTCTTTGCAACAACATTTGGGTTACATTTTCAAGTATGTCCCCCCTCAGTCTTCTCTTTTCCAGATTAAACAAACCCAATTTTTCAATCTTCCCTCATAGATTATGTTTCTAGACCTTTAATAATTTTTGTTGCTCTTCTCTGGACTTGTCCCCAATTTGTCCATGTCTTTCCTGAAATGTGGCATCCAAAACTGAACATAATACTTCAGTTGAGGCGTAATAAGCACAGAATAGAACAAAAGAATTACTTCTTGTGTCCTGCTTACAATACTCATAATGCATCCCAGAATTATGTTTGCTTTTTAGCTACACTGTTACACTGCGGGCTCCTATTTAGCTTGTGGTCCACTACAACTCCCAGATTCCTTTTCACATTATTCCTTCCTAGGTCATCATTTCCTATTGTGTATGTGCACAACTGATTGTTCCTTACTAAGTGGAACAATCATTTGCGCACTTGTCATTTGTCCTTACTGAATTTTATCCTATTTACCTCAGACCATTTCTCCAGTTGGTCTAGATCATTTTGAATTTTAATACTATCCTCCAAAGCAGTTGTAATCAATCCCAGCTTGGTATCATCTGCAAACTTTGTAACCGTACTCTCGATGCCATTATCTAAATCGTTGATGAAGACACTGCACAGAACCAGACCAGAACTGATCCCTCCAAAACCCCAATCAATGCCCCTGATTTTGGGAATATGAAAAAATATTGAGCATTCATCTAGTCAAAAAATAAAGATTCAGGGAGAAAGTGTGTCTTTTTTCAAAAAAGGAGCGTAGAAACCCAATGACCTGACTGTGGATAGCCAGTCTTAAACACAGAGATTCATCTGTCCTGGCACTGACTAGATTCTGATCGCTGAAAGGCAAATCAAATAGTGACTTGCACGTCTTTTGTAAACCGGACACTGAGAACCATGACCAGGGTGAATAAAAATTAATGTTTTTTTTTAAATAAAAAAAAAATTTGTTAATATAAAATTACTACTCATTTAAAAGTAACCGTTACAATTAAATCTCATCACAATCATGCTATACCTAGATTTACAGTCTCATTAAAAAAGTTAATGGCTTTAATCTCTCCAGTTTAACTACCAGCTCTTGCTTCTTGAAAGTTCTGAGCTTTCACTTTCTTTCAGCAGACTGAAGTCACATGTGCAAAGACAGACATAGGCTGGATAGGACTGCTGTTCTGTGCTTATGTAGTAGTGGAGCTGGGCCAAGCAAGGAAGAGGAGGTAGTTAAGACTAGTTTAGACAGAGAAACAATATATAGGAAAGGACAGAGGCAGCACAGAAAGGAAAAATGGAGTGGGCTAGAAAGAAAAAGCAAAGACATTCAGCGCAGACACAGCTTTCTATATGCCCCCAAACTTTTACCACAGAAAAACTGTCATGGTTTCTGGGTGTAAGAGAGCCCCTATCTGGGAATATTTTGAAGAACTCCATTCCCTGGGTAAAAAAGGAAAACATGTCAAGTGTAAGCCGTGCAAGATGATAATGCAGGGCCTAGCTGCAAGAATGAAGTATCCTAAGAAAAACTGCTTATTAGAAAAAAAATAATGTGAATGTGTCTGAAGAACAATGTGGATCAACTGGTTAGTAACTTAAATAATTCACTTTGCAATGCATCATTCTTCACGACTCTCTCTATGCCTCTTAGTATGTGTGATTTGAAAAATAAATTCCCAAGCTGTTTGCTATATGGCAGCGGTCACCAACCAGTAGATCAGGATCTACCGGTAGATCCTGGAGCCTCTGACAGGTGATCCTGACTAGTTTGGCTAGGTGGCTATCAAGTGCCAGCACTTCAGCTGCCCTTCCCCCCACTGCCCTGCTGCTCCTGCCCAGAGCCTCAAAGCTGCCCCCAGGAGCCTTCTGCTTGTTGCGCAGGGTGGGGGAGACAGAGGCAGGGGGTGCTGATGTCACTCTGTCCCCCTCCCCTGTACCACATCTTCCCAGAGTGAGGAGGGCGGGGCTTCGGTGAAGGGGTGGGGGCAGGGGTATTTGGGTTTGAGGTAGATCCTGAACTGACTTAAATTCAAAAAGTGATCTTGTGCTTAAAAAGACTGGAGACCACTGCTATATTGGAGGTTGCTAGAAGAACAAAGTTTATCTTAGCTAATCTTTATGGCTTGTTTAATAAATTAAGTAGCTTTAGAATCTATCACCCAAGTATACAGTACAGAAAGCTGCAGTAAAAGTAATCATTTTCTTATTTTATATTACATAATAAATGCCCCTTACACAACATAATGGTCACGATGCCATAAATCTATGCCTTATTTTACTTCAGCATAACTCAGCTTTCCAAGAGGAAACCCATCCTATATTTGTTTTCTCAAAAAACAGAAGTGCCAGTGAGTACAATGGGGCTTAATTTTCAAGTAAGTATATGAGAAGCACAGTCAGTCTTCACTTTTTTGGGAACTTGGAAACTGATCTGCATCCTTTTAAAAAATGTAAATGAGTAACTGTACAACAGAGTGAGAAGAACAACTGTTCAAAATAGTTTTTTAATTTTGTTCCTGGATCCCGTTTAAGCATAAGAGACTTTCAGTGTCTTAGAGCCATCTATTGATACTTTTAGCAGTAGTGCTGCAACTTAAACATAGTTCAGACAACAAAAGTATCAGTAGCAAGCAAAAGATTTCAATCCTCTAGTAATACCACCACCATGGATGGGTTTGTAGTAAGTACCAGCCAAGTCCAACAAAATACGTTAGATGAAAAGATTGCTCGGTTCATTTGTGTCACAAATTCTCCTCTTCACACAGTTACCAATAAACATTTCACTGACATGTTGGAGTCCTTACAACCAAGCTACACACCACCTGGTAGAGCAAACACTGGTGGAAGTTTGGCAGATCCAGTGTATAAGAAGGAACTTGAAAATGTGCAAGAAACACTGCGGAGAAAATTGCCAGTCCAAGCCTTGATAGATGGCGCAATGTGCAAATGGATCCTGTAATATGTGCCTGTGTGATAACAAAAGATGGAGTTGCTCATCTTTCAGAAACAATAGATACACCGGGAAATGCCCACACAACAGAATATTTAAAAAGTGGCAGTGAAAGCTGTAATAAAAATGAACAAGACAGAAGCAGACTGTAAGGGACTCCAAGAAGATCTCACCAAACTGAGTGATTGGGCAACAAAATGGCAAATGAAATTTAATGTGGATAAGTGTAAAGTAATGCACATTGGGAAAAATAACCCCAACTATACGTACAGTATGATGGGGGCTAATTTGGCTACGACAAATCAGGAAAGAGATCTTGGAGTTATCGTGGACAGTTCTCTGAAAACTTCCACACAGTGTGCAGCGGCGGTCAAAAAGGCAAATAGGATGCTAGGTATTATTAAGAAAGGGATAGAAAATAAGACCCGGAATATCTTACTGCCCCTGTATAAAACTATGGTACGCCCACATCTTGAATACTGTGTACAGATGTGGTCTCCTCACCTCAAAAAAGATATTTTGGCCTTGGAAAGGGTTCAGAAAAGGGCAACTAAATTGATTAGGGGTTTGGAACGGGTCCCATATGAGGAGAGGTTAAAGCGACTGGGACTTTTCAGTTTAGAAAAGAGGAGACTGAGGGGGGATATGATAGAGGTGTATAAAATCATGAGTGGTATGGAGAGGGCCGATAAAGAAAAGTTATTTATTAGTTCCCTAAATAGAAGAACTAGAGGACACCAAATGAAATTAATGGGTAGCAGGTTTAAAACTAATAAAAGAAAGTTCTTCTTCACACAGCGTGTAGTCAGCATGTGGAACTCCTTGCCAGAGGAGGCTGTGAAGGCTAGGACTATAACAGAGTTTAAAGAGAAGCTAGATAATTTCATGGAGGTTAGGTCCATAAAAGGCTATTAGCCAGGGGATAAAATGGTGTCCTTGGCCTCTGTTTGACAGAGGCTGGAGAGGGATGGCAGGAGACAAAGCGCTTGATCATTGTCTTCGGTCCACCCCCTCTGGGGCACCTGGTGCTGGCCACTGTCGGCAGACAGGATACTGGGCTAGATGGACCTTTGGTCTGACCCGGTACGGCCGTTCTTATGTTCTTATGTTCTTAACAAATTTCAACTATTACATGCGCTATTTTATCACAGACAATGCTGCAAACGTGGTAAAGACAAGAAGATGCTGAAATGAAGAAACAGAAGCATGCTCCTTAACAAATGTCTGCAGTGCCCATTTAATCAATCTTTTAGCCAAAGACCTGAGTACATCTTCTCCAAGAATAAAAGAAAATGTTGTTGAAGTTGCAAAATGCTTCCGTAAAACATTTTGCTTCAACTTCATTGAAGAAAGCAGGAGGATACAAATTAATTCTGCCTCAAAATGTCTGATGGAATTCTGTGGTTGATTGTTTTGAACAATTTATTAAGAACTGACCGAGGGTCATAAAAGTTTGTGAAGAAACCCATGATCAAATAGATGAAATGATCTTATTCAAAGTATCTAACATTGGATTAAAGAGGAATGTAGAGGATATGCTCAGTATACTTAAGCCTATATCCATAGCTTTAAACAAACTTCAGATAAATTGTTGATGCATTGCTGATGCTGTCGAAAAATTGGAAGACACTTGAAGAGACATTGACAAAAGAAATACCTCACCAGAGAGTTAAACTACAGGCAATAAAGAAGCAAGTGGATCAAATGCTAACTCCACCTAATTTTCTTCTGAGCATTTTTAACTCCAGAGATAAAGGTAGATGTCTAACTTCTGAAAAAGATGCTACTGCCATGGCACAGGCAACTCAAAAGCACTCTTCAGTTATGGCAGTCATAATAAATTTCAGGACAGGGGCAAAATTATATAATCAGTGCATATTTATCGATGATGTTTTGAACAAAGTCATTCCCCTGAATTGGTGAGAATCATTAACCAGGCACTTTGAAACAGAGTTCCTTTAGCTGCTAAGCCAACTTTTCACAGTGGTGGCTTCCTCTGCAGGCACAGAAAGAATATTTTATTGCTAGTTATTATTCACTCAAAGCTAAGAAATCTAATAGGAGTTGAAAATGCAGGAACACTCTTATTTCTGTTTCTGTTTATGAATCAAAATGACAGTGGGAGTGGGGAAGAGGAAAACTAGTTTTAGAAGTTTTAAGGACACAGCCTCTGTTTCTCTGGAGTGAGTGACAGGGGAGGGATCACGTGAGGATTACCTGTTGTGTTCCCTCCCTCTGGGGGCATCTGGTATTGGCCACTGTCGGTAGACAGGATACTGGGCTGGATGGAGCATTGGTCTGACCCAGTATGGCTGTTCTTATGATACCGTATCTTTAACAGATGAAAGTTCTCAGAATATTAGAAGTAATAAAATTTGAAAATTTAAACAAAAAAGATTTTAAGAACTGCCATCAGCCAGCAACTCAGGAGACTACTTCAAATGCAAAATGTGAAACATTTGTGTAACATTTAAGTTTAATAAAATATAAGTGCTATTATGTTTGTGCATGTGATTGGGTTCTTACCATTCTTGACCATTCCTAATATACTGCTGATGCATCTGCAGCTTGACAGAGATGAGCATTCATCATCATCATCATCATCAACCACCATGGGCTCAATGCCCATTGGTGTCCGATGCCTCCTTCACTATTTCCTTCCATCTTTCCCTGTCCGGTGTGGAGTGCTTAGTTTCTGTAGACTAGCTCCGCACCAATCTACTATATCATCTACCCATTCTCTGTGGGGTCTGCCTCTCCTATTCGGACCGTCCATTATGCCAAATACCAGGGTCTTAACTTTTCACTCGTCATTCATTCTGCAGATATGCCCGAATAGCTGTAACTTCCGTTGTATAACCTTCTGCAGTAGGTTCTCTTTTGGCTATATAATTCCTCGTTGGTGACCTTCTGCATTCATCCTATTCTCAGGATCTTTCTATAACAACTCCTCTCAAACACCAATATCCTTCTCTTCTAATCATTCGTTATCACCCATGTCTCACATCCATTCAACATGCTGCTAAATACACATTTTCAAGACGCTCAACTTCATTCCTAACCTAATCGCTTTACTTTTCCAGATCTTATTCATTGCCTTCAAACTGGCTCTTGCTTTCGCTATTCTAGTCACCATTTCCTTCTTACAAGATCATATGTCATGTTGCTCCCCAAATACGTGAACGTCTCTACGTTTTCTAATTTGATCCCATCTACACCGATCTTCCTTCCTATTTCCTTATCTCCACTAATAATAAGGGAAGATTATTCACCTGTGCAGTAACTGAAGTTCGAGATGGTTATCCCCATAGGTGCTCCACCTTAGCTGTGCCAGCACCACTGCGCCTCTGATCAGAGATTTCCAATAGCAGTGCCCGTGGCTGGTAGCACGCGCGGAGCACTGAGGCAAGCGATCTGAGTTAGCTACTCCGCATAACCAGCCAGCCGTCCTCAGTTCCTTCTCTGACCCAGATGCATGTAAATCCGAAGTCGAGGGGAGGAAGGGTGGGTGGTGGAGTACCCACAGGGACAACCATCTCGAAGAACTCCAGTTACTGCACAGGTGAGTAACATTCTCTTCTTCTTCGAGGAGTGTCCCTGTGAATGCTCCACCTTAGGTGATTATGAAGCAGTGGTCATGTTTGGAGGTGGGAGCTTCAGAGCATGTGATTCTGTGACCAAGAGTATTGTTCAGCCAAATTTCATTTCGGAGTCTGCGAATATCTGGATGGCACAGTGTAGCATGAATATGTGCATAGACGCCCAGGTGGCAGCCTTGCAGATATGTTCCATTGGAACGCCTCATAGGAACACAGTTGTAGCCGCCATGACTCTTGTGGAGTGAGCTCTTACGTGGGGAGGTGGCTCCTTTTGCGCTAATGTATATGCCAGGTCTATGCAGCTAGATATCCATTTAGATAGCCTTTGTTTTGATATGGGTAACCCCTGTGATCTCTCTGTAGATGAGATGAATAGTCACGGAGACTTGCGGAATGCCTTTGGGTGTTGTAAGTAAAAGGCAAGTGCCCCGCAGACGTCCCAAGGTATGAAACGCCGCCACCTTGTGGACCTTGTGCAGTTTTGGGTAGAAGACAGGTAAGTATTTCGGTTCATTGCAATGAAAGGAGGTAAGTACTTTTGGGATGAATTTAGGATGTGTTCTCAAAGTACTTTGTCTTCATGGATTATTATGTATGGTGGGTGCGACATGAGAGCTCCCAATTCTCCTACTCATCTTGCAGAAGTAATTGTGACAAGGAAGGCAACCTTCATCGACAGGTGTAATAAACAGCATATGGCTAGCACCGTGAATGGCCTGCCCATGAGCATTCTTAGTACAAGGTTTAGATCCCATGCTGCTGTTGGGTCCTCAAGTGATGGAAACATGTTTTGTAGACCTCATAGGAATCTTTTGACAGCTGGGTGAGTAAAGACCAAGTGTGATTGAAGTAGGGTGTGGAGGGCTGAGATGGAGGCAAAATGTCCCCTTATAGAGCTCAGGGAGAGGCCTGCATTGTGCAGGTCTAGTAGATACTGCGGTATCTGTGATATCTGCGTTTGGGCTGGCTCACAGTTGTGGGTCGAGCACCAAGTTGTGAAATGCTTCCATTTCTGTATGTATGTTTTCCTCTTTGTAGGTCTCCTGGAATTTGTGAGGATGTGTTGCACTGGTTCCAGGAGGGTCTGCTCCATGCTGTTTAGCCAGCTAACATCCATAATTGGAGATGCAGTGTGTGTACGTCAGGATGGTGAACATGACCATTGCGTGAGCAGAGCTTGGACTGGTGGGAAGCGATTCAGTGGTCAGATGCTCATCTGCAAGAGATATGGACACCACATTTGTCTGGGCCAGCTGGGTGCTATGAGGATTACTCTGGCCCAGTCCTGTTTGATTTTGAGGATTACCCATCAGTGGAAACGGGGGGGGGGAGGGGGAAGGGAGCGTAGTACAGAGCTGCATTCCACATTATGGCAAAGGCATCCCCTAGGGAGTAGAGGCCCATGCCCGCTCTGGAGCAATAGTGTGGGCAACAAGCATTGTTGTGTGTGGTGAATAGGCCCAGTGTTGGGAACCCCATTTCTTAAAGAGGAAAGTCAAAATTGATGGGTTTATTTCCCATTCGTAATTTTGTGGAAATTGCCTGCTTAGGCTGTCCACTAGTATATTGTCCTTGCCGGGGAGGTAAGTTGCGACCAGGCGTATGTTCCATAGGATGCGCCACTCCTGTAAGTGGACTGTTCTGTGGTGCCCGTTACTAGACAATCATCAAGGTAAGAGAATACAGTGATGCCCCTTTTCCATAAGTGGGCGGCAGTAACTACTGCCAGAACCTTTGAGAACACTCGTGGGGCTGTTGAGAGTCCGAAAGGTAGCACTCTGTACTGAAAGTATTTGTCCTTTATCTTGAAATGAAGAAAGCATGCTATGTGAAAACAGACATCCTGGAGATCAAGGGTGGACAACCATGCTCCCTTTTCCAAGGCCAGAATATTCGCAGCGAGGGTCACCATCTTGAACCGTTGGCAGCGTACAAAGCGATTGAGCCTTTGAAGTTCCAATACAGGCCTCCACCCTCCTGATTTCTTGGTGGTAAGGAAATAATGAGAGTAGACCCCTCCCACTGCTGCCCCTGTGGTACCTCTTCTATGGAACCTAGCCTAGGGAGGTGTTCTGCCTCTTGTACAAGCACATGTTCACGAGAGGGGTCCCTGAAGAGAGACGACCAAGGGGGGTTGGAGGGGATAACTAAAAACGGGATGCAGTAACCAGTTTTTATGATTCCCAGCACTCGCCTGTCGGTGGTGATGGTACACCAGGCTAGACAGAATGCAGCTATAGTCTGCTGCCAAATTTTGTGGAGGGTTTGAATTGCTGCTGTGGAAATGGTGGGGTTGTCTGGCCCTCGACCAAGACTTCAAAATGCTTGTCAAGATGTTGATGGCTACTGAGATGTCAACTGTTCAGAGCCTTGCCTGCGCCTGTTTTGGCATGGTCAACATCTACTGTCATAACGACATTGCCATTAATTAAAGAGTGTGGATCTGTACCTCTGTGTGAATGGTCTGCCCTGATTTCTCTCTGTAACAGGTGTGTGGATGCCAAGAGTCTTTAATGTGACTTGTGAGTCCTTTAAGGTGTGTAAGAAGGCATTTGTGGATTCACTGGCAGCTTCTTGCGCAAGAACATCTTGTGCAAGTGTTCTTGTGCAAGAAGTCTTGCGCAAGAAAATGTCCACACTGCCATTGCAAAAGCCGAGCTGTGCTTTTGCGCAAGAGTGCCCATGGCAGTGTGGACGCTCTCTTGCGCAAGAAAGCTCTGATGGCCATTTTAGCCATAGGGCTTTCTTGCGCAAGAAATCCCTGCCGAGCGTCCACGCTGCCCTCTTGCGCAAGAGCTCCTGCGTAAGAGGGCTTACGCCTGTTAAAAAAGAGCGTAGCTCTTGCGCAAAGAGCCCTCTCTTACCATGCTGTACTGTAAATTTCCTTGCGCAAGAGCGGGCGGGCAGTGTGGACGCTCTGCAGATTCTTGCGCAACGGCCGTATTTGCACAAGAAGCCGCAAGTGTAGACATAGCCTTGGTGTCCTCAAACAGCAAGTCCTCAACCGTTACTTGGACCTCTCTCAGGAATCCTGAGAGCTGAAGCCAAGATGCTCACCTCATCACTACTGCAGAGGCCAAGGAACTGGCTGCCATGTCAGCAGAATACAGCACGGCCTGTAAGGCTATCCAAGAAATTAGTACCCCTTCATTTAAATGTGACTTGAATTGATCCCTTTTGTTATCTGGGAGGGATTCAATGAAGATGGCTAATAAAATAAACAACGGTTACCACAAAAGTTAACTATCTACAGAATGTAATTTAAGATGAGGTAAAGAGGGTGACTACTGAGATGCGACCGAAGCCAGCAATGGTTGAGAAGGAGCTGAGGACGGCCAGCTGCGCATGAGTAGCCGCCGCCTCAGATCTCTCACAGCGACACTCCACGTGTGCAGCAGACTATGGCTGCTATCACAAAGCTCCAATCAGAGGTGCAGCAGCACTGGCGCACCTAAGGCAGAACACCCATGGGGAAACTCCTTGAAGAAGAAAAATTAAGTTATCTAAAAAGAATTATATAAAACATACCCTCTGAGATGTTATAAAATGCTGTGCTGAGTTGTAAATTAACATGTTTTAGTGATCAGATCTGCACCATTATTTAAGAAATATGTGAAGTAGTATGGAGCAGAAAAATTAATTTAAATTGATGATTTTTTTCTTGGTGATTTAAATAAATCCACCCTGTCCTTGATTAACTTCACATCACAATACCAATAGCCACTGAACCAAAATTCAAACCAGCAGCATCTATCACAGCTTGAAGAAAGCTTTTAACAATAAACTGCCTTTCTTTACAAGTAAGGGTGTTAAGTCTCGAATAACTGACTCATCGAATAGTCAATCCATTTTGCATTGACAATTCCATTAGTCAGTAGGGTGCCTCCACCTTTGAAGTGTAGCAACAACCCCAGAGCTGGTGCTACACTTCAAAGGCAAAAGTGCCACGTGGAGCCCGGGGTCACCACCCCACCCCCCTGCTGACTCTGGGCTCCATGCAGCGCTGCCGCTTTGAAACGCCGTGAGGAGCCTGACACCAGACTCCCCATGGCGATTCAAAGCAGCCTGGGGTCTTGCCCCATGCTTCAAGCGGCACTGCCGCTTTGAAGTACCCTCCGCTCTCTCTCCTCCCCCCCCCCCACCTTGCTGCCTCTATCTGATTGAGGCAGCAAGGGGGGGAAGCAACTAATCAACTATCCTGTTGACTATCCGATAAGCATTTGCTTATCGGATAGTCAACTAGTCCTTCACATCTCTATTTACAAGTAGCTTTAAACTCATCTCTACTACTGAAAGGTAAAACTTGTTATTAAACTTTGACCATCTATTACATGGCAGTCATATTTAGTTAACATGACTTGATAATTTGCTATCCTGGCCTGTAAAGATACTAAAGGGTGAAATTACTTTCCAAAAAGACACAGTCTCTTCAATTCTCTATTCTTAGAGGTAGAGCTCCCAAATTGCCTTGACAGCTCATTGGCTGCAGCAACAACTAGCAACAATGGAGCCACAGGAGTATAAACATACTCAAGTCCTTTAGATCACAGCTGATGGCCACAATCAACATGTTTGCTGGTAGCTGAAATGGAAGCCGGGGTAGTTAAAAAACTCATGACTAGATCCCATAAACGGTGGGAGAACTTGTCCCTGAAATTGAAGAATTGGAGGCCATAAGGATCAATATGGATAAGGCTGTGGACCACATGGAAAAGATTGGTCAGTTTGGAAGGAACTAAGGAGCACAGTGAGAATGAGCATCCTCAGGTCTGTTACGAGGCTCTTTTCCAGATGCCTTGCTAGACTTATTTTCTTTCCATACATGAGATCTCCTTTTTGAGGAAGGACGCCTGTCAGAATTTGCATAGGAGTCAAGAGTTTTGGCCTCTCATGTAAAAGGGAGTGGAGGGTTAGGTGGGACTCAAATCCTTAAGTGTATTGATGTGCTGATGCAAAGATATTTTCACTAGCATTATCCTTCATTTTTATTCAGGAGGGGATCTGTCCGGCAATGAGACCAGGGAAACCTCCAGGAGTGGTGACAGAGGTTAGAAGCAATATCAAGGTCTGAGGAAGATAAAATGCAGCATGGCATCCCTAGTCTAGGGACGATGGCATAGTGAATGTGGGCACTGACAACCATGGAACTGCTCGACAAATGCCCTGGATTGAGACATGAGCCGCTGCTTGAAGAGGCCTGCACCCCAGCCAAATGGGCTCTCATAGTCAGTGGTGCTGATGGAACACCCTGAAGTGCAGAGGCACAAAGTGATCCAGTTTGAAATTCTCTGGGTGGAGACAAGTAGGCCCCTCATTAGTTCTGCCACAGAAATGAATAGTTGGGTAGATTTTCAGGATGGCTTAGTCTGGTCTACATAAAAGGCCAGGGCCGTCCTCACATCTAATGTGTAGAGGTGTCTTTCCTCACTCAGGGTACAGACAGACTACAAGTTTTTGTCGGAAAAAACAAAAACTTGTAGTCTAGACTGGGCCAAATGTCGGGAAAAACCCCTCTTTCAGAAGCCCCCTTCTTCCTCGTAGAATGAAGAATACAGGGGCTTCCGAAAAAGCGTGTTTGCACTTCCACAAAAAAAAGTGGAAGACCAAACATGTTCCCTGGACATGGTGGAGTTTTTTCAGGATACCTCTGCTATCCCACAACCCCCCTCGTCCCCTGCAGTCTAGCTGTACCCTCAATGTGTAGGGCTGACCCCACCGTGGAGAGTAAGACTGGGTATTAGGGATGTAATAGTGTAGTTTATTAAACAATTAGCAAAAGGAGCTTTAGGGGGTAGCCGAGTTAGTCTGTTACAGAAAAAAACAACAAGTGGTCTGGTAGCACTTTATAGACTAACAAAACATGTAGATGGTATCACGAGCTTTCGTGGGCACAGCCCACTTCTTCAGATGACCGGAGTTATGAGTAGGGGGATATGAAAAATCTAAATAAATAGGAGAAGGAAAGGGGGGCGGGGGGAGAGAAATGATGCTCTGTCTCCTACCCCCCTTCCTGTATTTTCTTTAAGTATCTGGACAATGGGTGCTAAACCTAAGCAGATAAAGATCAAAAGTTTATCATTAATGCTAAAGACTACATGCATTTTCCCCCCTCCAACCCTTGCCAGTAAATTGTTTAGCAGGCTGCCCCCCCCCCCAAACCGGGGGGACCACAGAATAGTCAAATAACCTATAAGAATTCATGAGTTAATCAACTATTCAATTAACTGATATTAACATCCCTAGCAGGTACGGCTGAACCATAAGGACAAGATCCAGGAAGGCCATGCATGGCAGTTCTGAGGTCAACGCACAAGGCTCGGAGACCTGTCTGGCCGATGTTATAACCACGAGGAAGGCTGCTTTCCAGAACAAGTGGAATGAGGAGCATGTGGTCAGAGGCTTCAAGGGCAACCCCATGAGCCTGGACAGGATCAAGTTCAGATCCCACTGGGGAAACAGAGCTCTGATCTGAGAGAAGAGTAACTCCAGACCCTGGAAAAATCTGCCTATCATGTTATAGGAGAAGACATGTGACCTTGGACAGGAGGAATGAAAGGTGGAAATAGCCAACAGATGCTCCTTGAGTGAGGAATGTATTAGACCCAGATTCTTTGGGTGGAATCCAGGACTGATTGGAACAGTGCATCAGATGGGAGGATGCCACAAGCAACCACACAATTGTTCATTTTGCCAGGTAGGTCTGATGGGTCAGCAGTTTTCTGCTCTTGAGAAGGACCTGGCAGATGGTCTCTGAACAGGTCTGTTCTTCAGGGTTCAGCCATGCAGCATTCACACTGGGAGGTGGAAGAATACAAGATTGGGGTGCAGGAGGCAAGCCATGGTCTGGGGACAGCAGGTCCAGGCAATCTGGCAATGGCCACAAGAGGGAGCACTGCCAGGCTTACCACGATCCCAAACCCATGTTGCCAGGGCCATGCAGGAGTGATCATAATGAGCCTTGTCCCATTTGATCTTCTGCATGACCTTGTTGATGAGTGGGACTGGGAAACACGTATAGCAGTTCTTCCACCCATGACAAGAGAAAGAGGTCCGATAGGGATCGCATGCTCACAGGCCCTGTCGGAGCAAAAATGGGGATATCGGTGGTTCTGCCTGGCTGCAAACAGATCACTTCTGGAATATCATGTGGGCAACCTCGAAGTGCAGCGTAAAACAGTTACCTACCTTTCATAACTGTTGTTTTTCAAGATGTGTTGCTCATGTCTATTCCATTTAGGTGGGTGCAGGCCGCATTCAAGAGTGTGGAAAAGTTTTTCCCCACAGGCTGTCAAGGGAGCCTCCTGAAATACTTCTCCATGGTGGTGCATATATATCCTTTTTGGTCGTCTGCCCTCTCGGTTCCTTCTTGCCAGAACACTGACTAAGGGGAAGTGGGCGAGATTTGGAATGGACATGAGCAACACATTTTAAAGAAAGTAGCCCAATGTCTGAGCGTCTGTAACGCTGAAATGCTGGCTGTTCCCTCTGGGCGGCGCGGTTGCCTGAAATGCTGACTGTTCCCTCTGGGCGGCCCGTGCTGCATGGGGAGTGCAGGGCCCAAACAGCTGTTTGGGCTCCACGGTCCCGAGTGAGAGGCAGGAGGGGGAGGAGAAGAGAAAGAGAGAGACAGAGAGAGAGGCAAGAGGCGGAGGCAGTAGGAGGAGGAGGAGAAACGGAGCAAGAGACCGGAGGCTCAGGAGAGAAGACCGAGGTGGAGGAGACACCTGAAAATCCCATCTTATGACGGGCTAATTGGCTAGTTTTAAAGAACAGTTATGAAACGTAAGTGACAATTTTTTCTTCAAATGATTGCTCATGCCCATTCCATTTAGATGAATTGCAAGACGGATGATGGGAGGCTGGGGCTAGAAAAATACGGCCTGGGGGCCAGATCCGGCCCACAGACCATCCTGCCAGGACCCTCAGGTATGTAGCTGCCACGGTTTAAAGCTCAGTCCACGTGTCTCTCTGCTCTGCAAGAAGGGGGAAGCCTCCTGTGATCTCCCCACCCTCAGCCCAATCCTCAGCTCCTAGTGGCCAGAAAAAGCTGGCCAATAGGAACTGACCCCAGCCAATCTCTCAGCTCCTATTGGCTGGAAACAACCAGCCAACAAGATCTGAGAAATTGGCCTGGAGGATGGGTGCAGTGCAAGTCTCTTCCTGTCCCAGAGCTAAGAGCCACGTGGAGAGAACAAGCCTGCAGTTTAAAGTAATCTTGGACTACAGCAGGCAGGGAGCCCAGCCTGCCTTGGGTGTGCTACAGGACTGCTGGCTTAGGTAAGCACCTCCCAGCCAGAACCTGCCTCTGGAACCCCAGCCCCTCCTACACCCCAACTCCCTCCCCCAGGTCACTGTCCAAACCCTCTGGCGCCTCCTTGCCCTGGGTCACAACTCCTTCCCAGACCCTGCACCCCCTCCTAACACCCCTCTCCCAGGCCAGAATCCTTTCTTGCACCCAAACACCCTCCTAGACCCTGCACCCCATTCCCCTGCTCCAAGTCACCACCTACACCCTCTGTAGTCTGCACCCCCTTTTCCCTCCCTCACAGGTCACAGCTCCCTCCCAGACTTTGCACCCCCTCCTAGTGCCCCTCTCCCAGGCCAGAATCCTCTCCTGCACCCATACCCTCCCCCCGACCTCTATCCCAGGTCACAGCCTCCTCCTTTGCCCAAACTTCCTCTCAGACCTCACACTGTCTCCTGCACCCCAGTCCCTTACCCCGTGTGCCATTCTGTGGCCAACCTCTCTCCTATATCCTGCACATCCTCCACAGAAAAGTACAGCCCTTACCCACTTTTCAAAATCTTGAAGTCCCCCCCCCCCCCGCCAAAAATTACTGCCCACCTGGTCTAGATGAAAATGGACTGCAACACAGCTCTGCCAAAGGCTGCATCCTCCTACTCTGTTAGGAAACAGCATAATAATTTGTGTATGGATGGATGACCCTGCAAATATCATGGGTACTTATGCTACGAAAGCAGCTGAAAAGGCTTTGGCTCTGGTGGAATGGGCCTTAAGTACTGGGCCGACATCTTTGCAAGATCACAGCAAGCCTTAATACATGACATAATCCACATTGATATATGCTGGGCTGACACAGGCAGGCCCTTCATCCTTTCAGCCATGGAGATGAAGAGCTGGAGGGATCTGTGGAATGGCTTTGTTTGCTCTAAATAAAAAGCTAAAGAATGTCTCATCCAGGGAATGGAGTATAGGTTGTGTCGCTGGTGTGCAGTTTAGGAAAGAAAGCTGTGAGGAAGATATCCTTGTTGACATGAAAGTGTGATGCTACCTTAGGTAGGAATGCTGGATGTGGGAGCAGTTTCAACTTGTCCTTAAAGACAACAGTGTAAAGGGGCTGCAAGGTTAGCACTCAAAGCTCCAACATCCATCTAACTGAGGTAATGGCCACCAGGAAAGTTGTTTTCCAGGAAAGATGTAAAAGGGAGCAAGTTGCTCCCTCAAACAGTGGGCCCATGAGTCGTGTGAGAAGTAGGTTCAGGACCCCGAGTGGGAGAGTATGGCGTACATGTGGGAACAGACTATCCAGGCCTTAAGGAAACAGTGTACAAGAGGGTTGACAAAGACTGACTTCCCCATGCCCTTTGGCGGAAGGCAGAAATGGCTGCCAGGTGAACCCTGACTAAAGATGTGGCCAGACCCTGCATACTCAGAGTTAATAGCTAGTCCAAGATGAGAGGAATCGGAGCCTGTAGTGGGGTCATTCCCTTCTGCAGGGACCAAATGGAGAAGCGTTTCCATTTCGCCATGTAAGTGGCCCTACTAAAGGGTTTTCTACTGCTCAGTAACACTTCTGGCACAGACTCCGAACATAGGCATTCCATGCCTGTCAGCCATGGAGCTTCCAACCCATTAGGTGGAGGGGCTCATCAGATGAGGTCTGATGCCTCTAACAGTAGTTCACTGGTGGAAGGATAACTCAGGAACAGGATCCCTTGAATATTAAAAAAGTTGCTCCACATCTGAGGTAACTAAACCAGTAATTAAGAATCAGATTCAATTAAGTGAGCTACAGTGGCTTTGCTATGTTCTGATTTCTTGTTCATGTATGAAATCTAATTATTAAAAAAAAAAAACTTCTCTCACACAAAAATTAACCTAGGAAGAGATTGACTAACAAGTCTAAAAGTGTTAAACTATCTATACTAGATGTGAAGTGGTATTTCAAATTATGCTAGTTAACAAGTATTAGTAAGATTAAACACTACACTCCTATCCCTCTCTCTTCCCGAAGTCTAGACATGGCATTAAATCATAAAGCACTTCAACATCCAACTGCCTCAGAAAGCACTACAGGCCACAAGTTTGTCCCGTTAGCAGTTATACAGGATATTAGCATCTCTTGTCTGAAAAGCTCTCCTGAGGAACACATGTCCCTGTGTAGACAGTGCTAGGTCAACAGAAGAATTCTTCCACCAACCTAGCTACCCTCTGTTAGGAAGGATTATTTACATCAACAGGATAACCCCTCCATACAGTGTATGGAGTGTCTACTCTGGAGTGCTACAATCGTGCAGTTGCAGCTTTGCCTCTGTAGCATTTTACGTGTAGACAAGACCTAAAGATTTTTTTTTAAATTAGACCATTGGAGGAGGGAAAATGATGAAAACCCAGAAATTCTCACAACTTGAGAGATATTGTCCAAATCCCCCCTACTTTCCCAGTTCCCACATTTTTTTCGGTCTGAAATTTCTAGAAGCCCTAAGGCAGGTTTATGAAAAGCTAGCCACAACCTCAGCTATGAAACAACTTCCCTACAGTTCTGGCCAAAGACTCACCAGTGCAGGCCACTGTGCAAGTGATGCCTGTGTTCCCTGAAGTAGACCTGGATCACTCCGAGGAGCCCATACCAGTGACCCTTCCAGCAGCAACACTATGACTTCTTCAGCATGAACTTTCACCCAAGCGTGTTGCTTCCAGTTGCAGCCATCAAACTCCACAAAGATCTGCAAGAAATTCCAACAACAGATTTAACAGGGTTCTGACACTGCGGGATTTCTGCCCATCTACAATCCCACATAGACAAAGACTTCAAGTTTAATCAGGAAAATTATACCTCCCACCCAGACCCTGCATCCCAGCAGCCCCTTCCAGCACAATCAATAGGGATGGAATAATATAGCTGGTTAAATGATTAACGAATTAGGGATGTGAACGACTAGTTGAGTAGTCAACTATCGGATAAGCAAATGCTTATCGGAGAGTCAACACACTAGTTGACTAGCAGTTCTCACCCCCCACTTGCTGTCTCTATCAGAAAGAGGAGAGGGTGCTTCAAAGTGGTAGTGCTGGGTGGAGCCAGACCCCAGGCTCCACATGGCGCTGCCACTTTGAAATATCACATGCAGCCCGGGGCCAGCTGGAGAGTCCACAGGCTGCACACGGCATTTCAAAGTGACAGCACCGCGTGGAGCCCAGGGCTGATCCCGGACTCCACGGGGCGCTGCCGTGTTGAAATGCTGTGAGGAGCCTGACGCCGGGCTCCCCGCAGCGTTTCAAAGCAGTAGCACCGCACTGAGCCCGGGGTAAGCGGGGGAGTCCCCAGCTGACCCTGGGCTCCGCTGGGCACTGCCACTTTGAAATGCCCACATCTCTGAAAGTTAACTGTTTAAACGAATACACTAACAGTTCTCTACTAGGCACCATCTTTCCCAAGACCAAGAAGAGGCCACCATTTGGATGGGCAAGGTGGAAATAAGAGATTTTCAAAATTCTATCCAGACTAAATTCTCTCAATGAAAGGGGAATGAGATTCCAGTGGAACATCTGACTCACTGGAAGATAAAAAAAGAACTGGACCCATTTTATATCAGCAGTACCATCAGTACTGTATTGGGAAGCTGCAGTTAGCCAATGGAATGGGAGATAAGCTTCTCTCAAGGGTCAGAATCTCCCTGCTGAGGGTCAGTCCCAAAAACAGGGCAGACTGCAGGTCCAGAAGATTGCCTCTCTCCTCTGTAGGATGTTAGAGCCTAAGACGACATTTTCATTGCCGTGTACCTTCAGAGGCAGCGTAATGGTAGTTGGTGGTGCTCTCTGGCTGTCGAAGTAAAATCTCTGAGTGTATAACACCAGTACTGACAGTTCAATCTTTTGGCTCTCAGTGCTTTGTTTTAGTTGGTACAGAGAGTGGTGGCAATGACACTTGGAGCAGTGCTGTAGCAGCCTTCGTCTTCTGGGCCTTTTGATCAGTCGTAAGACTTAGGAGTCCCAAGTCCTGAGTGCAAAGACTCACCCAATGTAGACAGGACTGGAGAGAGATCCCTTCTCTTAGAAGATCTAGGAGGAAGCTTACTTTTATGTTTCTGAGTGCCAAGCAGTACCCACTCCTGAGTCAGGCATTGAGGTCCTTCAAAGCCAGAGTTCTTGCACCTGATACGTTCATACAGGAAAATAGGGATGCAAAATCCCGAATAATCAGTTAACCAGTTAAACATTAGGACAACCTAATCTTTAACTGGTTAACCCGCTAAGCAGGATCCTGGCCCCAGTGCCAGGCAGCTGCCAGCTAGTCAGAGCAGGCCCTACTTGCAGTCTGCCACAGGACAGGAAGCTGCTCCAGCCCCTACCAAATAATCATTCATATCCCTAATGGAAAAGCAGCAGCACATATTGCAAGTAGTGGAGATGTGAGCTTCTTCAAAGAAAGCAGTCATCGATGACCAAAAAGGAGCAGGGACAGGAGGCACAATTCTTAAGCCCAAGCACCTATGCATAAATCTAAATCCCACTAAGAGACCAAACAATTCTCTAGATCTCAGCCAGGAGTAGAGACAGTTTGACCATTTTTTCAAAGAGGAAGGACATAATAGAGAACAGAAGCATTCCTTAATGAATCCATCAATAAGGATGGTGGCTGACAGTGTGAAGTACACACCTGCCTTCTCATACTTCTGTCTCCAGCTGCTTCTGTGGAGTATGCGCAGCCTCCTCTAGAAACCCCTCCAATGGGACATACTGAGGCTAGTGGAGTCCACAAAACTGTAATCTTTATCAGACCCTGAAACCCCTCAGAGCAGTGTTTCCCAATTTTATTTGGCCACGGAACCCTTTTCAGCTTAAAAGAATGTCAAGGAACCCCAAGGGTTGCCAGGGTAAAATTTATCAACCAAAAAAGAAAAAAACCCCCACCAGAATTGGTCAAGCAAAAAAAATTAAAAAAAAAAAAAAAGCTGCAAAAATAGACTCTGTCTCTTTAAGAGGGGGCGGGGGAGTGCCACATTCTTGCAGAACCCCAGGGTTCCGCAGAGCACCAATTAGGAAACACTGCCTCAGAGAACATGTACCTGCATTTCCTCAAGAAACACTGGCAGCCAGTATTCATCCCCTTCTGAGGGGAGGAAGGGGGCAGGGCCAAAAGTACTGTGGGTAGTGTTCATTATGCACAAGTTATTTTTACTAAACAGCTATGTTGAGCACAAAACACTATGTCAACATTTTCTAATAGAATTGCAGAAATAAAATTGCCAGTGATTTATATGTTGTCGCTATTTACTGTTACTTAAATGTTTTCCTTTCACAAAGAATCTTCTAACTCTTAGGGTTAATAAAGTGTAAAAGTGTTTCCCCTCTCTCCTGTGTATGGTCACCTTCCTTTCTGAGTCCCACACAGAAAACAGTAAAGCACAGAACTGATGTCTTTCTCTATTAAAATATTTGACCACGTAGGCAAAAAAAACCCACACTTATACATGCACACAGACCAAGCACATCTGGGCAATCAGGCAGCACCTGCCAGTTCACTGTAATGAAACTACTGTCACTGAGAAAAGGAGAGAATGCTAAAGGCAGAAGTGGCATTGAATATTTTGTCAGAATATTCTGTGTAATATTTCATAATTAACTTTGGTTAACCTTATGGGTATTTTGACAGGGTGGACTAGGCCCTGAGGCACTCTGCTGGAGGCTTTGTGGTCCTGAAACACCCTGCCCCAGGAAAGAACAGTAGAGAGGTCCTACAAGCTGCCTATAGCAGTGTTTCCCAACCAGTGGTACGAGTATCCTTAGGCGTACTCGAGAGGAGTCTGGGGGGTACGTCAACACAACTGAAATTTGGAGAAAACTGAATTTTTGTTGTTAAGTTTTACAGCGCTTTATTATTTTTGTACTTTTTACACCCAAAAATTTCATCACCCACCCGGCTACGATTAAGTTGTTTAAACAAATGTGTTGCAATGGTAGAAAAAAAATTGTGTGTGTCTGAACACTGTAGTAGTGGGGGTACTTTTTTTTAAGGAGTACTTTATAAAAAAAGGGTGAGAAACATTGGCCTACAGCAGCAGTGTCAGAGACACCCAGGCAAGACCCAGCAGCCTAGCATAAGAAGCGCTGCTCAGCCAGAGGGAATGCATTTCCTTGCTAGCGCTAGAGGAGAGCAGACAGTGCCCCAGGCTAGCTGCTGGGACACCACCCAGGACAGGCCCAGAGGTAAGGCTGAAGAATGTGCTGGACACATAAGGAAGTGGCCCAGGGAATTTTAGTAGCACCATACCTATTTAAAGGAATATTGCAGGCAGCTGCTGTTTACTGGATCCTGGGCTGAGCGGAGAGATGGACCTAAGTTTACCCCCAATATCCCACTAGAGACCGGGGAAAGTGACCTGGATCATCAGGAACCCCAGTAAAGGGAAATGAAGAGCTGGGGCTAGAAAGGCCTTCAGAGGGTAAAACATTGCCTCCCTTCGGGCGCCACTCTAGTCCAGAGCGGGGACAAATAGACACATTACAGAGGGCAATGAGAAGGGATCTGCACAAACAGACTCGGCCAGAGGGATAAGTCACAGAAGAACCACCACAAAGACAGACAGCGCAGGTGCACGCACTCAACCAGGGGGTACTCATGGCAGGTGAGTGCACCCCTTTACAGGATTCATTTAAAAAAGGGACAGCTAAGGGGAAATTTGTACTCATCTGCAACTAAAGGTAGTAAGTACCCACGAGTCAAGTAAGGTTTTTGTTTGTTCTGAAGGTGGAAATTCAAAGGCAAATTATTTTCAATTACTAGGGCAGCTTTAACAGCCATTTCCAAGTTGAAGTCTGTGTGTGGGGAAGAAACAAACTTATATTCTAAAGTCTCTCTCCTCCTCAAATATATAGGAATAGCTAAATTTATTTATTTATTAATTTATAATATTAAGGTGTGACCGTCAAATGTATTCAGTTTAAATACATGCTAAGTTTACAGGTCTACACTTTACTGCACAGAGCTATCTAGGTTATACATTTTTTATATTTTTTATTTAAAAATATTCACCTCCTGATGTTGAAAGACCTACATAACCAGAATGACTATACAGTGAAACTGTCTACACACAAAGTACTATGCAAAAAGACAAAGTTAATAAATTGAAAAAAGAGAAAAATAACTCTTCATACCCACCTTCATTTACACCCCAAGTTAAGGGAGTTCTCGGGGGGTCGGGGGGGGGGGGATTGTTAAGTTATCAGTTCCCAAGCACTGGTCCATGTGCCACTTAGCCATGGGCCACTGAGCAGCGTTTGGTAGTGGTCTACAGAAGATAACTGATCACACAGTAACCACACTCCTTGTTTCTGCCTGCTCAGGTATATTTAAAAAACAAAATGATTGCAACCCCACTGAACCTGAGCTGTTGGGCAAGGGCAGAAACTGGTGGACAGAGTCAGATGTTTATCGGATTCTCTTTTTCAGTCAGAGCTGCAAAACACTCCCCACATTCCCATCACACACCAGAGCCTAGGGGGAGCCCAGGCTAGTAGATTTTGTGTGCTCCAGCTTCGTCGTGGGGCAGCAGGGGGGATGGAGCACCAGTGCGGGCTACCCAATGTGGAAAGGAGCCCTGAGCCTTGGGGGCCGCATTCAGGCAAGCTGGCGTGCCACATCCAACCCCCAGGCATGAGGTCCCCACCCCACCCTAAACACAGAAGAAATCAAACAGGATTTCTTTGCTCAGTTCCAAAACCTTTTTTCACTCAGCATGTATATCAAAAAGCATCTCAGGACTACATTCCCAGTGTTTGTTCTGAGTGCATCGTTGGCTTTTATTGCTCCCAGCTCTGTGCTGGTTTGTGATATTTCCATCCCTCTTATATTTACCTCTACTCAAACAATAGCCAGCAAAAACCTGCTTATCCACATATTCCCCCATTTTATGCCTGTTTCTGGGTGGAGGTTTCTATTGTTCCAGCTTTCTGATCCCATGTAAAGAAGCTATTAAGCTTCTCAATCTCAGGCCTAATCTACACCTAAAATGTAAGTCAGCCTAGCTCAGTGTTTTACAACCTGGGGGTCCACAGACTATGTCGAAGAGACATGCAATAGGTTGTCATTAAGTAAAACAGTTTTCAACCTGGGGATCTGCAAACTATGTCTAACATTTCCAAAGCGGTCTGCCACTCTGAATTTTTTTAAGGGCTCTGAAAATTAAAGGTGAAAACCACTAATCTACCTACATCAGCAGTCTCCAACCTTTTTACACCCAAGATCACTTTTTAAAAGTCAGGGCAAGACAAGACCTACCCCATCCCTTCCCCAAGACCCCCACCCCTTCCAGGGTTAGTGTATTCTGTGGGCCCCCCTAGACTCAGAGGTAGGGCCAAAAATGAGGGATCCAGTGTGCAGGACAGAGCTGCCAGTGAGTGGAATAGGGATGGGGGTGCAGAATCTGGGTGGGAAGTAGGCTACAGGAGCAAGCTGGGGGTAGGTGTCTGGCCAGGAGGGAGGGTCAGGAGCAGGGTACTGGATGGTGTCTGGCTAGGGGGGCAGGATGCTGGTGGGGGGGGTCTGGCCAGGGGAGAGGGGGAAGAGCAGATCGGACAGTACTTCAGGGGTCTCCAGGGATGAGGATCACTCAGGCAGGATTTGCAGGCAGCACTGGAAGAAGCGTATGTGTGGCTCCTTCAAGAAATCCAGTCACTCCGGATCCTGCACCCCCATCTTAACTACCGTCCTCCCCGGAGAAGGAAGAGAAGGGGTGAGAGGTGCAGGCTCTGGGAGGGAATTTGAGTGCAGGAGGAGGAGAAGAAGGGGATGCTGGCTCAGGGACGGAGCTCCAGGCTGGAGAGTGTTGGGGTCAGGTGGAGGGTTGTGGTGCTGAGCAAGCAGCAGACTTGTGGATATGTGGGTGCAGGAGTTTGGGTTGGAGTATATGAGGGGCTCAGGGCGGGGAGGGGGGTTCCCTCCCCTCTCCACAACAGTGCACACACTTCCTGAGAAGCCAGATCTGGCATGGAACCTCGGGACTTCCCCCGCTCCCCTCCCCCACGCTGCAGGAAGCTGGAGCTAGCTCCATTTTTGTGAGGGGTGGGAGGCTGTAGCGCCAGTGCGGGCTCCTCATTGTGGGTGGTGGGGAGCAAAGGAGGGGCTGGGAACACTGCCTCATGATCAACTGGCAGTCCCCCCCCACCCCAAAATCGACCAGCCAATCACGATCAAGTGATTGGTGATCACTGACCTACATCATTCAGGGCTGTGCAAAATTTTGCACCTTAAGCACCACAATTCAATCATCCCAACATCCAAGGGTAAACTTACCTAGGTTGATGGAAGGATTATTCTGACAATAGCTACTAGGGATGTAAAATCTCATTTAACGGTTTAACTTGTTAACTGATTAAAGGGATGAGGGCAGAGGGTCATTCCAGCCCAGCTAGTTGAAGCAGCTCCCTACCCACTGTGGGGCTGGAGCAGCCTCTTACCTGTGGTCCTCCCCACCGCGGACAGAAGCTGCTCCAGATACCGGAGCAGCCTCTGCCTGCAGGGTGCCTGGGGTCACCACAAATAACCAGAGCAGCCCTATTCGCAGCCCTGAAGCAGCCCCCTGCCCGCAAGAGGTGAGGAACTACTCCAGCCCCCACCAGTTAACCTTAACCAATAAGCCTCATATCTACACAGGAAGAACGTACCTAGGAGCGAGCAATAATTTTTGATGGGGGCCACTAAGAATCTGGTCAGTGGTCAAGGACCTCAGTCTTTCATGATCTTATCAGAGGAGGTGCAGGGTCTGGATGGAGGTTACATGCAGAAGGGAGCTCAGGATAGGGGAATGAGATATAGGAAGCAGTATGAGCTCTGGAAAGGAGTTCGGATGAAGGAGGGAATTGTGACCTGGAGCAGGGGATTGGGGTGCAGGGTCTCAGAGGGGATATGGGTGCAGAAGTGGGGGTACAGAGGTTTTTGGGTTGTGGGGCAGAATGTTGGTGGGTGGGAGGGGCTGGAGTGCTAGAGGCAGGCTCTGGACAGAAGGCATTTACTTCCCTGCCTCCCTTACACCAGTCATAACGGCAGGCTGCAGGAGCCATGTGCTACTTTGAGTGCTGCTGCAAGTGGGGAAACCAGCCAATAGGAGATGCGAGATTGTGCTGGAGGCAGGGGTAGCACGCAATGCCTTGCTTCCTGCTGGTTCATGGCAATGCTCAGAGAAGCACATGGCCCCTGCCCCTGGTTGCTCTGAGCACCATGCAGGGGCAAGGCAGACAGGGAGCCTGCCTGAGGTTCCTGGCTGGGCTGTGGGCTGCATTTTGCCCACCCTAGATCTGCACTATGCATTACAGAAGCACAGCTATAGCACCACAGATGTACTGCTGTAGTGGCTGCAATGTAAACATACCCTTAAATTAATGGTTCTCAACCTGCAAGCCAATGAACACATAACTGCAGCCCATGTGACATGTGGGAAATGGTTATGTTCAATCAATAATACCTCTGATCTCAGCTTTGCCCATCATGCCAACAGAGCTTAAAACAGTCACAACTCTAAACAATCCATCCCAAATAGAAAGAAATTAATTCAAAAAATGATAAATGACGTAATCAACTATTCATATGTTTATGGAGTAAAATGTCAGGATATTTTCTCGGGTTTATTCTTATCCAAATCTCTTTGGAATTTTCTGCTTCTTGATTTTTTCAGCCACCCCGTTACGTCCTTTGAGTTCTTTTGTCAATATTGTCATCAATCCATAAGTACTAGCATCTACATCCAATATGAAAGATGTTTTGAAACAAGGGTAGGTTAGGACAGGAGCAATCACAAGAGCTTTTTTTTAATTCTGAAAAGGCTAAATTACACACCGTTGACAGTGTGGCACGGTGGGCCCTGCCAGGCTGGAGCAGCTCCCCATCCAGAAAAGGTGATGCTTATCATATAACCGGTTACATCCCTACTGCTGACCACTGAAATTGTTTTCCCTTTTTCACAACCGATGCAACAATTGTGCAATATTGGCAAACAACAACTTCAACAAGAGCAGAGCCCTACAAAATGTTGTGCATTTGAATGTGTCTGGAGAGTTAGAGCTAGGGATGTTAAATTTATCACCTCATTGACTAGTCGATAGATTTTCCATTGACTAGTCGATAAGTGGAAGAGCCGCAGCAGGGTTAGCTCCCAACCCCGAAAACTAACCCCACTGCAGCTCTGCCTTTTAAATGTGTTAAGAGCCCGTAGGCTCTTAACATTTAAAAAGCTGGAGCACAATAGGGGACCTGGCACAATCCAGGCCAGCTGATTCTCATCTCATGCCAGGTCCCCCCTGCTGCGTACCAGCCTTAAATGTAAAACGGCTAGAGTGTAGCGGGGAGACCCGGTGTGAGCCAGGAATCAGCTATCCCGGCTCATGCCAAGTCCCCCGCACTGTACTGCTGATTTTTAAATGTATTATGAGCCGGCAGGCCCTCCATATATTTAAAAAGCAGAGGCAGAGCGTCTGGGACTGGGTGCAAGCCAGGAATCAGCTGATTCCCAGCTCACGCCCTGTCCCCACTACTCCTGCCTTTCCTGCCGCCCATAGAGACAGTGCTGGAGGAGAACCAACTTTTAAGCTGGCTCCCCTCAGCACCTGCTTCTGCTCGCCCCCCCTTGCTGCCTCTAATAGAGGCAGCAAGGGTGAGGGAAGAGCAACTAGTTGAGGGACTAGTTGACCATTCGATAAGCTTTTGCTTATCGACTACATCCCTAATTGGAGCTGAACAGAACTTGTCAATTTTTCTTTTTGTTGCCATTAGAAATTTCCCAAGCTCACTGATTGTGTGCCCAAAGTAACTTATGTTTTGGAAACAACTCCTTTCCTTGCCTGCAATTTCAGAAAGACTATTTGCAAAAGTATCAGTTCTCATTCAAAGGTTTTAGCATGCATCAGGATAATATCTACATATAATAAACAGGCCATGAGAAGCATGCCATGTAATACCCTTTTTACTACCCTCTCCAATGTGAGAGGGCCATTATACAAGCCAGAACCCATCACTGTTAATTGCCAGATATCTTGTCCTATGAAAGCAGCCTTTTTCCTGGTAAATGGCTCTACTTGCTAATACCCATTTTTAAAACCCAATGAGGAAAACCAGACTGAACCTACTGTAGTATCCAGGATATCCAATTATGGTAGTTGATAAGAGTCCTTTAAAGTCACTTCATTTTGTTTCAGTAGTTCACATAAATTCTGGTGCTACATTTTTCTTAACCAGAATTATGAATGAAATCCAAGAAATGGTTGAAGATATCAAGAAAGCATATAACTAACATTTCATCTATAGCCTATAAGGCCTCTTCCTTCTTTGCTACTGATAAACTATGAGGTGACTATTGAATGGATTGGTTTCCTCCAGTACCAATCCTGCGTTGGACAGGTTTCAACCATTCACTATCTTTCTGTTGCTGAAAAGGCGCCACAGTATATAGCTGCTGTTCTGATTTCTGCTCCTGGAGGCAGGATCACTCATTCACTGCAAGTTAATTGTTAACCAATTATTTTTTCACCTAGATCACAAGTTAAGGCAATTTCCACAGACCATTTATAAGACACCTTGCCGGGTATTCATTATAATTAACCATAATGAAATCCGAACCCATCCAATCACTATTTATATCTGCTATCAAGACTTCTTGCTTCAATTCCAGGGGTCCTTCTTCCCACAGGTGCACATTCCTCGCACATCATCTCCATTTGAGACCAATTAGGGGATTTGGTTTTGGATCCTCAATTCCCTAGCCTTGTTAGCACGTCTGATCTAGTAACTTATGTTTGAGCCCATGTCCTCTATTCCCATGGATTTCATAGATCAGTTTACACGGTCAAAGCTCCATTACTGTTTAACCAATCAGCCCAAAGCAAACATTGTGGGGTTGATCCCTGTATATCTACACTTTGCCCCTTCAAGTTGGTCTCTCTCTCGTGTCCCAAATTGGGAGAGTGACTTTCACTGGCTAGCCTTATGTTTTCTAACCATTCTTTTTTGTAGCCATTTCTCTCACTCTCACACATTATCTGCCTCCCTAAATCTTTGCTGTGTCACTAAAGGAATTTGTTTGGTTTTATTTCATTTTTAAATGGTCAAAAATGATGCAAACCAGATTAGAATCCCCCTTCCCATCATACCTTTGATAGAGAGCTAAACTTCCAGGCTCATGATGATCAGGTTCCATCTTCACTACAAGCTACTACCTCTTTCAGTACACTACTTCAAGAAAAGAAAGGTATTCTCTGGCAAATTCCACAGCCTCCCAAGTGTCTGATCTTAATCTGCAAATTCAGGTCCAAATCTACATCTGTAAATTGGTACACTGCCAATTTAATCTAGAAATTCTCACGGGTATCTGGATTTGCTAGAAAGACAAACCTCCAAATTCTCTACCAATTCAGGTGGAGTGTCTTAGTTAAGTCCAAAACAGTCTGAAAAGTTACCCCAGTTTTGTGAGATTTCTGTAACTGAGAAACAAAATGGCAGATAAAATTCAAAACTATTACAAAGCAATACACATTGGAAAACATAATCCCCAATTATAGAGCCCAGCACTGTCTGTAAGTTAGCTTTTATCAGTCAAGAAAGATCATGAAGTCATCTGCTCCACGTTCAGCAGGAGTCAAAAAAGCTAACAGAATGTAAGCAACCATTAGGAAAGGCACAGATCATAAGATAGAAAAAATAATGACTCTTTATAAACCTATGGCACACCACATCTTGAATATTATGTGCAGTTCTAGTCACCCAATGCCAAAAATAATAAAATTGGAAAAGTTACAGAGAAGGACAACAAAAATGATCATCAGTGTGGAACAGCTTCCATATGAGAAGAGGTTAAAATGACTGGGACAGTTCAGCTTGGAAAAGAGACGACTAAGGGGATATATGATAGAGGTCTATAAAATGAAAGTGAAAAAGAAAGTGTAGTTAACCCTTCCCATAACACAATTTCACTGGGTGACCCTTAATTCTGATCAGGCAGCAGATTTAAAAGAAAAGGAAGTACTACTTCACACAATGCACCCTCAGCAAGTTCACAGATGACACTAAGCTAAGGGGAGAGATAGATACGCTGGAGAGCAGGGATAGGGTCCAGAGTGACCTAGACAGATTAGAGGATTGGGCCAAAAGAAATCTGATGAGGTTCAACAAGGACAAATGTAGAGTCCTGCACTTGGGACAGAAGAATCCCAAGCATTGTTACAGGCTGGGGATCGAATGGCTAAGTAGCAGTTCTGCAGAAAAAGACCCAGGGATTACAGTGGATGAGAAACTGGAGATGAGTCAACAGTGTGCCCTTGTAGCCAAGAAGGCTAATGGCATATTAGGGTGCATTAGCAGGAACATTGCCAGCAGATCCAGAGAAGTGATTATTCCCCTTTATTCAGCTCTGGTGAGGCCACATCTGGAGTATTGTGACCAGTTCTGGGCCCCCCCACTATAGAAAGGATGTGGACGCATTGGAGAGGGTCCAGTGGAGGGCGACCAAAATGATTAGGGGGCTGGAGCGCATGACCTATGAGGAGAGACGAAGGGATTTGGGTTTGTTTACTCTGCAGAAGAGAAGAGTGAGAGGGGATTTGAGAGCAGCCTTCAACTTCCTGAAGGGAGGTTCCAAAGAGGATGGAGAGAGGCTGTTCTCAGTAGTGACAGATGGCAGAACAAGGAGCAATGGTCTCAAGTTGTGGTGGGAGAGGTCCAGGTTGGATATTAGGAAAAACTATTTCACTAGGAGGGTGGTGAAGCACTGAAATGGGTTCCCTAGGGAGGTGGTGGAATCTCCATCCCTAGAAGTTTTTAAGTCTCAGCTTGACAAAGCCCTGGCTGGGTTGATTTAGTTGGGATTGCTCCTGCCTTAGGCAGGGGGCTGGACTTGATGACCTCCTGAGGTCTCTTCCAGCCCTATGATTCTATTTGTGGAACTCATTGTTGGGGATGTTGTGAGGGCCTTGACTATAATTGGGTTAAAGAATTACATAAATTCATGGAGGACAGGTCAGCAATGGCTCACAAACTCACTCTCAAATAATATGGCTCTGGGGTGAGCATAACCTCCTCCCTTCATTTAAAATGATTGCAAGAAATAATTAAATTCCTTTATGGAACCAAAAAGCTGAAATAATAGCAAATCTGCACCAAAAACATAGGCAGGGGTAACTGCCCAAAACAAAAGCACATGCAGAGCACATCTGTGGAGGGCTTTTGATTGCTACTGTTTGAGCAGAGGTATGTCTGACAGGAGCAGTGAGAAAATACTGGACAGACAGAACAGGGGCAGAAAAAACCCAAGGAGACACTCAGAAAAAGCAGTGGTAACATGGCTTTGAGAAAAGTTGAGAGTTTTTATTATATGTGTTGACTGGAAATGGGGCTTGGAACTTTGAGTGAAGACATTCACTTGTTTTGATTTCTGTTTTGTTCAGGGAGACAGGACTTTGATGTAATCCTGCTTATTCACAAAAGAACACTTGACTTGAAAATCACTGCCAATTTCTTTTGCTAAATGGAATAACCTGCAAGAAGTAAATTTTTTGGCTAACTCCTTGTATCAAGAGGATTAACACCAGTGTCACAAATGGAATCCAGTTTCAAGGAATAATAATTGTGAGCTGGTCGTCTTCTTGTTCCAGGATGGAGCAATTGATGACACTTACAGAAATAAGGAATTAAGATAAGACCTAAAATAGTAGCTAGATACAAGAGGAATTAAAGCAACGTCTGGAAGCCTTTCAGAGAGATGACCTGCAATCAGACAAATCTTTGTTCAAGCAGCAGTTCTACCTCTTCAAGCAAGTCAGGTTATCTGTTCAAGAACTCCTCCTAAACAGTAAAAGCTAGGACCACCAAATTTAGTATATAACTTCCTCTTATAACTTAAAGCAAGGTCAGGATTTGGTTGTGCGAGGGGAGATGCTGAAGCTCTCCTCACCCCAAATGCATATAGGGATGCATGAAACCATACAGCAGAGAGACAGAATTACCAAGCAGGTGACAGGGGCTGGCTGGCCGGGGGGTTGCCCCATCCTGAACTTCCCCAGCCCCAAGCCTCCCACCCCTCCAGGTGCCCTTTAGGGAGGGCATGGGAGCTGCAGCTCTACCTCCACTCCCAAATTTGTACAGGAACATTGCTGACTGTTCCCTTTTGTGCACTTTCACCTGGATCCCTGACAGTTTGCCCCATTCCTCAATTCTGGTTAGGGAGTGCAGACGAACCTGGACCTGCCCCAGCCCTACCCCAGCTGTGCACACTGAAGCTGCAGTGGCCATAAAGAGGCACTTCTTGCCTGGTCCCAAGCTGCTGGGGTGAGAAGGGGATGGGGTTGTCCTCTCTCCCTGAGGAAACCTGCATACTGAACTCCTCATCCCCAGTCCTACCTCAAAGCAATGACTTAAAGAAAATAAAAAATTAAGAACCAAGCAACTTCTGGTAAATCTTCTAGCATTAAATACTTATTTAATGCTAATTGTTCATTTTAATTTCTGTAGTTGCCACCATGTTGTTTTCATGACCACTATAAATAATTGGTATATGTAATCCAGTTAAGCATTCCTATCAATGAAGATGTGAAGACCTCCAAGAGGTTGTCATTTTGCATTCCCCAACAATGAGTCATGGGTTGTGGCTATCCACATTGACATAATGGACTGCCTCTAAAAATCCACTGAAATTCTGCCTCAGCACAAATTCCAGGTCCAGTATGAAATCAGTTCTGAAGGCTCCACTGCACTTGCAACAAATCAAACCCAGGTTGATGTTAAGCGCAAACTGAGACAATAGTTATTTTGTCACTTTCTCTGCACACTATGAAGCTGCCACATGTCCTCTAATGTAAATCCCTCACCCAGTAAACTTATTCATAACGGGCAATGTAAGGGCAGACAACATGAGGGCAGATAACCAAGTCGTTAACAGTAGATGTGGCACATCTCACAATTTTGTCACAAGCTTAGCTAAGCTTTCCTCTCAGCAAACATTGGACAGAACAATATTGCAGATAAAGCAGTAACTATGGTAAAGGACAAAACTCAAAGGCATAGCAGTGTTAGTCTGTATCTGCAAAAACAATGAGGGGGTCCCAGGGCATCTTAAAAACTAACATTTATTTGGACATAAGCTTTCATGGGTAAAAACCACTTGATGCATCTGACTGTTTTTTACCCATAAAAGCTTATCGCAAATAAATATGTTATTCTTTAAGGTGCCACAAGATTACTTTTTGCATAGTAGAGGAGTAGATTTAAGTGTTCCTGAAATAATGTGCAGTCGAATGAAGTTGTACACCTATTATATTTGTGGGAGACAAGCGAGTCCGTATTGGAGTACCAGAATAACAGAATGCCAAGGTTGAAGTATGTAACATTTGGGTGTTGACACCATATATCATCTCAGCCACTGACGAGGAAAATGTCCATAAAACGTGAGCCACACTCTGGAAAAGCATGCCTTGGATTTTTTTAGAGAATACCTGTAATGCAGATGGTCATTATGAATTGTAATGTGAGAGAGCTGGTATGACAGTTTCAGTGTTGATTGGCTATTACATTTGAGTTCAACAACCACAACAGAGCCATGCACTGACTTGGAGAAATTTTTTTATGTATTGCTGTTGCTTACAACCAGACATTATTACATAATCTTGGCATTAGCCATTTCAATCCCCTGCCGTAAGTATGTATTTGTTCAATTTCTCTAATTTAAACATTTTGCTGAAGGGAGTGTCAAATTCCTCTATATGGTCAGCTCAGCAAAAATGCATTTGGAATTTGTAAGTCAAACAGTTTGAGATGGAAACCGTTAGAAAGTTGTCAGACTTTGAGAGAAATGAGAAGTGCTCTTAGGGAACCTGCAAATCTCTGAAATACTGTGTCAGATTTCCCTCAAACTTCACAGAAAAAGTCCATCATTGAGAATGACCCTGCAAATAAGTTTTCAGGGAAAATGGTTACATTTTAGCAAGGATAGAGGAAAACACTAGCTTTATAAGGGAAAGGGAGTTTAAACTGTAACTATGGGTGAGCCTGCACAGCTACATAATATTTGGTAGACAATCAGGCCTCCTTCTTTTGTCACCACATGCCCCAGGCAAAAGAAACCAAATTCTAAAACAGGGCTTGTTGGAACTTTTTCTGAAGAACGTGCAAACAATGACCACTGTAGACAACCCCACTATTACAGTAAACAGTCCCACTTGTCCCTACCTGCAACAGTTCCTATTGTGCTTTTACCTTGGGCTCTGATATAAATAAGTGGTAATAAGACAACAATCACGTAAGATTTGGCGATAGAGGAACAGGCTGCTACCAAGAGCTAAAATTTCACAAAAGTTCCTACTCCACAGACTGGTAGCAGGCAGAGAAGCAGGCTCCCCAATAAAATAAAAAACAAACAAGTGTTCCACAATGACACCACCAGGCACTGCATCATGACAGTAGTAACCAACCAGGGTACTTCATGAAAATCTCCATCCATGTAATGAGTCTGAGATTCAGAAAGCTCAGTAGGAAAAACTTGCATCAAGATAATATTAAAACCAGGGGTGCCACCATTAACTCAATACTATATACAAACCTGTATAAAATTAAGACTGGGATAAGCTGAGAGCAGCATCACTTAGAGGTCACATCTCGTTATTCAACGTTTTTGCAAAGCTGAGTTTCTAACAGGTTTTTTTTTCCTGGTGAGGGAGGACACATATGATAACAAAACTACTCTTCCAGAAGTTGGCCAGGGGGACAGCCATGAAACTCTTCCCCTCTCAAAAAGTATTCCCAATGAAGACTTTTTCCTGCTTTTGGGAGATGTGCCTATAGAATACAATAGGAATCATTCCTTAAGAGCTGGCTTATAATAAAACAATTTGAAACTGTCAAAGAACCTGTACATTAACATATTGACCCTAGTACAGGTTGCACCTCTATAAATGGGACTCTGGTCTGGCAACATCCGTGGTCCAGCAGGATCATGGATGTTCCAGGGTCAGAGTGTCCCTAAGCGCTGAGGGGGAGGGGGGGGAGAGCCCAGCATGATGCGAGGGGGAGGAGCTCTGCATGCAGCCCAGTTGGGTTGCCCAGGGAAGGGGGCGGGAGCCAGTGTGCGTGACCGAGTTGGGTTGTCTGGGGAGCCGGGGAGCCTAGCAGATGGCTCAGGTGGGCTTCAGGGATGGGGCGCAGTGTACAGCCCAGCTGGGTTGGGGGATGAGGCAGGGAGGGCAGGAAGCCTAGCACGCCATGAACCTGGGCTGCTGGAGGGGGGGGGGAGAGGGGGGGAGCGGCCAGCAGCCCAGTGTGGTGGCAGGGCAGGGGTGGGGACAACAGAGGGCTAGAAATGACCTCCCCGGTCCAGCAAAATCCCTCCTCTGGGATCAGTCAGGTCTGAGGATGCTGGACCAGGCAGGTCCAACCTGTACTCACATAGCCCAGAACCTCACATACACAGTCACATCTTCAGCATTTGTTTTATGTTTCTTCTGAAACGTAAATACTACACTCTTATTCTAGATGCCCTATGACTGTATTCAATTGGGAAAAATCAGGTCATTCCGCTTTATTTTTTATCTTCCAAGTGTCCAAACACATGCCAAGAACCTCAAAACAAAATGCAATGCATCTACCCCACAGAGCACACAATCCAAAAATTGACATAAGCAGTTTGAACCAAAAGAGGGAGGAGGAATCAGTAAAATTTGGACATATTACCAAATAAAACAGGATGCTAAAGATCCAAGTTTCATTGCTTCTACGGCCTAAAGTGGCTACTGTGATCATCTCTAGTTTGACCTCCTACACAACACATGCCACAGAACCTCTCCAAAATAATTAACATCAAATCTTGATTTAAATATTGTCAAACCATGACCCTTTGTGAATTGTTCCAATGGTTAATTAATCTCACCATTAAAAACGTAGATCTTATTTCCAGCCTGAATTTGTGTAGCTTCAATTTCCAGCCATTGGTTCATGTTATACCTCTCTCAGCTAGACTGAAAAGCTTATTAATAAATAGTAGTTCTTTGGTTAAGTACCATAATTTAGCGAGTATAACCCGTGGGTTATATTCATTTTTTCAAACACCCTCCCCCCGCCCCCCCCCGCGCGCGGGGCATACTCAGGTGCAGGGTACACAGAATTTTCTTTACTCACCAGGTGGTGAGCTCTCCATCGCGTCTTCCTGTGGCTCCACAGCCGCCAGCCTCCGGGCAGGGGAGCGCTCATCCCCCGGTTCCTGACCGCCAGCCTCCAGCCTCCGGGGGGGGGGGGCGCTCACTCCCCGGTTCCTGCGCAGGTTGGTGGGTCCTGCTCCCCCGCCCCTTCCTGCGGCTGTGCAAGAACCGGACGGTGAGCGCTCCCCCACCTGGAGGCTGGCGGCTGCGCTGGAACCTGGGGCGGTGAGTGGCTAATCCCCCCCCCCTCTCCTCCCGCACCGTAAATATACCCCCCAGCAAATATACCCCCAGCACAGAAAAGTCTTGTATACCTCACGGGTTATATTCGTGCACGGGGTATACAAGATTTTTTTTATTCAAATAGAAAAAAAACGTGGGGTATATTCGGGTGCGGGGTATATTCGGGTGCGGGGTATATTCGCTAAATTATGGTACTAACATCCATACATCTGTAATCAAGTCACACCTTAATCTTCTCTTTGTTAATCTAAACAGAGTTCCTTGAGTCTGTCACTGTAAGACATTTTCTAATCCTCTGATCATTTCTGTGACTCTTTTCTAAACCCTCACCAAATGTATCAACATCCTTCTCGTACTGTGGGTACCAGATTCCGACAGTGGTTTCACCAATACCAAATACAGAGGTAAAATAACTTATTTTCTCCTATTTAAGATTTCCCTATTTATGCATCCCAGGACCACATTAGCTGAAAATCAATTCCCAGTACAATGGTTTGGGAAAACGGGCTGAATATCCAGGATGATCCAAAATGTTTTTTCAATGACAGCTCCCAAGAACAGAGCCTCCAAATGCAAATATGGCCTACATTCTTTGGTCCTAGATGTATACTCACACTTTCTACAGATGAACATTCCCCAGACTGGGTCTAAAACTTCCAGGATCCATGCTAATAAACAAATCTTAACACTTTTCTGGAAAAAACAGCTATTGGGTTTAATAAGGTTTTATGCATGCAGATCCTAGTAGTGCAACACACAAAGGTATTTAGGCACCTAAGTCCCAGTTTTGGCTCCACTGCAATCCACAAAACTCATATCAAACCTCGCAGACACCTACACCGACTCAATGCTTAAGCCTTTGGGATAAAAAATTTGCCTTATTGACCAAGTTTCTGTCTCTGAGCATGCACACTGCTGCCTTGTTTTAGGCATCTGGACAACCTTCTTCCCAACTAAGCCCCAAAGTGAATCACAAACTAAAGCAAGATAGTTTTTCAGCTGCATAACCTGCATGCAGATCTGATCTATAAGCAACCTAACCAATCTATAAGCATGCCTAACAAATTGGGTCCCATTCAAAAGCTGTCCAGAGGAGATGACAATAGTGGTAGAAGTTGCCCACCTTATAACTTTCAGCTCAGTCATTGAAGCACTTACCCAGAACACGAGAAACATGGGTTCAACTCCCCCTCTATACTATGCCAGACAGCAAGAAGAGAAACTCCTGTTCAAATCACTTCTTTCAATCTGGCAGAGGAGGGTGAATCGAACATGGGCCTCCTGCATCCCAGATATATATTCGAACCACTGAGGTAAATTAGATAATGGGCATCACCAGTTCGCTCCTTGTTTGTGGAGAAAGACAAGTGCTTAACTCATGCCAGCAAGAAATACATTAAGGCTATGTCTACACTGGCAGCTTATTGCGCATGAACATCTTGCGCAAGTGTTCTTGTGCAAGAAGTCTTGCGCAAGAACACGTCCACACTGCCATGTGCGAGCTGTGCTTTTGCACAAGAGTGCCCACGGCAGTGTGGACGCTCTCTTGCGCAAGAAAGCTCTGATGGCCATTTTAGCCATAGGGCTTTCTTACGCAAGAAATCCCTGCTGAGTGTCCACACTGCCCTCTTGCGCAAGAGCTCCTGCGCAAGAGGGCTTACACCTGTTAAAAAAAGAGCGTAGCTCTTGCACAAGAACCCCTCTCTTACCACGCCGTACTGTAAATTTCCTTGCGCAAGAGCAGGCGGGCAGTGTGGACGCTCTGCAGATTCTTGTGCAAGAACGGCCATACTTGCACAAGAAGCCGCGAGTGTAGACATAGCCTAAGTGACTAACCAACTTGACTCCATGTAGTAGGAAGAATAGTTAGTTTCCTCACTGCTGCCTGGACTTCAGCACCTATCTCTGAAGCAAAAATGTAGTACACACTCTCTCTCCTTAGCACCTCTAAAAGGCTGGGATAGGCAGCTCCCTGCCTAGCATGCTAGTTTTTATGGATCTTTTTCTTGGACACCTACTTCTTCCCATAAATTGTATAGAAAGATAAAGAGCCTAACTCAGGTGTGTGGATTATTGTGATGTTCCTGTGTTTTTTTAGGCATCTCATTGCTTAGTACTGCAATATCTAAGTCCACAGATCCAAACCTAGCAGACAATCTGAAACTGTCCATTTCAGAATTACATTTCTCACAAATATTGCAATTGAAGATTATTAGCCATGCTCCATGCTTGTTATTAGCCAGCCTCCTTTCCCCAGTTGCCACTTTTTTACCCACATCAGATGACTACACCAATGGAATCACTCCCCTATTCAGCCACCCCTCTCCCATCCACTGTGGTCAGACTCCTCACACCTACAAGGTATACGTGTACCGAGTGACTGGAGACCTTCAGGGCAAGTGTCTTATGACAATGTGGTATACGTGCACAATACACTATTTTCAAGTGTGCAGTCTGTATTTCAAAGTCAAGATGCTAAGTGACATTTAAGGCTACATGAGATCTTTGGAAAACATTAGCAGCAATTAAATTCCTCTCACCTCTACAGAGCATCATTGGAGAAATCCTAGAAGTAAGGCTGATTGAGAAACGAAACTTGCTGATCTAATCCCGACAGAAATAGCTTGGGTTAAACCTGCCCAAATATTTGTCTGACCCAAATGCTGCAGAACTGAGCTAGCGCCTGACAACTACAGTGAAAGTGAAACATAAGCTGCAAACAAACTAGGGAGGCTCAGACTCAAAACACCCCCAGGGCAGGCGCAGAATGCCCCTAGCGCGCGTGCGAAGCCCGGGCCGCCAGCGGGCAGGATAGGAAGCAGCCCGGGAGGGCGGGGGGCTATACCCACGGCGGGCCCCCCGCCAGCCGCCGCCACAGCGGCCCCGGCCCACGAGACGCCGCGACTGTTCCCTTCCCGCAGCCCCGCAAGAGCCGGGCGAAGGAAAGGAGCCCCGGGCCGGGCCGGGCCGCCCGCCCGGCGGGACACTCCCTCCCTCCCTCCCGCCCGCCCAGCCCCAGCCCCAGCCCCAGCCCCGCGGGCCCTCACCGCCAGGTCCTGGGGCACCGCTCCGCTCATGGCCCGCACGGTGCCGCTCCGCCAAGCCCGCGAGGGCAGGGCAGGCCCCGGCTCCAGCCCCGCCGCTTCGCCGTCGCTCGGATTGGCCGCCAGGAGCAGCAGGAGCCGCTTCCCCACCGGGGAAGCCGCCGCGTCCGCCATCCCCGCCGGGCAGGAGCCTCGGGAGCCGCCCCAACGGTCGCCGCCGCCCCGAGACACCGAGCGAGCGGCCGCCCAGCAGTGGGCCTCTCCGTCCGAGCACCGCCCGCCGCGATCCCGGCGTGCACTGCGACGGCACCCGCGCCCCCTTCCTCCTCCGATCCCAGCATGCCCCGCACTATCCCGACCCCCTCCCGCCATGCACCTCGCCAGCCCCACTTCCCTCCCAATCCCGGCGTGCACCGCGCGCCTGCTGGGTGTTGCTCTGGCGCGGCCACCGGCTGCTGCGGGACGGAGGCGGCGAGAGAAAGGCCCCGGCTCCGTGCGCCCCGAGGCCTGCGCACGTTCAGCCGCCAGCAGGACCAGCGACACGGGCCGGCCGCGCTGAGGTGCGTCTGGCGGCGGGAGTCGCGCTGCCCGCCCCGCGAGGCTGCCCCAGCTGTGTCCCTCCGGCGGGCCGGGCGGCTTGTTCCGCCCGCCCCTTTGCTCCGTCTCCTCGCGGGGGCTGAACGCTCCAGGCTGGCCTCAGGGAAGAGCCTCCCGTTCGTGTGTCCTGTGGGACAGCCAAGGCATCGCTGCTGCCTTGCCTGGGGGGAGGAAACAGCTCGGTGGTTTGAGCATTGGCCTGTTAAACCCAGGGTTGTGAGTTCAGTCCCGGGGGGGGGGGACATCTGGGGCAAATCTGCCGTGAGGGCAGGGGACTGGACTCAATGACCCCTCAAGGTCCCTTCCAGCTCTATGAGATAGGTCTATCTCCATATGACTATGAGTTTCTGGGTCAAGAAATTATGCCGATGGGAATGTGGGGTATGATCAAGGAGACAAAGGGAATGTGGGGTTAGGAAGAATGTTGAAGTGATGGCAGTATGGGAGAAAAGGAGTTGGAGGGACACAGAGTAATGTTAAACCTGGTGTGGGAGAGGAGAATGAGAAAATATGAGAGGGGCTGGAGACTTGGTAGGGCAAGAAGAGAGCAAGGGTTGCCAACCATCGGTAAATTTACAGACAGTCCATAAAAAATTAGCTGAAATTGGACGTGTCCTAAAATTTCAAAAAACAGCAGTTATTCTTATAGCAATTAAATTTCTTCTGTGCTGCTTCAGCCATTTTACTGCAGAGCAGCAGAAATTGGACATTTTAGTTTCTTTAGCTCAATGGTTGAGGTGATGTAACGTGAATCACGTTAGCCACATGATGTTATCATCTACATTATCCCGCACATTGGCAATTTATGTAATTTAATATTGTTTACCGTTAAAGTTTACAATATCAAAATCTATGAAAAGAATGGATTGTGCCGAAGAGAATAACGAGTCCGACGACTCCGGTGAATTATCGCCTGATGAAGAGCCAGTTATTAAGAAATCAAAAGGTAGAGCATGCGTGTTTTCATCCAAATGGCTGGCAGATGGTGAGTTCAAAGACTGGATTTGCGTAGACAGTGAAAGCAAGCACAGCACCAAATGCATTTGGTGTATAAAGGTGTTCAGTGTAGCTTCTGGTGGAGTGCGAGTTGTTCGTAGCCATGCTGCAAGTGGTAAGTACCAAAGCATAATGTCTGCAAGATCTAGCCCTGGAATTATGAGTTTCGTTGCTAAAGTAAATCCAACAGCGACTAATCACCAGAAAATGGTCACAGAATGTGAACTAAAAGTAGCAATCTTCTTAGCCAGACAAAACCTACCACTGAGTTTGATGGATGAAATCTCGGATAATGTTGCTGATTGGTTTCTTGATTCCAGAATTGCAAAAGATTTCACTTGCAGAAGAACTAAAACATCCATGATGATTAAAAATGTTGTAGCAAAAAAGACCAAAGAGGAATTGTGTACCAAGCTGAAATCTTGCCGCCAAACTCTCCACTCCTATGCTTGAAGGATTAATAATTGTCAGAAATGAATCTGGGACAATTACTTCAGCTATGGTTAACAGCATCCGTGTTTGGATGTACGATCACGAAATGGAAAACTTCCAGGACCATGACTAACTAAATGAAAGTGAGTTAAATAGCATATTGTTCTTGTGATGTATGAATGATAATGATTACTTTTCACTTTTGGCCATTTGTCGTCTTAACATAGTATAAAAAGTATGTCTGTAAAAAAAATTTGCCTGTCCGTAAATTTCTCCCATTTTGTCCGTAAATGAAATTTCTGTGGGTTGGCAACCCTGGAAGAGCATCAGCATAGTATTCTAAGGGTGTTCGTGTGCGAAGAGTTTGGGATTAGAACAGAGGTGGGCAATAATTTTTGTCCGGGAGCCACTTCAAAAGATTTTGAAATGGCCCTGGGCCACCCCGGAAAGGGCAGGGCCTAAACCAGAAGAGGCAGGGCTATGGTGCTTCTGGGCTTTCCCACCCTCAGACCATGATTGGTCTGGGGGTGGGGGAGCCCCTTTACCCTCGCCCTGCACGAGCATACCACACTTTCAAGTTCTGCGTGCTCCTCGCAGGGCGGAGGAATCTTTGTGCGTTCCTCCCGCCCCCAGGCCAATCAGGGCTTGGGGGAGTGCATGACATCTCCTGCTGCCCTGAGAGGGGCGCATGGCACTTGAAAGGGTTGCGTGCTCCTGGCAGGGTGGGAGGACGCTTCATGCGCTCCCCTGCCCCAGACCCTAATTGGCCTGGGGACAGGGGAGCGGCAAGGCCTGCACGGGCTGGATCAACCCACCTGGCGGGCTGGATGCGGCCCACGGAGGCCCTTTTGCCCACCCCTGGATTAGAAGAAAGTGAATCAGTTGTTCCCCCTCCCTTTCCCTGTACAGGTTGAATCTATCTAAAAATCTCAAATTAGAAGGCAATTTAAAAACAATATTAAAACAGTCATGTAATTTATTGGGGCCTGAATAATGATTTTTGAATATTGGGAGCTGGAAGTACTAGACACTATTGATTATAAGGTATTGACAGTGTAGCATTAAACTGGGATGATTCTGGGATCTCACAGTAACTTATGTATTCATAAAGGCATTTACTTTGGAATTAAGGCACTGATGTCCTCTCATTATAAGCTTTTGTTTTCATTCAACCCTCTTGTAGAATACTGCAAGGCATAATCCCATCTCCACTACTTTTCAATATACACGGGAGATTTCTACAGGAGAATGGGAGATGCATCAGACTCCTATGCCAATAGGCACATGGCATGCATCTTTTTTTCCTGTAAATGTCGTTAGCGTCATCACACTGGCTAATGTAGTGCCTAGAAGAGATAAACAAAGTAATGAATTATCAGCCACTTCACCCCACAACAGAACAAGGAGCTGATGATAGCAAGAGGGAAAACACTTTATAGCCTTGGTGTCCAACCAGTTCTGAAGCAGTAGCCACTATCATGGCTACTGCTATAGCGAACTAGCCACACTCAACCGGCCAAACAGCCACATGTGTCTAGTGACTAGCATGTTGGACACCAGCTCCCCACCCACCCCCCATGCATCATACAATTAATTCTCTGTTCATTCCACTCGCATCCTATTTGATTCCGTAAACAACTCAAGGTCTTTGTGCAAAGGGAAAATACTGGGCATTTTATTGCTTCTTTGGGATGTACAATATGGTCGAAAGGGTTTTTTTTTTTTTTTTATTTAACCAGGAAAACATATTTCAGTTTGTTTCTTCTGGATGTTTTGTCTGTCCTGGAAAACTCCAGACAACTGCAAAACTTACACTTATTATATTAGAGCTACCAAGAAAATCAAATATTAATTGCAAAAACTAATGATTATTCCATGTGTTTCAAACACTTTTATTGTAACATATTTAACTTAATTAAACTCAGATAAAAATGTGCTCTTTGCTTAAAAATGTAAATCAACATTTACCATGTCAACCACAAAGAGTGAAAAAGTTCTCCCAGTGAATGTGAGAGTCATCCAAGGAATCTTCCAACAAAAAAAAGGGAAAAGGAGAGAAATTTTTTCCCCCATTTGAAACATCATTCATGACATCTTTATATATTATAAAGCAGCAAGAAATCATAAAGGCTACGTTGCAGATTATGTTTAAGGGCCTAAATGGTCCAGCTATACTGCTAAACACTCTTCTGTTCTCAACACCAAAATAGCTTTATTCAAAGCGAAGCTGGTGGAACCCAAGCTTAAGATTTTGGGAGCAAATTCACCAAAAGGGATCAGAACTAGCCCACACTTCAGTATTTTCAGAATGTCTCTCCTCAATAAAGCAAGTTGAAAAGCAACTGGGCATAATTTAGTATAGAGTGTGCAAAAGTGGAAAAGAAAACAAAACAGCTGATGGAAGAGGTAGGAGTAGAAAACTGGGAAGCATAAAAAAAGATTACAAAGATGATTTGAGGTCTGGAAAATACTCTTTATTAAGGAAAGACATAAGGAGCTCAAGCAATCTCAAATAGAAGGGTAAGAGGCAACTTGTTCACAGTTGCAGTGAAAGTCTTCTGCAAGAAAGTACAAATTGCAGGATACTGATGAAGAAAACAGAAATTATGTTTAAAAACAAAGGTTCATCTATCTGGAGATATATATTCAATACCATAGGGTTCTTTAATGGAAAAGGCATAATAAAATCCAGTGATTGAAACTTGAAGTTAGAAAATGTCAGCTGTAAAAAATTTGGTTTTTTTCTCTAGTACTGTCTGTAAATATATTTTAGAGTACATCTGTCTGTTTGTCCTTTTGTTCAAGAACTCCTTCTAAACCGTAAGAACTAGGACCACCAAATTTGGTATGCAGCTGCTTCTTAACCTAACTTAAACTAAGGTCAGGGTTCCGTTGTGCCTGAAAAACAGGAAGTGCCTGGAAGGGGACCATTTCCCACAACATGAAAAGGGAGGGGCATGTTACTGAGAGTGGCCATAGGGGCAGCTGCAGCACCAAGAGAGTGGCCAGCAGGGTTGGGGCATTATCATCTTGCCTGCCAGCACACTGGTAAGGAAACCCCATACACCAAACCTGGAGCCTACCCCCAGAGAGCCTGCAAGCCACACAGGGCAACTGGAAGGGGGAAGCCCCAGAGCCTGCAGACTACAGTAGGAAGGGGGCTGCTAGAGATAGGGAAGCCCCTTTAGCCCGCCCCTGCCGGACAGCCTGCAGAGTGAGAGAGAAGGCAGCTGGAGGCACCCTCTGACAGTGGAGTGCTTCCCTGGCCTCCTGGGAGGAGCTGCTGCTGGAATACCACCACCCTTGCTACCACAGTTGGCCCCGGTAAGTACACACGCACCCCCGCTACTTCCCAGACCCCTGCCCTGAGTCCTGCATCTCCCATGTGCCTTGACTTCAGCACCCCCTGCCCTTGGCCCTCTTTTCTCTCTCCCCATGTCCGAAGGCCCTCCACACCTCCCAACTCTTTGCCCTAAGTCACCTACCCCCTGCCCCTCCTCACTCCAGAACTATCACTCCAGTCTTCATTTTTTAAAAATGACAATAATTGAAATAACGCATGTACATTTTTCATTTATTTTTCCAAACAAAAGATATTCCTTCAGTTACAGACCTGAGCAATGCCAGGTACATCTGCTAGTGTTAAATACCGAAGAAAAGCCTCCAGACAACAGCATCAGATAGTTCATCTACACAGTCCTTGGAAATAATCGTGTGTGTCTTAACATTAAAAACTGGTTGCCTGTGTTTTGTTCAGGCACCTCATCAGAGATCTGTTTGTCTGTTCAAATGTTCATCTTCATTGAAGATGTAGTCCATGGAAAGTTTGAAAATTTAAAAATTAACCAATCTGATTGGACCATAATAAAGCATCTTTTAAAAATAAGGTAGATGTATTCTTTATTCTATCATACTTCAAAACTATCCTGCAATTTGCACTGTCTTGCAGAAAGAAAGCTTTCACTGCTAATGAGTTTTTGGTAGGTCATGTACCTAGCTCTCAATTGCATAAATGCTTTATTCCAGAGCTATTACATGGTACAAAATCCCTTGTGCAAGACTTTGGTCAAAGCCACAGTGCTCAAGTGCTTCTTTAAACTCAAGTTTTATCTGTAGTTTGGACCAAGATGCATGATGTCATGCTGGATTTTTTTGGGGGGGGGGAGAGGGAAGCCTTAACAGGCATAGCACTTCTTTAGCTCAATGTTTTATCACAGCTAGGCTAACGTATCCATTTCCATTACAGCAAGGACATTCTTGAATTTGCACAGACATAATTCATTACCAGTATGTTTTTTGCCCTCCTGCTACTCCATATCCCCATCCGAATGCAGCAGATGTATTTTTGCACAGGTTTAACTTTCTGTATTCTACTATTTTACTAAGGGGTCTGTGCAATAATGCGTTGGGGAGCCCCCAACCCTGCACTTCCATCCACAGCCAGATGTGACTCAGCCAGCCAGAACAGTAGAAGGTTTTATTGAAACAAAAAACAGGACAATGTAGCACTTTAAAGACTAACAAGATGGTTTATTAGGTGATGAGCTTTCGTGGGCCAGACCCACGAAAGCTCATCACCTAATAAACCATCTTGTTAGTCTTTAAAGTGCTACATCGTCCTGTTTTTTGTTTCAGCTAGACTAGACTAACACAGCTACATCTCTATTACTATTCTACATGCAAGGTTTTATTGTTTCTCAGAGACACAGCGTAGCTTAGGAGTGATGTTAACACAGGAGCCAGGGCAGACAGCCTTATTCCTCTTGGGGGGGGAAGGGGCTTCACCCCGTTCCTTGGTCCAAAACATCCTCACTTCCCCTAACCCAACTCCCCAGCCCTACCCCCCAGCCTGGGGACAATCCCTGCCTATCTTCTGTCTCTCTGGAAACAGGGTTATCTGCTCAGGCTGGGACTTAGATGTCTACGGCCAATACACAAGTGAAGTGAGTCACTGGGAATCACACAATACAGCCAGCAGGAACACTGGGTTACAAAGTAGACAGCACCCCCACTAGGTCACAGCCCATTATTAATGGGATTCAGACATATAGTGCACTTTAATGCTAATGCATTTATGAAAGGTGCCAGTTTCATAGCCCTGGAGCAAAATCCTATATTTAATCCCTTGAATTTAGAGACTATTAGCAATGCAAGCTCTTCAACTGTGTACCCAAGATCAGTTTTGAGGTACCACATCTCTAAGACAGGGAAGTAGTAGGTCTGTTTCTTGGTTTCTCTACTGAGATTACGAGTCATCTATATGTTGGAGAGTGCTTGTGACTGTCAGTTTATTCAAGAACTCCTTCTAAATGGTAAGAGCTAGAACCACCAAATTTGGAATGCAGCTTCCTCTTATAACTTAAAGCAGTCACGGTTTGGTTGTGCTAGGACAATGGGATGTGCATTGAATGTCATTGTTTCTCATCAAATGCAAAGGGAGGGGTGTGATATAGCAGGAAGTTATTCTCATGAATGACAATGGGGGCAGTAGCAAGCCCCTCAACCCTGGGGGGCAGCTGGTGGAGCGCCTTCTCCCCCCCCCCCCCCACACACACACCTTCCTTACCCTGAGCCTCTCCTCCTCCTCCAGCCACAACTCCCGCATCCCCCAACTCCCTGCCCTGAAGACTCAAGTAAGCCTTCTAGTAATGCCAATAATGGAAAAAAAATCAGCTATCCACCATCTTTCAGAGGATGCTAGGATTTGTTTCCTTTTCAAACAAACACTCTCATACTGAATGAGATTAGTGGTCCAGCTAAGCCTGTAGCCCATCTCTGACAGGCCATGTACCCAGAGCCTTCAAAATTGCAATGAAATCCTACAGCAAATAATTATGGTATAATCGTCCATTAATGGTGGTTTTATGCCCTGAAACACTAGGTTTATAGATCATACTTAAAAAAAATATATATATATATATAAATCTTTGCCACATAAATGTCTTTCTTTCTTAATCCTGCAAGGCTCTGGATTTCAGTTATACCTTGTGATAGTGAATTCCACAGGTTGATTTTGCTTTGTGGAAATAACTATTCACTTTTCCCCCAAGTATAAGCTTGTTCTTGTGCTATACGGAAGGGTAAATCAGATTGCCCGATTTACAGATTTAACCCACCTACAGAGTTAAAAGACCCTGTATTCCATTGCCACATCTTCACACACACCCCTCCTTTAATCCTGGAGAGTCTGGTACCAGCAACTAGCAGGTCCCTCCTTCCAATCCCTCCCCCTCTTTATTTGAAATGCTCTCTTCCACAACATATCAAGGATACAAACCACTTTCCATAATAACTTTAATCTAGGGAATCACAGAGTTTGGGTCATTTGCTTGTGAAATAAGGTAAGAAGTGGGAGTGATGAAGCCACTGATTCATACTGATTTCCCAGCTTCCTCCACCACCAAACTGCAGCCACATAAGTTGGAGAACTTTATTAAAATATATCCAGGAAATAAACATTTCTAACAAGAGCCAAGAAAGAATTGAAGTGAGAAAGACATCCATAAAGGGAACATTGATGTAAAGGTTTGTTTACATGCTTTATTTTAAAATGTTTCACAGTTCAGTCATTCTCTACAAAAATATATTTCTGAAACTTTGAATCCTCTATAAAAAAGCTGGTCAGCAGCAGTGAACCCAACAAGCAAATGTACCTTGGGACAGAGCGAGCACCTCCTATAAGCAGATCAGTGTGACTAGGGCACTCCTGCCTCACCCTAGAATAGAAGGTTTTTGTTCTTTGGGATTAAGCTCCATACTCATTTTGAAGGAAGGCAATATTAAAAAAAAAAATCCTTCCATCGCTCCAGGCTGCATAAAACCTGGGACAGAGGGTGGTGGATCAGTATAACACAAGAGGATGCTATGAAAAGGAGAATGACATGGAGAGGGGAACATTACTGCTTTAGTACTGGTATCCATTTTTCTATGAGGAGTCTGATCACAACAGCCCCAGACTAAATAATACTAAGCACAAGTACTCTGGGGTACCACTGGAATAGTTCACCAGCACCTAGAGAGCCCTTCTTCGGGGTTAGGAGAGGATTCAGCTTAATTTTAAGAAAAAATAAAATCTTGCTTTTGTATCTTCATTATGGCAGCTGTGACCAAATAGGAACTCGCTTTTATTTCCAAACATAAGTCCATGTGGTACTGGATATAATGGAATCAGTATCTTCAGGGCTAAGGCTTAGGTCAAGTTTATCAGCATCCAGAACTGCAGCTAGCAGTCCTCACATTTCCAAATATGTATTCCTAATATACCAATCTCCATGGTATCTAGGCATGAAATATAAGAATTAAGAGGTTCAGTATCATTCCAGGTGAAATCATCTTCCCCACTCCTCCCTCGGGGATGTTCTATTGGATAGGTCTTCAGAGATAAGTGTGAGTAAAATAAAAATGCTGGCTCTTAAGTGTCTTGCACTGCACTCTAAAAGAAACAAGATTAACGGATCCTGTGTTTGGAAATCCCACCCATGGGAATGCCTTAACCTAAAAATAATCTGCCTTCCTGGATCTTTACATAAAAGGCAGTAGTTTCAGCAGCAAGTTGACAAAATTATGGTTGCTGATTGAGAAACCAGTCTAATACAGTAATTACATTTGCAATCCGCTTTCTGAATCCTTAAAGGAACCTTTCTTCTCACTAGACATGCATGCCTAGTAGAAAGCTACTCTCCCAAATTACAGCCCTGTTGAGTTTTTAGATTTAAGAGTAGATTAGCAAATCATTGAAGGGAAAGAGAAAATGCTACTTTCACTTCCAATTAATATTTGTCTGAGCTACAGGCTTTGCTCAAAGATGACTCCTCATGACACACAGCTCTTACTAACCGTAACTACTGTGCCCCAGTTCAACCTTCTAAAATCCTGAGAAATCAAGGTATGTGAATTTTAAAACTGGATCAGCGTCATCCAGAACACAGAACCTGACTGCCTGCATCAACCTTAACAGCCAGCCCAAGTTCATCTTCAAAACCAGAACCCACTGAACTTCAAAGAACTGTCATCCAGTTAAAGGGAAAGCCCAAAAGGGAAAGCTGAAGAGTTCTGCTCATTGTAAATACTCCTTCCTCCCTGGCCCATTTACCCCGAATTAAAAAGCTACTCCTTGAGATCAGCACGAGTGTACAAAATGAACCAGTATTTGCCAACAGAACTGGAGACTGATTTAAAACTAGAAAAGAAAGAGAAAGCCTAAAAACTTACTTGAGAAGTTCTACAGCTTCAAGTCCCCAAACTAAACAATAATATAATTTGGTGGTTCCCCCTATTCCCCACCCAATTACCAGACTCCTTCCTTCAGAAACAAGGGACTGTCTGTTTCTCAGCAGAAAACTGAAAAATTCGACCCTTCCTTCATTAGTTATATGCACAGACTGTTCAGCTTCCACACACCCAGCAAGACTTCTGAAGGGCACCTACTTTGAAGTACCCAACCAACAGGAATAACACATGAACTGCTGTAATCCAAAAGAGTTGTCAGCTTTTAGATTATCTAGAAATACTTAAATGTGTAAACCCCAAGAAGGGAGCAGAATTATTTTGAGCAGGCCCAGGGGGATATAAATAGAAGCAGTGGGATGAAATTTAAAAAAAAAAAAAAAAAAAAGGAATATTAGGAAAATAATCTTGTCATGGAGTCTAGTAAGCTGAAGAATCATCTCCCCCTGGACAGCAGCTTATGCCCCAAAGTGTGGGGCATTTAACACTGGAGTAAGCTAAAAAGACCAATCCTGCCCTGGCCTTGTGGGATAGGCTAATGGGGACCTATGTCTCTTCCTTCTCCAATTTCTAGGATCCTAGTATAACATTTCTCTTGTGGATAAATGCATTAAGCAGCATGTGAGGTACAGACATGTGCAGGAACAGCTTCACAATGCTTTAACGGCTGCAGCCCCCCACTGCAAATGTCATTCTTGCTCTTATGCTCATGCCCTGCATTAACATTACAAGAGCAAAACTTCACACTGTCAATTTGCAACAACCCTAGTGGTGCCTGTGCTTAGCGCCACCTGAGTCAGGATAAGCAAGGCAGTGCACAGCACTGCATGTGACCATCCTTTTTCCTGCAATGCAATATCACATGCCTAACTTCTCTTCCGCTTACTAATCTTGCTTGAACACTCCCCATCACCTATGCTTCCTGAGACGGCAAGTCACTCCTGAAAATCTGCATGCAGTCTGATACTGGAGACAATGGGAGCCCTCCCTGTTCAGCCAGCTCTTGTTCTGCTGCATTCAAGCCCATGAGGGTGCCTTCCTGTGAAACATAACAGAGGCAGATTCATGGGACACTACATGTTAAACTAAATTTCAGTGGGAAGGCAAGGTCACTGCTCCTGCCACAGATAAGGAAAAAGATCCACCAAGAGGTTAAAAACTAAATGTGTTATAAAATATCTGTTGAAAGGCAAGAACTAATTTTTGCCAGTAATGAAATGCATTCTCCTGCGCTGTGTGAACAGGAAACAGTCTCAATGGGGTGTTAGAAAAGATCCTAGCAGGGAGCTCGCTCCCGACTTTTTCTGCTGCCAGAGGAGAAAGGAGAGAGAAGATGCTATTGGTCAGCAGGGATTTCTCTGTCTGGGTCCTGTTTGCTTGCCTCTCCAGGGGAAGGGGTACGTGGTGCAGAGTGAGACACAGAGGGCATCCCGTGAGCTACAATCCCCTCCACAACCGCTGGCTCCGGCAGCCCAGGGGCTGCTACTCCCACTACTCCTGGAGGAAACCTGAAACCAACAAAAACATGTGGAGATTACATGTCTGTCTAAGGAAGATCACTGCAAAGACAAAGGACAACAAAGCTATGCCCTCACCCACATGTTCTGACTTGGCTATCACAGCTCAGAGGAAATGCAAGTCACGATGCTGCACTGAGCAAACGTCTCCAAACAAAACTGCTCTGAGCTAGGATCACAGTAAATGCCATCAGGACTGAATGGGCTCAGTTATGCGTTGATCCAAATGGCACCTATTCCCAGACAACTACCAGAGCAAAGATCACTTCAGGGTCACAGTCAACACACAATACCTTCTGAGATTTTGTCTCCGCTAGGAAGTACAGAATGCCCCACACCCCATTCACACCCCCTGTGAATTCTCCACACATACAAGACGCTGCAATTCTCCAAGGGGAATATACTTCTGGTTATACCTCCCTGGACTGTGACAGGAAGATTTTAGCAATTTCTAAGCAAACTTTTCCTTTCTTCCCATTATCCCTGACTGATTCCCTTATGCTATGAGCATTCTAAATGTTGGTAATATGTGCTTGTCACGTTATTGGATTTTAAAGATCATTGCTGCACCCATGGGGGGGGGTGTTTGCCCCAAAAGTCTGTACAAAGGGGGCCATGTGAGGTGTCAAATGAAAGCTTGTGTTCTACTGATTCTGTATATGCTATTCATGTACTTGTATAATATCTGTATGTGGAGTTATAAATATGTACTTTGTGTTGATGCTGGAAAATTCTCTGAGGCAGAGCAATGTGCCAGGAATGTTCGTTCAATGGCTATGCTAATTAGCGAGGCTCCAGGGACAAGAGATCTCTAAGGGTACGTCTAGACTACAGGCTTTTGTCGACAGAAGTTTTGTCGACAGATACTGTCGACAAAGCTTCTGTCGACAAAGAGCGTCTAGACTACATCCAGTTCTGTCGACAAAGCGAACCACTTTGTCGACATGACAATGTAGACACAAAGGACAGTGTAGATGCAATAACGCCTTCTGTCGACAGAACTCTGTTGACAAAAGGCGTTATTCCTCGTAGAATGAGGTTTACCGCCGTCGACGAAACTGCTGAGTTCTGTCGACGTTATGTTGACAGAACTCAGCGGCAGTGTAGACACAGGTATAGTTTTGTCGACAAAAGTCCACTTTTGTTGACAAAACCCTGTAGTCTAGACACACCCTTGGTGCCAAAGACACCCCTGAGGAATGAATCTGGGTGCCTGCAAGACCAGCCAGAATAAGGATTGCTGGCTTGGGACACAAGGATAGGTCACTGGGCCATGTGACCTGCTCCAGCTTGGAAGAGACCAGGGATGGACATAAAATGCCATGTGGCAATCTCCATTTTGTCTTCAGTTCAGCTACTGATTCCAGATGCAGCCTTGCGAGGAACAGCGAGCTGGAAAGAACTGTGGACCCATCCTGACATAGGATGTACACCAGAGACTTTTAAGAAAGCAGTTTATAACATTTCTGCTAAGAGCCTGAATCGAGAACTGGGTGATTCGATGCACGTAATGTATTCTCCTTAACAACCTTACTCTCATGCTTTTCTTTCTTTTAGTAATAAAAGATTTTAGATTCTAAAGGACTGGCCCAGCGTGATCTTGTGGGTAAGATCCAGAGTGTAAATTGACCTGTGGCTGGTTTCTTGGGACTGGAAGAACCCATTCGGGGTAGGTGGGATTGGGTTCTCTAACCCCTCACCTGTGTGTTAGGCCCGGGGCTGACTGCGGCATAGAGGGAGCTGGGGTGTCAGAGGGGTTTTGCTCGTGAGGCTTCAGGCTGGCCAGATCGGCAGCTGGAGCACTCGGTGTGACTGGTTTGTGACCTATTTGGGAAGGTCTCCAGTCAGGAGCTGTAAGGAGCCCCGAGTTTGAGCAGTTCACCCTGAGCGGACACCCTCAGCTGTGCCCAGACCCGGCCCGGTCAGTCACAGTGCTCAGTTCCAAGAGGTGAGTCATTACCTCGTTTCCCAGAGAAACTATCTGCCCAAGATCACACAACAAGTTTGGGGCCGAAAAATAAAACCCCAGAAACCTTAGTCTTCTGCCCAATCCACTGGACTGTGATGCCTCACATTTTCCTTCACCTCATGACTGCTCTGTAAGAATGCTGTATGCAGACAATTTCATGCTGAGATGCAGAACTTTTTCATTCCCAGGAGTCAGATCCCTTTTCATGGACTCGACAAGGTATCACATACCAACAGGTCTCTCTGTCACTTAACCTTTCAAAATCCTTGCAGGACTGGTGCCCAGAAAGTGAGTTACATGAGCCACAATTCCTGAATTCCCAGAGCTGGTACAAACCATCACTCTACTTTCAGAGAGCACCTTATTGCTTGTGGGCCAACTAAAGAACCAAAGCTGACAGATTTCTGAAGAAAACTCACCACCATTCATCTTGTAAGAGATATGCTGCCTGGCAAAAGCAATTCTCAGAGGCCTAAGAAAGGTCTCTACACAGGATGCTGGGGTCTTTATGTACTAGATAGCCATACGAGTAAATGACCTGCACATTAAACAAGAACTCAGAAGGCCTACTTCTCTCACCTGTAAGCCGCAGCTCCATTGAGTTCTGGATGGACAGCTGCAGGATCAATACTGGACCACTGAGCAGCTAACAGCAAATACTCCTTATTAACACAGTTCCTCAAAGTATCAGGTATGTGACCTGTGGTGACACCAAGGGCAGAGGATAGTAGGAGACAAACAGCAAGTGTAGATGGCCAAGTATTTGCACATGAAAGCAGTAAAGAAGGGACCCTAACAGCCCCTCCCACCTCAGTACCATAGGAGGTGGGGAGAGATCTAAATCAAGACCCTACACACAACACACTGAGTCTCAGAGGAACAAAAACTCAATTTATCAATCATCCCTCCCCATCCCTGGGACCTCAGGGAAGGGGTGGCTCCTTGTGTTGCATATGCCTGTCCCCACCTTTCACAGAAGATATTGGACACAAATGCTCCCAACAGAAAATGGGTGCACAATGCAGTAAAGCATCTCTCTCCAGCATTAGTTATGGGTCCCTCATAAGTCAAAGACAATCCATGACTTGTATTCCAGCTCTAGAAATGAGTCAGTGAGCACCATCCCAGCAGACCTAGCTTTAACAAAACAGTCAGGAGTTACTGCATCATAGCACTGACTCAGGAAATCAATGAATCACTCCCATCCCAGCAGCAGCTGCAGAGCACCAGGCAGACCTGACTTCTCCAGTTACCTGTGATAGCTCTGCGGATCTCTTTAGCTGCATCTTCCCTGGACTCAATGGAAGCCTGCTCACTGTACCAGGCTGTGTGAGGGGTGCAGATCACATTGGGAGCATCTTTGAGGGGCCCCTGAGCAAAGCTATGACGGAAAAACAAACATGTGGTTTCTGCTGGAAAGTGAAATTCCCTGTCTGTCCCCCCAAGTGTAACAACCACCCAATTGAAACCAGTGCAGAAGAGCCCCAGGATGGTAGTAGGTATGTGGCTGCAGTGTTACCTGAAGGGTTCAGACTCATGCACATCCAGTGCTGTTCCTCTGATTCTCCCTTCCTTCAAGGCTTGTGCCAAGGCCTTCTCATCTACCAGCCCCCCACGGGCTGTGTTCACCAGAAAGCAGCCATGGCGCATCTGGAGGGGAAAAAAAGAATGTTTGAGAATTCCTGCCTTCCTGTGCAGCCAGGATGCAGCCTGGAGGAGACTGCTCAAAAAAAGAGCAGAAGCAAAGAAGCCAGGCTCTCCAAGAGCCAATTGGAGGGAAGAACACTTGTCAGTTGGGTCTGTGGACTTAATTTCTAACAAAGGAAGGAAGAAAAGGAGGTCATAGGTTTCCCACCCTAAAGACCACTACCTCTTTTAGCAAATTCCTTGAACTGATCAATGCAAACGGAAGTCACAATTGCATAAAACTGGACTTTTTTTTCAGGAGGTGCTCAATTCCCGGAAAGCATTGAAAGGCATCAGCAGAGTGGCAGAAAGAGTGTCTGAGACCAGCTTAGCACAGGGTACCATAGGTTGGAATCGAGGGGCATTATGAGCGCTGTACAAAGGCACTTACAGCACCTTGGACCGAATCATTCCTGGCTTTGCCAAGCATTATCAGTTACTCATTTTAAATGTAATTTGAAGCTAAATCACCTAAAATGTTCTTCATAAATGAAATTATTCAGCGTCAATCTTGTTCATTTCCTAAGAACAAATTTTGCACAGCACAGAGCCCAGGCAGCAGGAACCACACAGCAGAGGTAGCAGAATTCACATATTATCAAGCCTCTGTGGAAGCAGCAGTTTTTATTCATTCACTTCTCAAGTGCTTTTAGGGAAAGACAAGCTTCTGGGTGCACCTGTTTGATAGTGAAGTCATTGATGAGGTGATGATTATGTTCATTCAAACTGCAGTGCAATGTGATACAATCACTGTGCATTAGCAAGTCCTGCAGTGTTCCTATTCGCTGTAACCCCAGGGATCGCTCCACACCATCTGGCAGATACGGATCATAGAAAATCACGTTGAAGCCAAAGGGCTTGGCTCTCAGGGCCACAGCCTGCCCAACTCGACCTTCAAAACAGAAAACACATTTACGTCAAGCAAAATGCAATCCAAGCACAACATCCAACAGGAGTATGGATAATTCCTAGGGCTCATGGGTTCTACAAGGAAATGACAGAGCAAATAGTGGTCATTTATATAGTTCTGTATTGCTCCCATTATAAATATTAGCCCCCATCCATGCTACAGCAGCCAACTGCACTCAGCCCATTGGAGAAACAAAGAGCTCCCAATGCCAGGTCTGCCCCTTGATCCAAAGGCCCTACAGACCGACTGGGGAACGGGCTAGTATACATGGTGACATAGCCCTTCCAGTTGTAGTTGTCTGAAGCTTTCCATTTTTCTAATCAGTGGAATAGCAGAAAAGAAGAGGTCTTACTATCATGACTACTGCCCAACTTCTGGGAGCAGCAGCATAGCAGCCTAGGGCACTGGTGATATAAGTTAGAAGTCTGATGTTTACAGAAGCTAGCTAGAGTGTTTCACTTGTTAACAGCCACTGTGACTATCTATTCCTGAGCCAGCGAGTGACACCAACATTCTCAGTAGCTTTCAAAGCTCCCTGTTTAGTTTAACGGTCACCATTTCTTACCAAGGCCAATGATGCCCAAAGTTTCACCACGGATACGCACAGCACCTCCTGCCACCTCTCGAATCTGCTCCATGCTTGAGGCTCGGTTTCCTTCCCGCATAGCCTGATGAAGCCAAGTAACCCGGCGATACAGGTTCAAGATGTGACAGAGGGTAGAGTCAGCGGTCTCCTCCACAGAGGAGGAGGGAATGTTGCAAACTGCAATGCCTAGAAAGAGGAGATACAAATGAGATTCTGAGCCTAGCCTATAGCATTTCTGCCGCCAACTCTCCTCATACAACATGATGGCTAAAAGACAGCAATAGTCCTGGAGCATGAGATTAAGGTTGCACACTCTACCAACCCAAATATCCCAGTTTGAGAACTCACCTTTGTATGGAGGTGGAGAAGTTCCCCCCAGTCTTAATCTTAAGGACAATCTCCTAAAATGCCTTGCTTCTAAAGGACCATTAGATTATACTACCACCACAGAAATGTGGCAAAATCAGAGAGCAGAGATGTACAAAAAGCACAAGAAGCAGCGTCTAGAACAGGGGTGGGAAGCTGCTCCAGCCCCAACCAATTAACTGGAACAGGTAAGCTTTTACATCCCTAATTTGTATCCTTTCCCCTACCCACAAGCAGTTGCAATAGCAATCACTACTCTCACTCAAACCCAAATTATCTGACATCCTTACTCCATCCATTCCCTGTCCCAGAATGTAGTTGCATATCATGAGAACATAAGAACATAAGAATGGCCATACTGGGTCAGACCAAAGGTCCATCGAGCCCAGCATCCCATCTGCCGACGGTGGCCAATGCCAGGTGCCCCAGAGAAGGAGAACAGAAGACAATGATCAAGTGATTTATCTACTGCCATCCATCTCCTGCCCTTGTTATGAAGGCTAGGGCACCATACTTTATCCCTGGCTAATAGCCATTTATGGACCTAACCTGCAAAAATTTATCAAGCTCTTTTTTAAACCCTAATAGAGTCCTGGCCTTCACAGCCTCCTCGGGCAAGGAGTTCCACAGGTTGACTGTGCGCTGTGTGAAGAAAAATTTCCTTTTATTAGTTTTGAACCTACTACCCATCAATTTCATTTGGTGTCCCCTAGTTCTTGTATTATGGGAAAAGGTAAATAATTTTTCTATAATCACTTTCTCCACACCATTCATGATTTTATATACCTCTATCATATCGCCCCTCAATCGCCTTTTTTCCAAACTGAAAAGTCCCAGTCTCTCTAGCTTCTCCCCATATGGGACCCTTTCCAAGCCCCTAATCATCTTAGTCGCCCTTTTCTGAACCTTTTCTAATGCCAATATATCTTTTTTGAGGTGAGGAGACCACATCTGCACGCAGAACTCGAGATGTGGGCGTACCATAGTTTTATATAGGGGAAGTATGATATCTTTTGTCTTATTGTCTATCCCTTTTTTAATAATTCCTAACATCCTATTTGCCTTACTAACTGCCGCTGCACACTGCGTGGATGTCTTCATAGAACTATCCACTATAACTCCAAGATCCCTTTCCTGATCTGTCGTAGCTAAATTTGACCCCATCATGTAGTACGTGTAATTTGGGTTATTTTTTCCAACATGCATTACCTTACACTTACCCACATTAAATTTCATTTGCCATTTTGCTGCCCAATCACTCAGTTTGCTGAGATCTTTTTGTAGTTCTTCACAATCCCTTTTGCTTTTGACTGTTCTGAACAACTTTGTGTCATCTGCAAACTTGGCCACCTCACTGCTTACCTCATTTTCTAGATCATTGATGAACAAGTTGAACAGGATTGGTCCCAGTACTGACCCCTGGGGAACACCACTAGTTACCCTCCTCCATTGTGAAAATTTACCATTTATTCCCACCCTTTGTTTTCTGTCTTTTAACCAATTCTTGATCCATGAAAGGACCTTTCCTCCTATCCCATGACCACCTAATTTACGTAAAAGCCTTTGGTGTGGGACCGTGTTAAAGGCTTTCTGGAAATCTAGGTATATTATATCCACTGGGTGCCCCTTGTCCGCATGTTTATTAACCCCTTCAAAGAATTCTAACAGATTAGTTAGACACGACTTCCCTCTGCAGAAACCATGCTGACTTTTGCCCAACAATTCGTGCTCTTCTATGTGCCTTGCAATTTTACTCTTTACTAGTGTTTCTACTAATTTGCCTGGTACTGATGTTAAACTTATCAGTCTATAATTGCCAGGATCTCCTCTAGAGCCTTTTTTAAATATTGGTGTTATATTGGCCATCTTCCAGTCATTTGGTACCAAAGTGGATTTAAAGGATAGGTTACAAACCACTGTTAATAACTCCGCAATTTCACATTTGAGTTCTTTCAGAACCCTTGGGTGAATGCCGTCTGGTCCCGGAGACTTGTTACTATTCAGCTTATCAATTAATTCCATAACCTCCTCTAATGTCACTTCAATCTGAGTGAGTTCCTCAGATTTGTCACCTAAAAAGGCTGGCTCAGATTTAGGAACCTCTGTAACATCCTCAGCCGTGAAGACTGAAGCAAAGAAATCATTTAATCGCTCCGCAATGGCACTGTCTTCCTTGATCGCTCCTTTTATATCTTTATCATCCAAGGGCCCCACTGCTTTTTTAGCGGGCTTCCTGCTTCTAATGTATTTAAAAAACATTTTACTATCATTTTTTGAATTTTTGGCTAGCTGTTCCTCAAACTCTTTTTTGGCTTTTCTTACTACATTATGACACTTAATTTGGGAGTGTTTATGTTCCTTTCTATTTTCCTCACTAGGATTTGACTTCCACTTTTTAAAAGCTGCCCTTTTCTCTCTCGCTGCCTTTTTAACATGGCTGTTTAGCCATGGTGGTTCTTTGTTAGGTCTCTTACTGTGTTTTTTTATTTGGGGTATACATTTAAGTTGGGCCTCTAGTATGGTGTCTTTAAACAGTTCCCATGCAGCTTCCAGGGATTTTAGTTTAATTACTCTCCCTTTTAGTTTCTGTTTAACTAGCTTCCTCATTTTAGTGTAATTCCCCTTTTTGAAATTAAATGCCAGAGTGTTTGACCGCTGCGGTGTTCTTCCCAACACAGGAATATTAAAAGTTATTATATTGTGGTCACTATTTCCAAGCGGTCCAGTAACAGTTACCTCTTGGACCAGATCCTGCGTTCCAGTCAAGACTAGGTCGAGAATCGACTCTCCCCTTGTGGGTTCCTGTACTAGCTGCTCCAAGAAGCAGTCATTTAAGGCATCAAGAAATTTAATCTCTGAATCCCGTCCTGAGGTGACATGCACCCAATCAATATGGGGATAATTGAAATCTCCTATTATTACTGTGTTTTTTATTTTGGTAGCCTCTCTAATCTCCCTTATCATTTCAGCATCACTATCACTGTCCTGGTTAGGTGGTCGGTAATATATTCCTAATGCCATATTCATATTAGAGGAATAAATTGTTATCCATAATGATTCTATGGAACATTTTGATTCCTTTAGGATTTTTACTTCATTTGATTCTATATTATCCTTCACATATAGTACCACTCCGCCACCCGCAAGACCTGTTCTGTCTTTCCGATATAATTTATATCCCGGTATGATATCAATCTATTGGAAAGGCATCCCGGTATGATATCAATCTATTGGAAAGGCATATAGTGATTATTACTAAACATTTAAAATAAACTTGTCCAATAGCTCAGTTCTTTCCTTGTAAACTTAAAAAACAACAAATGGTCCGGTAGCACTATAGACTAACAAACCATATAGCTGATATCATGAACTTTCATGCCCACAAAAGCTCATGATACCATCTATATGGTTTGTTAGTCTATAAAGTGCTACCGGACCATTTGTTGTTTTTAAGTTTATCCTGTACAGACTAATTCGGCTACCCCCTGAATCTTCCTTCCTTGTGTTCTTTGTATTCATGGTAAAGACATGACTGAATCTAACAGGCCCAAGACCTCCTCACCTGTAGGTGCAGTATCCAAAGATTAACCTTATGTCCAGGACTCAGGGATCTGAATGACCTAATAACCTTAATTCTCTTCTGAGGCCCGCTGCTCTTCAACTTTTGAGTTCAAAGTCTATCTGCTTTCTAAAGAACCTCCATCCTGAACAGTTTTCTCTGAAATTCTTTTACGTGTATGTTGACCAGTACAGGCCTGGTTTCTCAAGAACAAAGCAGAAAAAGAAGTATGTTGCTCAGGTCCTTAACTCAATTATTATTATTATTATTATTATTTTGGAAAATAAAATGAAAATGTCCATGCTTCATTTAAAGCATTGCTCTTGGGATGAGGGGTTCAGGATGCAGGCTGCGGCTGGGAGAGAGGACTACCCCAGCCATCTTTCATTGAAGCAGCTTGGGGTTAGGTGAGAAGCATCTCTCCTTAGCGGCTACAGCTCCAGTGGGCACAGCAGGGGGAGAGGTGCATGTCCCCCGGCAGGGGCAAGTCAAAGTTCACCTGTCCCCGATGCTCCCCAGCCAGAGTGAGGAATGCAACAAACTGCACTTTCCCCTCGCTCCCTGATGGAAGGGGGAGAGCGGGGGGGAGGGAGAGGGAGAGGATTCAGCCTCTCCCACCCTTCCTTGAATGCAACTGCGGGGTGGAAGGCTAGAGGCTGTGGCAGCACTGGACTGGGGGAGGGCATGCCACCAGCTCTTTCACCTACCTGGTGATTCTGTCTCTTTTCTGTATGGCTTTATGAAAAGCAACCCCATTTCAGGTACATCCCATTTTCCTGGCACAACCAAACCCTTACCATGCTTGAACTTGTGGTAAGAGGAAGCGGTGTAACAAATTTGGTAGTTCTAGCACTTACTATTTAGGAGGAATTCTCGAACAGAGAGGCAGACTGTTGGATGGATGGACCAACTGTCTCAAACATAGATCAGATCTGTGATGGGCAACCCAGGCTAGTGAGTGGGACATGAGTGGCCCTCCATCTCACTGGGCCACAAGTTTGAAATTGGGCATGTGCACTAACCAGGATCCCAAGAATAAGATTAAAACATGGCACTTGATGATTCTTCTTCATCATGCCTCTTCAACACAAAATGATCCATAATAAGGAGCAAATTAAATTGTTGACAAAAGTAACAATGAAGTAGAGGGAGTGCTTGGCTCTCATGATGATGTGTGCAATCAGCACACACATCACATGTGCCCTTGCTTCAAATATGCTTCACTTCTCATTTTGTCACAGGCGTTCAACCCTCCTTTCTGCTGCAGTCCCTGCCGCCACTCTACCCCCTCCCTCAAACCCCCACCCAGCCTCTTCTCTACCTCCTCCCCCAAGCCTGCCCCATTCCTTTTTCTGCCCTCCATCCCAGCATTTCCAGACCCCTGTGAATCAGCTGATTTGTGCTGTGTCCTTGCTCTTCTCCCTCCCCAGAGCTTGAACACAGCAAATCAAATCAGCTGATTCGCAGCATTCAAACTCTGGGAGCAAGGGGACGGGGTACAAATCAGCTGATTCACAGAAGAGGCGGACTAGGTAAGTGCAGGGCCCCAGAGTGATAGAGAGATGGGGCAAGGGAGTAGTGTGTGGCGGCGGCGGGGGGGTGCACGGGCCACACACAGAACCCCGATGGGTCGCACAGATGTATACATCGACTTTTCATTCCAAAACAGACATATTGTGGTCATCATACCTAATTCTGCAGCTGACTTGATGTCCACATTGTCGTAGCCACTGCCAATACGCACAATGACTCGGAGGGCTTTGAACTTCTCCAGATCCTGGCGGGATAAGGTGATGGTGTGATACATCAGAGCTCCCACAGCCTCATTCAGTACCTACAACCATGAACAAAGTATACCAGTCTGAGAACCATTCCCTACTCCTGCACATCTATAGTGGCACAGAGGTGGTCAGATCCATCCCCACAGCGGCTCATTTAATCTTTCTACCTTCTCATGGATTTCCTGAGTTGACTGAGCATCACAGAAAGCCACTGTAGCAACATCCTTTAAGATGGGCATTTCCACAGTACAATCCCTCCCATCCAGGAGTGCAACCAGTGGTCGGGCTGGCATTGGGCCATTCACAATAGGAGGCCGTATACCTAGAGACAAAGACAATAGTGAACAGCTGTGCAAAAGAGAAATGAATTCTGGAGCTCTTAATTAACATGAGCAAGGGAGTATATACAAGACCATACTGATCCAGCAGGGTACAAGAGGCTACACTTCCACAGTATAATATTAAAGACGAAAGTGGTCAATGAGAATGTGAAAGCATCAAGCTCAGAAGAAACATAGGAAAAAAAAGCCAGAGTAGAAATATCTAGGCCTGTGATATGGAGAGGACACAGCAGAAAGTTTTGAGTGAGGACCCAGAATGAGAAACCTCATCAGAAATGAGGTTCAAAACATTGTTATTAAGAGTGCTGAATGTGAAAAATCATGTATGCACAGAAGTGTAACAAGGGTCTCAATATCGTTACAGAATTCTCTTCCCAGAAATTTCCCTCAATTCATTTCATATATCATGTAACAGAAAGGAACTCCTAAAAAATGAGGTCAAGCAACAATGGGTTAACAGCAGGGCTTTTTCTTCACAATTCCTTATATCCCCAGCTGCTCACATTCTGCTCTCTCTTCTAGGCCCTGGATTGAAATTTAACCCCTTTTTAGAGGTCTCCCAACAGGAACTTCCTGCCTCATATACTTATTAAGGATGTTAAACTGTGGTTATCTGGCTAATCATATAGTCTTTAAATGATAAGGACTGCTCTGCAGAGCAGCAGTGGGGATAGCTCCCGGAGCTGGCTCAAGCTGGGACTGAGTAGTCCTGGCTTGTGCCAGCTCCGAGAGCCACCCGTGCTGCACCTCTGCATTTTAAATGTAGTAAGAGCCACCAGCCGCCAGGCTCTTACTACATTTAAAATGCACAGACACACCGTCCTGGACCAGCTCACGCCGAGTCCAGCGGCCCCTGCTTGTGGTGGCCAGGGCTGACTGTGGGAAGGGGCTGCTGCCCGAGGGACCACCATGAACAGGGCTGCTTGGCAGCAGCAGCACCTGTCCTGCAGGGTGAAGGGGGGGAGATTATTTAGATATCGTTTCATTATAGTCACAACATCCACTTTCTCAGCTCTCAATCTCACTGAAAAATCTCTACTGCATCTTCTAAATCCTTTCAAAAATCTCCATTCACTGCAATAAGAACAGAAAAACCGGGTATCTTCTGGGTGATGAAAAGTGATGGGGTTTAAAGAGGAGGTCCCAAATTCATTGTAATCCTAATACTCTGGCTCTCTAGGCTGTAGCCTGAGCAGAAGTGAGAGTGGAGCACCGAGCTCCACTAAAGAGTCATTCCAGTTGCCCCTACCCGCAGGACCTGAGTTTCAGGTTCCCCCATCTCAACCCAATGCCCCTTTCAAGAAAGGGAACAGCCCCGGGAACGGGGCAAGCCCAGGCTTCAACGAGGGAGTTTTACCTTCGCAAATCCGGTCCAGCCTCTGTCGCTTCACTTTGTGTCTGTCCATGAGCCACGCCAAGAGTGACCCGCGCAGCCCCTGCGCAGGATGCTTGGCTCGGACCCTGAGCAGCGCTGGAAAGAGACGGGCCGTGACATGGCAGCTACCGCTGAGCCGAGCCCCGCCCCGCGCCCGCGGAACCCGGGGCCCAGCCGCCCCCCCCCCAACCCCTTCCAGGCACAAAGTGCCCCGGGCCCCGCCCCCGCCGAGCATCCCGCGCAGCGCCCGGGCGCAACCAGGCCCGGGACCCCGGGGCGGGAAGCGGCTCCCTCGCCAGCCCCTCCCGGCCGGGCGCGAAGCCCCCAGGCCGCACTCACCGCCGGGCCCAGGTCCCGACTCCCAGCAGGAAGCGGAAGGGCCGGGCCGGGCCGCGTCGGCGGCGGGCGAGGCCCCAGGCTCCCTCTCTCGCTCGCTGGGCAGCGCCCCGTCCGGCCCGGAGCGGAACGCGCCGCGCAGCCATAGAGACGCAGCGCAGAGCGCCGCCACTTCCGCGCGAGCCGTCACCACGTGCGAGCCCCGCCCTCCCTGGCACCCCGCGGGGCGGGGCCTCGGCCAGACCCAGATCCGGGTCAGTGCCGAGCGCGAGCCGCCCCGCGGCGATCCCGGGGCAGCGCTGTGCGCGCTCCCGGGCCCACCCCAGGCACGTGCCTTGCTGCAGCTGCCTGCGCTCAAACTCCGCGACCCCGCGCCCCAGCCTGTAGTCCCTCCTCGTCCTCCCCGGCTGGGAGCTGCTGATGCGTGCGGAGCCGAGCCGAGCCGAGCCGAGCCAGGCCTTTGCCAAGGACGCAGAACGGCAGCGGCACTTACCGAGCTGGGCTAACGGAGACAGAAACCCTCCGACCTAGACCATGACCCTTGTTAGAAGAAAAATGCTGTTTTAGGCTGTTGAGTACACCATGGACGTCAAACATTTTGAAATGTTACATCCTACCTTTTCACTTCGGCGGATTTGGGCATGTTTTTTCTGAAGACTTAGCAGATTCTCCGTTATCACAGCATTTACATCGAGACTGGATCTCTTTCAGATATTACAGCTTAACCAGAATTTCTGGGTTTAATTCATTTTCTTGAGAGAAATTATTTGGTCTGTACTGTACAGGAGATAGGCCTAAATTATTTCCAGCCTTTTAAAAAAAACCCACCAACTCCCTCTCCAAAACACCGTGGCTCCCTCTTCTTACCCAACTCCTTCAATCCTACCTGGTTCATCTTGTAGAAGTTGAGTGAGGGGTGATGCCATCTTGCATCCTCATCATGGCATTGCATGAGGCCACTCTTCACTTCCTGTTAACAGGTCACAACAATGTGACTGGCTGCATGAAAGGCTATGTTGGCACCTAGCAGTTCTGGAGTGGAGGAAGCAGACTTCCAGGGGAAGGCAGGACCCAGATAGGTGGTAAGCATTGTTGCAAAAGTAATAGCTGCAAAGTCGTCTCATTCTCCCATAACCTGCTGATTGGGGATTCCTGGGATAGGACCAGACAGAAAAAAGGGGAGCTACTGCCATCACCACCTTGAACATGCTGAAGAAAGATGCACCTGGGCCTTTGGTCAAACCTGAAACTGCAGGCTCCATGGTCTGGGATCAGGTGCTGCTCTTCCGAAGCACTTTTTTCACTGCTGCCCCAATGCTTGGTAGTCATCCACGCTTTCAAGCCAAGGGGTTTCCAGTGCAAGCAATTATCAGCCACTGAGGATGAGTAGCAGTGCCTTTTTGTGGGGGGCCCAGAAGCCTTCCCCAAGGTGAGCAGGTCTGTGGCCAGTGTTTGGGATGGGAGGCTGTTCTTCTGAGGGTAGCTGTCTTGGCTGCAAGGAGACAGACTTACATGGGAGTGGTGGCAACTGAAACCTGTGCTGTCCAGAAGGTGAATCCTAGGAGTGGAGATCAGTTCCCATGAGGAAGCCCTCTCTGTAAAAGACATCACAAGAGAGAGATTTAATAGCATGGTCTTTGCCTCAACAGGTGACTCATAGTCCAGGGTGAGGGACCAATGCTATGACACCCTGTCAAGCAACTTCTGACACCCTCCACAGAACCTTTAATTGGGGAATGGGCACTGCATACCCCTGCTAGAGAAGGGCTTGCCCCAACACTGTCCATTTCCGACCACTGGGCTTTATAGTTGAACTGCCTTGATTCTGTGTGCATGGTGATTCCCGCTTCCACATGAGGATGAGCACAGGCAGTCCTGACTGACTCAGTATCTGGCACCCACTGTTGTCATTACTTGAGGCGAGAGAGAGGTTCTAGCTCTTTATTTCCAAACACAGGTTCCAATGTGTCTCCCATAAAGTGGGAGCCCTTTGAGCACAGCTTCCCTCTGATCAAGCTGGCAAGACAACAAGACATGGCTAGACAACAAGACAGAGGAGAAGCAGAGTAGGTGAGAACAAATGGACTGGTAAGCCTCCCCCGCTCCTTAATGTTGATATGCTGAAACCAAGGAAAGACAAGCCTGTGCCAGGCAAGCTACCCTGGGGAAAAAGCAGACAGACACCCTTCTTGGTATCTGAAATTGGAGGGAAAGTTGTGGACTATGGAGGAGGGAAGCCACATCTGTAAAAGTTGGAGGAACTCAGCTATGAAAATGGTTTGCTGAGCAACTGTGAGCAAGAACAAGTCCTGAAACATCAAAATAAACCTAAGTGCAGGAGTTTCCACTGTTATTGACCAGTCAGTTCCTACAAACATCCCCAATTTACAAAACTGCTTAATCTTAGAGCAAGACTTCTTTCCCCACCAGCCTGCTTAACTGCTGACAATCTTGACTGAATGCAAGTGATACCAAACTCTATACAAATGAGCAGGGTGGATAAAAATCAATATTTTTTTAAATCAAAATATCATGTCTGGTGTGGAGAAAGTGAAAAGTTATTTACTCCTCCTCATAGCACAGGTGTAGTAAGAGGGGGGCCTAAAACATAAACCCATGTAGCACAGGACTGGTTAGAGGCCCAAGGCGTAGCTAACAACAGACAAAACATGGCTAATATAAAGCAAAGCTAATCTCTGAGCAAGAGACAGGCCTCTGCTCACAGAACTTGGCAGGAACAGGGAAGAGAGTGCAAAACACTAATTGGTAATAGGCCCAGGTGTAGATCAGTAAGGTGCTAGGTACAGACCATAAAACAGTAATTGATACTGGTCGTAAGCTGAAAGCACATGGCAACACCTGCTCATTAAAAAAGATCTTGGTATCCACTCCTCACAGATACTGACCCAGGTTCAAGAAAGGATCTAAAATGACAGCTTGATGGCTAGAGATGATCTAAGCCTGTGGTCACCAACCCGTCGATCGGGAGGCGTTCGGGGCTCCCCCAATTCCCCCCACCCCCAAGAAGCCCCACTACCTACCTCCGAAAATGGAGGTCGTACTGGCTTCCCGCGGGGTGGAGGGAAGTCCGGCAGCTGCACGCCACTTCCGGGGTTTCCGGAAGTGCGCTGCCTGCTCCCCTCCTCCAGGTCTGTGGCATGCCGGCAGGAGGTAGGAGTCCCGGAGGAAGGCGCGTGCTGGGGCTTCGGGGGGGGAGGGAGGGGGAAGAGAGGCGCACACCGGGGCTCCCCTCCTCTGCGGGGGAGAAGGTAGGAGTCCGGAGGGGAAGCGCGTGCCATGGACGGGGGAGGACTCCCAGGGGGAAGCGCGTGCCGGGGGGAAGGTAGGAGTCCCGGGGGGGAAGCATGCACTAGGGCTTCCCTCCGGGGGAGGGGGGGGGGGGGGGAGGAAGGGAGGCACGCACCAGGGCTCCTCTCCTCTGCAGGGCAGAAGGTAGGAGTCCCAGGGGGAAGCGCCGGGGAGGGGGGAGGAGTCCCGCGGGGAAACGCGTGCCGGGGCTTTCCTCCTTTGCGGTGGAAGGGGGAGGAGTCCCAGGAGGAGGCTCTTGCCAGAGCTTCCCTCCTTGGGGGGGAGGCGCATGCCAAGGATTCCCTGCCCCAGCCAACACGCTGCCCCCTGTTCCCACTGGCACTCTGCTCCCACTGGCACCCTGTCCCCACCCCAGCACCCTGTCCTCTGCCCCAGGCCCTTGCCCCGGAACCCACTGGCCCTCTGTCCCTTGCCCCAGCACCCATTGGCACCCTACCCAGCACCCTGTCCTGGTACCCCCGGCACCCTTCCCCAATACCATGTCCCCTGCTCCCACCAGCACAGTTGGGGCCACATTAGTGAGGCTTGTGGGGGTTTTGGAGGAGTTTTTATTTTGCATCTTACTTGTGTGGCCCCAACTGACTTTTCTGTGGGTCAGTGACCCTTGACTCAAAACAGGTTCCCTGTCCTTCTCATAAATAAAGACAATGCAGAAACTTTTTGTGTTTGACATAGTATTTTATTTAAAAATGAAGCCTGGCCAACAAACCCCAAATTGGGGCCAAGCCCCCATCTGCCCACAGCATCATAACACTCCTGCACTCTCCCTTCCCCCAGACCCTCGATCTGAACCTATCATACACTGGAACCCCCTGCCCTGAGCCCCTCATATACCCTGACCCAAATTCCTGCACCCTCATATCCATAAGCCTGTGGCTTGTTTAGTACCCTAACCCTACATCTGACCCCAACACTGCCCGGCCTAAAGCCCCCTCCCCGACCCAGCGTCCCCTTCTCCACCTCCTCCTGCATCCAGATTTTGTCCCAGAGCTTGCATCTCTCACCCCTTCCCACACCCAAATCCCTCATTCCCACCCCAGAGCCTACACATCCTGCCTCAACCCAGTGAGGGTAAGGCTAGACTGCAGGAGTTTTTCAGGATTCCGGAGATATCCCAGAAAAACTCTTCTGCATCCAGGGATGTGTTTGTTCTTCCGCTTTTTTTAGTGGAAGAGCAAACGTGCTCTTTCGGTAACCCCTATATTCCTCTTTCCACGAGGAATAAGGGGGCTTCCAAAAGAAGGGGTTTTTCTGACATTTGGTCCAGTGTAGACAGGCCAAATGTTGGAAAAACCTCTTCCTACAGAAGAATTGGGGAAAAAAAGCAGCAGTATAAGGGTTGGGGATACCAAGTGATGGAGAGGAGGAGAATAGAGAGGAAGGGGCGGGGCGGTAGATCTTGGCTTGTTCTGTCATTTAAAAAGTGATCTTCGGTGTAAAAAGGTTGGAGACCACTGATCTAAGCAAACCACAAAGTACAAGTGATAGGTAGCATCACAGGGCGCTTGCACATCAGGAGTTTTGTGTAACTTGTGTGTACCTGTATATAAAGTGGTGTCTTGGTGAGACAGTCTTTGTCTGACCAGGGAACAGTGGGGGTCTCCCACTGATTAGCAATTAGCTAACAAACAACAGCCACTGAGACTGATTTTTAATATGTTGATTGTGCATTTTGTCCCTTCCCCTCTGTGCATGTTACTCATCTTACCCTCTGTTCTCCTTCAGCAGGGACTGCATCATGCTGTGTGTGTAGATGACACATAGCAGGTTATGGGCACTTCTGTGCCACAACACTAAAAATGACATCTGATACTACATGGTTGGGAACCAGAGCAAAATACTAAGATCTCAGGAGTCATCGAGTCTGGCCCCCTGTCCAAAGAAGGTCCAACCCCGACTAAATCATCCCAGCCAGGGCTTTGTCAAGCCAAAACTTAAAAACCTCTAGGGAAGGAGATTCTACCACCTCCCAAGGCAACCCATTCCAGTACTTCACCATCCTCCTGGTGAAATAGTTTTCCCTAATATCCAACCTAAACCTCCCCCACTGTAACTTGAGACCATTGTTCCTTGTTCTGCCACCCGTCCCTACTGAGAACAGCCTCTCTCCAACCTCTTTGGAACCTCCCTTCAGGAAGCTGAATGCTGCTATCAAATCCCCCCACTCTTCTCTTCTGCAGACTAAATAAGCCCAAAACCCTCAGCCTCTCCTCGTATGTCAAGTGCTCCAGCACCCTCATCATTAAGTCAGTCCATTGTTATGAGTACATATGCGTTTAGTAGAGTCTACTGACAACTATTACTGTACTTCACTTAAAAATAAATCTGGCCAGGCACCTTCAATTCTAAGACTTACTTGGCCAGAAAAGGGCAACAATAATAAAGAAAATCAATTTAGTAGTCATTTATAACAAAATTCCTCTCTTCTGTTACTAATAACCAGAGATGATTAAAAAGTATACTATACTTTTTTAAAGATGACTATAAAAGTACGGTAATAGAAACATTCCTATTGGCTGGGTGTCTGCTAGGAGCTTGATTTTGCTGGGAGGTGTAAGTAGCAAAACTGGAAAAAAAAAGAAACCAGAGAGGGAAATATTATGTGGGCACAACCAGTAAAAGTCGATCCAGACACTTGCCAGACACAAGCTGGAGGGGGCTGCCCCAGTGAGCCACGTCTGTGTGGTCAGGCAAAGGCTATGGAAGGAAACACACAGAATCACCACAACATAGGAAGGACTAAGACGCTCTCAACACCCCCACAGGCAGCAGCAATAACAGGCTTCCAGAACTGTAGATAAAGCACTGAACACAAAGTACACCTCTGTAGATCTTACCACAACACCTTGTGGAACCAGAGACTAGATTACAGTGGATTTTAGCAGGGCTAAGAGCACCTGCTCCACATGGTGTTCTGGCTGGAAAGGGAGTCCCCAGTCAATCCCAATTGTGCAAGAGATCCTAGGGCACTGGTTCCCAAACTGGGGGGGGAGGGGGCGTGAAGAAATTCCAAGGAGGTTGCAAAATGATGCAGCCCCCCCCCCCCCCAGTCATTCCTCCCCACCCTAAGAAAAGAGCCTGCGCTGGCGCTACCTCCTGCGAAAATGGAGGTAGCGCCGGCTTCCTGCAATGTGGGGGGAGTCCCGCAGCTCCATGCCAGGTCCGGGTCTCAGGAAACGCATGCACTGCTTTCCCCCTGCCCAAAAAGCCGGCATGTTTCCTGAAATGCCAGCTCTGTCATTCCGCCAGGGACTTCCTTCCTCCTGCTGCCTGCCTGAGTGGGGGGGGAGGGGGATAGGAGTCCCAGGACCGTGCCAGCTCCAACTGCTCAGGCAGTGCGCACCCTGTTCCTCTGCTCCCCACGGCAGCGTGTGCTGCCTGAGCAGTTGGAGCTGACGCGGTCCCGGGATTCCTCTCCCCCCCCCCCCCACCCTGCTCCTGCCCCCTCCCTCCTGGCCAGACACCTACCCCCAGCTTGCTCCTGTGCCCTATTTTCCACCCAGATTTTGCACCCCATCCCTATCCCACTCACTGGCACACTGGATCCCCCGTCCCTCATTTTTGGCCCCACCTCAGAGTGTAGAGGGGCCCACAAATTCCACTTATCCTGGAACCCCAGAAGAGTTAATCTGGCCTGAGGCCTTGAACTTCAGTCCTACCTACCCTCCCCCCATGGAGCTGGGGTGCCAGGGGAGGGAGATGTCTCAGTTGGGGCCACATCAGTGAGGCTTGGAGGGGTTGTTTTTTTGCATCTCACTTGTGTGGTCCCTGACTAATTTTTCTGTGGGTCAGTGACCCCGACCCAAAACAGGTTCCCCATCAATAAAGATGATGCTGAAACATGTGTGTTGGACATAACTTTAATTAAAAATGAAGCCTGGCCAAGAAGCCCCCAGTTGGGGCCAAGCCCCCATCTGGCCACAGCATCATAATACCCCTGCATCCCCACACCCACCCCAACCCTGAGCCTATCATACACCAGAACCCCCTGTCCTGAGCCTCTCATATCCCCAGTCTTCTGCCACAACACTACTGCACAATCCACACACTGCAAATGTGTCCTGTGCCCATCATACTCCCAAACCCCCTGCCCTGAGCCCCTCATATACCCCAACCTGAACTCCTGCACCCTCATATCCACAAGCCTGTGGTTTGCTCAGCACCCCAACCCTCCACCTGACCCCAACGCTCTCCAGCCTGGAGCCCCCTCCCTGAGCCAGCAGCCTCTTCTCCACCTCCTCCTGCACGCAAATTCTCTCCCAGAGCTTGCACCTTTCATCCCTTCCCACACCCAAATCCCTCATTTCAAACCTAGGATTTCCTAACTTGTGAAGAAAATGCAGCATCACCCTTCACATTACATTCGTTTCGGTTCTGCTATTTCTTATGTTAAGTTACATTTATATTAAATTTTTGTATAAAAAAACTGTGCTTATTTCTAATTTTAAATATTTTTTTGTATACCAAGTTTGTGTGTTTATTTTTTATTTTAAATTACAAATTTAATTTTTTGTTAAAAGGGGGGTTGGATGATGGTAAAGAAGAGGTGGGAGGGCGTGAGGGTTTCTCAAAAATCAAAAAGGGAGCGTGATGCCGAAAAGTTTGGGAACCACTGCCCTAGAGAGGGAATAAGCTCCCAGCCCCTGTCCAATGAGTTGATCCATCTTCCACCTGAATTATAAACTTGAAAACAAGGGGAAATAGCGTACGCACTGCCACCGTCTCAAACACACACCTCTCCCCTAGCTCCTCCGCTCTTGTCTCTTCTCACTCCCCCTACCATCAGTTTACACAAGCCACACAACTAGACACTTGTTTTGTGTCCTCTCATGCATCTCCAAGCCTTTGTGCAGTCCCCACTAATGTAGTGTGTCATCTCTGAACACTCCCCAAGGGCCTAGACACCTTAGGTCCTCCGCTCAGAGAAGGGCAGACAAGACCAACAAAAAGAAATTCACCAATTAAAACATTAAAGCTATGGAATGAATAGAGACCCTACTGAGCTAAGATCCTTTGATGTATGATGCAGTCCTCCCTGCTCACTATTTCAACTGGAAACTAACTGAAGCAGGGCCCATGTCTTCATATATTCTTGGCATATAAATAACAATGACCCTAAAGAGCTGGGCATCAGAAAACATCAGCCAAATTTACTTAGTAAAGCAGCTAGTTTAAGAATTCTAATCGCTTTAAAGAAAGGAAGTCTTTTTTAAATGGAATTAAGATTACATTGAAGTGAGTGCTGTCATGTTTCCAATTACAGTTATAATTCCCTGAACAGCCTCAACTTTTTCCCTGCATCCTCTCTTGCCCTCCACCCAGCAAAACAAATAGCTCCATAAGTAGGGTGGCTAGTTAACATTTTTAGCACCACTTCCTTGGCAGTTTCTACTGAGACCCTAGCAACTGGCCGTCAAATGTGCTTATTCTCTGTAAGTTCAATTTAGGTAACAGTCCACATGTCCCAACAGGCAGGGCATATGAAGCTTATAATGTTACAAGTAAACCAGTCACTGTAATCTGAAGAGAATTTAAATGGCCATACAATTCCCAGCATAGGACATGAGGGATCTACTTCAGAAGGGCAGGTAGTGGCTGGATAAGACACTGGTTTCTAGATCAGATGTAAGGATAAAGCCTCATTTTGGAGGCTCATCATATGAACAGGATATGGAGAGGAGAAATGACAATATAGGACAAGATCTATTTTTTAGCTCTTGGAAGGGATGTGTAAGTCAGAATAAAGCATTTAATGTATAAAACACACCTGCAACTGATCTGATCTCTTACCTCTTTAAGAGAGTAGATCAGACACATGATCAAACCATGTAAGGATCATCTTCTTTCATATAGCATTTGAAAAGCAATGGGCGGGGAACAGAATTGAATCTTGAGATTTGAAAGCTATTCTAATGCTTCTGAGGCAGCTAGGTGGATTCCCCTTGAACCACCAATGCAAGCATGAATGAGACAACTGTCTGTGATTTGTTGCATGGGCTGTACCTCACAACACTCATAATTCGGTGATTCTTTGCATTTTAATTTGTGGAAGAAAGATCCACACACCTTTCATGTGTTGTCTGAATGCAGTTGAGTGCAGTCCACTGCCTCCAGGAAGGCAGAATCCCATTACTTCTTTTGATGGATCTTCAGTCAGGTCTTTGTTTGGAACACCACAAGAAGCTCATGATTTAAGCCTTTTGATTGGTCTGTAGCACTAACATACAGATCCCAGAGTTAAGTTGAGAGAGAGAGAGACAGTAAACTGAAGTGTTGGTGTATTGGCAGGTCCAGAGCAGCCAGAATCTTGTTTTGCTCCTGGGCCACATCAGTATTTCACCTGACAGCTGGTACAATACCAGCCAAAATGGGGATCCCCCATGCTAGCACTGATTTGAGAGAGTCGCAAACAATCCTGAGTGCAACATTGATTTCTATGTCAAAGAGATTCACGGGGAGGCTGTTGCGCCAAACTGGCACACAATACTCCAATTTGGGCAAGATGAGGCTTGTACTGACTTTCAAAGCATGCATGAATCATGTCTCCAGTTGTGCCAGCGTGCTTCTGTGTGATTCTAATCCTTGTCTACATTTTCATTCTGGCGCTGTCACTAGCTCAGTGTTTGATCAAGGGTAACTCCAACACTACTGTGGACTGTGGTCATGCAAAAGAGGCAGACAACAAAAGTCCACTTTCAGTGGCACTTTGGTTTCATGGTTATTCAAGTGGAAGAACATAAGAATGACCGTACTGGGTCAGACCAAAGGTCCATCTAGCCCAGTAGCCTGTCTGCCGACAATGGCCAGCACCAGGTGCCCCAAACAGGGTGGACCGAAGACAATGATCAAGCAATTTGTCTCCTGCCATCCTTCTCCAGCCTCTGACAAACAGAGGCCAGGGACACCATTTCTATCCCCTGGCTAATAGCCTTTTATGGACCTAACCTCCATGAAATTATCTAGCTTCTCTTTAAACTCTATTATAGTCCTAGCCTTCACAGCCTCCTCTGGCAAGGAGTTCCACAGGTTGACTACATGCTGTGTGAAGAAGAACTTTCTTTTATTAGTTTTAAACCTGCTACCCACTAACTTCATTTGGTGTCCTCTAGTTCTTCTATTATGGGAACTAATAAATAACTTTTCTTTATTCACCCTCGCCACACCACTCATGATTTTATATACCTCTATCATATCCCCCCTCAGTCTCCTCTTTTCTAAACTGAAAAGTCCCAGTCGCTTTAACCTCTCTTCGTATGGGACCCGTTCCAAACCCCTAATCATTTTAGTTGCCCTTTTCTGAACCCTTTCCAAGGCCAAAATATCTTTTTTGAGGTGAGGAGACCACAGTATTCAAGATGTGGGTGTACCATAGTTTTATACAGGGGCAGTAAGATATTGTGTGTCTTATTTTCTATCCCTTTCTTAATAATTCCTAGCATCCTATTTGCCTTTTTGACCGCCACTGCACACTGTGTGGAAGTTTTCAGGGAACCACCCACAATAACTCCAAGATCTCTTTCCTGATTTGTCATAGCCAAATTAGCCCTCATCATACTGTACGTATAGTTGGGGTTATTTTTCCCGATGTGCATTACTTTACGCTTATCCACATTAAATTTCATTTGCCATTTTGTTGCCCAATCACTCAGTTTGGTGAGATCTTTTTGGAGTCCCTCACAGTCTGCTTCTGTCTTGACTATCCTAAACAGTTTAGTATCATCTGCAAACTTTACCACCTCACTGCTTACCCCTTTCTCCAGATCATTTATGAATAAGTTGAACAGGATTGGTCCCAGGACTGACCCTTGGGGGACACCACTAGTTACCCCTCTCCATTCTGAAAATTTACCATTTATTCCTACCCTTTGTTTCCTGTCTTTCAACCAGTTCTCAATCCATGAAAGGACCTTCCCTCTTATCCCATGACAATGTAATTTACACAAGAGCCTTTGGTGAGGAACCTTGTCAAAGGCTTTCTGAAAATCTAAGTATACTATATCTACTGGATCCCCCTTGTCCGCATGTTTGTTAACCCCTTCAAAGAACTCTGATAGATTAGTAAGACATGATTTCCCTTTACAGAAACCATGTTGACTTTTGTCCAACAAATTATGTTTTTCTACGTGCCTCACAATTTTATTCTTTACTATTGTTTCGACTAATTTGCCCGGTACTGAAGTGAGACTTACCGGTCTGTAATTGCCAGGATCGCCTCTAGAGCCCTTTTTAAATATTGGTGTCACGTTAGCTACCTTCCAGTCATTAGGTACGGAAGCCGATTTAAAGGATAGGTTACAAACCACAGATAATAGTTCAGCAATTTCCCATTTGAGTTCTTTTAGAACCCTTGGATGAATGCCATCCGGTCCCAGAGATTTGTTGACATTAAGTTTCTCTATTTGTTCCAAAACCTCCTCTAATGACACTTCAATCCGGGACAGTTCCTCAGATTCATCACCGACAAAGGACGGTGGAAATTTGGGAATCTCCCTAACGTCCTCAGCCGTGAAGACTGAAGGAAAGAAATAGCGAAGTTACTCACCTTCGTGCAGTAACTGTCGTTCTTCGAGATGGTTCCCATGGGTGCTCCACAGAAAGTGCTGGGCTTGCCCTGGCGCCGCAGGACAGAGATTTTTCATAGCGGTAGTCCGGCCAGACCGCGCATGCGCGGGGAGCGTCTCGCAGCTTTCGCGCCCTTTCGCGCTGCTCGGTCCGGTCCCAGCCAGTTCCTCGTATCCGCCTCAGTATCTGAAACACAAGAAGCAGACACAGACTCCGAAGCGGGGAGGAGGGTGGGTAGTGGAGCACCCACGGGGACCATCTTGAAGAACGACAGTTACTGCACGAAGGTGAGTAACTTCGCTTTCTTCTTCAAGGAGTCCCCGTGGGTGCTCCACAGAAGGTGTCTGCACAGCAGTATCCCCCTCCTGTGGCGCTGAGGAGTGGGATACAGGACCTCTAGCGACTAGCAGAAGAGAGGACTGCAGTTGTTACAGACTTATCTGACAGCCATCTTTGCTGAACCGCATAATGGTCTACGAATGTGCGGTAAGATGCCCATGTGGCTGATCTACAGATGTCAGCTAGTGGAACCCCTCTTAGGAAGGCAGTGGATGCTGCTATTGCCCTTGTGGAATGTGCCTTAGACGTGCAGGGAGAGAAATTCCCCGAATTGAGTAGCAGTGAGATATACAAGTTACAATAATGTTAGATACTCTCTGAGCAGAAATGGGTTCGCCCTTAAAGCACTCTGCTAGGGACAGTAAAAGCCTGTCTGACTTCCTAAATGGTTTGGTACGGTCGATGTAAAAGCTAGCACCCTACGCACATCTAATGTATGGAGCGCTACCTCTCTAGGTGAACCATGCAGTTTGGGGAAAAACGCTGGTAACACTATGGGCTCACTGACATGGAAGTCGGAACAGACCTTAGGTGTGAAGGCTGGGTGGTGCCTGAGGATAACGCAGTCTCTTTGGAAAATCGTGTACGGAGGTACTGCCATCAACGCTGACAACTCGCTAACCCTGCGTGCGGATGTGATCGCCAGCAGGAAAACAACCTTCTGAGTGAGGATTTGCAACGGTATTGTGGCAAGCGGTTCAAATGGTGGAGCGGTAAGGGTTCGTAACACCAAGTCCAGATCCCAAAGTGGCAGTGGGGTACACAACGGAGGGTATAAATCTTCAGAAATCTCTTTGTAAGGGGGTGTGCAAATACTGAAAAGCCGTCAGCCCGCTGGTGAAAGGCTGAGATTGCCGCGAGATGCACTCTGAGTGAGGCTAGGGCAAGGCCCGTGCATTGTAATTCTGAGATGTAATGTAGTATAGAATGTATGGGGGTGACTGTAGGGTCCATACGTTGTTCAGAGCACCAGATTCGAAATCTGGACTACTTTGATAGATATGTGGTTCTTGTGCTATTCCGTCTGCTGTGTATTAAGACATTTCTGACAGCTGCAGAGCATTGGGCTTCCGACACATTTAACCAGCTAGGTACCAGGCTGTAAGGTGCAGCGTGTGAAGTTGTGGGTGGAGAAGTCGTCCGTGATCCTTCGTGAGTAGAGTTGGAAAGAGTGGTAGCTGGTAGGACGGGTAACGGGACAGTTGCAGGAGTTGAGGGTACCAATGTTGTCTGGGCCATGCTGGAGCTATTAGCATCACTGTGGCCCGATCTGCTTTGATCTTCTGTAATACCCTGGGAATGAGAGGTATTGGAGGGAATGCATACATCAATGGGCCGTTCCAGTTGATTAGGAATGCATTGCCCCGGGAATGGCGACCGAGTCCCGCCCTGGAGCAATATCGGAGACACTTCCTGTTGGTGTGTGTGGCGAAGAGGTCGGTCGACGGTATGCCCCATTCGTGAAATAGGAAGTGGAGGGGTCTGCGGTGGAGTTCCCATTCGTGGTCCGGTGCGAATTTCCTGCTGAGGGAATCCACTGTTATGTTGCTTACTCCAGGTAAGTATGATGCCACAAGAACGATGCCGTTGGTGATGCACCAATTCCAAAGTCGGACCACCTCTGCACAGAGGGATCGTGATCGAGCTCCCCCTTGACGGTTGATGTAAAACATCGTAGCTACGTTGTCTGTGAGGACCTTCACCACGGAGTTGTGAATGTGATCGTGGAAGTGTCTGCATGCGTTGAAGACAGCCCTGAGCTCCAGTAGATTTATGTGGAGCAACGTTTCGCGAGGCGTCCAACGGCCTTGCACGGACATTCCATTCATGTGCGCTCCCCAACTGAGGAGAGAAGCATCTGTAGTGATTTGATGGCTTGGAAGGTGGGGGCAGAAAGGCACTCCGGATAGTAGGTGCTTGTCTACCGTCCACCAAGTGAGGGAAGAGATGACGTTGGGCGGAATGGTAACTGACCGGCGTACGTCACGAGAGGTGTGATTGTAGACGGTGGCCAGCCAGTGTTGTAAGGCTCGAAAATGAAGTCTGGCATTCTGGACAACGAATGTGGTTGCGGCCATGTGTCCCATGAGCTTGAGGAGTATAAGCATCTGGCTGGTGTTGTTGGACGTGCATGCATTTATCAGAGATTGAATAGTCTGGAATCTTACGATAGGTAAGAATGCTCTTGCTTTCTTTGAATCTAACCTTGCCCCAATGAACTCTATGTCTTGAGTGGGAGCTAACGTTGACTTGTCGTTGTTCACAAGCAGCCCCAGCGAATGAAAGGCGTGCATAGTGAATGCCAGCATTTTGCTCGCCTGTGTGGCAGATGTGGCCTTTATGAGGCAGTCGTCGAGGTAGGGAAATATAGTTATCCCGTTGCGACGTAGGTGGGTTGCGACCAGCAAAAGTACCTTTGTAAATAACCTTGGCGCTGCAGACAGCCCAAAGGGAAGGACTCTGTACTGATAATGTCCGTTGCCCACCACGAATCTGAGGAATTGCCTGTGGGCAGGGTGAATCGTAATATGGAAATACGCGTCCTGAAGGTCGAGAGCAACGAACCAGTCATTCTGATCTAGAGCTGGGATTATAGACAAAAGCGTAACCATCCTGAAGCGGTGTTTTCGGAGAAATTTGTTCAATTGCCTGAGATCCAGTATTGGCCTCCAACCCCCTGTCTTCTTTTGAATGAGAAAGTAGTGGGAATAAAACCCTTTCCCTCTGAACTCTTGTGGAACTGTTTCCACGGCGCCGATCTGCAGTAGATGATGTATCTCTGATCTGAGCAGATCTTCATGAGAGGGGTCCCTGAAAAGGGACGGGTTGGGGGGGGTTGAGGGTGGTAGGGAGAGAAAGGGTATGGTGTAGCCAGTTTCTATAATCTCTAGCACCCATTTGTCGTTGATGATAGCTGCCCATTGATGGTAAAAAGGGCGTAGACGGTGATGGAACAAATGGACAGTGTCGGCTGTGACTGGAGGATTGCTCTCGACCAGGGAGTCAAACCTGCTGCCTGGCAGACGGTTGGATTTGCGCACGGCTATTTTGATTACGGCATCTGGGAGGTCGTTGACATTGTCGAGAGCTATCAAATGGCCTCTGATGCTGCTGCTGCCATAGTTGCCTTTGGTGGTAAAAGTCGTAACGCCTCTGGAATGGTGTATAGCGGTGTCTTTTAAAAGGTGATGTGTACATACCAAGAGTCCTTAGAGTGGACCTGGTGTCTTTACTAGAGTGGAGTAGTGTATCAGTTTTTCCGCGAACAAGACATCTTTTTCGAATGGGAGGTCCTCGAGCTTTGCTTGCAGCTCTTTAGGGACCGCAGCAGCTTGTAAGAAGGAGGAGCGTCTCATGACCACTGCTGTAGCTATGGCTCTAGCTGCCGTGTCTGCCACATCAGCTGCTATTTGTAGGCTGGTTCTGGTAGAGGCGTATCCTTCCTGGATCAATGCTCGGAGGACAGGTTTCTTGGATACTGGTAAGGAGTCAGCGAGAGCAATAAATTTCAAATAATTATCGAAATTGTGATTGGATAGGTGAGCTAGGTAGGTAGCTATGCGCAGAAGGAGGGTTGTGGAGGTATAAACCTTTCTATCAAATAAGTCCAGTTTCTTTGATTCCTTATACACGCTCTGGTTCCTGTATTGTGGCCCTTGTGACCTCTGGCGTGCGGCATCTACTACCAGGGAGTTGGGGAGTGGATGTGTGACTAAAAACTCTGAACCTTTAGGTGGGACGAAGTATTTCTTGTCGGACTTCCTATTCGTTGGGGGTACAGAAGCCGGTGTTTGCCATAGTTCATTTGCAACCTCTAGGATCGCCTCGTCCAGAGGGATTGCTAACTTGGGAGGTTGTGATGTCTCTAAGTTCTTAAAGAGCTTGTGGTGTTTGCTCTGTATCTCAGTAAGTTGGATGTTTTGGGAGCGGGCGACTCTCTTAAAAAGGTCCTGAAACTGCTTAATATCATCTGGGGGAGAGATGGCACCTGGTATCACAGCCTCGTCGGGGGAGGATGACGAAGGATCCTCGGGAGACTCATGAGCCTGGTGTGATTCCTGTAGTGTATGGTGCTCCCCTTCAGGTTGAGGTGGAGGAATTGATGGTGAATGAGGAATATACACTGATGGAGGTGGCTCCGTGGGTGGAGAGTACCTAGAGGAAGATTCACGTGTCCTCGTTCTGAATGGCGATCTGGAGGATCAATACGAAGCTCGGTTATCGGGTCCTGTAATATGTACGTCTGTCATAGGGGTCCCTATAGTAATATGAGGACCGAGATGGAGAGCGGTCATGGTATCTGGATCTACTGTAAGATCTCCTGTAGGATCAAGTAGGAGACCCTCTCGATATTGGTGGAGAATATGTAGCATGACGTGGAGGAGAAGGAGAGGCGGAGAAGCTGTGGTAGTGGGTTCTATGGTCATGATGTTTATAGTGCGTTGGAGGCGTCAGAAACGGAGATGGGAGACGCTCTGATGAATAGAATCTCCCAGGAGGCGTCCTCGCGAGAGACTGTAATGGTGGTGGCGAGGTGGGCTCTGGGGAGAACGCAGGGGAAAGAGAGAGAGAGGAGACAGACTCCTGGGTCTTGGTGTCTTTGCTGTAGCCTTCCTAGGCTGCATGTCTTTCGGTGCCAGAACAGGTTCTCTGTCCGGAGGGGTGATCGGCACCGAAGGCTCTTTCCGTGCCGCTGGAGGCGGTGCCGTACTTGGTGTGAGGTCTTTTGAGCACTTCAGTGCCGCATGGTCGTCGGTGCGCAGCGGTGCCGACGGCGCTGACGCCGGTGCTGTTGGGGCTGGCGGTGCCGATGTGCCGCTCGCCAAAGTCTTCGGTGTGTTATCTGCCGGTGCCGGCTGATGGTGTACTTTCGGCACCGATGGTATGAGTCTCGGTGCCTTGGTCGGTGCCGGTCGGGCTTTGGATAGGGCCGAAGTACTCGGCTTCGTACTGACGCTCGATCTACTAGAAGTAACAGGTAGAGAGCGGGTTGGAGAGGGTTTTGATTTTCTGGGGGGCGCAGCGGTTGGAGAAGAGGCCCAACGTTTATGTGGCTCTGGAGGAGGCCGTGGGGGGGGGGGGAGGAAGGCCCCTGGGGCTGAAGTGCCTTATCAAAGAGAAACATTCTCAACCTCATTTCTCTTTCACGGCTCGCTCTGCTTGTTACCTTAGAACAAAGAGAGCACTTCTGTGGGACATGGCTCTCTCCTAAGCAGCGGATGCACAACGCATGACCATCCGAAGCTGGCATGGCCTCTCTACATTGCTCGCGTTTCTTGAATCCCGGGGATCCGGGCATTTTGAACTGCGTCACTCAGTCCCAATGAGGGAAAACCGAAGTGCCTTGAAAACCTCGTGTCCTTCTCACCCCTCTATGAATATGCTTTTTTCTCTTTCTTTCCTTCTTTTTCTCTTTTTCTTCTTTTTTTTTGTATTAAAAGCAACGAGAAATGGAAACTTATAACACAGCAAAGAGAAAGAACAACCTTGCATATTTAAGTGAAACCGGAACGTTTAACTGTGAGTAAAGAAAACTTTTTTTTTTTTTTAAAAGAGAATATAAAGACTTTGAACTATAAAGGGGAAAGAAAAAACTAATATTGAAGCAAGACAAGCCTGAAAACGTCGCAAGCGGGGTAGTCAGGAGAAAGGATTGCTCCGTCTGCAGCCTGAGGCGGTTGAGAGGAACTGGCTGGGACCGGACCGAGCAGCGCGAAAGGGCGCGAAAGCCGCGAGACGATCCCCGCACATGCGCGGTCCAGCCGGACTACCGCTATGAAAAATCTCCGTCCCGCGGCGCCGGGGCAAGCCCAGCACCTTCTGTGGAGCACCCACAGGGACTCCTCGAAGAAGAACATTTAGTTTCTCCGCAATGGCTTTATCGTCCTTGATTGCTCCTTTTATATCTCGATGGTCTAGGGGACCCACAGGTTTTTTAGCAGGCTTCCTGATTCCAATGTACTTAAAAAACATTTTGTTATTTCTTTTTGAGTTTTTGGCTAGCTGTTCCTCAAAATCTTTTTTTGCTTTTCTTATTACATTTTTACACTTGATTTGACAGTGTTTATGTTCCTTTCTATTTATCTCACTAGGATTGGACTTCCACTTGCTAAAAGATGCCTTTTTGTCCCTCACTGCTTCTTTTACATGGTGGTCAAGCCACAGTGACTCTTTTTTAGGTCTCTTGCTATGTTTTTTAATTTGGGGTATACATTTAAGTTGGGCCTCTATTATGGTGTCTTTAAAAAGTTTCCATGCAGCTTGCAGGGATTTGGCTCTAGTCACTGTGCCTTTTAATTTCTATTTAATTAACCTCCTCATTTTTGTGTAATTCCCCTTTTTGAAATTAAATGCCAGAGTTCTGGACTGCTGAGGTGTTCTTCCCACCACAGGAATGTTAAATGTTATTATATTATGGTAACTATTCCCAAGCGGTCCTGTAACGGTTATCTCCTGGACCTGATCCTGCGCTCCGCTCAGGACTAAATCGAGAATTGTCTCTCCCCTTGTGGGTTCCTGCACCAGCTGCTCCAAGAAGCAGTCATTTAAGCCATTGAGAAATTTTATCTCTGCTTCTCTTCCTGAGGTGACATGTACCCAGTCAATATGGGGGTAATTAAAATCCCCCATTATTATAGAGTTCTTTATTTTGGTAGCCTCTCTAATATCCCTCAGCATTTCAATGTCAGTATCGCTGTCCTGGTCAGGTGGTCGATAATATATCCCTACTGCTAATTTCTTATTATTGGAGCATGGAATTACTATCCGTAGAGATTCTATTGAACATGTTGATTCATTTAATATTTTTATTTCATTTGATTCTACATTATCTTTCGCATACAGTGCCACACGGCCTGCCCTATCCTTCCGATATATTTTATATCCCGGTATGATTGTGTCCCACAGATTTTCCTCATTCCACCAGGTTTCAGTGATGCCTATTATATCAATCTCCTCCTTTAATACGAGGTACTCTAGTTCACCCATCTTATTAGTCAGACTCCTAGCATGTGTGTCGAAGCACTTTAAAAATTTGCCACTGCTTATTTGTCTGCCCTTCCCTGATGCATTGGATTCCTTTATATGCGGTTGTTTGTCTGCTCTGGCCCATGGTTTGTCCTCTCCCCTCCTCTCTTTCTGGCTACAGCTTAGAGAATCTCTATCAATGGATTCTCCTCTAAAAGAAGTCTCCATCCGATTTACGTGCATCTCCGCACCAATCGGCTTTCCCCCATCACTTAGTTTAAAAACTGCTCTACAGCCTTTTTAATGTTTAGTGCCAGCAGTCTGGTTCCACCCTGGTTTAGGTGGAGCCCATCCTTCCTGTATAGGCTCCCCCTCTCCCAAAAGTGTCCCCAGTTCCTAATAAATCTAAACCCCTCTTCCCTACACCATCGTCTCATCCACGCATTGAGACTCTGAAGCTCTGCCTGCCTACCTGGCCCTGCGCGTGAAACTGGAAGCAGTTCTGAGAATGCCACCATAGAGGTCCTGGATTTCAGTTGTCAAACTTTGAAATACGTCTCACATGTCCAAACGGCCTTAAAGGAACCTCTTGGTCAGAAAAGCAATAGCAATGCAGGCATAATGCCACCTTCAGAGTGCTCCTTGAGTCTTCGCTAATAGTAAATTCTCACATAACAAGAACAGTCCACAGTAGCATTGGAGTTACCCTTGATCAAACACTGATCTAGTTAGCTAGCGACTCCTTCCCAACCTGGTGGACAAGGACTCAGCCTCAGATGTAACAATATGGTTTTTCTGCAGCCATATTGGAAGGCCTGTAACCATATTTGTAGGCCGAAACTAAAGCCCTTCCCTGCAGCCAGACAGAAGAGCAGCAGCCGCCATTAGCTGTAAAGCCTGGAGTCACATACTCACATTCCATCTAAACTGCAGTAAAATAGTGTCACACTCGGCTATGAGAAGGGGATCCTGTCCTAATGGCCCCCACTGTCACCTGATAAGAAACAGATATCTAGATGGGTAAAGAAAACTTAATTAACAGCATTTCGTCTGGCAAGAACCTGCTGATCAATAGTTGAGGTTGTGGAATCCTCATTCTATGATTATTGTCCTCACCTTCCTTTTGTTTGTCTGTGTGATCTGTCTGGGTTTGTAACTGTTTCTGTCTGCTGTATAATTAATTTTGCTAGGCATAAATCAATTAAGGTGGTGGGGTATAATTGGTTAGGTAATTCTGTTACAGTATGTTAGGACTGGTTAGTAAAATTATACTAAAATAATTGGTTAAGTTATAGCTAAGCAGGACTCAGGTTTCACTATATAAACTGGGGTCCAAGAAGGAGACAAGCTAGAAGAGCAAAAGGGAAAGGAAAGGAAAGGAAAACCAAGAAGAAGGAGGGAAGATCTGAAAGAACTCACCTCCAAGACACAGCCTAAGACCAGAGCTGCCAGGATTCTTCTCTATGACCGTAACATACAGCAGCTAAGATCCAGAAAGACTGACCTTGCCTGGCCAACAGGGGAAGTCTGCCTGCCTTTATCGGGATTGGTGAGCATGATGCTGTGCACTTAGCATGTTTTTTCTGCTTGCTTGGGAATTGTCAATAAATAGAGAATAAGAATATTACTGTGTGAGGCTCTTTCAGTGGCAAAAGATCCTGCAAACCAGCAGAAAGTTCCACCCTGAGCCCTAGGAATTGGGTAAGGGTGGGTATGTAAATTAACAGGGTTGCACCTTGAGCCCTAGGAATTGGGTGAAGGTGTGTGCCCCTCAAGTGTGGAAGGGATAGAGAAATTTGTGCAGGTAACACAGGTATTCACAGATTCATCACCTCTGGGCTAGACCACAACAACATGACAAATGGTAGTGTACCTCCTTTGCAAAATGGGCTACAGTGAGCACATCACACCAGTCTTCTGCTTTTTACACTTGTTCCCTACAGAATGGAGAGTCAAGTCCAAGGTCTCACTATTTATCTTCAAAACACTCAATAGCCTGAGCTCAGCAAATCTAAAAGAGCCTGGAGCTATGAGATGAAGAACATAATTGAGCAATCCCATTTTACAGGCACAAGAAAACATTTTAGGGTAAAGCTCATCATCAGGATAACGCTCATCTACATAGGAGACAACTTTTTCAGGTGGGGGGGGGGGGTTGGTCTGAGACAGAGAACAAACTTCCACAGTAATTAAGGAGCATCCCAAACCTCCCCACCTTCTGCTCAAAGTGCAGGCATGCTTTTCTGACCAGCCTTTTCTACTACACAGAGAAGCATAGACATTTAATAAAACACAAATCCTAACAAAGCCCGCTACTCCTCTGTAGTGATTCCCACCCCCAAGGAGGAAGATGAAAAGAACAAATGACAACAGATGTTAATCTGGTTAGTGCACAATGGGAAGGTGTTTGGGGTAGGATAAGAACCTTCACAGAGTAAAATAATATGTAGGGACAAAGGGCCAATCTTTGTGCATGCATCTTGTATAGTAACACTCAACAAATTAACTACTAACTTTTCGAAGGCCTGGTCTGCACTATGAAGTTAGGTTGAATTGAATCACATTAGGTCGATTTTCTAAACAATGAGTCCACACTACCAAGGCCCATTCCATCGACTTTAAGGGCTGCTAAAGTAGATTTCTGCACTCCTGCTTTTCACAAGGAATAATGCTAAATTCGACTTTACATGGTCGACTTTACAGTAGTATAGATGCAGAGCTGCAAAAGTCAATGTTCTTGGCCTCTGGGAGGCATCCCCCAGTGCCCTGCTGACATACTCTGGCCAGGACTTGCAACTCTACTGCCCTTCACATGAACAGGAAAAATCCCGGGAAAATATTAATTTTGTGTGGGGGCAGCATGGCGAACACACCTCAGAGCAGGCAGCACCCCTGAGCAGAACACCTGGCCATGTGTTCAAGTTCCATAACCTCCATGGGCTCCAATGCCCAGGTTTGCAGACATGCACCAGCATGGAGTGTGCAGGAGATCCTGGGCTTCACTGGTGGGTGGGGAGAGGAATCTGTTCTTGCAGAGCTACAAACCAGCAAAAGAAATGTGGACATTTATGCCAAGATTGCAAAGGGCATGTTGGGGAAAGGATACACGATGGACACCCAGCAGTGTCGCGTTAAAATAAAGGAGCTGAGGCAGTCCTTCCAAAAGGCAAAGGAGGCAAATGGGCAGTCTCAAGCATTGCTGCAAAAAATGCTGCTTCTATGACTAGCTGCATGCAATTCTAGGGGGGGTACCTGATCACCCTCCCAAGCCCAACTGTGGATTCCTCCCAAGACACTCCGGCAGCCTCAATGGCATGGAGGAAAGCGTAGATGAGGAGGAGAATAGTTAGGAGGTGACTGGGGCAATTGATTTCACACAGAGCCAAGAACTTTTCATCACTCTGGAGCCAATTCCCTCGTCCCGGAACATCTCACAGCCAGGCATTGGTGCCAAGGAGGGCACTTCTGGTGAGTTCACATTTTTTATCTTGGTACAAGCGAGTTAAGGAAAATGGGTGTAAGGTGGTGATCTGCGGCATCCTCTGTGCCTACACAACATAGGGAGCCCGGAACAGCTTGTTAATATGTCTGGAGATGGAGCAGGAATCCTCACTGGATATCTCCATTAAGCTCTCAGATAGCAATTCTTTGATCCTTCTCACGATGTTTCTGGGGAGGCCTGCCTTATTTCATCCTCCCCAGTAGAACATCTTCCCATGCCAAGCCACGAGTAAGTGGTCTGGTGTCACTGCAGCACAAAACATTACAGCATAAGGCCCAGGTTTATGGCCACATTCAGTCAGAATTGGCTCTCACCCTGTGTGATTCAGAGAAGACTGATATTTCACATGGCAACCTGAATGAAGGAGGGGAAGCTATTAGCTGCTGCCTCTGCTGCTAACCTCCATTTGCCCATCACCAGTGAAGCATGGCTTCAGTCTCTGATCCCCTCCTCTCCCTTCTGTCCACAGGCTCCTGTGGGATGGGAAAGTAGCACTCTCCCAGGAAGCAGGGTGTGTTGGACACAAAGGGCAGCCACATGTGCTGCCTCCCCTTCCTGGCCCCTGCATGTCCCTTACTTTGCCTGCCAATAAACCGAGTCTGCTCCACCAAGAACTCTGTTGTGTATGAGCTGCATAACAGCCGCTTAAAAGCATAACTTGTTGGAGGGGCCTGCCCCGGTCTGATGAGGGATGGGAGCGGCGCCTCTTGTTCCTCCCATTCCTCCCCCTGCATTGGGAGAAGTCCAGGCAAGCATCCTGTTGGGAAGGCCTGGGGACATTTCTGCCCAAAAGGGAGCACCTCTGAGGGGTGAGCATATGAATCCCAAGGGATCACAGAATCATAGAGCTGGAAGAGACCTCAGGAGGTCACTGAGTCCAGCCCCCTGCCCAAGGCAGGACCAATCCCAACTAAATCAACCCAGCCAGGGCTTTGTCAAGCCAAGACTTAAAAACCTCTAGGGATGGCGATTCCATCACCTCCCTAGGGAACCCATCCCAGCGATTCACCACCCTCCTAGAGAAATAGTTTTTCCTAATATCTAACCTAGACCTCCCCCACTGTAACTTGAGACCATTGCTCCTTGTTCTGCCATCTGTGACTACTGAGAACAGCCTCTCTCCATCCTCTTTGGAACCTCCCTTCAGGAAGTTGAAGGCTGCTATCAAATCCCCCCTCACTCTTCTGCAGACTAAACAAACCCAAATCCCACAGCCTCTCCTCATAGGTCATGTGCTCCAGTCCCCTCATCATTTTGGTTGCCCTCCGCTGGACCCTCTCCAATGCATCCACATCCTTTCTGTAGTGGGGGGCCCAGAACTGGATGCAATACTCCAGATGTGGCCTCACCAGAGCTGAATAAAGGAGAAAAATTACTTTAATAATAGAGGGGATTTTAATGTGGCCCAGGTATCCATAAGGCCATGCAGACGATGGTCAGTCTGCTCTGAAAACAGGGTGGGACCCTCAAAAGGGAGGTTTTGGATAGTAGTCTGGAGCTCTGGAGGCACCGCAGACACCTGTAGCCAAGAACCGTGGCATAACACAAGGCCCATAGCCATGGTGCAGGCTGCCACATCTGTGGCATCCAGTGTCACCTGGAAGGCTGCCCGAGAGGCCATCCTGCCCTCCTCAGAGAGGGACTTAAACGTGGGGCGATAATCTTGTGGAATAAGCTCAATGAACTTACCCGTTGCAGCCCATGTATTGTAAGCACAACGACTCAGCAGTACCTGCTAATTCACTATGCGAAGCTGCAGACCCCCCACAAGGCACAGGCATTCCTGCCTAGTAGTCCACCTTTTTGGCATCCCTACTTTTAGGCGTTGGACCCAGCTGCCCCTGCTGATTCCATTCGTTAACCACCAGGACAACCAGGGACCCCAGAGGAGGATGGGAGAAGAGGTGCTCATTCCCTTCTTGTGGCACAAAGTCCCGTTGCTCGACCTTCTTGTCAGTCAGCGGGATGGAGGCTGGAGTTTGCCAAAAGGTCTTCATGATCTTTGTCACGGTCTTGTTGAGGGGCAGGGCCACCCTAGTAGGGGGGTCAGTCTGCAAAAAGTCAATTGTCAGGTCTGAGTCATCTGACACCTTTTCAGCCTGGACCCCCAAACTCTGGGCCAGGTGACAGAGGAGGTCCTGGTGCAACCTCAAATCCAAGGAGGGCATGGATGGAAGTGCTCTGCCAAAAGCCTCATCTGAGGAAGAGGAGGATAACCCCTTCAGGCCCACCTCCTCTGGGTCACAGTCCTGCAAGGGGGCCTAGAAAGCGGCTGAGGATGCCAACATGGAAGGCTGAGTCACGGGTGGCCCTCTCTCCACCAAGGGCCACGGTGAGGCTTGCCCTTGGGGCAAGGACTGAGCTGATGTAGGTGAACAGGTCATTGGGGTCGCCAAAGGAGGAGCCCTTGGCCCAAAGTAGATGGACTCTGGTCTAGAGGGTCCCATGCCCTGACTCTGATGGTAAGCCCAGGGGCCTGCCACTGGGGTGGCCAGGACTGCTGCACTGGCTGTGCAAGAGTTGGCTGCAGAGGCCAGGGCTGTTGCTGCTGCTGTGACCACAATGACACACTCCAGTGCCAGGAATAGGACCTGTGCTGTGACCTCAAGCTGGAACCCCACAATGACATGGCAGACGCCACCTCCAAATCAGCAGAGTATTCGGAGGTTGACCAGGGCAGTGCAGTAGCTGTCGCAGCCAGTGACCTATGTTCAGGTGTGTGCCGGACAATGGACTCTGGCTTTCCTCAGTGCCAAGGAAGAAGCAGTGGCATACCAGGCAGCGGTGCCAGACCACCCGACAGCTGAGTTGTAGTTGCAGAGGGACCCAAGGCGGGGGCTGGTGTCATGTGAGTGTCCTGTGTCAGTCTCAGTGTCGGTGCTGGTACCGGCATCGGGGTGGGGTCCGCCTCCAAGGACGGTGAGGGGCCAGTGCCAGGGTCGAAGTCAACTGTACCGGAGTTGTGCAATGACGACTTCTGGTGTGTTGGGGTGTTAGTGGAGCAGTTGTACCTTTGCAGCAAGGCGGCCACGCCTGCCTTTTTCAGACGGTCAAGCTGCACTGGTCCGCACACCATGCTCAACTCGTATGGTTGCCTCCTCATAGCTGCTTGGACACAGTGGCGGGTGAACCCTGGTTCCTGGTCTTGACCAATCAGCTGAACACCATACAGGTAGACAGCAGACAGCCAGAGATTCTTTGGCTGGTGAGGAGACCATCCTTCCCCATCCTTGCATCAAGTGGCCAACAGCAGATCATCCTTGTGGAGATGGCAGATGACCTGAGACCCAGACAGGCTTAGGGCATATGAGCCGCTGGGTCCTGTGCTTTGAGACACAACCCCCCAGTCGTCTTAGACCTCCTTGCCATTGGTTCCAGGCTGTGCCTTGGTCAAGCATTGTGTAGCCACTGACGTGCAACAGCGTCGCCACATAAAACACTCACACGCACAGGCTCTCTCTTGGATAACCGCTTCTACTTCCTTCTCTTTTCATGACTAAAGTCATTCAGCAAGTGACAACGGAGGCAGGCTTGTGCGGCTGAAAGCCTCTAGTCAAAACCTGGCACAGAGGTGACAGCTGCAAGATGGTCATTGCACACTTGGATGAGACAGAAGTGTGCCCCAGCAGCTGTAGCTGTGACTGAGCAGCCCTATTTAGGATCCGCTCTGCTCACCCCAAACGGAGAAGGGTCTAGAAAAGATGCCCGAAAAATAGTCTGTGTCAACCCAACCTGCCTGGTAACTGCAGCCAGGGAGACACATTTCAATTTGCAGGAAGAAGAGAAAAACATTTTATACTTAGATTTAGAATCTGGAACGTCAGGACACTGATGGGCAGCAACAAGTCTGACCGGCCTGCGCATGGAACAGCTCTCATTGTCCGAGAGTTGAGGAGGTTCAACATCGATATCACTGCTTTGAGTGAGACTCAACTAGCCAATGAGGTTCAGATTAAAGAAATCCGTGGTGGCTATACCTTCATTTGGAGAAGTAAACGCAAAGACGAGCACCGCATGCATAGTGTCGGCTTTGCTATTAAGAATAGCCTAATGTGTAGCCTCAATGAACACCCTACTGGTGTCAGCGAACGTCTAATGATGCTACACCTTAGGCTGGCTAGCAACCAGTTCCCAACAGTAGTCAGCGCTCACACTCCCACCCTACAAGCCAAGAAAGATACCAAAGAATGTTTCTACACACACCTCAATAGCATCCTCAGAGGTGTCCCTAGAGAGGACAAGCTTGTACCTCTCGGGGATTTCAATGCCAAAGTAGGTACTGACTTACTTGTGGAATACCTGTGGAATGGTGTCATTGGGAGGGAAGGTGTAAGAAAAATGAACTCCAATGGTCACCTTCTTCTTACACTCTGTGCTGACCATGGTCTTGTTATAACAAACACTCTGTTCCAGCAGAAGAACTGTTTCAAGTCCTCCTGGCAACACCTACGATCAGGACACTGGCACCTGCTTGATTATGTCATTGTCCAGTCTCAGGACCATGCTGATGTCCATGTTACTCAAGTTCTGATCGATGCTGACTACTGCTGGACTGATCACCAACTAATATGTTCCATTATGTTGCTCAAACTAGTACCAAGGCATGTTTTTACACACACACACACACACACACACACACACACACACACACACACACGAAAGAACACCAGAGAGGGTTTAAAGGACCCCGAAACAAGGCTTATCTTCCAACATTGCCTTAGCAACAAGTTACGTAGCCAAGATCCACCAGAGGATTGTCTCCAGGCATGGTCATTTCTGAAAACTGCTGTCCTGGAAACCTATGGTGAAACCCTTGGATAAACCAATCCTGGTTCCTTAGCTTGGTGTAATACTAATGATAAGGAGATCCAGACCTAACTGATGTTAAACGCAGAGCATTCAAAGCCTGGAATAGCAACTCTCCTCATCTCAGCAGAAGAAACACGATTATAAGCTTGCAAAGGCTGAAGTACAACAAAGAATTAGAGTCTTTAAAAACAACTGATGGAGAGACAAAGCAAAGGAAATACAGTCCTATGCCAATTCGAACAATAGTTGTTAGTTCTTCAATGCTGTTAGGGCAATGTATGGACCGTCAAAACAGGGATCAGCAGATGGAACATTGCTTATTAAGACCAAAAACGGCATCAACAGCCTGTGGCTGGAACACTTCAGCCACCTGTTCAACCGTGATGCAACTGTTGACGACAGCATTTTCAATATGCTCACCAGCCTATCTGTCCATGTCAATCTGGATCGTGAACACACTATCTGTGAGATCCAAGCAGCCACAAAAAAAAACAAAAAAAACAAAAAAAAAACACACAAACCACCACACACCCAGCAAGGCCACAGGCACTGATGGAATCCATGCTGAAATAATCAAGCAGGGAGGACCATCTCTGCTGTTGTGCCTATACTCCCTCATTCTGATCATCTGGAGAGAGGAAATCATACCCAGTGAGCTCAGAGACGCCATCATAGTGACCATCTTTAAGAAGAGTGACAGGATGGACCATGGAACCTACCGAGGGATCTCCTTGCTCTCAACCACAGATAAAAGTCTCACCCAACCCCTTCTGAACCATCTCCTTCCACTGGCTGAAGAAGTCCTTCCGGAGTCACAGTGCGGCTTCCAACCACAGCAAGGAACACCGATAAGATATTTTCTGCCCGCCTAATACAAGAGAAGTGTTGGGAGCAACATCACCCTCTGTATATGGCATTCTTCGATTTGAAAAAAGCATTTGACTCCATCTTGCTTTTGACCGGGAGAACCGTATGGTCACTTGCCTGCCTGGTGCGAAGGTTGCGGATCTCTCGAGGCATCTAGATAGACTTATGTGTAGTGCTGGGGAGGAGCTGGTGGTCATGGTACATGTAGGTACCAATGACATAGGGAAGGGTAGGAGAGATGTCCTGGAGGCCAAATTTAGGCTGCTAGGAAAGAGACTGAAATCCAGGACCTCTATGGTGGCATTCTCGGAAATGCTTCCAGTTCCACGCGCAGGGCCAGGTAGGCAGGCAGAGCTTCAGAGTCTCAATGCGTGGATGAGACGATGGTGTAGGGAAGAGGGGTTTGGATTTATTAGGAACTGGGGACACTTTTGGGAGAGGGGGAGCCTATACAGGAAGGATGGGCTCCACCTAAACCAGGGTGGAACCAGACTGCTGGCACTAAACATTAAAAAGGCTGTAGAGCAGTTTTTAAACTAAGAGATGGGGGAAAGCCGATTGGTGCGGAGATGCACGTAAATCGGATGGAGACTTCACTTAGAGGAGAATCCATTGATAGAGATTCTCTAAGCTGCAGTCAGAAAGAGAGGAGGGGAGAGGGCAAACCATGGGCCAGAGCAGACAGACAACCGCATAAAAAGGAATCCAATGCACCAGGGAAGGGCAGACAAATAAGCAGTGGCAAATTTTTTAAGTGCTTCTACGCAAATGCTAGGAGTCTGACTAATAAGATGGGTGAACTAGAGTACCTAGTATTAAATGAGGAGATTGACATAATAGGCATCACTGAAACCTGGTGGAATGAGGAAAATCTGTGGGACACAATCATACCGGGATATAAAATATATCGAAAGGATAGAGCAGGCCGGGTGGGTGGCGGAGTGGCACTGTATGTGAAAGATAATGTAGAATCAAATGAAATAAAAATAAGTGAATCAACATGTTCAATAGAATCGCTATGGATAGTAATTACATGCTCCAATAATAAGAAATTAGCAGTAGGGATATATTACCGACCACCTGACCAGGACAGAGATACTGACATTGAAATGCTGAGGGATATTAGAGAGGCTACCAAAATAAAGAACTCTATAATAATGGGGGATTTTAATTATCCCCATATTGACTGGGTACATGTCACCTCAGGAAGAGAAGCAGAGATAAAATTTCTCAATGGCCTAAATGACTGCTTCTTGGAGCAGCTGGTGCAGGAACCCACAAGGGGAGAGGCAATTCTCGATTTAGTCCTGAGTGGAGTGCAGGATCAGGTCCAGGAAATAACCGTTACAGGACCGCTTGGGAATAGTGACCATAATATAACAACATTCAACATTCCTGTGGTGGGTAGAACACCTCAGCAGTCCAGCACCCTGGCATTTAATTTCAAAAAGGGGAATTACACAAAAATGAGGAGGCTAGTTAAACAGAAATTAAAAGGCACAGTGACTAAAGCCAAATCCCTGCAAGCTGCATGGAAACTTTTTAAAGACACCATAATAGAGGCCCAACTTAAATGTATACCCCAAATTAAAATACATAGCAAGAGACCTAAAAAAGTGTCACCGTGGCTTAACCACCATGTAAAAGAAGCAAGTGAGGGACAAAAAGGCATCTTTTAAGAAGTGGAAGTCCAATCCTAGTGAGATAAATAGAAAGGAACATAAAACACTGTCAAATCAAGTGTAAAAATGTAATAAGAAAAGCAAAAAAAGATTTTGAGGAACAGCTAGCCAAAAACTCAAAAAGAAGTAACAAAATGTTTTTTAAGTACATTAGAAGCACGAAGCCTGCTAAAAAACCTGTGGGTCCCCTAGACGATCGAACTATAAAAGGCGCAATCAAGGACGATAAAGCCATTGCGGAGAAACTAAATGATTTCTTTGCTTCAGTCTTCACGACTGAGGACGTTGGGGAGATTCCCAAATCTGCACCGTCCTTTGTGGGTGATGAATCTGAGGAACTGTCCCGGATTGAAGTGTCATTAGAGGAGGTTTTGGAACAAATAGAAAAACTTAATGTTAACAAATCTCCGGGACCGGATGGCATTCATCCAAGGGTTCTAAAAGAACTCAAATGGGAAATTGCTGAACTATTATCTGTGGTTTGTAATCTATCCTTTAAATCGGTTTCCGTACCTAATGACTAGAAGGTAGCCAACGTGACACCAATATTTAAAAAGGGCTCTAGAGGCGATCCGGGCAATTACAGACCGATAAGTCTAACTTCAGTAGCGGGCAAATTAGTCGAAACAATAGTAAAGAATAAAATTGTGAAGCATGTAGAAGAACACAATTTGTTGGACAAAAGTCAACAAGGTTTCTGTAAAGGGAAATCCTGTCTTACTAATCTATTAGAGTTCTTTGAAGGGGTTAACAAACATGCGGACAAGGGGGATCCAGTAGATATAGTATACTTTTCAGAAAGCCTTTGACAAGGTCCCTCACCAAAGGCTCTTGTGTAAATTACATGGCCATGGGATAATAGGGAAGGTCCTTTCTTGGATTGAGAACTGGTTAAAAGACAGGAAACAAAGGGTAGGAATAAATGGTAAATTTTCAGAATAGAGAGGGGTAACTAGTGGTGTCCCCCAAGGGTCGGTCCTAGGACCAATCCTGTTCAACTTATTCATAAATGATCTGGAGAAAGGGGTAAGCAGTGAGGTGGTAAAGTTTGCGGATGATACCAAACTGTTTAGGATAGTCAAGACAGAAGCAGACTGTGAGGGACTCCAAGAAGATCTCACCAAACTGAGTGATTGGGCAACAAAATGGCAAATGAAATTTAATGTGGATAAGTGTAAAGTAACGCACATCGGGAAAAATAACCCCAACTATACGTACAGTATGATGGGAGCTAATTTGGCTACGACAAATCAGGAAAGAGATCTTGGAGTTATCGTGGACAGTTCTCTGAAAAGTTCCACACAGTGTGCAGCGGCGGTCAAAAAGGCAAATAGGATGCTAGGAATTATTAAGAAAGGGATAGAAAATAAGACCCAGAATATCTTACTGCCCCTGTATAAAACTATGGTACGCCCACATCTTGAATACTATGTACAGATGTGGTCTCCTCACCTCAAAAAAGATATTTTGGCCTTGGAAAGGGTTCAGAAAAGGGCAACTAAAATGATTAGGGGTTTGGAACGGGTCCCATATGAGGAGAGGTTAAAGCGACTGGGACTTTTCAGTTTAGAAAAGAGGAGACTGAGGGGGGATATGATAGAGGTATATAAAATCATGAGTGGTGTGGAGAGGGCCGATAAAGAGAAGTTATTTATTAGTTCCCTAAATAGAAGAACTAGAGGACACCAAATAAAATTAATGGGTAGCAGGTTTAAAACTAATAAAAGAAAGTTCTTCTTCACACAGTGTGTAGTCAGCCTGTGGAACTCCTTGCCAGAGGAGGCTGTGAAGGCTAGGACTAGAATAGAGTTTAAAGAGAAGCTAGATAATTTCATGGAGGTTAGGTCCATAAAAGGCTATTAGCCAGCGGATAAAATGGTGTCCTTGGCCTCTGTTTGTCAGAGGCTGGAGAGGGATGGCAGGAGACAAATCGCTTGATCACTGTCTTCGGTCCACCCTCTCTCGGGCACCTGGTGCTGGCCACTGTCGGCAGACAGGATACTGGGCTAGATGGACCTTTGTTCTGACCCAGTACGGCCATTCTTATGTTCATCAACCGCGAGGCCCTCTGGAAGATCCTGTGACACTTTGGCTGTCAATCAAAATTTGTCAGCATTATACATCTCTTACACAACTACATGCGGGCTGTGATACACAATAATGGTAATGCAACTGAACCAAATTAACATAAGGACTGGCGTCAAACAAGGGTGTGTGATCCTTGTTTGACGCTACCAAAAAGATATTAAATGATGTAGGTGCTATGCTCCAGATTATTGGAGATGACCTCCCAGGTGGAGTCAAAATAACCTCCAGGACGAATGGTAGCCTCTTCAATCTGGGCCACTTCAGAGCCAAAACCAAGACCACAACATCATCAGTGGTAGAACTTCAGTACACTGACTATGCCCACGTCAGTGCCACCTCAAAAAATAGGCTCTAAGCAATTGTCATTTTCGCCCTGGGCTACCGCAGGTTGGGACTGACTCTCAATCCATGAAAGACCAAGGTTTTCTTTCAGCCAGCACTCACCATATCGTTATCCAAACCAACCATCACGGCAGACAACCAAGTGCTGGAGAATGTCAACAGTTTCCCTTATCTTGGAAGCGATCTGTCTAGCAATGCTGACATCGACAATGAAATCTACCATCGAATCTCCAGTGCCAGTAGAGATTATGGACGCGAGTCTTCGATGACTGTGACATCAAGATGCAGACCAAGACTGATGTCTACAGTGCTGTAGTCATCCCAATGTTGCTGTATGGAGCTGAATCCTGGACTCTCTATAGATGACATATTAAAGATCTGGAGAAATTCCACCAAAGGTGCCTGAGGAGAATTTGGGCATCATGTGGCAGGACAGACAGACCAACATTAGTGTCCTCGCAGAGGCTGATTCTTGCAGCAATAATCACAATAATCGCCCACAGGCAGCTATGATGGTCTGGTCACATGGTCAGGATGCCTGACACACGCTTGCCTAAACAGATTTTCTATGCTCAGTTGAGGACTGGGATGAGGTCTCATGGTGGGCAGAAGCAGCACCACAGGGATGTTCTTAAGAACACCCTGATAAATTGCGGCATTGACGCTGACACCTGGGAGAGGCCGATGAAGAATTGGGTAACCTGGAGGACCACCATCAAGAACGGTGCCCAACACTCTGAGATCAAGTGACATCTCCATGAAGAAGATTGTGTAAGGAGCGTGCCCAGGCCCGTATTGGTGCCGCTGGAGATAGAGACCTCACGTGCAGCCACTGCCAGAGTGTTCCTTGCCAGAACTGGCCTAATTTCTCATCTATGTACTTATCAGTTATAGGCATCCAAGGGGAAATCTTAATTGATTTGAGGGATTCCCAGAGATACAACAAACAGGTGCACTGGCAACACCAGGCACAGCCCCAAGATCAGAAAACCTGCTTGCCCACCCCAGGCTTCCTTAGAGTTATGAGAAAGAATACTGGTGCTCTTAGTCTCCTTGCTCATAGTGCACTGTATGAGCAACAAGCAAGAATGAAACTGAATGCCAGACAGCCTGAAATAAGCTACAGATACTTTATCTGAGCCACAGAATCACAGCCCTGTCAGGCCCACAGTACACTAGCTCATCACCATCCTATAAGGATCTGTTTCATCACCTTTTGGGGGCTCAGACAACAATGATTTTTGTTTGCCTCACTGATCTCTAGCTGCTTCTATCACCCTAACCAATGTAGGGTTCTTTCCTTCAGCCCCCACATCCCAGGTACATTCCATGAACCCAGCCCCTACAGCTAGTCCTCATCTTCCAAATAATCAAGAGAACCAAGAAAGTTTTAAGTTGAGCTTCTGGTTTCTGAACTAACAAAATGAATCATTCTCCCTTGCATGCAGTTCAAGTAGCATCTCCTTTACGCAACTGCGAAGCAGCTTTCATAAACAAACTCCCCACCCCACGCTTAGGGGAAAGGGTGGAATCATCAATCTTATGGTGACTCAACAAACATTCTGCCTTTTCAGCAATGAAAATAAGTAATGCACAGGTTCCACCGTGCTATGGTTGTAACTACAGCATAGAGTTCCTGAGGTCTGGTACCAGTTTTGTCACAGGCTCCCTATATTATCTTGGGTAAGTCACATCATGTCTCTGTGCCTCAGACTACCCAAAAGATGCCTAAGAGAAACTTAATCCACTAACATTAGTAACGCACATTTAGCTCCTGTGGTGGGTGGCATTAAAGAACATAAGAACGGCCATACTGGGTCAGACCAACAGTCCATCTAGCCCAGTATCCTGTCTGCCCACAGTGGCCAATACAGATACCCAGAGGGAGGAAACACAACAGGTAATCCTCACATGATCCCTCCCCTGTCACCCATTTCCAGACAAACAGAGGCCAAGGACACCATTCCTACCCATCCTGGCTAACAGCCATTGATGGACCTAACCTCTAAGAATCTATCTAGCTCTTTTTTGAACCCTGTTAAAGTATGTGAAGAGGGTGAAGCATTATTTACACAATTTAATCTCATCACGGTGCAGACTCTACCATCTACTTGGGCAAAGCCAGCAATGGGCAACAGTACCCACTTACTGCCAGATCACGTGGCACTCCTTGTAGCTTCAGTTAGTGACCACCACCACAGAGCGTACTAACTTCGTTATAAGACATCTGTCTGTGAGAACTCTATCTCAGAGGAGGAAGTCCACAGCACCTGGCTTCCAGAGGGATTTCTCCCACATAACATGCAGCAGCAAGAAAGAATTGTTCCACTTAACCTGAGGCAGGCTACAACAGGAAGGACTTACCAACAATTGCCAAAGCAGAAAACAAAACCAAAGAGCCAATCTATCCCTATGGGCCTTTATGCTGCTCCCTAGTAAAAGGGATCCCTTTGCCACCTGCATCAGCTGTCCAAGGACCCAGCACCTCTCATTCTCAGCCTATACTCTTTCAAGTCAACTTGCTCCCCAACATCCAGGATGATGCTGCACCAAGTCAAAACAACCCAGGGAAACAATGTGCTCACCCTCCAATCACTCTGAACATGCCAAGTGCCAGCTAGCTGATCCCAGAGGTCACATGAGCAGGACGACGACAAAGGCTACAGATGGGGAGAGGTCTCCTGGCACAGCCTGAGAAAATCAGACACAAACAGTGAAACAGAGCAAGGTCACCTAATGTCAGCACCCCATCCAGCTCCAACCATTCCCCCACAATGTCAGCACTAGGGCGGCAGAAGGTGCCAGCCTCAGGCCTCCTTCCCCATCGCACTGACCCTAGAGCAGCACTAGGGGTCACCAACCCAGTCTTGCCCTGCTGCCCCAGAGCAGATAGACACTTACGTCTGAAAGGGGCAGGAAACTGCTAGCTTGGAAGTGTGGTGGGCACAGGAGGCTGCCAGCTGGAGGAAAGGGGGGACAGCGAGACACAGGGGGCTGCCAGTGAGGAGGGAAGAGGGACAAGGGGGCTGCCAGTGAGGAGGGAAGAGGGACACAGGGAGCTGCCAGCGGAGAAGGGACGTGGGGACAGCGGTGGGGGGTTGCCGGGGGGGAGGGGGGAGAAGGGACAGGGAGATAAAGGGGGCTGCCAGCGGGGGAGAAGGAGGACACAGAGAGCTGCAAGGTGGGGTCGGAGGCAGGGGGCTGCCAACGGGGTGTGGGGGAAGGGGAACACAGGAGCTGCAAGGTGGGGGCACAGACAGGGGGCTGCCAATGGGGAAGACAAAGGAGGGCACAGGGGGCTGTGAGGTGGGGTCGGAGCTGCCAGCAGGGAGCAGAGGGAGACACGGGGTTCTGCCAGCAGAAGAAAGGGGGGGGCTGCGAGGGGGAGAAAGGGGGGGGCTGCCAGTGGGGGGGGGAAGGGGGGACACAGGAGGCTGTGAGGTGGGGGCAGAGGCAGGGAAGGGGAACAGGGAGACAGGGGCTGCCAGCGGGGGGAGGGAGGGGGAGAGGGTTCATGGGCTGTGAGGTGGGGGCAAAGTCAGGGGGCTGCCAGCGGGGGGGAGACAGGGAGACACAGGGGGTTGCGAGGTGGGGTCGGAGGTGGGGGGCTGCCAACGGGGGAGAGGGGGAAGGGGGAACACAGGGGCTGCCAGCAGGGGCGGAAGAAGGGGAGGACACAGGGAGATGCAAGGCAGGGCAGGGGGCTGCCAACTGGGGGCAGACTGAGGCGGTGGCGGGGCGCTGCCGGGGGGGGAGGGAGAACTGGGGTCCGCGAGGCGGGAGGCTGCCAGTGGGGGGCAAGGGGGTCACGGGGGGGCTTGAGGCGGGGCGCTGCCAGCGGGGCCGCGGGCTGCCGGGGCAGCCCCGCCTGTTGCGCTGTGGGACCGAAGGGCCCGGCTCGGGACCCACCCGCCAGGCTGCTCCGCGCCGCGCCCGCCGCAGTCACAGCCGAGGTCCCGGTGAGCGCCCCCACCCCCGGCTGTCCCGTCCAGCAAAGGATGGCGGGAAATGTAGTCCCGCCCCCGGGCTCGCGCCGCGCGGGCCCCTGGCCCTGACTCGCTATGGCTGTCACCGTATCCATGGCAACGGGCTAGCAATGAACTCTGGTTACTCCCCATCCCCACAGGACTCTCGCGGCACGTGCTGCAGCGCCCCCTGCAGCCCCGCCCGCGCGCTGGCGCCGGTTGATCCGACTAACACCGACGCAATCCTGGGGCTGCCCCAGCGCAACACCCACCTCTTCCGCTGAGCTTGCAGACGCGGGTTTAGCCCAGGCTCGCTCATGCTACGCTGGGTACTTGTGTTAGGCGTTAAGGTGCCCCAGGACTTCTCGTCTTTCTGTTTAAACGCCTTCACCTGCAGCAGCAACCCTTAGGAGACACTACCTCTTTGGCAAGGCAAACTGCCTCATGATCATCTTCTGTCTTGTCTCCTCTCCCAAACTGCTGTCCAGACTGCTCCTGCAGATCGGTGCCCAGAAGGGCACCCTTACCAGACTTGTGGCATGCCCACTCTAGGGGAAGGATCACTACTCCCCATTATTTGAGTTCTCATTAATTGCCAAAGCCTCTCTGTGGTGAGCAGAGCCCTAGGGACAGAAAAAGAACCCAACCAGCAACTATTAGAGTTTTTGGTACATTTTATTGACCCACATTTCCATTTTTTCCCCCAACTCCCTCTAAACACATCTCCCACGGACAGACCAGACACCTGAATGGAACCTTCAGGATAATCTCATGTCCTCCATGAGTTCAGGAGATCCTTGCAGCTGGGCTTATATGTAGTGAGATAAGTGAGCTCTTTCCACTCTCCGAATGCTGCCAGTTCAGAGGCAGCAAATACTCTGGACTCTCTGGAGTCATAGCCACATCCAGTAGCAGTACGGACAAGCATGTGTGTTTCCTAGGAGGGGCAGCAAGTTGCAGTCCATCTGGGGCAGCCACGGGGAGGAGCAGCCAGCTGACAGGCCAGCAAACTGAAAACATGACAAGACAAAAATTAATAAAAACAAACCTGATGTGAGAAGCACAAGCCTGAAATCCAAAGCATGACAGTGTCCCACTAAAGATCCCCCCCTCCACTTCACCTCTTCCCTAGGACAATGGCCAACAATACCTTCCTGCATCAGTATCCAGAGGAAGGCACAAAACTTCCAGAGTGTACGGCACACACAATACCCCTCCTGCCAAGCTGGTGAGACTATGCCAAATACTCTTGTGCTCCCAATGAGCCAATAAATATCATCCTCTACTGCTGCCCTAAGTCCTTCTCACCAGCAAAAAATAGGAGAAAGCAAACCCAAATACCTGTGTGCCCAGGGATTCTCTTGGCAGGTTTTCAAGAGACCTCAGAAGACTAGCCTGGTACTCCGAGAAGTCACACAAAGAATTTGCCTCCATCATTCCTGAGAGTCTCACCAGCCCCTGCCTTGCAGACAAACTGCAATTTAATTCACATGGACCCAGTCAGTGGAAAGGAGCAGGAAAGATAATTGGGTGCATTGGACATCACATGAACCAGCACGGTCATTCCACACCATGCTTCAAACCTAGGAGAGATCATCAGGCCCTTCATGCCCAGACTGGGAAGGGCAGGCAGGACTCCTCTCCAGTGAGCACTGGAGGAAGAGACAGGAGACACTGGACTTAGTCCTTGCTCTCTCCTCCAAGTCAGCAATTGGTGTCCCAATCCCCTGACCTTTTCTCCCCAATGCCTACCATGCAGCTGGGGGAGATGGCAAAGCAGATACCCATACATTACGGGAAGCATTTTCAGAGCACTGGGGAAGTGATACTGTGCTCACCACTGGGACATTCGAGTATCAATCCCCCCTTTTTATGGCATAAGACTCCTGGCACCTAACTCTTAAGTGCCATACAGTACCAGACCTCACAGAACCCCCCAGGCATGACAACATACCATTCACTCTGTTTCTGCCTAAGGCAGCTCAGTGTAATGGTCACTGTATCCACAGGGATACTAGGAAGCTCCTGGAAGGACAACACATTTGTTTGGGTGGATCCACCACATTGTTAAGCTTCTGCCTCTTCCTCCCCCAGAAGAGGTTCTCCCCTGCAAGACTCAAGAGCCATGGGCAACTGGGAGACACTTTCCTTGGAAATCCTTCTCTGCATGGGAGAGGGTGCTGGGTGGGTGGGTCCCAGGCATGCAAGGCCCGTCTCCACAGCTTGACTTGCATGTCCCAGGAGCGGCGGCTGTACTTCTTGTACTTATTTGGAGTTCGGGGGTGAATCCCTGGCTGCCGAGCAGCCCTAGGAATGAAGCAAAACATTAGTAGTGACAGGTGCTTCTATTAAACATTCCTCACCCCAGCAGAAAGACCACCCTAATCCAGCAGGAGCATGGCACGAATAACCAGATGGCTCCATCACAAACAGCATGTAGGAAGCACACTCCAAAGGCTCCTGAATATGCCACATTTCTGGGACTTTTGAAATGGGCAGGGAAAGGAAGTTGCCCCCAAGCAGGATTAAGAGGACAGACATCACTGTATATCAGTTTCAGGTATCTCTTCCCTTGGTGGGGAAACCGTGGCCACAGGCAGAATCATCAGGCTCATATGGGAAGGGGAGGTGAAAGCCAGGGACACCTCACTTGGGGACTACTTGTAGGAAGTTCTGGTAGCCAAGAGTGTTCTTCCCATAATCTATCTGCTTCTGTCTCCTCTGCAAGATGCTCTCATCTGTTTCAGTGTCACATCTGGAGAAGAGAAGAGTTAGCACTAGAGACACAGAAGTCAGCCTTGGACAAGCCACATGGTCAGTGTGTCCAACACACCTCAATCCTGAGCTGGCTCCTCTTGCAAGGCCTGGCCTTGTGCCAACTCCCACGCTGACCATGTTAACTCCAGAGCAGGATTTTGATGACAAGGACCTGTCCCTAGGAAAAGAACATTTTTTGCACAATAAACTTGATTGTTTCACAGCCAGGTGTGAGACACAGCATCCCACAGACTAGCCAACCGTCTGCTTGGTTCTGGGAAGCAGAACTAAAGCTGCATTTGCCCACTTATAAAGATCCAGATCAGTTTTTGGGACAGTTTATTTCTTTGGCACTCAGAAATGAAGCACTGAGATCTGTTATCCCCCACCTGAGAGGGAGACCGGTCTGCTCTGGGATGCATGATCAAGGCAGGCACTCATTCTCAAATTACGTGTGTTGTGGCAGCACTTGCAGTCCCCCACTCAGAATCAGAGCCCCACTGTGCTGCATGTTATTTGGGGACAGGGACATTGCCCCAGAGTTTACAAAGGGCGGGAGGGGGGGAGAAAAAGTCAGATAGGAAAGTGTACCTACAAAGAACAAAAGAGCAGATGTATGCCTCTTTAAGAGAGAGTCAAATATCCCCAACTGCCAAAGAAGCTAGATCTTCATTTACTGGCAGATTTCTGTAGCGTAGCAAATATCAATGGCTAATCTATGCACTCTTCCTATCAGGCCAAGAACATCCAAACAAATCAAGGAGTCCCATCCCATCCCCAAATACCCTTTGCCATCAGCAGAGATCCTGTCAGCCTCACCTGTAAACCAGAAAATGGTGCCTTAGGAAAATGCCTGAATTAAACACCTTCTTCCCTTCTTATTTTCTGTTTATCTTTTAGACTAAGCTCTTTAACGTAGGGGACTGTGTACATTATTCATGGTCAAGAAGTGTCAATGCTCAGTAAATAAGAGATCTCAACTGTCAGTAAAAATATGACAACAAAGCAAGGTGATCAAACTACATCTATGGCCCCATCTCTTACATAGGTCTATATTCGCCCTTAGGACTTCTGAGTGTCTAAGAAGGCCACTGGGAAATTAAGCCCAAGAGTTTATCGCTCTGCAATGGCAGCAATCCTACTGAGATATTTTAGCCTGCTAAGATATACTTTTTCCTACCCTTTCTTTATTTTTAATAATATGCTAGTAATGCAAGGGGCCTACAGAGTTAAATTTTCTGTATGATTTAGCTTTAGCAGAAATATGGTAGTTGACGATAAGTTAAGATTTATTTCTTGTTATTTTCCCAAGATGTATGTTGTGTAAGGCTTTGCAGCCAGCTGGACAAGCATCTCGGGGACCACTACCCTAATCTTGATCGGAACAAGAAAGCACAATCTGCAAACTCCCATCAACTGACTTTTCACCCTTCCACAAAAATAAGTGCCAGATTTCCTGCACCTAACCTCAATGTTCCTGTTCTTTCTGGTTGTTCCGGGATTTGGTCCAAGAAAACGTCACTCCTCTCTCATGAATATTTATGGGCCACCTCCATATCTCTTCCAATCAGGTATAGGCACCCACAGAAGTCGGAGGTACCAAGACCAACTTTGGGCAAGGAATTGAACGTCTGGGACATTTTGGTGCCAAAAGGGTAATATAGGCCCAGGAATTAGGAAAGTCAAGGCTGCTGCAGCTGTCACTGACAGAGCCCGCTCTGGAGTGTAACCTGTTTTCTCTCAAGGTCAGAAATCAAATACTTATCTCTATTCTATCTTTATATTTCTATCTTGCTTCTTTTATTTTATTTAAGTCTTGCTTTTAGGTATTGCATACTCCACCTGCTCCAAGGCCTTTCAGGTGATGGGAGGCTGGTCCTTCCACACCCAGCCTTAGGGAAAATAGGATCCTGTGCGTATGAAATGCTGTTAGATAATCATAGGACTGGAAGAGACCTCAGGAGGTCATCAAGTCCAGCCCCCTGCCCAAAGCAGGACCAATCCCAACTAAATCAACCCAGCCAGGGCTTTGTCAAGCCGAGACTTAAAAACCTCGAGGTTATGTCTGGACTAAGCCAAAGTTCTGAAAGAGGATATGCAAATTCCACAGGAATTCGCATATCTTCTTCCGATCTCACTTTCGAAAGCAGAGCTTTTGAAAGTGAAAATAGTTGGGACACGTTTTTTTCGGCAACCCCCCTCTTTTTTCGAAAAGCCACTCTTCCTCAAATAATGAGGTTTATGCGGCTTTTCGAAAAAGGGGGGGGGGGTTGCTGAAAAAACCACGTCCCAATTACTTTCACTTTCAAAAGCTCTGCTTTCGAAAGTGAGATCAGAAGATGATGTGCAAATTTCCACTGAATTTGCATATCCTCTTTCGGAACTTCGGCGTAAGTGGAATTGCGACTGGCAAACGATGTGAAGGATAACAAGAAAGGTTTCTACAGGCATGTTAACAAGAAGGAGGTGATCAGAGAGGGTGTGCAGCCCCTACTGGATGAAGGAGGTAACCTAGTGACAGATGACGTGGGGAAAGCTGAAGTACTCAATGCTTTCTTTGCCTCTGTATTCACGGACAAGGTCGGCTCCCGGACTAATGCGCTAAGTGATGCAAGAAGGGATGAAGATCGACAGCCCTTGGTGGGTAAAGAACAGGTTAGGAACTATTTAGAGAAGCTAAACGTACACAAACCCATGGGTCCGGACTTAATGCATCCGAGGGTACTAAGGGAGTTGGCAAATGTCATTGAGGAGCCTTTGGCCATTATCTTTGAAAAGTCGTGGAGATCGGGAGAGATCCCGGATGATTGGAAAAAGGCAAATGTAGTGCCCATCTTCAAAAAAGGGAAGAAGGATGATCCAAGGAACTATAGGCCGGTCAGTCTTACCTCGGTTCCTGGAAAAATCCTGGAAGGGATCCTTAAGGAATCCATTTTGAGGCACTTGGAAGAGAGGAAAGTGATTAGGAATAGTCAGCATGGATTCACAAAGGGCAAGTCGTGCCTGACCAATCTGATTAGCTTCTATGATGAGGTAACTGGCTCTGTGGACATGGGAAAGTCAGTGGATGTGATCTACCTTGACTTTAGCAAGGCTTTTGATACGGTCTCCCACAATATTCTTGCCAGCAAGTTAAGGGAATGTGGATTGGATAAATGGACGGTAAGATGGATAGAAAGCTGGCTAGAAGGCCGGGCCCAGCGGGTAGTGATCAACAGCTCGATGTCAGGATGGCGGTCGGTTTCTAGCGGAGTGCCCCAAGGTTCGGTTCTAGGACTGATTTTGTTCAATATCTTTATTAATGACCTGGATGAGGGGACAGATTGCACCCTCAGCAAGTTTGCAGATGACACTAAGCTAGGGGGAGAGGTAGATACGGTTGAGGGCAGAGATAGGGTCCAGAGTGACTTAGACAAATTGGAGGATTGGGCCACAAGAAATCTGATGAGGTTCAACAAGGACAAGTGCAGAGTCCTGCACTTGGGACGGAAGAATCCCAAGCACTGTTACAGGCTGGGGACCAACCAGCTAGAGTAGTAGATCTGCAGAAAAGGACCTGGGGGATACAGTGGATGAGAAGCTGGATATGAGTCAACCGTGTGCCCTTGTAGCCAAGAAGGCTAATGGCATATTAGGTTGCATTAAGAGGAGCATTGCCAGCAGATCCAGAGATGTCATTATTCCCCTTTATTCGGCTCTGGTGAGGCCACATCTGGAGTATTGTGTCCAGTTCTGGGCCCCCCACTACAAAAAGGATGTGGACGCATTGGAGAGGGTCCAGCGGAGGGCAACCAAAATGATTAGGGGGCTGGAGCATATGACCTATGAGGAGCAGCTGAGGGAGTTGGGTCTGTTTAGTCTGCAGAAGCGAAGAGTGAGGGGGGATTTGATAGCAGCCTTCAACTTCCTGAAGGGAGCTTCCAAAGAGGATAGAGAAAGGCTGTTCTCAGTGGTGACAGATGGCAGAACAAGGAGCAATGGTCTCAAGTTGTGGTGGGAGAGGTCCAGGCTGGATATTAGGAAAAATTATTTCACTAGGAGAGTGGTGAAGCACTGGAATGGGTTACCTAGGGAAGTAGTGGAGTCTCCATCCCTAGAAGTGTTTAAGTCTCGGCTTGACAAAGCCCTGGCTGGGTTGATTTAGTTGGGATTGGCCCTGCCTAGAGCAGGGGGCTGGACTTGATGACCTTCTGAGATCTTTTCCAGCTCTATGATTCTATGAATCTAGACGAGACCCTAGGGATGGAGATTCCACCATGTCCCTAGGTAACCCATTCCACTACTTCACCACCCTCCTAGTGAAACAGTTTTCCCTAATATACAACCTAGACCTCGCCCACTGTAACTTGAGACCATTGCTCCTTGTTCTGCCATCTGTCACTACTGAGAACAGCCTCTCTTCATCCTCTTTGGAACCTCCCTTCAGGAAGCTGAAGGCTGCTCTCAAATCCCCCCCACTCTTCTCTTCTGCAGACTCAATAAGCCCAAATCTCTCAGCCTCTCCTCGTACATCAAATGCTCCAGCCCCCTCATCATTTTGATTGCCCTCCACGGGACCCACATCCTTTCTATAGTGGAGGGCCCAGAACTTGACACAATACTCCAGATGTGGCTGCACCAGAGCCAAATAAAGGGGAATAATCACTTTTCTGGATCTGCTGGTAATGCTCCTCCTAAAGCAACTTAATATTCCAATCACCTTCTTGGCTACAAGGGCACACTGTTGACTCATATCCAGCTTCTCATCCACTGTAATCCCCAGGTCCTTTTCTGCTGAACTGCTACTTAGCCAGTTGGTCCCCAGCCTGTAACAATGCTTGGGATTCTTCCATCCAAAGTGCAGGACTCTACACTTGTCCTTGTTGAACCTCATTAGATCTCTTTGGGCTCAATGTTCTAATCTCTCAATGTCCCTCTGGACACTATCCCTGCCCTCCAACCTATCTACCTCTCCCCCTAGCTGTGTGTCATCCACAAACTTGCTGAAGGTGCAATCCATCCCCTCATCCAGGTCATTAATAGAGATGTTGAACAAAACCGGCCCTAGAACCGATCCTCGGGGCACTCCGCTAGAAACCGACCGCCAACCAGACATCGAGCTGTTGATCACTACCCATTGGGCCCAACTGTCTAGCCAGCTTTCTATCCATCCTACAGTCCATTTATCCAATCCATACTTCCTTAACTTGCTGGCAAGAATATTGTGGGAGACCGTACTAAAAGCTTTGCTAAAGTCAAGGTATCCACTGACTTTCCCATATCCACAGAGCCAGTTACCTCATCATAGAAGCTAATCATGCTCTTGGTGAATCATAATGACTATTCCTGATCACTTTCTCCTCTTCCAAGTACTTCAAAATGGATTCCTTGAGGATCCCCTCCATGATTTTTCCGGGGACTCATGCAAGGCTCACTGGTCCATAGTTCCCTGGATTGTCCTTCCCTTTAAAGATGGGCTCTACATTTGCTTTTTTTCCAATCATCCAAGATCTTTCCCGATCTCCACGAGTTTCAAAGATAATGGCCAAAAGCTCTGCAATGACATTTGCCAACTCCCTCAGTACCCTCGGATGCATTAAATCCAGACCCACTGATTTGTTTATGTCCAGCTTTTCTAAATAGTTCTTAACCTGTTCTTTCTCCACCAAGGGCTGCCCACCTCCTTCCCATACTGTGTTGCCTAGTGCAGTAGTCTGGGAGCTGACCTTGTCTGAAGACAGAGACAAAGAAAGCATTGAGTACTTCAGCTTTTCCCACATCATCGGTCACTAGGTTACCTCCCTCATCCAGTAAGGGCCCCAGACCCTCTCATATCTAATAGGTTTCTACAGGCATTTCTTGTTACCCTTCACATCCCTTGCTAGCTGCAATTCCAACTGTGCTTTCGCCTTCCTGATAACTCGAGCAATATATTTATACTCCTCCCTACTCATCTGTCCAAGTTTCCACTTCTTGTAAGCTTCCCTTTTTGTGTTTAAGCTCACCAAGGATTTCCCCGGTAAGCCAATCTGGTCGCTTACTATATTTGCTTTTCTTACTGCGCATCGGGATGGTTTCTTCCTGTGCTAGCTCTCCTGGACTCCTTTCCCCTTCTTGTTAGTATCCCAGGGAATCCTGCCCATCAATTTTCTGAGGGAGTCAAAGTCTGCTTTTCTGAAGTCCAGGGTTTGTATTTTGCTACTCTCCTTTCTTCCTTTGGTCAGGATCCTGAAATCTACCATCTCATGATCACTGCTGCCCAGGTTGCCACCCACATCTACTTCCTCTACTAGTTCCTCCCTGTTTTGTGAGCAGCAGGTCAAGCTGCGCATGGCCCCTGGTCAGTTCCCTCAGCACTTGTACCAAGATGTTATCCCCAACATTCTCCAAAAACTTCCTGGATTGTCTGTGTACTGCTGTATTGGTCTCCCAACAGATGTCAGGGTGATTCAAGTCCCCGATAAGAACCAGGGCCTGTGATCTGGAAGCTTCTCTTAGTTGTCTGAAGAAAGCCTCTTCTACCTCATCCACCTGATCCGGTTGTCTATAACAGACACCAACCGCAACATCACCCTGTTGCTTCCGCCTCTAAACTTAACCCACAGACTCTCCACAGGCTTTTCTCCCTCTATATATTAGAGCTCTGAGCAATCATACTGCTCTCTTACATAGAGTGCAACTCCTCCTCCTTTTCTCCCCTGCCTGTTATATGGAAATATACCTCTCTCATAGAACTGGAAGGGACCTTAAAAGGTCATCGACTCCAGTCCCCTGCCTTCACAGCAGGACCAAGTACCATCAGGAAAAACAGTTTATACCCTTCCATGACAGTGGTCTCGTCATGCGAGTCATCCCACCAAGTCTCTGTTATTCCAATCAAATCATAGTTCTTTGACTGGGCCAGGACTTCTAATTCTTCCTGTTTGTTTCCCAGGCTTCTTGCACTTGCGTGTACACTCCTTTATTGGTCCTTCCTCCATGTGTTTTTTTCCGGTATCCAACTTCGCCACTTAACTCACGGATTTGATCATTGTCCCCCAATGAACCTAGTTTAAAATCCCTCCTCACTAGGTTTGCAAGCCTGCCCACAAAGATGCTCTTTCCTCTCTTGGTCAGGTGGATCCCATCTCTTCCAGGCATGAGGATTGCTAGGAAGAGAGACCCATCATCGAAGAAACCAAAGCCCTCTCTCCGACACCACCTGTGCAACCACGCGTTTACTTTCATGATTCAACGATCCCTACCTGGACCTTTTCCTTCAACAGGGAGGATGGACAAGAACACCACTTGCGCTTCAAATTCCTTGATCCTTCTTCCCAGTGCTACATAATCTGCTGTGACCCTCTCAAGGTCATTCTTGGCCGTATCGTTTGTTCCTACATGGAGAAGCAGGAAGGGGTAGCGATCTGAAGGTTTGATCAATTTTGAAAAACTCTCAGTCACATCCTGAATTCAAGCTCCTGGTAAGCAGCACACTTTGAGATTCCAGGTCTCGAAGGCAGATGGATGACTCAGTCCCTCTTAGGAGGGAGTCCCCAACCACCACTACTTGTCTTCTTCTTTTGAGGGTGGTGGTCATGGACCCCCCATCCCTAGGACTACACATCCCATGCCTTCCTGTAGATGGTGTTTCCTTCTGATTTCTTCCCTGAGAGCTCCCTGCCAAAGCATTGTCCACCATAGTGCCTATACAGAGAGCCTGAAAGCAGTTACTTACCTCTACAGGAACGGGGGACACCTGAGCTGGCATTCTTCTCCAGGAGATTACATGCTACCAGTTCTCTTCCTGTACTGCCTCTGTCCTGTACTGCCCTGACTGGCTCTTCAGCCTGCTGTGCCTCCAGGATTAAACACTGCCTTCTATCGAGGAAGTCTTCATCCTCTCTGATGGAACGTAGGGTTGATACTTGAGCCTCAAGTCCTCTAATTTTTTCTTCCAAAATGGCGACCAGCTTGTACTTAGTGCAGACAAAATCCCTTCTGTCTTATGGGAGGAAGACAAACATGGCACATGCTGTGCAGGTAACAGCAGACCTATCACCATTCATACTTGCCTTCCTTCTGAGAGATTTTTCACATGTTTTTAAATGCCCCCCTTGAAGGGCAGAAGAGAAAAAAAATCAAGGAAAAGACCACCAAACACTATGGGGCTCCCCCCAGGGCGAACTCTCAGGCAAACTACCCTGTTGGCTGCTGCTCTGTTGGTCACTCTGGCTGCCTTTTTATAAGACTGAGGCTAGGCCTGGCTCAAAGCCTTGCCTCTAATCCAATCAGACCCGAAGGCATTGGCCACTGTCAGCAGACAGGGTACTGGGCTGGATGGACCTTTGGTCTGACCCAGTCTGGCCGTTCTTATGTAGTATCTGTATACATAGATAAGTTTTAGTTTGATCTTGTTAATGCCATCTTTGGAAGAAATTCAGTTAATCTATGTTCTTACTGCCATATTCTTTGTGGTTTTTGTAATCGTTATTCCTGTGGCAATAAAATTGATTTTCATTGCATTTCCCAATCTGAAATGTGACTGTCAATCGTCTGCAGACCCTTATGAGGGGGACTCTTATGGTTCTACCCACTTGTAACCTGGGATAGAGAAGATGAACTTAGAATCTCTGGTCAGATTGGTGAGCCTTACCCACCTAAATTCCACTATAGCTCCTCCCCAGGCTACAATATGTACAACCACTTTCCTGAACACAACAATGGGAATTCTGAGCAGGGAAGGAGCCTGGGAGAAGGGAAGTATCTTAGTCTGTGAGCCATGCCCTTCAGCCATCCTCCATCCCAGGGATTCTCAACATTGTTCTATTTCATGCTCCCCAACATGCTATTAAGAATTCTAGGGTCCAGCAGGGTTAGGGGGACTTCGCAGGGCAGGGGCCTTGGGTGTAGGCAGACTCTGACTTCTATTCTGAGGGGATCAGGGCCAGCACTGGTTGATCCAGCTCTGTACAGTGGGACAGTTGTGCAGGAACATTTTAAAAAGTGAGGGTGGTGAGCCCCCTTATCCCTGTCCACCTGGCATGTGGGGCTGGGAGTGCTGTAGCACTCCCTACACCCCAACTTCCCATGCCTATGCAGTGGGGTCTACAGAAAGATGCCACATTCACTCCGACTCACCTCAGCAAGTCAGCCTGACTGGGTTGGGGGGAGCACAAGCAGAAATAGTTTAAAGGTGGTGGGCACAGTGCAAAAGGTTTGAAAACAGCTTAGAGTGCAGAAAGGGAGTAGCTAGGGACTATGTGCTGACAGAGGGTATCTCAGGATGCAGGGAGGGGTGGTGGCTAGGAGATGTGTACAGAGAGGAGTTGGCTTAAGGTGCGGGAAGAGGGTACTAGGGGCTGTGTGCTAGGTGTCCCCTGCAGTCCCTGGTCCCAGAAGGGCCTGCCAGCCATGGAACTGCATCTCTCCACTTGGGTGGCTCTTACCCGCTGCTTCTGTGGGAACAAAGGGGGCTGGAAACTGAGGAGCAGCTTCAATCTGGAGCACCAGCAGAAGACGAGGGACAACTGCTGCTTCCTGCTCTGTGGCACCGGCCAGAGCAGCTGCTATCCTGCATCGCCTGGCTCTAGCTTCCTGCATCCAACCTGGCAGGAGGGCAGCAGGGAAACAAGTGGGGAGGGAGGTGTGGAGATGTACTGGAGACAGGCTCTTGCACTACTATTTCAGGGCACAAGAGGGGAAAATGTCCTCCACATCTCCAACTCTGTTCCAGGGATTCGGGCTTTAGCTCTAACCTGTGACTTCAGCGCTGCAGGGGGGCACTGGGCTTAGATCTGTGTTTCAGGCATGGGGCCATGCAGGAAGGATGTTAAAGACTAGTCGACTATCCCATAAGCAAACGCTTATTGGATAGTCAGTTGACGAGTTGATTCCCCCTCTCCCTGCCTTGCTGCCTCTATCAACTATAGGCAGCAAAGCGGGAGGGAAGAGGGGGTACTTCACAGGGCAGCGCCCCACAGCTGATCCTGGTTCCGCTGTGCAGCAGCTGCCCCTTTGAAACACCGAGGCGGCGTTTCAAAGCGGCAGCGCCATGTGAAGCCCGGAGTCCCCAGCTGACGACAACAGCTCCAAGTAGCATTTCAAATCAGCAGCACAGTGTGGAACCTGGGGTCAATGCAAGACTCTGAGTCCACCGCTGACCCCGGGCTCCCCGCTGCGCTGCTGATTTGAAATGCACAAGAGCCCCTGCTGGGGACTCTTGTACATTTCAAAGTTGGCCTGCCATGTGCAGCCTGGAGTCAGCAGGACTTCCCACTGGCCCCTGGGCTACACACAGAGTTCAGCCAGTGGGGACTCTTGTACATTTCAAAGGAGGAATGCGAAAGTACCTATGGAGTAGTCGAGTAGTTGATGGAAATTCCATTGAGTACTCAATTAGTAAATTAACCGCAATTTAACATCCATAGGATGCAACCCCCTTGAAGGGGTTCACAGACCGCCAGTTGAGACTCACTGTTCCACTGACCTCATTGTTGGGCTATGTCTACACTGGCCAGTCTTGCACAGGAACATATGCAAATGAGGCACAGCAATGAATATCACCGTGCCTCATTTGTATACTTAATGAGCCACCATTTTGCGCAAGGGGCTTTTGCACTGCTCCTTCTTGCGCAAAAACCCCCTCTTGTGCGAGAGCCATTCTGCCTGAAAATAAGTGGCAGAACGGCTCTTGCACAAGAGGGGGTTTTTGCACAAGAAGGAGCAGTGTAGACTGCTCCTTCTTGCGCAAAAATAGTGGCTCATTAAGTATGCAAATGAGGCATGCCTCATTTGCATGTGTTCTTGCACAAGACTGGCCAATGTAGACATATCCTTGCTGTTTTCCAGCACAAATTGCTCATTCTTACTCCCTTGCTCTCACTATATTAAACATGCTTACCCTGGAAGCCACAGAAATAATCCTAAATCGAGACATCTGACAGTTCCCTTGCCAATTCTGTCACAGCACATCTAGCCATACCATGAGGCTGCACAGGGAGCAGCCACAGCACAGCAACATCAGGCCCAACATGAGCCAGGGAGACCCCCATTTGGAGGGTCACAAGCAGCTCCCTTGTCTCTTTGGACTCTTTGCCCCGTTAATTACATGCATTTTACCTCTAAGGATATAGTCAAATGTCTGTTAACTGTAGACAGACACACCACATTTCCACCCACCTGTTTTTATCACATACCGATGCTGTTCCAGAGGTAGGCTCTTCACATCCCAGAACAAGAGGTTGGTGAAATAGAGAACTGCATGTCAATTACGGAAGAAAATCAATTCTCCACCTTAGACAGAGTATGCAAACCTTCCCTACAAGGCAGTGAGCTCAGTGATCCTACTACTCCTCGCCCGGCCGGAAGAACACACTAACTTCTGAAAAGCCAATGCCTGCACCAGGGACAGAACTCTCTTATGCAGGTTGAGCTAGCTAAAAACGGAGCTTCCAAGAACAATTCCAAACCAAGGGGTAGCAGTCACTGCCTGTGAAGGCAGCCAAAGGGCTCTGAGTAACAAAGTCTCCAAATGCCTAGAGAGGATGATCAGCCAAGTGAGACACGGGCTAAAAGCATTATGCACAAGAAGTCATGCTAACAAGGTGTCAAGCACGCCCTCCTCCTGCACCTCTTGATCCTGAATAAGCCCAGAGTGCCACCAGCGGGCAGCAAGGCCAACTCCATCACCTAGGTCCAGATGGTTTCCTTACTCAGGTACTGCAGCAAAGGGCCCCCAGCCATGAACCAGACCCTAACTGGAAAGCCACGGGCCCAGCTCCACAGGGCCGGAAGGGCGGGAGCCCAGGTGCCCTCTGGTCCTTCCCATCCCTGTGCAGAATCACTGTTGCTCTGGGCACCGCACACGTGCGAATGTGCACCAGGCGCGGACACACCCAGCGGCGGCTTCGCTACGTGGCCGGGCGACCTTGGAAGGGTCCTGAGCCCCGCAAGCTCCCAGGGACCGCGGGGGCGGGTCCCCCAGCTCGGAGAGGGAACCCTCCCAACGGGGCGCTGACTGGCAGGGGAACGGCGCGAGCTCGGCCCACGCGCCCACCTGCCCAGCGCGCGAGACGCTGGCAGCATGGGGGGAGGGGGCGTACGCAGCTCCACGTCACAATCAAGCAAAACCTTCCCCCCTCGACAGGCAGGCCTCGCCTCACGGATAACTCCGGCCGCATCTCCAGCAACCACGTGCTCCCGGGGACGGTGATTGGCCTCACAGAGCCAAAGGTGGGCGGAACCCCTTCGAGCGTCCAATAGAAAACGTTCCGCGCGCCAGGTTCTCCCCGAATAGGTGCGCACCTCGCTCGAGTCACGCGAATATTACCCAATCAGAGAGCGGCGATTTTGTTTGGGTGCATCTTTCAGTCGTTCTGATTGGTCGCGATCGGCACCAATCTCTGTGATTGGCTGGGATCAGGCGGCAGGTTTAAGTTCCGCGTATTCTATTTTCATTCAAGTCTGTGGGCTCGGGGCCGGAGCGAGCGGGGGTGAGGCCAAGACCTGGGAGCAGCGGGCCGGGGCCGGGGCCGGGCGGGATGCCCCGGGGATGGGCAGGCGGGGCGGGGCGAGGCTGCCGCGGGTGACTCGGTTTGCGTTGCTCCCAGGTGGCGGCTCCAGGGGGCCGCAGCGCCATGGCCGGGAATCTCTCCCCGGGGGGAGCCGGCGGCCCCCGTTCCCGTCTGGGTTTCCGAGCCCGGTGCAGGATGGTGCTGAACTTGCTGAGGGACACGGAGGTCTCCCTGCCCTTCACCCCGGAGCTGCCCCGCACCCCGGTCACGGACCTCGCTCGAGGCTTCAGGAATCTCAGCACCCTGGCTGGGTAAATCCCATCGTGCCGTCGTGTCCACCTCCTCCTGGAAGAGGTCCCCCCATGGGCCCTGGAAGTAGGCGGGGAAAATCTGCCTGGTAGTGGGGATGAGGAATAGCCCCAGGCACGAGTGCGGTGCCAGGCTCAGGCTCAGGCTCGGACAGCCGCCCTGCCAGCCAACGCTCTAGTAGGGGAGGAGGGGCCGGGCCAGTCACAAACTTAGCTTGTTCTGGGCTGGTTTCTTTGCACCCAGGCTGCCCAGCAGGCAGAGACCTAACAGTGCTTCTGGTTGTCCCTTTAGCATAGTGGCCCAGTGGTGCAGGTAGCATCGAAAAAGAAGCTGGGATGAAAGTCAGTCTCCTTGCTCAGCGTGGACCAGGGTGCACCTCAACCAGTGCTGCTACAAGGGCTGGGGCAGCAGCTTGCTCTTGAGGGGTGGGGTGATTGAGACATTGAGGCCTGAATTTAGGACAGTGGTCTCTGCCCTTTTGAAGCACAAGATCACTTTTTGAATTTAAGTCAGTGCAGGGTTTAACTCAAACCCAAATATCCCTGCCCCGCCCCTTTGCCGAGGCCCTGCCCTCCTCACTCTGTGAAGATGGGGTACAGGGGAGGGGGACAGAGTGACATCAGCACCCCCTGCCTCTGACTCCCCCACCCTGCACAACAAGCAAGAGGCTCTCAGGGGGCAGCTCTGAGGGTCTGTGCAGGGAGAGGCAAGGCAGTGTGGGGAAGGGCAGCCAAACCAGTCAGGATCACCTGTCAGAGGCTCCGAGATCTACTGGTAGATCATGATCTACTGGTTGGTCACCACTGATTTAGGATTTGCTTGCTGTTTTGTGTTTGCCTCATTGTGCTGAAAACAACTTTCTTCTAAAGATCAGGATGCCTGCAAGGCTTGCTCAAAGAGACCCAGAAGCTCTATAAGACTCTGTCCCTGCTTTTGCAAGAAATTCTGAGCAGACTTTTCATTAAAAAAACCAAAAGTCTTTTGGTGTAAATAGCATGGCCACTAGGGATGTTAAATATCAGTTAACTGAATAGGCAATTAACCTCATGAATTATTATCAGTTACTTGACTATTCTATAGTCCCCGGGGGTGAGGGTGGGGCCGGCAGCCAGTGTACTCTGGCCCTGCTCCCGAGGAGGTCCCTGCTACCACTGTATCAGAGGCAGGAGCTAGTCTGCGAAGGGAGCCAGTTCAAAAACCAGCTCCCCTCACAGACCGGCTGCCTGTCACCCCACACTGCTGCCTCTGATACAGAGGCAGAAGCACTGCGTGGCAGCAGCCCACATCCAGGGGCTGAGCTCCCAGACCTGGCATGAGCCAGGACTGAGCTGGGCTGCCAGCCTGCTTGGCTCCTAATACATTTTAAATGCAGAGCTACAGAGGGGTAGGTCCCGGACCTGGCACAAGCCAGGACTGAGCTGGGCTGCTGGCCAGCCTGCTAAAAAAATGTACTGGCGGGGTGAAGGGGGGGGGGAATGCGTGTAGTCTATAGCATTAATTGATAAGCTTTTGCTTATTGGTTAATCGACTACACTATTACATCCCTAATGGCCGCTAAACTTCTCGGGGGCCTGAGGAGCCATCTCTGACTGAAAGGAGCCATCTTTTTATAAAGGTGCCCTTAAGAACTCCCAAAGTGGCTGACAAAGCTAAGGCTTTGATGGGGGTGGATAATCTTATGGTTCTGGTGGCTCTAAGCGGGTGCATGATGCAGAAGAGGGTTCTGACAGAGATCCTGCTTTTGGCTCCAATCCAGTCTCTTCCATCAATCAGCATTTGAACATCATGGTAATTGTCACCAATATTTCCATCCTGATGCTTTGGGTTTTGATGTGTTGTTGCAGGGATACGCCAAAGTGCTGTCTAGATCTGTCTGATCTCAGTAGTGGTGAGGAGATGCCTGCCTTCAATTTCACCCATTCCCCAGACATGGCTGGTAAGAGCAGACTGGCTCTGAGCCATAGCCCTAGTTTTATTGGCTGCTGTTATGCTGGTGGCAAGATCCTAAAGAGAATTTTTGGTTACAACTAGTACTGTCGGCCAGCTCAGCTCCTTCCCATTCATAGTTATTATTTGTTTTGCATAGCAAGAATGCCTACCCAATTAAGGATCAGTGCCTCCTTTTGCTGTGTGCTGTTAAATAATAGAATTCTTAAGAGCTCTCTCACTCTGGGATTATGAAAAGATGCAACAGGCGAATGAAACAGATGGGCTGTAGGTAGACAAATATGAGTAAAACAAGCGCTTTGTGCATAGTATAACTCGCCTGACTAGCCATTTCCAGCAGTCAGTGCTTGTAATTGTTAATAATAGTGCCCAAGACTCTCTGAATCCTCCACTCCAGCTGTACAGCTCTTCAGTGTGAAATTGTCTGAAACCAGCTCAGCTTCCACAAGGACTAGGCTCATCCCCCTTGTCAGGTGGAAAGGAGTGTGCCATTCCTCTAGAGAAAAAGCTGAGTGTTGCAATTATTCTCTAAGGGTACATCTGTACAGTGTCGTGTAGCTCGAAATAAGCTACACAATTTGAGCCATGCAAATTGCATAGCTTACTTCGAGATAGATGGCGCCAAATTTCAAAACAGACCACTATTCCGATAAGTCCCTCAATCCTTGTGGAACAAGGTTTACTGGGACATCGGAATAGTGCACCTGTTTTGAATATATTTCAAAATAACGAGCTTGTTGCGAAGTGCCACTGTCTAGATGTACCCTTAGAATGCTCCCATGAACGGGTCCCTAAGAGTGTGCTTTCCAAAGTATGGAAAGCTGTGGCACGTGGGATAATTTGTTTTTACAGTTTACAGAAACCTGGGGATGCTGTTGCAATACTCCAGCAATATTAATGGAACACTCCCTGTTTCACTGCCTCAAAAGGGAAGGTTACAAATCTGGTTGCCTTTGGACAACTTAAATCAGCAGCAAATGCTGCTTCACTGGTTCTGTGAATCTCAGAATCTTCAAATCTAGAGCGGGAAAGATCGGATTTTTCACCCATCCCTTAGGACTGTGTGGTACTGAGCCCTGCTGTATAAGTTCTAGAACTTTTTCCACAGTAGTTTGAAATGTCTCCAGTTACTTCCTGGAGACCATTCCACAGCCTGGGTCTCCTCACTAGGAGCTGTTCCTGATACTCAGCCTCCCATTATCCGTTTCTGTCTAATCTCCTATCTTGGGTAGCCACAGCATGTTGGCCTTTTCTTCATTTCTCCTGACTGCTCCTAGTTTATGCTCCATGCTCATGCCCACTGTGTGTTTTGCTGACTTACCTCTCTTGGATTGCAGGTCGGGTGGACTCATCAGGATCTAAGGATGGGCTGTAAGTTCTGTATATCAGGGCTGTTCTGTGAGGGTCCATCACCACAGTAGCTGCAGTTCCTGTTAATGAGCCAGATCAGATGCAGAATGATATGCTCTGAAATGGCAACACACATCTGGGTTGGACTGAGGAAGAGATCCCTGCTCCTCCTGAGGGGGAATCTTTCCTGCCCTGCCCAGATAGTCTTATCTTTGTAAAATGTGAGTGGTTGATGGTTGGAAGATACTGTGCAGATAAGCAAGGAGTGTTAGTGCTTAGGTTCTAGATGGACGATGGCATGCCATGCAAACTTTTTCTTTCCTGCTGCGAAGTCTTTGCACTCCTTTTGAATCCTATTTAATTATAACCACTATTCGTTTAAGGAGCGGCTCAGTAGTAATGTGGACTCCTTCACCTCCAGTCAGCTCTTCAGATCTGGCTACAGTTGGTGGTAACCAAAACTAGTTTCTATTTCATGGCTCTGGTTCTCATGTGAAATGAGCATTGTAGGTTTTTAAACCTAAAGCCCAGTTCCTACTTTGGAGGTTTTCACATCCCAAAAAAAACACTGCTTTGTCAGCAGCCTCAGTAGAGAGACGAAGGACTAAATGAGCCACAGTAATTGAATTCCCATTTGATGGGAGCCTTCCAAAATGTGGTTGAGCATGCGAGGGGGTCAAGTGAAGTTCTGTGCTGCAGCTGTCCACCCAGTGCCTGTTCTGTGGCAAGGCAGCTTCAGTCTCCAGGGTGGTCAGGGAGACAACATTTATGGTGGTTTTGATTATGGATGTATCTATTCCTGCTGCACGTATGAAAAGAGCAGCAAGATAAAATCAAAAAGATTTCTGAGTAAATCTGAAGGCTTGTTGTAATAAGTAGGCATACAAACTTACTCTTAATTGTGAGCCCAGCTGTAATACATTATGAACATGTATATAATTATCACAATCTACAAAAACAAATGCTTGTGGGGGGGAAGGAAGACAGAAGAACTGAGTTAGTCTAAACAAAAAGGAACTGTGATATAACTCAAGGACTACACTAAAAGCATGTTTGGTAAACAAATAGATGATGAAACAGAAAATTAATTAACCAAAATTCCTGTATCAGAAATTAGCCCTAATTGGTGGGCTAAATAATAAACATTCATTAGTGAAAACAATTTGATCTGCTTTCAAGAACATCTGTTATGACAGGTAATGTCTTAGAACTTTCATATCCTTTTTACAGTTAGGGTCAAGTTGTAGGACCAGTTAGCTGCTATTTATGGGTCCTTAAAGAGATTTGGGGAAGGAAATAGGAAAGGATAGAGGGAAGAAGAAACAGAAGCAAGCTTTGCTATCATGGCTGCCATCCCCACCATCTTCTGGATCCCTGGGCCTCTGTTACCCTAAGCAATGCTGTGACTAGACTGAGCCAGAGAGAGAGAGACAACATTACCACCCACAGCCAAGCCAGGACTTTAACAGAAGCGGCAAAAACAGCAGCTCCAACTCAGAAACTTTTTTCTTTTACCCAAAAGGACAGTAAGTATTAGGGATGTGAAAGGTTATCTGGGTGCTCTAAATGGGTAATGCTTACCAGTTCTGGTTAATTGGTAACTGGTGGGAGCTGAAGCAGCTTCCTGCCCGCCAAGGACAGAGGGCTGCTGCAGCTCCGCAGGGGGCCCATGACAGACAGCCAGAGCAGCCTCCGTCTGCAGGGAGCCACTGGCAATCCCAGCCCCAGAGCTGACAGCCAGTCCCAGCATGGGGCTAGGAGCTGCTCCAGCTGGGCTAGAACAGTCCCCTGTCCGGGTCCCACTTCGTTGGTTAACTGGTTAAACATTAGATAAGGGCTGGGCAAGATGTGGCCCGGGGTCTGGATCTGGCCCACCTAACAACTTGATCCAGCCTGTGGACTGCATCTGGCTGCTTTCTATATATATATCCTGCTGCCTGTATACCAATTTTCCAGGGGTGGCTCAGGCAGCAGGGCCCTGTTTAATGGTTCATAGCTCACAGTTGTGGCACTACCTGGCAGGGGCCAGAACCACAAATCTTTTAAATAGCTGCAGCAACCTCAGGCAGCTGCCAGGCAACGCGGTAGTGGTGGGGCTGGGAGTCACGAGCCCCTTACTGTGTTTTTAAACTCAAAGCCTTCAGCCCCAAACAACTTTGGGGTCCCACCCAAGGATGTTCAGGCTGGAGCAGAGCAGCCCCAGGACACCCTGACAAGCTGTTTTTCTCCCTGCAGCAAGGCTCAGAGGCAGCACATAAAATCTTTCCTGGTAAGTGGTGACTCTTCATTGGGAACCAGCTTAGTTTGCTACTGAGAACAGCTGGGGCATCTGAGCAGGCTGTGGCCTGGTGTTAAGGGGGTTGGGTACAGCAGGTCTCAGAGCTCCTGTTTATCATTGACCCCCTCTGTGCATTGAAGCCCCAGGTATTGTGCAGCACTCCACGTTCCCCAGGCGCCACGTGCCGAGAGGGCAACGAGACGGACAGCCCCTCGGAGAAGGAAAACGTGAGTACCTGCTGGACTTGGGGGGAGGGGCGCTGCACAGGCATTTGCTGGAAGTGGTGGCAGATGGGAACACATGTCAGTCCTGCAACTCTGTAGCACAGAATCCTTCCCCAAAACATTGACTATGCAAGGGGACAGCATCCTCCAGGATCTCCAAATTGCATCGCCCCCCTCTCCCCCAAAAAACCCTCCGAAATCTACTCCTAACCAAGATCTAGTGCCTGTTTAATGCCAGGAGGAGGTTTGAAATTGTGTTTGGCTCTTGACCTTGGAGGTAGTAGAGGGGGCTAGCTCTCAACTAGAGGCCCCTTCTCATTTCGTTTCAGGAAGGCAGCTGGTTTAAGCACCCAGGTTGGCAAATGCCTAAGCCCCTGCTGTTTCGAAAGAGAGCAACAGGCTTTCTATTGACTTGCCTCCCGGCTCAGCTGGTAAGTTAATGCTTCAGGCTTCTCAGGATCCGATTGCATGATGGTGAGTGTGAGGTGGATAATGCTGATGTGCCAGGGCTGGATGGGGATGAGTCCTCAGCTAAGATTTGGTGGAGGGGAGCAGGTGAGTCAAAGCTCCTTTTCTGGGAGAGGGAGCACTGTCTGTAGCCCTGCTCCCTGTGGAAAGCAGGAATCAGAGGTCCCAGGATTTGTGTATAGTTGGTTTGACACTGCGGGCAGTTGGGAAGTCTGCTCTCTCTGGGGCTAGCTAACAGACTAGCCATAATGGACCCTGGTTCTCCACCAGCAGGAGTTAGTGTCAGTGAGTGGCACTGGAGAATACAGCAGAGCAGGTCTAGGGCCTTCTGTGCAGCTTGTCTGGGTGAAGGCAAGGCATTGCTGCAGGACTCCATCTCTTCCCTGGCAGGATGTGGCGGGCATGCAGGAGTGTGATGTGAAAGATTTGGGTAGTCCAATTGTTTCAGTGGCACCGCATCCTCGCAGAATGGCAGAGAACTTGGATGGCTTTGAAGAGCTCTTCCCCGATGAAGAAGAAGAGATGGAGGTGAGAGGAGCCACGCATGGTTCTCGTATGCCTGCATGTACTGGCGGTCCCCGACTTACGAATGGGTTACATTCCGAACACCTGGTCGCAACTCGATTTGGTCATAAGTCAGAAATACCCTTAAACGCGCTGCCCACGCTGTTTGAAAAACTTGACGTACATGGTTCTCAACTCGAAAATATTATAATGGGGTTAATGGGAGGTTGGTCGTAAGTACGGATGGTCGTAAGTTGGTGTGTTCATAAGTCGGGGAGTGGCTGTACTCCACTGTGTGCTTCATGGAGCCGTTCCCAACCTGGGGAAACAGGCACCGCAGACTCTGTCCTGCACTGGACTGCAGGCTGCCAAGAGGCAGCTGGTGCATGGCAGAGTTCTGGCTGCATCTAGGAACTTGGGCAGCTTTGGTAGGCTGCATAATGCTCCTCCTGGGAGAAGCTGCAGAGCTCACATCTCCCCTTGCACAGCTGGAGGAGTGGAGCTATCTGTGATGTAGTGAGTAGCCCTCCTGGACACAAGCCGATCCCTTGCTTATGGCAAATTGAGGCAACTGCTCTCTGGGGGCCCCAGAGGCCAGTGTGATTGGCCAGCGGAACTAATGGATTTGTCACTTCTGCCCAGGCCCCACATCCTCCTGGGGACGTTGCTGTCAAGTTGTGCGTCCTTTCTCCATCACCAAGCACAGCAGCACATAGGCTGCAGGTTACTCTTGGTTCCTGGGTGCCTGACAGTGATTTGAGATGAGTTGTGCTGGTGGTTAATGCTCTTTCTCTGCCCCCCCAGAAGCCAGTGTCTGGGAACCTGTCCTCCAGCATGGCTGTCCTGCTTTCTGGACCCCTCCTCACACAGGACATCAATGTCAGTGAAGTGAGTGAGCTTACCTACTAATACGTCATTAATTCAGATCCAGCCAGGTGTCTGGGCAAAGCATGTATCTTGCAAGGCAAAAAGCGTTCTTGGACTGGGGGGGCCTGATGGGGCTGGCATTGCTACTGTCCACTTATTGCCAGGCTAGTAGGAGCTGCTTTGCTCTCAGCTCCAATGGAGGTTTACAAAGATGAGTCTCTGTAATCCAGGCTTCTGAGCAGGGAGCATAACTCTGAAGGAGTTGAGGTGATGCCTCCTGTGACTCGCCTTTCCTTCCCCTCTTGTCTGTCTCCAAGCAGGTCTCCATCAACAGAAGCCGCCTCTACCGCTCACCGTCCATGCCAGAGAAGTTGGACAGACCAGTGCTGAAGCGACTAGAGAGATGCCAGGATAATGAAACCCTAGTCAAGGTGAAATGGAGACACAGCCCTGTCTTTGAGGAACTGGAGCAGGTATGGGAGCCAGACCAGGACTCCAGCTCAGCCTGTTTGCCTACTGATACCTCAGTCCTTCCCCAAATCTTATTGGCCAATTGCTTGTCACTTAGCAGCTAAAATAAGGCTGAATAGTGTCTGAATGCAGAAGAAGAAACCAGCTAAGGCAGCTTCTTCAGAATTTAATGCCAGAATTATCAGACTCACAGATGAATATGTTAGGAAAGAGTCAACATGTCTTTTGCAAAAAGAAATCATGACTCACCAACCTACTAGAATTTGAGGAGTCAAAAGCATGTGGACAAAGGTGATCCAGTGGATACAATATACTTAGATTTTTAAAAGTCTTTGATAAAGTCCCTCACCAAAGAGTAATGTAAAATAAGTTGTCATAGGAAGGCCTTCTCATGGATCAGTAAGTGGTTGAAAGGTAGGAATAAATGGTCAGTTTGGAGAGAGGAAACTTGAGGTGTCCCACAGATGTCCATACCAGGAACAATCCTATTCAACATATTCATAAATGATTTTGGAGAAAGGGGTAATCCGTGAGGTGGCCAAATTTGAAGATAATATAAATTGTTCAAGATAGGTAAGTCCAAAGCAGAATGCATAGAATTACAAAGGGCTCTCACAAAACTGGATAACACAATGGCAAATGAAATTCACTGTTGATAAATGCATGTTGGAAAACATAATCCCAAATATATAAATAAAATGATAGAGTCTAAATTAGCTATTACAGATCAAGACAGATCTTGGAGTCATTGTGGCTAGTTTTCTGAAAACATCCACTCAGTGTGTTTGTCAAAAAAGTGAACAGAATTTTGGGAATCATTAAGAAAAGGGATAGAGAATATGACAAAAAATATCCTTGCCTTAAATAAATCCATAGTACCAGACGCATCTTAAATACTGTGTGCAGGTGTGGGAACTCCATACGAACATATATTGGAATTAGAAAAGGTTCAGAAAATGGCAGCAAAATTAATTAAGGGTTTGGAACAGCTGCCATATGAGGAAATATTAATAAAACTGAGACTTTTCAGCTTAGAAAAAAGACAACTAAGGGAGGATATGACAGAGGTCTATAAAATCATGACAGGTATGGAGAAAGAAAATAAGGAAGTGCTGTTTACTCATAGTACGATAACTAGGGGTCACCAAATGAAATGAATAGGCAGCAGGTTTAAAACAAACAAAAGTGAATAGTTCTTCACTCAACACACAACCTGTGGAACTCCTTGCCAGAGGATGTTGTGAAGTCCAAGACTATAACAGGGTTCAAAGAAAGACCTACATGAGTTCATGGAAGACAGGCCCATCAGTAGCTATTAGCCAGGATGGGCAGGAATTGTGTCCCTAGCTTCTGTCTACCAGAGGCTGGGATTGGGCAACGGGGTTGATCACTTGATTCTCTGTTCTGTTCATTCCTTCTGGGGCACCGGGCACTGGCCACTGTCGGAAGATAGGGTACTGGGCTAGATGAACTTTTGGTTTGACACAGTCTGGCCAGTCTCAGGTTCTTTTGCCAGGGGCTTTGGAGGGATGGCTCAGCCTTTGCTCTGGGGAAACTGAGACACAGATGTTGCCCAGCTCACCTGGCACACATGGACAGAGCCATGCAGTGATAAAGCTGGTTAAGGACTGGTTGGCTTGCATATCGTTGATGGCTGTCTGGTTGGCTGCAGGGCACAGCTCTGAAGAAGACAGCTTCACTCTCAGACATGGAGATTGTCAAAGTTCTCGATCAGGACTGTGGCTTCCGACAGCTCATTGGGGACTTCTCTAAGGTCTGTGTCTGTTCCCGCCTCCTCTGCCCTGAGCAGTCTCCTGGCTCTCTGACGGGGTAGGCCTTGATGTGGGAGAAGGAGTCACCTAATGTTGATGTGCAGAGCTGATTCTTTTCCTTGCTGCACAGCAACGAGATGAGAATCCTCAGCGGTGATCCCCCACTGCCCCGAGACACTCAGAGGGGAGGGGTTTGGTTTCTGTGTTAAACAATCTTTGATTCAAAATCAAATCTGATCCCGCAGGGAGATGGCAGGTACGTCGAGGGTCAGAGAGGAATACCTCTCAGCAAACACTGGAATCCTATACTCAAAGGAACAGTTACGGATTTAATCAGAGGATGGAAAATGGAGGGAGGGAGTGGACGGGAGGCTGAAGGATACAGGGACAGTCACCATACAGTGCGGGGGAGGAGGGGGTGGTGGAAATTATTCTGAGTTTGAGTATCTGGAAGTGCAGGGGCCTTGTAGCTATTATGATTCTGAGCTGGACTGGGAATGTCTCTTCAGGCGTACGCTCTGCCAACAGTGACAGGAAGGCAACAGGATCTGAGATACATCACCCCGGAGACTGTGAGCAATGCCTCCCCCATCCACTGTGTTTGTAACTGTGTCCTTCCACACCGCAAGTGTGCCTATGCTCCAAGCTCTGTCTCCCCTGCCCCTCCAACATCCTTGTGTGGAATGTTAAGTAACAAGGAGTTACTTCCGCTTGAGAACAGGTTGGTGAGGGCTCTTCGACCTGGCTGTTGAAGCTGCTGCTAGCTTGCTATCACTAAGGTGTAGCTGGACACACCCCTTTCCAGCATCACCTGACTGTTCCCGTGTATTTGGCACTGTGCACCATGCAGCACACAGTCTTTGCCTCTTGCTGTTTTGGCAACAACAGCAGTTCTGTCTCAAAGGGGATGCTGGGTAGCAGGGAACTGCCCATCCTTGTTGAATCCTTTAAACATACCTTGCATCTTTCACAGGTGGCTGATCTGCTTTTTGGACAATTCCAAAGCTTGATTGAGACGTTCTACATCATCGACTGTCGCTACCCCTATGAGTATCTGGGGGGGCACATCAAGGTGAGGGAACAGGGCAGGGTCTGAAGGAGGGGATGGAATTGGGCAGGGGCCCAGGGGTCTGTAATGAGCCACACCTGGCTGTTGACTTTCTCTCCCCTCTCCCCCTTTCTGCACTGCAGGGGGCTCTTAACTTTCACAGGCAGGAAGATGTCTTTCAGTTCTTCCTGAAGAAGCCTCTCCTCCCATCCACGCCACAGAAACGCATCATCCTCGTTTTCCACTGTGAATTCTCCTCCGAAAGGGGCCCCAAGATGTGAGTGCAGGTGCTGTCTGGTGAGAGCTGGGGAAAGGCAGCTGGTTCAGGGGATAGGCACTCCTTGCTGAAATAACTCCTGCTGCTGCCTGGCTAACTGAGCTCCACGTGTTGCTGTTTGAAGGTGCCGCTATTTGAGGGAGGAAGATCGAGCCATGAATGAGTACCCTGCTCTGCACTATCCCGAGCTCTATGTCCTGAAGGGAGGCTACAAGGAGTTCTTTCCTGAGTACATGGTAATGGCGGGGTATCCAGCAGATGGGGGTGTAAGGAGCCTCAGACCTCCTGAGACAGGGGCTGACTTGCCTCAAGGCCACAAGTCAGAAAAGGTGGTGTCAGCAGTAGGATTAGAAATGAGTGCCCGTTGCTGTGCTTGAACCACTAGACTGTGCCCCACTGCCCACTAATTGTTGTTGGTTACCAGTGAGGTGAAACCAAAGAAACAATACCATCCCACCAAAAACACAACAGCCCCAGCTCCTGCCACAGGAATTGTCTACATGCGCTGACTCATGTTCCCATGTCCTAGCTGGATAACATGTCTTCCCTTCTCAGGAGCTGTGCGAACCCCAGGATTACTGTCCAATGCACCACCAGGATTACAAGACAGAGTTGCTGAAATTCCGCACCAAGAGCAAGCTGTGGGCTGGAGACCGGAGGAGACGTGACCAAATTGCTCGCCTCATGAAGTTGTGATGGCAGAGACAGCAGCCTTGAGTGAGCACTGCTTAGAAGGGCTCTACCTTGCACAGTCAAAGTCTTTTTTCGTTTGTAAGTGGGTCACTTGGTGTGGGTACGTGCAGCCACTTTCAGCCATTTCAGATGCTAACAATGCTACGGGGAGGCTAGTTTAAAAGGTCTTGATTCTTGAAGCTGCATCTCAGACCATGGCTGAGCATGAACTGGATGGACTCAGCTGTCTAAGGAAATGGGGGGGTCTCCTTCACGTGGAAGGCACAGAGAGAGCCAGGTTTATGGCTGCCTCAGTGTTGTATCCAGCCATTGCGAAGTGGGAGATATCACAGCCTGAGCTCTGACTCCTTTCTCCATCTCCTGCTTCCAGCAGCAGCTTCATGTTTCTCTTCAGTTTGACTCTCGGTTTGCATTCAGCTCTCTCTCTAGTGACCGAATAAACTGTTTTAAATCCCAGCATGCTTGATTTGAACAGCTCTCCCCGTCTCTCCAGCCTGGGGCCTCTCGCCCATTTGTGTCATGGGGCTGTTAAGAAATGGCAGAAGACCCCCAGTGACTAAATAGATGCTGAATCCTGGCCTATGATTGGCTATGAAGTCCTGTGATGTTTAAGCCTCTATCTTATGCCTCTAAAAGGTCAACACTGAAGGTTGGAATAATGTTAACCAATCAGAAGACATCGTTGCTGCATCCTTATTAGCATCTCACAGTCCATTCAGGAATTGAGAAGCAGCAGCAAATCTTTCTGCCTCCTGATTGGCTCGCTAGGACTTTTATTAATTCCATTCTCTCCATTTAGAATGTGGGGAAAAGACAAGTTTGAAATTCCCCCCCTAAAGAGGGCATGTTATCCATATAAATGGGTAAGAAAAACAGCCCCGGAGGAAGAATATGAATCTTGCTTCAAGGCACAGGCCAACTGCCAAAGTTAGGAAGGAACTTCCTCAGGGGCAGGTTGTTCCAAAATAGTCCATTCAGAGGCAGGTGTAAAACCTCCATAAGACTATGGGCCAGAGGAAGCTTGAGCATCCTTATGTCTGAGAATTTAAAGATGGACGTTGAGAATGTATATAGTAAAAGAGGCTGTCTTGTCCTTGTGGCAAACAATAACCCAAGCAAATAAATGCTGATACTAACTGAAACACAGTTATTCTCTGTACAGTAAAGGAGTGTGTACTGTTTTACAGCCTAGTAAAGGACAGTCCTGGCTCCAAAGAGCCTGCTGTGTAGCTTAGAAAAGGCATGATACAGAGAAGATGGCATTGGCCTGAGAGTGAGGACAGGAGGGGAAGGTGTGGTGTCTTGGACACAGCTTGTGCTATTTTTTGTTAGATTTTTTAATTTACCAAACTGTAAGAAAATGTTACGATCTGTTTGCTATTTACATTATCAGTAGCTTCTACCTTGTTCCTCCTCCTCAGGCCCACAAATAGCAGGAAAGATTGGGTGACTTCTATCTATCCCACCCGATCTGGGAGCAACAGGAAGTCCATAGATGATCCTCAGAACAGAAGGAAAGCAAACTGCCTTTCTATAACGAAAACCAAGGATTGGAATAAGCTCTGTAGTGTCCTCAGCACAGGTCCACATTTCTGTGTTTGTCTGGAAGAAAGATGTTTGCCCTAGGCTGTTTTACAAAGCCAGTTTCTTCAGATGTGGGTAAATTTGCTGCTAGGTGAAGCAGTTCCACCAGAGGGCACTGCTGCAGCACAGTTAAGGTGAAGAGATAAAGATGTCCCTGCTGTTGGTGTACAGGTCTCCTGTGGCTGGACTCTAGGCATCGCTGATATCTGGGATGGGGGTATCAACACCAGCACAAATGTCCCGTGCACAGTACAGAAGGGGGAGTGCTGCGGATGGAGGCATTCCTACAGTTCTAGTGCGTTCTCCAGGAGCTGATCTTACACTTTTCCCTGGGGGCTGGATGCAAGGCACTCTTCCCTGCATGGTGTAATCAAGTGGGCAGCCCAACAGCTTTATACTGTAGCCTTTATGCTCCCCAAGAAGAGCCAGTAGCAGCTTCCAGTGATGTCTCACCCTCCTCACCTTCCTGCAACTGTGTCCCTGGCTGATGGGCACTTGGGACTGAGCTAGGGTTTGGCTTTTTAATTTTCCAAGTGTCCGCTCCCCTTCAGTAGCAAGCTGGCTCCCTGGGCTGAGAGCAAAGTGCATAGGGCTGTGCGATAAGAGCCTTCCCCCCCCCCCCCGCCACTGCACACTGCTGCTTCCGCAGGAGCTCATAGCAAACATCTCTTGAAAGCAGACTCAGCATATTGCATCCAACTGAACCTTTTCGCTTTATTCCCCCTGCTGGCCCTCCAAGGTTGTCCCTAGGCGAAGCATTCATCTGTGGATCCAGGAGCTGCAGGTGTCTCTGACGAGGAATGAGTTATCTGGAATGAGCTTCCATAAATCCCTTCACTAGCTTCCCCTTTCAGGGTCCCAGAGAACTGGGTCCAGTCTGAGTGTGAGCATCTACATGATGATTTTCTGAGTGTCTTGAATCCAAGTTAGCTGACTCAGCCCAGACATGCTTTTCTTGTTCCCGTGTAGACATAACCTAAACATGCTGAGGGAACTCAGTACATGAAGTTCAACTAATGAGTGACAGGTTGGGATGAGAATTTCCAAAACCCCTGCTGCCAAGGACTGAACTTGGAGGATGCTGTCATTGTGGACAGAGCAGCTGTGTTGTGGTTCAAAGTCCTGTGTGGGAGAGGCCTGTATCTGTCACTCTTAGTAGAATCGTTGCAGCACCTGATCCTGGAGATAAGGAGCAAAGCAAACAGAGCCCCAGCGCTGCTGCCTTACCACCTGCCTTAATTAGGAGAGCTCTGTATAGATAAAAAAATTGAGTCTGCATCTGATCTGCAAAAATGATAGCTGAAGATTTGCAGGGCTTTAGATACAAAATTTGGATCTGTATCCATCCACAATCTGCAAGAATGGCCAGAGGATATCCACGGATTTGCAGGGCTATATTTATTACAAACAAAAAGGGGAAATGTATAAGTCTGGCTGAACTAAAAATGCTGCTGTAGCCAGTGGGAAGCTGCATCCTGAGTCCTCTGCAGGGAGGAGAATGGATTAACCTGCAGCATCTGTTCCTGAGGTTTGTCAATGGCTCATGGCTGCAGATGAAAGATTCAGAGATGTCTAGGCCAGAAGGTCTCTTGTGATCATCTAATTGAATGTTCTGTATAGAACAGGCCACAGAATAGCCCCAAAATAATCGCTAGAGCAGATTTTAGAAAATCGTCTGACCTTGATTTAAAAATGCTCAGTGATGGAAAATCCACATTGACCCTTGGTATGTTGTTCCCAGGGCTAACCTTTAAAAATGCATACATTACTTCTAGTCTGTTTGCCTAGCTTCAACTTCCAGCCAGTGGATTGTGCTAGCTCTTTCTCTGCTGCATTGAAGAGCCCATTCTTAAATCAGTGTTCTCCATGTAGATACTCTATACACTAATCAACCTTTTCCATGTAGCCCAGCATGAGAAGACATGCTGTGTAACTCTCTAATCATTCTTTTGTGGCTCTTCCCTGAACTCTCCAATTTATCAACATCTTTCTAGATTTGGGAAAACCAGCACTGGACACACTATTCCAGCAGTGGTTGCACCAGTGCCTAATAGCAGAAATGAAATTACCTCTCTCCCAGATTCCCGCTTGGGCATCCCAGTATCACTGTAGCTCTTTTGGTCACAGGGGAGCACATGTTCACTGCCAGAATTACTGCCAAATCAAGGGGGGGTGGAATAATTTAAAATGTTTTGTCATTTAATTTCTCTTAAATCAGCATCCCCCCCGTAGGAGCAGTAAGAGCTTGTTTTCTTCTGCCTATTATGTGCAATGGAGCACACCAGGCATCTGAACAGCTGCTGGCCCTGAGGCAGTGGAGCAGCTGCTTGGGTCTCGTCATGAATATAGTCTCAGCGCTGCACATTCGTCTGAGTTTTACCACCGGCCCAGGAAGGGACAGTAGCTGCACTGTCACAGCACCACTCCGAAATACAGCACGGGGGAACCAGTGGCCCTGAAGGGGAAGGACTTGTGCCTTTAATATCTTGCCAGCAAAAGCCTCTAGAATTTTTGTTTTGAAAACTAACTAGACCCTGAGGTGTCTCTTGTATGTTCCTGTTTTTCATGCTGACAAACTCTAACCTGACAACGCAGGAACGTAGAGCTGTCTGCTCCTGGTGAACGACTGGGAGCCCCCCAAACAGGCTGCCTCAGAAGCATGTAGTCACCCAGGCACTTACTTGCTAGAGACAGTAACCTGACTGAGGAGCAGTTTCCCTCCTTGCTTAGGCTGGACTCAAGTCTGGCAGGTGTGACAGACCCAGCCTTTGGGCCACGTGGGGCAGGGGTCTGACATCCTGTTATTGACACTCCTGCCATCAAATCAAACTGAGGCCAACTGGTGAGAGCTACTCTGTGTGCACTGAGCAGGGGAATGAGCAGAAGGGAAAAATCTTAGGTAGGACTGGCGCACTGCCAGCTGTGCAGACGAGAAAGGGAAATGGGCTTGTGGGCTGCTGATTTGGAGGGAGGGTCCCTGGCCCTTCTGTTGGAGGAGCAGACACGGCTTGTTAGGGTCGGAGTACCAATGTGAGGAAATGGTGGCAGTGGTGTTTGGGTTCTTTGAAAATTGACACTAACTTATGCTGGGCTGTTTCCTTTAGGTTAATATGTCTGTGTTGTCCAGGTGCGTGTGTGTGGTTAGTGCATTGCGTCTGCTCTGTCTCTGTCAAGAGAGAGCTGCGGTGCAGTAAATATTAGCCCTGGCAGGAAAGTGTTTGCACAGCCTTCCTCAGGGCAAGGCTATGCTGCAGTGCTTCACTGGCACAGCTGGGCTGCTGCCGCACAGCTAGTGAAGGTGCCCTGTGCCAAGGTGTGTGCACCCCAAGCAATACAGCTGCTCCACCTCAGCAACTTAGCACCAATGTGACAGCACAACACTTGAGTTGCTTGGGGGGCTTTTTCACACCCCTGAGCGACCCAAGTTAAGCAGCAGTGTAGACCGGCCAGTTCATTATCATTAATGTACCAGGCACAGCTGTGAGACCCTGTGCTTGCTGAAGGGCCAAAACAATGCTGCACAGCATGGCAAGCGCTGGGTTCCACTGCAGACAGGACTGCACATGATCAGAGCCTCTGAACGGCAGCAGCTCCCCGCTGGCCCATGCTCCTCCAACACTGAGGACGTTACATAAAATCAGCTGCCGCAAAGTCAGCTGCAGCCTGTGCTGCAAAACAAATCATCTGAAAATGAGGCTCCTTTGTTGTCAGCTCCAGCCCCACCTTTCACTCTTCAGGGCCTGATTTACGGTGTGGGCTCTTGTGCATTTCAAAGGATAAGCACCCACATGCAGCCCGGAGTCAGCGGGACTTCCTATTGGCCCTGGGCTGCACATGGAGTTCCACATTCCTCCTTTGAAATGTACAAGAACCCCAGTAGGGGCTCTTGTACATTTCAAAGGAGGAATGTGGAAGTGCCTATCCATTAGTCAAGTAGTTGATGGAAATTCCATTGACTTGTTCAACTAGGAAATTAGTCATTAGTTAACATCCTTACCCTGAATCCTGCACCCCACACTTCCAGCCCCCTGCCCTGCGCCCCTCTTCATACCCACCACAACCTTGACTCCTGCTACCCCACACATCCCAAGCCCCCCTCCATCCCACACTTACATTTCTGACAGGTATCACACCCTCCCCACCTGCCTGTCCTAAGGCCCCCCCCCCAGGGAGGGTGCAACATGACAGTATCTGTAAGAAACTTAAGTTACTTTCACTCCTGATCATAAGGCATTCAGAGCCCACAATGATAGGGCTGAACCCTGCCAAGCAGGGTGCTGCCAGGACAGTACGGAGATGTAATTCACCAATGTGGCTGGGAAAGGGTAGACTTGAAACAGAAATGTTTGTGTTTTTGAAATGTTGGTTCTATGAGATCCCAGAGCAGAGCTAAATGCCACAAGCAGCTTGATTACTTCAGCTTCAAATAAACCAAAAAAATCTATGAAGGCTACTCACTGTCCTGACAGGTCCTGCGCATGGGCAGCGGGTGAAGCTATTGCTTAGGGAGTCAAGCTCCCCAGTGTGTTCCCCATCCCCATATCCCACTGCCGCTCTGCCTACGCCCCACCCTTTCCCCACTGTCTCTCTCCTTTCACTGCTCACCCACTCCTGCCAAATCCCTGAGCACAAATGTAGCAAATGACATTTGCAAAATTTCTTTCTAAAGAAAATGGAACATGTTTTGTATTGCATGACCGATTGTGAAGGCTGGACATGCAGAAGGTACCTAATTAAAAGCATCAAATTTGGGAATAAAAAATGTCGGTCACAGACTGTTAGTCTTTAAAGTGCCACCGGACTCCTTATTGGTTTATATGCCCTGAAGTTTGTCAGAGATTTATTTGCAAAAACTTTGTAGCAAGGGCAAGTCAGTTGTCCTGGTGAATACACATTAAATATTATGGAATACATGATGCAACTCTTTTCTGTTTTACATTTTTAATCAGTATTTCTAAGCTGATTTTATATTTTCAATATACTCTTAAAACTTCATAAACTAATCACTCCAGATGACTATATATTTAAATTAACCGAAATGAAGACATTGATTTTAATTAATCAATCAGTGTGGTTTTGTATGTTCATAACAAAGTTCATTGCTTTTAGAAAAAGGAAACACTAATTTTTGTGTGATTTTCATAAGTCACGTTTATGAAATGTCACTCCATGTTTATGTTAATACATTTACAAAGATTTTAGGCATAACAAAGGATTTTATATCTTACTAAGGTCCTGATTTTGGGGGGGGGTCCTCTTAAAACTAGTTCATCAAATAGTCAGAAGTAAAAGGGAAACTCAAAAGGAATATTATCCTTTTAAGGGCTCTCTCCTACAGGGAGGTGACAGGTAAGGGGGGATGGGTGGAAAGGACAGGAAGACTTTAGAAGCAAGATTTTGTACGATAGTAATTAAAATTAAAATGTATTTTAGATAAGAGTGGTCTTTTGAAGAATTTATTTTAAAAACTGTCTGGTTGAAGAGCCAAACATTTAAGGCTAAAGCTGACTACTCAGATTGTGTATCTAAATATCTATGTAAGGATTTTTTTTAGAGATGTGATTTTATACTCTTCAGCAACAAACTAATGAAACATTTAAAGCAAATTTTAAACTAAGATCCTGTAGACATAGTAATGCACAACTGTTTTTGGCAGTAAATTCAGGGTTAGCACATGCCTGTTAAATGGTTTCATTACCACTTAATGGCTCTTTCACAGGTTCAATGCTATGCTAATAGATCTGGCAAGCTGGAAGGCTTTTCATTCTTAAGTTAACAGATCCACTTCTGAAGAGCTGCAAGCTGCAACAGCTTGCTGTGGGATCCTTCAGAAACGTTCAGAATAGGAATAGGATGAGGGGAGAGGTTGAGTGCTAAGACCCTGGGAAGGCATTGCCTCCCTTTGCCTGCTATACCTACTATTATGGCTCTGGAGTCACACAGCTACTTCCCCTGCGGGAGCTGCTGACATTACAGTTATTTAGAAGGGGGTCAGGATTTACTGCCAAGGTGTCCTCACAGGTCTCTGTCTCCGTTGATGATGATACCCAGAAGGCTGCTTATGTGTGTGCTCAGTGATGTGTGTCATGTCGACTTGTGCACTTAGTCTCCATAGCAGACCCCGAGAGAGCCCCCAAAGACCACAAACCAGATAAGGATCGAAGGTGCCAGGCCAGGTTTATTGTTAACTGAACCACTACGCATATGTATCCTGTAACAATGGAATGTCATTTTAGACCTTTTCCTGAATCTGGGTTGGTATCTGTGGGGAGTGGGTACCATCTTTTTTTAATGAGCTGGTGGTACCGTGTGCTTTCAATTTATGACCAGTACAGATTACTGTTTTACACCTGGGCCTATCACCAATTAGTGTTTTGCACTCTCAGTCCTGTTCATGCCAAGTTCTGTGAGCTGGGGCCTGCCTCTTGCTCACAGCTTAGCTTTGCTTTATGTTAGCCATGTTTTGTCTGTTGTTAGCTAGGCCCCAGACCAGGCCTGTGCTACATGGGCTTATGTTTTAGGCCTTTGACTTACTACACTAGCCTGTGTGAAGCAGGAGCTCTGACCCTTCTGGCTGTAAATTCTATGACTCTGATTACTACGTCACAGAAGGTGCTGTACTAATTTATTTGACAAATGGAGTAGAGTTATCGTTTATAAAAAATACTCCTCCATTATAATATGAGACCTTGCATCTCTCTGCTATTAAATCTTTGCTGAGAAGAAGGGAAAAGTGCAGTATTTGTCTGAACTGCTGGCTTTGACCTGAATTACTGACATTCTATTGTTCTTAGTTTTTTACTATTACTTTTTATTTGTATTGCTGTAGTTGCCTACGGAACCTAGTCATGAACCAGGATCCTGTTGTGCTAGGCTACATCTACACTGCAGGCTTCTTGCACAAGAAGCTTTATGCAGAAGAGATCTTCCGCAAAAACTTCTTGCACAAGAGCGTGTCCACACTGCAAAAGCGCATCGGAAAAGCGATGTGCTTTTGCACAAGAGAGTAGCCAGACTGCATGGACACTCTCTCGCAAGAAAGCTCTGATTGCCATGAACAGAATGGCCACCAGAGCACTTGTGCTTCTTTCAATAGGCTGTTTTTGCGCAATAACTCTTGTGCAAAAAGGAGTTATTCTTCGTAGAAAGAGGAATACCTACACTGCAAAAACCCCTCTGTTCTGTCAATTCATTGTAAATTTTCTTGCGCAAAAACGCACTTGAGGTGTGGACGCTCTGCAAGTTTTTGCGCAAAAACGGCTGGTTTTGTACAGAAACTCTGCAGCGTAGACGTATCCTCAGAACAAAAGGACAGTCCCTCCCCTAGAAGTTTACAATCTAGATATAATACAAAAAGCAACAGATGGATATAGACAGATGGGGGAGTACAAATAAATAATGAGACAATATTGATGATAGAGAGTGGTCACAGCACACCAGTAGGCTACCTTTAGAATTTCAAGGCATCGTATAATTATTAAGCTAATGAATTAACCCCTCCAGCCTTGCTGTGAAGTAAGTATATTTTCTCCTACTTTATAGAAGAGGAGCCTATGGCAAGGGGTTGAAGTAACCTGCCCATGTCCACATACCAACCCAGGAGTAAAGCTCAGGGGTTCCTGACTCCTAGCCCCTTACTCGGACAATCAGACAGCTCTGATACAGAATCAAGATAGGCTGGAAGCTCTGAGGTACTGTAGTCACTGTGGATCCTAGAGTGGTGAGCTCATGCATGCCAGACTGGATTCTTTTCACTAGCAGTGCTTGTGGGAGCCGTGCATTTGTCCTGAGCCTCCTTGTGCTCCTATACGAAGCCAGAAAGAGCAAGGCAGCCATGGCCCTCCCTCCACCCCCACATAGCTCAAAGACCATGCAGCTCCGGAGTCTGAAATCAGGGATGGAGGATGGGTTGAAAGAGCCACACTGACATCTCACAGAACCATAGTTACTGTGCAGGGCATCCGCACTAAAAGTCACCCCAGTATACATCCGTTCTGCACTAAAGTCATTGATGCTTGTCGGAACTGATATGTTATAAGTCCTCCCGTTCCCCACTCTTAAGTCATGAAAAGAAGATTTGCACAAATGAAAGTCAGCCATGGGGGGGGAGGGGAAATCCCCACTTTAAGTTGTTTCACTGTTAAGTCCAAGTTTTTTGGAACGTATCTTGGACTTCTAGTGAGGACAGCCTGTAGTAAGTAGCTGTTTTCTTCTTGGAGCATGTGCCACTGTGCATCCTAGTGGGTACCAGCAAGCAGCCACCTCTTCCAGCTGGTGAGTGCAAGGAGGATCTGCCCCACTGCTCAGATAAAGAATGAAGCACTGCGCCTCCAAACGTGGTGCCTGCCTCTGCAGCCAAGTCAAGTGTGTAACATTTAACAGATGGCAGTAGCTTACTCCTAAGGTTTTTTTTTAAGTGCATCAGAAGCAGGAAGCCTTCTAAAGGAGGCTAAAGGAGCACTCAAAGACAATAAATTCATAGCAGAGAAGCTAAATTAATTTTTTGCTTCAGTCTTCATGGCTGAGGACAGGAGGGAGATTCCCAAACCTGAGCCATTCTTTTTAGGTGACAAATTGGGAATTGTCCCAGATTGAGGTGTCATTAGAGGAGGCTTTGGAACAAATTGATAAACTTAACAGTAACAAGTCACCAGGACCAGATGGCATTCACCCAAGAGTTCTGAAAGAACTCAAATGTGAAATTGTGGAACTATTAACTGTGGTTTGCAACCTATCCTTTAAATCAGCTTCTGTACCTAATGATTGGAAGATAACTAATGTGACGCCAATATTAAAAAGGGCTCTAGAGCTGATCCTGGTAATTACAGACCAGTAAGACTAATGCCAGTACCAGGCAAATTAGTTGAAACTATAGTAAAGAATAAAATTGTCAGACACATGGATGAACATTATTTGTTGGGGGAAAAATCAACATGGTCTCTGTAAAGGGAAATCATGCCTTACTAATCTTCTAGAGTTCTTTGAGGGGGTCAACAAACATGTGGACAAGGGGAATCCAGTGGATGTAGTATACTTAGATTTCCAGAAAACCTTAGACAAGGTCCCTCACCAAAGGCTCTTAAGTAAAGTAAGTTATGGGATAAGAGGGAAGGTCTTTTCATGTATTGATATCTGGTTAAAAGACAGGAAACAAAGGGTAGGAATAAAAGCTAAGTTTTCAGAATGGAGAGAGGTAACTAGTGGTGTCCCCCAAGGTCCATACTGGGACCAATCCTATTCAACCTATGTATAAACGATTTGGAGAAAGGGGTAAATAGTGAGGTGGCAAAATTTGCAGATGATACTAAAGTGCTCGAGTTAGTTAAGAACAAAGCAGACTGTGAAGAACTTCAAAAAGATCTCATGAAACTAAGTGATTGGGCAACAAAATGTCAAATGAAATTTAATGTTGGTAAATGTAAAGTAATGCACATTGGAAAAAAAAATCCCAAAGATACATACAATATTATGGGGACTAATTTAGCTATAACTATTCAAGAGAGAGATCTTGGAGTCTCTGTGGATAGTTCTCTGAAAACATCCACTCAGTGTGCAGAGGCAGTCAAAAAAGCAAACAGAATGTTAGGAGTCATTAAAAAAGGGATAGAGAATAAGACAGAGAATATCTTATTGCCTCTGTATAAAACCATGGTACGTCCGCATCTTGAATACTGCGTACAGATGTGGTTGCCTCATCTCAAGAAAGTTATATTGGCATTGGAAAAGGTTCAGAGAAGGGCAACAAAAATGATTAGGGACTTTGAACAGGTCCCATGTGAAGTGAGATTAAAAAGACTCGGACTTTTCAGCTTAGAAAAGAGGAGACTAAGGGGGGATATGAGAGAGGTCTATAAAATTATGACTGGTGTGCAAAAAGTGAATAAGGAAAAGTTATTTACTTGTTCTCATAATATAAGAAATAGGAGTCACCAAGTGAAATTAATAGGTAGCAGGTTTAAACAAACAAAAGGAAGTTTTTCTTCACTCAGCGCACAGTCAACCTGTGGAACTCCTTGCCAGAGGGTGTGGTGAAGGCTAGAACTTTAACAGGGTTCAAAAAAGAGCTAGATAGATTCATGGAGGTTAGGTCCATCAATAGCTATTAGCCTGGATGGATAGGAATGGTGTCCTTGGCCTCTGTCTGGAAACAGATGACAGGAGATGGATCGCATGATGTTTACCTGTTGTGTTCACTCCTCCTGGGGCATCTGGCATTGGCCACTGTCAGCAGATAGGATAGTGGGCTGGATGGACCTTTGGTCTGACCCAGTATGGCTGTTCTTATGTTCTTATGTACTCCACAGAGCTAGCTTACAAATCTCAATGGTTGGCACCTTTCTGAAGCATGCTGACCACATCAGCTGTGCTCCAGTGGCGGGTACTCTGACATCCAGAGGGACAGGCTTGCCAGACAGCTGGGAACAGGTGGAGATTAACTGAAGAGTCTCTATGAGGAGACCGTCTGCCCTATTGATACACCTGGTAGGTCTACAAAGAGAAAGGAGAGAGACAGAAGGGGTGTAGTCCTGTCTAGGAAGTAATGAAGAGCTCTGGAAACATTTCACATGTGAATGTTCTTTTCTTCTAGAAAAGAGTGAGGTTTCAGAGGGAAACCTGCTGAGGTGATTGACTAATTCCTGGGGAATTCTGAGTGTACTTTGATAATGCATGTGGAGTGGTCTCATCATCGTTTCATCCCTGTGAAATTATGTGTATGACACTTGCTGACTCTCTGGGCTGAGATAAGAAGACCATCTTGTTGGTAAGGTGATAGAGCATTTGGACAGAGGTTTGAAGGAAGCCTCTGTGAGACACAAAAGGATCACATGAAAGTCCCAGGTGGACAGGTGGTGACAAAGTGGCACACCAGATCCAGGCAAGAGAGAAGGCAAATGGGATGCTGGCTGCACAGCGAGAGTAGGACTAACAGTCAAAATTGCCTTGACCAATATGGAGCTCTCATGAGAACAATAGCTTTCTCTCATCTACTCTTGGATACATCTTAGGGAGATGAGGGATTGAAGGAAAGGCACAGAGATGGAGACCTTCAGATCATTGAAGGAGAAAAACATCCAGTGAGATCCTGGGATTGTTCCCCACATGCTGAGCAGAAGATTTCAGTGTTCTTTCCAATGAAGAAATCAGAATATCGGGTCTCGGTGGATTTCTGCAGTGACCACTTATGGGTGTTACTACACTTCTGCTTACAAAATCTGTAAGGACATTGTTGACCCCTGAAAAATACAAGGCCAATGGATTCAGAGGGGTAGCTGAGTTAGTCTGTACAGGATAAACTTAAAAAACAATACAGTCTGGTAGCACTTTAAAGCCTAACAAAACATGTAGATGGTATCATGAGCTTTCGTGGGCACAGCCCACTTCTTCAGATGACCAGCTATCTGTAGAAGTGGGCTGCTCCCATGAAAGCTCATGATACCATCTACTTGTTTTGTTAGTCTTTAAAGTGCTACCAGACCATTTGTTGTTTTTTTAAGGGACAATGGAGTCACTGCATGTTGGTGACACTATTCCCAGAACTCAGTGGCTTCCATACAGAGTGGAATTAGCAAGCTGTAGCTGAAACAGGGAGAATATTCATAGAATCATAGAATACAAGGACTGGAAGGGACCTTGAGAGGTCATCAAGTCCAGTCCCCTGCCCTCATGGCAGGACCAAATACTGTCTAGACCATCCCTGATAGACATTTATCTAACCTACTCTTAAATATCTCCAGAGATGGAGATTCCACAACCTCCCTGGGCAATTTATTCCAGTGTTTGACTACCCTGACAGTTAGGAACTTTTTCCTAATGTCCAACCTAAACCTCCCTTGTTGCAGTTTAAGCCCCTTGCTTCTTGTTCTATCCTCAGAGGCCAAGATGAACAAGTTTTCTCCCTCCTCCTTATGGCACCCTTTTAGATACCTGAAAACTGCTATCATGCCCCCCCTCAATCTTCTCTTTTCTAAACTAAACAAACCCAATTCTTTCAGCCTTCCTTCATAGGTCATGTTCTCTAGACCTTTAATCGTTCTTGTTGCTCTTCTCTGGACCCTCTCCAATTTCTCCACATCCTTCTTGAAATGCGGTGCCCAGACCCGGACACAATACTCCAACTGAGGCCTAACCAGAGTAGAGCGGAAGAATGACTTCTCGTGTCTTGCGCACAACACACCTGTTAATGCATTCCATTCAATCTAGAACTCTCTTGGTCTCATTCTGGCTTTGCCCTTTTCACCCAGTTGTCCAGGTGAAGTCCCTGTTTTCTTATCTGTCCTACTGCCAAGCACTTGGTGAATACTGTCAATGCTGCGGGGAGTCCAAAGAGCAGAAGAGTCCTATATTGGTAATAACTGGATGAAACATGAATCTGATATGCTTCCTGTAGGTTGGATGGATGACTATATGGAAATATGCATCCTGAAATTCAAGAGCCAAGAAAAGGAAGTTACTCACTCAGTGCAGTAATGACTATTCTTTGAGGTACATGTCCCCGTGGGTGCTCCACTGTAGGTGATGGGTCATCTCTGGAGCCGCAGGATTGGAGACTTTTTCATAGCAGTTAGCAGTCAGGCCGCACTCGTGCTGCTGGCAGTTTGACAGTTGAGCATGGCCCGACCCTCTCCCCTCAGTTCCTCATCTACTGCAGAGCAATTGGACTCCGAGTAGCGGGGAGGAAGGAAGGGTTGTAGAGCACCCACAGGGACACACACCTCAAAGAACAATGGTTACTGCACCAGGTGAGTAACTTCCTTTTCTTCTTCGGGTGATGTCCCCATGGGTGGTCCACTGTAGGTGACTACAAAGCAATGCTTGCTATGGCTGGTAGGACTCAGAGTCACTGCTTCGTAGTGGCAGATAGACCAGCTGGAGCCACTGATGTGTCTGCCACCAGCTGAGGCATGATGGGGTAATGTTTTGAGAACGTGTGGTCCAATAACCAGGTGGCTGCCTGATAAATGTCTTTGAGACACACACCACTAAGGAATGCCGTGGATGTTGCTGTAGTATGGGTGGAATGTGCTCTTGGTGCCATCTTTAGCAGTTTGTTGCCAAGGGAATGGCACTGGAGGATGCAACCTGCTATCAGTTTGGAAATGCGTTGTGTGCAAATTGGGCTGCCCCTGGACTAGTTCGCAATGGAGACAAACAGACGTGGGGACTTGCGAAATGTCTGCGTCCTGTCGATGTAAAAGGCCAAAGCCCTTTTGACATCCAGGGTGTGAAGCATGGCGTGTGCAGGAGATGCATGCGGCTTTGGAAAAAATGCAGGTAAGACTAAGGGCTCATTGATGTGGAAGCAGGTACTGACTTTAGGTAGAAAGGCGGGATGTGGTCTCAACGTCACTTTGTCTTTGGCGAAGACTGTGTAGGGTGGGCCCACCATTACGGCTCCTCACTCTCTGGCTCTTCTTGCAGAAGTGATGGCCACTAGAGAAAGCACCTTCATTGTGAGAAGCAGCAGTGGGCATGTGGCCAAAGGTTCAAGGGGGGGGTCTCATAAGGGCCTCAAGAACCAAGTTCAGGTCCCATGAGGGTGTTGGTGGTCTGCGAGGTGGGTAGAGATTCTGAAAGCCTTTAAGGAATCGTCTAGTCACAGGATGTGCAAACACCGATGACCCTTCAGTGTGGTCATGAAAGGCCATAATGGCTGCCAAGAGCACTTTAATGGAAGACATTAAAGGCTGTCACTTCTTATAGGCTGTCACTCTTCAAGCCATGCAAGTAGTCGAGGATTGTATGGAGGAGGAGATTGCATTGGTGAGGGAGTGGGTTGGGTGGCTCAATGCACATGTACTGGAGGTACGGGAACCAGGTCTGTCTGGACCAGGATGGGGCCACTAGAAAGACCTGAGCTGCATCTAAGCAGATCTCGTGCAGGGTTCTGGGGATCAGTGGTATTGGAGGGAAGGCACAGTAAATCAGTTCGTCCCATGGGATCAGGAACGCGTCTCCCCTGGATCCCTTTCCCAGTCCTACCCAGGAGCAAGAGCGAGGGCATTTGTGTTGCTCGTGGTTGCAAAGAAATCTGTTGTTGGATAACCCCACCTGCGAAAAATGGAATCTAACACCTGTGGATGGAGTTCCCACTCGTGATCCATGGCGAAGCTGTGTCTCAGAACATCTGCCATGGTATTGTTGGCCCCTGGTAAGTATGCCGCTTTTAGTGTGACCCCGTGCTGAACACACCAGTTCCAAAGGCAGATCGCTTCTGCACAGAGGGATCGGGAATGAGCTCCACCCTGTCTGTTTATGTAAAACATAGTGGTAGAGTTGTCCGTAAGAATACGGATGGTTCTGATGGTGATGGATGAGGTAAAGTGCCTGTGTGCATTCCTGACAGCTCTGAGCTCGAGAAGATTGATGTGAAGTAGTGCTTCATGTGCTAACCATTTGCCATGTGCTGTGTGGTGCTGTAGGTGTGCTCCACCCTACCACTGAAGCATCAGTTGTGATCTGGACTGATGGTCCTGGTTGAAAGAAGGGCACCCCTGCGAGTAAATTGTGGGGGGATGTCCACCATTTGAGGGATTCCAGCACATGCCTGAGCTCAACTACTGTTTTGTGCAGTGGGTGCCATGATGACGTAAAGACAGATGCCAGCCAATGCTGCAGGGCTTGGAAGTATAGGCATGCGTATTGGACCACATAGGTGGTGGCCACCATATGGCCCATGAGCTGAAGGCCGGTATGCACTGTCGTAGTGGGGCTGACGAGAAGTGTAGTGACTATGTCGAGTCGCATATCAAATCTTTGCTGTGGCAGATATGCCCTGGCTGAGATGGAGTCAAGTCGGACCCCTATGAATTCCAAGTCTTGAACTGGATTGAGAGTCGACTTCTGCTTGTTTATTAGGAGACCTAAGAGGTTGAAAACTGTTTGGTCTTTAGTATCATATCTGCGGTTTTCATTCTGGAGTGGCCCTTTATTAGATAGTTGTCTAGGTATGGGAAGATCAGAGCCCTTGACACCGAATGTAGGCTGTGCGCGCTCAGATAGCGTCTGTGGGCAGGATGTATCGCAATGTGAAAATATGTGTCTTATAGGTTGAGGGCTGCAAACTAGTCCTCTCTGTCCAGTGCTGGGATGATTGAAGCCAGTGTGACCATCTTGAATCGCTGCTTTCGCAGGAACTTGTTTAGTTTGCAGAGGTCTAGGATTGGTCTCCACCTCCCTGTGCGTTTCTGGGTTAGGAAATAAGTTGAGTAGAACTCCCTTCCCCGGTATGGTTCGGGGACTGCCTCTATAGCCCCTAGATGGAGAAGTCAATCAAATTCTTGCTTGAGGGGTATCTCATGAAAGAAGTCCCTGAAGAGAGACAGGGTAGGGGAGAGGGAGATGAACAGAATTGAGTATCCCATACGGATGTTTTCTATGACCCACTGGTCTGATGTTATTGAGACCCAGTGATGAAGAAATGGGCATAGCTGTTGTCAAATAGATAAGAACATAAGAATGGCCGTACTGGGTCAGACCAAAGGTCCATCTAGCCCAGTATCCTGTCTACCGACAGTGGCCAGCACCAGGTGCCCCAGAGAGGGTGGACCAAAGACAATGATCAAGCGATTTGTCTCCTGCCATCCCTCTCCAGCCTCTGACAAACAGAGGCCAAGGACACCATTTTATCCCCTGGCTAATAGCCTTTTATGGACCTAACCTCCATGAAATTATCTAGCTTCTCTTTAAACTCTATTATAGTCCTAGCCTTCACAGCCTCCTCTGGCAAGGAGTTCCACAGGCTGACTACACGCTGTGTGAAGAAGAACTTTCTTTTATTAGTTTTAAACCTGCTACCCATTAATTTCATTTGGTGTCCTCTAGTTCTTCTATTTAGGGAACTAATAAATAACTTCTCTTTACCGGCCCTCTCCACACCACTCATGATTTTATATACCTCTATCATATCCCCCCTCAGTCTCCTCTTTTCTAAACTGAAAAGTCCCAGTCACTTTAACCTCTCCTCATATGGGACCCGTTCCAAACCCCTAATCATTTCTGATTTGTCGTAGCCAAATTAGCTCCCATCATACTGTACGTATAGTTGGGGTTATTTTTCCCAATGTGCATTACTTTACACTTATCCACATTAAATTTCATTTGCCATTTTGTTGCCCAATCACTCAGTTTGGTGAGATCTTCTTGCAGTCCCTCACAGTCTGCTTCTGTCTTGACTATCCTAAACAGTTTGGTATCATCTGCAAACTTTACCACCTCACTGCTTACCCCTTTCTCCAGATCATTTATGAATAAGTTGAACAGGATTGGTCCTAGGACCGACCCTTGGGGGACACCACTAGTTACCCCTCTCCATTCTGAAAATTTACCATTTATTCCTACCCTTTGTTTCCTGTCTTTTAACCAGTTCTCAATCCAAGAAAGGACCTTCCCTCTTATCCCATGGCCATGTAATTTACACAAGAGCCTTTGGTGAGGGACCTTGTCAAAGGCTTTCTGAAAATCTAAGTATACTATATCTACTGGATCCCCCTTGTCCGCATGTTTGTTAACCCCTTCAAAGAACTCTAATAGATTAGTAAGACAGGATTTCCCTTTACAGAAACCATGTTGACTTTTGTCCAACAAATTATGTTCTTCTACATGTTTCACAATTTTATTCTTTACTATTGTTTCAACTAATTTGCCCGGTACTGAAGTTAGACTTACCGGTCTGTAATTGCCCGGATCACCTCTAGAGCCCTTTTTAAATATTGGTGTCACATTGGCTACCTTCCAGTCATTAGGTACGGAAGCCGATTTAAGGGATAGGTTACAAACCAGAGATAATAGTTCAGCAATTTCCCATTTGAGTTCTTTTAGAACCCTTGGATGAATGCCATCCAGTCCTGGAGATTTGTTAACATTAAGTTTTTCTATTTGTTCCAAAACCTCCTCTAATGACACTTCAATCCGGGACAGTTCCTCAGATTCATCACCCACAAAGGACGGTGCAGATTTGGGAATCTCCCCAACGTCCTCAGCCGTGAAGACTGAAGCAAAGAAATCATTTAGTTTCTCCGCAATGGCTTTATCGTCCTTGATTGCGCCTTTTATAGTTCAATCATCTAGGGGACCCACAGGTTTTTTAGCAGGCTTCCTGCTTCTAATGTACTTAAAAAACATTTTGTTATTTCTTTTTGAGTTTTTGGCTAGCTGTTCCTCAAAATCTTTTTTTGCTTTTCTTATTACATTTTTACACTTGATTTGACAGTGTTTATGTTCCTTTCTATTTATCTCACTAGGATTGGACTTCCACTTCTTAAAAGATGCCTTTTTGTCCCTCACTGCTTCTTTTACATGGTGGTCAAGCCACGGTGACTCTTTTTTAGGTCTCTTGCTATGTTTTTTAATTTGGGGTATACATTTAAGTTGGGCCTCTATTATGGTGTCTTTAAAAAGTTTCCATGCAGCTTGCAGGGATTTGGCTCTAGTTACTGTGCCTTTTAATTTCTGTTAAACTAGCCTCCTCATTTTTGTGTAATTCCCCTTTTTGAAATTAAATGCCAGGGTGCTGGACTGCTGAGGTGTTCTACCCACCACAGGAATGTTGAATGTTATTATATTATGGTCACTATTCCCAAGCGGTCCTGTAACGGTTATTTCCTGGACCTGATCCTGCACTCCACTCAGGACTAAATCGAGAATTGCCTCTCCCCTTGTGGGTTCCTGCACCAGCTGCTCCAAGATGTTTTTGGCTTTGTTGCAGTGGATGATCGGGGAGGTTGGGCAGGCCCTTGACCAATGTTTCAAATTTGTTGCTTAGGAGCCTGGCCATCAAAGGAGCGTGGCTGTTGTTTGCGGTTCTTCTGGGTACGCTGTCCGGAGCAATTGTACTCGTATGGTCTATATTGAGGACAGTTGAAATATGAGTCCCATATTTCTATTGTAGGGGGTGTAGCGCCTCTGCTTGTATGGTGGTGCATACATTCCCAGGGTACGCAACATGGTATGCAAATTCTTGCTGCTGTGTAGAATCTCATCGCTGTTGGTCACAAAAACTCTTGTGCTTGTCGAAGGGGACATCCTCCATCTTAGTTTGGAGTTCCTTTGGAACCCCTGCAGCCATGATGTTCTCCTCATGACCATGACTGTAGCAGTTGCTCTTGCTGCAGTATCAGCAACATCAGTTGCTGAGAGCATTGCGGTACGGGTGATGGTGTGACCTTCATGGATGAATGTCCTGAGGATAGGCTTCTTGGGGTCTGGCAGGTGTTCCATAAGCTCAGCTAATTTGGAGTAGTTGTCAAAATCGTGATTGGATAGAAGGGCCAAGTAGATTGCTTTTCTGACCTGTAAGGTGGCAAGGAGTACATTTTCTTGTCAAATTGGTCTAGCCTTTTGTGTTCTTTGTCCCCGTTATTTGATTTAAGGTGAGATGCTTTTGCCCATTGGCTTGCCACATCAACCACCAGTGAGTTTGGCCGGGAGTGAGAGAACAGGAAGTCCAACTGTTTAGGAGGAACAAAATATTTCCTTTGCACCTTCTTGCAAACTGGCTGGGCTGATGCCAGCGTTTGCCAGATGTCCTCCTCAGATACCTCCATAATAGCCTCATCTATGGGCAACACGAGTCTGCCTTGGGATGACGGGCAAATATTCTTTAGGACATGGTGTTGTTTCTCGATCTCTTGTAATTTTATTTCTTGGGTAGAAGCAACCCTTTTAAAAAGATCCTGAAACTGCTTCAGGTCCGCTGTGGTATGTTCATCGTCAGGGACCATAGTCTCCTCAGGGGGAGGGAAGAGTTGTCTTGTGGCGACTGTCGTGCAAGCTGAGTGTCATCCTGATCATCAGACAATTGGCCGTTCTCCTCTTCTGAGTCTGGCATGGTCCCCAGCGTGTGGGATCGTGAGGCTGGGGGAAGCCTTTTTGATGAGCGTGATGGGCCAACAGCCTGGTGCCTAGGCAATGCCCAATAGTCCCAGGGTGCCCAGTGCGGCGGGTAGTGTGGAGGCGGTTAGTACCAGTTTGGATGCTACTGAGGGTGGTACGGGCGTGCTGGATAGTGATGCCCATGCTGGGACGTGGTTGAAGATGGATGCTGCGAGGAGAATGCGCTCCTCTATTCATAGTCGATCACCCTTATGCACCCTGCCCGCAGTGTGGCGGTGAGTATGATGGGTATGGTGCTGGAGACTGCTCCCTTGATGGGAGGGAGGGGGGTGTCTCTGTTCACTCACACGATCCCTGAAGTCCTTGCTGTTTGACAGCACTGGGCTGGCTGCAAGCTGATCGTAGCCTGCACAGGGGGAGGCGTTGGAGAAATCGTTGCGCTGGGCGGTGGTGCCGGGAATTTACAGGGCTGTTTTGTAGTTGGCTCCGCTTCGTTCGCCAGTGCCGCACGCAGAGGTGCTTGCTTCGGCGCCGGGGCTTGCCTGTGTGCTTTCCCCGGTGTGGAAGAGGAGCGCGCGGGTGCCATATCCAGGCTGGGTGTCACAGTGGTGGCGTTTGAGGCAGACCTTGGCACCACAGAGAGGGAGATGCCTGCCACGTCTCTCCTGGTCATTCTGGGGGACGGGTTGCGTGGTAACGCTCTGGCTGGTGAGACCCTGGTATTTTGATGCCTCTGAGGTGTCGGAGAGGCGGATCTATGCTTCGGAGGGTCTGCCGTTTGATTTAGTGAAGGTTCCCCTGCAGGCTGTAAAGCCTTCTCCAGAAGGGACATGCGGACCCTAAGCTCCTGAATCTTTCTCGCCCTGGCTCACATTTCTGTCGGGTGTGTGGCTCCCCCACATCTAATACAGCAGCTGTGGCCATCAGAGGCCAGTATGGATTCATTACTATTGCGGCATTTCTTAACCCCTGCGAGACAGGCCTACAGGCCTAGTGGAAGCTGTTGGTGCTCAGGGCTGAAAGCTGGAGGGAGTGGTTCTTAGTTAAACCTTCGGCAATCCTTGTTGTTTTATGAGCTCTTCATTTTCCCCTTGCCTTGCTTCCTCTTTTTTTTTTTTTTTTTTTTTTTTGTATTGAGGAGTGGAACTGGCTGGGGGAGAGTGGAGCTGCAGCCACTGAAGTGGCCAGTGCTGAGGAAACAGCTTGTTCCCCTTGTTTGTTTTTTCCTTTGAAGTGGGAAGAATGTAACAAGATGATTTGTAACTGAACCAGGTCAAAAAGTGGTCAGCAGAGTGAACATGTTCCTGAGAGGAGAGAAGTGCCTGAAGCAGCAGGAGAGCAGGCGGTAGAAGAGGACCCGAGGGGAGTGGATCGGCTCCGTCCGCGACCGAGGGCGGTAGAAGAGGACCCGAGGGGAGTGGGTCAGCTCCGTCCGCGACCGAGGGCGGTAGAAGAGGACCCCAGGGGAGTGGGTCAGCTCCGTCCGCGACCGAGGGCGGTAGAAGAGGACCCCAGGGGAGTGGGTCAGCTCCGTCCGCGACCGAGGGTGGTAGAAGAGGACCCCAGGGGAGTGGGTCAGGCCGTGCTCAACTGTCAAACTGTCAGCAGCGCAAGATACCTGCTAGCTGCTATGAAAAAGTCTCAGATCCTGCAGCTCTGGAGATGACCCGTCACCTACAGTGGAGCACCCATGGGGACATCACCCGAAGAAGAACCTTGAGCTTGAGCTTGGAGCAAAGGATGAATAGAAGCAAGCATTGCCATCCTGACTTGGAGGTTCTACATGTCTTTGCTGAGCCTCCTCAAGTGCAGAATAGGATAAAAACCTTTTTGTGTTCAGGAGCTTCAGGGGATAGCTGAGTTAGTCTGTTACAGAAAAAAACAACAAATGGTCTGGTAGCACTGTTAGTCTATAAAGTGCTACCAGACCATTTGTTGTTTTTTTATGTTCAGAATGAGAAAATACCAGAATTAAAAGTGTTGTATTAATTTAGATGGCATAAAGGATCCAAACAGCCAAAGGTGTTAACATGACCCTGAAACTATCCAACATATAACAGTTTTTAAAAAGGTCCTGGGTTTGCAATAGAGAAACTTCAAGTGCTAAGTACTATGGCAAATACAGCATTACAAATCTTAGCAACCTGGTATTAAAGATACAAAGAAAAGGGAATACATTTAAAGCACTGGAAATGTGAAGAACAGCCGGTCCTTGAGTTGCGAACGGTCAAGTTACGACCATTCGCATTTACGACCAAAGCTCCCATGGAGCGGTCGTAAAGGCGGTCCTCGAGTTACGAACACGACCCGCGCTTACAAACAGTGCGGTCGCTATGTAACTCAATGGGGTCCGAGTTACGAACAAATCGAGCTACAGCCAAGTGTTTCATCCATAACTCATTCATAACTCAGGGAGAGGCTGTATTAAATAAGTATTTTATTTTAACAACATCTCTTTTTCCTTTTCCCTTTAGCTTGAGAGACTTTTTTAGAAGGAAAAAAGCTTGTTTGACCATCATTAAGGGTGCATCTACACAGCACCCTAAACTCAAACTAAGATATGCGATTTGCACTACATAAATTGTATATCTTATTTGGATTGTATTTCAAAATAGCGTATTTCAAAATTTGGCGTACCTACCCAGCACCAAATTTCGAAATAATGTGCTATTTCAATGCATCCCTTAACTCCACAAGGGTTACAGGGATGCTGAAATAACACACCTGTTATTTCAAAAAATATTTTGAAATAACGGGTGCATTTAAAAGATGTGGGGTAGCTATTTCGGGATACCTCTGGTATCCCGAAATAGCCCCACTGTCTTAGACGTACCATACAAAGATGGTAATTGTTATTTGTGGGAGAAAAGAAGTTAATTGAGAGAGGTTAGAGATACTATTCTTGCTATTGCTGTTTTTGATCTCATTTCCTACCACACACACACACACACACACACACACACACACACACACACACACACACACACACACACACACGGGAAGACAAAATAATTGCAAAGACAGAAAATGCAACTTTTGTCTTTGATGCTGACTCACACTTGCAACTTCACTTCTGGAAAAAACACAGACCTAACACATGGTCTTATCAGCCACTCCTGAGACCTGGCAAACTCCTGCCAGCCTCTGGCTGTTTAAGGCATTGCTTTTAACTGCCTCTTTCGGGTCACAGGCTTACAACATGTTGCAAAATGTATAGTCTTGGCTGGCAAAACCAGGCTTTTAATAAACAGAAGGCAAAAGGAGAGAATTAGAAAAGAGAAGAAATAAAGTGAGGAACGAAAAGGACACACTGGGTGGGTACATGAATGTGTGAGACAAAAGTCACACATCCTAGGTAGTGTTCGGCAGCATGGAGGGTGAGGTCATGTGGCTCCTCCTTTCTCTGACCCAGTCTGCTGAGGACAGTTCTCAGGAGTAGGATGAAGACTGTCCGGGGTCTCAGGAATCAGTAAGGTAGAAGCCATGCTGATAAAGCTTGCACCTTCCCCTTCTCCTGTCCTTCAATTCCCCAGCATTGCAGGAGCCAGCCTTTCCCCAAAACGTCTATTTTTGAGAATCCAAAAAGGGAATTGATGAGTGGAGCAGCCTCATATTTTGTCCCTGAGTCGGCCCTATTTCCCACACACACTTTTAGTTTATTAATTTCCAGTTCCACTCTTCTTGTTTACTGGGCATAATCTTAACACATGCCTGAGTTACATCAGTAGGCCTTTTTGTCTGAACTAATTCAATCCATCTGTGTTGCTTTTGCACCTTTTCCCATCACCATTTGTTATCTGTTCCTATGACATTTTGTGAACTAAAATACACTTTTGCAGTTGAGCCCACAACCAGGGTAAATTTGCAGCCCAATTATTACAACAAAGGAATTGTGCCGTGTATCTCTCAGGTACCTCTTCTAGGACTCCTGGATGGAGCAACAAGGCCACTTCCAAAAAGTGTACATGTCCTCATGTTAAAAAAGTACTAATGGAAGGGCTGCTGCCTTGGCCATCTGTTGATGCAGAGCAGGGAATGGAGTCAGTGCAGCTGCCATCAGAGGCTTCCAGAGTTCTTGCCAGATAAGATATTACAATTTTAATTTTGTTTTAAATTAACCAATACATTAAGAAACCCCCTTTTTAATTAAAAAACAAACAAACCCAGAACGGAGAAGAAGAAACTCTGAAAACTGAACTTCCTTCCTTAGAATATTCAGAGCAGTAAAGCACCACTACTTACAAGCCAAAATAGAGTTTTGGAGAAATAACTGTGTGCTGAACATATTAACTAACCCACTGACTTTAAAAACATACTTAAGAATGCTGTATTTGGCACTAAATCAAGAAACAAGCTATATTATTCAAAACCAGGAGTTTTTACAGCAAGTTCCTTGTGCATTCAGAATTGTGACCAATATTACTGCTGCCAGTTTCTGTTTTCTGGAATAATGCTGCACTTGGTGTGTCCTTGGTTTCACTTGCAGTTATTACGTGGGCTCAGTACTGTTTAGCTACGATAACTGTCAGCAATGAGTAATTTTTGAAATGTAGACAAAGCATCAACATTTTTCTGTACCATCAGCATTAAAGTGCTCTTGGGAAGATATCAGTGTGTAGGGGAAACTGAGGCAGTCCATGGTATTTTGCTAAGACCTCCTATTCAATCTATCTATCCTAAATTTGAAACAGGCTTGAGAGCAACACAGCACAGGCCGTAGCATGCCCCTGGCAACCACATTCCAAGGGGCCATAGTCAGATAAGGCACTGACTGGTATCACAATAAACTTGTTTAAGTTAACGAGTGTAAGTTGCACTTACTGTGTAGGTGCTGTCACAAGTCACTGCAGCTTTCCTTTCAGATGGGTTGCACTTCTAGTGCACTTTGGACCCAGGCAATTTCCTGTCCGAGTGAGTGGAGAGCAACACTCCACTAGTAAATTACCCTAATCTATCCTTCTTCGAATCATTTCCACAAATAGGCCGGCAGCCTCACATTTGGGTGAGAAGTGAGCTCCCTGAGGGGGGATATGATAGAGGACTATACAGTCATGACTGGAGTGGAGAAAACAATTAAGAAAAAATATTTACTTGTTCCCATAACACAAGAACTGGGAGTCACCAAACAAAATGAATAGGTAGCAGGTTTAAAACAAACAAAAGGAAGCTTTCCTTCAGGCAGCACACAGTCAACCTGTGGAACTCCTTACCAGAGGATGTTGTGAAGACCAGGACTTTAACAGGTTCAAAAAAGAACTAGATACATTCATGGAGGTTAGGTCCATCAAAGGCTATTAGTTAGGATGGGTAGGAATGGTGTCCCAAGCCTCTGTACATCAGGGCTGGGAATGGGCAAAAGGGGATGGATCACTTGATGATTCCCTTTCTGTTCATTTTCAGTCCCTTGGGGCACCCGGCACTGGCTGGTGTCAAAAGACAGGTCCATTTGGCCAGTGTCCCTGGGTTATGTTGGTCATGAGAACATAAGATTGCAAACTAGAGGGCAAATCAGGGAACCCTGGGCATAAGAACATGAGCACGGCCATACTGGGTCAGACCAAAGATCCATCTAGCCCAGTATCCTGTCTGCCCACAGCGGCCAATGCCAGATGCCCCAGAGGGAGGGATCACAACAGGTAATCCTCACATAATCCCTCCCCTGTCACCCTCCTCCAGAAAAAAGAGGCTAAGGATACCATTCCTACCCATCCTGGTTAATAGCCATTGATAGACCTAACCTCCACGAATCTATCTAGCTCTTTTCTGAACCCTGTTAAAGTTCTAGCCTTCACCACATCCTTTGGCAAGGAGTTCCATAGGTTGATTTTGCACTGAGTGAAGAAAAACTTCCTTTTGTTTGTTTTAAACCTACTACCTATTAATTTCATTTGGTGACCCCTAGTTCTTATATTGTGGAACTAAGTAAATAACTTTTCCTTACTCCCTCTTTCCATACCAATCATGATTTTATAAACCTCTATCATATCCCCCCTTAGGGCTCATCTAAACTACGCTGACGTTTCAAAAGAGGATACGCAAATTCCACAGGAATTTTCATATCTTCTTCCAATATTACTTTCAAAAACGGAGCTTTCAAAAGTGAAGGAGTCGGGATGCGTTTTTTTTTCTGACACCCCTCCCCCTTTTTCGAAAAGCCACTCTTCCTCAAAAAATGATGTTTACGCAGCTTTTCGAAAAAGGGAGGGGTTTGCCGAAAAACCCAGGTCCCAACTACTCTCACTTTTGAAAGGTGAGATAGGAAGAAGATATGCAAATTCCCCAGGAATTTGCATATCCTCTTTCAAAACTTCATCATAATCTAGATGAGCCCTTAGTCTCCTCTTTCCTAAGATGAAAAGTCCAAGTCTTTTTAATCTCGCTTTATATGGGACCCGTTCCAAGCCCCTAATCATTTTTGTTGCCCTTTTCTGAACCTTTTCCAATGCCAATGTATCTTTTTTGACATGAGGGGACCACATCCGTAGGTAGTATTCAAGATGTGGGAGTACCATGTTTTACAGAGAGGCAATGAGATATTTTTCTGTCTTATTGTCTTTCCCTTTTTTAATGACTCCTAACATTCTGTTTGCTTTTTTGACTGCTGCTGCACACTGAGGGGATGTTTTCAGAGAACTATCCACAATGACTCCAAGATTTTTCTCTTGAGTAGTTGTAGCCAAATTAGCCCCCATCATATTGTACGTATAGTTGGGGTTAGTTTTTCCAATGTGCATTGCTTTACATTTACCAACATTAAATTTCATTTGCCATTTTGTTGCCCAATCACTGAGTTTCATGAGATCTTTTTGAAGCTCTTCACAAGCTGCTTTGGTCTTAACTATCTTGAGCAGTTTAGTATCATCTGCAAATTTTGCCACCTCCCTGTTTACCCCTCTCTCCAGAGCGGTCAGCAGGGTGTGGACCCATCAACACCACCTGCAGTTCCTGATCACCAAGCTGGGGGAAGGTGAGGTAGCAAGAGCCCCCTCTGATGGCCAGGACACCTAGTTCCTCGCACGTTACGGGCGGTAGCGAGGGCTGTTTTCTCTAGCTGCACTTTGCCGCCCACGCCACAGGTTGAGCACACGCTCTGCAGACACGGCTAGAAAATCACGCGGAGCCCGAGCGCAGAACAAGGGCTGCGCACACGTGCGGTCACCCCCGGCAGCTCCCGGCCCAGTGCGTGGGGAGGGGGCAGAGCCCGCCGAGGCTGGGGGAGGAGGCTGCCGCCAGCTGGGAAGCAGAAGGCCTGGAGGCTGCCCAGTCCGCGCTCAGCATCGGGACAGTGCGGAGCCCGCAGCGGTTCCCAGCGGCAGCCGCCCCCGAGGAGAGTGTGGGGAGCGCCCGCAGGAACATGGGGACCCACACGGAGCCGCGGGACTTTGGGCGCCTGGCCGGCTCCTGCACCGGGATCCCGCTGCTGTTGGGGATGCTCCTCTGCAGAGCGGGTAAGTGCAAGGAGCTCGGGGCTGCCGGCGGGGAGCGCGGGGGCTCCGTGTCGCGCTCGGGGCGGCCGGGGGCTGGGAGCCGAGCTGCGGGCCTGTGCGGGGCGCTCCCAGCTCCGCGCGGCTCCCCGGAGACGAGGCCCCCTGGGCTCACGGTCCTGATTTGAACCCGGCGCGGGGCAGCTGATGGAGGCTGCCAGCTTCTGGAGCCCTGCTCATAAGGGGCTGGTTTCGGCTACCCCCGGGAGCAGCCGGCTCTGCCCTGGCTGCGGGAGATCGGGAGCAGTATGGTCCGGAGGGGCCCAAAGAGCCGCGAGGGCTGGACTCGGATTGTCCCAGCCGGCTCTCGGGGCAGCGCCGACTTGCAGCGGGGAACCGCGGCCGCTTCTTTGCGTGGCCAAGGCGCAGCGCTCCCCAGGCTGCGGCGGCGCTTAGAGATCCGAGCCGAAGTTTGTTCCCGGGATGGTTCCCAGCAGTGCTCTGTGCTGGAGCCGGGGGCAGGAGGCTGGTTACCTGGCGCCCCGGGGGGAACTAGCATCTCTCGGGAAGGCCAGGGGACGGGGCGGCAAAGCCCCAGCAAGCTACGGTGTCTGGAGAGTGCTTCCCTCAGCCCAGCTATTGCTAAGGGCCTTGTACTGGTGGGGGCAAGCTATCTGCACGATGTTTTATAGAAGCGGCCACACGGGTCAGATCAAAGGTCCATCTAGCCCAGCATCCGGGCCAGGGCCAGGTGCCCCAGAGCGTGTTTCAGGTTTTGCCCCAGTTTAATGAGCTGCTGGGCAGACTCACTTGGAGGCTGAGCAGCTGATAAATTCCCCCAAAGCAGAAGGTGTCAAGAGCTGCAAACAGCCCCAAAGCACATAAGACTATAAGAACGGCCATACTGGGTCAGCCCAAAGGTCCATCCAGCCCAGCCTGTCTGCCGGCAGTGGCCAGTGCCGGGTGGACCAAAGCCAATGATCAAGCAATTTGTGTCCTGCCATCCTTCTAGCCTTTGACAAACAGAGGCCAGGCTCTAAAGAGACTCATTCTTTAGAGCTCAGACAAACTCATTGGATTTCCTCAGGTCTAGTCATTACCTTAAGAACTGGTTTTACGGAAGTTTGTGTTCCTGGAATCCAAACAAACCCCCAATTGGGAGTTACCCAAAGTAGGAAGACCCCCCCCCCTCCCCCAGTTGAGCCCCATGTGCCAGGGCTGGGGGAAAGGGGTCCCATAGCCAAAGTGAGAGGAAGAGGCAGCTCAGCGGAGACAACAGAAGGTGGAGGTGGCTGCAGCCTCTTTTCAGGAGTCCATGGGACTGGAAGAGCACCGCTAGTGCCACATGCGCTCTCACAATGGATTTAGCTGGTAGCCAAACCAGTGGCCAGCTTGCATTTTTCTCCCAGGTTTCTTGCACTGCCTGGGACTGTGAGGGTATGTCTAGACTACATGGCTCCGTCGACGGAGCCATGTAGATGAGTTTACTAGACATAGGGAAATGAAGCGGCAATTTAAATAATCGCCGCTTCATTTACATCAAAATGGCCACCACACTGTGCTGATCAGCTGTTTGGTGGCACAGCGGGGCAGTCTGGACGCACCACGGTCGACAAGGGAAGCCTTTGTCGACCGCCCCGGTAAACCTCATTTCACGAGGCATACCGGGGCGGTTGACAAAGGCTTCCCTTGTCAACTGTGGTGCATCCAGACTGCCCCGCTGTGCCGCTAAACAGCTGATCAGCACAGTGTGGCGGCCATTTTGATGTAAATGAAGCGGCGATTATTTAAATTGCCGCTTCATTTCCCTATGTCTAGTAAACTCATCTACATGGCTCCGTCGACGGAGCCATGTAGTCTAGACATACCCTGAGTGTCCCCAGGAATCTGTCACTAAAGGACAATCACAATCCAAGGGCCTCACCTCGGGGTGGCAGGTGTGCGCACAGGCTATTCACTGCTGCTCTCTTGCCTACTGTTGCAACTAATAGGCTTGCTAATGTCCCACGCCATCATGGCAAAGCCAGGATAATCCACTTTTTGGCCTTTGCATTGCTGAGATGGTTGAAAATATAGGAATTACAAAACCCATTTCATTCTACTCTTTTACACACACACACACACACACACACACACACACACACACACACACACACACACATATACCCCCCAAAGTCCTGTCTGTAGTGGTAGCTCTAGGGATGATTTTGAAATGTCCTTTATTAGACCAACTTCAGGTGGTGAGAGAGCTGAGTAAGCTCAAAAGCTTGTCTCTCTGACCAACAGAAGTTGGTAAAATAAAAGATCTCTTATATGCTGGGACCAACACAGCAACTACAATATGGAATTAAAGATGAACTGTTGTATTTTTGATGGTGCTTACAATGCAGTTCCTTTGATTTCTGTCCCTCTTTGGCCCAACTCTCAGCTGTGTTCGTATTTATTAATGAAGGGAAGCATCAGGGGATAGCCGAGTTAGTCTGTAGAGGATAAACTTAAAAAACAACAAATGGTCTGGTAGTACTTTATAGACTAACAAAATATGTAGATGGTATCATCTACATGTTTTGTTAGTCTATAAAGTGCTACCAGACCATTTGTTGTTTAAGTTTATTAAAGAAGGGGTTTGCCTGCCAAACACTTGTTTTCTTTAACATAATCTTTGAGTAAAGACTGAATGTGGCATTTGTGGCATCACAATCCCAATACCAGTCTGTAATTTTCAAAAACACATAGCAGGAGGGGGAATGAGGCCCTGAGAAGGAGAACAAAATGTTAGTCCTTTTGTCCTAACATTTGATTAATCATTGTTTGTGCATCAGTTATATAAAAATCAAGGACTCCCAAAAGTGAAGGTCACTCAGATCACTTCACCGGACATTTATACAAACAACAAGAATGCCCAGAGTTTAAAAATATATTAAAAAGGGAAGAAATATAAAAGCTCATGCTGCAGAATTTAAACCAGTGTCTAGCTATTTGGCGACAGGAGACATAATACCCCATACCTGCCTAGTGTGAGGTTTCTTGTACCTTCCAGGAGTCATTACAGATAATGGAACCATTTGGTTGTTGGGAATGTGCGTTGTTTGCAGCAGTATCTGGTTCTGATATTATGGTAATACCTAGAGAACCCAAACAGAGTCAAAGCCCATTGTGTTAGGCATGGTACCTAGATATAGTGAGAGACAGTCATTACACCAAAGGGCTTATAACATCACATTTCCTCTACATTACTGCCAGGCTAATGGCAAAGCACAATCATTTGTCACTATTGCCAAGAAACTACTAAAATTGCATACCAGAATGATAGAGACTCCTGGGCAGCATTACTGGAAAAATTAGACGGCATGGGCAGCAGTCCAGCACAGCGTCACATGTCATGCTGCACACAGACTCTACTGCCTACAGCAAATATACTTTTGAAGCCAGCAACAGTGGAAACTGGTGACAGAACAAATTAAGCACTGGTGACAGGCTAAAGCACAATTGGACTTGCAGCTGGCAAGGGATGTGAGGGGTTTCTGCAGGTATGTTAGCAATAAGAGGAAGGTCAGGAAAAGTGTGAGACCCTTACTAAATGGGAAAGGCAACCTAGTGACAGATGATGTGGGAAAAGCTGAACTACTCAATATTTTTTTTGCCTCTGTCTTCACTGACAAGATCAGCTCCCAGACTGCTTGGGCAGTACAGTCTGGGGAACAGGTGAGCAGCCTTCAGTGGAGGAAGAAAAGGTTAAGAACTATTTAGAAAAGCGGGGCATGCACAAGTCCATGGGACTAGACCTGATGCATCTGAGGTCGCTGAGGCAGTTGGCTGATGTGATTGCAGAGCCACTAGCCATTATCTTTGAAAACTTGTGGGGGTTGGGAGTGGTCCCGGATGACTGGAAAAAGGCCAATGTAGTGCCCATCTTTAAAGAAGGAAAATCCAGGGAACTATAAGACCAGTCAGCCTCACCTCAATCCCCAGAAAAATCATGAAGCAGGTCCTCAAGAACTCCATTCTGAAACACTTGGAGTAGACGAAAATGATCAGGAACAGTCTTGTGGATTCACTAAGGGCAAGTCATGAATGGACTATAAAGTGAATAGAAAGCTGCCTAGTGTGTCAGGCTCAACAGTAGCTTAAAGTCTAGGTGGCAGCTGGGATTGAGTGGAGTGCTCCGAAGGACCATCCTGGGGCTGGTTTTGTTCAACATCTTCATTAATGATCTGGATGATGGGATGGACTGCCTCTTCAGCAACTTCACGGATGACACTTAGCTGGGGAGAGAGGTAGATACGCTGAAGGGTATGAATTAGGGATGTAAAATCCTGTTTAACTGGTTAACCAATTAAAGGGGGGGACAGGTGGGGGAGTGGGTCCCCCCCACAGGTATGGGCTGCATCGGCCAGGCTGAAGCAGCCCCTGCCTGTGGCAGGCAAGGGTGCCCAGCAAGCAGGGGCTGCTTTGGCCCAGCTAGAGTAGTTCCTATCCACAGCAGGTCTCCCACAGGGCTAGAGCAGCCCCTGTCCCCTGGCAGGTGAGGACTTGCTCCAGCCCCCACCGCTTAACCTTAACCATTAGCCTCACCAGTTAAACATTCACATTTCTAAAAGGGATGGGGTCCAGGGTGCCCTATACAAACTGGAGGGTTGCGCCAAAAGAAACCTGATGAGGTACAACAAGGACACGTTCAGAGCCATGAAAGAATCCTAAACACTGTTACAGGCTGGGAACTGACTGGGATTACAGTGGACAAGAAGTTGGAGATGAATCAGTGTGCCCTTATTGTCAAGAAGGCTAACGGTGTACTGGGGCTATGTCTAGACTGCAGGCTTCTTTTGGAAGAAGCTTTTCCGGAAGAGATCTTCCAAAAAAATTTCTTCCAAAAGAGACCGTCTACACAGCAAAAGCGCATTGAAAAAGCAATCTGCTTTTTCAAAAGATAGCGTCCATTCAGTGTGGACGCTATCTCGCATTTAAGCTGTGATTACTATGGATAGAGTGGCCACCAGGGCACCTGTGTTTTTTCCTCTTTCCTCTTCTTCTTTCGAAAGAACTCCCTCTTCCTTGTCCACACATGTCTCTTTCCGAAAGGGCTCTTTTGGAAAAAGGCTTCTTCCGCGCAGAAAGCGGTTTACTACTGTCGGAAAACCCCCTCTGTTCTTTCGATTGTTTTTCGAAAGACCACGACTGCAGTGTGGATGTAAGTGAAGTTTTTTTTGGAGAAACGGCCATTTTTCCGAAAAAACTCTGCAGTGTAGACCTATCTTGGGCTGTGTTAGTAGGAGAATTGCCAGCAGATTGAGGGAAGTGATTATTCCCCTCTATTCAGCAGTGATGAGGCCACAACTGGAGCATTGTGTCCAGTTTTGGGACCCCACTACAAAAAAGATGTAGACAAATTAAAGAGTCCAATGGAGAGCAAAAAAAATGATTAGGGGGCTGGGGTACATGATTTATGAGGAGAGGTTGAGGGAACTGGATTTATTTGGTCTGCAGAAGAGAAGACTAAGAAGGGATTTGATAGCAGCCTTCAATTACCTGAAGGGGGGTGTTTCCAAAGACGATGGAGAGAAGCTGTACTCAGTGGCCTTGAGAGAACAAGGAGCAATAGTCTCAAGCTGCAATCTGGGAGGTCTAGGCTGGCTATCAGGAAGAACTATTTCACCACAAGAATGGTGAAGCACTTGAATTGGTCATGTAGGGTATATCTACACTAGCTCATTAATTCGAGCTAGGTAGGCAAATCAGGGAACCGGGGTTGCAAATGAAGCCCGGGATTTAAATATCCCGGGCTTTATTTGCATGTTCCCGTCCGGCTGCCATTTTTAAATCCCCCTTAGTCCGAACGAACTGCCCGTGGCTACACGCGGCAGTTTAAAGTTAATCCGAACTAAGTCCTTAGTTTGGATTAACTGTTACTCCTCATTCCACGAGGTATCCAAAGAGCAGCCACAAGGCTAAACATGGTGGAAATACAAGGACAACTCTCCTGCCACAACCATTGTATTCTAAGAGCGACCAAGAAACAATTGTCCTCAAGAGATGGCCCACATAGATTCACATACAGGAACTGAACATATAGAAACTGACAAAGATAGAGTAATGAGTTCATCCACTAGTAACCCTGAGAAGGTGGCAAATACAATGCCAGGTAATCAACCTGCACACAAATATCTGAAGAAAAACACTAACAGATGGAGGGACTTCAAATAATAACCCTCCAAGTAGAAGATCCCTAAAGTTGACAAGTTTCAAAGACTCCTACATTGTTAATTCAATAATTTCAATTAACATCCATTATTAGGAAGAGAAATACATTACAAGTGCTCTATACAAAAATGTATATACACCAGTATATATCTCTTTAGTATTAAGGGTCCCATTGATTACTGTAAGAATATGTAGCATTGTTCATAAGTGTCATAGGTTCGATCTGTACTGCAAACAGATTTTTAAATGCAGCTCTTAATACCTAGTTCCAGGCTGAATCAGTGGGGACAGCACAGGCTCAGAGGGGGTGAAGACCCTTTACACACCAATCCCAGACACAAAGCACTCCTAAGTACCACGCTGGGCCACTAGGCTCACCACTGACTCAGGGGAGAACTCATCACACTGACTAATCTGTATAACACCTTGCAAACCACAAACCCAACTAAATCATCCCAGCCAAGACTTTAAGATGGGTCTTAAAAACCTTTAGGGATGGAGATTCCATCACCTCCCTAGGGAACTCATTCTACTGCTTCATCATTCTTGTGGTGAAATAGTTTTTCCTAATATCCAACCTAGATCTCCCTCGCTGCAACTTGAGAGCTTTGCTCCTTGTTCTGCCATCCGTCACCACTGAGAACAGCCTGGCTCCCTCCTGGCTGTTTTCCTTGGGGATCTATGTAAGTACCAAACAGCCTTGATCCCGATCAGGTTTAGAAGACTGAAAGCCACCCATAGGAGGGTTTTAAAAAAAAGATGGCAGATGGCTTTTTATATAGCCACTTGCTATCCCTTTGCACCAGTGTGAGTTCCTGTTTATGGCTACCCTTTCCTTTCTAAAGGGAGGGAGCGCTTGTTCTCCACTTGTCCTACAGCAATAGCAGAAGATTCCATCTCACGCAGATCAAATAATCATTCTCATGTCTGCCTTTGCATGGATGTTTTTGCTGAGATAGGACAGAAAACCTTCAGTAATGGTACTGAAACAATTGTTGTGTGGGTCTCTCCATGAATGAAGCCCTACTATTGTTTTCCTACTTGAACAGGAGGCCTTCTTGCTCTGCCAAAGGACTGCATAGCAGCTGAGAAGGTTTGCCTGTCAGACCCTGTTTGCAATGCCACCTATCAGGCCCTGGAAAGCTGCTCCCTTGGTAAGACATCTTTCCTCCCTCTGAATCCTCACACCAGAGCAAGGTGCCTGGATGCAGAGCTAGACCTCAGAAGCAGCTCTTTACTGCACTGCAAGTGTCGCCGACGCATGAGGAGACAGAAGCACTGCCTGCGCATCTACTGGACTGTTCACTCTGGCTTCACACAGGGTGAGATGGAATTGTTATGTTCTCTAGTAATTACACAACTCTTCTTTCAATTACCAACACCCCAGCAAGGCAGGAGAGGGGATCAGTGGGAAATACTAGCACTGATCACCCTAGCCCTAGATGTGGTTGCTGGAGAATCACATTAAACTTTCATTGTAAAGCACCAGTGACAACTCATCCCACTTCCTGGGAAAGAGACATCACTGGTGCTTTACAATGAATGTTTAAGAAATGAATGTAACAAATAAAGCTTGGACACAGATTTCATTTTTGGTTTAAAAAATATGACATGAGGTGAGTTTATTTTCATTAACCAGTTCTGGGGCTGGAGACTTAGGTATAGAGATCCTGGCTAACCAAGAGGACTACAGAGAGTCAGAGAAGGAGAAGGGAGGTTAGGCTGCAACCTCAAGAACTAAAGAAAGCTGCTTTTGCCCCTGCCGTGAACACGGAATTAATTAAAATGAGAAAAACAGTGTTATCCTGAAAGCTGCTGTGTCTCTGCTTCACTGTAAAAAGTTTTGCCTAACCTCCCCTCTCCCCAGCTCCCTGCTATCTTTTAAAGAAACTGTGTACATCTTCTCATGCATGCTGAGATGGGAAAAGGAACAAATAAACCTAGATCTAATCCTGGCCACAGCGAAGCCAATGAATGACTCTGTCAAAGCTGCTTAGTAACACACCAGTATCTCTGATAGGTCTGGAGCCATGGCTGGTTCCTGCTGGCTCTGCCTGGTTCTTGTGTAAAGTGCTGTGTTTCTAGATGAACTCCAGCTCTGTGGGTGCAGCCATATATGTTTTGTGTGTGCATTAAAGTCTCTCTAAAAAGGGAAGCTGGTTCCAGTGTCTTTCCCCACCATCCCTGAATGTGTCCTTCCCCTTGCCTAGGTTATTTCAATTTGGAGACTTCTCCTTATGAGGATCCAGCAAAAGAAGAACCCTGGAAGATTGACTACAACAAGCTGGAAGCTTTGGTTTCAGGTAGGGATCATGACAGGTGCACATTTTCCCCCTTTTACTTCCTTTCTCAGGGGCTACCTACTGGATTGACGATTGTTAAGTGGAAAAATGTTTTGAGGCAACATCTTTAAAACTGGTCAGTGGAACATTGGCTCCACAGAGCCTTTGATGGACAAAGGGGGCTTATGGTGTCAGCATGTCAGAGAATATGGGGGGATCTGTAGATCCCACTGTCTATAAGGGAAGCAATCTAAAAGGTAACAGGTTAGGAGAGATTAGAGGGACAGAGTCAGAAGAGTGGAATGCATCAAGAAAAACCTAGACAGGAAAGAAGTCTAACAATTTCCATTATGTAAATAACCCAGATTTTTTTAAACTATTAAGGTACAATAAATATCGGCATTTTCTCCATTACTTTTATTTTCCTTTTGCCTGTTTAGTAAATCAAAGATTGGACAATATCCACTTATTCCAAAAAACGTTATTAGACCCCAAAAAATCTTCCATATCTTTTTATATTTTTGCACATCAATTTTTCTATAAGACATCCCAACTAATGAAAAAAGGAAATTATTTTAAAAAGCCCCTGCCACTGATTTATTGCCTCCTATGACCTGCCAACATCCTGAAGGGTAGATCCATTGATAGCTGTTAGCCAGGATAGACAGAGATGGTGTCCCTAGCCTACATTTGCCAGAAGTGGGAATGGGCAATGGGATGGATCACTTGATGATTCCCTGTTCTGTTAATTCCCTCTGGGGCACCTGTCTTTGGCCACTGTCGGCAGACAGGATAGTGGGCTAGGTGGACCTTTGGTCTGACCCAGTATGGCCGTGCTCATGTTCTTATGCCTAGGGTTCCCTGATTTGCCCTCTAGTTTGCAATCTTAAACAAAAACAATTAGGAATATTTATGACCAGAGAGATAATTGTACAATGTAAGTTACTTATGATGGTTCATAATTTTTTCTAGTCAATAGCCAGAAAGTGAGTGGTAGAAACCAGCATATGTGCCATTCAGTTTAATTTTTTTACATCAAACACATCTTTCATTGCTCTCCTTAAAAGGAACGTATGTGTGCATGCACGCAAGGATGTGGGTTTGTTTCACTGAGCTAGTTTTTATTTGTTCAAATAATGGAATTGAATCAGTCTCATCACAGATACATCAATAACTTCTGGTCCAGGAACTCAGACCCCTCCAGACAGGGGCTGCTGCCGCCCCGCGGGATTGTCCCTCTCTGAGGCAGCAGCGTGGGGCAACAGGCTGCCAGTCTGAGGCTAGGTCTAGACTACGGGGCTTTATCGGAAAAGGCTACACAAAGTGCACTCGCAATTTGCGCAGCTTTTTCCGATCACTTTTGCGGAAGAGGCTTTTCCACCAAATGGCAGAAAAGCCTCCTTTTTCGGCGGAGCCCTTATGCCTCTTGAAACGAGGTACCCCAAAAGAGCGCGTTCGCTCTTCCACAAAAACGGAAGAGCAAATGTGTTCCTTGGACACCGGGCAGTTTTTCCGGGATACCTCCAGTACCCTGCAAAAACCCTGTAGTCTAGATGTAGCCTGAGAGGGGAGCTGTTTTTTTAAACTGCCTCTCTGACTCAGAGGCAACAGCGTGGTGTGGCAGGGGGTTCCTGCCGGCCCTGCACCCAGGGACTATAGAATAATTCAGTAACCGATAAGAATTCTCGAGGTTAATCGACTATTTAATTAATCAATATTTAACATCCCTAGTTGGGACAAGGCCCTAATCACACCAACACTGAGCAGAGTCAGCTGGCCACATGCCCCCCCCATTTTCCCATGAATCCCTGGTGAGCGATCACTGAATCGCAGAGTAACAGGATGGAAGCTTCCCCTTGCCCAGCTCACAGGGGCTGCCGGAGCCTGCAGCTCCTCCTGCTCCCACCTGAAATCTCTGGGATTTACTGTCCCTGGGTTTCTGTTGGCTTTTCAGGTTCTCATCTAGCAAGGAGCAGTGAAAATCCCTGCCTGAAAGCAACTCACGTCTGCAGTCTGAATCGCAAATGTGCCCGTCTGCGCACGGACTATGCCTCCAACTGCACGAAGGGGGCAGAGTCTGGAGGCACCTGTGACCAACATAAGTGCCGCCAAACGCTACGACATTTCTTTAAGAAGGTCCCTGAGGGTTTCACCAAGAGGCTCCTGTTCTGTCCATGTCAAGATGAGTTCTGTGGAGAGCGACGCCGGAAAACCATTGTCCCTGAGTGCTCCTTCCAGAACAGCATCAAACCCAACTGCCTCCTCCTCTTGGACTCCTGTCTCAGAGACCCTATCTGCAGGTAGGTCTGGCACAAGGGGCATTAGCCCAGTGAAAAGAGCAGTCTTGACTCTGATGCTCTTCTTCTTCTTCTTCTTCTTCCTACAGATCCCAACTGGCTGATTTCCAACAGAACTGTCAGCCTGCAGCCATGTCCCCAGATGGCTGTGCTCAGCACAACCATGCTGCATGCCTGCAGGCTTACATGGGGATGATTGGTAAGTGGGGACCAGAGGGGGAGACAAGAAGGCTTGATGAAGAGCATGTTCTTGGGCATGCACAGGGCTGGGGGGAGAGAGAAGAAAGCGTGCCTGAAGGTATACGGAGCTGAGAACCGGCAAGGATCGAGCTCTGCTCTTATCAGAGCTTGAGATCATGGTGTTGAAAACACGTGAGCCTGACCTATGTTGGTGTTTGCCCTGACCTGGTACAGGCAGAAACTAAAGAGGAACTCAGCACTCACAACACACATGCCATCCACAAGGCTACAGACTACATATTCTCCAGTTCTCCCTCCAGTGACAAGACAGCAGCATCGCCCTCATGTCTCTAGACACCAAATCTATTTTGCTTCTTACAAAGGCGCCCTCTCCTCAGTGCGTGAGTTGCAGAGGCCTGCTCACCTGCATGATATAACCACTCCCGTCACTCCAGCTAATGGGTATTTTACAGACTTTTATCCTTTTCCTATCCACATGAACCTCCATTCTCAGGGTCCTTGGTTACTGACACCTTAAGTCCTGTATTCCCTCATGGTTTGGCTGTCTGAGCCCTGCTAAGCCACTATTAGTGATGTGTTCAGCAAAAGCCTTCTTGAGGGTACTGCTGAAGTTATAGGATTTCAGCTGTCCCCCATCACACATCCCCAGCGTGGCTTCCTGGGAAGCTGCAGTAGACATGAAGCTGTACAGGCCAGGAGCAAGTGGGCTCCTGAGTTGCATTTCCACACTATCCCTGTGTCCTTGTAAAGTCTCCACTGTGAGAACAAGGCAGCTGAACTGTATCTCACCGTCAGGCCGCAGCTGCATAGTGTGTGCCTGGGAACAGGCCGTAGGCAGTCAGTTTGTTGGCAGAGGCAACTGGAAGTAATGGTGGAAGAGCCAATTACTGACATATGCCACTCTGCACTCGCTACCCTCCTTTCCACTTCTGGCGTTCTTCCTTTAGGCAGTAATCAGTGTGCTTCAATGTTAGGGGCACTTGGGTGGGGTACACTGGCTCCCTGGCCCCTCTCCCACTCTCTAGCAATGTCCCTTCCCTCTGTGGGCAGTGTGACCCCAGGGCAGCAGGTTCCCTACCTCTCCTGCACCCGAGTCCTCAAACACCTCACGTACCCCAGACAGAATGCACCTCAGAGCAGAGTGCTCTCTGCCCCCAGCTCTGCCCTGGGCAGGAGCCTCAGTGCCCTTAGGGTTAATAACAATCTGTGATACAATGACAGTAAGACATGCAAATACCACTTAGTTCCAGTACATAGAAACTGCCCAAAGGATGGGCCTCCCTAGCCTGCAGCTTGTCTAGGGAGCTCTAGAAACCCAGAGCAGAGATGAAGCATGAGTGTGAAGGCCATGGCATGATGCCCTGATTGGAGGCACAAACAAATCCTGATTCTCTTTTCTTGGGGACAGGTACAGCCATGACACCAAACTATGTTGGTAACTCCAGCACGGAGGTTTCGCTGTGGTGCACCTGTGAGAACAGTGGCAACCAGCGGGAGGAGTGTGACCAGATACACAGCATGTTCATCAGCAATCAATGTCTCAGTAAGTGCCACACAAGCAACATGGGTCACAGCATAATTCAGTTCAAACCTCTTCTTGCTTTCCAAGCCTGACAACACACAGTCCCTGCCTACAGCTCCAACCCTGCTCTCCTTTGGCATTTCTCTACCCTCTCTACTCCACCACTAGTATCTAAAAAGGTGTCACAGGGAGGAGGGGAGGAAATTGTTCTCCCTGGCCTCTGAGGATAGAACAAGAAGCAATGGGCTTAAACTGCAACAAGGGAGGTTTAGGTTGGACATTAGGAAAAACTTCCTACTTGTCAGGGTAGTCAAACACTGGAATAAATTGCCCAGGGAGGTTGTGGAATCTCCATCTCTGGAGATATTTAAGAGCAGGTTAGACAGACACCTGTCAGGGATGATATAGACTGTGCTTGTTCCTGCTGTGAGGGCAGGGGACTGGACTTGATGATCTGTCGAGGTCCTTTTTAGTTCTAGTGTTCTATGATTCTAGTGCCAGCCTAGAGACTCCCTTTCTCTGCTCCTACAGGCATCTCTGACCTTTCTTCCACATTACACCATATGCCGAGGTCTGATCAGAAAGTCACTGCTCTGGCCACATTCAACCCCACTCAAACTCACTTTTGCAGTTCCACTCATAAGAAGTGTGGAGGTAGGAGAGAAGAAACCAGCATCACACTGGTATCCGCAGCTTACTGAATAACTACACAATCATTCTTACCACCATCATCTTTCTTTCCTCATCTCCCCTTGCCTCAGATCCTCATTTGCTGGGTAAAGCCTGGAATTCCTGGTGTCTCCGTGAGACAGTACAGTCCTGGGTGCTCAGAAAATAAATAATTTTTTGACCCACCACAGCCTGGCACAGACCATGTCATGGGCCAGCAGCTCAGCAATCGCTCTCTAATCCTGCTGCCCGAGCCTGGGTAAATCCAGCTGTCCAGAGCCCCTATTCCCTTTGTCCACCTCTAGCATCCCAGCAATGGGTTTTGTTAAGATCCATATATTTTGGGACTACGAAAGCTTTCAAAGGGCATCAACTAAAGAAACTAACATCCCTATAGGATGGTTTAATGTTTGTCTTTTCTATTTACATAATACTGTAGAGCAAAATCTCACCCCCCCAGCCCACAGACAGTGCCTACCTCAGACACATGAGCTATGTCTACACTCGCGGTTTCTTGCGCAAGTACGGCCGTTCTTGCGCAAGAATCCGCAGAGCGTCCACACTGCCTGCCCGCTCTTGCGCAAGTAAATTTACAGTACGGCGTGGTAAGAGAGGGCTTCTTGCGCAAGAGCTACGCTCTTTTTTAACAGGTGTAAGCCCTCTTGCGCAGGAGCTCTTGCGCAAGAGGACAGTGTGGACACTCGGCAGGGATTTCTTGCGCAAGAAGCCGCCAGTGTAGACATAGCCATGCTGACTCAGACACTCACTCTTCAGGTGACAGAATGTAGAAGTGGAAATCCCCCATTTAGACCAATCCACTGCATCCCGGTCGGGATGGTACAGCTAGACTGGCGGGGGGTTGCGGGATACCGGAGGTATCCCGAAAAAACTCCGCTGCGTCCAGGAAACGCGTTTGCTCTTCCACTTTTTTTTTTTTTTTTTTTGCGGTAGAGGAAATGTGCTCTTTCGGAAGCCCCTGTATTCCTCATTCTACAAAGAAGAAGGGGGCTTCTAAAAGAGGGTTTTTTTCCTGATATTTGGCCCAGTCTAGACAGGCCAAATATCAGAAAAGCCTCTTCCAACAAAAGAATCGGAAAAAGGTACGCAAAATGCAGAGCGCATTTTACGTACCTTTTTCCGACAAACACTTGTAGTCTAGCCATGCCCTGAGATTGGTCCCTGCAGTCTGTTCTGTGGTGGTTTATCCAGCTGCACATTCGCTGTCCCCTGTGATATGCCACTGCATACGGCATTTACACTCCCCAAAGCAAAATCACCCTGACAGGCCCCAACACAGCCCATCTGGTGAGGCAATATTCTAAGCAAAGGAGGAAAGCCCCTTAAACCAGTACTGGGTCGTGGACTGTCAGGCACTGGGTCTCATTGCTGTAGGATGGTTAGGTGACCGGAGGGGGGGGGGGGGGAGGCTAAGGCTTGTCCTGGCACCACAGACTGTGCTGTGCCCTAGAAGTGGCCGGAAGCAGGTCTAGCTCCTAGATGGGGGCGGGGAAGTGCACAGGCCTCCGTGCACTGCTCCTGCCCCAAGCACTAGCACAGCACTCCCATTGTCTGGGAACCCACTGCTGGCTGCTTCTAGGGTACAGCATGGTCTGCAGTGCCAGGAGGACAGGAAACCTGCCATAGCCCCCCCACTGCACTGCTGTCTTGGAGCTGCTCAAGATAAGTCCCTCCTGCCCTAGCCCTGATTCTTCTCCCCCCCCGCCAAAAGCTGGAGCCCCCCTCCAATGCTCCCATCCTCCACCCCACCCCAGAGCCTACACTCTGGTCAAATTATGTTGGGTCACAGGCATCAACCATTTTTTTTTCAACTGGATCATGAGAAAAAAAATTTGAAAACTGCTGCCCAAGACATTTGTTTGATTTCTACCTGCAGAAAACTCAGTTCAGTCTCAGATGAATCTAAGCCAAGCAGTTCCGGAGGGGCAGGAAGAAATACCTTACACGCCCTCCCTGAGCTTCCAAGGGAACAGCACCAACACGTCTCCTGCTTCAAAAATGTTCCAGGTATGAATCTCTTTTCTACTTTAGTAAAGCTGCTAGTAAAGTGGCTTAGAGAAAGTGACTGACATCAGAGAAACTCAGGATCTTGAATCATAGACTCACAGAACACTAGAACTGGAAGGGACCTCGAGAGGTCAAGACCAGTCCCCTGCACTTACAGCAGGACCAAGCACCATCTAGACCATCCCTAATAGATGTTTATCTAACCTGCTCTTCAATCTACAACCTCCCTAGACAATTTATTCCCAGGCTCTGGGAACCTGCAGGAAGGCGTTGGTACATATCAAAGCCTCAGAAACATACCCCCTTCTCACGATCTGTTCCATCCGTTAGCAGAGGGGTCAGACACACTACAGCCAGGGGCTGAGTGAACATGGTCCTAGCTGAATTAATTTCTCCCTTTCCCTTCCCAGATCATGGAGACAAAGATATGGCCAGACACCTCGGAACACAGCATGCCCATGGCCTCCTCTGTGTATTCTGGAGCTGGGGTTTCTTCGCCCGCAGTGGCCCTGCTGCTACTCCTGCTCAGCCCACCTTAACTTGACACAACTGGCATTTGTCTCTTCCGCATAATTCTCCGCACTCTGCACCCAGCCCTTGTTCTTCTATCTCACCCTTGGGACCTGCAGAAAAGAGGAACCGAGCAGTCTCCCCCAGAACAGGAAGGCCTGCGTTCTTCTCCGAGGAGCGAGTCACTTCATTAGTATTGCCGGGGCTAACACTAGCCCCTCCCCACATGCCTCCCACCGCAAGAGGAAAAGCAGCCAGCTGGGAGACTTGAGGACACTAATGTGTGTGTGTGTGTGTGTGTGTGTGTGTGTGTGTGTGTGTGTGTTAAAAACAAAGCTAGTTACAATTCTGTGCAAACAGCACTTAACTTTTGAATGAAGGCGGAGAGGTGCCCACAGATGCCTGCAGCACAGCTCCAGCTGGCCAATTGGTGCTTTTCCTCGAGAGCAGGAAGAAGCAAACTGGTGCTCCAGTGGTAGACACCTAATCCTATGGTGTCCTCAGAGCAGGGCAAATCCACGTGCAAACGCCTCTGTAAATACAGGCTTGGGATTCTGTTCAGGACCCTTTTAATCATTTTCAAATCCATTCATTTAAGGCCTATAAAGAAAACCATCCAGAGCCTAAGCAAGGATGCTGGTCTCTGCTCTTGTTTCTTGTCCCTTTCAGCCAGCCATATCATCCACTCTCCATGCTAGCAAGAGATTTAGTCTGGGAGTTCAGCACCATTTCTTCACTCAGCCCCCATTAAACCTTGTCCAGCATATTGGGACACTGCTTGGTGAGACCATGCTTTTCTAGGACTTCTAGGAGAAAGCATGCAGGCCATTCAGCTGTAGCCACCCCAGCTCCCTAGGGATAACATATGCTGATCTGCAGTGCTGACCTCAGGTGGGCTGCAGTGACCTAGCATCCCTTCACATACCCCTTTACTCCTTTCAGTCTCCCTCCTCTTTGTCAGGTTCAGTTTTATGACCTCTTGATCCTGGGTGTAAACAGTGTTGTGTAACTGCTATTCTGTTGTGCTGCGATGGCCTGTAAACAGGGGTTGTTAAAAGTGAATATTGACTTCTGAGTGCAGGTTAATAGTCCACAATCAATTGTAGGAAAGAGCTGCCTTATCAGGGAAGCTTATGTTTTCAGGAGAGCAGGCAGGCAGCTGGAAGCAGCTCTTCTGCACACAGGTGCTGTGTGGCTTTGGAAGATACAATGTAGCTGGGCAAATGTAGCTCCTGGAACGGCTGTGCCGTAGTCAGATCTCTCTGCTGATCCCTGTGTTCCATTCCTTCCTGTCCCTTGGGAACGATTCCTGAATACTACAGTATCCCTCATCTCTGTGGATGCACAAATTGCGTCTCGCCCCTGCACCTCTGAGCTGTCCTTCATGTTGAATCCTAATCTTCTCTATGCACCACTCACTAAGGCATCACTTTCTTCCTGCTGCTGCAAAGAGCAGGGACACCACCTTGCCCAGCAGAGGGGCTGCACCTAATTTCCACACACTGAAGAAGGTCACAGCCACTGCCACCATTAGTAGAGAGGGCTGAGCTACAGATGACAAGATGTCCCCTTGCACTGGCACCTGGCTGCTTGGATTATGAGGGAGCATGGCCATTATGTGCTTCCTGCACCTCCATAATCAAGCTGAGGAAGACCAGATTATAGGCCTTCCTGGGCTCCCTTTACTGTGCACTGGTCAGACACTGATATGCAGGGGCTGGCAGTTCCCCAAAAACATCCTTATTACAATATAGCAGGAGTTGCCATCTCCAGAGATTGGTGGTGGGAGGAGAAGCGGTTGCCTTCCCAGTGTCCCACACCATCCATAAAACAGGTGCATGGAGTCCAGAGGAAGGATGGGCTGGCAAGCCCCTATGCAATGTTTCCAGAGTACTCATTTTTCCAGCCCCAACATGATGTGCTCCCTATGGTAGCCAGCCCCCTCTCTCCTCAGCATTGTGGGCAGGACCCTCAGCAATATGTAAGTACCTAAATCAGTGGGAGTTAGGTACTAAATCACTTTGCAGATCTAGCCAACTAATTCTCAGACTCTGGGCTGGGACCCCACAGATCCTGTTTTCATGGCTTTGTCAGGGCTGGTGTTAGTCTTGCATTGGTCCAGGCTTCAGCCCTAGGAGGTGGGGCTCACGTTACAGGTCTCTGCCTGGGATTAAGCCCTTGGGTTTGGCTTTGCCTCCTGCCCACCGGGGCAGTGGGGCTCTGGTTTCAGCCTGTGGCGGTAGGGCTCAAGTTTCAGTACTGCTCCTGGCATTGTGCAGTAATATTTGTTTGTTGTGAGAAGGGGGTCACAGTGCACTGAAGCCTGAGACCACCTGATCTAGACCTACATGCTTTCCCCATTCCACCTCCCTCCTCTGCCCACAGACATTGTGCTCTCAAAGGCAGGTGATTTGTTTGCTCTGGGGCACCTTAGAGCCAACCCTAAGGTTGTGGAATCTCCATCACTGGAGATATTTAAGAACAAATTAAATAGGCATCTATCAGGGATGGTCTAGATGGTGCTTGGTCCTGCCATGAGGGCAGGAGACTGAACTTGATGACCTCTTGAAGTCCCTTCCAGTTCTAGTGTTCTATAAACACAGTTGTAATTTTGTTTATTACATCCAGTTTGCCACTGAGACTCCAGCCTTCCATCTCCAGGTCTGACTCGCTGACTGAGACTGCAACTTCATGTCCTGAACATTCAAGGCCAATGCTGAAATCACACTGAGACAGGTGCTTTGAAGTTAAATAAATCCTGCTTCAATCAGAAATATAGAGAAATCCCAAATGGAGTTTTTTGCTTCCATCTTCCCACTCCTTGTATTTACCTTCATACACACCCCTGCCTCTCACACTCTTTACCTGCATGTGAGCACACAACCCTACTTCTCTACACACCCGTAGACTCACATCCACTCGTATACAGAGCTATTTGCATAACTGCTCCTGCCTACAATCCCATACTTGCTTCCAGACCTACATGCCTCTCCTCATAAGACACACACCTGTGCAGTGACACACAGGCAGCTGCTGCGTACTGCCACACACAGCGATGGAAAGCATCCAAGTTTGGATCCCGAATAATTTTAAACTTTATTATTTGAAGGAAGACTCCGAAGTAAGAAGAAAAGGGATTTATGTATTATTTGTATTCCAGTAGTATCCGAGGACCCTATGGTGCTAGGGCTCAGAAGCCTACCTGATTTAGGTTTCCTAACATTGTGAACAATAGTGATGCTGAACTGCTCTGTTAACACCCATGAGAAATTTTTGCAGAATTTCCATCATGCAGACAAACTTTGAATGGAGCTCTAAGGAGGGTCTTCCTGCTGCAAAGGAGACACATGCAATGCAGCTCTCTTTGCAATGAGAGGAATTCAGATTTATTTTCAGGGCTGTAGAGTAAATGTTTCTTACATAATGCAGTTTCATCAGCTACTCCGATTCACCCACTGCTTCACCACTTCAGATAGACAGAATGTCCCAGGAGCTTCTCAAGCTTCTTATTTCAGTAGAAGCTGCAGTGAGACACATGAGGTTGACTCCTGATAGTTCTGATGTCCGTGGCATAAACCCAGACCTCTTGATTACATACGGTTTTATTACAACTCAGGCTACGTCTACACTGCAGAGTTTTTGCACAAAAATGGTTGTTTTTGTGCAAAAACTCGTGGAGAGTCCACACCTCAAGCACGTTTTTGTGCAAGAAAATTTACAGTGAATCAACAGAACAGAGGGGTTTTTGCGGTGTAGGTATTCCTCTTTCTACGAGGAATAATTCCTTTTTGTGCAAGAGTTATTGCACAAAAAGGTGTGTGTGGATGGGCAGCAGGGGTTTTTTTTGTGGAAAAATAGCCTATCGAAAGAAGCACGGGTGCCTTGCTAGCCGCAAAAAACTTCTTGCGCAAGAAGCCTGCAGTGTAGATGGAGCCTCAGTGACTCCTACTTAAATGAAAAGGGCGGTGCAACAGAGATCACTAAAGATACCATAGTGTCTTAAATATAATTCCAAGAATGACAAATAATTTAATAGAAACTCTCCTTTATGACAGTCTTAGCACAGGATTCCATCAAATGCAGAGAAAAGAGGAACCTTTATGTTGTAATATAAATTCTATTAATTTTTTAAAATGTAAGATAAACCCAAAATATCAATAGTAAAGAATAAATGTTACCTTCCAACTCTGAAAGACTGTTGCTTTCCTTTGCGTTCATTTCCTGTGTCCTGCTCTGCTCAGGTACCACGGGGATGATGGTGATAAAGGAACCTAAAAAACAGAACAGCATCAAGCAGGAGCTCCTTCCAGGGGGTCTCAGAGCAATGGCAGCTCTCACTGAGAGCCATTGCAGCATCAGTCATGGAGATGAAAGATTACCAGAGATTTCTAAAAGCTGTTTAAAAATTCCCTTAATGTAGATTAATTTCATATTTACTTACAGAGTTTACATGTCTCTTCACATACAGTATGCCACACAATCCCTCTGGGACTTAGGTAAGTCACTGTTCCAATTTTAAAAGGTGAGGAAACAGAGACATTAACCATATAATGGGTTGGTGCCAGAGATGGCCTGCAATTTGGAAGTCCTAGACTATTAACCCTGTACTCAATCCACTTGATCACACAGGCAGGGGTGGCCCGTGACTATAGGCCGGCTCGGCCGTTGCCTAGGGTGCTGCCTTCAACGGAGCCCGATGATGATGTCACTCCATTGACAGCCATGCAGGCGGGGGCACCGATCGCGCGTTCCACCTGGGGCGCCAGCTGCCGCAGCCTGCCCCAGGCTGCTCCTGTACACAGGAGTATCAAAGCAAGCTATATGTGACTGAAATTTCTCTTTACACAACTGCCAGGATCAACATCATGCAGATAGGAAAAAACAACTGATGCTAAACTTCAGTGCAGACAATAAATCCTGATTTTTATGTTCCCCACACTTGAAACATGCTGACAGCGGCTACGTCTAGACTGCAGGCTTTTTCCAGAAGAGATCTGCTGAAAAAACTTCTTCTGAAAGAGCACGTCCACGCTGCCAAAGTGCATTGAAAAAGTGATCTGCTTTTTCGAAAGATAGCGTCCACACTGAATGGATGCTATCTTGCATTTAAACTGTGATTACTATTGACGGAGTGGCCACCAGGGCACCTGTGCTTTTTCCTCTTTCCTCTTCTTCCGAAAGAACTCCCTCTTCCCCATCCACACACGCCTTTTTCCAAAAGACCTCTTTTGGAAAAAGGCTTCTTCCTCGCAGAAGGAGGATTACCAATGCCAGAAAACCCCCTCTGTTCTTTCAATTTTCTTTCAAAAGAACACGATTACAGTGTGGATATAATTGAAGTTTTTTTGGAAAAACAGCTGTTTTTCCGAAAAAAACCTCTGTAGTGTAGACATACCCAGTGTCAGAATTTGAGACCGGTGGGATAATGCTGCAGCTTTAAGATTCCGGGGAGAGATGAAGGGCCTCCCTCACTGGCACAACCTAAAAATAACAAGCATTACAAAGCTGCTGGACGGGATGGGTTCTTTCAGAGGAATTGCTGCAGAATCTGAGTATTCTGAGAATAGCCCTTTGAAGATGACTGCTCAAGGAACAGAGGCCAGGCTCCTCAAAGGTATTTAGGTGCCAAACTTCCAATGAAATCCCTGGAAATTAGGAACCTAAATACATTTGAGGCTCTGGGCCAAAGTGGTCACCCCATAGCTAGACTCTGAAGGGATCAGTCAACATTTCTGCAGAAGAACAAAGAGCTGCTCTCCTGCTCTTACTTTCCATGAGGAAGCAGAGAGTGGTAAATATAATCAGTAGCTAATTATTTCTGCCTCTGGGACTCAATGGTGGAACTTTTGTTCAATTGATAGACTCTGTTGAGTCTGAGCTTAGTTGTGTCTCTAATGGAATCTCTTCTTATAGGTTATTAGTTCTGCTCCAGGAAATGAGTTGATGTTTGGGTTTTTTGCAAACCCCAGGGTTAGCAGAGGTCGCATTGTACAGTGCTTTGTCCCCAATGCTTGCAAGAAAATAGCCCCACATCCTTTCCATTTGCAGCTGATCACCTCCATTACCCACAGACTAGGAGGAGATGATCAGTAATTGTTAAGTGCTTGAATCAGACTAATAGCTTGCTGCTAATTCCCCCTGTAATGCAAGTCTGAATTCCTGGTAAACAAACGGACTGCTTTTCACACGCAGGGACGGATGCCAAAAGACTAATATTAGAGCTCTGGAGCTAAGGCTTTTAGAGCAATTCTGTCCACTCAGAGATGTTTAATGACATTAAATTGTGTACTAAATAATTACAGGACAAAGGCCCTCTTGGAATCAATGAGTTATTGTCGGATTCAGATGAAAAAGAAGTCTCTTATCCTACTTTTACACAGTTATGCTAAAATTGTGTATCTCATAAATGCCAGCTATAAGTAGGTCTTTACCTATGGACAGAAGAAACAGCACAAGAACAAGTTATTCATAAAGTCAGTGCAACAGATAATTCCTTTTGTGATTTTTTGCCTCATCTTGTTTCCAATTGGTTTTAAAAACACCTTGTTTCTTGCAGGACACAAAACTCTTTGGTTCTTTCCTCCCAGCCAGATCACAAATGTTATTAAACAAACAGAGCTTAGGTAGTTAAATCCATTGAGAGGCAACTCCTCCAGGTCTGTCCAATGTTTCACCACATGCACCAGGACCAAAGACTTTGTATTCCCAGACATTGGAAGAGCTAAGAGATTTAGACACCAGGTTAGTCACTATGGTAAGTAGTTAACCAACATGGAACAGCTTCAACAGGAGAGATGCAGGGAGCCCGTATTAGACTATCCAAGAGCTTCTGGAAAGCATTTTGTAGCAGGGTTTGCTACTAAGCATGGGAGGAAGGCAACAAGATTCCAGTCACCTCCATCTGGAGTAAAACAGAAATGTGAGATGCACAGAAAACACGATTCTTGGTTTGGAACTGCCTAAAATTAATCTGAAAGCAGGATAGTCAATGATTTGCGGGGTGAATACTGTGCATAGATGAAGAACTGGGAGATGTTCTATTGATTACTACTAATTAACTTTAATTCAATCAGTTAATTTAGCCTTCAAGTGAATATTACAGTAGCTACAGCTCACCAGTATAAACATACAAGCCCTTGAAAGCACAAAGCACACACTTAGAGCACAGGGGATTATTAGGTTTCTGTATGGCCCCTTCACTCATTATATAGCTTATGTACTTCCCTCCTTTGCTTTTGTTCGGTCTTTATGTTCATTGCCCTTCTTGGGGACAAAAGAAAGGGTAACTTGTAATGTAAAACCAGTATCAGTACAAGTGACACATTGGGTAATCTCTCTGCCGAGACACCCAACTGGGGTGCTACACTGTAAAATGAATGAGCTAAATCACATCTACTTCCAGACGTAAACCAGAAAGATTTCAGGGATACTCCAGTCCTCCACTCCCTCCACAGCTAAGGAAAATGAAAGCAGGTTTTCCATAAGGCCACTTAGCAGTGTTAATTGTGCCCGTTTCAATTGCTAAGCCTTTAGTTTCAGAGGGGGTAGCCGAGTTAGTCTGTACAGGATAAACTTAAAAAACAACAAAAAGTCTGGTAGCACTTTAAAAATTAACAAAACATGTAGATGGTATCACGAGCGTTCGTGGGCACAGCCCACTTCTTCAGATGAAATGGTTCTGCACATCCAACACTCCGGTCATCTGAAGAAGTGGGCTGTGCCCACGAAAGCTCACGATACCATCTACATGTTTTGTTAGTCTTTAAAGTGCTACCAGACTATTGGTTGCTTTTTAAAGTTAAGCCTTTAGGCTACGTCTATACCGTGCTCTCTTGTGCAAGAAAATATGCAAACGAGGCAAAGTGATGAATATTGCCATGCCTCATGCGCATACTTAATGAGCTGCCATTTTTGCTCAAGGGGCTTTTGCGCAAAAAGGAGCCGTCTACACAGCTCCTTTTTGCACAAAAACCCCTCTTACGCAAGAGCCGTTCTGTAGACAGCTCCTTTTTGCGCAAAAGCCCCTTGTGCAAAATGGTGGCTAATTAAGTATGCAAATGAGGTGCAGCAATATTCACTGCTTCACCTCATTTGCATATTTTCTTGCACAAGAGAGCACAATATAGACGTAGCCTTAGTGTTGGTTAGGGTGGAACTGCAACTGGAAGCACAAGGCATTGCCTCATTTGCAAAAGAACAGTAGTCCAAATTCACAAAGATATTTAGGCACCTAAGTCCTAGTTTTAGGCACCCCTGCAATCCACAAACCCCTGCTTAGGTGCTACCTAATCTTGCTGGTGACTGAACTCCCTCCATACCCACATTTCTGTTGTAAAAGTTCCTTAAATGCCTAAGTTTCTGCTTCCAGGCTGACCTACTACTGCCTCACTCGAGGTGTCCAGACACCTAATCGCTCACCTAACTCCAGAGTGAACCATATCTCATACCTGGAGTTTGATCTGATACTGGTGCTCAGAGGCCACCCACTTATGGTAACCCCTTCAAATGTGAATGGAGAAGGACCTGGTGCCATCACCCATCTTATAACTTTTAGCCCAGGAGTGAGATCACTCACTGGGGAGGTTGGAGAGCCAGGTTCACTTCCCTCTCCAGCTGTGGCTCTCCCACATCTTTCAGTAGTGTGCTCTATTGAGCTAGAGGATATTCTGCCCTTTGTGCATCTGGGAGTCCTTTTCATGTGCTTATTTAGTCACATTATAACTCCCTCAAGAAGTAGTTTAGTCCAGGGGAACTAGAGAGCAGGTCATTTTGTTTGCTACCCTCTTGGTCTTATGGGACCCACCCACCATCTGACTTTTCTCCCCAGCTGCAGGGTCTAAATTCAACACTAAATATCTTCATTTTTTATTTGATGTTACTCTCATTAGCTATGACCATTTCAGGCCACAGAAATTTATTTTGGGGTAAGAATTCCCTTAACCATTTATTCAACATGACTGCGAACCAAGTTTGTTTTGCAGCCACCCAGACCAGCAGCCAGCAACCATCCCAGAACATGAGATTTTTAACAGAATCATTTGATTAACTGAAGTCAATTCTGATAAGTGCTAGCAGCTCTCAGGCTGATTGGGTCAGGGATCCCCAGGGCTCCATTATGTTTTCAGGGCAATAAAGCAGGACTTGCTCTGTTTCTTTGCACAAATGTGAGGTTAACAACTGATTTTTTTCCAGCCTAAATGTTCTTTGGCTTTAGATCTGAGCATCTTTGGAAAGGGTTTATTCCCAGTCAGAGGCTATTTGTGGCTGTGCAAAGGCTTTATCGGAGACAGCTGGACAGATCTCTCATCTGTCCCAAGTGTGTCTGCCTTTATTCTCAAACCAGCCTTGAGAAAAAGCTACAGGTCTGTAACATATACAATGTCTGGGTTACCTTGTATGTAGCATGGGCTCCTCTGTCTCTGTTCACGCTCTACTTCCAACCTTAAGCTGTTCACCCATTACATCCAGGGACATATTTTCAGTGTACAACAGACAGCTGTCGCTGAACACTGTGCACTTACAGTGCATCTGTCTGCCAAGAGTCTCAAAGCATGTTATAATGACAGGTTTATATTCCCATTTTACAGAAAAGATACTGTGACAGGACAGGGCTACCCTGCACTGAACCCCAGGGAGTGCCCCTAGCCCAGTGGTCACCAACCAGTAGATCGGGCTCTACCAGTAGATCTTGGAGCCTCCGACAGGTGATCCTGACTGGTTTGGCCAAGAGGCTACCAAGTGCCAGCACTTCAGCTGCCTCTCCCCCTACTGCTGCGCATCTCCTGCCCTTTGCCTTGGAGCTCCCCCGGGAGCCTCCTGCTTGCTGGGCAGGGCAGGGGAGGGAAGGGGGCGCTGATGTCAAGGTGCCTCCTCCCACTCTGCATCCTATTGCCACAGAGCAGGGTGGGGGGGCCCACCAGGACTTGGGATGGAGGTGGTTTGCTGGCTGCTTTTAGGAGTGGTGCAGGGCCAGGGCAGGGCAGGGGTGAGCCTGCCTTAGCCCCACTGCACCACCAACAGGAGCCACCTGAGGTAAGCAGTGTCCAGCTGGAGCCCACATCCTGAAACCCTAGCCATGAACCCCCCCTCCTGCACTGCGAGCTCCTGCCCTAGCTCCGAGGACTCCTGCATCCAAACACCCTTCCAGAGCCTATACCCAGAACCCCCTCAGAATCCCCAACTGCCTGCCCCAAGCTCAGCTCAGAGCCCCTCTTGCACACCAAATCCCTTAATCCAAGACCAGAACCTGCACTGCAACCCTCTGCCCCTGCCTGGTGAAAGTGAGGAAGGATCGGGGAGGGAGGGAGGATGGGGTGAGCAGGGGCGGGGCTTCCGAGAAGAGGCACGAAGGAGGTGGGGCAAAGGTTTTTGGGTTTGAGGTAGATCTTGGATTGCACTTAAATTCAGAAAGTGATCTCGTGCTTAAAAAGGTTGGAGACCACTGCCCTAGCCCAATTGGCTGAGCGGGACCCACCCCCATGGCCCTGCTGGGCATCCTCAAAAGAGAGGCCAGGGATAAAAGCCTGGGGAGCCAGCCACTCTGAGGTGAACACCAGAGGGGAAAAGCGACAAGGAGTCCTGTAGCACCTTATAGACTAACAGATGTATCGGAGCATAAGCTTTTGTGGGCAAAGACCCACTTCGTCAGCTGCATCTGCTCCAATACATCTGTTAGTCTATAAGGTGCTACAGGCCTCCTTGTCCCTTTTGCAGCTCCAGACTAACACGGCCACCCCTCTGATACTTGACACCAGAGGGGAAGGAGCTCAGGTAGACGCTCCTGAACAGCTGCTCCCTCAGCAACCCCGGAGGCCCTCGGACAGGGACTGGCCTGCTGAGCTGTAAGATGGGAATGAAGCAGAACTCTCATTGCAGTAGGAAGTAGCCCAGGGTGGAGGCTTGTCCCCTGGGGGCTTGGTGTGTATCCGTAGGAATCCCTACTGAGCTGACAGTGGAATGTGCTGCTGTCTACAGGGTCCTGGGCTGGGACCTGGTGGAGTGGGAGGGCCTGGGTCCCCCTCCCTCCCCACCCCACCACCATCCAGCTCCCAAGACCTTGGGAGAGGCTTACCTATGAACGAGGCCAGAAGGCTGTCCATGCCCTAGGAGAGGGCTGAGTACTTCTGACCAGGTTGCAGGGCCATAAATACCCCAGTGGAGGGGCATGTACTTTTGACCAGGCTGTAAATGCTCCAGGAAAGGAGAAGGTACTTTTGGACTTGGTGTCAGGGCTGTATATTTCTGGGTAGAGGGGCATTGGGTTTTAAACAGCCTGCTGGCTGTGTTTGCCCCAGAGAGAGAGCCTTGCACTAGAGACACTTGTACTGTTGAAGGGGGAGCATGCCCCTCAGCAAATACTAACACACAGAAAGGTTGTAATGTAAAATCCTAGAACTGGAAGGAACCTTGAGCGGTCATTGAGTCCCGTCCCCCTGCACTGATGGCAGGACCAAACATGATCTAGACCAGGGCCACGTAACTTTGGAAGCCCGAGGGTCACAGCACATGCTGAGGGCTGCAACTTAAGTGTGGTTGCATATATATGCAAATAGCTTTTCACACTGACAGGCATGAATACAAAGCTTAAGGCAAGCCTACACAACACACAGGCCCCATTTAAGTCAGTTCTGCTGATATTAATAAAATATTTACCCAATTTCCACCCATATGACAGCACTTTTAATAAGCAATGACAGGCCAGGGATTTAACTGCTAAAATGCATATCAACAGAAGACCATTATATTGACTATCTTTTTGATTTGGCTTCACAACAGTCCAAGGATTTAACTACTAAAACACATATCAACCCAAACCACACCGTAAACCCAAATCTCACCACAGGCCGCAAACAAACGGTCCGTGGGCCACATGTGTTGAGTAGCCCTGATCGAGACTATCCCTGATAGATGTCTATCTAACCTGTTCTTAAGTATCTCCAATGATGAAGAGTCCACAGCCTCCCTAGGCAATTTATTTCAGTGCTTAACCACCTTGACAGGAAGTTTTTCCGAATATCCAACCTAAACCTCTCTTGCTTCAATTTAAGCCCATTGCTTCTTGTACTGTCGTCAGAGGTGAAGGAGAACAATTTTTCTTCCTCCCTGTAACAACCTTTAGGTACTTGAAAGCTGCTATCATATCCCCTCTCAGTCTTCCCTTTTACAAACTAAACAACCTAATTCTTTCAGTCTTTCCTCATAGCTCATGTTTTCTAGGCCTTTAGTCATTTTTGTGGCTCTTCTCTGGACCATCTCCAATTTCTCTATATCTTTCCTGAAATGTGGTACTCCTGGATCTGGACACAATACTCCAGTTGAGGACTAATCAGTGCAGAATACAGCAGAATTACTTCTCATGTCTTGCTCACAAATACTCCTGTTAATGCATCTCAGAATAAGGTTTGCCAATTTTTTTTGCAACAATATCACATTGTTGACTCATATTTAGCATGTGATCCATTATGATCTGTCACACAGTGAATCAGTGGCAAAGTCAGGCATAGAACTCCAATCACTCATTCTCACACACAGGCTCTGCACTTCATCTGAAGGACTGAATGGTTCCCTTTAAAACAGGCCTGCACAGCATGTGGCCCGCAGGGGCTCACTGTGCGGCCCGTAACTAGGGCCGGATTAAGGGGTGGGCTAGCTGGGCAGCTGCCCGGGGTGCCAACCTATGGGGGATGCTAAAACATCCCAGCACCCAGAGTCACTCCACCACACGGCGCGTGCCTGCTGCGCTGCCGCATGACGGGACTCCCCGACCCCGGGTCTCCCCTGCCCACCGCAGGGGGCAGAGAGGCTGGGAGTGCACTGGGACCAGGCTCGCACCGCCTGCCCCGCATCGGCGTTGAATTGCTCCGGTCTGCCCGGACCCCGCTGCCAAGGTGTGCTCAGCCGAGCGCCCAGGCGCCTCCTGCTGCATGAGGCCCAGATCCGGGCACTGGCAGGTGAGGCCAGGCGGGGGGAGGGGCCTGCCGAGCTCCGAGAAGCGGGGGGGGGGGGGTTGAAGGCCGGACCAGTTAAAAAGAAAATGCTTCTGTGTGGGGGGAGGGAGCAGACGCAGTGCCCCCCCCCCACCTCTGCTCCTCAGCATGGAGGGGGGCCCGGGGTGGGGAGAGGGGGGCGGGCTGGCCGCTCCCTGCCGCCTGGAGCTGAGATGGAGGGAGTGGGGAGGGGGCGCCCCCTTTTGTCCAACGCTGCCCCTTGATCCGCTCATGCTTCCCCCAGCGGCGAGGCCGCAGGCAAGGGGAGAGGATGGGCACTCTGTATTCATAAATAAAAATTAAAATAACTGAATAATTAAAATAAATAAAAATTAAAATAATTTAAAAAATTATTTGTTTGATTTAATTGAAAAATTCTTAATAAAGTATCACCCCCCCACCCCCGCCACAAACCTACCCTAGTGGCTAGGGTTGCCAGGTGTCTGGTTTTCTACTGGACAGTCCGGTATTTGCGCCCTCTGCCCAGTAAAAAAATTCAGAAAATATCGGACATGTGCAATGTCCGGTATTTTCTGAATTTCTGGCTGGGCACTGGACGGAAGCCTGGTGGCTGAAGCCGGGCAGTGCTGGGGGTTTTTTTTGTATGCCCGACATGCGTGGGTTTTTTGTTTTTGTTTTTGCTCGACAAACATTTTTAGCCCGCGTGTTCGGTATTTTTTGGGAGAGCATCTGGCAACCCTACTTGTGGCCCGCAGCTGTTTTCTTTGGAGTGATATGGCCCTCGCCGCTTTCCGACTTGTGCAGGCCTGCAGTAGAGGCTCACACTGTGGCTACGTCTAAACTCCAAGCTTATTTTGAAATGAGCTTTTCTAGAAGAGCTCTTCAGTTCAGGTAGGGCATTAGGTCAGCACTTGCGCCCAGTTGCTGTTGCCTAAGGCTAGCTGAGATGCGTGCTTAAAGGGACTCCCCTGGACAGACGTTTCTCTGCTTGCTTGCCTACCTCTCCGAGGGACAGCAAAGCATTTGCAGTGCGTGCGCTGGTTGCCCTGCCTTGGGACACCACAGCACACTCCTTGCTATGGAGTCGGCACTGCCTCTGGGCATGTGTGACGTAGTGTGGGTACCTTGCTGGTTGCTAGGCTTGGGCTGTGGGTGACCTCTTCTGGCTGCTGTCTGTAGCACGGCCCAGCAGGGCAGGGGATGAGTCATTATGCAAGGGGGCTCTGAACCTGTCCGACGAGTTATCTCCCAGGGAGCGGAAAAATGGGAAGAAGGCAGAGTGGAGCCCTGGCTGGGGGCAGGGCTGGAAGGGAGTTGGTTAGTTGCTGTCTGGGATCATGGAGGAGACAGCCTAGGGAAGGGGCTGGAATTTAGGGCCCAGTCTCTCCCATCTCAAGAGGGGCTGAGGCATCCTAGGCCTACCCTGTAACCAGATTACATCTGTGCTGTGCTGTATCCTGGAGAAGCAATAAACTCCCTCTATTCTACTGGCTGGTGGAGTCTGTTCGTGCCACTACAGGGGTGCAGGAGACAGGGAAATCCCAACGCGCCGTCACAGCATGTGATGACCCCACACTGTGATGCTGCAGTTTCTGCAGGCTGCCTTCATGGCCCTGCATGAGCTTGACTCTGAGCTCATCTTTGAGAACCTCTGCCTGTGTGCGGGAGCAAGGCCCTTGCAACCGCACCCCACGGTAGAGAGATGCTTCTGGAGGCTGGACACCAGTTCCGACTGGTGGGACTGGCTAGTGATGGGACTGAGCGGTGGGACGACCAGCAGTGGCTCCAAAACGTCAGGATGAGGAAGGCCACCTTCATGGAGCTGTATACCTGGCTCACCACTGCCCTCCAGCAACGTGCCACCCAGATGCAACCCACCATCCCCCTGGAGAAGCAGGTCACCATCGCTGTCTGGAAGCTTGCTACCCCAGACAGCTACCGGTCCGTGGGCAGCCAGTTCGGCCTGGGAAAGTCCACCGTAGGGGCCCTCCTCATGGAGGTAAGGCACTCTCGAGCTGGGGGGGAGGGGAATCCTGGAAAAGGGAACCCTAGGGAAAAAGGGGGTTGGGGTAGGGAATGGGGGGGAAGTCCTGTCCCCAGGGGGTTCTGCAGTCCCGCCTTCACACAGCCCTGCAGGGGGGCAGCCTCACAGGGGGTGGCTCCTGGGGTGTTTGTGGGGTGGAGGAAGTAAGGTAGGCACCCCCCCAAGGGCTCAGGCACCCCCTTTGATTCTCTGTTTTGTTTCTTTTTTTGTCTCCTTCTGCAGGTGGTGAGGGCCATCAACTCCGTCCTGCTGTGCAGGGTCATCCATCTGGGTGACCTGGACCCTATTGTCGCTGGATTTGCTGCCCTGGGCTTCTCCAACTGCGGGGGAGCCGCAGATGAAACCCACATCCCGATCTGGGCCCCAGAACATCGAGCCATCCTGTACATTAATAGGAAGGGCTATTTTTCGATCCTGCAGGGCCTGGTCAACCACCATTGACAGTTTACAGCTATTTTTTTCAGGTGGTCGTAGAAGGCACACACCACCTGCATTTTCAGAAACTCCAGCCTGTACCAGAAGTTGGAGGCTGACACATTCTTCCTGCAGCATGACTTCAGGGTCAGGGATGTGGAGATGCTCACTGTGCATCATGGGGGATACGGCTACCTCCTCATGCCATGGTTTATGAAGCCCTACATCGGCCATCTGGACCCGAGTAGGGACCATTTCAATGCCTGCCTGGGCAGGGCCTGCATCCAGGCTGAATGAGCACTTGAAGGCATGGTTCAGGTGCCTCCTGACCCGCCTCCATGTGGGAGAGCACAACATCCCCCAGGGGGTCTTGGCCTGTTGTATTCTCCACAACATTGTGGAGAGGAAGGGGGAGGCTTTCCTTCCAGGATGGGGGGCAGAGGCTGGCCAGGAGGGACGGGCCTTTGAGCAGCCACGCACAGCTGCCATCCGCCAGGCCTATCAGGTGGGGATGTGCATCCAGGAGGCCCTGAGGGAGAGTTTTTTTGAAGGACCCTAGTAACTCTCCCCAGGGCCTCCCCACTAGGGGCCTCTGCCTTGCCCCTCTCTGTCTTTCCCACAACAACCCCTCCCTTCTCCCCTTCCCTGTACACTCAATAAAACAACAGTCATGGCGGGGGGAAAGGCATGGTACGGGGAGAAGGAGCAGGAACGGGGGGGAGGGCAGGGACAGGAGCAGCGGCTGGCTCGCCTGCTGGTGATGCCCTTCAGTCATGGCTGGTCTGGCTATGGAGAATAAAGAGGGAGAGGTGGTCAGTCATCCATGGACACACTATCCCTGAGGCCTTGCCCTCCTCTATGAGTTGCAAGCAATAGTCCTCGGGCCAGAGGACAGTGATGTCCCAGGAGCAAGGCCATGAGATGCCCAGGAGACAATGCTTCTCCTCCCCTCCCTCCAGGCAAGCAGGCAAGGGAAGTGTCCAGCCACACTGGGATCCCACGGGCAGGAGAAGGGACTGGAGCACCCTAGCCTTCCAGCGGGGCTGCACACTACCTGCGCCTGGCAGCACTGTCCCCAGGAGCAGGTGGTGCCTCAAGCGTGCAGGCATGCCTGTGTGCGGCACTCCTCAGTCCGTGTGTGGGTGCCCTTTTCCCCAGCCTCCTTCCAGTGGCAGTGCGAGGGCCAGGCCATCAAGGCCGAGCAATGATTGCACGCCCAGCCCCTCAGTGCTGGCCTCCCCTGCCCAGTGTGTGTGGAAAAACCAAGAGCACTCACCTGATGATCCTGCCTCGGCCTTGGAGGATGCCTGGGAGACATCCAGGCCCTGGGGTACCGGCTCCAAGGTGAGCGTGGTGATGGTGCTCACTGTTTCCTCCTCTTCCTCCAGCTCCTCCTCATTGTCCTCCTCTTCCTCCTGGGCTGGGACCCCTGGCCAGGTGACGATGGGTATCTTCAGCCCTGAGTCTATGACCAGGGATGGGGAAAGGGCTGCCCTGGCCCCCAGGATGCGGTGGAGCTCACTGAAGTAGGGGTAGGAGTGGCATTCTGCCCTGGAGCGAGAGCTGTGCTCTCTGGCCCTGGCATAGCCCTGCCAGAGCAACTTGACCTTGCTTGGGACCTTCTCAAGGCTTCTGGGGTGGTAGCCCCTCATGGCCAGGTCCTTGGCCATCTGGCTGTAGATGTTGGCATTCCTGCATCTGACGCAGAGAGCCTGGAGGGTCTCCTCTTTGCCCCAGACCACCAGGAGGTGCAGGATCTCCACCCCAGACCAGAATGGCGCACATCTTTTGGTGTCCTGGCAGGCACCTGGGAGCCCTGGGCATGCTCCCTGGGAGGGCCAGTGGGCTCTTGGGGGGCTTGAGGCTGGGCCATGGGGGCCAAGGAATGTGGCAGTGTGAGCCGCGTGGTGAGGTGCAGCGCCCAGGGCCGGCTTCCTGCCACAAGCCTTGTCCTGGGTGCCTGTGGCTTTAAGAGCTGCCAGGAGACAGGAACTCTAGAGCTGTGATGAGTGTGGATGGAGTGGCCAGCAGGGCACGTGTGTTATTTCCTGGAGGCCTCTCTTTTCGACACAACTCCCTCTTCCGCGTCCACCCACGCCTTTTTCCAAAAGCGCTTTTTCAGAAAAGGCGTTATTCCGTGTAGAAAGAGGTTTACCGCCGTCAGAGAAAAACCCAACAAAAGAACGCAATTGCAGTGTGGACACAAGTATTGTTTTTCCAGAATAACAGGCATTATTCCGCAAAAACGCTGCAGTGTAGACGTACCCTATATATATATATCCCCAAATCAGAAAAGACACTAAGAGGACCAAATGACTGTTCCATGACTAAACAACAGAGTGATGGAGGCCATTAGAGGCAAAAAAGCATCTTTTAAAAAGTGGAAGTCAGATCCCAGTGAGGATTATATGAGAGTATTTGCAAATTCTAGCAGTTTAAGTATGATAGGGCAGGCCAAAAAAGAATTTGAGAAGCAATTTGCTAAAAACACAGCAACTAACAGTAAGGATTTTTAAAAATACATCAGAAGCAGGAAGTTTGCCAAACTGGCAGTGGGACCACAAGATGCCCAAAGTAGAAGGAGCACTCAGGGAAGATAAGGCCATTGCAGAGAAGCTAAATAAATTCTTTCCATCAATCTTCACTGCAGAGGATGTGGGGAAGAAACCTATATCAGAGCTATTTTTTGGGGGGTAAGAATTCTGAAATAATGTCCCATACTGCTGTTCCTGTAGAGGATGTTTTAGAACAAACAATTATACAGTTGCAAATCACCAGGACCACCAGGGGAATACCAAATCCTCAGGTGGTCCACCTGGTACCACCAGGACCAGATGGTAGTCACAATAGGTGGTTACCATAGGTGGTCGATGCGTACCGCAGTCTCCCAGACAAAAAATATGTAGAATACAAGTACAGAGTCTTTGTATTTTACAAAGGTCACATACACAATAGACCAGGGGTTTTCAGACTCTGGGTCACGGCTTATAAGGGCAAGCTGCTAGTTGTCCAGGAGATGCTTTTTTTACCTGCGTCTCCAGAGGTACAGGCAATTGCAGCTCCCGTTGGCTGTGGATTGCCTTTCCCCGCCAATGGAAGCTGTGGGAAGCGGTGTCCCGGCCCACACATTGGTATTCGAACCAGGCCCTTAGAATGGTATATGATGACATAAAGCCATGACCATAGTTCCCGCTAAGGTGCACGCCTACATGGTTGCACACAAAAAATTCTTTCCCCATCCACCTCCTCTGGCGAGCCCCACAACAGCACTCACATGGCAGGCGGTTGCTCTGGTGGGTGGGGCTGGCTGAGACAGTGTGGTGAGGGAGCAGCTGGGATAGGAGGACAGGACTTGCTACAGCCGTATAGCGGGCGGGCTGGGGCCTGTTCTGGCAGCTGGGACTGGGAATGGAACCTGCCACATGGCAGGGGAGGTGGGGTCTGCACCAGCATCTGGGAACAGGACACGCTGCATGGCTGGGGGGGGGGGTGGTCTGCTCCGGCAGCTGGGAACGTGTGTGTGTTAATAAATTGGGTGGCACACATCCAGACCAGCACACATGACCTCAATATTGGTGCACAAGCCAAAACTCACTCCGCTTATGGTTGGAAAAATCTTAGCAGGAACACTGGCCATGACACCAAGTCTCAAATAGCAGATAGTCTCCCAGGAATTGTCACCAGCTTTCAGAGGCTGGAACATACCCTAGACTGCTCTAGCCTATTCCAAGACACACTTCCATGAGTTAATCAAAGACTATCCTACCTCTCATTATAGAGGGTTAATCTCTTTTGGGCGACTTTTAATTGTATAAATATTAACTAATCCTCATACATTCTTGTAGTACAGGGGTGGGCAATCATTTTTGGTGGAGGAGCACTCCAAGAATTTGGCGAGTGGTTGAGGGCACCATTCTTCCATTATAAAAATGGAGGAGGTGTGGGGGTCTGGGATGGAAGTTGGGTGCAGAAAGGAGCTTGGGGTAAGGGACTGGAGTGTAGGATCTGGAAAGGAGTTTGGGTGAAGGAGAGGATTGTGACCTGGGGCAGTGGACTGGGATATAGGGGGGGGTGCAGGGTCTGGGAGGGCAATGTGACCTACGGTAGGGGTGCAGGGGTTTGGGTTGTGACCTGGGACAGGGGGTTGGGGAGCAAGGTCTGGGAGGGGTCTGGGTGCAGGAGAGGATTCTGGCCTGGGAGAGGGGTGTAGGAGGAGGGAGTGCAGGGTCTGGGAGGGGTTTGTAACCTGGGTCAAGAGTGCAGGAGAGGGCACAGAGAATTGGATTGTGACCAGGTATAACAGATTGAGGTGCAAAGTCTGGGAGGGGGTTGCGACCTGAGGAGGGGGTGCAGTGTCTGGGAAGGTGTAGGGGGGCTGGAGCAGGGGTGCAGAAGGTTTGGGATAAATGGGTTAGGGATGCAGGAGGGGGACAGAAGTTTGGGGGAGGGAGGGGCTGGGTGCCAGAAGCCGGCTCTGGCTGGGAGATTTTTATCTGGGTGGCTTCCAGCCAGCAGGTTCCTTAGCTAGGGTCCCTGCCTTCCACACCCCTGTATGTGCTCAGAGCAGCTGCAGGGGCCATGTTTGCTGCTGTGAACTGAAGGCTGTGAGCCCAGGAGATGAGGGGAGGGGGCACTTCACTTGCTGCCTGTCCTGCAAACAGGCAGCTGTTATTGGCCAGAAACTGGCCAATTGGACTACTGGGGGCTGGGACAGTGTGAGAAGCCTCTCACTCTCTCTCCTGGGCTTTCAGCATTCAGGGATGTACACATGGCTCCCAGCTGGCTTTTCTGAGTGCTGAGAGGGGAGAGGGCAGGCAGAGAGTTGGCTGAGGCTCTCACAGGCCAGATCTGGTGGCTTTGTGGGCTGGATCTGACCCACTGATCATATTTGCCCACCACTGCTGTAGTATCACATATCCTCCAAATAATGTTCCCATTTTATAGCTAGAGGACACTGAAACAGAAAGGTTAAGAGACTTGCTTAAGGCCACAGCATGAGTCTGTCTCAGAGTTGAGATAAGAAATTCCTGCTTCTTAGGCCTATGCCCTCACCACTAGACCCTACCTGGCTAAGAAAGGGAGAGGACTTGGATAGGATGACACAAGTGGATTAACTATGGGTGTGTCTAGACAACATGCCTCTGCCAACAGAGGCATGTAAAATAGGCTACCCGACATAGTCAGTGAAGCGGGGATTTAAATATCCCCGGCTTCATTAAAATAAAAATGGCCGCCGCGCTGTGCCGGCTCAGCTGATTGTCGGCACAGTGCGGCAGTCTAGACACGGATCGGTCGACAGGGGAAGCCTTTGTCGACCGCTCCCTTATGCCTCGTGAAACGAGGTTTACAGGAGCGGTCAATAAGTAATCCTATAAGTAATAGGATGACAGTAAGCAAATGACAATATAGTTTGAATATCAGGAAACACTCCTAACAGAACATTCTGGAAGTGCATTAAAGGATCTGCCAAAGGAACTGGCAAAGCTCCATCACCTGGTATATTTTACATGCGACTGAACAACGCCCAGGGAGTATATTGCTGTAACAGTTCTGCCTGAGAAAAGATTGGCCTTGTCTATCTTCAGCTTCTCCAACCCAGCCGCTCAAAAGATTGCAGAATAAACAAAGGCAAAAGACAAGAGGATTTGAAAATAAAATCATTAATGTGAGGAGGAGAAATAGGGAAGGAAGATGGGGAAAACTAGGAAGGGCATATAATTGGGTATTTTTGTGTGTGTTTTACCTGTGAAAACCAGAGAAGTGAGTTTAGAATATGTAACGCAAGAATTCAGCAGGGGTGGGTGGGAGTGAGGGATTTTAGCCAACCGGGACCATAACTCCTTAAAATGCATACTGTTCATTAACAGCCTCCTACAGCTGGGAACAGAACCCAGGAATCCTGACTTCCAGTCCTTGTCATTCATAACTGGGTAATATTTTCTCCCAATAAAAGCAGATATGAATTGACACACCAGCAGCAATGAGCAGACAGAATATCTCAGTACTGCAAATTCCCAATAACTGGGAAATAAAAGTCTTGTACTGCATTGGAAACATCTGCTTTTAATTGTAGCTAATAGTTTTGCCCAATTTCCAATTCTTAAAAATAAAAGATAAAACTAAAATCTGGGATCTGGAGGCTCAGGAATGGACACAGAGACTTTCGCCTCTAAGTTACCCACTTCTAGTTAGACCAAAACTGGCGGTGGCTAAAAATTGTTCCCATGCCTGCCTGGCTGCCTGTGATATGTGAAAGGAATCTCAGCCTGATTCCTAATGGACAGATGTTCATATCATAAAAGACATTTCCCTACCAGCACTGATTGATCCTCTTGTTGGCAGTCTCAGCAATCAAATGACTCATGGAGAATGATCATAAAGAGGTGCAATCAGGTCAGGTCTGAAGCAAGAGGCAGACTACCCAAGAACATGAGCCCCCATTCTGCAACTGTAACATGAAGAGAGGATGTAAACGACAGGGAGACAAATTCACTAAAAATAAATAAAGAAAAGAAAAGAAAATCTCTAACAAGACCCTCCAGGTAGGGAGCAAGCTGTTTTGGACAAAACTCCAACAGAAATGTAGGAGACATTTCACAACACTGAAAATGAGTGAAACAAGTGGCGAGAGCCTCTAGCAAGGGCCTCTTTTTCAGCCTAATGCAGATGTCAGTTAATTAGAGGAAAAGGTTTTATCATTAGTGGCCAAATCAATATAAAAAAGATTAAGAACCTTGGACAGCAAGCTCCCATGCTTCCCAGCCCAGCACCCGGGGCTGTATTTAGCTAAAACTCAATACACATTAACGGGCTATCGCTGTAGACTTAAATTGGGACGTCTTCTTGAAAAACTTTAATTGGACTCTCTCTAGCATTATCAGTGCTAAACAAGATGTCAGATTTAGACAGACTCTCTTCAAAGGGGACTGATAGCCCAGAATCTGGAAAAAACGCTTTAACTTCAGTTACAAACCTTGCTTCCTTTGTGATGCATATGAATAGTCTCATTCTCACAGAACCACAAGGCTGAGTGATTGAGCAGAGTGCTTGGGTACAGACGTCATGTGCCCTCTCTGACTTGCTTCCCCCTCTTCCTCAATTCCCAGTTGTGCCCCTGCTCCTCAGGCCGAATAGGCAATGCCCCATACAAACTCCAGTCCTGGGCTTTGTCCAAACCCAAAACCTGCATGTCCCAAGCCAGGAGGCAGAGGCCCCTAGAGGCAGGGGCCCAGCCTGCTAGTCCTGGCTCTGAAGAGGAGACCTTCTACATCCTGCTCAAGAGTTCAGACTACCATGACCCCAAGAATCAGGAGCCAGGTAGATGTGGAGGGGGAGTGAGGAAGTGGCCCAGGGGAAGCCGATGACTGGCAGGCTGATCTCATAATATTCTATAGTGTGTCAGTGTATTGCGGGCTGGATCCCTACTGACCCCAGTGGCAGCCAGGGCTGCATGCTTGGGCTAGGATGCAGTGGAGTAGAGAGGGGCCGTGTCTCCCCTGCCACCCCAGATACCAGGTAGCAGTCTTCCCCCTCCCCACTTGTGCCTGGGAAACTGTGTGTTTGGCTGCCCCCACCTTTAACCAGGCCCTGGGCCTTACTAACTAGAACTGTGTTTGTTTGCTGCCCTGGTCTTGCTAACTGGGACTCCTTCGGATTGCTGCCCCACCCTGAACTGGGGCCTCACTAACTGTGGGAGTGCTTTGCTCTGCTCTGTGCCCTGAACTAGGGCCTGGGGCTTACTGACTGTGGGAGAGTGTTTGTATCACTGCCTGCCCTACTCTTAGGGCCCCTAGTTTGGACAGAGCCACTAGACCTGTACTTACAGGCCTGAGCACAGGCCAAGGACCCAGAACTCAAACAGGCAGCTTACAGGGGGTTATGTTGAAATAACTCTCTAGTGTAGTCTAGGACTTAGAGACTAACAAATATATTAGATCATGCAGTTTCATACGTAAAACCCACTCCATCTGATGAGCTGGCAACTAATCAGATGAAGAGGGTTTTAACCATGAAATTCACCATTTAATATATTTGTTAGTCTCTAAGCCCTGGTCTAAACTAGGGAGTTATTTCAAATTTACTAAGTTCAATTTAGTGGGCACCCGATTTTACAAATTTGAAGTTCCATGTCATGACTGCCGGGAAAAATCAAATGTAGTCCGAGGTAGTGCATCCACATTAACGGTGCCTGCCTCAGACTCAGAGGCCAGGAAGTATTCTGGGGAGCTGTGGGTGGCCTTGGGGAGGCCAATTAGTTTGAATTAGCAGTGCCAGCATGTCTACACTAACATTATTTTGGACTTACAAGTTCAGGAATAGTTACCCTTCATGAAAAGCAGGCATACAGAGTTCGAATGCCATGGCCCTTTATTCTGGATTTACAGGCTTCATGGTGTGGACACATTGCTTAGAAAATCAACCTTGGGGGGCTAATTTCAGACTAAGATCCTCATGTAGACCAGGCCTAAGGTGCCACAGAACTGCTTCTACTTTTACCCTAGATTTATTGTTTTCTAAAAGGAACACAAAACAGATTGTAGAACCTGCTTGAAATCAGTGAGTCAATAAGGGGAAAATGCCCAATTAATAATATCCATGATTGGTTTGATAGCTGACAGTGCAATATTATGTGAGGCAGCACATGCGGTTCTGACAGTATAGAACTTTGTCTAAAACATTTTCCATTGTATGTGTTCAGTGTAAAACTGCACTAGAAAAACTTCCCAAGGTCTGTCACCTGATCAGGAAGGCATAACTGACACTATACTCGTAATGCACACACACGAGGGCTGAATTAAAGTTGCATGGGAAACGTTCATTCTGGTATAGCCTAATTTGAGAGTGTTTGACTGTGAAATCCTTCATTCCTTTTTATTTTCTAATTTGTTACGGTTTAGTTCAGCAGTTCCCAAACTTTAGCAACGCAAGGACCACCATTTTGATTTAAAAATTTTCAGGGACCTCCAAGCTACTCTGCTCAGCCCTTGTCCTGCTGCTCCAATCTTCAAGGGCCTGTCCCTGCTCACTCCATCCCCCCCCACCCTCTGTTGCTCACTCTCCTCCACTCACTCACTTTCAGCAAGCTGGGGTGGGTAGCTGAGGTGCAGGTGGGGGTGCAGAGTGTGGGTTCTGGGAGGGAGTGTGGGAGCGGGAATGGATTTGGGGTATGGCCTGTGGGAGGGAGTTTGGGTTCTAGGAAGGAGCCTGGGTACAGGGTGTGGACTCTGGACTGGGGCATGAGGTTGGGGTGTGGGAGGACGTGTGGGCTCTTGCCAGATAGCACTTACCTTGGGTGACTCCCAAAAGCAACCAGCACATCCTTCAGGCAGTGGCTCCTAATCAGGAGGGCCAGGGACTCTCTATGTGCTGCTCCTGGGGCCACATGCACCACCCCACAACTCCCAATGGTTGCAGTTCCTGGACAATGGGAGCTGAGGAGTCAATGCTTGGGGCAGAGCAACACCCAGAGACCCCCGGCCTTTTCCATGAGTGGCAGGGATATGCCAGCTGCTTCCAGGAGTGGTGTGGAGGCAGTGCAGATAGCCTAAAAGTCCTATGTCTACACTCACGGCTTCTTGCATGAGAAATATGCAAATGAGGCTAAGCGTGGAATATCGCCGAGCCTCATTTGCATATCTAATGAGCCGCCATTTTTGCAGAAGAGGCTCTTGAGCCAGAAGGAGCTGTCTACACTGCCCCTTCTTGCGCAAGAAAACCCCTCTTGCGCAATGCCGCTACGCCGATTGCTTTTCAGGAAGAACGGCATTGCGCAAGAGGGTTTTTCTTGCACAAGAAGGGGCAGTGTAGACAGCTCCTTCTGGCGCAAGAGCCTCTTCAGCAAAAATGGCGGCTCATTAGGTATGCAAATGAGGCTCAGCGATATTCCACGCTTAGCCTCATTTGCATATTTCTTGCGCAAGAAGCTGCGAGTGTAGACATAGCCTAAGTGTGCAGGAGGTGGTGGGAGAGTGAGCAAGGAGTTGAAGAAGGTGGGGCAGGAGTTAATCAGCTCGGCCCATGGACCCCCTGGGGTACTATAGGATACCCACACCCCCCATAGGTCTGCAGACCCCAGACTGAGAAACACTGGTTTAGTTTATTTATGAGAGCAATCTTAACTAACATTAAATTAAGTATGTTGATTTGAACTCTATTTTTAAAAAGAAAATATTTAATATGTTATTTAAATAATAAAGCACTTACACTTTTGTCTTTGGTGTAATTGTACTGCTATTGTTCATAGAATCATAGAACCATAGAGCTGAAAGAGACCTCAGGAGGTCATCAAGTCCAGCCCCCTGCTCTAGGCAGGACCAATCCCAATTAGATCAACCCAGTCAGGGCTTTGTCAAGCTGACACTTAAATACCTCTAGGGATGGAGACTCCACTACTTCCCTAGGTAACCCATTCCAGTGTTTCACCACTCTCCTAGTGAAATAGTTTTTCCTAATATCCAACCTGGACCTCTCCCATCACAACTTAAGACCATTGCTCCTTGTTCTGCCATCCATCACTACTGAGAACAGCCTTTCTCCATCTTCTTTGGAACCTCCCTTCAGGAAGTTGAAGGCTGCTCTCAAATCCCCCCTCACTCTTCGCTTCTGCAGACTAAACGGACCCAACTCCCTCAGCCTCTCCTCATAGGTCATATGCTCCAGCCCCCTAATCATTTTGGTTGCCCTCCGCTGGACCCTCTCCAATGTGTCCACATACTTTTTGAAGTGGGGGGCCCAGAACTGGACACAATACTCCAGATGTGGCCTCACCAGAGCCGAATAAAGGGGAATAATGACATCTCTGGATCTGCTGGCAATGCTCCTCTTAATGCAACCTAATATGCCATTAGCCTTCTTGGCTACAAGGGCACACTGCTGATTCATATCCAGCTTCTCATCCACTGTAACCCCCAGGTCCTTTTCTGCAGAACTACTACTTAGCTGGTTGGTCCCCAACCTGTAACTATGCTTGGGATTCTTCCGTCCCAAGTGCAGGACTCTGCACTTGTCCTTGTTGAACCTCATCAGATTTCTTGTGGCCCAATCCTCCAATTTGTCTAAGTCACTCTGGACTCTATCCCTGCCCTCCAGCGTATCTACCTCTCCCCCTAGCTTAGTGTCATCTGCAAACTTGCTGAGGGTGCAATCCATCCCCTCATCCAGGTCATTAATAAAGATATTGAACAAAACCAGTCCCAGAACCGAACCTTGGGGCGACTCCGCTAGAAACCGACCGCCATCCTGACATCGAGCCGTTGATCACTACCCACTGGGCCCGGCCTTCCAGCCAGCTTTCTATCCATCTTACCGTCCATTTATCCAATCCACATTCCCTTAACTTGCTGGCAAGAATATTGTGGGAGACCGTATCAAAAGCCTTGCTAAAGTCAAGGTATATCACATCCACTGACTTTCCCATGTCCACAGAGCCAGTTACCTCATCATAGAAGCTAATCAGATTGGTCAGGCACGACTTGCCCTTTGTGAATCCATGCTGACTATTCCTAATCACTTTCCTCTCCTCCAAGTGCCTCAAAATGGATTCCTTAAGGATCCCTTCCATGATTTTTCCAGGAACCGAGGTAAGACTGACCGGCCTATAGTTCCCTGGATCATCCTTCTTGCCTTTTTTGAAGATGGGCACTACATTTGCCTTTTTCCAATCATCCGGGATCTCTCCCGATCTCCACGACTTTTCAAAGATAATGGCCAAAGGCTCCTCAATGACATTTGCCAACTCCCTTAGTACCCTCGGATGCATTAAGTCCGGACCCATGGATTTGTGTACGTTTAGCTTTTCTAAATAGTTCCTAACCTGTTCTTTACCCACTAAGGGCTGTCCATCTTCATTCCATCTTGCATCACTTAGCGCATTAGTCTGGGAGCCGACCTTGTCCGTGAATACAGAGGCAAAGAAAGCATTGAGTACTTCAGCTTTCCCCACATCATCTGTCACTAGGTTACCTCCTTCATCCAGTGGGGGCCGCACACCCTCTCTGATCACCACCTTCTTGTTAACATGCCTGTAGAAACCTTTCTTGTTATCCTTCACATCCTTAGCCAGTCGCAATTCCATTTGCGCTTTCGCCTTCCTGATAACCCCCGGCATTCTCGAGCTATACATTTAAACCCCTCCCTGGTCATTTGTCCAAGTTTCCACTTTTTTTGTGCTTAAGTTCACCAAGGATTTCCCCTGTAAGCCAATTGTTTCTTTTCAAAGGCTGTTTTTTAGTTTTCCTCAAAAGAGTTGTGAACATACGAAATAATGTTATTTACCACAGTACAAGTCCCAAGGAGCACAGGAGGAGCTAATTAACATGGCCTGCTTTTATTACAGCTCCTTCTATGACCCTTCTTTGTCATAATGTTTTCAAAACTTAGCAGCCATTACCAAGACAACCAGCAACAGTGACTATCCCCAGATACTCAAATGAACTGGATGGAATGAGTGATGGGTGGCTTACTATATCTGATGTCACAGTGTTACTGCCAGGCAGAGCATGAGCTCTGTGAGGAAAACAATCAGGCTTTTCCTGTGTTCCAGTTTACCCAAATTTCCTAAAATACCAACATACAAATTTACACTGAAGATCATTACACACATGTACCAATTAGTGAGTGGAATTTGGTTCAAGTTTCCCAAGTCATTTTTATAAAAAAGGTTTCCAAAAAGGGTGAGACATGAACTTTGTAAAATAGAAAATTCGGATTCAATTCTAGTTATGGTTTCACTGCTATGAGGATGGGCCTAAGGAAATAAAAGGAAGGTTTTAGAGAAAATGTGGAAAATTAAAACCAAGAGATCTCCTACTAGTAAAATGCAGGCAGAAGAGACAGGAAGAAAGGAAAGTTCATAATAAGATCAGAGAAGGTAGAAATGAAGATTATGAAGGGCCATCTTTGGTATCTGGGAAAATATATTTTTCAAAAATATCTCTAGAAATCAGAATTCTGTTTCCATTTCAAAATAATTAGCTCGATTTAGAGAACAAGTCTCTCTAAGCAGAAGATTCTCAACACAAGTATTATCACAGAAAAAATAATTAAACTGCAAAAGAAATTACAGCCTGATTCAGGAATAAACTGACATTTACTCAGAACATAGAAGCTTTTTATTACTGTGTAACCTGGAAGTTATTGCCCAATTAACCCCTAAATGCTCCCATCTTTAAAGATGATGCCCCTGGAAAATGCAAGGCAAAGATCAGCTTCTCCACATACAATTCCTCTTGAATACCAAGTGCACAGTGATCCTGCAGTCCAAACACACAAAAGCACAAGCCTCTACCCACCACTCTCCCTCTGGAGGAAAAAAACTTTAAAAAAAAAAGACGAAGGACCCAGCAGCACCTTAGAGACTAACAAAAAAATGTAGGTAGTATCATGAGCTTTCGCAGGCACAAACCAGTTTTCATCTGAAGAAGTGGGATGTACCCACAAAAACTCATGATATTATCTACATTTTTTGTTTGTCTCTAAGGTGCTGCAGGACCATTCAATGTTTTTTCAGTAAAAGCATGTCTACACGTCAGTTGCGTACCTGAAGTTGAAATAGCTTAACTCAGCTTTTGGCACTGTCTACACAGCAGGAAGTCGAAGGAAGAGCGCTCTTTCTTTGACTTCCCTTACTCCTTGTGAAATGAGGGTTACAGGAGTTGGAGTAAGAAGTCCTCCAGCTCGACATTATTTCAAAATAACAGAGTGCGCGCCAACACTACAATCCTTTATTTCAGAATAACATCAGTTATTCTGTAATACCGCTGCTGTGTAGACGTATCCTAACAGACTAACACAGCTACCCCTCTGAGATTTCTGGGGAAAGTATGTGACAAACTAAGCTGTGGAACCCTAGTTACAACTTGACAGGTAGGGATAACCTTATTACATCTGCCCAGTGGCGTTACCAGCTATGATATCATGATAGTGCTGTGCTTCCCAGTGCCGGTGCTGTCATGTACAGGGTTGTGGCATGCGGTAAGGGAAGGAACTAGTCCCTACACTTGGCTCTGCTGTTGGGAAACACCACAAAAACAAATGCATTCAGGAAAACAAATTGACCGATAAATAAATAAAAATACATAAACAAACCTATAGATTCCATATGGCTCACCCAAAACTTTCTGCTTTTGCTACTCACACCATATTGGAACATAAGCCACCTCAGTTAGCATAAAATTAACTCAGAAATCTATTTTTCCAATACAACCAGAGTTTAGTCTGCTTTAACCAATGTTATAGATAGCCCTTTAATGCTGTATACTTGAGAAACATGAAGCAATTGTTTTTCCCTGCAGTAACTCATACAAATCCATATAGTGCTTTCTGAAATAAGAGCTAAACACTGTATTTTGCATTACATTCTAATTAATTAAATGTTTCTTGGATAAACCTTGTGTTTACATTCTTGTGACATGCTGACTGCTCCATTTATAAACTGGCTGGATTCAGTCCAATCATCTCTAGTTAATATATCTGCCACTCACAGAGAGCTCAGACTCTTGGGAGCTTTGCTAGTTGGGTCCTTATATTTGCTACAGTTATTAATCAGATGTCTAGATAATTGAATTATTTAGATTAAGTAAGTATCAGCACAGTCCTTTTGGCTCTTAGAACAGCCAACATGTTAATGGGGGATAGAACACCAAAGTCAGTGAGAATGACTTCTTAATGCTTGGATTCAGAGTCTGGTTACATACGTTACTAGGAGATACCCAAAGGCAACAGTAACTATTGTATCTAAGGCTATGTCTACACTGGCAGATTAGATGTACAGCGCTGACAGAGCGCTGCAGGAAAACCACTGTTGACTGTTCACAGTGTGCTCCTTGTGCCAGTGGAGCGCATCCTTATTTGCAGCTCTTGCAACATCACAGAGCAGTGCATTGTGGTAGCTATTCCACTGTGCAGCTGGCCTCAGGATGCTTTGGGAAGGGTTTGCAATGCTGCACGGGGCAGGTACCATCACTTGGTGCAGGTTTCCCAGTCCCATTGCTCCCTGGTCATCCTACTACATTGACAGCTGCTTTTCAGCTGAAATGGGGAGGAGAAGGGAGAGTGTGATAGGGAGTGTGGGGGGGAGACAAGCAGGAAACAACCTGACCGGAGACAGGGGAGGGGGAAATCTGGACATCAGCCTTCCCCCCTCCCTGCCTCCTTCCTTGTAGCCAAGAAGGCTAATGGCATATTAGGTTGCATTAAGAGGAGCATTGCCAGCAGATCCAGAGATGTGATTATTCCCCTTTATTCGGCTCTGGTGAGGCCACACCTGGAGTATTGTGTCCAGTTCTGGGCCCCCCACTACAAAAAGGATGTGGACACATTGGAGAGGGTCCAGCGGAGAGCAACCAAAATGATTAGGGGGCTGGAGCATACGACCTATGTGGAGAGGCTGAGGGAGTTGGGTCTGTTTAGTCTGCAGAAGCGAAGAGTGAGGGGGGGATTTGAGAGCAGCCTTCAACTTCCTGAAGGGAGGTTCCAAAGAGGATGGAGAGAGGCTGTTCTCAGTGGTGACAGATGGCAGAACAAGGAGCAATGGTCTTAAGTTGTGGTGGGAGAGGTCCAGGTTGGATATTAGGAAAAACTATTTCACTAGGAGAGTGGTGAAACACTGGAATGGGTTACCTAGGGAAGTAGTGGAGTCTCCATCCCTAGAGGTATTTAAGTCTCGGCTTGACAAAGCCCTGACTGGGTTGATCTAATTGGGATTGGTCCTGCCTAGAGCAGGGGACTGGACTTGATGACCTCCTGAGGTCTCGTTCAGCTCTGTGGTTCTATGATTCTATGATTCCTTGGATCTTTGCACAGCAATCTCTCACTCACACATATAGATATCTTGCCTCTGTATTTAACAACATGAGCATTCCACCTGAAGGGTTTGCTCTGTGTCCCAGAGCAGGTCGGCATGCAGGCTGTCCAAAACAGAGCTTTGAAAGGGCATATGTGCACGCCTGAAGGGCAGCCAGCCGAGTTCAAAACAATAAGCAGAGTGGCCATTGGAGGGATTATGGGACATTTCCAAAAGCCAGTTATAATGCAACAAACAATTGAAGTGTCCACAATGGCACTGCAGTTCAATAGCCACTGCACAGAAAACGCAATGCTTCTCATCAAGGGGGCTTACCTACGGTGCAGCAACTATGGAAGTAGTGCCATTAAGGGTACATCTACACAGCAGTGTTATTTTGAAATAACTGCTTGTGTGTAGATGCAGACTATGTTATTTCAACATAATGTTGAAATAATGTCGAGCTGGAGGACTTCTTACTCCAACTCCTGTAATCCTCATTGTACAAGAATTAAGGGAAGTCAGTGGAAGAGTGCTCTATTTCGAAATAAGTGCTGTGTAGACATGCCCAAATTTGAAATAAGCCGTTTTGACTTAAGCTACGCAATCAAGTTGCATAGCTTATTTCAAGTTTAGCACTGCTGTGTAGACATACCCCATGAGCCTTGCCAGTGTGGACACCTCAGGATTACAGTGCTGGGAGCTGATTTACTGCGCTGTAACTTTCCAGTGTAGACAAGGTTTAAGAAGAAGTGCATAAAAGCATCAAGTATATCACAAGCTGTTTTTCAGGGCAGTGACAATTTATAATGAACTATGATGAAGTATTATCAGTAAGCCATGTTCCCATGGTGGTTATTCTGTATATTTTGTAATATTATTACACTTCCAGACTGTTGTTACCAGGAATTTCTATATTTTTGATGTGCCTTTCCTCCCACTCAGCGCTTGTTTGGTTATTCTGGCTCATAGTGATTGTAAGAGAGTAAAATTATTTGTATTTCTACCAAAAGTAGGACACAGCCCATTTAGGAATGTTTAAAGTCTCATCCATAATGCTGCCTTATTGGAGTGTTCTACATTGTCTCTTTTTTTTTTAAGAGAAGAAGAAAAACATTGGCATATTTGAAACAAAAGACAGGACTATGTAGCACTTTAAAGACTAACAAGATGGTTTATTAGGTGATGAGCTTTCGTGGGCCAGACCCACTTCCTCAGATCAAATTGTGGAAAAATTGGCATGACCATATATATCAAAAGGATACAATCAAAAAAAGTGAACACATATAAAATAGACAAATCAGATTTTAGAACAGAGAGGGGATGAGGTGGGGAGGTTAATGTCTATGAGATAATGATATTAGAGGCGATAATTGGGGAAGCTATCTTACCAAAGATAGCTTCCCCAATTATCACCTCTAATATCATTATCTGAGGAAGTGGGTCTGGCCCACGAAAGCTCATCCCCTAATAAACCATCTTGTTAGTCTTTAAAGTGCTGCATAGTCCTGTCTTTTGTTTCAGCAAGACCAGACTAACACAGCTACATCTCTATTACTATTGCCATATTTATTTGCATACTTGATTCAGCAGAGCCTCAAGCCCTTGGGACATCTAGCAAGATGAAAGGGAATCATTCAGGATCAGACAATCTAAATGAGTGCATTAATCATGTAAATAATTTCAGCTACAAACAGTTCACAGTGGATGCACTGGCGCTTTAAGGGATATAAGCCTCATGCTTCAGGACCTAACCCAGCTGCTAACTGTTGAGGATTAGTAGGAAACTTCCCTGGGGCAGTGTCACAGGGTAGCTGTCCCTTGAGATAGTCTAAATTCAGCGCCCCTAGATCATAGCAGGTGAGCCCTATCCAGCCAATTACATAGGGCTGGGCTATACCTGGGTGAACTCAGGGACAGGAACTGAGAGCTGATGTCCTGGGGTGGGAAAGCCACTCTGAATTGGAACAATCTCCAGTGGTGGGCCCCTGAAGCACAGGACTGGAGCTCCAAAAAGGGAGCAAAGCAGAGCTGGCTGGAATTGGGAAGCTGTTAGGAGCAGAAATGACAGAGACCCCTGGAAGTGGTAGCCCTGAAATTTGAGGCTAAAGAAGGAGTTAAAAGACTGTTTTTCTGTTTGTTTTCTTACCTCTCTAAGACAATCTATATTCTTGCAAAAGACTTGCCATGGTGGTGCATGCTTTGGAGCTAGAGAGAAGCATGGCCCAGTGATGGGCAGGTTAACCCATAACTGCTACTGCTGGGTTTCTTACACTTTCTTCCTAAGCATGGAGATGACCATTGTGACACTGTATAAAAAGAAAGATGGTCATGTTTACCCTAAAGTACAACCATTGATACATCACTCGTTGCACAACTGTGAAAAATCTTATACAAAGCACATCTTGCAAGGTACCATTGGACAAGTTATGATCTGTTGTATTTTATGATTGTGTATGAAGTTAGAAATATCGGATACATGTTTGTATCTTAGACATGCTGTGTTCCTGGGTAACGCCCACAAGACTGATTTACATCAAGACCAGCCAACCAAGTTGATAGGGCATGGAGGACAACCAATTCTTCCAGTGGACCCTTTTCGAGAATGCCTTCAAGAGCATATGGACAACAGAGTCCTAGTGACTGAGCAGGACACAAAGAACATGTGATTCATGATTCCATGTTTGAGACAGTAACTTTCCGTGCCCATGGCCTGAGAGTATAGTTTGGAGACTGACAACACCTTCTTGCCTCTTTCCTACTCTACACCTCTGGACTATGATTTCCAATAAAAGGAGAGAGATTTGAACAATAGACTGGGGGAAGGATGAGCTAAAGAGCCTTCTTACAAACTGGTAGATTTAACATCTTTGCCACTATTCTGATCTACAAACTCTGAAATCAACTGTAATGTATATGATTCACTTTAACCGTTTATTAAATCTCTTCCTTTATTTATTTTAATAAATCTTTATTTTTTCCCTCTGCTAAAGAACTGGCTACCAGTTTGGTCTTGGGGTAAAATCTGAAGTGTATTTTGACTTTGGGTGACAGTCTGGTTCATTCCAACTGGAAGAACCTAATATACGCGATTTCTGATTTTAATGATAATTTATCACAGAGGTCTACTTTGTTTGGGTTAAGCAGGGGTGGCCAAAATATGGCCTGCGGGATGGATCCAGTCCACCAAGCTGCCGAATCTGGCCTGTGGGAGCCTCAGCCAGGCTTCCTGTCTGCCCCACTCCCTGCACGCTGTTCAGAGCAGCTCTCTGAATGCTGCAAGCCTGAGAGAGGAAAAGGTTTTCAGTGCTGTCCCCGCCCAATCTCCTGCACTGTATCCCAATCTTCTGCACCCCTCCTCTAGGTCAGAATCCTCTCCTGTACCCATACTCCCTCCTGGACCTTGCATCCTCTCCTGCACCTTCCAATCTCCTGTCCCAAGTCATAACTCCCTTCTTCACTCAAACTTTCTCCCAGATCCCACACCCTCTTCTGCACCCCAGTCTCTTACCCCAAGTTCCCTTCTGCACCCAAACTTCATCACAGACCCCCTCATCTCCTCCATTAATATTATGGAAGAATGTGACCCTTGACCACTTACCAAATTCTTGGAGTCACCCCCTATCAAAAATTATTGTCCATCCCTGGGCTAGAGGACTGGAAGGGGACTTTGATGGCATAATTAGAACAGTATTTTGGAAACATGCATTTGTTACTGGTTTAGTGAAGCTGCACAATAGAATACACCACCAGTCTGGGGTTTATGCCCTTACGGCAGGACCAAGCACTGTCTGTCCAACCTGCCTGAAATAGCTCCAGTGATGGAGATTCCACAACCCCCTAGGCAATTTATTCCAGTGTTTAACCACCTGACAGTTAGGGAGTTTTTCCTAATGTCCAACCTAAACCTCCCTTGCTGCAGTTTAAGCCCATTGCTTCTTGTTCTATCCTCAGAGGCCAAGAGAACAATTTTTCTCCCTCCTCCTTGTAACACCTTTTAAGATACTTGAAAAATGATTTTGTAACATTTATAACTTCATCTTTCTCATACTGTTGAATACATTATCCTATTGCATGCAGAGTTTTTGCATCCATGTTGGTTCCAGAATATTAGAGAGAAAAGGTGGGTGGGCACTATCTTTTCTTGGACCAACTTTTGGTGAGTGAGACAAGTTTTTGAGTTTACAGAGTTCTTCAGGTCTGGGACACTATCTCAGGGTATGTCTACACTACCACCCTAGTTCGAACTAGGGTGGCTAATGTAGGCATTCGAAGTTGCAAATGAAGCCTGGGATTTAAATATCCCGGGCTTCATTTGCATCTTGCCAGGCGGGTGCCATTTTTAAATCCCCTTAGGTCGAACTCCGTGCCCGCGGCTATACGCGGCATGGAGTAGGTAGTTCGAATTAGGATCTCTAATTCGAACTACCGGTACGCCTCGTGGAACTCCTCAGTTAACAAGTGCTGATAGAAATGGTTGGCAGGTTTGACTACAAATATACCCATTGCTGAACTTGCCCTGACACTTCATACAAGGCAGTTGATGAAGATGATATGATCAAAAACATCAGTCCAGTGCTCTTCAGCCTTCCTCCATGCCTGCATTTCACTGCCATACAAGAGCTGGTATAACCATGCTTCAGTAGATCCACAGCTTTGTTGTAAACTTATGTCCGGATGTCTCCACAGAGCCTGCTGAAGGGCTGAAAAGAATATGAGTATGCAAACCCTCTGGTACTGTCTATGTGGTGTTTCCCACGTATTTGCCATGTGCTTGATAGCCCATTTGAAAAGGTTAATATTGACCTGGTTGTTATCTAAAGTGGGAGGGTGCTTGAAAAGATTGCTAGGGACGTAATTTTGTCTGGATTAATAACACAGCCAGTTAACTAAAGCAGAAGAATGTAAATCCAGAGTCACTAGGGACATGTCTACACTTGGAAATTATTTCAAAATAATAACTTCCAAAATAACTATTTTGAAATAGTGTCCACGCTACAGGGAAGCCTCAAAATTAGTCTGAGGCAGGCTCCCTTAATGTGGATGCGCTATCTCCACTTACAGCACCAGGAAATAATGACTTTGAATGACTCTGGGGAGCAGTTATTTCAAAATAGCAGCAGTGGAGCATCCACACTACCACTATTTTGAAATAAATAAGCATTATTCCTCATGGACAGGAGGAATTATTATTTCAGAATAACCAGACCATTATTTCAAAATAATGGGCTTGGTAGTATGGATGCTCTCCTTGTTATTATGAAATAAAGGGAGTTATTTTGCAATAACTCCTTAGTGTGGACCAGGGCTAGGGTGCTATCCCTCTAGAAATTCCTTGGAATCTGGATATGGGAAGAGGGGCTGAGAACCTTGGAAATCCTTGGAATTTCATGATTATAACTCAATGATTCAAAGTCACACCTGCACAACTTGCAGGACTTCTATAGGTTTCAACAGCACTTTTCAGGTCTCAAAAGTCATTACATGGTGCTTTTATATGCCAAAAGAACATCCTTATGAATCTGAGCACTTTTATAGTCTCCATCACCACAGCTGCTCACAAACTTTACTGCATTCATCCTTAGAACAGCCCTATGATGCAGGGAAGCACTGCTATCCTCATTTTACACATGAGGAACAGACAGCTCTGGTCATCCCATATAAAAAAGATATGTTAGATTTTGGAAAAGGTACAAAGAAGGGCAACAGAAATGATTAGAGGTAAGGAACAGCTTCTATATGAGGAGAGATTTAAAAGATTGGGAGTTTTTAGCTTGGAAAAGAAAAGACTAAAGGGTGGGAGGGATATGTTAGATAGAGGTCTATAAAATCATGAATGGCGTAGAAAAATTAAATAAGTAACTGTTATTTACTCCTTCATACAAGAAGGTCAATGAAATGTATAGACAGCAGATTTAAAATAAATTATTTCTTCACAGTGAACTTGTGGAACTCTTTGCCAGGGGATGGTATAAAGGCCCAACTATAAGAGGGGTCCAATACGAATGAATAAGTTCAAGGAGGGCAGGTTCATCATGGGCACCGGCTCCTGGGAGTTCTTTTGAAAAAAGAGGCCTCCAGGAAATAACACAGATGCGCCGCTGGCCACTCCGTCCACACTCATCACAGCTCTATAGTTCCTGTCTCCTGGCAGCTCTTAAAGCTGTAGACACCAGGAACAGGGCTTGTGGCAGGAAGCAGGCCCAGAGAGCTTCCACACACTGTGTGGCTGCCAGTGCTTCATGTGTGGGCACCCATGTCCCAGCCACAAGCCCCACAAGAGCCCACTGGCCCTCCCAGAGAGCATGCATAGAGCTCCCAGGAACCTGCCAGGGGCCGCAAAAGGCATGCGCCATCCTGGTCTGGGGCGGATATCTGGGCCCTCCGGAGGTATGGGGTGAGGAGACCCTCCAGGATCTCTGCTCCAGACACAGGAACGCCGATATCTATGGCTGGATGGCTGACAGCCTGGTCATGAGGGGCTACCACAGGATTCTGGAGCAGGTCCAGAGTAAAGTAAAAGAGCTCCGGCAGGCCTATGCCAGGGCAAGGGAGTGCATCTCACGCTCCGGGGCAGGACCCCCTCCTGCCCCTACTATCAGGATGATGAGCTGGAGGAGGAGGAGGAAATGGCCAGCACCATCACCCTGGAGCCAGTATCCCAGGGCCTGGATGTCTCCCAGGCATCCTCCGAGGCTGGGGAGGAATCATCAGGTGAGTGCTCTTAGTTTTTCATACACACAGGGTGGGGTGGTGGGTGCTAAGGGGCTGTGGTGCAATCGTCACTCGGCCTTCTCGGCCTGGCCCTCGCGTTGCGGTCCGTGCACGTAGATGCACATGCAGCACCAGTCTGCGCCATGCAGCCCCAGGAGGCAGCCCCAGAGCACCCCTGGGCTCCTGCTCACAGGCTCTGGGGAGGCCAGACACACTTCTGACCCCGAGGAACAAGCACCTGAATCACGCACCACTCTCAGCCCCAGCTCTCAACCTCTTCTCCCCCCTCCAAGGTTCTCAGCCCCGCTTCCCATAGCCAGGTTCTCAGACCCCTCCTCTCCAGTTACTTTTATCCCAAATAAAAAAAACAAGAGTTATTTTTTTAAAAACCAAACGGTTGTTTTTATTGTGTCTGCAGGGAACAGAGGTCGTAGGAGGGAAGGGAGGGGTTGTCGTGGGAAAGGCAGAGAGGAGCAACACAGAGGTCCCTAGTGGAGAGGCCCTGGGGAGAGTTACTGGGGTCCTTCAGAGAAACTCTCCCTTAGGGCCTCCCGGATGCGCATCCCCACTTGATGGGCCTGGCGGATGGCAGCTGTGCATGGCTGCTTGAAGGCCCGTCCCTCCTGGCCAGCCTCTGCCCCCCATCCTGGAAGGAAAGCCTCCCCCTTCCTCTCCACAATGTTGTGGAGAACACAACAGGCTGACACCATCTGGGGGGTGTTGTGCTCCCCCACATCAAGGCGGGTCAAGAGGCACCTGAACCATGCCTTCAAGTGCCTGAAGGCGCATTCGGTCTGGATGCGGGCCCTGCCCAGAGGGGCGTTGAAGTGGTCCCTGCTTGGGTCCAGGTGGCCAGTGTACAGCTTCATTAGCCATGGCATTGTGGGGAGGCCGCATCCCCCATGATGCACAGTGGCATCTCAACGTCCCCGACCATGATGTTTCGCTGGGGGAAGAATGTGCCAACCTCCAGCTTCTGGTTGAGTCTGGAGTTGTGGAAGATGCAGACATCGTACATCTTCCCCAATCAGCTGACGAAAATGTCCAAGAACTGTCCGTGGTGGTCGACCAGGGCCTGCAGGACCATCGAAAAGTATCCCTTTCTGTTTATATACTGCGTGGCCCAGTGGTCGGCGGCATGGATGGGGATGTGGGTTCCATCTATAGCTCCCCTGCAGTTGGGGACGATGGGGTCCAGGTCACCCAGATGGATGACCCTGCATGCAGGACTGTGTTTATGGCCCTCACCACCTGCAGGAGACAAAAAAAGAAACAAAACAGACAATCAAAAGGGGTGCCTGAGCCATTGGGAGGTCCCTGAGCCCTCTCCCTTCATCCCCCCCAAAAACTCCAGCAGCCCCCCCCAATGAAGCCCCTCCCCATAGGGCTGTGTGAGGGCAGGACTGCAGAACCCCCCAGGAACGGGGCTTCCCCCCACCCCCAGCCCACCTCCCGCACCCTCCAACCCTTTTCCCTAGGGTCTCCCTTTCCATTATTCTTCCGCCCTCCAGGGACTGCAGCCTGACAGTGCCTTACCTCCATGGGGAGGGCCCCAATGGTGGACTTTCCCATACCAAACTGGTTGCCTACAGACCGGTAACTGCCTGGTGTTGCAAGGGCCTTGCTCCCGCCCACAGGCAGAGGAGTCAAGCTCATGCAAGACCATGAATGCAGCCTGCAGAAACAGCTGCAGAAACTGCAGCATGGCAGTGTGGGGCCATTGCGTGCCCAAAGGCAGCTCTGGCTCCATGGCAAGGAGTGTGCTGTGGTGTCCCAAGGCAGGGCAACCAGAACACGCACTGCAAATGCTTTGCTGTCCCTCGGAGAGGTAGGCAAGCAAGCAGAAGAAGCTGAGAAACATCTGTCCCGGGGGCGGGAGGGTCCCTTTAAGCATGCGTCTCAGATAGCCTCAAGCAACAGCACCCGGAACCAACTGCTGACCTAATGCCCTGCCTGAACTGGCTCCGGGTGACTTTAAATGCGAGATAGTGTCCAATCCGTGTGGACGCTATCTTCTGAAATAGCAAATCGCTATTCCGTTGCGCTTTTTGCATGTGGATGCTCTATTTTGAAATAAGCTTTTCCAGAAGACATCTTCCGGAAAAGCTTATTCCGAAAGAAGCTTGCACTGTAGACGTACCCTTAGACACATCATTTTTCATGAATTTCAACTCATCTGATGAAATAGATATTACCCACGAAAACTCATGATCCTGTATATTTTTGTTAGTCTCTAAAGTGCCACAGGACTACTTGTTTTATGTCTACTATTTAGTTAATTGTGGGGAAATGCTAACAGAACCTTTTTCATTCTCATGTGAGATAGATGTACTTTATTTCTTTTTCATTGTGAACCATGCTGAAATTACCAGCCTTGTCACATTTGTCTCAAAGTAGAGATTAGTTTCTTTCCAAGGATATCTGCATATTGGTATCAGTCAACAGTGCATACTACAAGAACTCCATAGAGTAAGCAATGGAGACAGAGAAGGGACGCAGTGGTCAGAAATTAGGACAAAAGAAGTGCAGCTACAGCACACAGCAAACATTTCCTTCTCATATGAACAGACACAGGCTACAATATTCACCCTCAGGACATTCTCTTTTACTCCTTTTTTCTTAATCAATTTAACATTTGCTAGCACAAATAGGGGTATGTCTACACTAGCCCCCTAGTTTGAACTAGAGAGGCTAATGTAGGCATTCGAAGTTGCAATGAAGCCCGGGATTTAAATAGCCTGGGCTTCATTCGCATTTTCCCGGGCGCCGCCATTTTTAAATCTCCCCTAGTCCGAACTCCGTGCCCGCGGCTACACGCGGCACGGAGTAGGTAGTTCGAATTAGGTTCTCTAATTCGAACTACCGTTACTCCTCGTGGAACGAGGTGTACCAGTAGTTTGAATTAGAGATCCTAATTCGAACTACCTACTCCGTGCCACGTGTAGCCGCGGGTACGGAGTTTGGATTAGGGGACATTTAAAAATGGTGGCGCCCGGGAAGATGCGAATGAAGCCCGGGATATTTAAATCCCGGGCTTCATTGCAACTTCGAATGCCTACATTAGCCTCTCTAGTTCAAACTAGGGGGCTAGTGTAGACATACCCTAGCTTATTAATTGCACGGAGAAGAAAACTGAGAGAACACAAAAGTGGTATTTGACTGTGTAGCAAGGAGCTGCAGATCCCACTTGGCTCCTGTCCCCACTATGTTGACAAAATCACTTGGGGTACATCTACACAGCAGGGCTATGTCGAATTAAGCTATGCAACTTCAGCTATGTCAATTGCATAGCTTAAGTCGAAATAGCTTCACTCGGCTTTGGGCACTGTCTACCCAGCAGGAAGTCAAAAGAAGAACACTTCCTTCGACTGCCTTTATTCCTCGTGAAATGAGGGTTACAGAAGTCAGAGTAAGAAGCCCATTATTTTGAAACTAGCCAATTAGCCCGTCATAGGATGGGATTTTCGGGTCTCTCCTCCACATTGGTCTTCTCTCCTGAGCCTCCGGTCTCTCTCTCCGTCTCTCTCTCTCTCTCCTCCTCCTACTGCCTCCCCCTCTCTCTCTCAGCTCTCCTCCGCCTTCTGCCTCTCTCTCCGTCTCTTCTCCCCCTCCTGCCTCTCACTCTCCCTTTCTCTTCTCCTCCTCCTGCCTCTCACTCTCTCTCATAGAATCACAGAATCATAGAACCATAGAGCTGAAAGAGACCTCAGGAGGTCATCAAGTCCAGCCCCCTGCTCTAGGCAGGACCAATCCCAATTAGATCAACCCAGTCAGAGCTTTGTCAAGCCGAGACTTAAATACCTTTAGGGATGGAGACTCCACTACTTCCCTAGGTAACCCATTCCAGTGTTTCACCACTCTCCTAGTGAAATAGTTTTTCCTAATATCCAACCTGGACCTCTCCCACCACAACTTAAGACCATTGCTCCTTGTTCTGCCGTCCCTCACTACTGAGAACAGCCTCTCTCCATCCTCTTTGGAACCTCCCTTCAGGAAGTTGAAGGCTGCTATCAAATCCCCCCTCACTCTTCGCTTCTGCAGACTAAACAGACCCAACTCCCTCAGCCTCTCCACATAGGTCGTATGCTCCAGCCTCCTAATCATTTTGGTTGCCCTCCGCTGGACCCTCTCCAATGCGTCCACATCCTTTTTGTAGTGGGGGGCCTAGAACTGGACATAATACTCCAGATGTGGCCTCACCAGAGCCGAATAAAGGGGAATAATGACATCTCTGGATCTGCTGGCAATGCTCCTCCTAATGCAACCTAATATACCATTAGCCTTCTTGGCTACAAGGGCACACGGTTGACTCATATCCAGCTTCTCATCCACTGTAACCCCCAGGTCCTTTTCTGCAGAACTACTACTTAGCTGGTTAGTCCCCAACCTGTAACAATGCTTGGGATTCTTCTGTCCCAAGTGCAGGACTCTGCACTTGTCCTTCTTGAACCTCATCAGATTTCTTGTGGCCCAATCCTCCAATTTGTCTAAGTCACTCTGGACTCTATCCCTGCCCTCCAGTGTATCTACCTCTCCCTCTAGCTTAGTGTCATCTGCAAACTTGCTGAGGGTGCAATCCATCCCCTCATCCAGGTCATTAATAAAGATATTGAACAAAACCGGTCCCAGAACCAAACCTTGGGGCACTCCGCTAGAAACCGACCGCCATCCTGACATCGAGCCGTTGATCACTACCCGCTGGGCCCGTCTACTCTCCTCTGTCTCCGTCAGGGATGCACGCTCGTCCAGGCCCCACCCCTGGGCGTGTACGTCACTGCCCCGCCCCCCTTCACCTCCCACCGTGGCACTCGGCTGACTTCTGCGCTGCTCAGCCGGGCCGTCGCGCGGGAGCAAGTGGCGCAAACGGTCTCTCTCTCTCTTCTCCTCCCCCATGCTGCATGGGGAGTGCAGACCCCAAACGGCCACTTGCGCTGCTTGCTCCCGCACGGCAGCCCAGCTGAGCGGCGCAGAAGTCAGCCGAGCGCCACGGCGGGAGGCAACAGCACTGCCCAGAGGGAACAGCCAGCGTTTCAGCATTACAGAGTCACAGACATTGGGCTACTATATATATGATTATTTCGAAATAACAGGCTTGCTGTAGATGTGCACTCTGTTATTTCGAAATAAGCATGCAGTGTAGACGTAGCTTTAGGGACTTTGGGGGATCAGTGCCATCTGTTTACAGGTTGTGCTCCCACCACCTTTTCCCCATACACAGCTTAGTGTCTGCTCACTAGCAGGAAGAACTATTGCTCCACTTCACTCCCCTTCCCTAGCTTCTCTCCTCCCAGCCTTTGATATAGCCCCAGGCTAATTGGGCAGGCAGTTGTCTCCCATTCACCTTTTCCATAGCCAGTTCCAACTTACTTTCCTTTCTGGGAGCTGGTGTGACAAGGGGCTAAGTCAGCAGCTCTTGGCCAGCACTCTATCACAGATTCCTATGCCAGCTCTGGTTTTTAAAATAAGGGGCAAAGAGGTGTAGCTACTCTGTTGTGATGAAACTGCCAACAGGTCCCTTGTTTCCTCTAGGAGTTGGAAGATGTTTGCAAGGTATCCTCAGTTTGACTGGATGAATTATTGTCCCTTCAAAAAAGGGAGGAGTCTAAGAATCTTAGATTGGTGTCTATAAGTGATCCAGTAACAGTGTAATACTGCACATATAGGATGCGAAGCTTTAAAAAATATAAATGGCCATACTGAGTCAGATCAATAGTCCAGCTATGCAGTATCGATATAATCAAAAGAAATTTAGCACTAAATCAGAGTCTTTGTCCTGTTTTGAGTTTAAGGCATAATCTGGTCACTAGTACATTGTATGTATGAACTGCTGGGGTGTCTAATTTATGCTGTTAGCTCCTTAGAGGACAGATCAATGCACAAAACCTAGAGAACAATCAATAAACTAAACTAAAATAAATAACAAAGACATCTGGCCTTTGCTTTGGAAAGGTTTATTTTCTTATCAGATTCTAGAAGATCAAAGAGTTCATTTTATTCCAGAATAGTTTCACTGGAATCATTTTGCCCAGTGAAATGATAGCTTTCCAGAGGGTACTCATGGCAAATGTTTAAGGACGCTCAAATACCAATGTTGCCAGTACACATCCTCTGAAATAGATTACAAACTAGCTTCCCTTTTCAGACTATAACCAGTTGTAATCTAGATTATCCTCAAAACAAAATGTACTGTATTGGGCAATAAATCTCAGAAGAGGTGAATGTAACTATGTATGGCTCATTACACTAATGGCCAATCAGTCTACACAGAAGAAGAATGGAACACTGACTTCAGCATCATGGAAACCATGGAACCTCTTAATAGTCTTGTACCATGATCTTGTTTCTATTTTCTAATATAAATAGGCCCATTTTACGTTCTTCTCTCAAACTTCTGCAGGGAAGCAGTGCCATAGAGAGGCCCAACACAACAGGTTCTCTTGCTCAAGAGGGAAACTCACAGAAGGTTTCTATTTTCTTTCTCTTTCAGTTTTAATGAATAGCATTAATTTGAAGTGTTTATTTTATTCCTGCTGAATTGCACAGAGAATATACACCAACATAGTTGAAGATCAGAAGTATACTAGAGATATACTGCTTTTGATTTTGGACAGGCCAAGTTGTCTTCATTTGCCATTAAAAAGATCCCTCTGGAAATTCTTGTAACAAAACATCATTTCTATTTTCCAAATAATGGTCTGATTTTCAGAGGTGCTGAGTATCCCAGCTCCCATTGTAGTTGATATGACTTGCAGGTGCGCATTACCTTAGAAAATCAAACCACAAAATTAGTGTTCATAATGATACACAAATCTGCCATAAAACCCACTAATAGCCTGCCAGTCACCATGAGATATGCTCCAGCTGCCCGAGATAATCATTTAAATTCTAGGGGAGAAGGGTAGAGGAGAGAAATATAATTGCACACTCCAAATACTAATAATGACTACAAAGGAATTTAATAAAATTCTTGCTACTTTATAAATCTGTATGGACTTGTCCAAGAACCAGCCACTGAAGCATAGTCACAGTGTTAGCAGCTGGGTGCTACTTGATCTCCATGTTTTGCTGTGTAAGCAGGATCTGAAAGAATGCGTCCCTTACAGCTAGCTGGAAGTGGAGAGAGACTCTGAGTGTGTCCATGTAAATACAGTTTGCTCCTGCTTTGCTTAGATTTGTTAGATATTCAGCAGACGTAGTGCTATTTTGCTCATTGTAATCAATTTAATTTGTGACCCAACGCCAGCTGTGTTTGTATTAAATGTAGGGATAGCTAAAATATGGTTACCAATGTTTATAATTTTGTGGAAATACAGAAAAGTAGGAGTGTGCTAAATTGTTCCATATGAGCTCACAGTTAGCAGGAAGGGGTGAGGGAAGCTTATTCTGGTCTGGAGTCTATAAAGAAGAGGTGGGGAACCTAGGGCCCGGGGCTGGATGAAGTCCCCAGCTTGCCTGGATCTGGACCCCCCGAGACTCGGTGCTGCCCTCCAGCATTGGGGAACTTGCGGTGGCTCTCCAGCCCCTGTCCCTCCCCCCCCCCCCCATGCCCCCGAGGAGCTGGAGCACACAATCTACTAGCCTGGGCCCCCACAGACAGGCCCTCTCAGAGAAAGACAGAGGCCTGGGCCACTTTGAGTTTAGAGGCCCTAGACCAGCTCCAGACCCTGGACGTATCTAATGTCTCATCCACAGGGTCATACTAAAACCAAAAGGGTGCATCTAGACTGGCAAGATTTTGCGCAAAAACATACGCTTTTGCGCAAAAACTTGCCAGCTATCTACACTGGCCGCTTGAATTTGCACAAGAACACTGATGATCTAACGTAAGATTGTCAGTATTCTTGCGCAAATACTTTGACGCTCCCGCTCGGGAAAAAGCCCTCTTGTGCAAGTGTTCTTGCGCAAGAGGGCCAGTGTAGACAGGGAAGGAATTTTTTGTGTAAGAAAGCCCCGATGGCGAAAATGGCCGCCGGAGCTTTCTTACGCAAAATAGCGTCTATACTGGCCACGGATGCTTTTGGCAAGAGCACTTTTTGCGCAAAAGCATCCGTGCCAATCTAGACGCTCTTTTGCAGAACTACTTTTAACGGAAAAACTTTTCCGTTAAAAGTATTTCCGCAAAATCATGCCAGTCTAGAGGCAGCCAAAGAATATGGGTATGTCTACACTACAGCATTATTTCGAAATATCTTATTTCAAAATAGTTAATTCAAAATAACTTATTTTGAAATAATGCGTCTACACATAAAATGCATTTCGAAATAGCGTTTTGCTATTTTGAAATAGCGCGTCCACACTGATTGGATGCTGAATCGCATTTAAGGCCAGCTGAAACCAGTTCCAGCAGGGCATCAGGTCAATAGTTGCTTTGTGTGGCTGCTGTGTGAGGCTATCTGAGGCTTGTGCTTAAAGAGACCTCCCTGGACAGCCGGTTCTCAGGTTTTCCTGCTTGCTTGCCTACCTCGCTGAGGGACAGCAAAGCATTTTTTTTCTCTGATTGCTTTGGTTGCCCTGACTCAGGACACCACAGCACTCGGCACCATGGAGCCAGAGCTGCCTCTGGGCACTCTGGTGCTCATTTTGGATGTCTTGCTGCAAGCCTGGCAGCAAGTGCTGGAGACTGCCTGGCATCTTCTGCGGTAGCCCAACCCCAAGGTCCTCTTCTGGACCCTCCCCTGGGGGCCATGGAGGAGCAGCAGCCGGACGTCAGCATACCCCGCCGCATCTGGCACCTGGACACCAGCAGCGACTGGTGGGACCACATCGTCCTGGAGCGCTGGGGAGACTAACAGTGGATCCAGAACTTCAGGATGAAGAAGGACACCTTCCTCGAGCTCTGTGAGTGGCTCGCCCCTGCTCTGCAGCGACGAGACACGCACACGAGGCCCGCCATTCCCCTCCAGAAGCGTGTGGCCATCACCCTCTGGAAGCTCTCCATGCCAGATAGCTACTGATCCGTGGGGAACCAGTTCAGCGTAGAGAAATCCACCGTCGGAGCGGTGCTCATGCAGGTATGGCAGTCTCCGGCCACTGTGGCGGGGAGGGTGGGGTGCGAGGAGGGGATGGGCTGCTCTAGGGAAAAGCGGGGGAGGGGGTGCAAGTCCCCTCCACGGGAGGGTTTGTTCTGTCCCAGCCGCACTGCAGACTGCCCGCAGTGGCCAGGATTGCAGGGGGGGTTGCTCCTGGGGAGGGGGCGCGGGGCAGTGGCAGGGAAGAAGCACTCTCAGCCACCCTGGCACCCCAGTGACTCTTGGTTTTGTGTGTCCCTCTGCAGGTGGTCAAGGCCATCAGCAGGGTGCTGCTCCAAAGAGTCATCCGCCTCACTGATGTGGGCTCAGTCATCGAGGGCTTTGGCGCCCTGGGCTTCCCCAACTGCGGGGGGGCCATTGACGGGACACACATCCCCGTCCATGCCCCGGAACACCAGGACTCCCTCTACATTAACCGGAAGGGATACTTCTCGGTCATCCTGCAGGCCATGTCTGACCACGGGGGCCGCTTCCTGGGCATCAACATGGGCTGGTCTGGCAAAGCACACAACGCGCGGGTGTACCGCAGCTCCTCCGTGTGCCAGAGGCTGCACGCCGGGACCTTCTTCCCCGACTGCCACATCAGGGTCAGGGACGTGGACATGCCTGTGTGCCTGGTGGGGGATGCGGCCTACCCACTACAACCCTGGCTCATGAAGCCCTACACGGGACACCTCAACCCCTCCCGACAGGCCTTTAATGCCAGACTCAGCAGGGCCCGCATTGTGGTGGAGGGGGCCTTCGGCCGGCTGAAGGCCCGATTTTGATGCCTCCTCACCAGCCTCGACCTCTCTGAGAGGAATATTCCGCACGTGGTGGCGGCATGCTGTGTGCTGCACAATTTGTGTGAGCAGAAGGGGGAGGCTTTCCTGCCAGGCTGGATGGCAGAGGCCGACCACTTGGCTGGCCTGTACGCGCAGCCCCGCATGGCTGCCAGCCAGGAGGCCCATCGGGGGGCTACCGGTATCCGGGAGGCCCTGTGGGAGAGCTTCCATACGGAGGAGGAGTGAAGTCTCCCTGGCATGCCCCACTGGGGCCTTGTGCCTTATTCCACCCTCATGTCCTTCCACTTTCCCCTCCCTAACCCCCCTTCCTGATGTCAAATAAAAACACATGTGTTGCCAAAAAAATCCTCTCTTTATTGACCATAACTGGGGGGGGTGGGGGGGGATGAGGGTGGGAGAGGGGTGGGGGAAACCCAGGAGCAGGGAGCTGGAAGGGGGAGGCAAGGGGAGGAAGGGGGAGGAGAAGCTCAGGGTTGGGGGTCTTGCCGGCCCACCTATCTCCCAGCACTGCAGGTGCGGGGGCCTTGGCATCCCCGGGGGCGGGGGCAGGTATGGAGGGGGGGCAAGGGGGGAGGAAGAAGCGGGAGGGGGAGCAGGAGTGGGAGGAGGAGCGATAGCTGGAGCGGCAGCAGGGACTGGAGCGGCAACAGGCAGCAATCTCTGCACCATGGTCTGCAGGTGGTCGCGGATGGCATGGCCCTGGTCATGTAGCTCCCGCAAGCTCTCCCGCCACAGCTGGAGGTCTTCCTGCACCCTGTGCTCCTGGCTGTGGACCTGCCTTTGTAGTAACCCCAGGTACAGCCACTGGTATCCCTCCTGGTTCCGGGTGTGCCTGCTGGCCTGGGTGCGGGAGGATGTCCCGGGCGGGGTGGCGCGCCCTGCACTCGCAGCTGGTGCAGCTGTGGAGAAACCAGACAAGTGTTCAGTTATCCCTGGGGACACAGTGGGTGAAGCCCAGCCCCCCTCTGCAAGGTGATGACAGCAGGTCTCCGCACCATCATGTCCTGCTATCCCCAGGAGTGTGAGCTGGCCCGGGACTGTATCCATGCCCCTGTGCTGTATATAGTGTGGGTGTGGGAGGGGGAGGATGTGCCCTGCCTCTGCGTAGAGGGGGTTTATGGAGGGAGGGCATTGTGCAGTGTCCCTCCCCGGGGTACGGAGCGTGTCATGTGTGTGACGGGGTGCGGTCACAGACGCCCCCTCGGGGGTGCCTCCTGGGGTACTGACATGGACACTGCCACTCACCTTCCTGCTCTCTGGGGCTCCTCACCGCCTGGTCCTGCTGGGCCAGCTCCGCTGGTCTCCCCCAGCCAAGGCCCCGAGCTAAGGTCCCTGTCCCCACCAAGCAGCAGTACAGACACTGAACCACTTCAAGTCCAAGGAGAGTGCAGTTTAGGACCCAGCCTCCTGAGAGAGCACTCCCCAGATGGGATCAAACCCCAAAGAATTAGGTAAGCCCCCTTTAGCAATGAAAGGGGGAATGTGCACACTGGTTGCCCCCCCAGGTAACAATTGCTTACACTGGGTTTGATAGAAAATAAAAATGGTTTTATTAAGTGGAAGCAGTAGGATTTAAGTAGTAATAAGTGAAAGTAGGCAGAGCAAAGTAGGTTACAAGTGAGAAGAAACAAAACCACTTGTCTAGTTCTACACTGAAACCTCAGTGCAAACTTAATCAAACTTACCCTAAAACCTCTTTTCCAGCTGCCACCCTAAACCAGGGTCTCTTCCCGACCCTGGGTCTCAGGTTCCTTCCTTCAGGTGCAGCCCAGCCAAAAGACCTAGGCCTCTGCTTTCCTATTCCTTTTGTTAAGGAGTTGAGGCCCCCTCCCTACCAACCACTGCTCAGACTTAAGGACAAAAGATTGTTTAACAGTGGCTCATGTAGAAGTTGCAGGTAACACCCTCCATGTCTCCCATTCATACATTTGTTGTGTGCAAACTCATTTATAATTGAAGAAAAATTTAATTTACGTGCAACATCACTGTTAATGTTAAGTATTGTGAGTCTATTCAAACGCTCTTGTCCCATTGTAGAATGATGATAGTTCTTTACTTGTTTTAAAACGTTGAATGTGCATTCACTGAAGCCACAGATGCAGGGAGACTGACAGAAATACGTCATGCAATTGTGATATTAGGAAATACAGTCAACATGTTGAGATTGAATATTTTTGAAGCAGTTCTTTTGGCTTGTAGTCCAATTTAAAGTTGGTGGAATGTATACATTTCAGGAAGACGATCTAGTCACAGAGATCTCTTGAAATATCTTTGTTGTACCTTTGTTCAAACTGTTCAGCTGCTGAATATAGATCTTCATCACTTAGTTCTCTGAACTCCCAAAGGAATCCAAAAATTTGTCATGGTGACTCAAATTGACATGTAAGACGAGCTTTGATGGAGTCAATAATAACAAAAAACCATTGACTGAATAGTGCATTTCTGCATCAGATTGAGATGTTAGGTTGCGATGTTAGTAATGGGAGATTCGATCATTAGAAATGTAGATAGCTGGGTTTGCGATGACCGGGAGAACCGTATGGTGACTTGCCTGCCTGGTGCGAAGGTTGCAGATCTCTCGAGGCATCTAGATAGACTTATGTGTAGTGCTGGAGAGAAGCTGGTGGTCGTGGTACATGTAGGTACCAATGACATAGGGAAGGGTAGCAGAGACGTCCTGGAGGTCAAATTTAGGCTGCTAGGAAAGAGACTGAAATCCAGGACCTCTATGGTGGCATTCTCAGAAATGCTTCCAGTTCCACGCGCAGGGCCAGGTAGGCAGGCAGAGCTTCAGAGTCTCAGGGTATGTCTAGACTACATGCCTCTGCCGACAGAGGCATGTAAAATAGGCTACCCGACATAGTCAAAGAAGCCGGGATTTAAATATCCCCTGCTTCATTAAAATAAAAATGGCCGCCGCGCTGTGCCGGCTCAGCTGATCGTCGGCACAGTGCGGCAGTCAAGACGCGGATTGGTCGACAGGGGAAGCCTTTGTCGACTGCTCCCTTATACCTTGTGAAACGAGGTTTACAGGAGCAGTCGACAAAGGCTTCCCCTGTCGACTGATCCGTGTCTTGACTGCCGCGCTGTGCCGACAATCAGCTGAGCTGGCACAGCACGGCGGCCATGTTTATTTTAATGAAGCCGGGGATATTTAAATCCCGGCTTCTTTGACAGTGTCGGGTAGCCTAGTTTACATGCCTCTATCGGCAGAGGCATGTAGTCTAGACATACCCTCAATGCGTGGATGAGACGATGATGTAGCTTTATAAGGAACTGGGGAAACTTTTGGGATAGGGGGAGCCTATACAGGAAAGATGGGCTCCACCTAAACCAAAGTGGATCCAGGCTGCTGGCACTTAACATTAAAAAGGTCGCAGAGCAGTTTTTAAACTAAGAGACGGGGGAAAGCCGATTGGTGCAGAGGAGCATGTGGATCGGACAGAGACGTCTCTTAGAGGAGAGTCTATTGATAGAGATTCTCTAGGTTTTAGTCAGGAGGAGAGGATGGAAATGGATAAAGTCTGGGCCAGATCAGACAAAAAACATTCACGTAAAAAAGAATCTGACACATCAGAAAAGGGTAGACAAATAAACAGTGACAAGTTTTTAAAATGCTTGTACACAAATGCTAGAAGTCTAAAAAATAGGATGGGTGAACTAGAGTGCCTCGTGTTAAAGGAGGATACTGATATAATAGGCATCACAGAAACCTGGTGGAGTGAGGACAATCAATGGAACACAATGGTACAAAATATATCGGAAGGACAGAACAGGTCGTGCGGGTGGGGGAGTGGCACTATATGTGAAAGAAAATTTAGAATCAAATGAAGTAAAAATCTTAAATGAATCAACATGTTCCATAGAATCTCTATGGATAGTAATTCCCTGCTCTAATAAGAATATAACAATAGGGATCTATTATCGACCACTTGACCAGGACAGTAATAGTGACTATGAAATGCTAAGGGAGATTAGAGAGGCTACCAAAATAAAGACCTCAGTAATAGTGGGGGATTTCAACTATCCCCATATTGACTGGGTACATGTCACCTTAGGATGAGATGCAGAAACAAAATTTCTTGATACCTTAAACGAGTGCTTCTTGGAGCAGCTGGTACAGGAACCCACAAGGGGAGAGGCAATTCTCGATTTAGTCCTGAGTGGCGCGCAGGATCTGGTCCAAGAGGTAACTATAACAGGACCGCTTGGAAATAGTGACCATAATATAATAACATTTAACATTCCTGTGGTGGGAAAAACACTTCAGCAGCCCAACACTGGGGCATTTAATTAGAACATAATTTGTTGGGCAAAAGTCAACATGGTTTCTGTAAAGGGAGATCATGTCTTACTAATCTATTAGAGTTCTTTGAAGGGGTCAACAAACATGTGGACAAGGGGGATCCAGTAGATATAGTATACTTAGATTTCCAGAAAGCCTTTGACAAGGTCCCTCACCAAAGGCTCTTACGTAAATTAAGCTGTCATGAGATAAGAGGGAAGATCCTTTCATGGATTGAGAACTGGTTAAAAGACAGGAAACAAAGGGTAGGAATAAATGGTAAATTTCACAATGGAGAGGGGTAACTAGTGGTGTTCCCCAAGGGTCAGTTCTAGAACCAATCCTATTCAACTTATTCATAAATGATCTGGAGAAAGGGGTAAACAGTGAGGTGGCAAAGTTTGCAGACGATACTAAACTGCTCAAGGTAGTTAAGACCAAAGCAGACTGTGAAGAACTTCAAAAAGATCTCACCAAACTAAGTGACTGGACAACAAAATGGCAAATGCAATTTAATGTGGATAAATGTAAAGTAATGCACATTGGAAAAAATAACCCCAACTATACATATAATATGATGGGGGCTAATTTAGCTACAACTAATCAGGAAAGAGATCTTGGAGTCATCGTGGATAGTTCTCTGAAGACGTCCACGCAGTGTGCAGCAGCAGTCAAAAAAGCAACCAGGATGTTAGGAATCATTAAAAAAGGGATAGAGAATAAGACGGAGAATATCTTATTGACCTTATATAAATCCATGGTACGCCCACATCTTGAATACTGCGTACAGATGTGGTCTCCTCATCTCAAAAAGATATATTGGCATTAGAAAAGGTTCAGAGAAGGGCAACTAAAATGATTAGAGGTTTAGAACGGGTCCCACATGAGGAGAGATTAAAGAGACTGGGACTTTTCAGCTTGGAAAAGAGGAGACTAAGGGAGGATATGATAGAGGTATATAAAATCATGAGTGGTGTGGAGAAAGTGAATAAGGAAAAGTTATTTACTTGTTCCCATAATATAAGAACTAGAGGACACCAAATGAAACTAATGGGCAGCAGGTTTAAAACAAATAAAAGGAAGTTCTTCTTCACACAGTGCATAGTCAATCTGTGGAACTCCTTGCCTGAGGAGGTTGTGAAGGCTCGGACTATAAAAGGGTTTAAAAGAGAACTAGATAAATTCATGGAGGTTAAGCCCATAAATGGCTATTAGCCAGTATGGGTAAAGAACGGTGTCCCTAGCCTCTGTTTGTCAGAGGGTAGAGATGGATGGCAGGAGAGAGATTGCTTGATCATTACCTGTTCAATTCACTCCCTGTGGGACACCTGGCATTGGCTACTGTCAGCAGATAGGGTACTTGGCTGGATGGACCTTTGGTCTGACCCAGTATGGCCATTCTTATGTTCTTATGATTGGTGGAAAACTCAGATGAAATATCAATACCCTGTGCTACTGATTTGGACTCAGAAAGGATTGCATCTGATTGATCACAAATCTTTTGAATATCTTTAAGAAGTTGTTCAGCGTTATCCCTCTGAACATCTAATGTAGCACTGCATGCTTGAACTGCATGATTAGTTTCGTGGATCATTTTTAGCAGCTTCATCCACATGGATGACATTAAAATGCATGCAAATTTGGATGTATACTTCTGAACTGACCTAAGCTCAGTGCGAGCCAGTGCTGTAGGAATAAGAGAGTCAAGCTCACTTAAAGACTTTTCACAGAGTCCAAATGCTGTGTAACTGGTTTAACGCCATCAATTCATGCTGACCATTTCGTTGTCAACATGCTGTGAAGGGAAATAGGTAGATGCTGCTTCAGAATTTCTCACTTTCAAGGACTGCTACTGAAGAGGTTGTAAAATTGCTGGATTGTTCGAAAGTATGTCGTTGCTTCCTTGCATGATTCAGCACAATCAACACTGACAAGATTTAGTGTGTGTTTGCCACAACTGGAGAAAATACTGTGGATTTTGCTCAAGAAGGACTGCTTGTACTTCATTGTACTTACCTGCCATACTGAATCCATTTTCATAGGTTTGGCCAATGCAGATTTGAAAATTTAATTTGAAGCCTTCCAGAATTTCTAATACATGAGCAGCGATTTCTTTTCCAGGTTTTTTTGTGAAATTATTGAACAAAATGAATTGTTCTTCAATTGAAACCTTTGAACTTCCTGCAATTTTAACATATCAAATTACAAAGGTTGTCTGTTCCTTAGGGGAACAGTCTGGAGTATCAATAATAATTGAAAAGTACTTTGCATGTTGTAGCTCTTCAAGAATTGTTTTCACAAATGTCCCACACAGCTCAAACTCATTTTGTATTCTGGTAGACAGATAGTGGTCTTGCATGTGTTTTCTGCTCTCTTGTGATTCACGAACACGCTTAATATGGCCTGATAAAAGTGGGTCAGACTTGCTAAGAAGCTCAAGTATACCAAGAAAGTTTCTGTTTGTAGGGTTACCGATACGTTGACTGGAACCAAACAAAGCCAATCTCCATTCACAAAGAAAAAGAATGACATTCAATATGCGCTCAAGAAGTTTTTTCCAGTTACCAGTTTCTGTTTATTTCACTCAGGAATAAGTTTTCAGTTGGACTGTCAGCTAGTGCTGCTTTACTAGCTGATTTCCATGTAACATAGTTATCTTTATGCAATACTGAAGTTTCATGTGCAACTATTTGGTCTAAGGATGTTAAGGACTACTCAACTAGTCCTCTATCCGATAAGCAATTGCTTACTGGGTAGTCAGTTGACTAGTCAATTCCCCACCCCCCTTGCTGCCTCTATCAAATAGAGGCAGCAAAGGGGGGGCAAGAGGGAGTACTTCAGAGGAGCAGCGCCGCACAGCGGGTCCCTGGTTCAGCTGTGCAGTGCTGCTCCTTTGAAACACCGCCTTGGCATTTCAAAGTGGCAGCGCCGTGCAGAACCTGGGGTCAGCTGGGGACCCAGCTGATCCTGGGCTCCGTGCAGCATTTCTGAGGAACCCGGGATCAGCTGGGGAGTTCCCAGCTGATCCTGGGTTCTGGGGAAATGCTGTGTGGAACCCGCGGTAAGCTGGGGAATCCCTGCTGATCCCTGGTTCCGCGTGGCATTTCAAATCGGCAGTGCAGCATGGAGTCTGGGGTCAGCAGGGAACTCTGAGTCCCCGCCGCAGACTCCGGGCTCCATGAGGGTGCTTCTGCTTTGAAATGTACAAGAGCCCCCGCTGGGGACTCTTGTACATTTCAAAGGAGGAATGCGGAAGTGCCTATTGACTAGTCAAGTAGTCGATGGAAATTCCATCGACTACTCAACTAGTAAATTAACCGCTAGTTAACATCCTTAATTTGGTCTTTCGCCTTCCTCCAATCTCTACGGATGCTCCAACTGTATGAATCAGACAGTACTGAGGCATCTGAAGTATTATTGTTAAAAATGAAAAGGGTACACAGTACAGAGCCTGCTTTTCCATGCTCCAGCAGACCCAGTCTCTTGTGTAGATCTCTCCATTTGGAAGAGTTTTTGTCAGCAGACGAGTGGGAAAAGCATGATTTTCAGCATTTTTCAGTATATTACTTGGAATCTGAAAACAACTAACTTTGAGAAACGACGGCATTTGAGCAACATTGTTCTTATCAAGAAGTCCAATATCAGGTTCTGATGCCACTGTTGTTACACTGTGTCCTGTTCTAGTCATAAGCAGGGGCGGCAGGTTTGTATAATTTTTGGTGGTGCCCCATTAGCCGCACCCCCTGACCTCCGTTAACCACGCCTCTGGAGGTAACACACTCGGGGCAAGATGGACACATGACCAGAAGTAAAAGGTGTCATGTCACCCCACTCGAAGGACTTTTCCCACCATCCTCCTACCAACAGGGATTAGTTTGGCCCCCACCAAACCCCCCCTCATGCAACTATCCTGCAATTGCATTAACCCAATGTGTGTGACATTAACTCGGGGCGGAGAAGCTGGGGGAAGTGTTCCCTCTAAGGCTATGTCTACACTCGCGGCTTCTTGTGCAAGTACAGCCGTTCTTGTGCAAGAACCCACAGAGCAGCCACACTGCCCGCCTGCTCTTGCACAAGGAAATTTACAGTACGGCGTGGGAAGAGAGGGCGTCTTGCGCACGAGCTACACTCTTTTCTAACAGGTGTAAGCTCTCTTGTGCAAGAGGGCAGTGTGGATGCTCGGCAGGGATTTCTTGCACAAGAAACCACTATGGCTAAAATGGCCATTGGAGCTTTCTTGCGCAAGAGAGCGTCCACACTGCCATGGATGCTCTTGTGCAAAAGCACAGCTCGCACATGGCAGTGTGGACGTGTTCTTGCGCAAGACTTCTTGCACAAGAACCCTTGTGCAAGATGTTCTTGCGCAAGAAGCCGCCAGTGTAGACATAGCCTAAGAGTTTCCTCCCACGAGCAGAATGGATTTTGTGTTGTGCACCAGTACTGAGTTCATGTGGCTTGTCTGGATGTGCCACTGTGGCACCCAAGTTATTAATAAATATTTTATAAACCTTTACCTTTTCTCTCTGCTGTCCTGTCTCTTCCCCTTGCTCCATCAGCTCCCCTGGTGCCTCCTGCCCCTCAACTCCTCACCCTCCTCTGCTGTCCTGACTCCTGCCCTTCTCACTGCCCTCAGCCCTCTTGTGACCTGCTCCCCTCCGCCAGCCCTTCTCTGCCCCCTGTGCCCACTTCTCCAGTAGCCCCACTCTGATCATGTGAGCTACCCCTCCTCATCCCCTCTTCTAACACCTCCCTCTACACACCTGCCCTGCCTCTCTCCTCTGGTGCTGGTCCCTCCCCTGCAGGTGTCTGCCCTTCTGCTTCACCCCCAGAATCCCCTGGCACCTGCACCTTCCCTTAGCCCTGCACCCTCCTGTGCCCCCCCTTCCCTCACTGCCCCTGCCCCCTTTGCCCTCTTTTTCCCTGATGCCCACTGTGATGATGCAGTCAGGGTCCCCCCGTTCCTGCACCCCCGTAGCAGCAAGAACAGACTCCACCAGTCAGTAAAACAGGGGGGTTTTATTGCTTCTCCAGGATACAGCACAGCATAGATGTAATCTGGTTACAGGAATTAGGGTTCGGATGCCTCAGGCCCCCCTCGAGATGGGGGTGACTGGGCCCCTACAACCCCAGCCCCCTCCTCAGTCTCTCTCCTTCATGGCTCCAGCCCAAGACTACCCCTTCCCCCAGCACACACTTCCTTTGTTCAGCCTCTTCCCTTAACTTATAGAACTGGTTTTAGCCACTGCCCTGGGGCGGTAAGGCACCCCCTGCTGGGCCGTGCTTACAGACAGCTGCCAGTGGGGGTCCCCCACAGCCCAAGCATAGTGACCAACAAGGTACTAACACTACACCACACCCACCCCCTCACCACTCTCTGCCCCCATTCCCCCCATGCCCCTCTGTGTCCTCACACATGACTTGCTCCATCCCCACCTTCCTCATGCCCACCCCTTCTTTCAAGCCTTCTCCCAGCACCTCCCCCTCCCCTCTCTAGCCCCCAATGCCCTTACCCTCTCCTCTCCTCTCCCAGCATCACCCTGTCCCCCCTCCCACTGACACCTCCCCTCCTGCCCTTTTCCTCATTGTCTGCACTTGGCCCCCTGGCATTTGTCTCTCCTCCACACTGTCCCTTGGTGCCTTCCCCTTTCTTCCCCCTCCGCACAAGCCCCTTCCTCTCCCACCCCTTCCCCCTAGTTTTCCCCCTTCCCTTCCCTTCCCTCCCTTACCTTCTGCCTTCCACTTTGCGGAGCCAGAGTCTGCGCTCGGGCCCCAGAAGTCCCTGGACTCTGAACCTGCAGCTAGGCCGTGCGGCGCTAGGCCGCGCCGAGCAGTTTTAAAGTCCCAGGCCGTGACGTCACATCACGCCCGGGCGTCTCCCTGCTCACCTGTAAACGCCGTGCATGGCAGCAGCAGCCAGCAGCACGTGCTGGCAAGGGAGAGCCAGACTGAAAGCTGCGCACAGCAGGGATGGTCCGGGGCCGGGGTAGGAGGATGCGCAGGGGGGCCAGCAGGTGGGGGCCGGGGCCCGCTCCAGGCAGGGCTGGGGGAGAGACCCAGCTCCGAATATTGGTGGAGCAGGGTCCCCCAGCTCTGAATATTGCTGGAGCATGGGCACCACGAGCCCATATAACTCGCCGCCCGTGGTCATAAGCTCTTGCTCTTACTGCACAGCATCTCCAGGGTCCCCATTTTCTGCCTGCATAGCCTCTACATTGAGCACAGATTCTGCATCTGTCGCTACTGTTGGCATTTCTGTGTCTTGATTAATGACCTCCTCATTTTGAGGCAGTAGCATTGAAATGTCGTTTGTGGGTACAAAGTTTTTATCGTCAGAACTGAAACTGTCACTGTCAGTATGGTTACCATCTAATGGCTGAGGCATCTTTTCTACGAGAAATGATGTTATTGACTTTAAACTCTTAACTGCTGCTTCACTCTGTTGCTTTCGCTGTCTCTTATTTGCACCACTTTGAAATCTTTGTTTCATTTTTATAAAGGGGTTCTTATAAAACTTAGTAACACACAATAAATTAATTCACTAAAGGCTATTGGTTATATACAATTTTAATTGTACATACTTTGCAATGAATATTATATAATAATGATTTGGGGGTGTTATTTATTATGGCCCTTATAGCCTTATTTCAAATCTTGAAATTTTGTCTGCTAACAGGTTCCTGTTATTAAATTCCTCTAATAACTGGTGCATTGTTATGAATATGAACACGAGGCAAATGGCAGATTAGATATAAAGTTTATTAAACAACTAGAATTAAAAGTTTATTATCACAAAAAAGTCTTTAAAGGTGAATCTAAAACTGGAGGAAGAAGTAACTTACAGCTGAACCTGATATGGTTATTCTATACGAAGACACATACGAAAAAACAAGAATATGAAAATCTCCTGTGCAGAGATAAACATTTAATTTAAAGGTTAAACTCACCCTCAGACCAAGCAAAATCACTTTACAGTAATAGAATTAATTACGACTTTCAAAACCTCCAAACGATGCAAAAACTGTAAACAGTGTTTCATAACGTAGAAACTAATCATAGAAGCTACTCCAGTCATGCAGATGAAAACTTGGATGTGACCAAAAAATTGGCGAAGGCCCAAGATCCCACAATGATTTAAATCAATTTTTGCAGGTCTATAGAGCTTATTTTGTTGTCTCTGTTATAACTGCAAGGTGTATAATGAATGGAAATGACTTTGAGGACCCTTTGTTTCCTGAGGCCCATGCCAAATGGTTCTCCTGGCTCCCCCTCTGATAGGGCCTGCCCATAGGCTCCAGTGTGCAAGGGGAATGTGAGGAGTGTCTTTCTCCTTCTCAATCAGGGGCCATGTCTGTAAGTGTTTTGTCTTTTGCTTCTCACTTGTGTGCGGCCCCTGACGGATTTTTTTCTGTGGGTCATCAGACCCCACCCAAAAAGCATTCCCCATCCTTGCTATATGGCTTCCCCTGCCTGGACTGCTTTGACCTGTTCTTTCCTCTTCCTCCTCCCCTGCTTCAAAGGACAGAACTAAATAGGCATCACTAGCTGCTTCTGTTCTCATGCTAATTGTGTTGGAGTTGTATTTATTCTACTCTGCTTGAAACCCTGGAGCTGCAATCACTGGGAGCTGAAATCATTTGAAACTGATGGGCAGAAGTCAGAGCCAAGAAGTAGCTGGCAGCAGATGGTAACCGAGCAGGTGGAAAAATGTGATGAGCGGCCAACAGGGTGGCGGTGGAGAGGTGAAGCAAGTGGCCAGCAGTGGCAGCAAAAGAGATAAATAATGGCCAGCAGGGCAGCAGTAGAGAGGTGAGGTGAATGGCCAGCAGGGGAGAGCAGTGAGCAGACAGATGGTGAGTAACCAGCAGAGTGAGTAAGACTCCTCTTTATCTCCCGCTCTCAGGATGGGAGATGAACTATGTGGATGCAGTTCAATTGTGGGTCTATTCCTACAAGGGCAGCAACTGTGAGTGGAGTGCAGAGAAGGGTTGGGCATATGAAGGAGACATTTAGATTGCTGGACTTAAAGAACCTGAGAGGAAAAGGACTCTGTTCAACATACTTGGGACTTTTACTTGTGGCTTTGTTTATGAACCCTGTTTGTGGTGTTTTCCCAAATTAATGCCAAGTTACTTGCCTTGCATTTATTAACAGTTTCTTTCCTACACTCAGGATCTGTGCTTGCAAGTGGGGAATCACCGCCTCTCAGAGGTTCCCAGATGTGGTGTGTGAATTTCCCAGGTTAGTGGGTGGGGCTTGAACCAGCTTTGGGTTGGATGGATAGAGAGGAACCCCTAGATATTGAACCCAGCCCTGGCTGCTGCTGGCTCCATCTGGCAAAAGGGTTACCCTTGTCACATTGCATCAGCAGCTTCTACTGCAAATGAGGCATATAAGCATGGAGAGTGCTGTGTCATTACACCAACTGTCAAACCCCATGATAGCTATCTACAGTGGTCAGGTAAACACTCCATGTATTGGCTTCAGCCTCATTTCCTCCACCAGCTTTTAGAAGAATAAGGGGGTGATCCAACAGAACTTTTGCCTCTCTAATGTCTATTACCCAGTTCAGCCTTTGCTTCTGATGAAAGTTAGTTTAATTCCTTTGGACAAAGACCAAGACTGTCCAGCTGCATAGACATTTTAAGCAGCCCTGGACATAGAGGGTCAAGCAAAGGGCATGACAGTACCACTAAGACTAACAATGTGAGACCACTATATTGGACTGTTTTAACCGCGAGGTTTAGACTTGAGAAAAGAAACTGAGGGTGGACCTGATGGGTCTGATACAAAGAAGATGGTCTCCATATTCTCCAGAAGGTACACCAAAAAGAAATGGGGGTAAGCTGCAGCAAAGGGTATTTAGGTTAGATATTAGGAAAAACTTTCTAATTATAAAGGTAGTTAAGCTCTGTAATAAGTTTACTAGGCAAATGGTGGAATCCCCCCATCATCTGAGGTTTTTAAGAACAGGTTGGACAAACGCCTGCCAGGGATGGTCTAGGTCAGGCCTGCACAAGTCGGAAAGCGGCGAGGGCCATATTACTCCAAAGAAAACAGCTGCGGGACGCAAGTAGGGTTGCCAGATGCTCTCCCAAAAAATACCGAACACGCAGGCTAAAAATTTTTGTTGAGCAAAAAAAAACGCCCGGCTTCAGCACGCAACCACGGGAGGCACCACCAGGCTTCCATCCAGTGCCCAGCCGGACAGAGAGCGCAAAACCAGACACCTGGCAACCCTAGCCGCAAGGGTTGGTTGGGGGGGGGGTGATACTTTATTAAGAATTTTTCAATTAAATCAGGCCTACACAACATACGGCTCCCAATGCCCTTACCCTCTCCTCTCCCAGCATCACCCTGTCCCCCCTCCCACTGACACCTCCCCTCCTGCCCTTTTCCTCATTGTCTCCACTTGGCCCCCTGGCATTTGTCTCTCCTGCACCCTGTCCCTTGGTGCCTTCCCCTTTCTCCTGACCTGCCCCCCTCCCCTCAGCACAAGCCCCTTCCCCTCCCCTACCTGGCTTCTGCCTTCCAGTTTGCAGGGCTGCCGGAGCCTTTTTGAATCCGGCGGTTGCCAGCCGCAGGCAGCCCGCCGGCGAGAATCGCCGCACTTCCCCCTCCCTGGAGGTGCTCCGCTCCTCCGCCCGGCCAGCAGATCGGATGGGGCCACGCCACCCGTAGTTGTCACAGGCCGCACAGTGAGCCCCTGGGGGCCGCAAGCGGCCCGCATGTTGTGCAGGCCTGGTCTAGGTTTACTTGGTCTTGTCTCAGCACAAGGTACTGGACTAGATGGCCTCTTAATGTCCCTTCTAGACCGACTTTTGTATAATTCAATGGTTTTTGGTGGGCTAGATGCTGAGCAAATGGTGCCCACAGAATCTGTCCTCAGAAAGCTAGTCTGTCTGTTTCTTAGACTGAGCACTCACTATAAATGGAGATGGTGATAACAAAGGCTATCTCTATACAGCAGCATTATTTCAGAATAAGCTATTCCAGAAGAGATTTTCCGGAATAGCATATTTAGAAATAGTGCATCTACACACAAAATGCGTTTTGAAATGGCGCTTAGCTATTTCGAAGTAGTGCGTCCACACTGATTGGACGCTGAATTACATTTAAGGCCACCTGGAACCAGTTCAAGTAGGGCATCAGGTCAGTAGTTGCTTTGTGTGGATGCTGCTTGAGGCTATCTGAGGGTCGTGCTTAAAGGGACCCCCCTGGACAGCTGGTTCTCGGGATTCCCTACTTGCTTGCCTGCCTCGCTGAGGGACAGCAAAGCATTTTCTCTTCTTGCTCTGGTTGCCCTGCTTCAGGACACCACAGCACTCTCTGCTATGGAGCAGGAGCTGCCTCCAGACAGTCTTCAGCTCTTGCAGCAGTTTCTGCAGGCTGCTTCCCAGGCTCTGCAGGAACCTAACCCCCAGCCCTTGTGACAGACCCTCCTCAGGTATGTGGGGGAGTGGCTCCAGCAGCTGGAGGCCACCTGCTGTGGCCTGGATGCCGTGCCCCACTGGATACCAGTGCAGACTGGTGGGACCACATCATTCTGGAGTGCTGGGGAGACCAACAATGGCTCCAGAACTTTAGAATGAAGAAGGACACCTTCCTCGAGCTCTGTGAGTGGCTCTCCCCTGCCCTGAGGCGACAGGATACGCACATGAGGCCTGCCATTCCCGTTCAAAGGGTGTGTCGCCATTGCCCTCTGGAAGCTCTCCACACCAGATAGCTACCGATCCGTGGAGAACCAGTTCGGCATGGGGAGATCAACCATCGGGGTCCTGGTCAGGCATGGCATTCTTGGGCTATTGTCCCAGGAGGAGGGGTGGAAGGACGGAATGGGCTTCCCTACAGAAAGGGGAGGTGAGAGTGGGGGTGGTGCAAGCCCCCTCCCTGGGAGGATTTGTTCTGTCCCACCCTCACAAAGCCCTGCCAGGGGTGGGTGCGATTGCAGGGGGTTGCTCCTGCTGAGTGGTAGGGAGGAAGACTTCAAAGGGGAGAGGGGGACTCGCAGGCACCCTGGCACACCTGTGATTCTTGGTTTGTCTCCTTCTGCAGGTGGTCAGAGCCATCAACAGCATCCTGCTGTGCAGAGTCATCTGCCTGGCAGATGTGGATGCCGTCATCGATGGATTCGGCACCCTGGGCTTCCCCAACTATGAGGTGTCGATCTACAGGACCCACATCCTTATCCGTGCCCCAGACCACTGGGCATCAAGCTTTATCAACCACAAGGGATACTTTTGGGTGGTCCTGCAGGCCGTGACTGACCTCCGGGGCCAGTTCACGGACATATATGTCAGGTGGTCGGGGAAGGCGTGTGTTCAGGAACTTGAGCATATTCCAGAAGCTGCACACCAGAAGCAAAACATCAGGATCAGGGACATGGACATGCCCATCTGCCTGGTGGGGGATGCAGCCTATCCCCTGCAGCTGTGGCTCATGACACCATACACCGGCCACCTCAACCCCTCACAACAGGCATTTAATGCCAGGCTGAGCAGGGCCCAAATGATTGTTGAGGGTGCCTTTGGCAGCTTGAAGGCACATTTTAGATGCCTCCTCACCCGCCTGGACCTCAGGGAGCACAACATCCCACATGTGGTGGCTGCATGCTGTGTTCTGCACAATGTGTGTGAAAGGAAGGGGAAGGCCTTCCTGCCAGGGTGGTGGGGCAGAAGCTGACTGCTTAGGCAGCGCCTATGAGCAGCCATGCATGGTTGCCATCTGGCAGGCCCATCAGGGGGCCGTGTGCATCTGGGAGGCCCTGAGGGAGAGCTTCTCCCTGGGGGACCAGTGACACTCTCTGCTGGTCTGCTCCATTGGGGGCTTCTGCTTCACCTCTCTCTGCAGTCCCTCCACTTACCCCTCCCTTCCCCCCTTTCCTGATGAAAAAATAAAGACACTTTTGTTAAAACTAAACGCTCTGTATTTTACATAACTGTGGGGTCAAAGAAACTAGGGAGAGGCTGGGGAAGGAACCTGGGAGAGGGGAGGAGAGAGGGTGGAAGAAGGGGGGTGTTCAAAATCTTGGAGGAGGGAGCTGGAAGGGGGAAGAAGGGGGAGAAGAGGCTTAGGGCTTTGGGCTGGGAGTGGTGCTGGGCTTTGTGGATCTTACTGCCATGGGTGCGGGGGCCTTGGTGTCCATTGGGAGGTGGGGAGAAGGTGGAGGGAGAAGCGGGAGGGGGAGAGGGAGTGGGAGCAGGAAAGACAACAGGAGATGGAGCAAAGGCTGGAGCAGGAGGAGGCAGCATGCTCTGTACAAGGGAGTGCACATCATCACACAGGGAGCGGCCCTGTGCAAGCAGCTCCCACCAGCTCTCCTGCCATAGCTGCAGGTCCTCTTTCACCCAGCCGTGGATGGTTTGGTGCAGGGCCCAGAGTGCTGCCAGGTGCTGCCTCTGATATTCGTCCATGGGACAGGTGTGCCTGCGGAAGCCTCGGGTCTGGAAGGCCTCTGGTCGCAGCTGGTCAAGCTGTGGAGAACAAAGAGAGATGGTCAGTGCCTGAAGCCCAGCCCCTGTCTGCGAGCTGAGAGCGACAGTTCTCAGCTCCGTCACAGAAATGTGCTTGGAGCCAAGCCACGTGTGCTCTGGCCAGTGGCTCCAGATGTCCCTGGGAGTGGGGCTGACACAAGATTGTGGGCATACCTGTGTGCCGTGTGCGGGACTGCTGAGTGTATGGGTGTGTTGATGTCCCCTGCCTCCTTCTTAAGGTGCCTTGTGGAGGGAAGGTGTCCCACTCTGGGGTCAGGACCTGGCAGGGCTCTCCAAACACCCTGTGCCTAATAGCCTCCTGGGGCCGCGTGCCCAGGAGTGGCACAGCACATGCTCCCACGTGCACAGGCTGCTGTGTGATCCGCAGCCAGCAAGGACCAAGCTTTGAGTGTCCAGCTCCCCGCCACCCGGCCATCCCCTCCACCCCCTGTATGAAGGAAAAGTGATGGCACTCACATGATGTACCTTTCCTGGCTTCAGACGATGCCTGAGACATGTCCACAGGGAGGCTTCGGGGCTCCTGGGTCAGCTGTGTGCTGAGGCTGACCTTGTCCGGGTCCCAGTCCTCCTCGTCGCTGTCGTCTCCCGCCCCCCCCAACAAGGACGATGACAGGCATTTCCAGCCCGGAGTCTATAACTGGGGGAGGAAGGGATTAACCAGCCCTCCAGGATGTGATCCAGCTCCTTGAAATAAGGAGATCTTTGGGGCTCTGCCCCGGATCAGGAGCTGCCCTCCTTGACCCTGGCATAAGCCTGGCGGAGCTCTTTAACCTTCATCTGCACCTGTTCTGGGCTGCAGATGTGGCCCTAGGATGCCAAGCTTTAGATGCCAAGCTGTCTGCCATCCAGCCATAAACGACCGTGTTCCTGCATCTGGTGCAGACATCCTGGAGGATGGTCTCATCTCCCCAAACCTCAGTAAGGTCCAGGATCTCCGCACCAGACCAGGAAGGCGCTCATCTTTTGCGGCCCCTGGCAGGCTCCTGGGAGCTGTCTGAATGCTCCCTGGGAGCAGTGGAGAGCTGGATGGCAGCATCAGACTGCAGGGTTGCTCAGGGCTGTCAGGCCTTCTGTGAGCCACAAACCCTGTCTGCAACTTCAAGGGCTCCAGTGGAGGGGGCGGGGGAAGGGATAGAGTTTTTCTGTGTGTGGACAGAGCAGCCAGCAGGGCACCCTGGGAAGGGCTCGAGGCCCCGTATTTCAAAATAGTCCCTATTCCGAAATATCTATTTTGGAATAGTCGCTATTCCTCATAAAATGTGGTTCACAGAACTCGAAATAAGCCATTCGCTATTTCAAAATAGCAGTTTTGCTGTGTAGATGCTTGCAAAGTTATTTCAGAATAGTGGCCGTTATTCCGAAACAACTTTGCTGTGTAGACACACCCTTAAGACTCCTTCCTGACTAAAAAAACTTAAAAAACAACAATGGTCCTGCAGCATCTTAGAGATCAACCAAAAAATATATAGATAGTATCATGGGCTTTTGTGGGCATTACCCACTTCATCTGAAGAAGCATGAGGCTCTTCATCGCAGAAAGTGCGGCTCACAAAGCATACCCCAGGGCTCGCAAAACCTCCTCTGCGCCTCTACAAAGGGCCCCCGTGCTCACCGAGTGCAGGGGAGCTGTCCGGCGCAGCAAAGCAAAATGGTGCTGGCAAGATGGCACCGGCCAACGGAAGCCTGATGTGGCCAAAAAGCCAAACCGGAGTTTTCGGGGTTTTTTTGCTCGACCAAATGCGGTGGCTGAAGCTTTTTTTTTTTTTTTTTTTTTGGCTCGACAACTTTTTTCCCTTGGCTCTCTGCACTATGTCCTCCACTATTTTGGCTCTTTGCCTGTAACAGGCTGGCCACCCCTGTTACAGACTATTTGTTTTTCCTGTTACATTCCAGCTCGGCTTTCCCCTTAATATTTTTATACTCATTACCTCTTCTTGTTCCCGCCCTCCCATTTTTTTTCCTTCTCTCCCCCTCCCCCTTCTCCCTTATTTATTTTAGTTCTGGACATGCAACACTCTGGTCATTTGAAGAAGTGGGCTGTGCCCACAAAAGCTCATTATACCATCTACATGTTTTGTTAGTCTTTAAAGTGCTACCTGACTATTTGTTGTTTTTAAAATTTATCCTGTACAGACTAACTCGGCTACCCCCTGAAGCTTGTATATTTTTTATTAGTCTCTAAGGTACTACAAGACCATTGTTATTTTTTAAGTTTTTTTGGTTACAGACTAACATGGCTACCCCTCTGAGTCCTTCCTGACTAGTTCATTCAACTCAAATATTTAAATAGAATAGTTTAGACATGGTAAGTGCCCCTGTAGTGCATGACTCATGGATCCCCCCAGAGGCAGCTCCTTTAGCACTATTGTCTCAGTACATTAACTAGAGTTCTCACCTCACCAGGGAGCAGTTTGTAATCAAACAAAAAAGATTTTTAATATTCATGACACATAAAAAGTGTCCCATGAAGTCATAATGTTGTAGTGCTGAAGTCATAAGCAGGCCACTGGCTGCCTGGAATTAAGTGCTGAAAGTGGAATAATAGAAACTATTAAGATCCAACATAGATACAGAGGAAGAGCCATCTAAGCTGCAGTGATGAATTCATGAGCCCTTGATAAAGTTGTCTTTGTTTCTGTTTGAAGTAAAATAAATGTTTTAATCAGGGTCTTCTTAACACAGGATTTAGCCTTCACATGTTCTCCTTTCCTCTTCTGTATACATTCTGTGAATGAATAAACTTTCTAAAACAACTGTTCTGCCTTCCCTCCTATCTCCCTGTGTGCTTTCTGGTTATCTAAACAAGGAGTGTGTTCTAGAACAATGATGAGATGACAGAATCTTATGCATTGTCTTATCTGAGTCCAGAGTCCAGAACACTTCAGTCCATGCAAAGAAAACACATTACTGTCAAGCTACAAACTTAAAAATAAATTATAAATAGAAGTAATAAGACAGCTGAAGACAACTGTGGCTGAATTTAATACTTGAGCTGTGTCATTGATACATCCTAAGTTTTCAGTCTGAAAAAATGTCAGCCTTTGCAGATTTAAAAGCTTCATGTTAGAAGGAAGTGAGCACAATGTACTGTCCAGGTTTGCACACCTTTATAAATGGAAAATGCAGTAGGACAAGGAATTAAGAATGGGGGAAAAAAACCTTTTCATTTCTAAGCTTCAGGGGTAGCCAAGTTAGTCTGTTACAGAAAAAAACAACAAATGGTCTGGTAGCACTTTATAGACTAACAAAACATGTAGATGGTATCATGAGCTTTTGTGGGCATGGCCCACTTCTTCAGATGACCGGAGTTATGAGTAGGGCAGTGGTCTCCAGCCTTTTTAAGCACAAGATCACTTTTTGAATTTAAGTGCAATCCAAGATCTACCTCACACCCAAATACCCTTGCCCCGCCTCCTTTGTGCCCCTTCTCCGAGGTCCCGCCCCTGCTCACTCCATCCTCCCTCCCTCCCTTCCACCCCTATTCTCCCTCCCTTTAATCAGTCAGGGGCAGAGGGTTGCGACGCAGGCTCTGGTCTTGGGCTAAGTGATTTAGAGTGCGAGAGGGGCTCTGAACTGAGCCTGGGGCAGGGGCTTGGGGCACAGGAGGGGGTTCATGACTAGAGCAGGGGATTGGCGCAGGCTCCAGATGGACACTGTTTACCTCAGGTGGCTCCTCGTGGTGGTGCAGTGGGGCTAAGGCAGGCTCACCCCTGCCCGGCCCTGGCCCTGCACCACTCTCAAAAACAGCTAGCGAACTCCCTCTATCCCAAGCCCTGTTGTGCTCCCTCTCTGCTCTGTGGAGATAGAATACAGGAGGGAAGAGGGGCACCCTGACATAAGCACCACTCTTCTCCCTTCCCTGCTCTGTACCACAAGCAGGAGGCTCCCAGAGAGGGGCAGCTCCAAGGCAAAGGACGGGAGGTGCACAGCTGTGCAGGGAAGGGCAGATGAAGCGCTGCACTTGATAGCTTCTTGGCCAAACCAGTCAGGGTCACCTGTCAGAGGCTCCAAGATCTACCAGTAGATCCCGATCTACTGGTTGGTGACCACTGGAGTAGGGGATATGAAAACTGGAAATAAATAGGAGAGGGGAAGAGAAAAGAAAGAGGAAGGGGGATGGGGGTGCAGGGAACAGGGCATCATTAAGTATCTGGAGAATGGGTACTTAAACCTAAGCAGATAAAGATCAAAGTCAATCGACAAATTGCTGAGACAGGAAGGATACCGCTCAGAAAGCTGTTAGCACCTTCAGTGGTAGAGTCCCCACCAGCCTATATCTCAATTGAGTCCATTAGCATGTGAATTGAATTTGTGTATGTACTGTAATTCCAAGTTTTCCCTGTGGATTTGGCTTGAAGAGCTGGCTTGTGTCAAGACCGCCACCTGTAGGTCTGTCAGAGTGTGGTTAGGCAAGCAGAAATGTTCTTCAATTGGTTTTTGTGTGTTCCTTTTACGTATATCCGATTTGTGTCCATTGATTCTTTCCCGCAGAGACCATCCAGTTTGTCCAATATATATAGCAGAGGGGCACTGTTGGCATTTGATGGCATAGATCAAATTATTAGATGTACAGTCAAATGACCCTTTGATTTTGTGGCTTATATTATTTGCTCCAGTGATGAATTCGTCAGTGTAGATATTTGGGCAGAGTTGGCATCTTTTTTGGTTGCAGGGCTGAGTTCCTTGAGGCTTATGATGTAGTTGTGTGCCATGGTTATCAGAAAGAATGCGTTTCAGGTTAGGGGGTTGTCTGTAAGCAAGAATAGGTTTTTCTCCGAAGGCCTCTGAGAGTGAGGGATCATTTTCCAAGATGGGTTGTAGATTGTATATAATGCGTTGGAGGGGTCTGAGTTGTGGACTGTAGGTAACAACAAGAGGAGTTCTGTTATTTTCTCTTTTGGGTCTGTCTTGAAGGAGTTCGTGTCTGGGTGTTTTTTTGGCTCTGTCATCTGAAGAAGTGGGCTGTGCACCGCACCTGCATCATTCCGCCTCACCTCCTTCCTGGCGGGGCGTGCGACGTCTCGCTGTGCTCAATCTCGGCCGCAGCGGGTCGGGAGCAGCGAGCACCGTTGGCCCTCGCTGCACCGCCCCAACCTTCTGCCAGGGGTGTGGGTGAGGTTCCCCCCAGGGCAGTGCGGGTCACGACGGGCCCGTCACACTCGGCTATCCCCTGAAGTCTAAAACACAGCAGACACACATCGCTGGGTTAGGAAGCTTGTTTTGCTGCTACTCATACTGCAGTTCTTCTGTTGGAGGAGTTGGTCTCCAGAGCTATCAGCCCAGCACCTTTTACCTTGTATAAAAAAGATAACACAACTAAACCAACTGTTGCAATTAATGGTCTGTGCCTGCTATTTCTGTAATAAGGAATGCTCTGTTTTCAATCAGGGCTGTTCTATGCTTTCCCTTAAGTGTATTCTATCATTGAGTGTCCCCTAAGGGCTGGAGACCAGATAGCATTGCATCAAATGATAGGAAAATCAAGCTTTGTGCTCTATTGCTCATATTAACAGTCTCTCTAGATATTAGATATTTTAGATGGAAAATCACTGCCACTCTTGACTGTGCCCTTTAATCACATGGGACATCTGCCGGGCAACAGCCAAGAGCAAGTGAAAGAACCTCTATTTTGTTATGCAGAACCCATGATTTACAAGATAACAATTAACAAGTGTGAATGTGCATGGTAGGGGCACAGGCAGGGGGCAGATGGAGAAGGGAGAATGAATCACAGAAATTGGATATGAAAACGCCATACTAAATCATATGCTCCATTCAGCCTGAGCTGAGTGTACTCTTCCCTACAGTCTCTTTTCCAGTCCTGTTTAAAGTGTCCCTCATGACAGCATTTCCATTATTCCCAGAGAGATCATTGCACTTCAACAGTGATCTTCACCAGTAAGACTTCACCAGTAAGACTTTTTTCATATTCTCTTTAATTTTAAACTTTTGTTCAATTTCATGCTACTACTCACTCTACATTCCTCTCCTTGTTTGGAGTTTACATTTTTCACCATTATGTCCCCACTCCTTCCAGTCACAAATAAACTTTGCCACAGAACCCTAATTACATTTGAGCAGATGGATTCTCATTATTACTTCACTATTTGGCAGTTCCAGCATCATAAAGACCAGACATTCAGAATCTCAACTTTCAGTGTGTAGTGAGGACCGGACCACAACCAGTAAAGAGACAAATTACAGGTGAGAAAATAAAGTGTGCCAATATGACACATTCTACTCTGCGCTAGTTAAGTCTCAGCTGGAGTATTGTGTCGAGTTCTGGGCACCGCATTTCAAGAAAGATGTGGAGAAATTGGAGAGGGTCCAGAGAAGAGCAACAAGAATGATGAAAGGTCTAGAGTACATGACCTATGAAGGAAGGTTGAAAGAATTGGGTTTGTTTAGTTTGGAAAAGAGAAGATTGAGGGGGGACATGATAGCAGTTTTCAGGTATCTAAGAGGGTGTCATAAGGAGGAGGGAGAAAACTTGTTCATCTTGGCCTCTGAGGATAGAACAAGAAGCAATGGGCTTAAACTGCAGCAAGGGAGGTTTAGGTTGGACGTTAGGAAAAAGTTCCTAACTGTCAGGGTGGTCAAACACTGGAATAAATTGCCCAGGGAGGTTGTGGAATCTCCATCTCTGGAGATATTTAAGAGTAGGTTAGATAAATGTCTATCAGGGATGGTCTAGACAGTACTTGGTCCTGCCGTGAGGGCAGGGGACTGGACTCGATGACTTCTTGAGGTCCCTTCCAGTCCTAGTATTCTATGATTCTATGACGTAAGGGACTTTCTGGAACACAAGAATTACCATACTGGCCAGTGTTCCATCTAATCCAGCATAAGGATGTTAACTACCGGTTAATTTACTAGATGAGTAGTCGATAGGCACTTCTGCATTTCTCCTTTGAAATGTACAAGAGCCCCCATTTCAGAGGAGGAATGAGGAGCTCGCTTTGAAATGTACAAAAGCCTCCAGCGGGGGCTCTTGTGCATTTCAAAGCCCATGCCGGACTCCATGCTGTGCTGCCAATTTGAAATGCCATGCGGAGCCCAGGGTCACTCCCCAGCTGATACCGGGCTCCACACAGCATTTCAGCAGAACCTGGGATCAGCTGGGGACTCCCTAGCTGACCATGGATTCCGCACGGAATTTCCCCAGAACCTGGGGTTACCTGGGGACTCCCCAGCTGACCCCAGGCTCTGCGCGGCACTGCCGCTTTGAAACATCGAGGTGGCGTTTCAAAGGAGCAGTGCTATACAGCTGAGCAGGGGATCAGCTGTGCAGTGCTGCCGCTTTGAAGTACTCCCTCTTTCCCCCCATTTGCTGCCTCTATCTGATAGAGGCAGCAAGGGTGGGGGGATCGACTAGTTATCTAGTCGACTGACTATCCTATAAGCATTTGCTTATCGGATAGTCAACTAGTCCTTAACATCCTTAATCCAGTATCCTGCCTCTGGAAAGAGGATCAGCTGCCACAAGGAAGGTGAAAGAAAACCTGTAATAGGCAGTTTTGTGAAAAGATATTTCTGTTTATCAATTTTAAATTTTCTTCCCTTTAATTTCCTTGAGCATTCCTTTGTTCTAGCATTGTAAGAAAGGGTGATTAGCAGTGCCCAATCCACCTTCTATATGCCACTCATAATTTTGTATACCTTAAACATGCATCCTCTTATTTGTCTCTCAAGGCAAATAATCCTAATATTTTAATTTTCTTTACGATATGAAGTAACCTCTCCTCCCATTCACATGTTAACATCAAACCCACGTTGGGATTTATTCATAGATTCACAGACTTTAAGTCTAGAAGAGACCATTAGGTCATCTAGTCTAACCTCCTGTATATATAGGTGATTAAATTCCAGTCAAGTATCCCTGTATTGAGATTAATAACGTGCTTGCTTGGCTAAAAAATTATGTATGTTTGGCTGAAGCACATCTTTCAGAAAGGCATGCAGTGTTTATGTGAAGAAATGAAGAGATGGAGACTCCATCACTTTCCTTGGTGATTTATAAATATAAAGTCACTGAGGATAAAATGTTGGACAACACGAAGACTGACAGAATGGTGAATAATGATGAGGATAGAGCACTAATAGTGATTCAGATCACTGTATAAGCTGGACCCAGTCAAAATGTATTTTAATGTAGTTAAATGCAAAGCTATACATCTAGAAACAATACTTCTGAAAAGGCTTTGGGTTCATAATGGTCTAACAACTGAACATAAGCTCCCAGTGCAATGAGTGGGGAAAAAAGGTTAATGTGATCTTGGGATGAATTAACATGGGGGTAATGAGTAAGAGTAACAATGTGATTATACTTCTGCATATGGTTTTGGTGAGTCAGATACTGGAATACTGCATGTGATTCTGGTGTCCGTATTTTAAAAAAGAATGCTGTAAAAAAGACACATGATTATTTCAGGTCCTTACAGTGAGACTCTTAAAGAGCTCAACCTGTTTAGCTCATTGATAAAAATTAATATGTGACTTGATTACTGTGTATAAGTATCTTTATGGGGAGAATATGCTGGCTATGAAATATGAAATTAGACAAATTCAGGTTAGAAATAAGGCATACATTTTTGACAATGAGGATGATTAATCACTGGAACAAATTACCAAGAAAAAGTGATGGATTCTCCATCTCTTGATTTCTTCACATAAAGAAGATATCAAGAGATAAAACAATGGAATGATATCAGAGTTAATGCCAATCCCTGTAGGATCCCATTAGAAACACCTCAATTTAGTGATGCCCTGCAGCCAAGCTCTAAGCTCTAAGCTCCATGCAGCCAACAGCAGAAAATCGTAGAAAAATAATAATGGACTTCATTACCACCAATAATAAGGTCCATTATTACTTTTCCACAATCTTGCCTGGCTTGGCTGCAATTTTTTGACAATCATCCTGCAGTTCAAGTAGGGTTTTAGTAATAAGTAAGAGTTAACATGGATTTGTCAAGAACAAATCATGTCATACCAAATTAATATCCTTCTTTGACACGGTAACAAGCCTTGTGGATGGGAGAAAGTGCTAGATGTGATATATCCCAACTTTATTTAGGTTTTTGAAACGATCGCAAAATACCTTCTCATAAACAAGTAAAATATAGTCTAAACAAACCTACAAAAAGGTAGTCTGAAGTAAGCAAAATGGCATTCAGTAAGAACAAATATAAAGTACTATACTTAGGAAGGAATAATCAATTGCACAAATGCAAAATGGGAAATGACTGCCTTGGAAGCAGTATTGCAGAACAGGATCTGGGAGTACTTAAAAAACAACAAGTAGTCTAGCAGCACCTTAAAGACTAACAAAACAAGTAGATGGTATCATGAGCTTTCGTGGGTACAACCCACTTCTTCAGATGAATGGAATAATAGAAGTCTAGTTCCAAAATAAATAAGGAATGGAGGGCGGAGAAGGAAGGGAGAAAATAGTGAATTAGAGTGTTCATGTTACATGAAACTGATAGAGAAGGTGCAAATTGTTCTTACGTACCAATTGTTTGGTTTTTTAAGTCATTAGGATGTGCAAGTTAGTGTGCTAACCAGGTAATGTCTCCATTCATACCTTTGTGATGGATCCCAAACCTGTAAATGAAGTTAAGTTCCAATGCTTCCCTGTGTATTTGGCTTGTGGAATTGGATCTGGGAGTTACAGTGTATCACAAACTAAATAATACACAAACTAAATGAGAGTCAACAAGCCAACAGAATGTTAGGAATAATTTAAAAAGGGATAGAGAAGAAGACAGAGAGTATCTTATTGCCTCTATATAAAACCATGGTACGCCCACATCTTGATTACTGCGGACAGATGTGGTCGCCTCATCTCAAAAAAGATATATTGGCATTGGAAAAGGTTCAGAAAAGAGCAACAAAAATGATTAGGGGTTCAGAGCGGGTCCTATATGACGAGAGATTAAAAAGAGTTGGACTTTTCAGCTTAGAAAAGAGGAGACTAAGGGTATGTCTACATTGCAGCGTTATTCAGAAAAAAAATACTTGTGTCCACACTGCAATAGCATTATTTTGACAAAAAATCGAAATAATGGAGGGCTTTTTCCAATTGTGGTAAACCTCATTCTACGAGGAATAACGCTTTTTCCTTAAAAACTTTTTTTTTGAAAAAGGCATGTGTGGACACGGAAGAGGGAGTTCTGTCGAAAAAAGAGGCCTCCAGGAAATAACACAGGTGCCCTGCTGTCCACTCCATCACACTCATCACAACTCTATAGTTCCTGTCTACTGGCAGTTCTTAAAGCCGCAGACACCCGGGACAGAGCTTGTGGCAGGAAGCCGGCCCTGGGAGCTGCAACTCACTGCGCGGCTGCCACTTTTCCAGAGTTGCGGGCACCCATGTCCCAGCCACAAGCCGCCCAAGAGCCCACTGGCCCTGTAGCGTGCGCCGTCCTGGTCTGGGGCAGAGATCTTGGCCCTCCTGGAGGTATGGGGAGAGGAGGAGACCCTCCAGGATCTCAGCTCCAGAAAGCGCAATGCAGACATCTATGGCTGGATGGCTGAGAGCCTGGCTATGAGGGGCCACACCCGGAGCCTGGAGCAAGTGAGGAGCAAGGTCAAAGAGCTCTGGCAGGGCTATGCGAGGGCCAGGGAGCAGAGCTATTATAACGAATTGCACCGTACCCTGGGGAGTGGTGCAGCCCCTTCCCCACCCCTGGTGGTGGACTCGGGGCCGGAGGCACCCGCTGTCGCCCGGCCAAGGGTCACAGCGCAGGAGCAGGAGGCGAGGAGGAGCTGGAGGAGGAAACAGCGAGCACCATTACCACGCTCACCTTGGAGCCGCTACCCCAGGGTCTGGATGTCTCCCAGGCATCCTCCAAGGCCGGGGAGGGATCATCAGGTGAGTGCTCTTAGTTTTTCACACACACAGAGTGGGGGTGGTGGGAGCTTAGGGGCTGTGGTGTGATCGTCGCTCGGCCTTCTTGGCCTGGCCCTCGCACTGCAGTCTGTACATGTGGATGCATGTGCAGCGCTAGTCTGCACCATGCAGCCCCAGGAGGCAGCCCGAAGCATCCCTGGGCTCCTGCTCACAGGCTCTGGGGAAGCCAGACACAATTCTGACCTCCAGGGGAAAGAGGGGACGTCCTCCCACCACCAGCCACCGGTGGAAGGAGGCTGGGGACAAGGGTACATGCACACCTGCACACAGACTCAGGAGTGCCACACACGGCACACAGGCATACCTGCCCACTCGAGGCACCACCCACTCCCGGGGACAGCACTGCCAGGCGCAGGTGTGCACGCGGCCCCTATGGAAGGCCAGGCTGTTCGAGGACCCTCTCCCGGCCATGGGATCTCAGTGTGGCCAGACACTTCCCTTGCCTGCTTGTCCGTGGGATGGGGGGGAGGAGAGGGCAGGAAGCATGGTTCCCTGCCCCGAGGACTGTTGCTCTCAGCTTGCTGATGAAGGCAAGGCCTCAGGGATAAGTGCCTCCATGGATGACTGACTTCTAAAAGAAATGTATTAGGGAATTCTAAAAGAAATGTATTATTTCTTAACAAGTGAATGTTGTTGACTAGTAATTGCAGAAGAGCCAATGTATCATACATTCTTCATCACCATCGTCTAGCTACATTAGAAACTCCTCATTGCAGATTCTTTATTTGATGTGTATGTCCAGCACCTACCAGCATGGAGCCCTGATCCTTGTTGGGAGTTCTAATCACTAAACAACTGTGATAATAAATAATGTGGAATTCCATGTGTTAGTGCATGCTAGATGTGTGCACATGAATACACGTATGTATCTGCATGTAGGTGTGGGAGTCAATTTCTACAGATTTAATGATATAGGTATCTGGACAGGAGCATTTCTGTGGTTCTGCTCTATGGATTTGTATTTTGGCTTCAGGAGTGGGCTTTTCATGGACCCATTGCAGTTGTGATAATGTGTGGTCCTAATTCCACACATAAAATCACAATAACTTTAGTGAACACAACCATGCAGCTGGTTTACAAAAAATGGGAAGAGGTAAGGGAAAGAATTATGAAAAAATTTCTGTTTGAAATTCGTATTTTAAATTACCCTTTTGGACTATTTTGCTGCCAGCTCTAGTGTCCTGTAACAAATAAAACCTGAACTTAGCATAATACAGCTGTCCAAACAATAAATATGCCTGTTTGGGCCTGGCAGTGAAAATCAACACATTAGCAAAGCTAAGGGTGGGGGGAGAGCAAGAACCAGAGAGAGGAAGGATGGAGTGAGTGGGACGGGGGAAGATCTCAGGGGGCAAGGCCTTAGCAGAGAGCAGAAAAAGGGTGTTCAGTTTTCTGGAATTAGAAAGTTGCCAATCCCAGTACCAGAATAGATGCATCTGATGTTTCACTATATAGAGACTGAGCTAAGAAAAAAGGTGTGAGAGAATTTTCAGCCACTGCTGAAAGGTGGGAGATAGTGTGAACACATCTGTGTGAACACATCTGCATGTCATGTTGGACCACGGAGTAGGGATGTTAAATATTGGTTAATTGAATAGTCGAGTAACCTCATGAATTCTTATCAGTTGCTTAACTATTCTATAGTCCACATGGGTTGGGGCCAACAGCCAGTGCACTCCAGACCCTTTCCCAAGGAGCCCCCTGCCACTCCGTGCTGCTGCCTCTGATACAGAAGCAGCAGCGTGGGGTGCCAGGCGGGAGCTGGTCCACGAGGGGAGCCAGTTTAAAAACCAGCTCCCCTCACAGATCAGCTGCCTGTCACCCTGTGCTGCTGCCTCTGACACAGAGAAAGAAGCACCGGGTGGCAGCAGCCCCTCTCTGGGAGGCTCTGAGCTCCCAGTCTCAGTGCAAGCCAGGATTGAGCTGGGCTGCCTGCCGGCTAGCTCCTAATACTATTTAAGTGCAAAGCCACAGCAGGGGTAGGTCCTGGACCAGTCAGAAGCCAGGACTCACCAGGGCTGCTGGCCAGCCTGCTAAAAAATTTACTGGCAGGGAGGAATGCGTGTAGTCTATAGCATTAACCGATGAGCTTTTGCTTATCAGTTAATCGACTACACTATTATATCCCTACCACAGAGCAGAAAAGGAATTGCACAGGGAATGGCAGAGTCCCAATGTGTTTAAGCCTGATGAGCTATAACATGCTCTGGCCTTGAACAATGAGTGGTGCAAAAGACATCAATGTGATGAGGGTAATATGGGAGTGAACACAATATTTTATATTGATTAAAACATTTTGTAGTTGTAAAAAACAACTTTTAGATTGTTTAAATTAAAAACCAGTATATTTCACGCATCGCAAAGAATGATTCGAGGACATCATATGAAAAATCAGGACCACTCTGGAAAAGCAGCACATTTGGACTCCATAGCTAATATCTCTAAATTTGGGGAAGGGCTAATACAAATGTACTAAGTATCTCACATCCTACTCTGGGAAAAAAAAACATCTCCACTACATGGGGGCAGATTAGAGAAGTGGCAGTGGGGAAGGAAAGACTTGTCCCCGTGAATTTAAAAACCTGAAAAATCTCACCCCTTTAAAAATAACCCTTCACAAAATAACAATTTTCAAAGTGCTGACATAGATTCCCAAATGACATGCCTCAGCTGTGACTCACAAGAGACAGTAGATTATGGCTACCATCCCTGATCTATGAGGGTTTGTTCCTCAGTCAGGGTGTAAATCAAATAGAAATGGTTTCCCTTACATTTTAAGGTCATGTGGTTTCCAAGATCTAATCTGAATCGTGTCCTGGCAGACACTGTATTATAAGTGAAGTCACATGACTGCACCAAACAGGGAATGAAAACACTATCAGGCAAAAAATTGTTACGTGTAATTTCACACTGAGAAATCTGGTATAATGGAGCAAAAAATTGCAATCACTGTAGTTTTTCTGTACGTGTTAGAAAGCTCCTTTACAATGAAAGCCACTGAACTAACAAAACAAGCCCAACATAGATAAATGTGAATTATTAGCAGCTACAAAAGGACACAATTTTCCAATACTCTTAGAAGGCTAGGAAACGTGTTTATAACTGTATGATATACCCCATGTCTGCAAAATGCTCTTTACCACTTATAAAGCTCACTCAGTTAAATTTCTTTTAGCTAATGCTGTGGGTTTGAAGACTTTAACCTTAAAAATGAACTCTTGTAACATGACAATTATGGTGTCTTAGCATATATTTGTCTAATAGACTCATTAGCCTTCATTTTTCCATTGATTTTCAGTAGATTTTTGTTACCAGATTTTCCTCAGGGATACTAGAGATTATTACTCTAAATCATGCAATTGTGCAATGATATGATGAACGAAATTACTGCTTTTCTAATAGCCCCTCAGTTAGTGTCAGCTAAGTTAATCTGCAGCTCTCTGAGATGTTACCATCTTCATGCAGAGTATTTAATTAGCCTCCTGCTTTAAAAGCCAGCCCTGGGTGTCACTTAAAAGATGCATCTCTTACACAATGGAGTGACAGAATGAATTACAATTTCTCATTATGAAGCCAGTCTTGAGAAACTGAATTACTGAACTCTTAGCAATTGGTAACCTTTCACCCTCTTACTACAGCTCCAAGGAAAAGCCCAAAGCGCCACCTTCTGCTCAATAACTGGAACCAAACATGATGTAGGCAATGGACTCTGACTGATAGCTGCTGACGTAATTTCCTTAAAAATTCCGACCTAGCTGTCATTTGAAAAAAGTTTTCCTATTAAACTCGTCTGTACATGCCATATCACTCAAAATTCATGCTCCTTCATATCAGCCATTTGTAGACCAACTAGAACAATGAAATTAGCAAACTTGAGAGTTAAACTTGTGGGCATGGGAGCTGCCCCAGCAAGTGGTCCATGCCTATGGAATGCACTGCCAAGAGGAAGCAGAATGACAACAAAATGAATGAACTCTAGAACAAGGTATATATCACCAACTTCTTAAATCTCAGATTCCCAAATAAATATATTAGTAAAAAACCTCTTTGGGGAGACTGAGATGGATCCTTGGGTACTCACACTACCAGAGTTATATGTGTCAGTCCATGAACACTTAAGATTCCATTTACCTTTCCAATGTATAGGCTGAAAGAGCCTGGAAAGCAACAGAAATATTTACATTACAAGTTCTGTTAAATCTTTAATAGCAAACAGACATGGGACTAATATGAAATTGAAACAAAAATATAGTACTGAAACAGACCCCATTATCCAACAGACTGATTTGTTTGGCTGTTTGAAGGAACAAGAGAGACTAAAAATGCTTTATAATGTTTCATTTTAAAGACAAATTAACTATCAATTTCTGTCAGTCTGTAAAAGACAAGACAATCCTCATTCAGTAGACAGCTCCAGGTGACATGAGCCTGAATCACTATACAATTACAACTAAGATACCTCTGTACAATTCTCATCAACAGACAAATTGGTAATCAGTGGTACTAGGCATAGAAGTTAATTTGAATTCACAGCAATAGCAGCTTTACAAAGGATCACTGAAAAATTACACCATTATGATAATTACGAATAAAGTATGGTGACATCATGCTAATCAATTATTCTCCTTTTATCACCAATTCATGTTCTGTGACCTCTGACTCAAGTCACTTTTCTTATGATAGAAAGGACACATAAGCAGAGTCCAGGAGCCAAAACTTCCCCTACTACAGATAACATGAAGCCCTTGTGGTCATAGAAGGAGATGGCAGCAAACACAAACATATTAGGATGTGACACTGCATCCAAACAGGAAACAGTATTTTCATAATACTCTTTTTTCATTTCTCTTTAAAAAAGTGGTTTCCAGCCTTTTTTATATTGCAGACTGGCAAACCCATTCACAAACTTTATTTGCGTATTTGCACATTCTTTATGCTCTGGGGGCCGGGGCTTTTTATACCACCAGTCCACCAAAAGTTTTGGAATGGGTTTGCCAGTCTGTGGTATAAAAAGCCCCGGCCCACAGAGCCCTCCAATGCTGGCCCTAATCTCTAGAGCCCCTCACCCTCCACTCCCCCAGTGCCAGCCAGTGACCCCAGAATATTAGGTATATTGGGTATTTAATATCCCTGTACCCAACCCCCCCCCCAGTGTCAGCCTCCTGCCCTCAGAGTTCCCCAATGCCAGCCCCCCCAGCCCAAACACCTCAGTGCCAGCTCCCCACCCATTAGAGCCCCCCACAACCAGACCCCCCAGTGCCAGTATCCTGTTTCCAGAGCCCCCCAGGACTTCCCCACTGCCAGCCCCCAGTTTCCAATATTAGCCCCAGTGCAAGCCTTGCCCCATAGCCCCCTCACTAGTAGCCCTGCCCCAGATCCCTCCAGTGCCAGCTCTCCACCCTTGATGCCCAAGTGCTCCCAGTGTCAGCCCCCCACCTCTTAGAGTCCCCCAGTATTAGCTTTGACCCCAGAGCAAGTCCCCTTAGCTGCAAACTGTGAACTGGAGCCACTAGGAGTCGCGAGGCTCCGTGGCTGTGGTGCCGGTACATAAACTGGTGCAACCAGTTAACAGGTTTCTCAAAGTGATTTCGTGAACCACTTTGAGAAACACTGGCGTAGAAGGAACTGCCAACCATTTTGAATAGCTTGCAGCTCCATCTACGCGCTGTGCGCCTCTGGCGGCAGGGGTGGAGGAGACATCTTATGCTACCCCACCCCAAGCCAATCAGGGTTTGGGGATGGGAGAGCACACAAAGTTTCTCCCTCCTGTCCCCCTTTTCCCCCCGCAAGGCAGGCTGCAGGCCAGATCAAATGGCTTTGTGGACCAAATCCAGCCCATGGGCCAGATCGTGCCCACCCTTGCCCCTAGGCTGTGAACCAATTTAATCTGAGAGTAAATGCCTTTGATAATGGAAAATGCTATAGAGATATGGTCTTCAAAGCAGTTGTTCTTTCCTAACAACATAACCTCTGTTGTGCCCAGATTCATCATTAGCAACTTGCTAATATTAACTCGGCATTGAGAACATTGGGGGGATATAATGCTATATGTGTTTTCTGTATAGGAAATGTAGAGTTGGGCATTGTTTGCATACTCATAATGCACACCTTTTTTTTTACCAGCTCTCTCAATGGCTTTATATATATATTGAGTAATATGGAGAGAGTAACAGTATGCACAAGATGTTTACACAAGAAAGTTGCATCAGTTGGAGTAATTTCAAATTATTAAAGTTAAACTGCTGCAAATCCCCACATGGACACTTATCTCAGTTTAAGCAGACTTATTTTGGGTTAACTTAATTTGATTGAGCATAGATTTAAAATATATTTAAATAAGTCACCCTTAAACCCAAAGAAAAGTGTACATGCAAGTGGTTTCTACATTTTAACTAAATTAGTTTAAAAACTGATATAAGTTGAACGCGTTCTATTTTCCTGAGTAGACGAGGCTAGAGTTGCAGGGGTTGGCACTGGCTTCTATTTGGACTTCCATAATGATTATAAGTTTCCAAGGATGCCATGGGCTGAACAAATGAGAAACGCAGGCATTACCATACCAAAGCAAAACATTGGTCCACCAAGTCTAATATCCTGTCTCCAGGAGAAATCAGTGACTGAGGGGAACAGGGTGGCAAGTGGATGCACAGAGTGACCAAGCTGGCCTAGCAGGAGAAAAGCGATTTGGCAGGTAGTGTGAGAGAAAAGGGGAGAAATAGAGATGATGGGGGTAGAGGAGATGGGAAAGACAAAAGTGCAAGAACCCTGGCAGCAGACAATTTTGGAACAGCCTACCCAAAGGGAAAGTTTCTTTGTAACTGCAGCCTGTTAATGATTGTTCATGCACTGAAAAATCAGAATTTATATTTCTTACCTTTAGTCTAATGTAACTGTAGATGTTCATATTATCCATAAAATGTTTCGAGGACTACTACTATCCTTGCCCCAGTGATATCTTGTGGGCGTGAGTCCCAGCACTTGTTGTATAAAAAAGTGTTTATCAGTTTTAAGCATTTTGGTGTTCTTTTGTACATCGGTACCATTACAACAGCGACAAGTGAAATACGAAAACCGTGCACTAAAGCTTACCCTGAAAAGATCATCTAGGTGCTAAAGTTGGTAATGAGATGAGGAGCGTAGCATAAGCTGTATCATGACATGAGCAAAGGTCAACGACAAAGCACCAAGGCTACGTCTACACTTGAGTGTTCTCATGCAAAAACTCTTCCAGAAGAGAGCATCTACACTGGCATGTGCTTTTGCGCAAGAGATATGCTTTTGCGCAAGAACATCCGTGCCAGTGTAGACGCTCTCTTGTACAAGAAAGCTCTGATGGCCATTTTAACCATAGGGCTTTCTTGCGCAAGAAATTCATATTGCCTGTCTACACTGGCCTCTTGCGCAAGAAGAGTTGTGCAAAAGGTCTTATTCCTGAGCGGGAGCGTCAGTTCTTGTGCAAGAAGCCCTGATTTCATACATTAGAACGTCAGTTTACTTGCGCAAGAACACACGGCCAGTGTAGACAGGCAGCAAGCTTTTGCATAAGAGCGGCCGCTTTTGCGCGAGACCGCGCCAGTGTAGACACAGCCCAAGGGAATTCAGTGAGCCAGTGAGCTAAGGGGTGCGTGGAATGACTAAGCGGCCAGGCAAGCGGAGGGGTAACTGATTTGGTAGGTGGCACGAGAGGCCCGGCAGAGCACGGAAGGGAGGGTGGCAAAGAGAGAGAGAGGAGCACACAGGACAGACGGAGCTGTCAGAGAGGGCAGGGCCCTGCCCGCCAGGCTCCTCAAGCCCCTCACCAGCTCTCTGGGTGGAATGTCCGCCCCACAGGAGTTAGGGGCTCCGGGGGGGTCCAGTGACCCTGTGGGGGAAGACACTGATGGCTGCAGCATCACCCCATGAAAGGGATGCCGAGGGGCGCAGGGCCCGGCGGGGGCTCTGAGGGGACATGGCGGCCTATGACACACTCCGACCGCCCTGCCCTGCGGAGGCGGCAACCTTTTACCCGCTTCAGATATCTCGCCCAACCCACTCAGCGTATCAGCCAATCATCAGGCAGAGATCAGTGTCTCCCGCTTCGATTGGATAGGATGTGGGAGCTGCTGCCCAATAGGAGTATCCTTGTGAGCACCGTCCGGCGCGCGGCGGAGGCCGGGCTGTGATTGGCCAGGCGGTATGGGCAAGATGGCGGCTGCAGCGGTTGTGCTTGGTCTGGGAAGCTGCGATTTCTCTGACCTGCGTGAGATCAAGAAGCAGCTTCTGAGCGTAGCGGAGCGGAGCCGCGAGCGGGGCCTGCAGCATAGCGGGAAATGGTGGGGGAGGGGCGCCGGGGCCGGGAAATGCTGGGGGAGCGATGGGCGGTGTTGGTGCACGTCTGCCCTGCTGCCTCCCCCCGTTCTCGGGGGCTGTCCGCGCTGAGTGTTGCTGCTGCTCGGGGGGCTCTAGCCTGGCTGGGTGGGTGGGTTGCGGGCTGTGGGCGCTGGTGCCAGGGCTGGCGTGAGAGGTGAGGGCTGCGGGATGCTAATTTTTTCGAGGTCTCTTGGTTTCAGGGCCTCCGAATTGGCATTTGCCCTGGATCCTCTGCCTCTGAGCGAGCTGCCTGCAGTTCCTGCGCTCACAGAGGTATGGATGGCAAGGACGATGACACTGGCCAGCCATGAGCCAAAATGGCCATCTCTCTTGCGTGTCCTCGCCTCACACCCAAACTATTTTTCCTTTAATATGTGAATAGTGTTTATGTGAATAGTGTTGTGTGAGGAAACCTCAAGGTATAGTAGTGCATCCTTCAGTGCTCCAGTCAAAAGATTCAGGGGGTAGCGGAGCTCATGATACCATCTACATGTTTCGTTAGTCGTTAAAGTGCTACCAGACTATTTGTTGTTTTTTAAGTTTATCCGGTCAAAAGAGGCAGCCCCATCTTGACTACCTGTGCATTAGGACTGCTAGGGAGTGGCCTCTGCTGTAATACAACCAAGGTAGGGGACCTTCTTATCACACTGATATTCCTTGACCTGATTGAAACACCATCCAAGTGTATAGCATACATAGTAACTCAACTGTCTTTCAAACTTGTGTCCAGAGTTTTATTCTCATTCAGAAAGTGTTGGTCTAGGGAATATAATTAAGGTCTTACCTCTGCTGTGGAATAGAACCATGTTATAAGTAACTGAGGTCCACAGAGCCTCATCCACCCACTTCTATAATAGACCCATAACCTCTGATTGGGTTGTTGAAGTTTTCAGATCACCTGGATCGATCGGTCTTCACCTATCATTAAGATTGCGCTGATCACAACACGTCCACCATTCTTCTCGCACTCTTGCCTTTCTTCTCCACATTTGTCCAAAACGTTTAACAATGTCATCTTCCCATCTTCTTGGAGGCCGACCGGGTGGTCTTTTCTGTTCTCGTGGGTACCACTCAGCAATAATTGCGGTCCACCTATTGTCCGTGAGCCGTGCTATGTGGCCTGTCCATCGCATTGTTATGTCTGCTTTCCACGATAATATCTTTCACACCGCTGCGTTCTCTGATCATTTCATTTGGAATACGATCCAGAAGGGAAATTCCCAACATAGCTCGCTCCATTGCCCTTTCAGCTACCAATAGTCGCTGCTCTTCTCTCTTCGTCAGTGCCCACGTTTTGCTGCCATACAACATGGCTGGCAGCACTGTTGAATTGAAGATATTTGTACGTGTGGTCTTATCGATTTTTCCTTTGAGGACGTCCTTGATGGAACTGAATGCACACCATCCTGCCCGAATCCTTCACTAGAGTTCTCCGTTCGGGTCTTGGCGCATATTAAGTTCTTGGCCCAAATATATGTACTGTTCCACTTCTTTGATTTCTTCTCCTGTTATCATTATTCGGGCTTTTCATAAGATGTCTGATTGCATGTATTTCATTTTGCAGCGGTTCATTTTCAGACCAACCTGACTGCTTTTCTGGTCAAGTCTTCGTAACATGCTCTGCAATTGGTTGGTGCTTTTGGCAATTAATACTATGTCGTCCGCGAATCTGAGATGAGATAATCGTTCTTCATTTATGTTGACACCACTCCTCCAATTGATCTTGTTTGTAACCATTTCGAGGCATGCAGTGAATAGTTTCAGTGAAATCGTATCTCCTGGCTTCACGCCTTTCTCAATTGGGATACGGAGGGGAGTTTCGAGGAGAGTAATATCTGTTGTACATCCAGTATTCGCTTCCTTCAACAAATTGATGTATTGCGTGTTTATACCCTGCTCTGCGAGCGCCTTTAATATTGTGTTGAACTCGACGCTATCAAAGGCCTTTTCATAGTCGACGAAAGCAATGCACAGCGGAAGTTTGTATTCCCTCGCTCTTTCTAGGAGCTGGCTACGGGTAAATATATGGTCGATCATGCTGAAATTTCTTCAAAACCCTGCCTGCTCTCTCGGCTGTTGTTCATCCAAGCTCTGTGAAAGTCGGTTTGTTACCACCATTGTAAAGAGCTTGTAAATATGAGAGTAGGCATATAGGGCGGTAATTCTTAAGATTTTCTCGATCGCCGTTCTTGTGCAGCAAGATGGTATTCGACTCCTTCCAGCTTGATGGTATTTTTCCTTCTTCAAGATATCGATTGAATCTTAAAGCAAGGGCCTTCCAAAGTTTTTCACCTCCTGCAGAAATCATTTCTGACATTCCATCTTTGCCTGGAGCTTTTCCCTTCTTCATCTGGTATAGTGTGCTTCGGATTTTGCTGACGATTACTGGGGGGACGTGTTCTTCTGACTCCTGGAGCGTTGGGAGAGGGACGTTGATTCTTGATTTGAATAGTTCTGTATAGAAGTCCTTACAGACCTCCTCCATCCCTGCTCTGTCATTTACTGTCTTTCCATCTTTGTTCTTCAGTGCTGTTATGCTCAGTCTATACTGCGTCAGTTCTCGCTTGCATGTCCTGAAGCTTTTGCGTGATTCAGCTGTTTTGAGGAGTTTTTCTTTCCGGAAGTTCTCAAAGTCATCCTTCAGATTTTGCCGTATAAGCTTGCATAGAATGGAGTACTCAATGTTGTTATCCGAGCTCCTTTTCATGTTTCTCCACTTCTCCAGCAGGCTTTTCGTTTCCTTCGAGATTCTTCCCTTCACCTTCTTTGACTTTTCAATTTCAGCTGTTTTTAAGCAACATCTGTGCTTGTCAGCAAAGATACTATAGTCCTCATCACACTTTTCCGTCTGGCTCCAGTCAAACCCAGAAATCACTTTCTTCAGCTTTGCTTCATCGAATGTCTTCGGCCGCTGTTTCCTATTTGCCATCTGTAACGCCTTCTTTTCCACCACTTCGTCGAAAATCAACTTCGCTCTAAGCAAGTGATGGTCACTGCCGATGTTGAAAGGCTGCACCACAGAGACGTCTTGAACGATGTGCCTTTTATTGACTAAAATATAGTCGATTTCATTCTTGCTCTTTGCGTTTGGTGCGATCCATATCCACCTTTTTGCGATCTTTTTTTTTTATACCAGGTGTTTGCCACATATAGTTCTTTCATTTCTGCCATCGCTACTAACCTTTCTCCTCTTTCATTCCTTTCGCCACTGCCATATCTCCCTATGAACTTTTCGCCATCTTTCCCTCGTCCAACCTTGGTGTTAAAGTCTCCCATCGTGACACTGTAAGTGGACTTTTGTGCGAGGGCTCTTTCGAGCTCTCGGTAGAATTCTTCCACTTCTTCGTCCTCACTTGCACTTGTGGGGGCATAGGCCTGGATGACTTTGAGGGTAGCCTTTGACTATATCTGAAGATGAAGCACACCAATACGTGATGATATAACTTTCAAAGACCAGTCCTTACTGGCGATAAATCCGACTCCCCCAATGTTTCTAACACCGTCTCCCTTTCTGAGTCTCACAGCGCTTCCATCCTTCCAGTTGACTTCCAACTCCTTCTTTCGTTGGGTTTCGCAGACACTGAGGATGTCGCATCTTATCCTTTTCTTTTCCTCCATCAGATGGTTTAACATTTCCTCCCTTGCTAGCGATCTACAATTGTAAGTACACACAGCGAGGGTTGTCCTTTTCCATGTTGGCCTAGCACCTGACATTTTTGTCAGCCTCTCGTTGCTCAATTTCCACTCCACCACTGTAGAATGGTTTGTTGACACTCAGAGGACTAAAACCCATTTACTTGTGGTGTTTTAGCCATTGACTTCAAGCCATCCCACTGGCTAGGTGGGCAGGCGTGCGTACCTCCTCAAATTTAGCTAGCCTCCAACCTCTAAGGATAGGAAAAAACTGAGAGAGCAATCCCCTCCCTGGATTGGATAGTCCGACACCTTTGTAGCATGGTTAGACCTATCAAGGCATATGCCCCGCTACCATAGCTGTCAGATGGCCAGGGTCACCGCTGCACTACGTTGAGGCATTGAGGTAGGATTTTGCAGCGGGTTTTCAAATCATGATTTAAAAACTTCAAGTTACAGAGAATCTGCCATTTACTCTAGTTCCTGGTCTCTACTGGAATTATCTCCCCTGATGCATCCTAAGATTGTATTAGCCTTCTTCATGGCTCTATTATATTGACTCATAGTCATTCTGTGATCAACCACACCAGAGGTGGGCAAAATATAGCCTGTAGGATACGGCCTGCTCAGCTGATTAGGAGAACTTGCCGGCAGTGTGTGTTTAGCTGCCCATCCCTCCCACCTTGCTCCATCCTGCAACTAAGCTTCTCCCAGGACACTCCTATTAGCTGTGTGGAAGGCAGGAGGGAAGGGAGAGGGAGTGCAGAAGTCAGGGTGTTCCCCTGCTCTTATATCTGGTCAGGGAGAGGGACATACACAACAGAGCTGCTCCAGTCAAGTATGGTGAGTGACTGAGATCAGTGCCTGTCTTAAGAGGCAGTGCACTGTTTCTCAGATTTGTCCAGCAGCCAGCTCACTCTCTCACTACACACTTTTCCATCCCACTATACTCATCTCTGCAGAGTGATGGAGGGGGGCGACAACAGAGCAGGACATTTTTCCCTGAGTCAAAGAGACAGTGCATGGCATTTTCAGAAACTTACCCAGTAGCAACCAGCACATCCACCTATCCAGTCTGTGCCACACACCCAGCCCCACCCCTTCTGCCCGAGGCCCTAGGAACCCAGAGCTGGCTCCCGATGACTTACTGAAATTCATGTAGTGGAACCCCTACAAAAATTATTGCCCACTCCTGCAGTATACTCAAGTGTTTCCGCTCCTCTGTTGCTTCTAACTAATACATTCCGGCTACATCTATACTATACGTTTTGCCAAAAGAGGCAATGCAAATGAACCGCTGATTAGCATTTTCTCGCCCTTCATTTGCATAATCTCTTCCGATCCGTGTTCATGCAAAAACATGCAGTGTGGACGTGTCCGTTTTGCACAAAAACCCTGTTTTGCACAAGATCCTTATGCCTCTCTGGGAGGGGTTTTTGCGCAAAACAGACACATGCACACTGCATGTTTTTGGGCAAAAACCTCTTGCGTGAAAACGGATTGGAAGAGATTACGCAAATGAAGTGTGAGAAAATGCTAATCGGCACTTCATTTGCATTGCCTCTTCCGGCAAAACGCGTAGTGTAGACGTAGCCTCACAGTTTAGAGCTAAAATTCTTGCTAATCTCTAAGGGTATGTCTAGACTACATGCCTCTGGCGACAGAGGCATGTAGATTAGGCTACCCGGCATAGGAAAATGAAGCAGCGATTTAAATAATCGCTGCTTCATTTAAATTAAAATGGCTGCCGCGCTGAGCCGATCAGCTGTTTGTCGGCTCCGCGCACTAGTCTGGATGCTCCGCGGTCAACATCAAAGGCATTTGTCGACCGCCCCGGTATGCGTCGTGGGATGAGGTTTACCGGGGCGGTCGACAAATGCCTTTGATGTTGACCGCGGAGCATCCAGACTAGTGCGCTGACCCGACAAACAGCTGATCGGCTCAGCACGGGAGCCATTTTAATTTAAATGAAGCGTCGATTATTTAAATCGCCGCTTCATTTTCCTATGCTGGGTAGCCTAATCTACATGCCTCTGTCACCAGAGGCATGTAGTCTAGACATGCCCTAAGTGCATGACTTTGCCCTATTACATTTCATCCCATTATCTAGTACCCTGGTATTCAAGAAACAAATAGTAGTGTGGCACCTTATACACTAACAAATATATAGGATCATGAGCTTTCGTGGGTAAAACCCACTTCATCAAAGAGTTGGTGTGGTAATAATATAACCCAAGGTATATATAAGAGCAAAAGCAGTTACCTGTGAATTGTAAGACCCATGTTAATGAAACTAATCAGGTAAGCTGGATGTGTCTCATTTATAGCTTTTGATGTGAAAATGTGAATGTCAAAGACAGGGGAAAGTGGCTTTGTAGTGCTTTAACCAATGTTTTAACCTGGTTTTCAAGGTTGTCCAAACACCAAAAAAGTTTAACACGGCATTTAGGCAGGAAATCATAAAAACATGAGGGTAATAATTGTAACCTATGATTGGTGCATCTAGTACAGTATTCTGTTTTCCACACTGATCAATACCAGATGCTTCAAAGGTAATTATAATCTCTGTAATGGACAGCTATGGAATACCTGACTACAAGGGAAGTTTCTTCCTAATCTACATATCCTTGTCATATCTCTTCTCTAAACAATTATAATCTGAACATCTGACAACTTTCATGACCTGTTTCTAGACTCCTCCTGTTTCTTTTGCATCTTTTTTTATATGGGGTGATCAAAACTGAGCACAGTTTTCCAAGTGGGGGCATACTGTTCTTTTATATAATGCCGTAGTAAATGACATTATGCAGACTGAACTTGGAGGTCATAGTTATTAATATTATTCAGAGCTTTTACCGCTCTTTTAGAAGCCAAAATCAGTGTAGTCTAAGAAGAAAAAATTCCTAATATGGAACATGTAGACTAATGTTAACCAGCATTTTCAGTAAGTCAGGACCATTCTGCAAGAAACAAATTTTGTGCAGGCCTCCTACACCATTTTGTAAGGAAAGTGGGAAAATCATTGGGTAATGATTGAAGATAGGCTTCTGCAAAAGATAATCTGGTTTGCATTATAGAATATGAATAAATATAAGTCCTATGGTGAATCTCTGTGGAGGCAGTATAATGAAGGGTTTAAGTTTAAATTTGTAGTCTTAAATTTTCAGTTCAATTAACTTGTGTTCCCCTGCCTCTGCCTTCCCCCACCTAAATTTGTAGTCTGTTTTCATTCCTACTTGGCACACAGCTAACTCATCTGTTCTAGTGGTTGATCATTTAATATTTTCTCGAATTTCACAGATTTGATGCATTATTTCAAACTAAAATTTAAACCTTCTTTACATAAAAAGAGCGGGTAGTTGGGATGAAATGGGGGTGTTAGTAGAATGCTACACCCACTAAAAAATTAACATTTTCAGACAAAGAGAATTAAATCTGAGATTCTAGAGCAGTGCTTTTATTTTTTTCCTTCCTAACCATTGGACACCATGAGAAGACCTACAAGGAACTAAAAACTGTTGAGTACATAAATTCTCTCCTCTTTAGGAGGATGCTCGTGATTTGGATGCCTACACATTAGCTAAATCTTACTTCGATCTGAAGGAGTATGACAGGGCTGCATACTTTCTGCGGGGCTGCAAGAGTCAGAAGGCCTACTTCTTGTATATGTATTCCAGATACCTGGTAAGATAATGAAAGCCATCCTTTAACAGAGAATGTGCCCCTTCTGCCTTCCCATGGAGCCTTGCAGGTTATTGTCTTCCCAGCAACATTTTAGAAAGCCAGATTAATCCCCTGGTTCCTTGCTAAACCTAACAGAATTTTTGGTGGCTTTGCTGGGAGCTAGATCCAGATGCTATTAGCAGAATTATACTGCAACCTGTGGAATAATGTATTGTAAAACTCTTTTCCCCTCCCCCTTCTTTTTACAGTCAGGAGAAAAGAAGAAAGATGATGAAACAGTTGATAGTCTGGGTAAGAATCTGCTTCTCTCACCTGAAATAGAGAACCCAAGCTAATGAAAATAGACATGCCAGAATCATCTCTTATGCTAACCATATTTGCACTGTGGCCTGAGACACAATGTGATTGGGCAGTATAGCTCTGCCTGCTGGGCTTGTGCATGGTTTTATAATCCTAAAGGCATTGGCCACAGATTCTCAAGGCTGACTCATTCCTAAATAGTGTAGTTCACATTTAAAGAATGGGTTGATTGGGTGTCTTTCTAAAGGATATGATCTAGGAATTATTTTGGGGAAGTTCTATGGCCTGTGCTGTGCAGAAAACCTTAGAAGCTATCAGTCCCAAACACCTGTGACTCCGAAAAAGATTAAAGATCATAATGGATAAGCAACTGCAATACTGTAGCAAAAAGAGCTAATGTGAGCCTTGAAGTTAATGGGAGTAGAGAGATGACTTTTACCTCCTTTATACAGTTTTAGTCAGATCAGTACTGGAAGACTATGTTCAGTTTTGGTGTCACCATTTTAAAATCCGTTAAGTTTATCAAAAACCATGAGTGGGGACTTGAGTAGTATATAAATAGTTATTTTTAATAATGAAGGTGATTTACCAAAGGGACAAACTACCAAAGGATATGGTAGATTCTCTATTACTTGAATGTCTTTAAATCAAGACTGGATATCTTTCTAAAAATACTTCTGCTTCCACCAGAAGTTATGGGCTTGATACAGGAATTAGTGAGTGAACTTCTGTGGCCTGTTACGCATGAGATTACACTAGATGATTGCAATGGACCTCTTCTGATGTTTAAAATCTGGATCTCTAAACTGGTGAAGCCTCAAACCAATGAAGACATGGAAAGCACTGTGGCAGTCGCTGAAAGTCACCTGTGTACTTCTTTTTGCAGGCCCCTTGGAGAAAGGACAGGTGAAGAATGAAGCACTAAGAGAGCTAAGGGTGGAGCTTAGCAAGAAACACAAAGCACAGGAGCTGGATGGTTTTGGCCTTTATCTGTAAGTGTCTGGGATGCAGGAATTCTTCCCTGAGGATGGGGGATGCAGGAATCTCTGGATCATTGTGTTTTTCTGAAGAGAAATAAGGAGGAAGTAGTCTCTTTCTGGAAAATTAGCAAACAGCCTGTTTGGTGGCTGATAATATGGCAGCAAAACACACACTATTCAAATAAAACATTAAAGGGAAAGGTATTCGTGTTCATCGTTGCCTAAGATTTTGCGTTGGAGTATAAATTTGAAGTTGGGGTTCATAATGCTTTTTGATATCTGGAAATGGAAGGAAATATCTTCTTGTGTGGAGTGGTATTATTGATAACATTGTCCTTTCCATCTCGATATTAACAAGTCTTATTTCCACTGTCTTAAGATTTGGGGTCAATGGTGTGTCCTGTTGCAATAGTAACTGCCACTAAATTTAGTTTTTTATCTGCTAATTTCCTAACTCTGTGTGGGTGTGGGTGTGGGTGTGGGTGTGGGTGTGGGTGTGGGTGTGGGTGTGGGTGTGGGTGTGGGTGTGTGTGGTGTTTTATGTTTTCTACCATTTCATTGTATCTCTGTGCATAGCTGTCTAGATTCAAGGAGAAAGGAAGTTGCACCTGCTGGGGAGTATGGGGAAAAACAACACTACTTTGAACATTTTATCCCTGTTTAAAAAATTGCTGTAACAAGATGATTTGGTTTAAATCACCAAATGGAAAGCCTTTAAATCATTGAATTAAATCAGCTCTTCCATTTGTATGTCCTGTGTTCCCTATCTTTTAATCAATTACCCATCCATGAGAGGACCTCCCCTCTTATCCCGTAACAGCTTACTTTACTTAAGAGTTGAAGGCTTTCTGAAAATCTAGATACATTATATCCACTGTATTGCCTTCTCCACATGCATGTCGACCCCCTTGAAAGAATTCTAGTAGATTGAGGCATGATTTCCTTTTACAAAAAACATGGTGACTCTTCCCCAACAAATTATGATAATCTATGTGTGATATAATTTTGTTCTTTACTATAGTTTTCACCCAGTTTGCTTGATGCTGAAGTCAGGCTTACCATCTTGTAATAGCTAGGGTTACTTCTAGAGCCCTTTTTAAAAGTTAGTGTCACATTAGCTATCCAGTCGTGATACAGAAGTTGATTTAAATCATAGGTTACAAACTACAGTTAATAGTTCTGCAATTTCACATTTGAGTTCCTTCAGAACACTTTAAAAAAAATACCGTCTGATCCTGGTGATTTATTACTGTTTATGAGTTTGTTCCAAAACCTTCTCTGACACCTTAATCTGGGACAGTTCCTCGGATGTGTTACCTCCGAAGAATGGCTCAGATTTGGGAATCTCCATCATATCCTCATCCATGAAGATGGATGCAAAGAATTAATTTAGTTTTTCCACAGTGGCCTTACCATCCGTGAATGCTTTTTAGCATCTCGATCATTCAGTGGCCCCATTGATTGTTTAGCTGGTTTTTTGCTTGTGATGGGGAAAAACGTTTTTGCTAATACTTTTTGAATCTTTGGCTAGCTGTTCTTCCAATCCCTATTTGGCCTTCCTAATTATATTTTTACACTTTATTTGCAAGAGTTAATGCTCCTTTCTGTTCAAAATAGATTACCACTATCTTTTGAAAACAGTCTGTAAATTATGGTGTGATTCACCATCACACACATTTTGCATTAGTCATTTGTCATGCATTTTGCTTGTGTAGTCCATTGGTCAGTGGTTCTGTTGTTTTTTCCCCTTTGCGTCCACTCCACAGAAGACTTGAATCTGTCACAATTCATCTTGAAAATCTGGCTCCTTAGCTCAAGCTGTGAAAAGGCTCGTGTTCTTAACTTGGGAGGCCCTCGGTTCAATTCCCTGTGTTGGCCAAGATGACAGCCACCACACGTGCAGGTGTACTACCCACACTGACAATTCTGAAGGTTAAAGCTGTGCTTCATACTGAGATCAAAGGCCTACAGAAAGGGTGTGTAGTGAGCCTATCTATTAATGGGGATACGCTATGTCCTAGTAAAGAAGAGATGATTGAAGTTAATTAAGAACAGGTAGAAACTAAAGAGAAACACTCAAATGTAATTGAATGGGATTCATTTTCATCCCATGAAGGCAGATAACTAAAAATGAGAAATTCTGTAAGTGCTCGTATACAAATTAGGGCTGTCAATTGACATGCATTAACGCCTGCGATTAACTCAGTCCAGGATTAACGCGTTAAATTTTTTAACATATTAATCGCAGACGTTAATGCTGTGCTGCCCCTTTGAGTGCCACTCCACATGCTTCAAAGGAGCAGTGGAGCCCGGGATCAGCTGGGGACTCCCTAGCTGATCCCAGGCTCTGCGCAGCATTTCCCCAGAAAGCTCCAGGGCTGCCCTTTTCAAATGTGCGCGGAGGCGGCGTTTGAAAGAGGCAGCCTTGGAGCCCGTGGTCAGCTGTGGACTCCCCAGCTGATCCCGGGCTCTGCGTGGCATTTCCCCAGAACCTGGGGTCAGCTAGGGAGTCCCCAGCTGACGCTGGGTTCCACTATCACGCGAAATCCAGGATAAGCTGGGAGCCCCCAGCTGACCCCAGGTTCTGCTGCTGTGCAGAGCCCAGGATAAGCTGGGCAGTCCCCAGAGGCAGCATTTTAAAGGGGCTGCCGTGAAGCCTGGGGTCAGCTGCGGACTCCCAGCTGATCCTGGGCTCCCCATGGCAGCGGAACCCAGGATCAGCTGGGCACTCCAGCTGATCCTGGGCTCCACCTTGTGCTGCCCCTTGGAAATGTTGCCCTGGCACTTCAAAGGGGCAGTGCTGCATGGAGCCCGGGGTCAGCTGGGGATTCTAGCTGATCCTGGGCTCCATGCAGCGCTGCCCCGTTGAAACGCTGCTGCGGCGTTTCAAAGGGAGGCACATGTTTAAATCATGATTAAATTTTTTAATCACTTGACAGCCCTAGTACAAATGCCAGAAAATACTGAGATCTGTGAACTTGAGTGCCTGTTATCAAATGAGGATAATGAGATCATAAATTTGGTGGAATAATGACAGCCAATGAGGGACAGTAATATGGGAGTACAAAAGAATGATGGAGTTGGTTGTGCTGGCAGGAGAATGGCATTATCTGTGAAAGAAAGCATAGAATCAAATATAATCTTAACTTAATCAAACTGTACCATAGACTCCCTATGTGTAGAAATTCCATGCTTGAGTAATAGGAGTATAACAGTAAGAATATACTGCTGACCAGGATGGCCATGGTGACTGTGAAATGCTCATGTTGATTAGTGAGTATGCAAAAATAAAACCAGTAATAATGGGGGATTGTAGCTATCCCTGTATTGACTGGTACATGTCACCTCAGGATGGGATACAGAGATTAAGTTTCTAATGACTGCTTTTGGAGCAGCTAGTCCTGGAACCCACAAGGGTAGAGGCAATTTTTGATTTAGTCCTCTAAGTGGGGCACAGGATCTGGTCCAGCTAAATATAGCTAAACTGCTCAGTAATAGTGACCATAATATAACTGAATTTAAGATCCTTGTGGAGAGGAACATATCAGGAAAACCCAATAACAGTAATATTTAATTTTCATTAATTAGCGCTCACTTTTATGTAGCTTCCCTTTGTGAAGTTAAATTGAATAGTCACAGCTGTGAAATGCCTGCAATCTGCATGGAAACATTTAAAAACACTATAGTAGAGACTTATTTAAGCGTAAACTCCAATTTTAAAAAATCAGTAAAGACACCAAAAAAATTCCTACTATGGCTAACAGAATAAAAGGTGAAACTTAAAAAACAGCAAACAGACTAGTAGCATCTTAAAGACCGATAAAACATATAGATGGTATCATGAGCTTTTGTGGGCACAGCCCACTTCTTTGGATTACAGGTGTGTTAGAAGTCCAGATCCAAGAATAAATAAGGGAAGGAGAGAGGGGCAAGGGGAGAAGGAAAAAAAGAGGAAGAAAAGGAGGGGAAAAAAGGAGGAGAGGAAGAAAAAAAGAGAGACAGTGAGTAAATAAAAGGTGGGTAGAGGCAAAAAAAAATTTAATAATTGGAAGTCAGATCCTACTGAGGAAAACAGAAGGGAGCAGAAACTCAGGCAAGTCAAGTGACCAAAAAAGAATTTCAAGAGCAACTAGCAAAAGACTCAAATAGCAGAAAAGAAAATTGAGTGCATCAGAAGCAGAAAACCTGCCGGAGATGGAAGTGTCAGTAGAGGTGGTTTTGGAACAAATTGATGAATTAAACAAATTGATGGCAGGACCAGATGGCATTCATCCAAGAGTTCTAAAGAAACTCAGATTTAAAACTGCAGAACTACTACCTGTTGTATGTAACTTATCATTTAAATCAGCTTCTGTACCAGATGACTGAAGATAGCTAATTGGATGCCAATTTTTATGTAAGATAGGTCCATCAATGGCTATTAGCCAGGATGGGCAGGGATGATGTCCCTAGCCTCAGCCAGAAGCTGAGAACGGATGACAGGGATGGATAACTTGATGGTTATCTGTTCTGTTCATTTCCTCTGGGGCACCTGGCATTGGCCACTGTCAGAAGTCAGGATACTGGACTAGATGGACCTTTGATCTGACCCAGTGTGGCTGTTCTTATGTTCTCACTGTTTGAATTAGATGCAATCATACTATTGGCCCTGTCTCCATGGATCTGCAGTGGGATTTGAACCCTCCCCTCCCAATCTTTAGATCCATTGCTTAGACTCTTATTACTTGCTTAAGTGCAGGCCCCTTTTAAAACATTCATTGGAGGAGGGTTTGATGCACCTTTCCCTGTGAATTATGTATGTAGTTATTCATCATCTATAGAACACTGATGTTCAGGGTCCTAGATTGTATCCCTGGAGTGTGGTTTACAGTGATTAAAAATAGGATAACCAAAACTGGTTACGTTATTCTGAGAGGCTCTGTGTGGTAGTGGATGAAATTGGGGTTAGTTTTGTTAGAGACTTGGGTTGTGGGTCTTTAGTGACCTTGCAGCAGGCAGGTTGGGTGGGGAGAGGCTGCTCCAGCCCCCCACCATTTAACCAGTAAGCCTCACCTGTTAAGGGTTAGGCTTACTAGTTAACCATTCACATACCTAGTTTCTGTAGCCACACATTACCTTACGTATAACTGATATTAAAGGAATCAATACAGGAGAAGCAACCATGTGGCCAAAAGACAGGTCTCAGCATGAATTAGGTATTTTGCAAAATGAGTGACACAGAAAAGTGAGACACTGATGAAAAGTTTCCAGAAGGATGACTTTTTAATGGTTCTCTCTGTAATATTTTTCAAACCACTATGAAAAATACAAATTGGGCTCAAAGTTTATATTCTGTGGCTTGTTTTTTGCTAGTCCAATTTTTTTTATAGAATGATGTAAGGCTCCTGTTAAACTGAACTCTAGTTCTGTTGCATTGTAACAGGGAATTTGTCACTGGGGAAATTTGATTTTTTTTTCCTTCTTGTTTGTTGCTTTGTGGGGTTATGACTAGATGTGTGATGCAAAGAGCTATATTGGTATATTTCTCTGCTCAGGTATGGTGTTGTGCTGCGGAAGCTGGACCTGGTAAAAGAGGCCATTGATGTGTTTGTTGAAGCTGTCCATGTTTTGCCTTTGCACTGGGGAGCCTGGCTGGAACTCTGTAATCTGATCACAGACAAAGAGATGGTAAAACCTATCTTTAATTTGTGATATAAGCCAGTGGTTGATGGAATAATGTCCTGGGACTGGCATTGCCTTTGGTTTTATTCTCAGCTCAAAAGCTTATCAGAAAGCTTTTGGTCATTTTCTTGAAACTGCTGCTGTGCAGCAACTATTTACCACCATGCAGTCTGGAATACGTTTCTGCAGACAGGGTCTGGCAATAGATTTTTCTTATCTCTAACTTTTCCACCTGAGAATGAGTCCAACAACCCCTTACGAAAGTGAGGGCAGCAGTTAGAAACAAAAGATTATAACACATGGCAAGTTAGACAGTGTGATGGCCCGTCAGGGAGCCCCCGACCCTGCACCCCCATCTACAGCTAGATGTGACTCTCAGACAGCCAGTAGAATAGAAGGTTTTATTGCTTCTCAGAGGTACAGCACAGCATAGGATTGATGTTAACATAGGAGCCAGTGCAGACAGCCTTAGTCCTCTTGGTGGAAAGGGATTCACAGGCCCCTGCCCCCCCCCCCCCCCCGTACTGGACTTGGTCTGCTCTCTTCATGCTTCCCCCAGCCAAGACTGCCCTGACCCCGAGCATCTGGACTCTTAACCCCCAGGCGGCCACGCCCTTTGCTTTTTCAGATAGCTTAACCTAGCCTAGGTGTCAGGTGGCTGAGCCATTGCCTACATGCCTCCCCTCAGAGACCATCTCCCGCTGGGCACTGCACACAGACCCACACAGAGTCTCTGCAGACCAGCATAGGGCAGTAGGGGTGTCATACAGCACAACACAGCAACCAGTGAATGCAGAACCAGAGTGGATCCAGGGCCACAAGAGTGGACAGCACCCCCACTATGTCACAGATGGCAGTCAATATAAAGGAGAAGTTACTGAAGAGTAGAAAATTGATAAGGGAAACTAATAACTTTGGGGCAAAATCTCTGTGGTGGCTAAGGACATTAAGAAGTTTTTAAAGTATATCAGGAATGAAAGAAATCCTGAATGGTAAAATTGCTAATGATGCTGAAGGGGCAGAAGAGCTCAATAAGTTTTCTGTTGCTGGAAAGAAGCAGAATTATTTCATTGTGCATGAGGATGAACTGCTTTCCAGTCCATTAGTGACTAAGGATGATACTAAACAGCAACTGCTGGCCTGAATATTTTTAAATCAGTAGGCATGGATAATTTACACTCAGGAGTCCTACAAAAATTGTCTGAGGTAATCTCTGGGCTGTTAATGTTAATTTTTGATAAATTCTGTGAAAATTCATGAAGACTAGAAGAGTGCTAATGTGCCCTTATTCAAAAACTTTCTGTTGACTTAGGTAGTAAGAGACCAGTTGGTCTGACAGAAGAATGGAACAGCTGATTGAGTAACTAAACGCAGTCAATGTAGAAAATGCCTTATCAAGCAAATCTGATTTTCATTTTCTGACAAGATAATAAATTTGCTGGATGAAGGTAACTGTGTAGATGTAACGTATTGTTCACCGTTTGTATTGCTGTGATGCCTCAGAACCACTGCTTAATTTGTAATGAAACGGATTCTGGGGCTCTCACTGTGATTTTCTTTATCACTGATGTGGCAAGCCCAGAAGTGCTAGAGCTATGAACTACCAAGCTAAGAGGTGCCAGCACACAGAGAGCACTGCTCAGAGCCCTACTATGCTACATGCTCTACAAACAGAACAAAAAGGGAAGCCATGCTTAGAATTCTATAAGGTGTCTGATATTAGTGTCCATTCTGATGATTTTTTTTTTTTTTTTTTTTTTTTTTTTAAGAGCACAGTACAATATCCATAAAGCCCGTCTGAATTGGATTAAGAACTGGCTAACTGACAGATCTCAACATGTAGCTGTCAACAGAGTCATCATCAAGGAGAGGTGTTTCTGTGGGGGTGTCACAGGGATTAGTATAGGCCTGATGCTATTCAACATTTTCATCAGTAATCTGGAAATAACTTTAAAATCTGCAGATGACACACAAATTGATGGAATGGCAAATAAGGAAAGGGCAATCATGTTTGTAAAACAATCTGGATTTCTTGGTAAACTGGACCCATTCAAACGAAATGCATTTTAATAAAGTCAAATATAGGGTCATATAATTAGGAACAAGAAATGCAGGTCATTCCTACCAAATGGGGGATGTATTTGGTATTCCTCTGATTCTGAAAAGGTTTCAAGTGTCATAGTGACACTTGACCATCAGCTGAACATCAGCTCCCAGGACAATGGGATAGCAAAAAGGGCTTGATGTGATACTTGGATGTGTGAACAATAGTAGTGAGATGATTTTATCTCTGTATATGGCATTGCTAAGACTGATACAGGAATATTATATGTGATTGTTTTTGTGACCATGTTTTAAAAAAATTGAGGAACCACAAAAATGACGTGGGCGGGGGGGTAGAGAAAATGCCTAAGAAACTTAAGCCCAATGTGGTTTTATGTATCAAAAAGATCAAAAGGTGACTTGATTATGAGGAGAGAATATTGGGTGGCTAAAGGGCCTTTTAATCTACCAGATATGGTCATAACAAGAAACAATTTGTGGAAGTTAAAGCCAGACAAATTCAAATGAGAAATATGGCATACATTTTAGTAGTGAGGATGATTTAACAATAGGAGTAACCTGCTAAGAAAGCTGTGGATTATCCATCTTTTGTTGTCTTCAGATCAATGGTGAATGTCTTTCTAGAAGTCTGAGGGGTGGCCGTGTTAGTCTGTAACTTAAAAAACAAGTAGTCCTGTGACACCTTCGAGACTAACAAAAAAATATATAGTACCATGAGCATTCGTGGGCACAACCCATCACTTTCTGGAGGGTATGTTTTAGCCAAGTAAGTTATTGGGCTTAGTGCAGGAATAACTGGATGAAATTTTATGGCCTGTGTTGTACAGAAGTCAGACTAGATGATTGATCAAAGTGAACCTTCTGGCCTTAAAAATACCTATTAATCTGTAGCCAGGATTGGATCTCTTCTATGGAAGTTATCTGATATTAAGTTGACAGAATCCTTTAGTTCACACTTTTGTGTCTTGATCTTTGCATCACTGGGTAGAATTAATATCTAAGGAGAAGGCTTTGTTGCCTTTGTCCTCTAAAGATCTGACTACTGGATGAAGAGAGAGCTGATGTTTTCCCTTTTCTGCAGGAGGCATTGAGGTGTTTTGGATTATCCTCTTAGTGTGTCCCTTTTTTGTTTGATTGTTGCCAGCTGAAGAGCCTGTCCTTGCCAGACACCTGGATGAAGGAGTTTTTCCTGGCGCACATTTACACAGAGCTGCAGCTGATAGAAGAAGCTCTGCAGAAATACCAGAGTCTCATTGATGCGGGTTTTTCCAAGAGCACATACATAATTTCCCAGATTGCAGTTGCCTACCATAATATCAGAGGTCAGTGAAATCAGCTGATGGCAGAGGGTGGAGAGGAGTGGGCCTCCTGCTACAATCTCTGCATCAATCAGCAGCACTTCCTCTCTCTGCAGACATAGACAAAGCTCTCTCTATCTTCAATGAACTAAGGAAACAAGACCCATACAGGATAGAAAACATGGACACCTTCTCCAACCTGCTGTATGTTCGGGTGAGTCCTCCACATTCCTCTGCAGTAAAGTATTTTACAGCTTCTGAGCAGAGTACCTGAGATAAGTTAGTCCAATCATATGAATGTGAACGTGTCTCTTGGGACATACATACAGGTGTGCATTTCTAATCTCCTCACCCTTCTTCCCTCTGAAGTGGTGTCACACTTTTCCCCCCTGCAGTCTCCTTCCTCTTTTCTAACAGAGCATGAAGCCTGAGCTGAGTTACCTGGCTCACAATCTGTGTGAGATTGACAAGTATCGTGTGGAGACGTGCTGTGTGATAGGTGAGAGACAGCTCTTCCAATTTGTCCCTGAGGCTGCAAGAAGTGGGAAGCAGTGTTCCCTGTAAACTGAGCGCGTAGGCGGCCACCCAGGAGAGATTCAAATGCCACATAGCCGATTAGCAAAGCGTCGACAGCTGGCAACATGTGTTTCTATTGGTGGTGTACATCTGCACATGCTTTGGGTCACATAACATTTCTCACATGGATGGAAAAAATTAGAGGGAATACTGATGGAAAGGTGGCTTACTGATCCCTTTCCACATGAATTGTTATCAGGTCTGTTGAGGCGAGGCTGGCTGAAGCAGCTCTCACTCAAGATATAACAGCAGATGAAATGGTATTGCATCAAGAGAAGTCAGTGCAGTGTTGGCACAGAGGTGATGGTAGGGCGTATGGGCAGTGGGCTTTCTATGCAGCTCTGAAATCCTGGAATATTGTCGTTTGGTTCTGGACACGTAATGCCAGAACAGAGGTCAGACTATAAGACTTGGAGTTATGAAATTAATTGGATCTGCCTTAATAGATTTCTCCCTTCTCTAATTTAAATGAAAAAAATAGATGCCACAGCTTGTATCTGGCTTCCTAATCCCCTTCTTCTTTTTCCTGTTCACTTTACTTCTCTAGGGAATTACTATAGTCTACGCTCTCAGCATGAAAAAGCAGCACTCTATTTCCAGAGAGCCTTGAAATTGAACCCTCGGTATCTTGGAGCCTGGACCCTCATGGGACATGAGTACATGGAAATGAAGAACACATCTGCAGCTATCCAAGCTTATAGGTATGTGTGCAGGAGCCATGCGAGGCAGAGAATGGCCTCGAGTGTGCATGAGGTAGTGACAGATTTGGATGGAAGTGGAGGAGTGTCTTGTGTGGACTTGTTAGGAGGCCTCTTACTGGTCCATATTCCTTTCCCCATGAACTGAGTTGCTTTGAAACCTCCAGTTTCCAAACACTTATACCACTTTCTCTTTTCTCTGGCAGACATGCAATAGAGGTGAACAAGAGGGACTACAGAGCCTGGTATGGACTTGGGCAAACTTATGAGATCCTCAAGATGCCATTTTACTGTCTGTATTATTACCGACGGGCCCACCAGCTCAGGTAAGGCTGTGCTGGATTTCATCAGTCAGTTAGCTTGAGACAGTACATGTTCTGAGGTGGCCTGACTGGCTGTTGTCTCTCACAGGCCCAACGATTCCCGTATGCTGGTTGCTCTGGGAGAGTGTTATGAGAAACTCAATCAGCTGGTAGAAGCTAAAAAGGTAAGTGCTGCAGGGCAGGCTGGGTATCCAGGTAGCTGCCAGGAAGCAGCTAGAGGCACAGGACACGTTAGTTCTCTAGGTCTTTCCACTCTGTCTTAACTGCACACCTAGACAGTCATGGATGGGCGATAGTGGTCAGAATGGCTATTCTGTTACCTTCAGTCACAGGGGGAGGGGTGCACACAGGGCCATGTGCACCACCCCAGGTGGGAGGGGGGGCAGCAGCAGCAGCAGCAGGAGGCCTGAGCACAGCCCTCCCTTCCTCCACTCACCAACAGCGTCGGGGAAGGCATAGGCCAGGTGGCTCCAGCCCATGCAGCACTGCTCCAGGGAGTGCTGGGAAGAGATGAGCATGGAGAGCTGGGACAAGAATGAGGTGGGGGCGGAGAAAGGGGAAGGGAGAGGCGGGGTCAGTGCCCCCCTCCTTCCCCTACCACTTGTCACCTATGCCTTCAGTCCTGACCTGGATCCCAGGGTGTGTGGGGGGAGCTGTGTGCAGTCTGGGCCTAATCTTTGCAGGTTCCTGTTATAATTGTGGCTTCGGGGGAAGTTGTGCCCTCACCATCTGCCCAGAGCTGAGCTGATGTCTGCTGTGGCCTTCCAGAAAACCAGCTCTCTTCATGCATCTCTGCTTGAGGGCTTTGCAGTGACTGGGTCTGTATGTGACCAGGGTGCACCCACTGCATGCCAGAGAAGACCTTGTGCTGAGCTGCTTGTGTGACTCTCTCCTTCCTTGGCAGTGTTACTGGAGAGCTTATGCAGTGGGAGATGTGGAGAAAATGGCACTGGTGAAACTAGCCAAGTGAGTATGACTCAGCATTTTTCTCAGTGTAAAAAGCACTGTGAGATCTGAAGGGCTGGGTATTCTTTCAATGTGCTGGGTGAGTGGTTTCCCTCTGGCAGGGGTAGGCATCCTATCGCCCATGGGTTGGATCTTGCCTGCTGCTTAATTTCATCCAGCCCATGGGCTGTAGGAGCTACCTCTGCCCTAGTGGGATACTGAAGGGGGCACAGTGGCCCTTATCCCCCAGGCAGGAAGGGAGCTGCAGGGACATTGGGGCAAGGGCTCCAGCCACACTTGGTGGCTAAGCAGGTCCCAGACTCCATCCCAGAGGAAGGGAGGCATCCTGGGCTTTGTTGTATTTGCCACCAGGGGTTGGAAGTGGAGCAGCAGTGGGGGCTGCACCTTCTCAGTGGTAGCCCCGGTTATGGCAACATTGGGCACATCTGGGCTTCTTGTCCAGCAGCCGCCACCATAGCTGCCTGAGCACCCAGCCCAACACTCAGTTAGTGCAGCCCCTCTTCCTGCCTGGCCCCAGAGGCAGGGGCAGCCCCTCAAAGGCAGCCCTGAGCCCCAGCAGCAGCCAAGAACATGTCCAACCCGGGGGCAGAGAGGAACAGTCTGTCAGGTTGCAACAGGTGAGGAGGGAACAGGAGAGCTCCCAGGACTGAGCATGGGCCCCACTGAGCTCTGGGTCTGATCCACTGCTGGCCGCAGAGACAGGAGTGGGAAGGTGGAAAGAGGCCAGTGGTGGAAGGGAGAAAGGGACTGGGGACCAAGAGCTGGGCTTTGTGAGGAGATGGGAGATAAGTGGCTGGAGGTAAGCCTGGTTTGAGGGGCTGCTTTGGGGAGAAGGGGGAGGGTGGTTCAGAGAGTAGAGGTGAGTTGGGAGCAGGGGCTGTTGTAGGGAGGCAGCCTAAGGTGGGAGGAGGGGAAGGTCTGGTGTGGGGTGGGGAGCAAGCTAGTGCAGTGTGTGGGGTGGAGGAGAGAGCAGAGTTGGGGGTGTTGGGATGGGGATGAAAGGAAAGAACCTAGAGAGAGCCCCTGGGAGAGCCTCTTCTCTGTGTTCTAAGCCCTGCAAGCAGCACGCCCAGCTGGAGGGGAGGATGGGATTGGGCTCCCTCCCTGTGTATTTGAGGTTGAACCTGGGGCTTGGAGGCTCAAGCCTTAGAAAAAAGTAGTTTCTCTCCTCTCTCTCAGCCCCTCCTCCCTAGTTTGGGGCAGATTGCTGAGGGGTCTTTGCACACAGCTTGTTTGAAGCATTGCAGTGGTATTGAATGTCAAATAGGATTGTTGACTCTAATGCAACAAGCCCTGCAACTTGGTGCCCCTACCCCCATCGAGCTGGCGACACGAGTGGCTCACCCCGCCTCATGCAGGAATCTCCACCCCTGGTCAATGGAAACCCCAACTTCTATCCTTATGTCCTGCTCCACTTCTGTAAAAGAACCCCTGTTTGCATGTGTTGTCCACTGAGGAACCTAGAAACCCATAACTAACCGGCAAGCAATGTTAGTAACTAATTGCTGTCCTGATGGATGGTCTGTTACCCTCTCTCTGAGGCAATGGGTATTGTCTGTCTGCTTCTAAGGAACTGGGCCTGGCTGCAGCAAGTAAGTGTAAAGGGTTTGGAACGGGTCCCCTATGAAGAGAGATTAAAAAGACTGGAACTTTTCAGCTTAGAAAAGAGGAGACTAAGGGGGGATCTGATAGAGGTCTATAAATTCATGACTGGTGTGGAGAAAGTGAATAAGGAAAAGTTATTTACTTGTTCCCATAACATAAGAACTAGGGATCACCAAATGGAATTAATAGGTAGCAGGTTTAAAACAACAAAAGGAAGTATTTCTTCACGCAATGCACAGTCCATCCATAGAACTCTTTTCCAGAAAATATTGTGAAGACCAGGACTTTAACAGGGTTCAGAAAAGAGCTAGATAGATTCATGGAGGTTAGGTCCATCAATGGCTGTTAGCCAGGATGGATAGGAATGGTGTCCTTGGCCTCTGTCTTTCAGAGTCTGGGAATGAGCGGCAGGGGAAGAGGGATCACTTGATGGTTACCTATTCTGTTAATTCCCTCTGGGTTATCTGGCTTTGGCCACTGTTGGAAGACCGGACACTGGGCTAGATGGACCTTTGGTCTGACCCAGTATGGCCGTTCTTATGCAGCACAGTCCAGAACTTGTTTGTATTTGGGAGAGGCCTTTTCTAAAGGCCTGTCCAGGACAGATAGAAGTTCTTGCTTTTGGATCTCTTCCATCTCTTGTTTTTTGACACAATTTGTTTCCTTTCCTAGGCTGCATGAACAGCTGAATGAATCAGAACAGGCTGCTCAGTGCTACATCAAATACATCCAGGATATCTATTCTTGTGGGGTGAGTCGATAGTAAAGTGACAGGTGGAAGAAGTAAGGGAGAATGATGTAGAACTGAAACCAGCTTTTGCTGTTTTTTGCACTGTGCTTTAGGAGATAGTGGAGCACCTGGAGGTGAGCACTGCTTTCCGCTACCTAGCCCAATATTACTTCAAGTGTAAGCTCTGGGATGAAGCCTCGGCCTGTGCTCAGAAATGTTGTGCATTCAATGATGTGAGTAGCCAATCTCCAATGTCCCTTTGTTAGGCGGAGTCTTATCTTGATCTCTGTCTGTTTCTTCTGGAAGCTGGCGCAGTTCTTCTGTTGAAGGAGCATGGGCTTCATCCCATCTATGGCCTCATCTATGTGAGAAGACCCTCTGTGCTGCTGCTCACCTATTTCCAACTATTGCCTCTTAGTGAAGTTCTGGGGCTAAGAGCTGCACTGGTTTGGCATTCAGTAGTTCAGAAATAACTTAGGACTTGCAGTGGTCCTCAGATCTCCAGCACGATACCTTGCCATCTTTCCGTGGGAACTAATGGACTTACTGCACAAGCACACTCCTGGAGTTCTTCATGTCCCTTGTTATCTGTGATCTTACACATAGACAATACAAAAGATGTGGAATCTGAGATTCTCTCAGGCCGTAGTTGAACGCTCTGGATTTCCACGACAACCCAGGTGTAGATGTTGTGGATGTCACCAGCATAAAACCCTCTCCCAAGCAAAGAACTTGGAGAAGAGAAGACCCAGTGACTGAGTCTCTTAAAGTCTGCTGTTGCAATTCTATTTTGTGGAAGGTGCCTAGATTTTATAGTGAGGGGGCAGGACAGACACTTAAGATAAGCAGGTGTGCAAAACAAGTAATCTATAAGCCATGGGGCTGGGAAGAAGATATTAAAGGGGATCTATTTTAACTTCAACCTGGCTGTTAATAGCTGGAAAACCAGCATCCTTTAGTATGTGGTATTGTGACTTGCAGCCCCAGTGAGAGCCAAACTGTTGTGTTCAACTTCCTTATAAATGATCTAGAGAAAGGGGTAGACAGTGAGGTGACAAAATTTGCAGATGATTCCAAACTGCTCAAGATAGTTAAGACCAAAGTAGACTGTAAAGAGCTTCACAAAGATCTCACCAAACTAAGTGATTGGGCAACAAAATGGCAAATGAAATTTAATGTTGGTAAATGTAAAGTAATGCACATTGGAAAAAATAATCCCAATTATATGTTCAATATGATGGGGACTAATTTGGCTACAGCTACTCAAGAGAGAGATCTTGGAGTCATTGTGAATAGTTCTCTGAAAACATTCACTCACTGTGCAGCAGCAGTCTAAAAAGCAAACAGAATGTTAGGAGTCATTAAAAAAGGGATAGACAATGAGACAGAAAATATCTTATTGCCTCTATATAAAACCATGGTATGTCCACATCTTGAATACTGCGTACAGATGTGGTCGCCTCATCTCAAAAAAGATATATTGGTATTGGAAAAGGTTCAGAAAAGGTCAACAAAAATGATTAGGGGTTTGGAACAGGTCCCATATGAAGAGAGATTAAAAAGACTTGGACTTTTTAGCTTAGAAAAGAGGAGACTAAGGGGGGATATGACAGGGGTCTATAAAATCACGACTGGTATGGAAAAAGTTAATAAGGAAAAGTTACTTACTTATTCCCACACTAAAAGAACTCAGGGTCACCAAGTGAAATTAATAGGCAGCAGGTTTAAAACAAACAAAAGGAAGTTTTTCTTTGCTCAGCGCACAGTCAACCTGTGGAACTCCTTTCCTGAGGATGCAGTGAAAGCTAGAACTTTAACAGGGTTCAGAAAAGAGCTAGATAGGTTCATCAGTAGCTATTAGCCAGGATGGGTAGGAATGTTATCCCTAGCCTCTGCTTCTCTGAAGATGGGTGACAGGGGAGAAATCACGTGAGGATTACCTGTTGTGATCCTTCCCTCTGGGGGATCTGGCATTGGCCACTGTCAGCAGGATACTGGGCTAGATAGACCTTTGTTCTGACCCAGTATGGCTGTTCTGATGTTTTTATGTGTATTGTTGACATTGCTGCTGAATTTGACCCTGAAGTCTCTGCTCCAGCCTACATGATGTAATTGACTTCCTAATGCAGTATTTTGACTCTTGGCAGACAAGAGAAGAAGGGAAGGCCCTGCTGCGACAGATTTTACAACTACGCAACCAAGGAGAAACCTCCTCCACAGAGATTGCTGCTCCCTTCTTCCTCCCTGCATCGCTGTCATCCAACAACACGCCCACACGGAGAGTGTCCCCACTCAACCTGTCTTCCGTTACTCCATGAATTGTGCTGATACTTTCCTGGGCCAGTCTAGGGAAACTGGGGACTTGAACCCATCCTCCAGGAACAACCACCTCACACCTGCCAAGCTTCCTTCTGATACTGCCTCCTGTTGGAGGCGGAAATGCTGAGAACCCAGAGCTGACGATAGCTGTTGTATCAGTGCAGGCTAAGAGCCAATGTGAAGTGCCTGTGCCGAAATGTCAGAAACCACTGTGCTTCTCACTGCCACGCTCTGAGCATGAGAGAAGCCACTGCTCCTTCCCTGAGGTCTGCCTGAGGGGGACATGTCTCTACTCTGTTACCTCTGAACTCCTTTCAGGGGCCTCACGGTGGGACTGCTGCTGCCTACTGCAGGAATTGCCCTCTGCTGGCTTCTCTATGGACTTTTTTCTGCAGCTGCACCCAAACTGTTCAGCCAGTACAGTAAGAGCAGCATCTTGGCCTCACTGCTGTTGTGAAAGGGAAACAGCGTTTGGGGATTGAGAGGTGTCAGTATTAAGAGGCCTCCCCTCTCGCCTGGGTGCTGCTAGGCCTGCGGCTCGGCTAGATGTCTGCTCTAGTGGGAGTGACACCATTAAATGTTGGTAGGCGTGTTGCTGTCCCTGGAGATTGTCACGGCACAGATTTCCTTCCTCTTATAACAAACACAGTTGAACTCACTATAGAAATGTTTCAGTTTTCCATAAGTTCATTAAGGAGGGGGGACTGGTGGCCAGTAGCTGCCTAGCTCAGAGTTGATTAACCCTGTTCAGAGTCCTGTATGGTAGTCTGAGTCCTTCAGACAGGTGCAGCATTTTGCCTGGGACAGATGTGGTAGTTAGATTGGATGGGAACAGTGTCAGTTTCACCATTGACTTGCAGTCTGACTTCAGCAGTGGATTGACTTGGCTGTTCAGTTGCGTTCTCCAAACTGAGTCTGTGGCGCTACTGCTACAGGTGCTTGGTTTGTCTCTCTAGTTGAAGTTTCTATGCCCTTTCTAGAAAAGCAGTTAGAGGAAGGTGGACAGAGCCTGGAGAAGACTGTTAGAACACTAACAGATCTAGGTTTGTGGGAGCCGCTTGCTCCTAGGCTGGAGCTGTAAAGAACAGCTGCCCTTCAGTAACTAGTTCTGGAGACTGTCCAGGAAGATCCCACTCTTGGTGCACATGTGCCGCATGCTAAAGAGAACAGGTTTTTAGTAGTGTCCAATGGAACTGCTCTCTGGGGTAGCTTATGCTCCTCCAACTTGAAGGCGTTAAGGATGGAGCTGTTCCGTCTGTTCCTTTGTTATATTATGGAAACAAACAAGAGTAGGACTCTGAAAAAGGGACAAAGGGGGCAGGCTCTAGAAGCCATTTGGACAACACCATTTTGAACCAGTTGCTGTAGGATAGGAATTGTTCTTCTTTGCGTGATTTTTTTCCAGACTTCACAGTTGATGACTAACAAGCAGGTGTCTGTTCCTAGGGGTGTCTGAGGAGGAAAAACGTGAGAGTTGGTCAGGAATTGTGTCACGTGTAGGGAGGGGAAAATGCAGTGTGGCCCTGGGTATGAGGGTGACTTGCTGATGTTGCTGGTAGGTGGGCTCTTGTTAAAGGTGATGGAAAGTCCCAGTTGCTTCAGAGCTACCGACTAGTACAGTAATGAGGAATGTGTAGCTATTGGGAGAAAACTGATGCTAAAATGCCCAGATTGCAAACATGTTTTGTGTAGCGCTGGTTGAAAGTTTCCTGCTCTGGAGTAGAATGTTCTGAACATCAGTTTAAAAGCATCATTCGATGAACACCATCTAGACCAGGAATGGGGGGTGGGTTGCATGAGTGGCCCTCCTTCACCTCTGGGCCGCAGCAGCCCATGGCTCCGTGGGGTTCCACATGCAGTCTCATAGCCCGCCCCCCTGCCTGCTCCCCTCCTCTTCACACACCAGGGTGCCAGAGCCTTGCACTTACCTGCTCCTACCCCCACCCCAGCACTTTCGGAGCCCACAAATCACCTGATTCGTGCTCCCTCCCGGAATGCTTCAAACAGCTGATTCACGATGTTCCAGCTCTGGGCGGGAAGGGTAGGAGTGGGACAGAGCCGCTCCTCTGAAAGTGTTGGGAGGGAGGAGCAGGAAGTGCTCTAGTGCCTCGGTACATGAGGCACATTGGGGAGGGGGATAGCCAGGGGCGCCACAGGCCACAGGTTGCCCACCACTGATCTAGACAGTCTGGATGCTGTCACGTAAAGATTCTGGGCCCGAATGCAGTTTCTGAGAACTGAATTGGGAAAAAGAGAAAAGGTGATCTATGGTAGTTTATCTGGTAAACCTATAATAAACTCCCTGGCCCGTGCTGGAGCTGTCAAGACAATGTAACCAGCTTCTTACCTTGGGTCCCTCACAACCTTCACTTTCACATGGATTGCTGGACATGGGTGTATAAATCCTGTTGTCCAAGGAATGAGGAAGTCCTCTGTCAGGGAGCCTGGGTTTGTGCTGTGTATACCGTAGTCTGAAGCTACTTGTGGCTTTCACTAAAATCCTTGCTGACGTAATCTGCTCAGGTGTTTGGAAGCCCAAGAAGGTGCCAAGCTACTGCTGTGATATGGTGCAGAATGCTGGAACACTCCCACAGATGGGGCTTCTTGCCACCCCTAAGAACAGGCAAGAAAAACCATGCATGCCAGGCATTGCACTAAAACATTTGTGCAAACAAGCTTGCTAAGGGGACTATAAGCCAGTTGAGACTCCTCCATCCCTGAATGGAGGTATGTTACCAGTCTTTGTAGGTAATGGTGTGGAAAGGGAAATTGCTATGAACACCCAAAGGGGTTCTGTCTGCCACTGTAAGGAGTGTACTTCTTGTGGGACTGACCATAGCCATGCAGTGCCTGCTGGATAGACAGACCTATCTCAACACCTCCTTTGATTCATGCATGGAAGTCTGGCATGCATGAGTTCATGTGTCCTAGAAGTCAAATAGCACTCTTGGATGTGTTTGATGTCTGTTGATGTGTTATTGTCTGGAATCCCTGCTGTGGAAGGTAGAGTTTGACAGTGCAGCTATGAACTCTGTGTTGTGAGTTGGGAATTGTGAATATCTTGGCTTTGTAATGTAACAAGGGAGTGTTAGGATGCTGTATGCTTCACTGGCCACCTGTTGAGCTAATCTTTGAATTAGCAGGTCAGCAAGAGAGAACTAAGGCATATCTTTTTCTCCTTAAAGGAGCTGCTTATTGCTGATAGACACTGATGAAAACCCTTGGGGCTATAGCAAGGGCAAAGGCTCAAACTCTGCTGGCAGTGGGTAACTCAAGTATTTGTTTACTCAAGTAAACTCGAGTGTTTATCTGGTGTAGCTCCCGGGGGGGCACAGGTGGCTCCACACAGCGGTTTAAAAACCCACAGGCCTCTGTGCTGCCATTCCCCCTGCCTGGGCTTCAGCACCCATTCTCATGCAGAGGAGGTTGGGGGGATGGGAGAGAAGGACCTGACTCTTGTGGGCTGGATCAAGGGAAGCTGCTGGCCCCAGCTCTGCTCTAATGGGTTCTCCTTAATTGTGCCTCATTTGACGGGACAGAGGACTGAAGCCTTTGTGCTTCTGCCCATTTCAGTAACCCTGGTATGCCCTACTCTCATGTGTTGATAGCTTAGCAAGCATCTCTGCCAGCTGCAGTTTCAGTTCCTCAGGTAACTGATCAACAAAATTAGACAATGTGTCTCAATATGCAGAGTGGCCTTTGCTGCTTTCAGCTGAAGGCTTACAGAGAAGACCCGGTTCCCGGGAATATTTTCCTTGGGGGTGCCTTTAAAGAACTTTGCTGTTTTGTTCTCTTCTGTGCTCCTTGGACAAGAAGCCCGCTGCAAGAAGAGAATTGTTCAAATCCCCTTAGAGAGACTTTCACCTCTGTCTGCTGTATTAAAGGTAGGTGAGCAAGAAGCAGGTCTGCGACAGAGGGATTTGGTGGATTCTGGCAGACCATTGTTTGTTGGAATAGCTAATCTACCTCGTGTTAGTGAGTGCAATAGGTTTGAGCTTGTGAAGTTTTTCTTCAGTAGCATGTCAAGATTTCCACCGCATACTTCAAGTCCTGAAAAACAGCTGCAGTGACAAACACAGGTGGATTTGCTGTTTCAGCAAGCAAAGATGAGGATATTGCAGACGGGCACTTGATGTTCTTGGCTCTGGAATATTCCTTACAGGTGCCTCTACACTGCATCGTTATTTTGAAATAATGTGAGCGTCTACCCAGCTATTCTGTTGTTTCAAAATAATTTTGAAATAACAAAGGGCTTATTCCAAAACCTGCAAACTTCATTCTATGACAAATAACGCCTATTCTGAAATAGCGGTTTTGAAATAAGGCGTGTGTAGACACTCCACTGCTGCTATTTTGAAATAGAAGGGCCCTGGTGAGGGGCTAAGTTATTCCTCCCCAGTGCCTCTAAGGATAGCACGTCTACATTAGGGAAGCCTGCCTCAGACTAATTTTGAGGCTTCCCTGCACTGTAGATGTACTATTTCGAAATAGCCATGCTGCGTAGATGTACCCTACTTAATGTGCAGGGCTCGACAAATTATGGAAAACCCTACTCCCACCCCCCACCCCAAAAAAAGTGTGTTTTTAATGGCATAAATTCCTAATAAGAATAACAGTAATTATTAAGTTATTAATAAATATCACCCAAGTTATTAATAAATATCTTATAAACCTCTACCTTTTCCCTCTGCTGCCATGTCTCCTCCCCTTGCTCCATCAGCTCCCCTGAAACCTGCTGCCCCCTCACCACCCTCACCCTCCTCTGCTGTTCTGACTCCTGCCCTTCTCACTGCCCTCAGCCTTCCTGAGACCTGCCCCCCCTCCACCTGCCCTTCTCTCTCCCCTGTGCCCACTCCTCCAGTAGCCCCACTCTGATCATGAGAGCTACCCCTCCTAACACCTCCCTCTACACACCTACCCTGCAGGTGTCTGCCCTTCTGCTTCACCCCCAGAATCCCCTGGCACCTGCACCCTCCTGGTGCCTCCCCCTTCCCTCACTACCCCTGCCCCCTTTTTCCCTGATACCCACCCCCTCACCACCCTCTGCCCTCACGCCCCTGTGCCCTCACACATGCCTTGCTCCATCCCCGCCTTCCTCATGCCCACCCCTTCTGTCAATCCTTCTCCCAGCCCCTCCCCCCCCCCATGCCCTTCCCCTCTCAGCATCATCCTGTCCCCCCTCCCACTGACACCTCCCCTCCTGCCCTTTTCCTCAATGTCTGCACTTGGCCCGCGGCATTTGTCTCTCTTGCACCCCTGTCCCTTGGTGCCTTCCCCTTTCTTCTTCTCCTGAGCCCCCTCCCTTCCCCTCAGCACAAGCCCCTTCCCCTCAGCGCAGTGCAGCACAGCACAAGCCCCTTCCCCTCCCCTACCTGGCTTCTGCCTTTGACTTTGTGGGGTTGCCGGAGCCTTTTTGAATCCGACGGTCGCCAGCCGTGACATCAGGATGCCACGTCACGCCAGCATCCTGCCCTCTGGCTCGCGCCCTGCCTCCTCACGCCAGAGCTGCACGTAGGCAGCCCAGCGCTGAGAATCGCCGCACTTCCCCCTTCCCGGCGGCGATCTGCTCCTCCACCGGCCAGCGGATCGGATGGGGCCGCACTGCCCGTAGTGCGGGCTTCGGCCAGCCTGTCACAACGGACCACCGGGCCAGTCCACCCCTGCACTCGCCAGCTGGTAAAATCTCCTCGCTGTGGGCGAGTGTATTTGTCGAGCCCTGTTAATGTGGATAAGTGTAAAGTAATGCACATCGGGAAAAATAACCCCAACTACACGTACAGTATGATGGGGGCTTATTTGGCTACGACAAATCAGGAAAGAGATCTTGGAGTTATCGTGGATAGTTCCCTGAAAACTTCCACACACTGTGCAGCGGTGGTCAAAAAGGCAAATAGGATGCTAGGAATTATTAAGAAAGGGATAGAAAATAAGACCCAGAATATCTTACTGCCCCTGTATAAAACTATGGTATGCCCACATCTTGAATACTGTGTACAGATGTGGTCTCCTCCCCTCAAAAAAGATATTTTGGCTTTAGAAAGGGTTCAGAAAAGGGCAACTAAAATGATTAGGGGTTTGGAACGGGTCCCATATGAAGAGAAGTTAAAGTGACTGGGACTTTTCAGTTTAGAAAAGAGGAGATTAAGGGGGGATATAATAGAGGTATGTAAAATCATGAGTGGGGTGGAGAGGGCGAATAAAGAAAAGTTATTTATTAGTTCCCATAATAGAACTACTAGAGGACACCAAATGAAATTAACGGGCAGCAGGTTTAAAACTAATAAAAGAAAGTTGTTCTTCACACAGCATGTAGTCAACCTGTGGAACTCCTTGCCAGAGGAGGCTGTGAAGGCTAGGACTATAACAGAGTTTAAAAAGAAGCTAGATAATTTCATGGAGGTTAGGTCCATAAAAGGCTATTAGCCAGGGGATAGAAATGGTGTCCCTGGCCTGTTTGTCAGAGGCTGGAGGAGGATGGCAGGAGACAAATCGCTTGATCATTGTCTTCGGTCCACCCACTCCAGGGCACCTGGTGCTGGCCACTGTCGGCAGACAGGATGCTGGGCTAGATGGACCTTTGGTCTGACCCAGAACGGCCGTTCTTATGTTATGTTCTACTTGTCCATGTCTGAAAAATGCTCTGGAAATTATGTGGGGAAGATTCTATGGCCTGTGTAATACAGGAGGACAGAGTAGATTATCTCAGTGGGCCCATGTGCTATTTGAAATTTTTTTCCCTCTCTGGGAGTTGGAACAGTTGCACTGAGATTGAATCCTCTTGTAGGGGAGGGATAAGAGGGAAGGTCCTTTGTGGATTGAGAACTGGTTAAGGCAGGAAACAAAGGGCAGGAATAAATGGTCAGTTTTCCAAGTGGAGAGAGGTAACTAGTGGGGTCCCCTAAGGGTCTGTCCTATCCTATTCAATTTATTTATAAATGATCTAGAGAAAGGTGTAAACAGTGAGTATCATCTGCAAATTTTGCTACCAAACTGCTCAAGATAGTTAAGACCAAAGCAGACTGTGAAGAGCTTCACAAAGATCTCACCAGACTGAGTGATTGGGGAAATGAAATGTAATGTTGGTAAATGTAAAGCAATGCACAGTGGAAAAATAATCCCAACTATACGTACAATATAATGGGGACTAATGTAGCTACAACTACTCGAGAGAGATCTTGGAGTCGTGGACAGTTCTCTGAAAACATCCCCTCAGTGCGCAGCAGCAGTCACAAAAGCAAACAATGTTCGGAGTCATTAAAAAGGGATAGACAATAAGACGGAGAATATCTTATTGCCTCTTTATAAAACCATGGGACGCCCACATCTTGAATACTGCGTACAGGTGTGGTTACCTCATGTCCAAAAAGATATATTGGCATTGGAAAAGGTTCAGAAAAGGGCAACAAAAATGATTAGGGGTTTGGAACATGTCCCCTATGAAGAGAGATTAAAAAGACTTGGACTTTTCATCTTAGAAAAGAGGAGACTAAGGGGGGATAGGATAGGTCTATAAAATCATGACTGGTGTGGAAAGAGTGAATAAGGAAAAGTTCGAAAAAGAGCTAGATAGATTCATGGAGGCTAGATAGATTGATGGACAGGGAAAATCCATCAATGGCCCTAACCTCTGTTTCTCTGGAGGTGGGTGACAGGGATCATGTGAGGATTACCTGTTGTGTCCCCTCCCTCTGGGGCACCTGGCATTGGCCACTGTAGGCAGACAGGATACAGGGCTAGATGGACCTTTGGTCTGACCCAGTATGGCCGTTCTTATGTCCTAACTGTGGTTACAGAAGATGGGGCTGAATTCCTTCACATAAGCAGTATACTCCCATGGGGGCAGGTGCAGCTTAGAGTGCAATGAGTAGAAGGGGGGTAGGGGTGTGAAGTGGGATGACCTCTGTAGACACAGCCCAAGGGTCCACCTGGCCTTGTCTCTACAGGGTGCCAGCAGCAGCTCAGCTCTACTTCATGCTGACAGGGTGGTAGAAAGGCTAATGCAGGTGACGTTCCTGCTGGATCCAAGGGCTGGTACTAACATCTGGGACACTTGTTGCAGGCAGGTTTTTGTGCAAGTAGAACACTAGCCCTAAGTTTTTCCATTTATTGTCATGCATATACAGTGTAATAGAATACATACCAGTTGAGAGGCAAGGCAATGTTACAGCTTGGACTTGAAGCCCCATTCCATATAGACTGGGATAGCTGGTCTGAACCAGAGCCAACTCCCTGAAGCTGTCTTTGGGAGTCACATGCTGCATTTGCACAAGCCCGTGAAGAGTTACTAAATACATTAGGTTTATACACACAGTCAAGGACAGTAACTGCTCCCTGGTAGGTCCTCTCACCCACAAGCCCCTCTTATTTTTTACTAGAGGTCCAGGCCTTGAAGCCTGGTGATTGCCGGGCCAAGAGGAGGCGGTTGTAGGGGCTACTCTCTGCTGTACGAAGCCGGGGAGGTGAGCGGGACAGAAAGCCGCGTAGGAAGGGTTTCTTGCCTGGAGGTTGACTTGGCTGCAGATTTTCCCTGTTAGCACAGAAGCGTTTCTTTAAAGTAGATGAAGGGGCCTGGAGCTTCTGCACGGTATGGTACTGTTCAGCAATGCATGTTGCCTTCTTCCGCAGATCCAGTTTCACTAACGTCATGGTGTTTTGCAGCTCTGCCAGGGTTTGGTCCTGAGATGGGGAACCAGCACTATAGTTACCCTTACAAAAGTGGCCCCATCACAGTTGATGGGGCTTCCATGTTAGGCACCCAGAAGTTGAACGTACCCAAAAAGCCACTTAAAGGAGCACATAGTGCCAAGCAGCTGCTGCTGGCCCTGCTGAGGCAGGTACTTTGGCAAGCTGCCAATCCCTGGGATGGGCCAGGCAAGCAGTGCAGCTAAGGAAGCTGAATCCACCCCGCTGCAAATGTTCTGTTGAGGAAATGGCGCTCTGATGTCCAGTTTGCCCTCTGCCATAGCCAGCTATTGCAAGGGGCTCCAGTAAATAGAAGGCGCTAGGATCAGTTGCTATTACTGTGCTGAGGCCAGACAGAGGTGCAAGGTGGAAATTGTGTGGGTTAGGGCACCCTGTTAGTACAGTCCCTTATTAAACGGTGGCTTTCGTTATCCTGATCTGCCCTTCAGCAACTGAGGCAGGGAAAATGGACTTGGAATGCCTTTCTATTTTCCCTGCTGACTCCCAACTTATTTTTCTGTAGATGAAAAGCCAAGTTTTTGGTGACATTCAAGTATCTAGGCTGAATCCCATACAATCCCCACAAGCGTAACTGTCACATTACCTGTCTAGCCAGGATCTCATCACAGGTGCAAAGAGCTTCTCGAAGTTTTCCTGCACTTGTGGTGTGACAACATGCTCTCTCTGCAGACTGGAGAGACTCCCCAAGTTTTTGCAGCTCTGACCGCAGCAGCTTCACGTTCTGCAGAAGGGTGGGAAATTCAGTCCTTGCAAGAGACTCTGCAAAGCAGCCAGCCCTAGAAGCAAAGCTATACCACAGCAGCCCTACCTGCAAGGCTGAGAGAAACCCTCACCCCCTCAAAGTTCCTAGGGAGTAGGGATCATCAAGAGCAGCTCCCTCAACTGTGGAGGCAGTGCCTCCCCCACCCCAGAGGAAAAGACCACTGGCATCCATAAGAATGTGGTTGAAGCCAAGCAAGCGATAGTGAAATACGCAGTGGTGATTGTGAACTGGGAGCCCTCCAGAGAGTTCCTATATCCCTCAGAGTGCAATTACCTTTTGTCCATCCTCCAGCTTCCTGTCCACATCCACAGTGATGGGTCTGGCAGAAGGGGGGGGCTCCAGTAACTTGTGGCACCTGTGCAACTCTGAAAACAACCAGGAGCAGAGAAGCAAAAAATCTCATATGCACATAGCCCAGCAGAGGTGTAGGTGCTAAATGATCCAGGGCCCTGTGAAACAACTGGAAGCAAAGCTTTAGAAGCGCACAAGTCAGGCATTTCAGCTCTAGAACTGCTCCACTGGAGCCTCCTCATTCTTGGCTTCTCAATGTATTTGGGATAATAGACGTTTCTACCCTTAACTCTGCCCCAACTCCGATTTGTCATGGCATGACTATAGGCCCCCCAACATACGTACAGGAAGAGTCTCTGCCCCAAACCCCATCTTTTTATTGACAAAGGGGAGCTGGAGAAATGAAGTGGCTGGTCACAGGACAGCTCTGGGAGTAGCACTGGGCTCAGGACTCCCCAGTCCCAGTGATCAAATGTGCTCAGGGCAGAGGTGTGAGGCCCAGGCCCAACAGAGCCGCTAAGGGCCTAGTGCCGTACCTGCACTAGTGGTGTTCAGCTCCGCTTGGCACTGCTCCAGCTTGGCTTTCACTTCCAGCAGTTCCTGCTGCAGAGTGGATGCAGCTGCCACTCGCTTTGATCTGCGCAGGGGCTGCTCCAGCTCCTGCTGCTTCTCCAGGGCCTCTGATGGCAACTTTGCTTCCTGCAGCGCAGCCTCCAGCTCTCCAATCTTCTCATCACGTTCCTGAGGCAGACGGGCAGATTTGCTCAGCCCCAGAAACTCACAGCCACTTCCCTGCTCCGTGAGCAACTCTTCTCGGGAAAGGGGGCGCAACTTTCCCATGAGGAAACCTCACTGCAGGGTACCTGCCAAGTGGCATGTAGGTTGCAGGCTTACGCCATTCACTGGGACACTGCACTAAATCAGCCAACGCACCCACATCTACACCTTCAGGAAGGGTCTGCAGCAGAGCCCCAGAAACCTGCCTGCTTGACAGACTGAAGCCAAGCTGTTCTGGAGCTGCCCTCCACCAATCGTTGGCATTAGCCTGGCAATGTTACTATTTTCTCCAGCACTTACGCCATGGAGGGTGTGTTTACAACGTGCTCAGCACATGGGAAGCAAAGATGCTGTGTTTTGCTCGACCAGCTGCCTTCTAGCCCTTGCCCAGCAGTGGCTGTGCTAGAGCCCTGTAACCAAACATGACCTGACAAGTGCTGAGTCTGGGTTATGTGGCTGAAGTGTGTATGAGTGACAGCTCTGTGCTCTGTTCCTGCCAGCTGCCGCCAGCTTGCTGCACTGAGTGTGCCAAAGAGTCTGCACAGCAGTTCCCAAGCAGGCTGACCCTGGGGCAGGAGGGGATGGTGACTGCAACTCAAGGGTCATGTGCAGTGGTAACTCCATCTGCTTAGGTTTGGGTCCAGAAATTAGGCCCAGGCAGACCTTGATGCTGTGGTACGTGGAACAGCAGCCAAGATCTTGGAATGGGACTACAGAGGGCTCTGAGCCAGAGCTCAAGGCCTATGGCAGGGGAGCAGAAGGTACAATTGGTGCTGTCACATAGAAAGCCTTGCTAGGGGGAAGAGTCAGATTTCCTGGGCCAGACAAGCTCTTCTCACCACTCTGGCTCTGCTCCCATGCCACCTGCCTACAGGGGCTCCATTTCCTGCCATGTGCACACACCCACCTGAATCATCTCCTGGTAATAGTCCAGGAGTGACTCCTTCAGATTGCTCAGCTTATCCTCATACAGCTCCACCACTAGCTCTTTCTGGGCCTCCAAGTGTTGGCTGCAGAGAGAGAATAGGGCAGAGATGTCATGTGTACCAGATCAGCAGCGTATGGGGGAGGCTAGGAGCTGAGGCTAGGGTGAGTTCCCTCGTCCCTTGCAGGGTGACAGTACCTGCACCACTGCTCCTTCTCCTGCAGCTGCTCTAGCATCTCATTGCAGAGCTCCTCTCTGAGGCGCATTTCCAGATGCAGCTTGTCCTGCCGCTCCTGCACCAGCAGATCCCACAGAACCTCCACTGCTTGGGGAAGGTCCTGCAAGGAGCGCACAAGAGAACGTCAGCCTTCTGCCTGTGCCTGTGAATCAGGGAGCGCTCGCATACGAAAGGCCAGGAAGGTCCTACATTCCCTGAACTGGGGCAGGTTTGCTCCCTGTTCCATGTACTTACGCTTGGTCCAGCGTAGTCACATCCCAAGAGCTAAATCTAACCCAGCCTCTCCTCACGTTCCACCAGCTCCTGATCATTCTTCTAGTTCTCACGCCATGCCGGCCCAGCATCCTGGCCTGCACGGCTTCACCGAACCTCTGTATTGCACTAACTCTCGGCCGAGAGGGAACGCCGTACCCTTTTCCCAAAGGTCAGATTGTTAAATGAGGCAGACTCCTGCTACCTTGTCCCCTTCAGCAGCTGCTCCACTCATGGGACAGTACCATATCCATGCCCATTTGAGCCATGGATGCAGTGTCCTTTGTGCATGGGGAAAGCCTGTGAGGCTCATTACTAGTGGTTCTCTGACCCTCCCACTGTTCACTGGTTCCACAGTTGTGCCAGTGATCAACTTTGCTGTTCCCAATAATGTACAGAGCCTGTCCCAAAGGCTGGCGCTGGGATGGACTCACCTCTCCACCCCACATGCCATGCTGGCTTCACAGGGCATGCAAAGAACTGTCACTCACCTCCCTATCATACATGGTCACTTCTGCCTCATCCTTGCTCTCCATATCAGGCTCCACTTCCTGCTTTGAGCCTACCCCTGAATTCCTCCTGTGTTCCTTGATTAAGGATTGGATAGATGGGAGGCCCAGCTTTGTGGGAGGAGCTTGAACAAGCTGAAGAGAAAACGAGAGGCCATGGTTATAGAGCCCACAAGGCCGGTGGTCCCTAGGCAGATGTTTTCCTCAGCCATAGTCTTGGTCTTCAAGCTAACTGTCTGGGAATGCAGTGGAGGCACTGAACTTCACCAGAGGGACTCATAACACCTTCCCTCCCCAAATGCGAAAGGAAGAAACTGTTCCCATAGGAGCCAGAGGGAGTCCTGAGATCCAGACTAGGGATACAGGCTCTTGGAAGATCCAGAACAACCTCTCCACTATTGGGCACCTGGCACTGGCCCACTGACCTGGCTGGCTATGGCCGAGAACTTGGCCACATGCAAGGTCTCATCATATGTGGATGCACACTGGTTAATGTTGACAATCATGCAGGAACGCCCACGCCCTGTGAAGAAGCCCTGAAACACACGGGTCAGCTTGCTGTCCCGGAATGGAACCACATTCTGCTTCAGCCTGCCAGGAGAGAGGAGAACCTGCTAAGCTCAACAGACAAGCATGTGGGGGATCCGCCCCTCCGCCACTGGTCTCTTGTGCGCACTCACTTGGCCTGCTGGTTCTGACGGAGGGCAGCAATGCAGCGGCCCAGGGTATGCAGGGAGGTGTTGATGTTGTTTGCCTCCTTCATGCGGTCCCCGCTTTTCTGGTCCTTGCAACGTTCTGAGCCAGCGAGGTCACACAGGGACAGCCTAAGGGACGCCAAAGGAGATATTTGTGACCCTGCCCCAATCCCCTCTGCACATCCCATGACACCCTTACTCTGTGTTCACCCTCCCCTTAAAAGCCCATCTTCCAAATTCCTTGAGTAGGTGCAGAAGCTGCTTGGGCCCCAGGACAGCTGAGGGAGTTAGCTCTGTCATTGCAGTCCTAGAGGCTCTTAAACTGCACCAGTCAACACTGCCACCAAAATCAGGATGAGAGGGATGGGTCAAGACAGCCAGAAATCCCGAGTCCGAAGACGGCAGCTGCTTTCCAAGTACAGAGACAATGCACACCTCTGGCTTACTACTTTGTTGAATACTGTGTGCAGTTATGGTCGCCTCATCTCAAAAAAAGATATCCCTGCGTTAGAATAAGCACAGAAAGGGGCAAAAAATGATCACAGGTCTGGAACGGCTACCATACAAGAAGAGATTGATTAATAGGTAGCAGGTTGAAAAACACAAGGAAGCATTTCTTCACACAAAACGCACAATTAACTTGTGGAACTCCTTGCCAGAGGATGTTGTGAAAGCAAAGTCTTTCACAAAGTTCAAAAAAGAACTATAATTCCATGGAGGACAGGTCTATCAACGGCTATTAGCCAGGATGGGCAGGCATGGTGTCCCTATCCTCTTTCTGCCAGAAGCTGGGAATGAGCTACAGGGGATGGATTACTTGATGATCCCCTGATCTGTTCATCCCCTTTGTGGCACCTGGCATAGGCCACTGTCAAAAGGCAGGATACTGGGCTATGTGGACCTTTGGTCTGACCCAGTCTGGCCGTTCTTATGTTCCCCAATATCTTTAACAGCAGCAAAGATGGGAGAGCTCAGATACAGGAGCCCCCAGCCTCCTCGCCCCATCCAAAGACGTGCAGGACTCACTCGCTGATTCTGGGGAACACCTCACTGCTGCTTCCCTTTAAGTGCAGAATTCGAATGGAGAAGATGCTGTGACTGCAGGGAGCAAGGACAAAGGAGTTTGAAGGACCATCCCAGAAAACACCCCAGTCCCCAGCCACAGAGTAAGACCACAGTCTCCACACCAGACCATGCCCTCTCCCTGCCTCAGACCTGCGGCTGGAGTTCTGGTTCAAATGGGTGCAGGCAAAGCTCTGGTTTCGCCGACCCAGTTTCAGGAGTCTCCAGGCCTCCTCAGCATCTTGGACATTGATCCAGTTCAGATCTGAAAGAGCAGACAACGGTCAGGCAGGCGAGTGGGAGGGCAACAGATCAGGGTTGCCATCCCAGGTACCAGCTACCTGCCTCATCCCAGGCTCTGTTATTACCACAAGCCACCCTGAGCTCCCCCGACATTATCCATTGGGGGGACCAAACAGTAAACCAACAGCCCAACCGAGAGAAGCTGCCTGGGTATAAGATACCAGAGCACACTCCCTTCCCCATTAGTGCCTTCACTCCACACTAGTGCATTGTCACCCCCCGCAAGCTATTACTCCCTTCAGTCCAAAACTGAGCTGGCAGGGCCCCTCTCCAGAGTCCCCCCACAGCAAGGCTGGATAGATCTACCTTTCACATAGGGGTTGCCAGTACGGTCTTCGCACAGCCGCAGTGTCTGCCTTTTGCGGTTCTGACCTGACAGAGGCACTTCCAGCAAGTCATAGATCAGCTCATTGTAAATCTCAAAGAAGGAGACCCAGATGGAGAACTGCACATCCCCCGGGGTGTGGAGCGAGATGCGGTCTAGGTCAGCCCAGCGAGGGTCCAGTTCTGCTAAGGTGGGTCAGAGGATGGTAGAGATTACAGCAGCCTCTGACGTGGTCCAGCTGAATAGTGTGGGGCTAGGAGATTGCAGCCCCGCCCCGCCCCGCCCCACAGAAACTCTCTCTCCCAGCCCCAGTACATCCCATATCCCCTGCCTAGTACTTCCCACCAGGACATGCTCGATATCTCCTTAGCACTCTTATTTCCCACGTCAAGAACTTCCTTCGTGCCCTGCCTCTGATTTGGAGCAATGAGGGAGCACATAACCTTCTAGACTGTATCTCTCTGTGGCTTTGGTCCCGGTTACCCAAGATGCCCTTGTCTCTGTGTGTTCAAGTCTATCAGATGAGACTAGAGGACAAATGCTTTCATTGGCGCCTGTACACTTATTCCTTGGTAGTCTGACAGAGCCCAAGCCATCAACCGGTGGGATGTGGTGGAACACTCAGCTGCTCACGTAGGGAGCCCCGTGAAAGGGGGAGGGACATGTCAATGTGTTGCCCCCGGCTGACAGACAGGCAATGCACAGAGCAGAGAGAAAGTCACAGCCAAATTCCCCACAGAATCGCCCCCCCCCCAAAGAAACAGTGAGCCCCACAGACTGCAGAGGCCTTACTGCCTGTCCCACAGCACATTATCCGATAACAAGGGTGCAAAATCCACTCCTCCCAATCCAAAAATGGCTGGCATAGGAGGACAGCGCCCTGGAGGTACCTTCTAGCAGGCTGCTGCTTGACTGGCTGGTAGAAGAGAGTCCTCCAACCCCACTGTCAGAATTGGCACTAGTGGTAGCCTGGACCTGGGACTCAGTACTGTGGCTCCTCTTCAGTGGAGTTAGTATTTCCTCCTGGAAAACCATGGCCAACATGAGTGACACGACCGACGTGCTCGTGCCCCTGCCCTGACATACCCAGAAGGGACACTCACCTCCCGCAGCCCCCCGCACAGCAAGGTCAGCTTCTTGGTCTCCTCCTGATGCACCTGTTTGCTATCCAGCCAGGTCACCTCACTGGAAAGCGAGGGCTTCAGATCCATAGCCTGGTAGAGCCGCTCCCCCACACTGTTAAAGAGGACAGCTAGGGAGCGAGGCAGGATCCCTCCATCTTTGCTGCTCCCTGGACAAGAGAACAGCATCAGGCTGAGCACTTCGAGAGGCAGACCTCACCAACCTGTCACCATAGGCGCTTCTTACCCTGGATGGTGTGCGTCTTCCCAGAGTTGGTGATGCCATAGGTGTAAACCAGCCAGTTCTGCCCATGGAGTACATCCTTCAGCACTTCCCCCATCGTTTCATCAAAGAATGCCTTCTGCCCCACCGCTGCCCCAAAGATCTGCAACCAAACACGCCACAGGGGAGCACGGATGACATGAAAGAGGCTTCTCCCCCTTGGCTGTAGCACCCACTGCTATTCCAGTGCTGCCCTTCCCCTGCCAGCCATCCCAGTCACAGGCTGCCAGTTACGCTTGCTCCAGTACACTTAGTTACATGTTTCTTTGAACCTCTCCAGTGGTCCACGCCTGAGCACCTACCTTGGTGAAGGTGAATTTATGGACTGCCTGGCCTATGCCCCGGGCAGTGCTCCGCATGGTGAAAGAGTCCTGAGGTGCTCTCAGAAGCAGGGTCTCCGAATTCTCAATACAAACACAGCCCTAAGGGTACAAACAAAGCTCCCTCACCACAACGGCTCAAAAGACAAATCTCCCTCCCACCCATGACTACCACAGACACAGCAGGGGGTTGTGGAATCCTCCACGTGCAGCACAACCCCCCGTTCCCAGTAGGACGGGGAAATGAATTCTTCTATTGCCCACATGCAGCTCCTGCTTGGCTCCAGGTTCTCACCTGATCCTCCTGCTTCTCCAGCTCAGATGGCTTCAGGGGCCGGACTCTCAGATACACCTTCACTTTCCCATTGTCCTCGGGGGCAGTCTGCAGAAGCCCAACAGATGAACTGTATCAGTCACAGTGGAAGTACGGACAGTTCTGTCAAGTTCAGTGCACCAATGGGAACCATCGCATGGGCACAGGCAGCTCAGGAAACATGCCTCAGAGGCTCAGAAGCCTCTGGACACTTCAGTGGCACCTGCTCCAGAAGTTTCAAAACAGGAGCTTGCTCGGGCACTTCCAGCTGGTTCTCGGGCCGCCAGGAGGCAGCTTCTCCAGCAGTCCTGGAAGGGAGGGACTAGCTGAACTCTCATCTCTCCCCTTTTCCCCCAGAGGGATCCTGCCTGGGTACAGTGACAGGCCCGACCATACTATTTAAACCAGAAGGAGGCACAGGAAGTTCACTAAGCAACTGAATGACTGACTGGTGGGCGTATCGGACCTGATTCATGTTTGATCCCTTGACTCTGGCTCTGGTTTAGATGAAGAAATAAGTAGAAGTTAGGTTCTGAGTATAAGTGCATAGGAGTAAGAAAAAGCAGTTGCTTACCTTTCACATCACCTCTCACAGAACAACAGTTGTGTTGCTCGTGTCCCTCCCCAGTAAGTGTGCGAGCATGCCATGTGCACAGTCGTGGGAAGATTTTTCCTCTAGCAGTACCCATCAGCCAGCTGTGGAGCCCCCTGGAGTGGGGCCTTTATGGTGCTGAGCCTTCACCTGCTGTGTTCCTTCTTGCCGGAAAAGTCTGACAGAGGGGACGCAGGCGGGTCTTGGAACAGGCATGAGCAACACACCTCAAAGAGTAACGGTTACCAAAGGCAGGCAGCCATTTCTTCAAGGGATTGTTCATGTCGATTCCAAGCAGGTGACTCCCAAGCAGTTCTCTGGCGGAGGGGTCGGAGATCACGGAGTTGCAGATTGAAGCACTGCTCTCCTGAAAGCAGTATCATTTCTGGCAAGTTGATGAATGGCATAGTGAGATGTAAACCCTGAAAAATCCTGGATTGGCACATAGGCCCAGATGGTGGTGAAGCCTGCACCTGTGAAGAGTGTACAGTCAGCAGTGGAGCTAGGATTCTGGAGAGACCGTAGCAGGCGCTAATACAAGTTGTGATCTAAGAAGAAATCCTCTGGGCGGTGATCATGAGGCCCTTTATTCTGTCAGCGATGAAAACAAGCAGTCGGGTACATTTCCTGAATGGTTTAGGACGTTCCAGATAGAAGGCAAAGGCATGCCTGACGTCCAGGAAGTGAAGTGTGCTCTCTCTGACCCATCTGGCTTTGGATAAAAAAATCCAGCAAAAAATGTCCTGGTTGGCATGAAAATCTGAAACCTCCGGAGCAAAAATGCTGGTGTGGCCTAAGCTGAACCTTATCCTTATAAAAATTGCATAAGGCAGTTGGAACGTCAAAGCCTTAAGGCCACTTTCCAAGAGAGATATGAGGAAGCACGTCGCTGGAGGCTTGAAGTGCAAGCCCATCAATTTAGACAGCACAAGACTGAGGTCCCATTGGCTGTCTCACCTGGGGATAAAGTCTGTCCTGGCCCTTCAGGAAATGGCTCACCACTGGATCAATAAACACGCAGCAGTCAAGTGCACTCTCTCTGTAGCCACTGCCACGCCTTGGTGCTTTAGAGGAAGAAGGTAGTCCAGAACAACAGGGATAGAGGTTTCCCCAGGTTAAATGCCCTTTTAAAGCAACCACATAAGAAAAATCTCTTCGACTTGGCAAGGTAAGTAGTGTGTGTGGACGGCTTCCTGCTGCCTAGAAGAACCTCTTTTACTGCCACCGAACATGCCAGCTCCTGCACATTTAACCACGGAGCATACAGGCTGTGAAATGGAGGGACTCCAGGCTGGGATGCTGAAGGTGACTGTGATCCTGAGTGAGCAGATTCTGGATCGGGGCAAAGGAAGAGGCATGTCCACCAACAGGTCTAGAAACATTATGAACCAGTGCCATCTGGGCCACACCGGAACTACCAGGATCACCGATGCCTTGTCCTGACAGATCGTGAGCAGGACCTTTTGGATGAGGGGAAGTGGTGAAAACTGCCACCTTTCCATGGAATGAGGAAGGTGTCTGCCAGAACACCCAGGCTGTGACCGAGGAAGGAACAAAAGCTCTGGCACTTCCTGTTCTGGCACATTGCAAAGAGGTCTTTCCAGGGAGACCCCTGCCTCTGAAAGTGACCACTGGTGCAGCAAAAGGATCTGCTGAGCTGACAGGCCAACTCGTTCTGAGCACCAGGCAGATAACAAGGCCTCCGGGTGTATTTTGTGAGCACTTGAGGACTTTGCGACACAAGGAGGGGGTGAGCACCGCCCTGTTTTATATAACAAACATCACTGGTGTTTTCTGCTAGAACTGAAATGCATTTGTCCTGCAGGCAAGGCTGACTGCCAGTGCAGGTCACAGAACTGCGGAATCGCCCATGTGAGTGCCCGAGCCCATTTCCAGCCTCTGTGCCTAGGACAAGAGTCAGTTGTGGTGCAGAGAAGGGGTCTCCCGCCGACAGTCTGCAGGCTGAGCCACCCCTGGAAGGGGGGCAAAGACCTGAGAATGACCCCCATGTGCAGCTGCTCTCGACTTGGTCTGTATACTTGGGCCAGCCGTGCCTGCAGGGGCCATAGATGAAGCCTGGAGCGCTGCACTCCGTCAGTACAGGCTGACGTACCAAGGAGCGTGAGCGAGTTCTGGTGTATGGGTGGAAAGGCTGTAAGATCGTGTATCGGTGCCTTCGTGGTCAGGAGGGAAGCCCTGGCATGGGTGAGCCCTGTGAACTCTACCCTCTGAGATGGAATTAGAGTCAACTTTACCACATTCAGAACTCATCGTCGCCTGAGAAATGTGCGGCGCACTAGCCCCACATGATGCTCAACCTGGCCCCTCAGTCTGCCCTTGATCAGCCAATCGTCTGGGTAGGGTGGGGGCCCTTTTTTGGGGCTGCTGACCCACAGAAAAAAAATCAGTTGGGGGCTGCACACAAGTGAAAGGAAAAACCAAAACCCACAAACCCTCACTGACGTGGCCCCCAGCTGAGAGGAAGACACTCCCCCCACATTTCCCTCACACCAGAGCCTAGTGGGGCCCAGGCTAGTAGATTTTGTGTGTTCCAGACCCACAGGGGGGTCCCCAATGCTGGGGGAGAGCCCTGAGCCTCAGCGGCCTGATCCAGGCAAGCTGGGGGCTGCATGTTGCCCCCCCAGGCCTGAGGTAGGGGTACACCTGAACATCCCTCCACTGCAGAAAGGCTGCATTTCATAAATACATGGGGGCTGCCAATAGGCTGAAGGGAAGAGCTGTGAATTGGTAATGCATCTGTCCCTGCACAAACTGAAGAAACCTCCTGTGGGAAGGGATTAGCCAGGATGGGTAGGAATGGTGTCCCTAGTGTCTGTTGGTCAGAGGCTGGAGATGGATGGCAGGAGAGAGATCGCTTGATCATTCCCTGTTTGGTTCACTCCCTCTGGGGCACCTGGCATTGGCCACTGTGGTCAGACAGGACACTGGGCTGGATGGACCCTTGGTCTGACCCAGTCTGGCCGCTCTGATGTTCTTATTACAGAGGAGTATGCCTCGTTCCAATTGAGGGCAGCCTGCCCCTCGCCCAGCTCCAGAGAGGGCATGATAGTGACTAGGGAGCCCAAGCACAACCTTTGCTTTTTCATAAATTGGTTGAGGTTGCAGAGGCCCAGAACAACTGGAGCCCTCCCTCGGCTGTGGGGATCCGAAAGTAACAGACAGAGCCCCATGCCCTGAATTCTGAAGGGGCCTCTCCCATTGCTCCCACATGTAGGAGCTACTTACCTCCTGGAATGGAAGTTGCTTGTGAGAGGGGTCCCTGAAGAGGAGTGGGATGGGAGGGTAGGGCTGTTAAATATCAGTTAACTGAATAGTCAAGTAACCATGAATTCTTATTGGTTACTTGACTATTCTATAGTTCCCAGGGCAGGGCTGGCAGCCACTGGGCTCTGGTCCCACTCCCAAGGAGTCTCCTCCCACTTCACGCTGCCACCTCTGTATCAGAGGCGGCAGCACGGGGTGCCAGGTGGGAGCTGGTCCACGAGGGGAGCCAGTTTAAAAACCAGTTTCCCTCATGGACCAGCTGCCTGTCACCTCGCACTGCTGCCTCTGATTCACAGACAGCAGCTCAAGGTGGCAGCAGACTCTGTCCAGGGTGGGGCTGAGCTCCCAAACTCTGGTGCATGCCAGAACGGAGCTGGGTTGGCTGCCTGCCTGGCATAAATGCAGAGCTGCTGCAGGGGTAGGTCCTGGACCCCACATAAGCTGGAATTGAGCTAGGCTGCCTGTCTGGCTCCTAATACACTTTGAATCAGGACTACTCAACACACATGCAGCCCACGGCCCATCTGTTTGTGGCCTGTGGTGCAGTTTGGGTTTACGCGGGGCTCAACTTGCGGCCCGCAGATGGGATCCTTTGAACATGGCCTCCATTGGGAACATGCTCCACAACAGCGAGTCTTTCTGTTGATATGAGGAGTCCTGTGGCACCTTATAGACTAACCCAAGTGTTGGAGCATAAGCTTTCGTGGGCAAAGACCCACTTCGTCAGACACATGAGAAAAGTGGGTCTTTGCCCACGAACGCTTATGCTCCAACACTTGGGTTAGTCTATACGGTGCCACAGGACTCCTCGCCGCTTTTGCAGATTCAGACTAACACGGCTACCCCTCTGATTCTGTTGACATGTGTTTAGTAGTTAAATTCTTTGACTGTCATTGCTCATTAAGGGTACATCTACACTGCACCACGATTCCGAAATCACTTAGTCTGCATCTACACAGCAGGCAGTTATTTCAAAATCGTGTTAAAATACTGTCAAGCTGGATGATTTCTTACTCCAACTGCTATAACCCTCATTGCACGAGGAGTAAGTGAAGTCAGAGGAAGAGTGCTCTATTTCAAAATAAGTGCTGTGTAGACACTCCCTGTTTCAAAATAAGATATGCAATTGATGTAGCTCAATTTGCATAGCTTATTTGGAGTTAAGCCCTGCAGTGTAGACACACCCTAAAGTGCTGTCATATGGGTAGAAATCAGGTAACTATTGCATTTTATTAATATCAACAGAACTGACTTAAATGGGGCCTGTGTGTTGTGTAGTCTTGCCTTGATCTTTGTATTCATGCCTGTCAGTGAGAAAGAAGCTATTTGCATATATATATATATATATATATATATATATATATATATATATATATATCCTCCCCCCCCCCCCCCACGTATATGCAACCACACTTAAGTTGCGGCCCTTGGCATGTGCTGAGTGTATCTCTGTGGGCCCCAGAGCTTCCAAAGTTGAGTAGCCCTGCTTTAAATGCAGAGTCACAGCAGGGGTAGGTCCCAGATCTGGCATGAGCCAGGACTGAGCTGGGCTGCTGGCCAGCCTGCTAAAAAATGTACTGCCTGGGAGAGGGGAGAATGCGTGTAGTCTATAGCGTTACCCTGCAAGTTTTTGCTTATCAGTTATTCAACTATACTGTTACATTCCTACGGGGGCGGGCAGAAATTGGAGAGACTATCCCAGTTCCACTATGCTTAAAACCCAGTGATCTGAGGTAATCAGTGTCCAAGTTTAGCAGAAGTGGGATAAACCAGTCCCCAAATACAGGGGAAGAATCTAGGGTTGAGACTGGAACGTCATCCCCAAGCATACCTTCAAAAGTTCTTCTCAGGGGCCAGGCGCTGTCTAGGTGAGCTTTGCCCTTGGTTATCGGAGGAGTTAGGAGGGGCAGCCACAGAAACCAGAGAAGACTGCCTGCCACAGTCCTGTCTCTGACGGGACTGATACTAATGGAGTGGAGGCTGCAGCTTAAAGGGCCGGCGTATGGAGACTCGATGACGTCTAGGTCACTCTTGTGTCCTTTAAGCTGTGCAGCCTTAAGTCAGTCTAATCTGCAGAAAGCCCCCAGCCATCAAAAGGCAGCTCTTGAATTGTCTGTTGGACTTGTGATGGGAGCTCCAAGACCTGCAGCCAGTCACAATGCCCATCGACATTATATGTATTTCTGAGTCTGCCACATCTAATGCAGCTTGGAGGGAGGTCCTGGATACGACCTTACCCTCTTCCATGAGCGCTGCAAACTCCGAGCAGGATTCTGCTAGAAGGAGCTCCTGGAATTTCCCCAAGGATGCCCACAAATTAAAATTCTAGTGCTGAGGACCACATGTTGATAAGAGATTCTCAGCTGGAGCCGTTCCCACCTCCACCCCGTCCCCATTGAATAGTCCTTATGGCCAAAGAGATCCAGTTCTTTTGCTTCCCTTGACTTGGGAGCGGGACCCTGCCTCTCCTTTGCATTCATTGCATCCTCAACCAAAGTACCAGGCTGCGGGTGCACGTACAAAACCTTAGAGGGAACAGAGTTTTTCCTTTCCACCCTTTGTGCTGTGGGGGGATGGAAGCAGGGGTTTACCACAGGGTTCTAATGATACTGAATATTGTTTTAATAAGTGGCAGCGCCGCTGTGGAGGGTCCCTCTGGGATGAGAATATCAACCATGGGGTCAAGATCAACAACCTCCTCAGGTTTTTTGTGCTACTCCCAAGTAGTTCCTGATGGGCCCTGTTGTCCATGGCTGGTAGAAAAATGGACAAGCCTGTCACCGCTGCATCCAGAGAGGAGGAAGATGAAGCTCCAACAGGTCAAAGGTCTTCTTGACCTTCAGGCTCTCAAATCACTTCTGTAATTTGAAGAGGCTGAGATAGCACCTGCCCATCTGTGGTGCTGGGCTGTGCGCTGATTCCAGTGCCAGGCTGGGTGCCAGGAGCAGATGCAGTGCAGGGTTGCACACCAACCATGGCGAAAGATTAGGCTTTGGTGGCAGTGCCAGGTTCAGCACCAAGCACGGTGCCGGACTGAACACCCACTTATTATTTGGAGCCCTTGGGGTTCCCAGCCAAGGATGACAACGGAAGACCTCTCCTGTCTGACACTATGGAGACTGAGCGTGAGCTGGGACCCTGGCCTTGGTGGTGTGCCCAGGGCATCCACTAAGGCCACTGCAGGGATGCTTCCACTAGGGAGCCCAAGGCATCACCAAGGTTTGGCATGGCGGTTCCCGGTGAGAGCACCTCAATCGGTGTCGACTCTGTCTGGAAACGTAGGAGTTGAGAGTGGAGCCTAACCGCAAAACCCCAAGGAGGGACTGTTCCAGATGGCACGGGGGGTAGTCCAAGAGGAGCGGTCCCAGGCAAAGCAGTGCTGTGGAGACTGGTCCTGGAAGGAGCAGAGCTGCGACCAAGGAAACTGCTGTCTCATCATGGTGGACTTGCCCCTCAACTATACTAAGGCACCCCCAAGGAAGGCCCGAGTTGTGTGAGAGGTTCACCCTCTGAGAGTGCTGGGCCATCAAGTCAATGAGGTTCCTAGCTGCCACAAAAGTGTTGGGGGTGGATGGCGAATTCAAATCCCCCATCTGGCTCTCTCATATTTTGGGGAGTCCACGGACACCAGACTCAACAGCACTGGTTGTTCCCTAAGCACTGCAGAGTTTCCAGGCTCAGGATGCACTCTCCTGGCCGTATCAACCTTGGTTGTAGGTGACCTTCCCCCCTCCAGCCGCTTCTGCCTCAGACGGCATTGAGGAGCAGTGAACAATGCTGAGATTTTGCTCCACCCACTTTAGGATCCAGGGAATGCCAGTGCCAGGGAGTCTTCGAAGCAGAGTCCTTCGGCAATGCTGTCCCACACTGAGGATGTCTGTTTTGGCACTGGGCCAGGCTGCACGGGCTGGTGGTGGAGAGCTGACTCCATTAGGAGTTTGAATCTAAAGTCCCTCCCAGGATGGAAACCCCTACAAATTTTGCACTTGTCCATCTGATGTGCCTCCCCTAAGCACTTGAAGGTCTCCCATGGGCATAGACTTCTGGCAAGTAGCACGTAGTTTAAAACGCTGGGACCAAGGCATGCCTCAGTCCCTGGGGGAGGGGAGGATGGGACTACTCCCCACTAAACAAAAGAAAAAGCTATTTACATGATATAATTAACACTTAACTAACTATGGAATAACTAGAAGACATTGGAGCTAGGGAAAGGCTTGCCCAAGGCAGCTCCAACCTCACTGGCCGTAAGGAGATGAGTGAGGAGAGGATGGGCAGTGCACTATATACAGCACCATAGTGGCACCGCTCCAGGGGACTCCACAGCTGGCCAACGAGTATTGCTAGGGGAAGAGCTTGCTGACGACTGTGCATGTGATGCATGCACACCTACTTGCAAGCGGCATGAGCAATCACTCGAAGAACAGAAGTTGCTATATGAGAAAGCTAGAGGTAAATTGGAGACTAAGTTTCATGAGAAAATAAAAGTTAGCAAGCGCTTGACCCAGAATAATGGTTTGATTCTAATGTTTTCCAGAATTACGAATGTATTAAAATACTGTCTATTGATAGTGTGGGAAGGACATTGGCACAAATGTTGATTTAAATAGTGTGCAATAAAAAAGGTAACAAGGCGGTGGTGGAAATAGAATTATGATAAAGAACTCTTTAGAGTTAATTATATTACAGCATCCAAGGAGCCTTGCTAAACTGCAGGGAGCCCCAATGATCAACAAGGTACTGTGAGTTTCCAGGGTTATCAGGCTGTACTTCACTGTTAGTGGACTGATCACCCAGCAATTCACTGTTTTATCTTTGAGTGAGAGGATAACAGTATCATTAGTAAAAGAGTAGCATTTGGGTAAGTGTAACTGCATGCCTGTTTATTAAAAAGAAAAGGTAATGAAGCAAACTTTGGCTGCATAATTTGGCTGTTACTTTCGTGGTCCTCTGCTAAATAAGTTTTCGCTAACCAACTGAGAGATTTGAACCCAAAACCTGAGTTGGGTTTGATACACCCGTATCTTAGTCACTTAATATTAATTGTGAACACTTGCATCATATAAGTTACAAATGTCTGGCTTGGTTCCTGGACTCCAACTCCAGCTGACTTGTGGCTTGGTTCCCTCTCTGTAGGGCTGGTATCTTTGCCCATTAGTGCAGAGAACAAGCCACAGCTCAAAGTGCAATACCATCCCATGGGCCACAGTGGTTCTCAACTCATTTCAGTCCACGGACCACCAGGCCAATCAAAAAATTTTCATGGACTTTGGACAGTGTTCCTGTGGACAGTGTTCCTGTGGACCACCGAAAAAGTCACCATGAACCACCAGTTGAGAACCACAGGGCTAGATAAAGAGTGCCTGGAGTAGTAGGCCTGGTGCAGTATTAAAGCAAATGCTTACAGGATTACTGCCCAGTGCATAAATTTGTCTAAGTTGTTACTAGCATTGCTAAAACAGGCATTTTTAAAAAGTATTAGGCACTAAATATTTATATTAAAGCATTTCAAAATGGTAGTATGCAAACATCCCAATCTACTGCTAAAAAGAGGATTTGACAAAATAAGATCTTATTTGAGCTATCAGGAACAAGGGGAGGTAATAATATCATAAAGCATACATGGTGGTATGTAAGTTGCTTGTCCCAGTCTATTAACATTGGAGTATCTTGCCTTAACTCTGTGTACAGCCAAGAGAAAAACAAAAATTCCTGCTAGTGACTAAGCCAGCCCTTGCCATGGGGCATTTGTGCTAATGCATTAGAACTACGCCTTGAGGCCAGGCAATAAACCTGGCAAAGTGGCTGTATCACGGACCCATACCTGTAGTCTTTGTCTACATCAGTGGTTCCCAACCTTTTCCAGATGGGGACCCATCTTGACAATTCAGGAAGATTTGGTGACCCAAGGCAATTCAAAAATGGTGGGAGGAGGGGAGGCAGAGCCACCTGAGGAGACACCTGGCAACCCTTTTGAAATGCATTGGTGACCCATATTTGGGTCAGAAACATGGTGGTCTAGCCAGGAGCGCTGGCTGTTAGCGGTGATAACACCAAAGCTTCAAAAGCATTAAGCAGCTGTAACAGCTTAACACCTTTAACACTGCACCATACTGCAACCCTCACCTGCTCGGAGCCCCTCAGGTTTGGGGAAATAGCAGAGAAATCCGACAGAAGGTCTTTCCGCAAGCCGGCCCCCAGCTCCGCTGCTGTGGATTCGAGCAGGGGCGAGGTTGTGACCTCCTCCTCAGACAGCAGCCCCAGAGGGGAGAGGAGTCCTTGGGCCATGGTCCCCACAGGTGGCTCCTGCAGGAAAGGGGCACAAATAAGATCAGCTCGACTGCATGCCCAGCCCCATGGCATGCTCCTTCCAGCCTAGCCCCCCCCCCCCCCCCCCCCCCCCCCCCGACGCACACCCTCAACCTCCCTCCACTCTGACCCGGCCCACAACCACGTTACGCCCCCTCCCCCAACACCGTTCTAGTGCAGCCGTGCCCCTCCCACCGCCGCCACTCCCCCCCCCCCGGCACAGCCCCTCCCGCCGCCGCCACTCTCTCCCCCCCCCCCGGCACAGCCCCTCCCGCCGCCGCCGCTCTCCCCCCCCCCCGGCACAGCCCCTCCCGCCGCCGCCGCTCTCCCCCCCCCCCGGCACAGCCCCTCCCGCCGCCGCTCCCCCCACCCCCGGCATAGCCCCTCCCGCCGCTGCCACTCTCCTCCCCCCCCGGCATAGCCCCTCCCGCCGCCGCTCTCCCCCCCCCCCCGGCATAGCCCCTCCCGCCGCCGCCGCTCTCCTCCTCCCCCCCCCGGCACAGCCCCTCCCGCCGCCGCCGCTCTCCTCCCCCCCCCCCCGGCATAGCCCCTCCCGCCGCCGCCGCTCTCTCCCCCCCCCCCGGCATAGCCCCTCCCGCCGCCGCCGCTCTCCTCCCCCCCCCCCGGCATAGCCCCTCCCGCCGCCGCCGCCGCCGCTCTCCTCCCCCCCCCCCGGCATAGCCCCTCCCGCCGCCGCCGCTCTCCTCCTCCCCCCACCCCCCCCCGGCATAGCCCCTCCCGCCGCCGCTCTCCTCCCCCCCCCCCCGGCATAGGACCCCCCCCCCCCGCTCACTTCGGATCCGTGGTGATTCCGTCTTGTCTTTGTTCAAACCTTGCGGTCCGCCAGCTCAGCCAATCAGAGTGCAGGCAGCCCTTCCGCCAATCACAGGAGGGAGTCCAAGCGAGGTTGGGGCGGGGCAAGGTGAGCTCACGGAACAGGGCGTGTTTCCCAGCGAGCTTTGCGCTTCCGCCCTCGCCCCCGGCCGGGGTCTAAGGAGGAAAATGGCGGCCGGGCCCGGGAGTGAGTGAGGGGCGCGAGCCTGTTTGGGTTTCCGCGCGCGGGGAGGTGGGAGCATTGGGGGGCGGCTCCGGGCGCGGGGGGGCGGCGGAGTCGGGGGGGGCGGCGGCTCCGCGCGCGGGGAGGTGGGAGCATTGGGGGGCGGCTCCGGGTGCGGGGGGGCGGCGGCTCCGCGCGCGGGAGGTGGGAGCATTGGGGGGCGGCTCCGGGCGCGGGGGGGCGGCGGAGTCGGGGGGGGGCGGCGGCTCTGCGCGCGGGGAGGTGGGAGCATTGGGGGGCGGCGGAGTCGGGGGCGGGGCGGCGGCTCCGCGCGCGGGGAGGTGGGAGCATTGGGGGGCGGCGGAGTCGGGGGGGGGGCGGCGGCTCCGCGCGCGGGGAGGTGGGAGCATTGGGGGGCGGCTCCGGGCGCGGGGGGGCGGTGGAGTCGGGGGGGGCGGCGGCTCCGCGCGCGGGGAGGTGGGAGCATTGGGGGGCGGCTCCGGGCGCGGGGGGGCGGCGGAGTTGGGGGGGGCGGCGGCTCCGCGTGCGGGGAGGTGGGAGCATTGGGGGGCGGCTCCGGGCGCGGGGGGCGGCGGAGTCGGGGGGGGCGGCGGCTCCGCGCGCGGGGAGGTGGGAGCATTGGGGGGCGGCGGAGTCGGGGGGGGGCGGCGGCGGGAGCCGCAGCCTTTGAGCCTCTCGGGTCTGCCGGCAGAGCACAAGCTGCTGGGCGCCGGCCCCACCGAGCCCTGGTCCGTGCGGGAGAAGCTCTGCCTCGCCTCCTCCGTCATGCGCAGCGGGGACCAGAACTGGTGAGTGAGGGGCCCATAACGGCACCGCCGGCCTCCGTTCCTGGCGCTGGTCGGGTGTTCACGGGAGTCCCGCGCTAGCTGCGAGCCGTTGTGCCCTGGCAGGGCAGCTGCTGTTTGCGATGGGCCGGGTGCCGTGGGCTTTGCATTGCTAGAATGCCGGGGAGCGCAGTCACCAGCGCACCGGGTCTGTACAGACCAGTAACTGCTACAGAGCTTACCCCTGAAGCAGCTGAGAAAGTTCTGCACTTTACCTGTGTGGTGGGTGTGTCAGCCGCGCAGGCAGTCAGCATCCTCCCCCATGGGTTGGTGTGGAGAGGAAGGCAGGTTTCTGGTCATTTACCTGCTCTTTCTCGCAGGGTGTCTGTCAGCAGAGCTATCAAGCCCTTTGCTGAACCTGGCCGCCCACCTGACTGGTTTTCTCAGAAGGTAAGATGCTTTGGAAGAGGAATCCAGCTCTTGCCAAGACTGGCTTCTGGGGGTATGGCTGCTCAAAGATCAGTAACTTGAGATATCAGGGGAGGAGCTGTTCATCTGAGGGAGTCATGGAGTCACTTTTTAAATATTGCCGTTCTTCTAGTACCAATTATGCCCTATGCAGAACTGGTCTTGGCATAGTTCTAGCCAACCCACTACCTGGAGATATTCTTGGCCTGCACCAACTCTGAGAATATCCTGCAGTTTCTGCTTGTAACTGTAATATTTACCTTTTTTAGATGAATACGTTATTAAGCTAGGCTTTGCTTTTCTTTGACAGGTCAGAGTGGAGGGTAGAGTAAGTCCTGGTATATTAAGCCCACTTGCAGTCATAGATTTGACTCCAGTGAGTGCAATTGTGTCCCCATCCATATCTCAGAACACACTCTGTGGGCATTAGATCTTTGAAGAGGGGATCCCAGTCCTACATGAGCTTTCTCTGATACCATTGCCTGTGATTACTGTTCTCTGTGTGCTCTAACTCCCTCTGCATTTTTTTAGCACTGTGCATCTCAATATTCGGAGCTTCTGGAGACCACAGAGACCCCCAAGTGAGTGCAAAGAATGAGGCATGTGATCTCTGAAGCAGCTCTTGGAGGGCTCAGCAGTTTATCTGGTTGTGCATTTGCCAATACTGTCAAAGACAGGCACGTGGAAATTTGATTGTGGTATCTGAACAAGAAGGGTGACTGCTTCCAAGGGAAGAGCAGCTGAGGAATACACACTTAGAATGCTCTTTCTGTTCATCCAATCTCCTACTTTAGAGGTCTAGATGCTTTCAATTCTAAAAGTTTCTGTAGCTGATTTTTGTAATGTTTATTCCTGAAATGGTGGTGTTCATTCATATACCTCACTCCCTGCAACCTTTAAGGTGTAGGGGTTCTCAAACTGCACTGCACAGTAGGAATGTAATAGTGTAGTTGATTAACTGTTAAGCAAAAGCTTATAGGTTAATGCTATAGACTACATGCATTTTCCCCCTCCCCCCACACCAGTAAATTTTTTAGCAGGCTGATCAGCAGCCTGTCTCAGTCCTGGCTTCTGATGGGTCCGGGACCTACCCCCACTGACACTTTGTATTTAAAGTGTTTTAGGAGGTAGGCAGGCAGGCAGCTTGGCTCGCGCTGGGTCCAGGAGCTCAGAGGCAGCATCATTGGCCGCAGCGAGGGGAGCTGGTTTTTAAACTGGCTCCCCTCTCAGACCAGCTCCTGCCGGATACTGCTGAGGAGCCCCCTGCCACTCCATGCTGCTTCCTCTGATTCGGAGGCAGCAGCATGGAGAGGCAGGGGGCTCCTCAGGAGTGGGGCCGGATGGCTGCCAGCCCTGCCCCCGAGACTATAGAATAGTCGAGTAACCGATACGAATTCATGAGTTATTCAGCTATTCAGTTAATTGATATTTAACATCCCTACAGCACAGTGCCCTTCTTCTGACAACAAAAATTACTACATGACCCTAGGAGGGGAGACTGAAGCCTGAGTCCCCCCATATCCCACTGCTCCAGACTGGGGACCAAACCTGAAGCCCAAGCCCCACCCTCCTGGTGGGGTGGGGCAAAGCTGAAGCCCATTGGCTTCAGACCCAAGGAGGGGCCCTGTAATCTGAGCTCCGTCACCCAGGGTTTTTGGGCTTCAGTCCCAGAAGGTAGGACTTGGGCTTTGGCTTTAGCCCATGGCCCCAGCAAGTCTAAGCCTCCCCTGGAATGGGATCATGAGCCACTTTGGGGTCCCGACCCACAATTTGAGAGCCCAAATATAGTGCATTGTAGGGCTCCCGAGTTACCTGGGCCACAATTCCCAGCAGAGCTCCCCAAAGTAGTATTTTATGGTAGTTGCAATCCAGTTAGAAAGATAACGTAACTTAGTTTCATCCCGGTAGGATATTAATATTAAATAGCAATATTAAAAAAGTTGGTGTTTTATAAAATATATGCCATTAGTGTTGCACCAGAATAGCTTTGCAACAAAGCCTTAAAAACATAAGAAAGGCCATATTGGGTCAGACCAAAGGTTCATCTAGCCCAGTATCCTGTCTGCCGACAGTGGCCAGTACAGATGCCCCAGAGGGAGAAAACAAAACAGATAATCCTCATGTGATCCCTCTCCTGTCACCCATATCCAGACAAATAGAGGCTAGGGACACCATTCCTACCCCTCCTGGCTAATAACTATTGATGGACCTAACCTCCTTGAATCTATCTAGCTCTTTTTTGAATCCTGTTTAAGTCCTAGTCTTCACCACATCCTCTGGCAAGGAGTTTCACAGGTTGACTGCACTGCATGAAGAAAAACTTCCTTTTGTTTGTTTTAAACCTGCTGCCTATTAATTTCATTTGGTGACCCCCCAGTTCTTATATTGTGGGAATAAGTAAATAACTTTTCCTTATTCACTTTTTCCATACCAGTCATGATTTTATAGATCTCTATCGTATCCCCCCTTAGTCTTTTCTTTTCTAAGATGAAATGTCCAAGTCTTTTTAATCTGTCTTCATATGGGACCCGTTCCAAACCCCTCGTCATTTTTGTTGCCCTTCTCTGAATCTTTTCCAATGCCAATATATCTTTTTTGAGATGAAGTGATCACATCTGTATGCAGTATTCAAGATGTAGGTTTTATATAGAGGCAGGAAGATATTCTTTGTCTTATTCTCTATCCCTTTTTAAATTATTCCTAACAGTCTATTTGCTTTTTTGACCGCCGCTGCGCACTGAGGAGATGTTTTGAGAGAACTATCCACAATGACTCCAAGATCTCTCTTGTAGCTAAATTTGTCCCCATCATATTGTACGTATAGTTGGGATTATTTTTTCCAGTGTGCATTACTTTACATTTATCAGCATTACATATGATTTGCCATTTTGTTGCCCAATCACTTAGTTTTGTGAGATCATTTTGAAGCTCTTCACAGTCTGCTTTGGTCTTAACTATCTTGGGCAGTTTGGTATCATCTGCGTATTTTGCCACCTCACTGTCTACCCCTTTCTCTAGATCATTTATAAATAAGTTGGATAGGATGGGTCCCAACACCCCACTAGTTACCTCTTTCCACTCTGAAAACTTACCATTTATTCCTACCCTTTGTTTCCTGCCTTTAAACCAGTTACTAATCCATGAAAGGACCTTCCCTCTTATCCCATGACAGCTTACTTTACTTAAGAGCCTTTTGTGAGGGACCTTGTAGAAGGCTTTCTGGATATATAAGTATACTATATTCACTGGATCCCCCTTGTCCACATGTTTGTTTGACCTCCTCAAAGAACTAGTAGATTAGTAAGAGATGATTTCCCTTTTCAGAAACCATTGAGATTCCATGCATTACACCATGTAAACCAAAAGCTGTATGCATAAAACTACAGCCCAAAATAAGAAAGTAATTTAAGTGTATAAAAAATCAGTGCATGTTATCCAGTGAATGCAGGTTTTTTCCCCTTCTCTCTACAAGCTGCTCTTTATATACCCATAGCATTTTACGATTATGTAGGGAGGAGCAACTGAACCTCCTACTCTTTCCTCTCTATTAACACTGCAACAGTTTAGGCTGAAATGTTTCAGTCTCACATGATATTCTTATCAATAAACTAGGCACATACAACTTAGATGAGGCTACTATAAGGTGGGTGCATAACTGGCTGGATAACCGTACTCAGAGAGTAGTTATTAACGGTTCTCAATCCTGCTGGAAAGGTATAACAAGTTGGGTTCCGCAGGTGTCTGTTTTGGGACCGGCTTTGTTCAATATCTTCATCAACGATTTAGATATTGGCATAGTAAGTACGCTTATTAAGTTTGCAGATGATACCAAGCTGGGAGGGGTTGCGACTGCTCTGGAGGATAGGGTCATAATTCAAAATGATCTGGACAAATTGGAGAAATGGTCTGAGGTAAACAGGATGAAGTTTAATAAAGACAAATGCAAAGTGCTCCACTCAGGAAGGAACAGTCAGTTTCACACACAGAGAATGGGAAGTGACTGTCTAGGAAGGAGTACGGCAGAAAGGGACCTAGGGATTCTAGTGGACCACAAGCTGAATATGAGTCAGCAGTGTGATGCTGTTGCAAAAAAAGCAAACATGATTCTGGGATGCATTAACAGGTGCGTTGTGAGCAAGACACGAGAAGTCATTCTTCCGCTCTACTCTGTGCTGGTTAGGCCTCAGCTGGAGTACTGTGTCCAGTTCTGGGCACCGCATTTCAAGAAAGATGTGGAGAAATTGGAGAGGGTCCAGAGAATAGCAACAAGAATGATTAAAGGGCTAGAGAACATGACCTATGAAGGAAGGCTGAAAGAATTGGGTTTGTTTAGTTTAGAAAAGAGAAGATTGAGGGGGGATATGATAGCAGTTTTCAGGTATCTGAAAGGGTGTCATAAGGGGGAGGGAGAAAACTTGTTCATCTTGGCCTCTGAGGATAGAACAAGAAGCAATGGGCTTAAACTACAGCAAGGGAGGTTTAGGTTGGACATTAGGAAAAAGTTCCTAACTGTCAGGGTGGTCAAACACTGGAATAAATTGCCCAGGGAGGTTGTGGAATCTCCATCTCTGGAGATATTTAAGAGTAGGTTAGATAAATGTCTATCAGGGATGGTCTAGACAGTATTTGGTCCTGCCATGAGGGCAGGGGACTGGACTCGATGACCTCTCGAGGTCCCTTCCAGTCCTAGTATTCTATGATTCTATGAATCTGTGCTATTCATAGACCCAAGTTCTGAACTAGGACACTTATGCTGGCCATTGATGGTGTTTATAGGAGGACTGGGGTTCCTATAGTTGGTGCCATTATCATTATCCTGTCCTTGTTCTGTAGGAGAAAACGTGGTGAGAAAGGGGAGGTTGTGGAAACTGTGGAAGATGTCATCGTGCGGAAACTGACAGCAGAGCGAGTTGAGGAGCTGAAGAAAATGATCAAAGAAACACAGGAGAAGTATAGGTATTTATTAGAGAGGCAGGCCTACCAGTGGTGGGGAGGAAGGAGGCACTTGCAAAAGGGCCTGGTGTTCCCAGCCACTGCTACTGTGGCAGCAGTGGCCAGATTCCCATATCCTTTAAATCACCGCTGGAACGCAGCACATTCTGTGCAGCTCTGAGGGCTGGAGTGGGTGCACTGCACTCTGGACGGTACGCAGGGCTGGCTGCACTTGCCCCATCCCTTCTGCATGAGGCCCTGAACCTTCTGTGAACATGGAGCCAAACCCCATCTCCCCACACACATGCACACCTTGCCCGGGGTCTGCGGAAGCTGTCAGCTCTGCTGTAGAGGGGTTACACTCAGTGACTGCCTGAGAGAGAGAGTGCAGCAGGGGAAAGTGGATGGAATGGAGAGTATACATTGCAGATTTGATGTGTTAATAAATGATAAAGGAGCTGAGGTGGTGCTGTGTCTGTTTCTAGACAGCTGAAGAAGGATGCAGAGCTGATCCAGGCTGGGCACATGGATAGCAGACTGGAGGAGCTGTGCAATGACATTGTGGTGTGGGTTATCTTATTATTTCTCTATTCCAATTCCCCCTGAGATTGTACTTCTCAGATCCCTTGGGCTTGGGGATATTCCCTCCTCCCTCTCTCAGTCATTGCACTCCCAGGCTTTGGGGGAACAGCTAAGCTGGATGGATGCTCTGACTGGTTAAATTTGGCTTGGGGTGCCAGCCAACATGGATTGTCTCTTGGAGTTCTCCAGTATAAGGAGCCTGGTGAAAGCTTGCAGTGTCTTGTTCACATCATCTCCTTGGATGTAGAGCTGAGAGTGAGGCTTTCTGGAATGTGTCTCATACACTGACTGGAGCCTGACTGCCCCTTTGCTCAGGGAAATTGGGCTTCAGCTAACAGGGGTGTCTTATTGACATGGAGACAATGGGTCAAGTGTCTGTGACTTGCTGGTCCTCGAGAAGTCACCAGATCTGTTTTGAGGCCCAGGGGCATTGTGCGACCAAGTACTTTGTTTATTTTGTTTAGGAAGAAAAAAATGGAAGAGGAGGAGGCAGAGGTGAAGAGGAAGGCTACAGATGCTGCTTATCAGGGTGAGATGGGACTGTCTGCTTGCTCCCTTCCCCTCCTCTCCCCTCCCACCTCCGCCAAAGGAGCTCTGGGGAGAATTTAAGACTGAGTAGGATCTAGCCCTGAGAAAGGGAGGAACCTACAGAGATCTAGGTTGGAAAGGTCTGGGTACTCTGTTCTCCTGGGTTCAGGGTTAGGAGGGAGAGGGCTGCACGCAATTTTCATGTTAAAGGTCAAATGAAAATTCAACGAGGAACCCATAGAGTAAAAATGGACAGTTAGGCAAGGGGGAGAGCTGGATGCATTCCTTTGCAGAAAAAGCGCCTGAGACGAAGCAGGGGAATGGCCTAATAAGGGATATTAGAAATAGCCCAGAAATAAGAGACTCTTGCTGGTTGTGGAGGATAAAATGTGCATTCATACCTGAAAGTGCAGCAGCAGGAAGGTGAGTTAAATATTGGGCATAAATTCTTGGCTTTCGGAACAATTCAGCCATGGAACTGGTGCTAGGGGAGGTTGTGGAGACCTTGCTACTAGGCAGGTTCAGAGCAGAGATCATCAGCCATCCATTGGGGTTATGGCGTAGGATGGTCAGCCTTGATGTGGTGCAGGAGTTGAATTCGATGACCTGTGCTGGTGACTGTAAGTGAGGTGGTTGATTTGGTGATGATGGCTAGGTCAGAAGCAGAACTGATTCCAAGGGAGTTTCCCAGAACTGGAGCCTTGAGGTCTCACTTCCTTTCCATTCTCTTCCAGCTCGCCAGGCAGTTAAGAACCCCCCACGAAGGTTGACTGGTGTGATGGTTCGCTCTCCTGCAGGTTCAACCTCCCCCGGAAGGGACTATGTTCTGGGGGACTTGTCTCAGCAAGCTGTGGAGGAGACTAGCCCAGGGGTAATGATGCTTCCCATGGTGAGAGAAAGCAGCGGGGAATGGGGGCTCTGTGCAGCTTGGGAGGGCCCCTTGGCTTACTGGTCTTTCCCCTACCTTAGTGCTGTAATGTGGCCTGTGAGCAGCATCAGCCAAGATACAGTTTCCCTTCAGTGTCTGTGATGAGGTAATGGAGCAGGGTCTGGGACGAAGACCCTGCATAGCAGGAGTGAAAGGGCTGAAGGCACGTGCCTGCAGCAGGTGCAGTGAATGAATGAAGGAGGTCCCTGGGGTGTGCTGGGTCAGTGGCCTTGGGGGAAGGAGTACATGGGTCTAGTCAGTATGGCGAAGGTGTGGCTTTGAACAGTATGGTTTTTCTCTTCCTCAGGTAACTCCAGGGACATTGCCCAGCACCCCAGTTGCCTCCTTCATTGGGATCCCTGATACCCCTCCAGGCTCTGCTCCCCTGGATGCCCCCATAACCCCAGTCACTGATGATTCACCCCAGAAAAAGATGCTAGGACAGAAAGCAACTCCGCCTCCTTCTCCTCTGCTCTCGGAGCTACTGAAGAAGGGCAGCCTTCTCCCCACAAGCCCCAGGCTGGTACGGAGCTCTCTGCTCGCATTTATAAACATATTCATGAATTTATGCTCCCGACTCTCTCACTGAATAGGAGAGCTGCAAAGGGATTCCTGCACAGCGAAAATTCTAAAACTATAATTAAACCCCATGAGCTACAAAGGTGGTACTCTTTCCTTGTGGTATTGTGAATTCATGTGTGAATATGTCAAATAACTCTGAAAGCTAACTGACCCTTTGGGACCTGAGGAGTTGGAGTAGCTGACTGTACCGTTGATTGACACTGCACTCGGAAGGTCAGAACAAAACCCCTAGTCTATGTGGAGATTTGATTTTTGTATCTGCTTCTCTTTGGGCTGACACTGCTTATCTGTAGCTGAGCCCAAAGTCGAATTTTAATTTTCAACAAAATCAGGTTAACTTGTAAGTAGGGAGAGCAAATAAATGACCTTTATGTATTAAAAAATTGTGACCACAATACAGACATGTTTGTTCTGTCTTGGACTTAGCCCTAAATGGCTCATGTCCCTTAAAATCACCATTGTTACGAATGCCAATTCAACCCTACTGGTATTAGTGATGTTGGGAGCCTTAGTGGTAGAGAGGCAGTCAGTAGCTGCACTCTTCAGTAACTTGTTTCTTAGATCAGTTCCGAAAATGGGGTCAGCAATGGAAACAGATGGCTCAGCCTGTCTGCTCGATGATTCCTAATGTTTATCCTGGTGAAGCTGAATAGATGTTAATATGGGAAACATCTAAAAACTCTCTCATATGTAGATGGTGCTCGTGAGGCTTAGGACTTCTGATGGGTGGGGAGGCATTTGGCTCACACCAAAGTGAAAGGCTTTGAGTTGTCTTACTCCTTTCTCTATTAGAGGCAGGTGTTGCTGCTGCCTCACTGCCAGCCCTCATCACTTGCAGAAATGCACTTGGCTTGGGTGGCTATTCCACACAGTTCTCTGGAGATATGGACCAACAGTATGCCACCTTCAGATCTGGGGAGAACACATTAGGCATGTGGCAGTTTGAGGCGTATTACAGGGGGTGCTTGCATTAACAGTGCCATTTGCTATCTATTCTCAGATCGCTCATTGCCTCACGTTAACTTGAGCAAGTTTCTTTCCCTTTATCTGCAAAATGAGCCTATTTCCCTTCCACTTACAGGGTTGTGAGACTAACTACACTAACACTCGTAAAGCAGCTTCTTGGGATCCTTGGCTGGAGGTTCTAGAGCAAAGTCCCACTCAGTCTAACTTCTAAGCAACAGTCACATGGCATCTGCTTCAAATGAATGTCAACTACTTTGAAACAGCCATGTTGGGGTGCAAGCATGATTCACCTCAGTCAGGGGCTGGACAGGACTGCAATGTGTAAAAGAGGCTCTGATCCTCAGATTAGGGACTATATTAATGCGGTTGCATTTCTAGAGGAGAATCAGTGGTGTAAATGTATCTCCAGTCCAGGAACTTCATCTCTGTCTTCCTTTGGCAGGTTGGTGAAAGTGAGATGGCAGTGGCTTCTGGTCCCATGAATAGCTCAGGAGTCCTCCTAGAGGTAGGAGGGGTTCTTCCAGTGCTGCATGGTGGGGAAATGCAGTTGGCATCTGGTGCTGTCCCTGCATCCCCTGCCGCTTCAGGTAACGAAAACAAACTCTCTGGTCATGGGTCTCTCTTTTGGGGGACTTGAGGTAGTTTGAGAGTGAGACTGTTCTATAATAAGCTTTTTTCAGAATAGGATCGAAGACATCTAGTCTGTCTGTTCCTCGCATTCTATTAAGAGATTCATTGGAACTTATCCTGGCAGAGAGAGGCGCTGCAAAAACGTGGGATGATAGGAATTCCCAGGGTGGTCTATGTATTCTGGTCTCTTGTCTCTAACAATGCTGAACACTGGAAGCTTCAGGTTAGGGAGGACAGTTGAGTGGATAGGAAGCCGGGATCAAGTACCTGACTCAGCTATGGGCTTCTTGTAAACTTAGGCAAGTCATTTAATCTGCCTTTTGCATCAATTCAGAGGTGTTATGGATAGTTGTGAGGTACTTGGCTATTGTGGTGCTGAGGGCCAGGTGAGTAAGTATACAGAAGGATGCAGAAATGTCTGTACTGAACAGTTATAGAGCAACATGTCCATGGAAAGATTTCTTCCTGCCCTCTGCCAATTAGTATATTGCTCCTGCTTTCTGTAGCCGAAGGGTCTGTGCCTTTTATACACGCTTTGTCCTATCTAATATGCACATTCCCATTCTGCTTTCTGAATGTCTGATCTTCTGAATCCTGCTATTGGAGCCGAAGAGGTTCCGTAAATTCATGCTGGAAGTAGGGCTTAAGATGCGTAGCAGCCCTTGAAGCAGAAGGCAGCTGTCAGGGAAAACCCAAGAGAATCTCCCTCTTTTATTCTTCCTGCAGTGATCACTAGGAACTGCATTCTTCCAAGTTTTTGCGTTGTGGTTATTTGCAGCGAGTTTTTAAAAAACAGCTCTTAACATCTTTTGGGTATGTGATGTAGCCTCGACAGTCCTTGCACTAAACACAGGATGTCACCATAGTTTCTGCATGAACCTGGCTAAGACTGCGTACCTAAGGGAGGTCTATACGACCTGGAAAAGTCAATCTAAGTTACACAATTTGAGTTATGTTAGTAGCTAACTCAAGTCGACATAGCTTAGATCTACTTACCATGGGGTCCACACCAAGCTGGATCAACTGGAGAATCACGCTGACAAGCTTCCCCTAACTTGACATCTGAGCGCTAGGCAGTTGATTTAGTCAGTCTTCACTTGACCCACTAAATCGATTCTGGGTGGATCGTTTGCTGCAGGATGGATCCTGGCTGTAGTGGAGACAAGCTCTTAGAGGGTCCTGCATTTATGATTCAGAATACCAGCATGGCTCTTTCCGCCTTATAGGTAATTTACAGTATCTTGGCCCCAGGAGGGAGCAGTCAGCCAGTAAAGAGCCTGGTGATTGCATTGGAACGCTCAGTGGCTATTGTGTCTTGCTTATGTGCTTTCTCCCTCTTGTACTCTTAGGTGCTCCTACTCTTTCTCGGCTTCTAGAAGCTGGTCCTGCACAGTTCACCACACCTCTTGCTTCCTTTTCTGCTGTTGCCAGCGAAACTCCAGCTAAACTCCTGCCACCCCCTGTAGAGTCTGTGTCCCAGGCAACCATTGTCATGATGCCCACACTGTCAGCACCATCCGTTGTGCCACCAAGTGCAACTCCAGAAAGCATAGTGACAGGTGCGTTCCTGAACTACGCACTCATGGGTGATTTAGTACCTGAATGCTGTGCGTCCCTTGGGCTCTACAGATAGGAAGAGGTGAGCCAGGGCTTCTGCTTCACCTGAGAAGCTGGACTGTTCCCAGAAGGGGATGAGGGAGCATGGGCATATAAGCTGATTCCTAGATGGGTGGTGAAGATGGGATTTCTGAGGCGAGGCACTGGATGGGTGACAGATATGGTTTATAAGGGAATATGATGGGTGGGCTGGCTGTTGGCACAGTGTGCTAACTACATCATGATGCAAGAACTAGGTTCCTGCTTTGTATCCATTGTTGGCTAACAAGTAAATTACCCTGTACGTCTCTTTATTCTTTTGATCAAACTGCTGTGGGTGGGCTTGGGCTATGGGAGGGAGGCTACTGATCTTTTCCATTTTAGTGGTCACTGATTCTGGCAGGCCTGATTGGTCTCTGAGTTGTCACTCTTATCCTTATCCAGGGAGCCAGTCAGACACTTGTGTTTCCATGGAGGCAGTATCTGATCCCCACACAGTGACGGTCTCTATGGACAGCAGTGAAATCTCCATGATTATTGATTCCATCAAGAAGGAGTGTCTGGGTAGTGGCATTGGCAGTACTGCTGGGCCTTCCAAAGATCACAGCATGGATGGGAAAGAAGACCTGGATCTGGCTGAGAAGATGGGCATTGCAGTCTCCTATACTGGGGAAGAGCTGGACTTTGAAACTGTTGGCGATATTATAGCCATCATTGAGGACAAGGTAAATGTCAGAGCAGGGGATGGAGCCAGCTTCATTTTTCTCCTGGGCCTGGATGTATTTATCTCAGCTGTTACTTCCTAATCCTACTTCTGTGTATTTCTTTCTCATTCAACAATTTGCACCTGTGTATTTCCCCTTTCTCGGTCCAGTTTGTTAGGTTCTACTCCCCTGGCAAACCCCCTTTGTGGTGCCATGTAGTGTGGTGTTCCATGTGTAGGAAATAAGGATGTTAAAGACTAGTCGACTATCTGATAAGCAAATGTTTATTGGATAGTTGAGTCAACTAGTCGATCCTTCCCCCCCCTCCCCCCTTGCTGCCTCTATCAGATAGAGGCAGCAAAGGGGGGGGGAAGACGGGGTACTTTGAAGGAGCTGAGGACTCTTGTACATGTCAAAGCTGGCAGGCCCACGTGCAGCCCAGATTCAGCGGGACTTCCCGCTGGCCCCAGGCTGCACGCAGAGTTCCGCATTCCTCCTTTGAAATGTACAAGAGCCCCTGCTGGGGGCTCTTGTACATTTCAAAGCAGGAATGCAGAAGTGTCTGTTGACAAGTCGATAGAAATTCCATCGATTACTTGACTAGTAAATTAATCTTGGCTTCAGAGGGGTAGCCGAGTTAGTCTGTAACAGAAAAACTTTCAAAACAACAAATCGTCTGGTAGCACTTTAAAGACTAACAAAATATGTAAACGGTATCATGAGCTTTTGTGGACACAGCCCACTTTTTCAGATGACCGGATTATTGGATGTCCAGAACCAATATAAACGAGCCTCCCTCATTTGTTTTGGTTCTGGACATCCAACACTCTGGTTATCTGAAGAAGTGGGCTGTGCCCACGAAAGCTCATGATACCCTCTACATGTTTTGTTAGTCTGTAAAGTGCTACCAGACTATTTGGTTTTTTTAGTAAATTAATCGTTAGTTCACATCCCTAGTAGGAAACCCCTTGGGTTTCGGCTGGCATCCAACTAGGCAAACAGATAAGTGCTGCTAGCACTGTATAGTCCAGAATCCCATGTTTCTGAGTGTGAAGGCTCCAAGCTCTGCCAAGGAGTCTCCAAGGCCATAAATACGGGCAGGCGAGTCCTATATCTCCGTATCATGCAGTACTTGACCCAGGAATCAGATGCTGAGTGATTATTAGAGAACCTTTATTTCTTGCTAGCAACCTGTGATGCACTTGGCCCAAGGTGGGAATGACCAGTCTGAAGACAGAATATACATAGCTCCTCCCTGAGTGTAAGGAAATGTTTAGTGCCACCTTAGTTGTAGCTCTTCCCAACTTGCAGAGACTCTTGTTTTAACAGCCAGTTCATACGGCTTCGGAAAGCCGTGTTTGTTGTTGTTTAGGAATTAAACTGGTGCAGCCAGTGCAGGTTTCTCAGTGCTCGTACGTTGTGGCCTCGGCCTGTGGGGAAGAGATGTTTTTGGGGTGGGAATGTTTCTGTATCTGAGCCAGTACAGGGGTTCTGCTTCCCTCCTTGCTGACCCTAGCTTGTGCTGCTGTGTCTTTGTCTTGGTAAAGGGGGATGACCATCCTGAAGTCCTGGACGTAGCAGCAGTTGAAGCCGCTTTGTCTTTCTGTGAAGAGACTGATGACCCTCAGGCCTTAACTGGGCCATGGGAGCATCCAATTCAGCAGGACCATGAGAAGCAGGCCCAGATCCCCCAAGTGGCAGTGACTGTGAAGCAGGAAAGACAAGACTCTGAGGAGCCAGAGGCAAAGGAAATCCAAGACCTAATAAGCATTGGAGATCTGGGATCAGAGATAAAGACAGAATCTGAAGAGCTGGAGCAGAATGAGCTGGACTCTGAGGAAGCCGCAGCAGCCGCTGTGCAAATAACAGAGACTCCTGAGCTCAGGAGTCAAGAGACAGAGGAGCAGCAGAAAGCAGCAGCTATTGTGGGAGAGAACTCAAAAGCAGAGACAGAGTCAGCCAAGGGAGAAGCAGCAGCACACAGTACGGTGAAGATAGAGGTAGGTTGTTACTCTGTCTGGAACTAGTGTGATTGAAAACAAGTAATAGTTGGAAGACAAGGAAAAGCAATTCAAAGAAGGACTAGACCCCCTGGGTTTGGAGATGTCTTTTAAGTGAGTATGCTTGGAGCAGAGCAGTGTCTGTCTTTGAGTTATGACTATTGTGATAGCTCTTTGAAGCTCTCAAAATGGAATAGATAGTTCTTTGCTTTGTCTGCTGCCAGTCCAGGTGTAGGATTACTGCTGTCATGGCATTCTGTGAAACCGTCTGGGTTTGGGGGTCATGAGACACTCATTTCTACACTATATTCTGAAGGAAGCTGAGAAATGCTTAAATTTGTGCATTTCTCTTCACTCCAGATGCTTCCTGATGATGATTCATCCCCTCCACATGTACCAAGTGCAAGTGATGACTCCTCACAGGCTGATGTTCAGCACAAATTTGAGCTGTCAGGTAATTTTAACTGGGCTAGGATATCTTTTACCTGCATCTTCTCAGCTGAATGGGCTTCAGTGGTCTGGTTCAGCATGGGAGTGAAGAAAGTCTGTGCAGCAACAGGGAATAATTTGGAAGGGGAGGGTATTGGTGCAGAAGGGGAAGTTCTGAAAACCTCGCCCGGGAATGTAGATTTTGCGCTTTGTCTTTTCTTCCCAGAGTCGTTGAAGGAAGAGACCCGAGCTGCCTTTGGGAAGGTAATTGGCCTTGAACTTCTTGTATCCAGTGCTTAATATGAGTTTGATGCCATTAGGGTTGGTGCCATCTGCTGCTGCCTCTCAGCTCCCACACAGTGGATTGGAAGCCTGTGGCCCACCCCTGTGCTGAGTAGGAGAGGGAACCAGTAAGTATCTGCACCTGATATCTATAGCCTAGAGTAGGGGTGGGCAAGATACCTCTCCCTCCCAGTACTCTCAGGCCCGCAGCATCAGCAGGGCTACTCCATGTGACTCTCTACTCTGGAGGGCCCCCGGAGGCTTCAAGTGATCTCCCCACCCCCAGCCCAATCCAGAGCTCCTATTGGCCCAAAACAGCCAGTGGGATCTGAGAGATTGGCCTGGGGGATGGGGCGGTGAAAGCCTCTCCTCGCTTTTGGAGTTGAGAGCCGCATGGAGGGAGCAGGCTGCATTTTCAATTCTCTGGAGCTGAAGCAGGCAGGGAGGCTGGCCTGCCTTGGGGATGCTTAGGTAAGCACCTCCCAGCCAGAGCCTGCCTCTGGCACCCCTGCCTCTCCCGCACTCCAACTCCCTCCCCAAAGTCACCTTCCAAACCCTCTGTACCCCCCACCCCAGGTCACAAGTCCCTCCCAGGCCCTGCACCCCTCCCCCCAGGCCAGAATCCTCTCCTGCACCCCCACTCCCTCCCTGACTCTACACGCCCATCTCCTGACCCAGGTCACAACACCCTCCACTCAAACTCCCTCTCAGACTTCACACTGTCTCCTATACCCTGTTGCTTACCTCTTGCACCCTTCTTCACCCAACCTCCATCCTGGACCCCGCACCGTCTCCACAGAAAAGTGCAGCCCTTGACCACTTTCCAAAATCTTGGCGTGGCCCCCCACCAAAAATTATTGCCCGCCCCGGCCTAGAGGAACTCAGTCCGTGCCTTTGTAATGCTGTTGCAGGGATTTAAAAGTTTGTGCAAATGCCTCTAGAACTGGCTGGCAGCTGTGATGAGGGCCTCCACTCATCTTTGGAGACTATGATGCAGGCATAGTTACTGAAAGCTGCGTGTTGATTGGGAAGATTGATGGAATTTGATCCTATATCTCAGGATGCTCAGGGTGAAGATGATGATGAGGATGGTGCCAGTGAGGCTGCCAGCCTAGAGGAACCCAAGGAAGAAGACCAGGGTGAGGGATACCTGTCGGAAATGGATAATGAGCCCCCTGTGAGTGAGAGTGACGATGGCTTCAGTATCCATAATGCACCTTTGCAGTCTCACACACTAGCTGATTCCATCCCCAGCAGCCCTGCCTCCTCGCAATTGTGAGTATCACTGAAACCTTCAGCCACCCACAGTGCAAATCCCAGCCCATGCTGCAGAAAGAGTATGAGGTTATCTCATTTGTGTGTGGTGTTGGCTGAATGGGCCTGTTGGGGAGATAAGGATTTTGATCTGTCTGGCTCCTGTGGTCTCCTTACTTCCAAGAGCACTATACAGAAAACTCCATCGAGCCAGTTCTCAGGAGATGGGTGCAGCTTCCTTTGGCTTGCACGGAGCAGTGGGTAGGTCCAGGACTCCATGAACTTAGGTTTGCTGTTCCAAGACAGCTTTGGAGGTTGTTGAAGAAAGTCTTGCACTGGGCACTGACCTTGTGCATTTGACTATGGGCTTCAGTGCATTGTGCTCTGATGGGAATCCTTATCTCCTCAGCTCTGTTTGCAGTGAGGACCAGGAGGCAATTCAAGCCCAGAAGATCTGGAAAAAAGCCATTATGCTAGTTTGGAGAGCAGCAGCCAATCACAGGTAAATGAACTTGATCCTGTGTGGACTGGCAGGAAGAGGGGCTAAAGCCCAACAAACTGAGGAAGTGAATTATCTGCTCTCCTGTGCCCCAGACTGATCTGCACTAGTGCTTGGGTGAAGGACTCTACTTCCCACATCTGTCTGGCAGCGTTCGTCCAGAAGGGCATCTGTTTGTGGCACAAGTGCTTAGTCGTTCTGTCTGTGCAGAGCATGCTCCAGCCTCTGACCAACAAGGGACAGGCTGCTCACAGTTGTCTCCCTCCCTTGCAGATATGCCAATGTCTTCCTACAGCCTGTGACCGATGATATAGCACCAGGCTACCATAGTATCGTGCAGAGGTAAGTGACCCAGCTGTCACCTGCAATCAGCTTCTCTCTGGCGCACATCTGGGTAGTCTCTGGCAGGGAAGTACTAAGCCTCAGCAGACAATCAGATTGCAAGGTGGGAGAAAAGACTCAGTCCCATTCTCAGTCAGAAAAAGGCTTTCCCAGGACAGGTGTTCCTTTACAGAAGTGTCTGTGTTCTGTTCTCTGATTGGAGGGGGTACACAGCCATGCTGAGTGTCAGGGTAGTGGAAATGTCTATTGCCCTCCTGTCCCAATTTAGTCCCTTTTGGCCTTAAAGTCTGTGAATCTATCTGCATTGTCTAGTCTGACCTGCACATCAGAAGCCACAGAACATCATATACCTACTCCTGTAATGGGCCCATAAATTCTGGCTGAGCTATTGGAGTCCTCAAGGCTTGATGTAAATACTTCAAGTTACAGAAAATCCACCATTTAGTCTAGTTCAGACCTGCAAGTGACCCATGCCCCATGCTGCAGAAGAGGGTGACAACTCAGGTCTATCTGACCTAGGAAAAAATTCCTTCCTACCTTAAACATGGTGATCAGTTGTTAGACCAGTGATGGGCAACTGAAACTAGTGAGTGGGCTGCATGAATGGCCCTCCTTTGTCTTGGTGGGCCACATGATTGAAATCCAGTGGTGGGCAGCCTGAAACCCCCTCTCGGCACCCCTTCTCCGTGTGCTCCTTGTGCACTGAGGCACTGGAGCCCCGCACTTTGTGGCATTCAAGCTCTGGGAGGGAGGGGGAGAAATGGGGACGGAGCACGAATCAGCAGATTTGTGGCACTCTGGAAGTGCTGGGGGTGGGGGGAAGCAGGAAGTACAAGGCTGCAGTATGTGAGAAGCATGTGGGGGAGAGGGGCAGAGAGTGCTGCATGGGCCACAGGTGGAACCTCAGTGGACTGCAGGTTGTCCACCACCACTGATTTAGTCCCTGAACATGTGGCAGGACCCACCAGCCAGGTGCCAAGGAAAGAAGTCTTCCTAGTAATTGAGTTCTTCCCCTCTAGTGTCCTATCCAGCCGCTGTAGATACTTGCTGTTAGTAATTGTAGGTGAGCCGTATGCCATTGTACTAGCCTCTCCATAAACTTATTAAGCTCAGTCTTTAAACCAGTTAGGTTTTTTCCCCACAGCTCTCGAAAGCTATTCCAGAATTTTGCTTCTGATGGTTAGAAACCTTCATCCAATTTCAAGCCTAAACTTGTTGATAGTTGGTTTATATCCTTTAATTCTTAGGCCAGCACTGGCTCTTCTTCCCCTGTGTTTATCTCCCTGATGTATTTATAGAGGGCAATCTTACAGAATCATAGAACTGGAAGGGACCTCGAGAGGTCATCGAGTTCAGTTCCCTGCCCTCATGGCGGGACCAAGCACCATCTAGATCATTTCTGACAGGTGTCTGTCCAACCTGTTATTAAATATCTCCAGTGATGGAGATTCCACAACCCCCCCTAGGCAATTTATTCCAGTATATAACCCCCCTGACAGGTAGGAAGTTTTTCCTAATGTCCAACCTAAACCTCCCTCACTGCAATTTAAGCCCCTTGCTTCTTGTCCTATCATCAGAGGCCAAGGAGAACAATTTTTCTCCTTCCTCCTTGTAACACCCTTTTAGATACTTGAAAACTATCATGTCCCCTCTCAATCTTCTCCTTTCCAAACTAAACAAACCCAGTTCTTTCAGTCTTCCCTCATAGCTCATGTTTTCTAGGCCTTTAGTCATTTTTGTTGCTTTAAGTTTGTTGGATTTAAACTTCAAATTCATGTTATTGAATAATTACCATATATAGTAAATTTGAATCAGAAAGTCGTAAAACTTCTATTACTTTTTCTGAAACTAATTTGAATTATTTTGTGATTTGTAACTGTAAACATTTTCTTTGCACTAAAATGACAGTTGAATAGGCGACTCGATTTTAATTTTGTTAGCAAATATTTTTATGAACTCTAATCATAATAGTCATGACTATTTCCCAATGAAAAACAAAAATAATTATTTAAACCTTTGACACAGCATAATCTGGTGTAAAAAATAGTGCATTCAGTGAATTTAAGTGGCAGGATTGTTTACGCAATTTTGGTATCTGTAGATAATCCTGAAATACGACTTTATTTTGCACAAACAAATCCACAAACAAACTTCAAAATATATCATAGATTCCAGTTCTCCATATTGGCGACATTTCCTAACACTGTGTCATTGGCAGGTTTTATTGGTTTGTTCCTGCGTCCTGTCCAGTGATACCTCTTAGTCTGCATGAACCCAATAGTTAGTGAGGGGCAGATCAAACTCTCAGCAGGAGACCTAGCTCCTATAAAGAGCTGATCTGCTGTCATCTACATACTGCCAGGCAACTGTGTCTCCGAGTCCAAATAATTACTGCACGCTCAAGCAATGCTTCCTGCACCATCTGTGGTGCTTGCTCATGTCAATTCCATTCAAGGTGTGCACGTGGCAGTACTACGTGTAGTGGTATCCGGAGGGTTGGCAGTGATTTCCCCCTTGAGTGCTGCGCTCTTGTGCCAGTATTTCAGGCTCTGCTGACCCTGCGCCCTCTCAGTTTCTTCTTATGGCCCATGGTGGTGAGTTGATAACCTTCCCTTGCATAGCAAGGGTTGGTTAGTTTTCATCTTACTGACATCCACCCTTAGGGCCTTGTAAATGGTTTGCTGATAATAGTGAGTGTTAAATAGTTCAGTGTGTTCCTAGTTAACAGAGTCCCAGAGAGGACTTTGCCCCAGGTAGGCATGCACCTTGGTCCTGGGTTTAAGCCTTGTGCAGGCCTGTGTCTGAGAGTGACACCCATAGCAGCTGCCTCAAGTGCTTGGGGAAATCATACATGAGACAGATGTGCAGCTCTGCATGCAGGAGGAGGGGGATATTAATGGAGACTGCGCTTCATCTGGTTTCCATGCTGTCCTGCCAGGACTCGCCAAGTACCTTGGCCTTGGTGCGCAGCATGCTCCAGCACCAGGCTCCACCTAGCACTGGTGCTCAGAAAGAAGGGTAGGAAGCGCAGATCCCAGGCAAGAAGGGCCATGTCATCAGACAGGGGACCCACTTCGGGCTGCTTAGCCACTCCAGAGTCTCATGTTCTTGCCTCCCTGGTCAGGGCCCTTAGCCCCTTGAAAGGTTGACTGCGTAGAACCTAAGCTGCTGAGGACGTAGCTGCCTCCGCCAGTTCCCTTGGTGCCAAGAGAACAAAGGCGTGCTTCTTCTTCGAGTGATTGCTCATGTCCATTCCATGTAGGAGTGTGCGCACAGCATGCACGCGTCAGAAGTTTTTCCCTCAGCAGTACCCGTTGGGCCAGCTGGGGCTAATATATATCCCTGCCGGCCCTCCACCCCTCAGTTCTTTTTTACCACTGGTCACGGTCGTTGGAATGTGCCTTTGCTCTTGCTCGGCAAGTGCCTTAGCAGTTTCTCAGTGTTACATTTCTTTGTTATTGTTCCAGTTATCAGTCAGTTAAATGTTGTTATCCAGCGTTGAGGTCTCACCGTGGCTCTTTCTCCACATGCCTGGCACATGCGGCGGGGCATGCCCGGGCCGCAAAGACTCGCACTGAGCCTATCTCAAGTGCCTGGGCAAGGCCCACCTGTCTGAAGCCTGCAAAATTTGCAGGGCGTTTAAACCACGTACTAAGCGGGAAAGGGAGTCGCACCTCAAGATCATCCTGGTGGAGGCAGCCCTACGGCCGGCATCGGCATCTTACCTGGCACCAGCGACTCAGAGCACACTGGCCTTGGTGCGGGAGCCGTCAGGATGTCCATGCTCCTCCTTGGCACTGGTCGCAATCCCCGGTGCCTCAGAAGAAGACAATGTCTAGCAGGAGCATGACACCCCCACGGTGCCAAGCCCGGACCATCTCGGTTGGGCAAACATCTCTCCCTGCATCAGGATCCCAGCCCGTTGGAGGAATTCCTGGAGGCTTTTGAAGCGGCCAGAGACTTGATTGAGTTGTTCCCCTCTCCGACCTCAGCACCAGCCCCTGACAGGGGTCAGGATGGCCGTTGGCACCGAGCAGCGACTAAAGTGCCCAGCGTCTCGGCACAGGAGCCAAGGAAGCATTGGCCAGACAGCCTTTGGGCCCCGGTACCAAGCACGGCACTGTGCATAGTATCGGCAGTGGCCTCAATGCCAGGCCATGACCCAGCACTGGAGTCGGCACCAGGGCAGCGCCGTCAAACGGCACTGAGTGCGGCACCGAGCTCTGCGATTGCCGGCCCCACCCAGAGCTCATTCGCTTCAGACCCAGCCATGCCTTCTCCTGCTCTTCCCCAGCACCAGGGCAAGCTGGAATCGATGGCCCGACACGCCCCAACAGTAGGACCACTGGCGGCGCCTGTGACAGCCCCACCTTGGTCAGCCTCAGAGTACTCAACTGACTCGGAGGCAGAGTCCACTTGGTCATTGAGGGGATCCAGGTCCCGATCTGACCACTGGTCTTATTCCCACCACCGGTCATGGCACCATAGCACCTCTGCTCATCAGCAACAACTGCAGTGGGCACAACCAGTCCCAGTACCAGTGATGCAGCACCTCCACAGGCGCCTAACCAGTGGTCTTTTTGGACTTGCTGGGCCTACCACCAGAGCCAGGGCGCGGGCCCCTCTAGACCGGAGTCAGTCCTCTCTGGGTCGAGGGCTCCTCCATCGGCGATCCCACTGACTTGGTCCCCCACATTGGGGCAGTCGCTCCCACCGGGCCAGGTGCCCCTACAACCATCATGGAGCGAGATCCCACCGAACCAGCCACCGGCAGCGCCCTCGTCTGTGACCTCTTAAGCCCCCTCGCAAGCCATAGCCCTTGCCAAAAGGGGTCTTCGTCTTCCTCCCCGGAAGAGGCCCTGGGTGTTATCCTCCCCTCCGTGCCCTCTATGGACTCAGCACACCAGGACCTCCTTCACCGCCTGGCCTAGAGCCTTGGGGTCCAAGCTGAGAGGGTGTCTGAGGACTCTGATCCTACGGTCGACACCCTACAGTCGCACGCCCCTACCAGAGTGGCGCTCCCTATTAACAAGACGGTGGCCAAGATATCAAAGGCTCTTTGGAAAACCCCGGCCTCCATACCCCCAACAGGGACTGTAAGGCCGAGCGGCGGTATTTCATGCCTCAGGAGGGCAGTGAATACCTGTTTTCCCACCCATCTCCTGGCTCCCTTGTCGTTCAGGCGGTAAACCAAAGGGAAAGGCACGGCCAGCTGAGTGCCACCCCCAAGAACAGGGATGCCAAAAGGGCGGACCTGTTGGGTGTCGCAGCTTGGTTCGGTGATGTGATGGGAGCCCCCAGGGGTTAAAGCCGACTACCCAGTGAAAACTACTGGATGATGGTGAAACAAATGATTTTTTTAATTAAACAGAATGGTTCTTTTATCAAAAATTAAGTGACTTTCAAATGAATTTTAAAACAAGCAGTTGCCTAATGCTTTTACAGGAGGGGAAAACTGAACCAAACTGCACTTAACTGATTACAAACTTTGTGATTACAATTCAATTATATGAAATCACTATCTCTAATTCGCTTAAGGCAGCACGGCAGGCAAGCAAAAAATACAGAAAACAAAGCCAATATAATGATAATAAAAACTCCACCCACAGCCAGTCCCTTTATGGTTACTTTTGGGCAGCTGGTGGAGTTGTAGAAGTAAATCAATGACCAACTTAACAGCTCCTGGGTTTCTGTTTCCTAACACTTATACTTGGCCTAAATACAACACTATTACACAACACAAGATTATACAATTTACACAGTGTGATTAATAGGATTCTATTACACTCTACAGAATTACACAATGAGATTAACACAGTTTAACTTAATTAAACCAATAATTAATATATTTAAGCAATGCTTATAAATCCAGCAACGATAACAGCGTAAAGACACACTAGTACTTGGAGCATGCTCAGGACTCGCGCACCCCTATCTTTGACTCGAAGGGTGGGGAGGCAGCCTCAGGGTGATCAGTCCTTCAGCCGGGCAAAAAGACACGTGCCCTCAATACACGGAACCTCCCTGAACAAAGGGGTCAAGGGTCTTTTATAACATAACCTGATGTCCGGTACCTTATTAGGGTCTGTTCTTTGGCCAAGCCTGATAGGCTGGTAATGAGGTAATGTGCAATATTGCCCTATAGGATTTTTCATGATGCCCGCCTGATGGCCCCGTGGACAGTGCCGGGTGCGGGCATGGTCAGTGTGCATGGCAGTTGCGTCTTATCTCCCTATGCCTACCTCCCTACCTTCAAGGACTGGTCAAGAGAGTCTTATCTATCTCTTGCAGCTGTGCTCTATCTTTTCATGCTCACCTCCCTGTTCTTTGATGCCTACAAGATTAAATTCCGTTCACTGAAAGCTGCATTGTGCGCTTACAAGTTATGGTTTCTCAGAGTGTGTCAGCGGCCTACATTTTCTGTGAGGGGCCTTTGTGTGGCAGAATGGGCAATGTGCGCGCGAGGCCGTGGTCAAAAGGACCTGCTCTGCGACATTGGGCAGAAAGGCCTACATGTCCGGAGCCTTCCAGTTTCACATAGCGAACCAGCAGGTCCTGCTGTCTCGCTATGCCTATAACACCTGGGCCTCCATGGACAAGTTCACCAAGCTGCTCTCCAGGGACTCTCAGCCCAAACTTAGAGCCCTCTCGGACGAAGGCAGGGCGATCTCCAGGGCGGCGCTTCAGGCAGCCCTTGATGCAGCCACTCGCACCATGGCCACAGGCCTGGTCCTACACTGGGGTGCCACTGGAGCTTCAGATTACCGTCCAGGACCTTACCTTTGAGGGTCCCTCTCTGTTCTCCAAACAGACAGACCAGTGCCTACACGGTCTGAAGGGGAGACAGGCAACGCTAAAGTCCCTGGGCATGCACACCCCAGCTACCCAAAGGCGCGCCTCCTCGGGCAGGAATGTCCCTAGGCCTTCCCAGCAGGGCACACGTCCTGACTTCTCCCGTCACTGCAATAGGAACAGTAACGGGAGAAACAGCAGGCGCCATCCCCGGCCTTCCCAGGATCAAGGCCAGGGACCGCCCAGCAAGCCCTCAGGGCCTCACCAAGGGTTATGAGGGTGCGCCCGAGAACAGCCTACCAGTCTCACCTTTTCCCTTCCGGAACCATCTGTTCCCTTTCCACAGGGCTTAGCAGTCCATTATACTAGCCTGCTGGGTCCTGGAAACAGTGGGAAGGGAATATATTATCCACTTCCATTCGGCCCCCTCACCCCATCCCCCTACCCCGTCCCTTTTCAGGGACCCTTCTCACGAGCTCCTCCTCCGGGAGGAAGTCCTTCAGCTCCTCACTCTGGGGGCTGTAGAGCCGGTCCCACCCGGGTTCTTGGATAGGGGCTTCTGTTCCCGATATTTCCTGGTCCCTAAGCTCAAGGGTGGGTTTCGCCCCCTCTTGGATCTCAGGGGCCTCAGTTCCTTTATCGTCAAGACCAAATTCAAGATGGTGACTCTGGCATCCATCATCCCCTCTCTGGCCCTCAGAGACTGGTATGCTGCCCTTGATTTAAAGGATGCTTACTTTGACATTTCCATTAGCCCCACCACCTTCGGTTCCTCCGCTTTACAGTGGGCAGGGACCACTACCAGCTTACGGCCCTTCCTTTTGGTATTTCTATGGCCCCCTGGGTCTTCACAAAGTGTATGACAATTGTCACAGCCGCCCTGAGGAAAAAGGGCATCCAGGTGTTTCCTTATCTGGACGACTGGCTTCTGAGAGGCCGATCCAAGAGTCAGGTGCAAGCCCACATCAGTCTGGCCCAAGATCTCTTCCGGGAGCTGGACCTGCTCCTGAATGTGGCCAAATCGACTCTGTTGCCTACCACAGTGATAGAGTTCATAGGCACCAACCTAAACTCTACATTAGCAAGGGCCTCCCTTCCCAGGTCTTGCTTCCTGGCGGTCAAGTTGGCAGTTCAGGACATGCAAGCGCTCCCAGTAACCACAGCCAGGGCTTGCATGTGCCTTCTGGGTCTGATGGCTGTGTGCACCTATGTTGTGCAGCATGCCAGGCTCCACATGCACCCACTGCAGATGTGGCTGGAGCAGATCCACAACTCAGCCTTCCACCCGTGGGACAGGGTGGTGACGGTTCCCCCTGATGTCCTTCACCCACTGGACCTGGACTGGTGGACCCAGGAGAAGGAGGTCTGCACCGGAGTCCCATTCTCCAGACCTGTACCGTCCATCTGTCTCATGACGGATGCGTCAGACACCGGTTGGGAAGTACACCTGGGAGACATGCAGACGCAAGGTATGTGGTCCTGAGCCGACCTCGCTCTGCACATCAACATCAGGGAGCTCTGAGCAGTCCGCCTTGCCTGTGTCACCTTCCTTCCCCAGCTCAGGGGCAAGTCAGTCCTTATCCGATGGCCTCCTGTCTCCTGGGTTCCCTAGTGGGCCGGCTGAGCAGGTCCTTCTCTGGTCACGAGTGGTCCCTCAGAGGGGACATGGTCACTCGTATCTTCCGCAAGTAGGGGTTTCTGCATCTGGGTCTGTTCACCACTCAGCAAAACAGGAAGTGCCCGAGGTTCTTCTCCCTCATGGGGCTGGAGAGAAACTCCCTGGGGGATGCGCTGCTCACCCCCTGGCCCGAGGGCCTGCTCTATGCCTTCCCGCCATTCCCACTGGTCCACAGGGTGCTCCTACAAGTACGGGAGTTCAGGGCGTCCCTGATTCTCATCGCTCCAGCATGGCCCAGGCAGCACTGGTTCTTGACCCTCCTGAGCTTGTCGTGTGAGAGGCCATTAGCCCTCCTGCTGGTCCGGACCTAATTACACAGGATTTTGGCAGGCTCCACCATCCGGACCTGCCCTCCCTGCACTTGATGGCATGGAAGCTCTGTGGCTGACAGTAGCGGAGCTTCAGTGCTCGGCGTGGATGCAGGAGGTTCTATTGGGCAGTAGGAAGCCTTCCGCTAGGGCGACGTATTTGGCCAAGTGGAAGCGGTTGTATATCTGGGCTACTCACAGAGGGGTTTCTCCTACGGATGCCTCGGTCCCCTTCATCCTGGACTATCTCCTGGATCTTAGACTTCAGGGATTGTCCTCCTCTTCGATTAAGGTTCACCTAGTGGCTATTTCCGCTTTTCACCCGGGGGCCAGGGGTAAGACCCTCTTTGCGGACCCGATGGTAAACAGGTTTCTGAAGAGCCTGGATAGACTTTACCCGCATGTTTGGCAGCCTTTTCCGTAGTGGGATCTCAATTTGATCCTATCCAAACTCATGGGCCTCCATTTGAACCCCTGGCGATGTGTTCGTTACTACATTTGTCCTATAAGGTACCCCTGTTGGTGGCCATCACATCGGCCAGGCGCGTGTCTGAGTTAAGGGCCCTCACTTCGGACCCTCCCTACACAGTGTTCTTTAAGAGCAAGGTTAGGTTACGCCCCTATCTTGCCTTCCTGCCTAAGGTGGCATCAAACTTCCACGGGTTTCAGGACATTTTCCTGCCAGGCTTGTACCCCAAGCCTCAGGGAAAGAACAGACGTTACACACTCTGGGTGTCAGGAGGGCTTTAGCCTTTTATTTAGAGAGAACAAAGCCCTTCCGCAAGTCTCTGCAGCTCTTTGTTGCCATTGTGGAGCAGCTGAAAGGCCAGCCGGTCTTGGCACAAAGGATCTTCTCCTGGATCACGGCATGTATTAGGGAGTGTTACGGGCTGGCAGGGGTTCCAGCCCCTCCTCTCACGGCTCACTCCACGAGAGCACAGGCCTCCTCCGCAGCCTTTGTGGCTCAGGTCCTGATCCTGGACATCTGCAGGGCCGCCACTTGGTTCTCTGTCCACACGTTTGCCAATCACTACGCGCTGACGCGTCAGGCCAGGGAGGATGCTGCCCTGGGTAGGGCTGTCCTCCATTCAGTGGAAGGGTAGAACCCTGACCCTGCCGCCTGCAGTTTCTGCTTTGGAGTCACTTACATGGAATGGCCATGAAAAATCACTCAAAGAAGAACGAACGATTACTTACTTCATAACTGTGTTCTTCGAGACGTGTTGCTCATGTCCATTCCAAATCCCGCCTGCCTCCCCTTCTTAGGAGTAGTCTGGTAAGAAGGAACTGAGAGGGTGGAGGGCCAGCAGGGGTATATATTAGCTAATATATCGGTGTCACTCCAGGGGGCTCCCCTGCTGGCCCACCACGTACTGCTGAGGGAAAAACTTCCGACGACGCATGCACGCTGCACGCACACACCTATGTGGAATGGACATGAGTAACACATCTCAAAGAACAGTTACGAGGTAAGTAACCGTTCTTTCTTCACTACTGTCACAGCACGTACCTGAGGAACCAGTAGAGGCTACCTATAAGGGCAAGTCAGCTACTAAGATCTCTCGGGGACAGTGGAGTGCCACCAATCCCCCGAGATGAAGCAGTGCTCTTCATCTGCGTGCCGCAGGCTGTCAGAATCGCAGCCCAGATCCTCTGGGGCTCACCCTTGGTCATCAGCACCATAATTGCGATCCCCACCAACTCTCTGCAGATAACCTAGAGGGAGATGCTGGTCACCATTTGCTGTCCTGCCGGTTGTCCTCTCAGCACAGATCCCGGTCACCTACCCTGTGGGAGTGCTCCAGTCCCTTTGGCACTGATCCCCTCCCTCTGGGCATGTGGTTACAATGGCGACAGTCAGCAAACACTTGGGCATCAACAGTCCCACTATGGTCACTGGAAGGGAATTCTTCCAGCATGGAAGTACCATTCAGCTTCTCATCTAGACTTCACCAGCACAGATGGGCACCTGAGGCCATATCAACATCCACAGCACTGCCTTGGCAGCATGGCCACTGGCAGCACAGTGGCTTACTGGAGTGTGGGGAGTGCCTGGCATGGTAATGCCCCCTTCACACTGCTCGTTCTGTGCTGATTAGGCCTCAATTAGAGAATTGTGTCCAGTTTCAAGAAAGTTGTGGAGAAATTGGAGGCGGTCCAGAAAAGAGCAACAAAAATGACTGACGGTGTAGAAAACCTGAGCTAGGAGAGAAGACTGAAAGAAATGGGCTTGTTTAGTTTAGAAAAGATTAGATTGAAAGGGGACATGAGAGCTGTTTTCAAGTATCTAAAAGGGTGTTACAAGAAGGAGGGGGAAAAATTGTTCTCCTTGGCTTCTGAGGATAGAACAAGAAGCAATGGGCTTAAACTGCGGCAAGGGAGGTTTAGGTTGGACATTAGGAAAATCTTCCTACCTGTCAGGGTGGCTAAGTACTGGAATAAATTGCCTAGGGAGGTTGTGGAATCTTCATCACTGGAGATATTTAAGAGCAGGTTGGACAGACATCTGACAGGGATGATCTAGAATGGTGCTCGACCAAAGTGCTCCATCAGCACTCTCCAAATGAGGTACCATATGCCCCATTTATTAAAATCAATAGAGAGGCACTGGAGAATGTCTTTCATCCAAGACAGATATTGATGTAGAAATCGAACATCGTTTGAGCTGTGCCAGTGCCACCTTTGCTCGTTTACGGCTCAGGGTTTTTGAAGATCGTGACATTCAAACAGATACCGACCTTCTTGTCTATCAAGTGCTCGTTCTCCCAACACTGTTGTATGGGTCTGAAACCTGGACAACCCATAGACATCACTTGAAAGTCCTTGAGAGAGATCACCAATGCTGCCTCTGCAAAATCTTGAAGATCAAATGGGAAGACAGGCACACTAACATCAGTGTTCTGGAAGAGGTAAAAACCACCAGTATTGAGACAATGATCATCCATCAGCAACTTCGCTGGACTGATCACTTTGTTCGGATGCCAGATCGTCGCCTCCCAAAACAGGTCCTGTTTTCTCAGCTGAAAGCAGGATACTGTAACATGGGAGGACAACAGAAGCGTTATAAGGACTTGCTAAAGGATAACTTAAGTACAACCTTGATATTGACTCTTGGGAGACACTCGCCTAGGATCGCTCAAACTGGAGAAATGTTCTACGCAATGGCTCCCTGCATTTTGAACTTGCCCGCTGACATGCTGAGGAGGAGAAGAGGCACAGAAGGAAGGGGAGACTGGTTTCTAGTCATGGTCAACAGCCTCCTGTTGTACCTGGAAACATCTGTCCTCGCTGTAACAGAACTTGTGGTTCAAGGATCGGCCTAATCAGCCACTTCAGGGCCCACAACTCCCATGGAAGGTGATCATACTCAGCAATGAGTGCTCGCCCATGTGATGTAGTGTCAGTACCTTGCTGGTTGCTATGCTTGGGTTGTGGGCTGTGGATGACCCCTACTGGCAGTATCTGGAGCACTGCCCAGCAGGTGGGCTGCCTGACCGGTTGAGGGCAGCGAGGGAACTAAGGAAGTGAGTGTTTGGGGAAGGGGCAGTCTTGGGCTGGAACCATGAAGGAAACAGACTAAGGAGGGGGCCGGAATCTAGGGGGCCAGGGACCCCATCTCAAGGGGTCTGAGGCATCCTGGCCCAAACTCCTGTAGACACATCACGTCTATGCTGTGCTATATCCTGGAGAAGCAATAAACCCTCCCTATTCTACTGGCTGGTGGAGTCTGATCTTGCTGCTATGGGGCTGCAGGATCGGAGGAACCCCGACTCGCCATCACAGCCCATCATCAGACAGTGCTTGGTCTTGCTGTGAGGGCAGGGGACTAGACTCAGTGACCTCTTGAGGTCCTTTCCAGTTCTAGTATTCTGTGATTTTTATGAACTTTTTACCCTCATGTCCAGCACCCTGTCCCTTCCTGGGATCTAAATCTTGTGCTCTCAAGACTCATGGGGCCTCCCTTTGAACCTCTGGCTTCCTGCTTTCATCTCCTTGAAGGTTTTGTTCCTGTTGATGGTTGCATCTGCCCACATGGGCTATGTCTAGACTATGGGGGTTTTCTGGGATACAGAGGTATCCTGGAAAAACCCCGCTGCGTCCAGGAAACGTGTCTGTTCTTCTTCTTTTTTTTTTTTTTTTTCTGCCCCCCCTCTCCCCCCCCCCCGAAGAGCAGACATGCTCTTTCAGAAGCCATGTCTTCCTCATTCGATGAGGAAGGGCTTTTCCAAAAGAGGGGCTTTTTCCAAAATTTGGCCCAGTGTAGATGGGCCAAATTTAGAAAAGCCTCTTCTGACAAAACTATCGGAAAAAGGTATACCAATTGCGGAGCACAACTTGCATACCTTTTCCTGATAAAGCCCCATAGTCTAGACATAGCCAGGGTGTCTGAGATCAGGGAGCTTATGTCAGAACTGCCCTATATGGTGTTCTAAAAAGATACGGTCCAGTTGTGGCAGCAACCAGCGTTCCTGCACAAGGTAGTTTCCCAGTTTCATACTGGTTAGGGCATTTTGTTACTGAACTTATTTCTGAAGCCCCATAAATCCAAGGAGGAGAGCAGGTTACATCTGTTGGATGGCAGGAGGACGCTGGCCTTTTATATCGATAGGCGAAGGCAGTTTTGCAAGTCAGTGCAGCTGTTCGTTGCAGTGGCAGACATCATGAAAGGTTGTGCAGTATCTGCTTAGAGAATTTTGTCTTGGATCACAGCCTGCCTCAGACACTGCTACGAGCTGGCAAAAGTGCCTCCATGGGTGGTAGCCAAAGTGCACTTGACTAGAACACAAGCGTCGTCAGTGGCTTTCTTGGCTCAGGTACTGATCCAAAGTGTACATAGAGCCGCTACCTGGCCATCTGTCCACACATTTACTTCCCATAATGCGCTTAGCCAGCAGAGGCAGTGCTGGAAGCCTGTCAGCAATGAGCCCGCCTCCATAGGTACTGCTTGAGAGTCACCTAGCATGGAGTCAACATGAGCAAGCACTCAGAGTTGCTTGCCTTTTGTAACGGTTTTCAAGATCTGTTGCGTATGTCCATTCCATTACTTCCTGTCTGCCTTTTGGTCAGAGTTACTGGCAAGAAGGAACTGATGGGGTGTAGCCTCGGCAGAGCCTAATATACAGGTGTGTGAGTGCGGCACTCAAAGGGGCACCACAGCCGACCCAACGGATACCACTAAGGCCAAAATCTCCCAACAACTGTGCACACAGGTGCGTGCACACCTAGAATGGAATGGGCATGAGCAACGCATCTCAAAGAAGAGTTACAGAAGGTAGGTAACAGTGTTTTAGTTTCTTTCCTGCTGCTTCTAACTGCATTTCATTCACAGGCCAATGGATTTATCTACCATTAAGAAAAATATTGAGAATGGGCTGATCCGAACCACAGCTGAGTTCCAGCGTGATATCATGCTGATGTTCCAGAATGCTGTTATGTACAACAGCTCTGACCATGATGTATACCACATGGCTGTGGAGATGCAGCGAGATGTCTTGGAACAGATCCAGGTAAAGGCATGAGTTAGACCTGGTGCTGGACAGAACATATGCACTGGTTGATATGGGAGGTACTGTGCAGACCTGTAGGAAGGGGCTGCTTGGATCTGAGAAACCGAGCTTGCTTCTCTTGATACCGTAATAACTGAGTGTGTGGTTTCATGCAGCAATTTCTGGCCACACAGCTGATCATGCAGACATCAGAGTCCGGGATCAGTGCAAAGAGCCTGCGTGGGCGAGATTCCACTCGGAAACAAGATGCATCAGAGAAGGTGAGGGGAAAAGGAGGCTGGCACTCATACTTCTGTGTGAGAGATTCCTTCAGGAGGATCCTAAAAAGCTGCAGAAGAGGGTCACCTAATCATAGACCGTGGGAGTATGAATGCGCCTTGGGTTAGAATAGCTTTGAGATCCTTATGTGAACAAACCTCTCTGAAAATGTGACTTTCAGACAATTCAGAAGTGGCAGCTGTAGGTTACCACAGAGACAAGTGTGGTGAGTCACCCCAGCAATTGTGATAGTTCTGTCCTTTGTGTGTGTAAAAGTAATAAAACCTTCAGGAAACGTGGGGGATCATCTACTCTGAACTTGTGTGTAACACAGGTCAGAGAGCCTCACCTAGTGATTCTTGCGTCAAGCTTAACTTGTGGCTGAAGTAATGTATATCTTACCTAGGCATCCAGGCTCAATTCAATCATTTCAGATGGTAGCAACCAGTATTCCCTATAAGTAGTGCACCTGAGTTGCTGCTCCGGAGAGATTCAAATGCTGCCCAACTCATGAGAGCATCCACAACTAGGATTTTAGTTTCTACTTGTAGTGCACATTTGCATATGCCTGGGTGCACATAAACATTTATTATTCACATGGATGGAGAAAGTCTGCACGTGGATGGAAAAGATTAGAGGTATCATTGGTAGCAACTCATGTATCCCGTTACCTGGGAGCTACGTAGCTGCTGTGGGAAATAGAGGCTGAGTGCACAGAGCACCAAAATGGTATTGAGACTCAGCAGACCTTGATTAGAGACAACATGGTGATGTTCCTGTCTTAGCGTTCTTGTCGTCACAGAATCTTCACTTGCTGGTCTTTCCTTTACCCCTAGCTATCTGTGTCTGTGTAATACTTTGTGGGAGGGGAATTTGGAGGTGCCTGCTTCTTTGCCTTTATGAGCATGCAGGTATTGTGTGGTGTGTTCATGTTCATGTCTGTGCAATCTGATCAGTGAATCTCTTTGGCCTTTTGACAGGACAGCGTCCCCATGGGCTCTCCTGCCTTCCTTCTCTCTCTCTTTGTAAGTATTGAATGACTGAGTAGGTAACTGTGCATTGGCAGGTTCTGCTGGCTCCTTGTCTGGGAGATTGTGGCACTGTTGTAGCATTGTAGCAATCAGTTGAATCCATGGATGTACATCTAGGTCATCAAAGACTTCTCAATCCCATTGTCCTCAGTGTGTGAAGAGGCTTTTGCCTTTCCTTCCAGTATGCAGGGTTGTAGCATTGCCCTCTGCCTCCCCTTTCTTCCATGAGTTTTGTCCTAGTTTCTCTCCGTATAAATGGGAAGACAATGTGTGGTACTGATTTGTATGGAATATATGGGCCTGGAGAGTCAAAGATGTTAGTGACCCTTTCATGGTACAACATTAAACAGTTAAACAAGGCTTGGGGTATAACAGAGGCCACGGCCACCTTAGCTCATTAAAAATCTTTTTAATGTTTTATTAAAAGTATAAGGAAAAACATGTAAAGTATTAAGTAGGGCTGTCAGTTTAACAATATCCCTTATTCTCTTTCCATTTAGCAGTAGAGAATTTAAGGAAAATGGCCAGTTTTTAAAAAATTATAATAACCTGTCCTTTTTGGGGATGGGGGGGAGAGACAATTATTCAAGATGGGCTGGAGTTATTAAAGTCCAATCCTGTTTACTGTAGAACAAAACAAGACAAACACGCACACAAAGGAAGAGAAAAGAACAGTGAATTCAGACGAAGATCCCCTATTTTGAAACGGTGGGATCCATGGACACGCTAGTTAGAATAGCTCCAAGATCCTCTGACTTGCAGCCTTGCTGCTAAAGAAATACAGGCCCTGCACCGTGGACTAATCAGCCATTCCAAAACCTGGCAAACTTATACCTCTGTTGTGCTGGTTAGGATACTGCTTTTAGATACCTTTGATCACTCGGTTACAGCAGCATTGCAAAACATGCAGTCTTGGCCAGCAACACCAGTCTGTTAAAGAGCAGACACAAGGAGAAGGTTAGGAAAGAGAAGAAATAAGGTGGGGAAGGAAAAAGTCACCTGAGGAGTGACAAAAGGAACCAAAGTCTCACATGGCGGTTTAGCTGGAGCTGGTGGAGGCTGGTGTCATCTGGTTCCCCCTCTCTGGCCAGGTCTGGTCAGGACGTCTCACAGAATCTAGATGGCACAGGCGTAACACTGGACCCCCAAGGTACCAAGAGACAATGGTATGGCAGCCATGATGGTGAAGCTCCATCCAGTCTACTGGTCTCCCAGCCAACCAACTTGATTCTCTCAATTGTCAGTCCTTTTTTAAGGACTCAGGAGGGGACTGGTGGGCAGAATAATAGATCCTCTGTTTTCTTGTATACCTCATAGGCCCAATTTCCTACACGCTGGGTTTGGTTCATTAATTTCCAGTCACAAACTCATGGTGTAAATACAGTAGGCCTTTTTGTTTAGACTAGTTCATTCTTTGTCCCAGTTTTGTATCTTTTCCCATAGACACTTTATGGGTGATTGGAGCATTTCATAAACTTCATGCACTTTTCCACAGTTGAGTTCCCAGTTGGGGTTGGCCTGCTAGACCCCAATTATTGCAATGGGTTAAATGCAGCACTGCAAATTCTTATACACTTGACACCTGTTCATGCACATATAGGATCCCTCGTCCTCCCATCCAGGGCATTGTGAGCAGGCTAGAGGACTAGGGAGATGGGATCCGCTTAGTTCTTTCTATTGTGTTTCATGGATTAGGAAGCAACCACAGTGCTCTGTAGGCACCTCGGCTGTGCAACTCTAGTCATCTGCGAGAGCCTGGAAAAGCACTTCCTTGCCTGGGAGCCCAAACCCTTGATCTGGGAACAAAAGTTTTGAGCTTTTGTTTTCTCACACATCTGTTAGATAGAGAAGCATTTCTGCAGAGGCAGCATGTCAGCCAGAGGGAGAGGGATCCGATGAGAAGAAGCTCTCCAGTTGCCCTGCACTCATGGACAATAGCTGTGTGGAGAAGCTAGGGAGCTAGTGCCAGGGTCACTCTGCTGGAGGAGCGCTTCCTGTAGGGATGAGCAGCTGGTCAGGTATGTTAGCCCACAGCCCCCTCTTCCCTCTTGAACAGTTGGTCTGGAATGTTTCATGTAGAAGAAGGCAGCACTATGTATTGGCCCCAAAACGTCTCTTTCCAGGTGAGAAGCAGCCAAAATTTTGTTTCATCCTGCTTTCAGTGGACTGTAGAGGCTCTGGGGTTCTGAGGCCGCAGTGGGACTTTGTATTTTTAGACCCACATTGACTCTTGTAGAAAGGTCTTCAGGAAAATCTCCCCTGCCTATCTTACAGCAGACTGCAGCCCCTGCCTTCCCACTTCCAATAAGCAGAGAGAACTGTGTTTTCCATCTGTGCAGTTCTCTACTGCCTTGAGTAGGGAAAGAAGCTTTTTTTCCGTCTATGCTAATTCTGGACCTTTTTCCTTTTGTTTGCATCTTGAGTAGGATGGGGGAACCAGAGGGCGTCGCTGTGCCATTGAGGCTGACATGAAGATGAAGAAATGAGGCTGTAGGCAGGAGGCAAGGAGTGAGCACCATGCCTGCCCAACTCACAGAACAGGGGAAGAGCTGAATGTAAGCAGGATTCTTGCTGAGGCCTGTTCCATCATCCTGGCTCCTCTGCATGGAAGACCACATTCTCTCTGATAAGTGTAAGCTGAATAAACGTCTCTGGAAAGGAAGAGCAGCCACACTGCCTGTTCTAGGGCAGCTGTATTCGGCCACATCTGCGTTCTGGTGTTAGCTAGCAGCTGGTGGCTAGTACATACTGAAATGTGAAGTGTACAGGTTTTTATTAGTGAAATGTAAATGTGTATATAATAAAGTATGGGTGAGAATCCAGGGTTTGTGTGTGTAATGTATTTGTATTGACACATGTCTATGTGCATCGCTGACCTCTACTGAAGGAAATCTCATTTTGAATGATAAGCATAGCACTTCTCACGGATCCTGAAGTATGTTCCAGTTATTTGTATACCAACAACTGAAATGTGGCCGCCTCCTGGACTGGAGAACATCTAATTCCCAGAGTGGTGCAGCATAGTGGGGAAGGGAAGAAAGGAAATTTGGCCAAGTGCATCAGGATATGACCTGACTTTCGTGAAGAACAGAGGCTCTTTAATCTGCAAGAAACTGTTAAAACCTTGGCATTTAAAGTCTGATTTGTGCATTGTAAATGTGTAGTCCTGGGTGACCCCATAGGCCATAATTGTGCAGGTTTTGTTTGGAAATATACCTGCTGCTTCTTGAGCTGGCGTTAGGCAGAGGAATGGGGTACTTCACACACTCCCCACCCTGGAGTTTGCAGTGTATTTAGTCCTTTCACCCATGGATGCAGAAGCCAGATAGTCAGAGTTCAAAGCCGGAAGAGACCAAGATCTTCTAGTCTGGCCACCTATGTTTCCCTGGCCACAAAATTTCACCTGATTACTCCTATATTAAGTCAAATAATTTGTTTTTACTAAAGCATAACTTCAAGAAAGGCATCCAATCTTTATTTGAAGACATGAAGAGAAGGCAAATTATGTTGGTGATTCTAATAATTAATCTCTGTTAAAATTCATCTAATCTGAATTTGACTTCAGTTTCCAACTGCTGGTTTTTTTAATAACCATCTGTTAAATTTAAGAATCTTTGAGTATCATGTACACCCTTTTGAATGTACTTTATATACTGCGATCTTCACCTCTCAAGCTGATCAATTTAACTGATTTACAGTGAGAGGCAAAGAGCTCAGGCATGTTTTCCAGCCCTGGAATAACTTTTCTGGCTCTCTTATGCATCCTCTGCATTCTTTTCAACATCCTTTTTGCAAAGATGGGAACCAGAATTGGACACACTATTCTAGTAACAGTCTTACCAAAGCCATACACAGAAGCAAGATCTTGCAACTTCCTCTATCCCGTGTTACATCAGAGATCACATTAACCATTTTTGCCTTAGCATTGCTCATGTTCAATTGCTTGTCCACGATCCTTTCCAGGGTGACTGTCCTCCATTTTAGTCCCCAATTTTATAGGTATGGCCTTGTAATCAGTGTTATACAGTACTAAGGACTTGTCTACATGGGAAATTGGCATAAGTGTAGTGAAATAATTGTAGTAGTGTACCTCCTATGGATGTTCTATTCCAGAATAAGTGTCATTCTTTTTTGGAATAATTACCCTGTCTTTTACAAAATTCTAGTGAAGAAGTCTTCAAACTAGGTTTGATGGGGCAGCTGACCAAAGCCCACAGGTAAGTCAAAAACTTGAACACCTGAGAGAAGGGTTAGAATTTGGGGACAGCATGAGGCTGTAAGAGCAGGGATAAAGGAGAGACGATAAAACTAGGGTGGGGGAGATCAAATTAGTATCTTAGTATATAGACATCTAATGTGAAAAGTATGGAGAATAAGCAGGAAGAACTAATAATGCTAGTAAATAAGCACAACTATGATGGTACAGCTTGCTCAGGAAGGCCAGGCAGTGAAAAAGGTGTTGCCTTGTATATTAAAACATACATTTGGATGGATGTTGAAGTTGGAATAGGAAACAGACTTGTTGAAAGTATCTAGGCAAGGATAAAAGTGGTAAAAAAAGGATAATGTCATATTAGGGGATCTACCACAAACCAGGAAGAAGAGGCAGAAAAGGCTTTTTTAAACAACTAAAAATCATCCAAAGCGCAGGACTTGGTGACACGGGACTTCAACTATCCAGGCATCTGAAAATAACACAGCCAGGCACAGATTATCCAACAAAATCAGAAAGTGGAGAAAGCTACTAGGGCGAGGTTCTAGATTTTATTGTGACAGAGGGAGGAACCCTTGAGTAGGTCTATTACGCAACGAAGAGGAGGAAAAAGCAGAAAATGTGGAAATGGCAGAGGTGCTTAATAACTTCTCTGTTTTGTTTTTCATGAAGACATTTGGTGGTGATTGGGTGCCTAACAGTGAATACCAGTGAAAATAGAGTAGGATCAGAAGCTAAAATAGGGAAAATAGCAAGTTAAAAATTACTTAGCCAAGTTAGATGTCTTCCAGTTACCAGGGCCTGATGGAATGCATCCTAGAATATTCAAGGAGATGATTGAGAAGATAGCTGAGCCATTAGCAATTAACTTTGAAGAGTCATGGAACACAGGAGAGATTCCAGAAGACTGGAAAAGTGCAAATATTGCCCATCTATAAAAAGGGAAATAAGGACAACCCAGGGAATTACAGCATATTTCTCTCTAATAAGCATTATAAACCAGTTATCATTCTTCCATTTAATTGCATTATAGTATTTATTAGCCAAATACAATGTAATTTAAATAAAAAATAAGATCATAGATTAACATACGTCATTATTAACAATTTTACCATTGCCATCTTGCAAATTCCTTACAAACTTTTTTAAAACCTCCTTTTTGTTCTTAGTTCCGCAAATCATGGATTTTTCCTAATATCTTGAGCTTCCCTTATTAGTTTTCTGCAGCTCATAGTTTCTAGTTTGTTGTTAGCTATGTATTTCCTCTTTTTGTACCATGCATACATTGTTTTTGAATTGTAATTTCTGCCTTAATTTTACCATTGACCCTTTTAGCCAACTCTTGATTGTGCAAACATGGACTTTTTTGCCATTTAATAAACTCTTCTGAAGACTTCCAATTTTCATTCACATTTTACTGACCAGACTTTTTCTGTCCTATCAGTTTTGCTCATAATTGTCCTTAGCTTTGGGAAACAAGCCCTTTTGTAGCACCAGAGAGAGAGTTGGAACTATCCCTCTATTTGCTGGTACTGAATGTCATCAGCTTATGATCACAGGTCCATTGATAACCATCAACTTCCAGTCCAGTAATTAATTATCTTTATCCATCATAATGAGGTCCCCAAAAAATCTCATTCTGTGCAAGACTTTTTGTTCTAGAAAATTATCGACAATTTTTAGAAACTCTAATGATGTTTTATTACTGGCTGCATGAGACTTCTAGCATATATCTTCCAAACTGAAGGCCCCCATAATTTCATATTTCTTTCTACACATCACAGACAGTGCTTAAGAAGTAATTCATCCTCTTTTCTGGTTTGATTTGATAGTCTGTAACACTTCTACCCATATCTCCTCCTGGGCTTTGCTAATTAGCACATTGGTCCATATGCATACAAGATCCTGTGCCTGAGTGATCAATAATTCTAAACAGGTAAGGGTGCCTTTAATGTAGCAGGTCGCCCCCCTCCCCCCCCCCCACACACACCATTTATATCTGTTGTTCCTGAGCAGGTTAATCAGGGATTTTAACATTCTCGCCATGAATTGTCCCACCAGGTTTCAGTAATGCCAATTATATCAAATTTCTTATCAGGAGAGTTTTTGGTTCCACTTGCTTGTTTAGACTTACTGCTTTGAGTACAGAAACAACTTAAATATTGCTTCATTCATCACATTGTTTCAATGTGTTGTGACACAGTGTTTATATCACTTGTGACTTAGCGCCTTCCCCTTTAATGTCACCTAACTGCTCTAGTGCATCTTCAGCCAAGCATGTTTATGGAAAAATAGACCCTGGGATGCCAACTGGATATCTTTTTTTTTTAATGAAATTACAAGTTTGATGAAGGCAATAGTGTTGATGGAATATGCTTAGACTTCCATAAAGTGTTTTACTTGGTATCATACAAAATTTTGATTAAAAAACTAGAGCAATATAAAATTGACATTCCATGGAGTTACATGGATTAAAAATGTGGCTGATTGCCAGCTCTCAAAATGTAAAGGTGTTGGTTTGAAGCCCTATGCTGTGTATGATTTTTATCAGTGACTTGGTGTCATAAATCCACAGGATTGGTGCTCTGGCCCCAGCTTTGAAATTGTCTTTAGGAGGCCCACGCTTTGTGTGCCAGACCCTGTGGGGTCTCACTCTTCCTCTGGAGTAAGACGTGTGACTTCACTGCCTCCTTAGACTGGACCTTTGAACCTTCAGCCCCCTGATTCACAATGGGAGCTCTGTCTGAAGAGTTGTACGCTGCTCAGGAATTCATGCACCTCCCCCATGAGACTCTCACATCATTGTCGAAGTGGGGGTTTATTCGTGAATGGGAGCACAGCACAGGAAGTCCATAGGGTAGCACAGAGGAAGGGAAGGGTAAAGTACCATCCATTCTGGTCAGTCCATAGCCCATCCAAACAGCAGTGAATCCATTGGTTCAAGCTGTGTGTGTCTTTCAGTTTGATGAGCTTTGTCAGACTTCAAGGAGAGCCGTGTCTTCTTCCAGACCCCACTTCTGATCCCCCCAACTCCCCTTTACAGTCCTTTGCTCTCCAGAAGGGGAGTATTGATCACCCCCTGCTGAGAAGTGGAGCACATTGGCCTATTATCTTTGTGTCCCGTCCTGAAATCTCTCTGCACTCTGCTTATGGAGTGAATTACTATTGCTTCCCGTCTAAGGAGGGTTGAAGAACTTCTCTTAGCTGCTTGCTTCATACCACAAGGGTGCCCCTGATACGTGTCCCTTATAGTTTTCTCTTCCTTTCCTCAAGACACAGGTTCCTCAGCTGTTGACTCACGGAGTTATCTGAGAACTATCATACATATAGCCGTGTTGAATGCTTCCTTTTTCTCTTTCCTGTCTTGGTCACAAATTGACAGTTTGCTTCATCAGTTTCTACTCTCTTCATTATTCACCCTGGCCATGCTCTATTCTTCCTTCCTTCCTTCTAGAGTTTTTTGAGGGGGTCAACAAATGTGGATAAGGGGGCTCCAGTGGATATAATGTACTTAGATTTCCAGAAAGCCTGTGACAAGGTCCCTCACCAAAGGCTCTTAAGTAAAGTAAGTTGTTATGGGATAAGAGGGAAGGTCCTCTCATGGATCAATAACTGGTTAAAAGACAGGAAACAAAGGGTAGGAATAAATGGTAAGTTTTCCAAGTGGAGAGAGGTAACTAGTGGGGTCCCCCAAGGGTCTGTCCTGGGACCCATCCTATTCAATTTATTTATAAATGATCTACAGAAAGGGGTAGACAGTGAGGTGGGAAAATTTGCAGATACTAGACTGCTCAAGATAGTTAAGACCAAAGCAGACTGTGAAGAACTTCAGAAAGATCTCCCCCAACTAAGTGATTGGGCAACAAAATGGCAAATGAAATTTAATGATGAATGTAAAGTAATGCACATTGGAAAACATAATCCCAACCATATATACAATATGATGGGGACTAATTTGGCTACAACTACTTGAGAGAGAGAACTTGGAGTCATTGTGAATAGTTCTCTGAAAACATCCACTCAGTGTGCAGCGGTAGTCAAAAAAGCAAACAATGTTAGGAATCATTAAAAAAAGTAATAGAGAATAAGACAGAGAATATCTTATTGCCGCTGTACAAAACCATGGTACATCCACATCTTGAATACTGCATTCGGATGTGGTCGCCTCATCTCAAAAAAGATATATTGGCATTGGAAAAGGTTCAGAAAAGGGCAACAAAAATGATTAGGGGTTTGGAACGGGTCCCCTATGAAGAGAGATTAAAAAGACTTGGACTTTTCAGCGTAAAAAAGAGGAGACTAAGGGAGGATATGATAAAGGTCTATAAAATCATGACTGGTATGGAAAGAGTGAATAAGGAAAAGTTATTTACTTATTCCCATAATATAAGTACTAGGGGCCACCAAATGAAATTAATAGGCAGAAGGTTTAAAATATACAAAAGGAAGTTTTTCTTCACTCAGCGCACAGTCAACCTGTGGAACTCCTTGCCAGAGGATGCAATGAAGGTTAGAACTTTAACAGAGTTCAAAAAAAAAAAAAGCTAGATAGATTCATGGAGGTTAGGTCCATCAATGGCTATTAGCCAGGCTGGGTAGGAATGGTGTCCCTAGCCTCTGTTTGTCTGGAGATGGGTGACAGGGGAGGGATCACATGAGGATTACCTGTTGTGATCCCTTCCTCTGAGGCATCTGGTATTGGTCACTGTCAGCAGACAGGACACTGGGCTAGATGGACCTTTGGTCTGACCCATTATGGCCATTCTGATGTTCTTATGTTCTACGTTAGCCAAAATCCTTGTACCAACCTGCAAGGAAGCTGGAAGTGGGAGAGTTTGATTCTGACTGTCTTGGTGCTATTTTCCCATTGTTGGACAATGGGACAAAGAAACTCACAAAATTAAATGCTGCTCTCTGGATCTAAGGATGAAAGCGTCAACTAGCAGAATGATGAAATTATATCTCAAATAATAGCAAACAGGAATGTGCCACTGCAAGTACAGTGGGGCACAGGAAACTGCACTGAAATGTGTCTAGTCTAACCAAACCTAGGGAAAATAGAACTTCTCTGACACCAGCTCTCTCTCCTTCTAATGGGAGTTGTACATTGTGTGACCTGGATGTTAAGCTGATTGAGAGATAGGAACAGTGTTTTAAAATGTCCCCCAAAAGAAACGGCACCAGTCACTAAATGAAATTCTTCTAATGCTGTCACTGTGTGTGTTCCACTTCTGGTGGCAGTGCATCCCGGCACCATCAATCAGGGATTTTCAGGCATTCATGCACACTAGTGGCTTATGGCATCTCTGGGCATGTCTTCTAGCATACACGCATCCCAACCTCTTCAGTTCCTTCTTTATCATCCTTGGCTTCAGTGTCTGTTAGTAAATTCTTAGTGTAGTTAGTGTTAGTTAAGTTTAGAGTTTAAAAAAAAAAGGGGGGGTTTTTGTCCTGAAGTTCTCAATGGGGATACCTTATATGTTCCTGAATCCCTAGGTTAAAAGATGTGCATCTTTGCAAGATGCAATGCCAGTACCTGACGGACACTCCCTTTGTGTCATGAACTATTAAAAAAAAAAAATGTATTGAATGCCTGGGCGAGTTGTACATATCTCAGAAGTGTGCTTACTGAAGCAATCTGCAGGGTAGGGCAAGGAGAGATAGGAATCTCCAACTCATTTTAATGCAGAAATCCCTAACTTCTGTATCAGACCCTGGACAGACGATGACAAGAGATTCTCCAGATACAGCCTCTGGACAGACTAAGTGCTTCCTCCTCTAAAAAATCAAGCAAAAGACCCTTGTCCTTACTGGGTCACAAACTGTTAAAGAGGTAGTCTCCAGTGAGATCCCTGCCCTTGGTCTCAACCTCATCCAGAGTGAGCATCTTTGATGCACCAGGCACCTCCAGCAATGTCTGTACCTGTGCTGACAGGACAAAATGGCCTCCGCCTCCATGGCACCAACTACCCCTAAGGGCACGGTACTGCAACTTTTACCACAAGCGATGGCTCCCCCTCCTGTACCAAGTTCATTGGCGCCAGCCATGGAGCTGTAATCGAGGACGATTGCACCTAGGAAGACCATGCACAAACAATTGGCACTGACTGCACGGCTACTGGATGAAATGGCACTGCCTACAGTGGCACCAAACCCTCCCATACAACCTTCGGACAGACAAGCAGCATCCACATCTGGGCCTCCCCTGCTCAGCACCAATTTTTTGCCCGTGCCAATAGCATGAGACCAGCCTGACTTTCCCATTACTCCACCTTTCTTGAATGATGAAGTAACACTGCAAACAAAACTGTCATCTTCTCCAGACACACCTCTCCAACAGGCACTGCCCACCATTACAAATACAAACAGACCAGCAAAGATTTACCACCATGCTTGCTATCCCATGGTTCTCCATCGAGTGCTGTCCCTGTGGGTGCTCTACTCAGGTCTCAGTGCATCCTCACGCCGCTGATCAGAAATTTTTGCCTAGCAGTGCCCCTCACGCCATGCCTAAGCACTCTGGCGCTGTTGCTGTCTGCTGGGTGCGCACGGCACAAACCTCCCTCAGTTCCTTTTCTACTGTCCTCAGCTGAAGACAGAGTCACAGCTGAGATCTCCTTTTCTGACAGGAAACAAACAAATAGTATATTTAGTTTAGAAATAGTTCATAAATTTAGTCAGTTCATAACTGTTTTCAACTATTCCTTCAGTTTAAAAAAAACCCACCGCTGTGGCTTTTTTCTTTTTCCTCAGCATGCCGGGTTCTCCCGCCTTTAAGAAATGCAACTCATGCCAGGATTCAATACCAGTTTCTGACAGACATGCGTCCTGCATGAAATGTCTAGGAGAAACTCACGCGGCACACAAGTGCCCGCATTGTCTAAATATGACAACAAGAGCCAGAAAAGACAGTGAAATGCGGCCACCTTGGGACTTAAACCTTGTTCTCAACACACTCACCAGGCCACCCTTCGAACCACTAGCCACCGCATTTACCATAATACTTGGTTCATGAAAGTGGCCTTCATAGTGGCAATAACATCTGCAAGACATGTGAGCAAAATTGCAGCCTTCATGGCTGAACCACTTTTCACCACTTGTACTAAACATAAGGTCATACTCAGGCCTCATCCCAAATTTCTCCCCAAGGTCATATTGGACTTCCACCTAAATCAGGCCTGCACAACTCGGAAAGTGGCGAGGGCCAAATTACTCCAAAGAAAACAGCTGCCGGCCGCAAGTAGAGATGCTTTCCCAAAAAATACCGAACACGTGGGTTAAAAATTTTTGTCCGGGGGGGGAAAAATAATGCATGTCTCCACTTGGCCCCCTGGCATTTGTCTGTCCTGCCCCTTGGTGCCTTCCCCTTTCTCCTGACCTTCTCCTCCCCTGCCTGGTTTCTGCCTTCCAGTTTGTGGGACTGCCGGAGCCTTTCTGAATCCGGCGGTCACCGGCCGTGACGTCACAACGCCACGTCACACCAGTATCCTGGCGTCTGCCGGCATCCCGCCCTCTGGCTCGCGCCCCACTTCCTCGTGCCGGAGCTGCATGCATGCAGGCAGCCCGGAGGCGAGAATCGCCGCACTTCCTCCTCCCCCGCGGTGCTCCACTCCTCCACCCGGCCGGCGGATCGGATGGGGCCGCGCCACCCATAGTCGGCACGGGCCACACAGTTAGCCCCTGCGGGCCACATGCAGCCCTCAAGCTGTATGTTGTTCAGGCCTGACCTAAATGAACCTGTATACTTACCCTCATATTGTCCTAAGCCTCATACCTCCTCGAGAGAATCCATCTTGCACGCACTGGATGCAAGATGAGCCATTGCATTCTACTTAGATAGAACCAAAGAGACCAGGAAGTCAGACAGACTCTTCATCTCTTGGTCCAGGCCATACAAGGGAACCAGCCGTCTTGGCGCAACGTATCTCCAAATGGATTGCGAGCTGCATATACACAGCTTACGAACTTTGTGGAGAACAGTCATCAGATCATCAGGGCTCACTCCACACATGCGATGGCCCCAACAATGGCTTTCCTGCATAACGTACCATTGGTGGACATTTGTAGAGCTGCGACATGGTCCTCCCATCACACTTTCACACAGTATTATGCTCTACAGAGAGGACCACCATTCTGGCAGACACGGTCCTTCCTCCTCTACATAAATGACCCCAATGCACACCACCATCTGGCAGGTACTGCTACTAAGTCACCTGAGTGGAGCACCCACAGGGACACCACTCGACAGAGAAGAAGTTGTTACTCACCCTGGGCAGTAACGATGGTTCTTCGAGATGTGTCCCCCGGTGGGTGCTCTACGCCCCTCCCTTTCTCCCCTCTGCTTGGAGTCCTTTAATGGATTTCAGGTAGAAAAGGAACTGAGGGAGGTTTGCGCCACACGCACCCAGCAGACAGCAACAGCGCAAGACCTAGAGTGCTTAGGCACAGCACAAGGGGCACTGCTAGGCAAAAATCTCCAATCAGCAGCATGAGGATGCACCAAGACCATTCCCTCAGGGGCCACAATGGCTGCCTACAGGGCTCAATTCCAGAGACCTCCCTCTGTTCACCGAAAGTCAATTTCCTCAGCACAGATATCAGTACTTGAACCCTCTGAGGTAACAGAGGAGAGGGAAGATGAGAGTGAGGACACCACAGTCCACTGAACACAAAAACAGTTATACCCATGCCATGTGCTACTACAGACAATTTTAAGCATGTTCAGGGCTATTTAGATGGGTGACGCAATCAAAACATCCCTCTCAAAGATGCCCAATAAAGAGAGATTAATATGACTGTGATTTTCAGCTTGGAGATGAGATGACTAAAGGGGGATATGATAGAGGTCTATAAAATTATGACTGGTGTAGAGAAAGCAGATAAGTGTTATTTACTCAGTCCCATAACACATGATCTAGAGGTTGCCAAATGAAACTAATAGGCAAAAGGTTTAAAACACACAAAAGGAAGTATTTCTTCATGCAGCGCACAGTCAACCTGTGTCACTCCCTGCCCGAGGATGTTGTGGAGACCAAGACTATAACAGAATTCAAAAAAGAACTAGGTAAATTCATAGAGGATAGGTCCCTCAATAGCTATTCGCCGGCATGGGTAAGGGTGGAGTCCCTAGCCTCTGTCAGGGATGGAAATGAGTGATAGGAGATGGATCACTTGATTCTGTTTATTCCATCTGGGTCACCTGGCATTCATCAGTCCTTTTTCCTAGGCATGTATTATGTATGTACATGAACTTTAATATGAAATTAATTCAGGTGCAGATTTGTGCAGCACTGGTTTTTAAATGCACAGTCAGATGATCCTAAAGTGAAGGCTTTTGCCGTAGCAGTAGCCTAGCCACATTGCAGAGAGGCAGAACTAGCCCAGCCTTCCTGTACGTTTCAGAATCCAGACTGCTAATGGGAGATAAGGAAGGTTTTTGTGTTGTGCCTTTCCACTTAGCGCCAGTCTGAGACATCATGTTGTCTCATTGTCATTTCAGGAGTCAAATTCCATCTGTTACCGCCAAAAGGTGAAGGAGGGTCCCAATAGCAAACTCCTGCTGCCATTTCCACAAAGTAAACAACTTGCTTTCCTGATGCCAAGGCCACATGGAGAACAAATGCGTGGTTATGTTTCCTCTGTTCTATCTCCTCTAGGGCTGCACACATGACCCAGCTTCTCCATCTGATCTCAGCTTTCACATAAAACACGTGTTTCTAGAGCACTTGTTCTCAGGAGACTCCAAAATACCAAGTGCTCTCTTGGGAGCTGAGCATTCCTCAAAACCAGGGATTATTCACAGCGGCAAAATAATGTTCCGGTTCCCGAGGCGCCACTCCTCTGTGGAGCTCTTGCTGCCATCGGCTGCGTTCTCACGTCCCTGCACCCCTTCTGTACACCACAGACAAAGGTGCGACCTGCATCCCTGCCCAGTCCCCAGTAAATGCATGAAAACACCTCGTCTTAAGGCTGGAACTCTAGAGACCTAGGTCCATTCAGGCAGCCTGTGTGTGATCTTGGGCAAGTCACTGACTCTCTCTGGGTCTCACTTCACCATCTGTAAAATGGGGACAATTTGTCTTGTGTATTGTTCCCAGGCAAGACTCAGGCCAGGCCATCTCAGCTTCCCACTGCTGGGTGTTACTGCGGTAAAGGTAGGACAGTGCCCTTGCTATCTAGCACAGTAGATGAGGGCCCTTGTGGGTTGGGTTGGGTGCTGAGGTGCCAGAGAGGAGTCTAATATAACAGCTTCAATTCAGTCATGCAGAAATGACAGTATCTGTGGTTCAGCTGGGGCCTTTGATTGCACCAGCAGAAAATGGGCTGTGACGTCTGGGCTCAGGAGCAGGCTGTGCTCTCCACATGGCTTTTCCAGTGTTTGGCTTCCTGAGCATGAGAGTCATGAGCTGGAGTCTGTGCAGCTGGGGATTTGTTTGTAAACAGACGGCTTAGCCTGTCCCTGTGTGTGCTTACAGATGGGTCGTGCGTGGCTGTGGTTGGAGTCCAAGAGAGTCTCTCCCAGCGAGTCTGTGAAGAGCAGCAGCTGCCTGTCTCCCAGCAGCTCCTGGGACTCCAGCCTGGAGCAGGAGGTGGGGAGCTGGAGGACGAACAAAGAGGCTGCTGTGGAGGAACAAGAGGAAAGCAGTCAAGAGGAAGAGGATTGCAGGCTGGAGTCCAGGGAACCTCTGGTTTGGGAGGATGGCAGTGAAGAACTCCAGGAAGAGGCAGGGCAGCATGAACAAGATAGTCTTCTGCAGTTCCTCTTGGAGGTAGTGCTGCTGCAGTGCAGTGGGTAGCAGGGGAAGAGTCTTAGAACCACTGCTGCTCTGAGCTTCTCTGCCCTATGTAACTTACTGTGGAGCAGCAGAGCCCCCCTAGAGCCTCTTACATGGATGATTGTCTTCTCACAGGAAAGTCCAGGTCTCTACCGTATTTAGAGGGCTCAGGGGCTGGCTGGCTGGTTGTCTTGCCCATGGGTCTCCTGAGCCCTGATCCTGATGGAGAGCCAACCATTTAAAAGGTGATGGGCTGACGCTTCTTTAAGAATACTCTTGGCTTAGACATTGCTCTCTATTAGAAGTCCCTGAAGGTGAAAAGAAGCTGTAATGGAGGAGCCCCATGGAGTTTGTGCTGCTGACCCCTTCCCCTACTTACTGGTGCTCTCATAGGTTGAAGTTGGTAATAAATTGCTCTGTGTTACAGGTGACCCACCTCATGGAACCTCTCTGCATTAGTGGCACAGGCTCCACACAGAATCACTGGGCTTTCTCTGGCTCTGGGCAGCAAGAGGAAAAGGAGATCTTGAGCTTCAAAGAAGAAATGACAGGACCTCTAGTTCCAAGTGGGGAAGAAAGGCAACTGTCGGTCCTGATGGAAGAGGCTAGGGACCTGCAAGTCCCAGAAAGAGAGGTCGGGGAGGCAAGGGTACCGCAGGTCTCAGGAGAGCCACAGGTCCTGGGCCGGGAGGCTGGAAAACCTGATGAACAGCAGATTCTAGAAGGGGAAACAGGAGAGCTCCAGGTCCCAGGAGGGGAGGAAGGGAATTCAGGAACGCAGAGAGGGTTAAAGTTTCCAGTGGAGGATGTGGAAGAAATGGAGGAGGAAGAGAAGATCAGAAAACTGCTTATGGATGAGACTTCTTCAGACATGAGTGCATTGGAGGAGGCATTCCCATACAGTGTGAAGGTAAATGCATGAAAACACCTCATCATCTTAAGGCCATGCACTAGGACTCCAGAAACCTGGGTCCGTTCAGACAGCCTGCATGCACTGGGACTCCAGAGACCTGGTCTGTTCAGACAAGCCTGTGTGATCTCTGGCAAGTCACTCAACTCTCTCTAGGTCTCAGCTGACCCTCCGTAAAATGGGGACAATGATCCTTGCTTTGACTTGTGTATTAGACTCTGTCTCCTGTGCCCGCTCAGGCCAGGCCATCTCAGCTTCTCGCTGCTAGGTGTTACTGTACTAAAGGCAATGATGATGCTGGGTCCGACAGTGCCCTTTCTGTATCTGTGGCCAAGCTCTTGCTTTACCATGTCAGATATGAAAAATGAACAGTGCCTTTGCAGATTCACCTGCTTCTCCTGTACATCCAGGCCCAAGGTGTCCTGGACATGTATCCATAGGACTCACTCAGGCTATGTCTACACTACAGAGTTTTTTCGGAAAAATGGCCATTTTTCCGAAAAAACTCGTGGAGCGTGCACACCTCAAGCGCATTTTTGTGCAAAAAAATCGAAAGAACAGAGGGTTTTTTCCGACATAGGTATTCCTCATTCTACGAGGAAGAATGCTTTTTTGTAAAAGAGCTCTTTTGCAAAAAGGTGTGTGTGGACAGGGAAGAGGGGGGTTTTGTGCAAAAAGAGGAAAAAGCACAGGTGCCCTGGTGGCCATTCTGTGCATAGCAATCAGAGCTTACTTTGGAAGGAGTATCCATGCTGTCTGGACACTCTTTCGCAAAAGTGCATCGCTTTTGCAGTGTGGACACGCTCTTTGCAAGATCTCTTCCGATAAAAGCTTCTTGCACAAGAATCCTGCAGTCTAGACATTGCCTCAGTTTCCAAAGTCCCATATAATGGAGCATCCCTCCAGTTTCTTGGTCTGCCTCAAATTTCACCATCTGGCGCATTCCAAGGTGCCCTGTTCTGAGTCAAACCACTACTCCTACTTGGGCTCCCATGTAGCACCCTAAGTAGCACTTCTCTCTGAACTGCAGGGACAGTGAACAGATGGGTCATGGGTTTGATCCAGTATAGTGATTCCTGTTTTCTTAGGCAAGATTGTAGGTGGCTAGATCTGCCTTTGGTTAGCTTCTCTGAGCTTGCTCAGGAACCGAAGGGTTGCTATGGATACTGATCCTGGTAGCTGGCTAGAACTGATGTATCTGGAATGAGACTTTTCGGTGTTAGCTGATCCAGTGCATGTTTCAAAGGGGAAGTGAAGATTCCTTCCCTGAAAGAGGTACTGGCCCTTTTGGAAAGCAGCGGCCCATGACTCTTCCAATTGCCAGGACAGTTTTGGCTCTGGTTCACACATCTTGAGTGGAGAATCTTTTACGGTGTCCAGAGCTTCTTGAGGCAGGCCTGCCCTGCTCCTTGGCATGCACCTGGCTCTGTAGCAGAGAGGGCCCCTGCATTTTGAGAAGCCTTCTCTACTGTGCATGATCAGTTCAGCAAGGCGGGCGAAGACTTTTCAGAATGTGGGGCAGGGCTCCACTGTGGGCTGCAAGCCAGTGACCTCACTCTGTTCTGACCAGTCAGGGTCACAGCTCTGCTTCCTGGTGGGTTGTTTTAGTAGCTTCCTGATCCTTGGCCTGCTGCCCCTCCTTGCCAAGATATCAGTACCTGGTTCCTCACTGACCTTAGCTACCACATCCCCCCCCACCTTCCTTTCCCTCAGCTAGTCCATCATCTCTCCCTGACGTGTCTGCTCCCCCGCTTTTTTGCTTCCCTTGATGAACTCTGGTAGCAGCTAGTCATTCTCCTTCCTTTTTTGTCCCTGAGCCTTCTCCACAAATCACTCCTCGTTTCTGGATTGACCTGCAGAAGGGAACGTCCATCTGGGCTCTCTGAGCTTCTGCAGCATGAGGAAGGGATGGTGAGGGGCTTGGCCACCAGTCTTACTGGACTGAAAGGTCTGAAGTGAGTGTCAGGTGCACAGGAGACTCGCTGCTCAGCACAGCTCCTACATCCCCTTCTGTCCAGCAGCTAGAATGGCTTCCAAGAGACTATGAAGGCCCCCTTTGAAGCTTGGCTGTAAAGGGCACATGCAGCAAGTCTGAGCCCTGGCTGGGCGACTCCAGTTGACCTGCCGCTTTGCCAGGCAGCCCTGTCACTGAGGTGCCCAGCCCGGCAGGCGTTACTCTTCCTTTCTGTCTGTTTTCAGGGGGACGTTGTGGAGCAATCCGAAAAGCACGCTCCGGGCGAGAGCCACTTGCTGGAGGAGGACGAGCTCTCTGCACATTGTGACAGCAAGAGCTGCAGTGTGAGAGCATCCCTGGCGGACTCCAGTCTCATGAGCTCAGCCTCCTCACCGTTGTGAGTAGCACAGTCCTAGGTCGGTCTGGGTCTGGTAGGTGCTGCTGATGTTGTGGCCTCTTGGCTCCACCTTCGTGGCATAGAGTGGACCTGTGTCCATGGGCCCAAGCCAGAGAGCATGTATGTGAAGGGGCTCATCTCAGCAGGTGAGCAAAGGGGAGGGCTTCCAGCCTTTGGCTGATGATAGTCCTAATGCAGATGAGGTGAAATTGGAGGTGGAACCAGATGTACAGGAAACCCGAGTTTGTGTTGGGGTGATCTGGCTAGGCCTGCCAGGCACAAAAGTCCAGTCCCACTCCCAGATGGAGGTCTGCAGAGGCAGCCACGGCAGACCTGGCCTGGGAGCAGGGTGGAAGTGCGTGTAACAGGCAGGCTGTGTTACGCACCAGAGTAGCTGGTCTGGCTCTCCAAAGAAAAGGATGCAGCAGAGCATGAAAAATCTGTCCCGTCAGGACAGGAACCAAAACCCATCACAATAAGGCCCTTTGCCTTCCTGGCTTCTCCTCAGAGCTGCCCTGAACCAACTCAGCCCATCTCTGATCGCTACCTATAACCCTGTGTCTTCTCGTGCCTGCTCCTCGTCCTATCGCTACATACCAGACACCCACCAGCCTCCTCCTGCGGGTGTATTCACAGGGATTGGGACATCTCATTCTGCGGAGAGACGGACAAACGACTGGACTCCTTGTCCTGCTTTGTTCGTGTCACAGCTATTCGCAGCTTGTGGCATGAGGACCCAGACACCCTTAGAGTGGCAGGCCACAGAGCCTTGTGAGTTCTGTGCACTTGAGCCGCAGCTCAGCAAGGCGCTAGGAGTGAGGGAGGGCCCTGGGATGGAACATGGGACCTGGGGGGCAGCAACAAGGACAAGGCCTAGGTCCACACCTAGGTGTGAAGAATATCACTGGAAGCTGCAACGCCTGGCTTAGGTGCCAAGGTCCTTATACAGGTGCTTAGAATAGCCCCTCAACACACTATGCAGCACCTGCATTGATATGTCATTTGCTAATAGCAAGTGGAATGACTTCACCAAGAGAGACCCCTGCCTCAGGCTCTCCAATAGCCCAGGGGGGGAGGGTCCTCACCAGAAGGTAAATCCCTTTGCTTCACCCCGTAGGAAGGGTCACCAAACCTGGGTCTCCCCCTCTCAGGTGCATGCCTTAGCCACTGAGCTAAAGGCCATAATCAGACTCCTGCCCTCTCTGCCTGGCCTGCTGTGCAGGGCAACCATGCTTGGAGCGTGCCTCTGAGCTGGGACCCTGCAGGCAAGCTATGCAGCCCAGTGCTGGTTTCCATTGTTTTGAGGAGCTGGTTGAGGCACAGGCACGAGAGGGGCATCCAGGCACTGCCAGAGGCAACAGAGGCAGACCCTAAGGTGCAGGGGGAACTCTCACCGCCTGGTGAGTTTTGGTGCCGAGAGTGTTAGGTAGCAGGTGCAGCTGAGCAGCAGTTGGGGGGATCACAGCTCTGCCTAACGTCCCTTTGAGGATCTGAGCCAAAGAGCTCCTCTCCCACCCGAGCAGGAGAGACACCTGGTCCATCAGTGCTAGCAGGAGCTCAGTCACAGCTCCCCTGGCTTGGCTGCCTTTAGTAAACTCATCACATGGCATCCCTGAGACCTTGGTGCCTCAGCCATCCCTGAGCCATTGCTAAAGATCTGTGCTGGCCTGAGAGTCGGGTACAATGGAGCTGAACCCCAAAGTGAGAGTCTGGAGAGACCCAAACAAAAGCAGTAGTTTGGGAAATGCTGCACCATACATCCCTGATGGGGAGACTTGCCCAGCAGCTACCTGGAGGGGGTTCTGTTTAGACCACAAGCTAAAGAGCAGAGACTTTTCTCACCCTGGAGGGCAGCAGTGCAGTAAAACTCCTGCTTCTTATCTGGCATGACGAGTGTGGTCAGATGTTGATAGATGTTTGGCTACATGTGTGTTCCCTCTGTGTGCTGCCCCCTCCCTGCACAGGCAGCTGGCATGGCAGACCTTGAGCAAAGCACCCAATAACTACCAAATCCGTTAAGGGATGAAGGCACCAGCTCAGCTGATTTTCAGCAAAGCATGGTACCAGTACACCGCAAATTCTACCGGACCACTAATACATGCATGTTTGTAATAATGGACCAGCTAAGTAAACAGCAGGACTTACCGTTCTTCCCTCGGCTTAACAGTGGTACACCCCCCCCCCATGCAAACAAGTTAGTACTGACCTTTTAGTATGGCTAGTCATCATCCATCGCCTGATACACGTTGGGTTAATTAAAACATTTCTATTACATATTGTTATCCTAACCTTATTTTTAGGAGGGGTCAGTGTGGTTCCTGCTATTTTGAAGGAATGTTTTCATGCCATTTTTAATATTGGAATGTTTTTGTACCACTCAATATTGGAAGGTGTTTGCGTGGGCGCTCTGTTCTTAGCTCTTCTTAGCACTCTGTTCCAGCTACAGTGAGCTGATAACCGCTCCTCTGTGCAGGGTGCCACTCAGCTGGGATCACCCACTGCGACATTTGCTTTTCAAAAAGACACTGCTGTCCATCTGGAAGATGATAGCCAGCCACAGGTGTGTGTCTCTGGGGGACGGCTCGAAGCTGGAATCATCTGGGGCAAGTTCTCTGGCCTGTGTTATACAAGGGGTCAGACTGGAAGGTCACAGTGCTCCCTTCTGGCCTTGGATTCTTTCAGTCTGTGAACCGAGGGAATCCCCAGAGCTGAGGTGTGGGGAGGAGGAATGATGGGTCTGTGGGCTGGGCCTGAGGGAGGAGCTGGGAAGAGTGAGTGAGAAGTCTAGGACTAGAATAGCAGAGGGACTGCAGATTGGGATCGAGGGGCAGCAGCAGACTTGGGAATGAAATCTGCCTGGTCCCTGCCTACACTGTTCCTAGCTCTAGCCCCAGGGCTGTTCCATGAGGGCAAAGATAGAATGGATCATTTCTCGCTGGGTTCACCCACACTCATCTGTGTTGCCCGAAAGCCTCCTGCTGCAGGGAGGGGGCTAATGCGAGGTGCTGGCCCCACGTATTCCATCAGTTTTACCTTGGCAGCCACTGGCTCAAGCAGGAAACTGAGTTCAGATTCCTGACCTAGCGAACACCAAGAGTGGATTCCGAGGTTTCCTGCCATCCTTCCTGTCCTTCCCCTGGGGATTGCTACTCACGGACTCCCATCAGCCTTCATGGGTGCTGCCTTCTTGTCAAGACTCAGCTGAACGGGGAGGGACAAACCTGATTCTCTCCTGTCCCTTTGAGCTTGTCCCTCCAGGTACAGTGGCCCGTTCCTGAAACCAGTCTCAGACAAGCAGGCTCCTGGATACAAGGATGTGGTGAGAAGGTAGGAAGGCTGCTCAAGAGCATTTTCATCTGCTTCCTCCCCTCCCAAGGGCCCCAGCATGTAGAGAGGAAAAAGCTACGGGGCAACTTTCTGTTGTCTGCCTCATGCTTGTCACTGTGGTAGCTGCTTCCCATCAGGGGCAGGTTCCCTACAGTGTCTTCTCCAAGGCTCAGTTCAAAGCAGTGGGGGGGAGGGAGGCTTCTATCCTGCCCCACCCCTTCCATTCCTGAACACATTTCACTCTTCCAAAGCTTTTTCATGTATACAGCTTCGGTTTCGCCTTTCTGAAATGTTGCACCTTTAGCCCACTGAAGTACCCCCACTTCCTCTTCTTCCATCCTTCAAATACTTGGAAGCTGTTTACATGTTCTTAGCCCCCTCCCCTGTTCCAGTGCCTCTGGGGGCTAGTCAGACTGGGTGGCAGAGGGGAGAGCGGATTTCATTTGTTTTCATAAAAACTCTTAGGTGATTTGGGGCCATTGATGTGTGCGGTGACCCCGCACACACACCATGTATTACGTCCCCGCCCCCTTGTTTGCCATCAATGCCGCTTTGCTCGTGAGCTGGTACGGGCAGAACAATGTGTTTGTACAGCACACAGTGCAACAGGGCCTCTACATGCTACAGGAGTGAGCCAACCTGTGCAGGTTAACTTAGCCCTGCCTCGCAAACCAGGCTCTTCAGGACCCTTCACATCGCTGTATTATCACTCCGAGGGTGCTTTACAGACAGCCTGGTGGGGAGGTTCTTGCACTGGAGAGTCCTGTGGGGCTGAGGTGTGAGCTAGAGTGCCAGGGAGCTTGGGGATGCTGGTCCTGATACTACCAGCAGTAGAAACGTAGGTGCCTACACAGTTAGACAGCAGCAGAGCAGTGGTTCCTCAAGTGCGTGTTCATGTCAGTTCCAGTCAGGTGTGCGTGTGCCACATGCATGAAGCTGGAAGATTTTTCCCCTAGCAGAATCTGTAGGGTTGGCCTAGGTAACCCCTGGAGTCATGACCCCTGCTTCAGTTCCTCCTTACTGCCTGTGATGGCTAGCTGGAACTCCCCATTGCTCTTTCCTTGGCAAGCACATGCTTTGCAGTATCATTTTGTTACACATATGTTTTAGTTGTTGAGTGATTATAGTTAGTGAATAATCATAGAATACTCAAATCAGAAGGTACCTCAAGTGGTCATCAAGTCCAGTTCCCTGCCCCCACGGTAGGACCAAGTACCATCCAGATCATGCCTGAGAGGTGTTCATCTAACCTTCTCTTAAATATCTCCAGTGCTGGAGAGTCCACAACCTCCCTAGGCAACTTATTCCAGTGTTTAACCATCCTGACAGGAAGTTTTTCCTAATGTTCAACCTAAACCTCCCTCTCTCACAATTTAAACCCATTGCTTCTTGTCCTATCATCAGAGATTAAGGAGAATAATTTTTCTCTGTCCTCCTTGTAGCACCTTTTCTGATACTTGAAAACTTATGTCCTCTCTGTCTTCTCTTTTCCAAACTAAACAAACACCATTATTTAATTTTCCTTTATAGGTCATGTTTTCTAGACCTTTAATCATTTTAAAAGTTTCAGAGGGGTAGTCTGTAATAAGGATGTTAAGGACTAGTTGATTCCCTCCCCCTCCGCCCCGCTTTGCTGCCTCTATCAGATAGAGACAGCAAAGGGGTGGGGAGGGGGTACTTCAAAGCGACAGTGCTGCGCAGCTGAGCCTGGGATCAGCTGTGTGGCGCTGCCCCTTTGAAGCACCGAGATGACATTTCAAAGCGGCAATGCCGCATGGAGCCCGGGGTCAGCTAACGGACTCCGCGCAGCATTTCCGCGGAACCCAGGATTAGCTGGGGAGTCCCCAGCTGACCCCAGGTTCTGGGGAAATGCCGCGTGGAACCTGCGGTCAGCTGAGGAGTCCCCAGCTAATCCCGAGTTCTGCGTGGCATTTCAAAACAGCAGCACAACATAGAGCCTGGGGTCAGTGGGGGACTCTGCGTCCCCCGCTGACCCAGGCTCCATGAGGGCGCTTCCACTTTAAAATGCACAAGAGCTCCCGCTGGGGACTCTTGTACATTTCAAAGCTGGCACACTGGGTGCAGCCTGGAGTCAGCGGGACTTCCCTGTGGCCCCAGTCTGCACATGGAGTTCCGCATTCCTCCTTTGAAATGTACAAGAGCCCCAGTGGGGGCCCTTGCACATTTCAAAGGAGGAATGCAGAAGTGCCTATCGACTAGTCGAGTAGTCGATGAAAATTCCCTTGACTAGTAAATTAACCGATATTTAACATCCTTAGTCTGTAACTAGAAAAACTTAAACAACCAATAATCTTGTAGTACCTTAGAGACCAACAAAAAATGTAGATGGCATCATGAGCTTTTGTGGGCACAATCCACTTTTTCAGATGAATAGAGTTCACCCTAAGTTTATTCCATTCATCTGAAGAAGTGGGCTGTGCCCATGAAAGCGCGTGATACCATCTACATTTTGTATTAGTCTCTAAGGTGCTGCTGGACTATTTGTTGTTTTTTAAGTTTATTCGTTATAGTTGCTCTTCTCTGGACTTTTTCCAATTTGTCCATATATTCCTGAAATGTGGTGCCCAGAATTGGACACAGTACTCCAGTTGAGACCTGATCAACTGGATTATTGTGCATAAGAACAGCCACTCTGTCAGACCAAAAGTCCGTCTAGCCCAGTATCCTGTCTTCCAACATTTGGCCAATGCCAGATGCCCTGGAGGGAGTGAACAGACAATTATCAAGTGATCCCTCTCCTGTCATCCATTTCCAGCCCCTGCATAGCTTATTAGAAGTTTCCTTTGGAGAGGGGGTTTCTCCCTTTAACATATTTTCCCCTGGCACTTGGATGTGCCTTGGTCCCTGGGCAGTCATCCTGTCCCTAGGACGGTTCAGGGTAGCCACTGGCCATCCCAGGCCCCAAGCTTTGGGGGGCCCCACTACAGCCACCTCAACCATCCTGCAGACAAGGCCCCAGGCAGCCTGGCAGATTACCTGGGAGGTCTGGCACAGGGAGTTGGTCCCCTCCCTCTCTCTCACCGTGGTGACAGGGGCCAGAGTGACCCACAGCCTACTCTGCTTCACTGCCATTTCCCAGTCCACTGTGCTGGCAAGCAGAGCCTCTGGCCCCAGCCCGCCCCACCCCTCCAAGCGATGCAGGGCTCGGGGGAGTGCAGGGCACCCTAACTTTGCTGCCACCCCCTGCCAGGGCTTCCAGGTAATTCCTGGGGTGCGTAGTGAGAGAGAGGGGACTTCAGGGAAGGGGTGCAATGGAGGTGGGAAGAGGCAGGATGGGGGCAGGATCTGGGGCAGGGCCTGGGGTGGGTGGGTTGCCCTGGGCCCTATGCTTCCCTAGGGAAGGCCCTTTCCCTAGGCTTTAAGCTGTGCTTGGTCTGAGGCAGATTTATGCCAAGGAGTGACCTGCACTTGTCCTGTTTTACGTGTCTCAGCGAGGGGCATCTCAGTGATGCTGTAAGTCTGTAAAGTGATTTGTCCAGGACCCTCCTGGGCCATCCTGTATCGTGCTGCTGCTGATCAAAATGATCAGTGATGCCCCCAGAGCAGACCTCATCCTTGCTGCTACTGTCCGCCTAAAGATACAAAAGGAGATACTGAGTTCCCTCACATTTTCCCCCACCCAAGAGCCTGACCCCTGGCGTGTCCCCTTCCCCAGGGCCGGAAGCCCAGGGGAATCCTGGCACCCTGAGTTGCATGAGTGGAGTGAGTGTCTCTCTCTTGGTTTTTTTCTGCTTATCAGTTGGGGGCCACATTCATGGGGGGGTGTTGTTTTTTTTTCTGTTTGAGTTTTCTGTGTGCCAGTGACCCCCTGGCCCCAGAAAGGTTCCCCACCTTTGGGCTATACCTACAGGTCCAACAGCCTATTCCAGCTTGGGCCCTCAGTCTGGTTTTTTCCAGACTCATAGGGCCACCCTTTGAACCCTTGGCAACTTGCTCTCTCTCCATCTTTCTCTGGTGGTAGTAACCTTGGATGGGAGCTGTCTGAGCTCAGGGCCATGACGTCAGAGCCCCAGTGCACTGTGGTCAGTAAGGACAAGGTGCAGTGCAGGCCTCTCCCAGCTTTTCTCCCAAAGGTTGTCCTCCAGTTTCACATCTTCCTGCCAGAGTTCTAGGTTAAGCCATGCTCACACAGGAGGGAGCAGAGGATACGATCACTGGATGTCTTAGTGCTAGTCTTTTTCAGCAAGAGATCAAAGCCATTCCAGACAGAATTAAAGGTCTTCCTGTCTCACTGGGTTTCTTCACAGATCATGTCTTGCATCCCAGGAGTGCCACAGACTGGCAAAGGTGCTTGCCCCTCTGCTCACAGCACACTGCACCACGGCACAGGCCTATTCTGTGTGTTCCTGGATCCAGTTCCTACCCCGTAACTATGCAGAGCAGAGACATGGTCCTCCATACACAATTTCACCACACTGTGCAATTACCCAGCAGGCTAGCGATGACACGGCCTTTGGTAGATCAGTACAGCTTCAAGTGAACAACTCTGCCCCCACCTCCTGAACTTGGGCTTGTGAGCCACCCAATTGGAATTGACATGAACAAGCACTCAAAGCTTTGAAACCAGTGATGTGCTGCCTTGTAACTGGTGTTCTTCGAGATGGGGTGTTCATGTCCATCTCACACCCTCCCTCCTACCTTTCTGTTGGAGTGGCCAGCAAGAAGGGCCTGATGATGGCCTGAAAGAGTTCCCCATCCCACATATGGTTGCTCTTCTCTGTACTCCTGCCAGGTTGTCTGTGTAGTTAATGTTTGCCGAGCACTGACAGCAGTACTCCAAGTGCGGGCCCCAGGGCTGTGTGGGGACTCAAGGGCCTATCACAGGCTGCCCTGGGGAACATGCCACCTAGAATTGCATTGATGTGCTTTTATCATTATCATTTGTTGTACACTTGTCTCATTTGTGGTCTCCTCTCCTAAATCGCCCACTCACGCCTGTTTTGAAGGTTCCCCTTGCCAGCGTGGAGCCGAGTGTCAGATCATTTTCCCCCAGATGGATTAAGTACATTTTTTCAAGATAAAGTTCATGCTATTTCTGGCCTGTGTTTCTAATCACATTTATTCTTGTCCACCTCCCCCTCCAGCCACCAGTTCTGTAATGATTTCACAGGCATGTAAATAAGATTTGGTCCTTACAACATGCTTCCTCACCACTGTTTTTCCTATGGTGCCAGTTGAGTCTTGTTCCTTATAGGTACTTTTTAATCACAAGGGAATTAGGGTTAATTTGACAGGTGCTAATTACCAGGGTCACGCCTCTTTCCTTTTCTGCTCAATGTCACATTTGGTTTTCAGAAGTAATTGCTAGTGCCTTGGCAAGTTAATTAGCCGTGTGACACACGTCACCTAAACCCGCCAGTTTCTTTGCAGCTTTCCTACTCTCATACCATTTTCCTCTGAGAATCAGGCCTAAGATGTCTAGTGTTTGGAGTTGCAGACACACAAAAATGAGGCCTCTGTGATCTCAGGAAGATGGTGCCCCCCGGCAAGGTTAGGGGAGTCTTCAGCTATGTGCAATTAAGTTTCATGCCTTCTTCCAGACCCATGGATTTAACCAACATAAAGAGGCGCCTGTCCAAGGGGCAGATCCGGACCACAGCCCAGTTCCAGCGTGACCTCATGCTGATGTTCCAGAATGCATTGATGTACAACAGCTCTGACCATCACGTGCACCGCATGGCTGTCGAAATGCAGCGAGAGGTCCTGGAACAGCTTCAGCTGCTGGGCGAGGCCCTCCTCTGCTCAGAGGAGAGGCTGGGCTTTGGGAGGAGGTAGGGAGCCTGTGGTCAGAGCAAGGGGGGTAGTGCTCTCTTTCCAGCTCTATCCCAGATCCTCTTCCCTTGCCGTAGCAACCATTGCTCCCAGCCATGCGAATGGCAGCTGTTGCTCCTTGGTGCCAAGATGCTGAAATAAAACTACCCGTAATTTCTTGATTCCTGAGGCTTCCTCTGCACTGAAAAGAACAGCCCCTTCTTTGGCTGGGGTCGGGGAGCACGCTCTCTGAGCTGGATGCCCCCTTTCCCAAGAGTTGGAGATCTTCCCCAGTCCAATGAAGAAGGCTACTGGCCTCAAATAAAGGCTCCATATAGCCCTCGGTCCCCCTACAGTTCCCTAATTAATTTAGCACAGTAGAGAATGACAGAGCGTGTAGTGAACACAATGTCAGTCTGTGTAGTTGAAAGGCCACTACAGATATTGGCAGAGGCAGAGCCATACAGACGGTTTGTGAGATGCAGGCTCTGAGTAAAGTAATTTAAACCTCTGAAAAGTGGCTGTTACAGCTCTTTGTTTCTACGATGTAATCCCTGGAATGAGGCCATGTCCATGAGACCTTTAAAGAAAAATCTGTTTTTCATTATTGCAGTGTCACCACTGAGCAGAGTTAAGGTTGTTTAATGGTTTGTTTGTCACTTCACACATTTGTATCCAAGTGTAATCTAACCTTTAATTTCCTGTGTTCGTTACAACAGCTCTGTAATGTTTTACCCTTTTAACTGCGCCTTTTTGGCTTGGAATCTCAAGTCAGCTTGTAAGCAGGGGGGCCATCCTTCGTCTGTCTGTAATAAAGCGGGGCGTTGTGAAGTGGGGGGTGAGCGCTGACAGGAGTGTCTGGAGCCTCCCCCCAGCACCTCAGCCGCGGGCTCCTTAACCCCCCCGCCAAGGGCTGCAACATCCGGGTGCCAGATAAAGGGCGGCGGGTGGGGGCCCCGCCCTGCTCCCCAGCAAGCTGCTGCCGGGGGGGGGGGCGGCTCCTGGGGCGACAGGCCCGGGGCGGGGGGGGGGGGGGCTGGTCTCGTCTGGATCCCCCCGGGCGCGCGCCTGATTGTGACCCTGGCGAATGGGGCGGACACGTGGGGACCCCGCGGTGGGCGGAACAAACCAGCGGAGCATTGTCATTGGCTGGGGCAGAGGACGTCATCAGTCGCTCTTCCCAGGGTGCTCTGCGCGCACGCGGAAGTGGAGCTAGGTGTGGGCCACGTGGCTGTCGAGCATGTCTCGGGAGAAGGCGCAAGAGCTGGAGGCGGCGCCGGAGCCCGAAGCGACTCCCGAGCGATCGTACCGGGAGCTGCTGGACAACGTGAACCCGATCGCGCAGCCGCTGGCCTCGCGCAAACTCACCCGCAAGCTCTACAAGTGCATCCGGAAAGGTGGGGCTGGGGACCGTAGGGGGAGGGGAGAGAAGGACACGGCCGGGGGGACCGTAGGGGGAGGGGGGAGAAGGACACGGCCGGGGGGACCGTAGGGGGAGGGGGGAGAAGGACACGGCCGGGGGGACCGTAGGGGGAGGGGGGAGAAGGACACGGCCGGGGGGACCGTAGGGGGAGGGGGGAGAAGGACACGGCCGGGGGGACCGAAGGGGGAGGGGGGAGAAGGACACGGCCGGGGGGACGGGAGGGGGGAGAAGGACACGGCCGGGGGGACCGGAGGGGGGAGGGGGGAGAAGGACACGGCCGGGGGGACCGGAGGGGGGAGGGGGGAGAAGGACACGGCCGGGGGGGACCGGAGGGGGGAGGGGGGAGAAGGACACGGCCGGGGGGGACCGGAGGGGGGAGGGGGGAGAAGGACACGGCCGGGGGGGACCGGAGGGGGGGGGGAGAGAAGGACACGGCCGGGGGGACCGTAGGGGGGGAGGGGGAGAGAAGGACACGGCCGGGGCGGGTTGCAGGGGCCTGGAGCCCCATTGAACGCTCACGGCCTCCCCTTTCTCTTCCAGCAGCGAAACAGAAGCAGATCCGGCGGGGGGTGAAGGAAGTTCAGAAATTCATCAACAAGGGCGAGAAGGGGTAAAAGCCCTGGGCTGCTGCCGGCCCGTGCTCCGCGGTCCCCAGGATTAGAACTGGGGCTTTTCAGCTCTGACAGCTTGGCCTATAGCACTTCATCCTGGGCAGGTGTCCCAAGGGCAGGTGTCCCAAGGCCAGATGGTCTCTGCTGAGAGCCGGCAGTGCCCTTCCCGGTTGTCCCCCTCCCATTTGTGGCCAATCACCCGCCCTTCAGGCCTCTCTTCAGCCTGTGCCTCTCTCCCTCCACATCTACTGACATGTTTTCTTGCTCCTGCTGTTTTAGGATCATCGTCCTTGCTGGAGACACGCTGCCCATTGAAGTTTATTGCCACATCCCCATCATGTGTGAAGATAGGTGCCTTCCCTATGCTTACATCCCCTCCAAATCGGTAAGGCTGCTGGGGAGCAGCTTTCCAGGGTGGGAAAATGGCCCCTTTGTGGGCACCAAGAGTGCATGAAACTTCCTTGTAGGATAGTAGCTTAGTTTTGCAAGTGGTAATGTAGCTGGGCAAATGCTTAAGCTGCCTGGGGTCCTACTGTGCAGTGTGCTCTAGTGCATGGCTAGAGGAGGCTTTCATCTTGGTTCCTAAAGAATCTAGTTAACCAAGACTGGCTGGCATGTTCTCTTCTCATCTAGCAGGTCCTTTACATTGTTTGTATAAGACAATGTGCAGGGCTCCCCCTGGGTTTTATCTTCTTGAGGGGGTGTCTCCAGCTGATGTCACTACAGTTTTACCTGCCTCCTTCCTGACAAAACATTGTACCTGCTGTAACATCTCGCCTTCCTTGGAAAGTGCAGCTGGGCCCCATCAGGCCAGGCACTTGGATATTCCTGGGTCAGAAAGGCCCGGCTAGGGCATGAGTTGGGGAAGATAAGCTGTTCCCAAATGGCGTCAGGCTCTGAGCAGATGGGGGCCTGGTAACCCCTATTATGCAACAGCTGGCATCTGTTGGGTGAAGTCACAATGCATTTTTGCTTTAAAAAATATTATCTTTGACATGATGACACCCTCCCGCACCAGCTACAGGGTGGTCTGGAGGATGACACTTTACCTTTCAGAATGAGCTGCTCCGTGCTGTCGGGTGCCAGGAAGAAGTAATTAAATTGGTTGTCCCCCAGAGTTTGGAAACCCTTGCTCTCACGGGAGGGTACTTTATAATTTGATTTAGTCATTGGTAGGGGAGGGTGAGTCAGGGGAGCCTCCTATACTCTCCCCTGTGGGGTAGAGAGCAAGAGTCTTCACCACCACAGAGGAGTGATAGGGTTCCCCAAGTGGATGGGGCTCTCTGATGATTATCCCAGGGCTGTCCCTACCACTGCTGGTGCCCTACACAGCCCATCAGTGGCATGAGCACACACTCCTGCCCCTCCCCCCCATGGGGGGGAACAGCCACTCTGTAGAGAGGGGGCTGCAGACACTGGGTGGGGGGAGGGTTGTGCCAACTGTCCCAAGCAAACACCATTTCTTACAACGGTGTCTGGTCTTGGAGAGTTGACAACTTGGCACAGCGGGAAGCGTTACTTCCCTCCAGCCAGCAGCTCGTCTGCCCTCTGTTCCTCCAGCTCTCACTCACAGGGTGGGAGGGAATGGGGTTGGGGGCTGCCTCTGGCACTGAGCCCGCAGGGGGCATGCGACTGGGGGCTGCTTGCGGCTGCTTTTGTCACATCCCTAGGCATACAAAGCATAGGGCACCATCTGCCCCAAATGTAGTGGTGCCCTATGCAGCTGGCCCTGTGATACCCTCTTCCTCCTCTTACTCAGGATCTAGGAACAGCTGGAGGCTCAAAGCGCCCGACCTGTGTGATAATGATCAAGCCACATGAGGAGTACCAGGAGGCATATGATGAGTGTTGGGAGGAGGTGGTATCCCTTCCTATCCCCCTGTGAAGGACCATGGAAGGCCTGCTGGAGCTTCTGGCTGGCTGGGCTTATACTGGTCTCTGAGAACTTTACAAAATGACACATGAAACGAGCTGCTCCTTCAGCTACTTGCTGGGTCTCCGTGCGGGGAGCAGGCTGCATGAACCCATGGCTTCTCCCCAAACAACCTTGTTCTGAACAACAGTAATGGTTGCTGGGAGGGAGATGATGACAAAGCTCCCTCCTTGTGGGGAAGGGGAGAGCAAGCTTCCTGGCTCAGGCAGCATTCCTATGAGGGAAGAGCCCAAGGCATGAGCAGCAAAACGGACCTGCTGTGTGGTGCATGGAATAAATGGATTTGTACAGTCCTTAGCTTGTTGCAGCCTTTAGTAAAGCGGCCAGGCTTGGTAAGTGCAGGGATGGGCCTAAAGGCTGCTAGTAGGAAGCGGGGGAGGACGTTGTGGAAACGACATAGCCCAGGAGCCCGCTTTCTTTGGGGCCCAATGGGGTTTATTCTGGAATGAACAGGGGCCATTGCACTGGGTGCAGAAGGTGGTGTCCTGTTCAATCCAGCCTATAAAGAGAGTCTCTAATAAGACTGGGACTTTTCAACTTAGAAAAGAGGAGACTAAGGGGGGGGGGGGAATATGATAGAGGTCTATAAAATCATGACCAGTGTAGAGAAAATACATAAGGAAAAGTTACTTGCCCCCATAACAAGAACTAGGGGTTACCAAATGAAATTAATAGGTAGCAGGTTTAAAACAAAAAGAAGCGTTTCTTCAGACAGCTCAGTCAACCTGTGGAACTCCCTGCCAACAGGATATGGGGATAGAGCATGGATGTTCTTATGTTTAGCCCAACCACAGCTTGTGGGACCCATTGTGTTGGGGGCATGGGACTGTATGAGGCGGCGAAGTGGAGCCTGGGCTAACTGAAGGCAAGGCAAGACCCCTGCCTAGCTCCTGCACCATGCACGTGGCCTCCCTCTGCATCAGAAATATCCGCCTCCTGCAGGCTTCCTTGGAGCATTGCTGTAGAGGGAGAGGAATTTGGACTTTCCTCCAGCCCCACAGTAGCTGCTCCCCACACCCATTGGCCTGGTGAGGAGGTACTGAAGCCTTGTGTTTCTTCTCCCTCTTCTGGTGAGGAGCTGGGGTGGTGGCCCCAGGCTGGGGGTGTCTGACAGGCCTCAAGGCTGGGTTCTGACCTGCAGTCAGGCATGATGGGCTGCAGCATTGCCAGGCCCATCAGTTCTATCCTAAGCAGGGGAGAACCCCTGTCCTGTGCCCACTGCTGTGCTGGCTGGCTCTGGGGAGAGCTGGGAAGGACCATTTGAGCCACCCCAGCATCTCATTCAGCACAAGAGGCCGGACAGCGCCTGGCAGACTGTGCCCTGGAGCAGCAGGGAGCGGCTCCATGTGCTGAAGCAGATCAGACAGTGCTCCCAGCTGGCTCTGAAAGCCACTGAGGCAAATGAACAAGGATGAGCAACCACTTGCTCTATTCTCAGCAGGCCCTGGGTGTGCAGGCTGGGCCCTGCCAGCACTGCTGCCCGTGGGTGCTGGGAGACGGGGCTGCCAAGCTCCGCACGCACACGCTGGTGTGGAGGCTACCGGGTGCCAGGCCAGCTTTCCCCAAGAACAGCGCTGTCCTTGCCTCATGCCTGGCCACACTGCAGTCTCTGCTGCTGCCTCCTGTGGAGCCCCAGTCAGGGCACAGGCAGCAGCAGCATGTCTTTCATTGCTGGGTGCAGCTGTTCTAATTCCTGCTGCTCAGGGAGGTAAGTGATGCAACAGAACCCCCCCTGCCAGGGCTGAGCTGTGGCACCACAGTGCCCAGCCCTTACCTTGATCCTGAGCTGCTCAGCAGCAGGCCAGGAAAAGGTACCAGCATGGAAGTCACCATGTGCTGGAAGACCCAGGGGGCAGCAGCAGTAGCTGTCAGAAGCTGTGGAAATGCAGACAGCAGGGAAGCTGCGCAGACAGCATGCGGAGCTGACTCTGAAAGCCCCAGGTGCAAATGCACTGGGGGCAGACCCAGAAGGTCTAGCTGTGCACACTGCATCCCATGCAGATGGAGGGGGGGGATACGCAATGACCATGTCTGAGGAGCAGCTTGTCCCTAGGAAACATGGCACTTGAGAGAGCTGGTCAGGCTGAGAGCCCAGTGCAGAGGAAAAACAAAACGCCTTTGTGACAGAACTAATTGAAGTTAGTCCTACAACTAAAGTCTGGCTTGTAACAAGAAGTGAGTGATTGCTAAGTGCAGTGGTTCTGACGTGGCAAGCAGGAGAACCTACCCAAAAGGAAGGCAGGGGTATGAAATCAGCAAGTAAAATTGGCTAGGCACAGAAAGCAATGCCAGTGATCGGCAAGCAGCAGGCCTATAGGAAATGGCCAGCATTCAGGCTTCAGCTTTAGTGCTGCACTATGTTTAACCAGCTGCAGAGATGCTCCAAAAAGAGCCCTGGGCATATGAGGGGACACTGGTGGCCAGTCATTTATGCACCCAGGCCTATGCCAGCGGAACAGGCTGTAAAGAGAGACCAAATCTGGCTGGATGGGATTTCAGTACTTTCTGCAGTACTGTCATTTTCTACTTCGAAGTTACCACAAACCACTGATTGCCATAGAGAGACTACGGGGGGGCAGTATCCCTTCAAAGTTGTGAGGGGCTGTTATGAACAAGACAGGGATCAACTGTTCTCTATGTCCACTGAGGGCGGGACCATGCAGAAAGGCTTAATCTGCAGCAAGGGAGATTGGGGGCTTCAGACCCAGGTGGACAGACATGGCCAGGGAAAGCTCAGATTGACTTGGTCCTGGCTCAGGCTGGACTCCATAGCCTCCAGGTCCCTTCCAGCCCCTCATTGCTCTGATGCTACAGAACACTCAGTCGCACCTGATGCCACAAAGGGTGACCAAGGAGTCAAAGAGAAGCAAGGCCTGCCCCCCCCCCCCCCCCCAGTGAGCACAGAGATTGACAGGAGATGGGCACGGGCCAGAGCCCCAGGAGGAGTCAGACTCTGTGAGCACCAGCAAAGGAAAATCTCCCCCCTGGGACTGTAAGCATCTGTGGCGAAGCCCAGCCCAGTGAAGGCAGACAACATGGAAACAAGCCGTGACCAGGGCTCACCCAGCCAGAGGGGGAGATGACATGCCCTGAGGGACAGACTGAGCCATATTAAAGCAGCCAGAACGTGGTGAAATCAGTTAGGCTACATCTACCCTGGCAGCTGTTTGTGGAAGAGTTCTTGTGCAAACAATCTTCCACAAGAGAGCGTCCACACTACCATGTGCTTTTGCGCAAGAGCATCCACGGCAGTGTGGACGCTCTCTTGCACAAGAAAGCTCTGATGGCCATTTTAACCATAGGGGCTTCTTGTGCAAGAAATTCATGTTGCCTGTCTACACTGCCCTTTTGTGGAAGAGCTCTTGCGCAAGAGGGCTTATTCCTCGTGGGGAGAGGAGTAACTCTTCCGGAAGAAGCCCTGTTTTACAGCACTATACTATAAATTTACTTGCGCAAGAATGCTCGTGCAGTGTAGACAGCTGGCAAATTTTTGTGCAAGAACCTGCCAGTGTAGACGTAGCCTGACCGTATTGGTGATGGTTCGGCCCAAGTTAGCAGTGTTTTACTTCAGTAACATTATCTAAGAGCAGGGCCACCTGCTATAGAATAAATTCTCGGGATGGGTAGCTATGCTATGCTCCTGTATGCTTTGGCCAGCCTCTTGGTTTCTGTGCGATCCCTCTGGCTAGGGAAGAACCAAAGCAGGCCAGTCACAGTCTCGATGCTGGTCTGCTTGCCATAAAGCTACTCCCCTGCCCAGGCTTAGTGTCCTGAGTCCCCATGTGTGCCCCCCTGCCGCCTCTCCCCTCCATTCTCACCCCTCTTTGGGCCCTATTTCATGGGCTGATGCAAGACCTGGTCTTCCACCCCTGCCCTTACAGTCCTTTTGCTTCCAGGGGTTTTCCTGTATCCTCTCTGGGTGGGGAGGCCATCTGTAAAGCCAGATAAAGACACTTTTTATTTCCCTCCCCTTGTATAGACTTTCCCTGGGGCAGGAAGCCCTTGTTCCATTCTCCCACACCTCTGGGGGAAAGTGCAAAATTCAAGATAGATTCTGGCACCAGCTGCCAGAGTCAGTCAAATATCTACATGAGTCAGTAGCAGTGTAGCCTGTCTCCAGGACCCACAATTCTCCTGCACTCAGTTGTCTCTTGCTAATGGTCTATTAGGTCTGTCAGGGTGGCTCACTACAAAAACTTCAAGGGGGAGCTGAGTTACAGACTAACTGGAAAAACTTAAAAAACAACAAATAGTCTAGCAGCACCTTAAAGACTAACAAAACATATCGAGCTTTTGTGAACAGAACTCACTTCTTCATTCGAAAGCTCATGATGCCATCAACATGTTAGGTCTTTAAGGTGCTGCTAGACGATTCGTTTGTTTGGGTTTTTTAAGTTTTCACTACAAAAAGTAATTTACCTGCTTTTGGTATTTACAGCTTCCTACCAACTGTTGGGAACAGGCCACACCCTCCCTGACTGGACTGAACTGAACTCCTTGGCACAGGTCATGCACCACCCCCACCTTGGCCTGTGCTGCTGTGCTTGCCTCTGACAGGTGGGCCAGACCACCACAACTTATGCCCCAATTAAGTCTTTAAGATGCCACAGGCCTCACCTCAGCTGGCACCCGCAATTGCCAACCCTCCCCCCCAGCCTCAGCCAGCCCCCCCAGTCCGCAACCCTCCCCCCCAGCCTCAGCCAGCCCCCCCAGTCCGCAACCCTCCCCCCCAGCCTCAGCCAGCCCCCCCAGTCCGCAACCCTCCTCCCCAGCCTCAGCCAGCCCCCCCAGCCTGCAACCCTCCCAGCCTCAGCCAGCCAGCCCCCCCAACCTGCAACCCTCCCCCCCAGCCTCAGCCAGCCCTCCCAGTCCACAACCCTCCCCCCCAGCTTCAGCCAGCCCCCCAGCCTGCAACCCTCCCCCCAGCCTCAGATAGCCCCCCAACCTGCAACCCTCCCCTCCAGCTTCAGACAGCCCCCCCAGCCTGCAACCCTCCCCCCAGCCTCAGCCAGCCCCCCCAGTCTGCAACCCTCCCCCCCAGCCTCAGCCAGCCCCCCCAGTCCGCAACCCTCCCCCCCAGCCTCAGCCAGCCCCCCCAGCCTGCAACCCTCCCAGCCTCAGCCAGCCAGCCCCCCCAACCTGCAACCCTCCCCCCCAGCCTCAGCCAGCCCCCCCAGTCCGCAACCCTCCCCCCCAGCCTCAGCCAGCCCCCCCAGTCCGCAACCCTCCCCCCCAGCCTCAGCCAGCCCCCCCAGTCCGCAACCCTCCCCCCCAGCCTGAGCCAGCCCCCCCAGTCCGCAACCCTCCCCCCCAGCCTGAGCCAGCCCCCCCAGTCCGCAACCCTCCCCCCCAGCCTCAGCCAGCCCCCCCAGTCCGCAACCCTCCCCCCCAGCCTCAGCCAGCCCCCCCAGTCCGCAACCCTCCCCCCCAGCCTCAGCCAGCCCCCCCAGTCCGCAACCCTCCCCCCCAGCCTCAGCCAGCCCCCCCAGTCCGCAACCCTCCTCCCCAGCCTCAGCCAGCCCCCCCAGCCTGCAACCCTCCCAGCCTCAGCCAGCCAGCCCCCCCAACCTGCAACCCTCCCCCCCAGCCTCAGCCAGCCCTCCCAGTCCGCAACCCTCCCCCCCAGCTTCAGCCAGCCCCCCAGCCTGCAACCCTCCCCCCAGCCTCAGATAGCCCCCCAACCTGCAACCCTCCCCTCCAGCTTCAGACAGCCCCCCCAGCCTGCAACCCTCCCCCCCAGCCTCAGCCAGCCCTCCCAGTCCACAACCCTCCCCCCCAGCTTCAGCCAGCCCCCCAGCCTGCAACCCTCCCCGCAGCCTCAGACCCCCTAGCCCCCCAACCTGCAACCCTCCCCTCCAGCTTCAGACAGCCCCCCCAGCCTGCAACCCTCCCCCCAGCCTCAGCCAGCCCCCCCAGTCCACAACCCTCCCCCCCAGCTTCAGCCAGCCCCCCAGCCCGCAACCCTCCCCCCAGCCTCAGCCAGCCCCCCCAGCCTCAGCCAGCCCCCCAGCCTGCAACCCTCCCCCCAGCTTCAGCCAGCCCCCCCCAGCCTGCAACCCTCCCCCCCAGCTTCAGCCAGCCCCCCCAGTCCACAACCCTCCCCCCCAGCTTCAGCCAGCCCCCCAGCCTGCAACCCTCCCCCCAGCTTCAGCCAGCCCCCCCCAGCCTGCAACCCTCCCCCCCAGCTTCAGCCAGCCCCCCAGCCTGCAACCCTCCCCCCAGCCTCAGCCAGCCCCCCCAGTCCGCAACCCTCCCCCCCAGCTTCAGCCAGCCCCCCCAGCCTGCAACCCTCCCCCCCAGCTTCAGCCAGCCCCCCAGCCTGCAACCCTCCCCCCAGCCTCAGCCAGCCCCCCAACCTGCAACCCTCCCCCCCAGCCTGCAACCAGCCCCCCCAGCCTCAGCCAGCCCCCCAGCCTGCAACCCTCCCCCCAGCCTCAGCCAGCCCCCCCAGTCCACAACCCTCCCCCCCAGCTTCAGCCAGCCCCCCAGCCTGCAACCCTCCCCCCAGCCTCAGCCAGCCCCCCAGCCTGCAACCCTCCCCCCCAGCTTCAGCCAGCCCCCCAGCCTGCAACCCTCCCCCCAGCCTCAGCCAGCCCCCCCAGTCCGCAACCCTCCCCCCCAGCCTCAGCCAGCCCCCCCAGTCCGCAACCCTCCTCCCCAGCCTCAGCCAACCCCCCCAACCTCAGCCAGCCAGCCCCCCCAACCTGCAACCCTCCCCCCCAGCCTCAGCCAGCCCCCCAGTCCGCAACCCTCCCCCCCAGCTTCAGCCAGCCCCCCAGCCTGCAACCCTCCCCCCAGCCTCAGCCAGCCCCCCCACCTGCAACCCTCCCCTCCAGCTTCAGACAGCCCCCCCAGCCTGCAACCAGCCCCCCCAGCCTCAGACAGCCCCCCAGCCTGCAACCCTCCCCCCAGCCTCAGCCAGCCCCCCCAGTCCGCAACCCTCCCCCCCAGCTTCAGCCAGCCCCCCAGCCTGCAACCCTCCCCCCAGCTTCAGCCAGCCCCCCAGCCTGCAACCCTCCCCCCAGCTTCAGCCAGCCCCCCCCAGCCTGCAACCCTCCCCCCCAGCTTCAGCCAGCCCCCCAGCCTGCAACCCTCCCCCCCAGCTTCAGCCAGCCCCCCAGCCTGCAACCCTCCCCCCCAGCCTCAGCCAGCCCCCCCAGTCCGCAACCCTCCCCCCCCAGCTTCAGCCAGCCCCTCAACCTGCAACCCTCCCCCCCAGCCTCAGCCAGCCCCCCCAGTCCGCAACCCTCCCCCCCAGCCTCAGCCAGCCCCCCCAGCCTGCAACCCTCCCCCCCAGCCTCAGCCAGCCCCCCCAGCTTCAGCCAGCCCCTCAACCTGCAACCCTCCCCCCCAGCCTCAGCCAGCCCCCCAGCCTGCAACCCTCCCCCCAGCTTCAGCCAGCCCCCCCCCCAGCCTGCAGCCCTCCCCCCCAGCCTCAGCCAGCCCCCCAGCCTGCAACCCTCCCCCCCAGCCTCAGCCAGCCCCCCAGCCTGCAACCCTCCCCCCCAGCCTCAGCCAGCCCCCCAGCCTGCAACCCTCCCCCCCAGCCTCAGCCAGCCCCCCAGCCTGCAACCCTCCCCCCCCAGCCTCAGCCAGCCCCCCAGCCTGCAACCCTCCCCCCCAGCCTCAGCCAGCCCCCCCAGCCTGCAACCCTCCCCCCCAGCCTCAGCCAGCCCCCCAGCCTGCAACCCTCCCCCCAGCCTCAGCCAGCCCCTCAACCTGCAACCCTCCCCCCCAGCCTCAGCCAGCCCCCCAGCCTGCAACCCTCCCCCCCAGCTTCAGCCAGCCCCCCCAGCCTGCAACCCTCCCCCCCAGCCTCAGCCAGCCCCCCCAGTCCGCAACCCTCCCCCCCAGCTTCAGCCAGCCCCCAGCCTGCAACCCTCCCCCCAGCTTCAGCCAGCCCCCCAGCCTGCAACCCTCCCCCCCAGCTTCAGCCAGCCCCCCAGCCTGCAACCCTCCCCCCAGCCTCAGCCAGCCCCCCCAGTCCGCAACCCTCCCCCCCCAGCTTCAGCCAGCCCCCCAGCCTGCAACCCTCCCCCCAGCCTCAGCCAGCCCCCCCAGTCCGCAACCCTCCCCCCCAGCTTCAGCCAGCCCCTCAACCTGCAACCCTCCCCCCCAGCCTCAGCCAGCCCCCCCAGTCCGCAACCCTCCCCCCCAGCCTCAGCCAGCCCCCCCAGCCTGCAACCCTCCCCCCAGCCTCAGCCAGCCCCCCCAGCTTCAGCCAGCCCCTCAACCTGCAACCCTCCCCCCCAGCCTCAGCCAGCCCCCCAGCCTGCAACCCTCCCCCCAGCTTCAGCCAGCCCCCCCCCAGCCTGCAACCCTCCCCCCCAGCCTCAGCCAGCCCCCCAGCCTGCAACCCTCCCCCCCCAGCCTCAGCCAGCCCCCCAGCCTGCAACCCTCCCCCCCAGCCTCAGCCAGCCCCCCCAGCCTGCAACCCTCCCCCCCAGCCTCAGCCAGCCCCCCAGCCTGCAACCCTCCCCCCAGCCTCAGCCAGCCCCCCAGCCTGCAACCCTCCCCCCAGCCTCAGCCAGCCCCCCAGCCTGCAACCCTCCCCCCAGCCTCAGCCAGCCCCCCCAGCCTGCAACCCTCCCCCCCAGCCAGCCTCCACTGCAATCCCGGCCTAAAGGGGGTGGCTGGGTCCGGCTGCAGGGGAGGGGCGGTGCACAACCTGTGGGAGTGGGGTCGCGTGCACCTCACGGCCCGAGGGGACGGGGCGATGTCAACGGCTTGCGGCAGGGGCCGAGCCGACGCGCAGAAGACACGGTCAAACTACAGCTCCCGGCATGCCACGGTCCGACGGGCCTAGCCCCACTGCATGCCGGGAGTCACAGTCTGCGGGGTGGTGCATGCTGGGAGCGGTCTGAGCCTCGTTCGCCCGCCCCCTCTGCTGCCATGGCCACGGGAATGACGTGTAGCTCTCGCAGTCGCTGCGCTGGTTGAGGGCGGAGTCTCCTCCGGAAGCTCCGTCAGGCCGAGCTGCAGTTGGAGGGCTCGCGCGGCGCGTGCCTGCCGGCCGGAAGCCGGAAGTAGCGGCGAGCGGGATGGCGGCGGCTCCGGGCGGAGGCGGCTGCGCGCGCCGCGGGCGGTGGGGCCGGGGCTGCCCGGCGCGCGGCCTCCTGTCCGGGGCGCTGCTGCTGCTGGCGGCCGGGCTGCGGCGCGGCGCGGCCGAGCTGACCGACGGGCACAGCGAGCACCTGAAGCGCGAGCACTCGCTGACCCAGCCCTACCAGGGTGAGCGCCGGGCCGGGCCGGGCCGGGCCGAGCCGGGCCGGGCCCGCGGGCCACGCCGCTAAGCGCGCGCTCTCACCCGCCTCTCTCCCCCAGGGCTCGGCTCCAGCTCCATGCCCCTCTGGGACTTCCAGGGCAGCACCATGCTCACCAGCCAGTACGTGCGCCTGACGCCGGACGAGCGCAGCAAGGAGGGCTCCATCTGGAACCGCGTGGTGAGCGGGCTGCCGCGGCCGAGAGAGGACGGGCGGGGCGGGGCGGGGGCGGGGGGGGAGCAGCGGCTGAGCAGTTCTGTCTGCGGGAGTCGCCCCGGGTGGGGGCTGTGCGTGGGGCTGAGTGCGACTCCCTCTCTTGCAGCCCTGCTTCCTCAAGGACTGGGAGCTCCATGTCCACTTCAGGATCCATGGAGCAGGCAAGAAGAACCTGCATGGGGATGGCTTCGCCCTGTGGTATACCCGGGAGCGCCTCACGCCAGGTACGCCGTAGGGGGTGGTGCATGCACTTCTAGAAGGAGAGGTCTTCCTCCCACTGCGGGAGGATGAGGGGGAAAAGTTCCTGTCACCTTGGCTTCTGGGTGTCATCTTTTCAGTAACTTCTTGCAGCAGCTCAGGAGGGAGAAATGTAACTAGTATGTCAGGTAACACTGGGCTGCCCCTTTTGAGCCTGTTTCTAGGCAGCAGGAGTGGGTGTTGCTGCTCCTCTCTGCTGAGTATCTCTGTTCAAAGTCAGAGAGGCAAAGTGGGTGAGGCAATATCTTGTTTTGGACCCACTTCTGTTGGCCAGAGAGACAAACTTTTGAGCTAAATGTAATCCTTTTTCAGGACTGGGAAATTAACTCCCAACGTGTGTTGAGCTTCGTTTCCATTTGTAGTCTATGGTGGGCTAGAGTGCTGAGCCCTGAGTCTGCATCGCTTCGGGACTTGCCCTGACTGAAGCTGGGTTGGTTTGCCCCATCATATAGCACATGACGCTTGCAGCTGTTCTTGGTATCAAAAGTCTCACTGGTCTTTAGCACCTAAGATCTCCATTAGTGCTATCCTCTATAGAAGCTACTTGTAACAATGAATTAGAGTATTTATTCACGTTGCTTGGGTAGAGGCTGCATGAAAGGCATGTGATTTGCTGGGGAGGTGCATTTCATGAACCCCCACTGGCTGATTCAATAGCCGCTTTAGTCTGTTCATTAAAAGCATAGCTAATTGTTTGTTCTTAATGTTCAGTAGTCCAAATAATAAACTTAATCAAATCTGTTGACTAAAGACAAAGCCTTATAGTACAAAAATGAAATATTACTCTTCTTTTGGGAAGCCATTCTTGGTCTGCAGCATGTTTACCTTACATAGAATGTGTGTTTCAAAGATTCACCCCCAAAACCACTTCTGTGTATAGAATGGTTGCTGTCTATTGCAAAGCATTTTATCACAACTTGGATTCAACCCACTCATTTGTACTAGTTCCTGAACTTGTTGTTCTGTACCCTTATTTTATCTTTGTTCTGGATATTAGCATTCCAGGCATTGATCCATGAAAGTAGCTGCCCGGCCTGTACCCTGGCAGAATATTAATGGATTTTGCCTTCGACAGTGTTCCTAGCCCTTATGTAAATGCTGAGTTGCCCTGTTCAAAGGTGGTATGGGATAGACCAGTGAACAGCATTGTGGGAAAAACCAATACAAGTCAGTTGGCATAGATATCCAACACTTTTCGTGTCATTCACTTCATACACATACTACTGACACCACCTCATTTTGTAACACATTCATTGGCTAACAATGGGATGTGACCTTCACCAGAGACTGGTCACTACAATGCAGAGTGGTTGGTCCGTAGTGCCCTTCTCCATCTCGTGTTCATCTGGAAAAGTGAATCTACCTTATGTACAGTGGGGGTGGCTTGTAGTTCTGCATAGCCCCTTTGTGAGATGCCTCTGTGTTCTCTATTAACTCTGTGCCTTGTTTTAGGTCCTGTCTTTGGCAGCAAAGATAACTTCCATGGCTTGGCCATTTTCCTGGATACATATCCCAATGATGAAGCAACAGAGGTAAGAGGTAACAGCCTGAGGAGGCCCGAGACTCCTGGCAGCATGGACAGAGCTCATTGTGCCTCACATCAAGGAGCTATCTTTTCCTGCTGTGTGGCTTTGGCACATCACTTGTGTGGGCAAGGGGCTGTGGGGCTGGCCTGAGTGTACGGGGGTGCAGTGGAAGCGTGAGGCAGAGCTGTATGTAGTAGGGGAAGGCTTAGGACCTGTTCAGTCAGTAGCCCAGGCCCATTTTCCTGACTAGAAAGAACCTGCTTTCAGGGTGTCTGATTCCTGCTGCTGTAGGGAAGGGAAGCAAGGAACAAACATGACCCTTGTGAGTTGCGCCACTTACTAGGTATTCAAAGGAAAAACTTAAAACAACAGGTCAAAGAAATCCTTTCCTGAGAGTTTCCTCACTTCATCCAGCCCTTACGACAATGATTTAGTAAACGTCTGTTACTAGATCATAGGTAAATCCTGCCAGATTAGGGCTGCCCTTGATCACCAACAGGCTCCATGGAAATGGAGAAGAGTAGTAAAAGGAAGAAACTTCTGTCTAATCATTCCTATATTAATTCTTAAGCCTGCATCTAGCCTGGCAGAAATCCATCCAAAATGCGTGCCCCCGGGGGGGTGTCTTTGATTCGCCTCCTTTCTCCTACGTGCGTTCAAGTCTTATGACCTCTTCTGGCTGTCATGGTAACATGGTAGTTAATGCCTTGAGCTCCATCTCCTCAAACATAGGCTGCTTTAGTTCACTTTCAAGGCCCTTCTAGTGACCTCTCCTCCACCCCACGCTGCTACCTCTGTATTAGTGGCAGCATCATGGGACAGCAGCTGGCTCCCCTGGAGCTAGTGTGTGCTGGAAGCTGGCTTAAAAGCCAGCTCCCAGTGTGCAGTGACTGCTGCCCCACTCTGCGGGTGCTGGTAACCGTGTAACTGTTGAGATTTTCAGCGGTTACAAGTTTACCCAATTACCCATTTTTAACATTCCTGTGCCTAGTTGCATGCCCACCCAATAGTCGTGTGTTGCAAGTGAGAAGCGTTTGCCACAGGTGGCATAAGAACTGGACAGAAGGATCTCTCTGCATCTGTTTCCTTCAACAAAACACATTCTAAGGTCAACATATCCTAGAAAAGAACATTTGACTTATCTGCTGCTCTTCTTCATTGGGCCCCTTTAGGCAAAGCCATAAATTCAGTACCCCAGGGAATGGAAGGTCTGTTTCATGGCAGAGTGCCTCGTCCTCTAGGGGATGCAATGGGCCCTGCCGGGGAAGGCTTAGTGCTCGGGCCTGCGGGAAGCTGGGAATGAGCAACAGGGGCGGGTCACTTCATGGTTCCCTCTGGGGCACCTGACAGTGGCCTAAATGGACCACTGGTCTGAGCCAGTGTGGCCATTCTCCTGTGTGGGACATACCTGTCCTTAAAGCGGAGTGCAGACCACTCCCAGCCTGCAGACGGCTTGCAGTACTGTTCTCCTCTGCCCCTGCAGCGTGTGTTTCCATACATCTCTGCCATGGTGAATAATGGCTCCCTGGCCTACGACCACAGTAAGGACGGGCGCTGGACGGAGCTAGCAGGCTGCACGGCCGATCTTCGAAATCGGAACCATGACACTTTCCTGGCAGTTCGTTACTCCAGGGGCCGGCTGACGGTGAGATGGCTTGGGAGATGGTGCTGAGCTCCATGCCTGTTGCTGGCTCTCTGGGCCATGCACTGGGGTTTGTGCTGGGGAAGGCAGCAATGCCAAGGCCAATGGTGAAAGGACTGTTCTCCTAGCACCTGGACCAGCCAATCTGCCTCTTGTCACTGTGGCTCCAGAGAGGCTGATGGTGAACCAGGCAGCACTCTGCACCAGTGGGCACCAGGCCAGAGGGGGCCAGGGCCTTCCCACTTTTTCAAAGCCAGGGCCTGGCCTGTCCACTTTTCAATGGGGTGGACCTCCCCCGAGGCCCCAGCCCTGAGACAACCCATTTTGGAACCTGGCTGGGGAAGGGAGCCTGGGCAGTGTGGAAGCCACACACGTGGACCCTCACCTGCCTGCACGTGTCCCCAGGGGAGGTGGAGAGTCTGCAATTCCACACCAGCTGCCCACACAGCTCTCCCCGACTCTGGCCAGGAGGGGGTCCTCCAAGCCACAGCCTGGTTATGGTAAGAGCTGTGCAGGCATCTGGGGGGGGGGGCTGCATAATGGCCCTTACACCTGCTGGGGGTGAGGGGTGAGGACACAAGCTGGAGGTGGCTTACAGGAGCCTGCCCGCTCTACATGGAAGGTCCACAGCTGCCTGTGAGGCTCTGATCCTGGTTGGGCTACAGCTCCAAGGCCCCACCCTTGGATGGAGCCACACAGATAGCTATGGGGAGCCAGCTCAGCCCCTCCATTTCAATCTGTCCTGGGCTGGGAGCCCTGGGGCTTGGATATGGGCAGGGAGCCCCACTCTGACGGCCGGCTGGGGCACCCTAGCCACACTCTAACTTCTAGCTTTGCTGAGGGTGGGGCCTCGTGGGGTGCCCCCCTTGGGAAGACTCTGATGCCCTTGCTTCGTCTTCCTCCAGTGAAGTTTCCTTTTCTGGGCAGGTGATGACGGATGTGGAGGACAAGAACGAGTGGAAGAACTGCATTGACATTGCAGGGGTCCGACTGCCCACTGGCTACTTCTTTGGGGCTTCTGCTGGCACAGGGGACCTGTCTGGTGAGAGCTCCTTTCAAACTGCAATATGCTCTGGGGGTGGGTGGTCTGGGCACTCAGCACAGGCGAGAAGACAGGCAGCCTGGGAAAGAGCAGGCTCCTTGGCTAGGTGTGGGGAAAGCCTCTCCAACAAAAGCCACTTCTCTGGGCCTGGCAGAGACCAAGAGGAATCTTTCCCGTGCCTTTGTAGGCATGCAGCTCGGAAAGCACTGTGCCTCTGTGACATCATATTGGTGCTTGTTTCCTAGACAATCATGACATCATCTCAATGAAGCTATTTCAGCTGATGGTAGAGCATCCACCGGAGGAAGAAAACATTGACTGGACAAAGATCGAGCCCAGCGTCAGCCTCCTTAAGTCCCCAAAAGGTGAGCCCTAAGATGGAGGGTTCCTGTGTCATCCCTTGAGACCTGCTCAGAAAGTTGGTGGCCTGGCAAAGACCTAGACTGACTAATGCTGAGCCCTCAGCCACACGCAGTGGGAGATCCATGTAGCATCACTGGTGGGAGGGCATTTCTTACACACAGCCCGGAGGTGGAATGGAGATTCTGCCACCCCAGCCTGAGCAATGGAATCTCTGCCTGTTCTTAATGCAGGAACACCAGACATGGATATTGACCTGCCCAAAAGCCATTCTCTTGGGAGGGATTTGGCACATCAGCAGTAGCCCATTCAGCCATCTGAGAGATGGGAGACCAAGCCCGAGGTGGGAAGTGGGAGACTTGTGGGGCAGAGCACTCTGCTGTAAGCCTTGTTCTTTCCTGCCTACAGATAATGTGGATGACCCTACAGGGAACTTCCGAAGTGGGCCTCTGACTGGCTGGAAGGTGTTCCTGCTGCTGCTCTGTGCCTTGCTAGGCATCATTGTGTGTGCTGTGGTGGGGGCTGTGGTCTTCCAGAGACGGCAGGAGAGGAACAAGCGTTTTTACTAGAGGAGCTGGCCCCGGCCCAACTGATCTTTTCTACACGAGAGTGTACAAAACTCTGCTTTCTAAAAGGCTGTTTTTTGGAGAAATAAGAGGAGTGTTTTGGTATCTTGTTCCTGCCAGGGGTGTGTGTCAAACAAGCAAGAAGTGAGAGAGCAAGCACTGCCTGCTGTGGGCCAGTGTCCATGCTCCCTCGGTGGATCTAGCACTGGCTCCCAGGGTAAGGGTGAGGCGGAGCCGCTGGCCTGTTGGTTCGATGGACTGGATGGGGGAATATAGCCAAGGGAAGGGTCTCGCCCTGGATGGATGTGTAATATAACAGGTTCTGCGGGCACTGCTGAGAGGGTCAAATGAGGGCAAATTGCTTAAACGCGTGCCTGCTTGCAGCCCAGGACTGGTGTGGTGCTTCAGCGTGAAGGACCCCACTCACAAAGAGCACTTCTGTACACCCCACTGGCTAGCAGTCACCCAAGCAATCCCCGCAAGCCCTGCAGCATTCCCTTTACCACCAGCAGTTCACTCGTTACACTGCTGACAGGTTATAAGAACCGATCTCACCAAATCCAAAGAGATTCTTCTAATTGTAAAGGACCAAGCCACATTCCCAGGTCACTTTATACCTCCGATCTCACCCAAAAGAGCATGCTGTGCCCATCCTTAAAGCTTTATTGATAAAAGAAAGGTTGAGAGTAAAATTTGCTGACGGAAACAAATTGCACACACCAACCACAAAGTTCCTGGTGCAGGCGTGTAGTTGAGATGGAATAAATTGCTATCTTAAAAGTCTCTGGAATACATCCTTTGGTAGGATGGGCCATCAGTCCTGGCCTCAGTTCATAGCAAAGCTGCTCCTGCACTGATGAACTGGCATGCAGGGAATTCCATTCTTCTCACTGTGTAGTGTATCCAAGATGCAGTTTGCCATGTGTCCATGCCTGACTCATTCCTTAGCAGTTGTTGCTTACCTGCTTGTCTCCAAGTTTGCAGAAAAATTCCTTAGATGTGGATTGTACCAGCCAGGGTCCATTGTGAGTCAAGGGCTCTGAAAATTTCCAAATGATACCAAACTGCTCAAGATAGTTAAGAGCAAAGCAGACTGTGAAGAGCTTCAAAAAGATCTCACCAAACTAACTGACTGGGCAACAAAAGGGCAAATGAAAATTAATGCTGATAAATGTAAACTAATGCACATTGGAAAAACTAATCCTAACTATATATACAATATGATGGGGACTAATTTGGCTACAACTACTCAAGAGAGACATCTTGGAGTCATTGTGGATAGTTCTCTGGAAACATCCACTCAGTGCGCAGTGGCCGTCAAAAAAGCAAGTAGAATGTTAGGAGGCATTAAAAAAGGGATAGAGACTAAGGAAAGGGTCAGAAAAGGGCAACAAAAATTATTAGGGGTTTAGAATGGGTCCCCTATGAAGAGAGATTAAAAAGACTTGGACTTTTCAGCTTAGAAAAGAGGAGACTAAGGGAGGCTAGGATAGAGGCTTATAAAATCATGACTAGTGTGGAAAAAGTAAATAAGGAAATGCTATTTACTTATTCCCACAGTATTAGAACTAGGGCTCACAAAATGAAATTAAGAGGCAGCAGGTTTAAAACAAACAAAAGGAAGTTTTTCATCACACAGTGCACAATCAGCCTGTGGAACTCCTTGCCAGAAGATGTGGTGAAGGCTACAAATTGAAAAAAAAAGCTAGATTCATGGAGGTTAGGTCCATCAATGGCTATTAGCCAAGCTGGGTAGGAATGGTGTCCCTAGCCTCTGTTTGTCTGCAGGTGGGTGACACGGGAGGGATCGTGTGAGGATTACCTGTTGTGTTCCCGCCCTCTGGGGCATCTGTACTGGCCCCTGTGGGCAGACAGGACGCTGGGCTAGATGGACTGTTGGTCTGGCCTTCTTATGATTCACTGGACTATTTACCCTAACAATAGGTGGGTGAGCCCTGATGGTATCTCACAGAAGCAAATACATGAAATATCAGTAGAGCCAATTCTTGTAAATAGGGATCTTAAATATAGTTTAACTAATTGATTAGTCATTAAGCTGGGCAGATGCAGCAGGGCTGGAGCCCACTGGCTCTTAATGCATTCAAAGGGCAGAAGGGGTGACCTAGCATGAGCCCGGACTCAGCTGTCCCGGCTTGTGCTGGCCACGCTGCTGTGCTTCTGATTTTTAAGTACCTAAGAGTCGCAGATTCTAGACTGGGCATGAGTGATTCCCAGCTCTCGCCTGAGCTCCGCTGCGCCCCGTCCCCTGCGGAGACAGTGCTGGGGGAACGGGCCTTGCAGCCAGCTCGCGCCCCCCCTTGCTGCCTCCGCTAGAGCGACCAGCCAACTCCACCCTACGCTTCTGCTTGGGTAACCTCGCCCAGCACGCCCCAGTGCACGCGGACCGTGGAACCGGCTCAGCCTCCCTTGCACCCCTCACCCGGCCACTTGGTACAGCCTGCGGCGCAAACACGCACCAGTGGGCGCGCCCATCAAAAACCCAGCCACGTTATGGGGGGGGTAGCCGAGGAGGCGGAGCCTGGTGCGGGGCGAGGCAACGTTAAGGGCTCGCGCGGGGACTGCCGGGAGTTGTAGTCCCGTCCCGAGAGGCCGCGCGCGGCGTGACGTGGCGCTGACGGGCAAGATGGCGGCTCGCGGTGGCCTCGGTCTGGCCCTGCCGCTGCTGCTGCTGCTGCTGGCGGGGGCCGTGGGCCGGAGCCGCGGCCTCTACTTCCATCTGGGCGAGACGGAGCGACGCTGCTTCCTGGAGGAGATCCCGGACGAGACCATGGTGATAGGTAGGGGGGGCGGGATGCGAGGGGAGGCGGGCAGAGGCTGGGGGGCAGGCGGGGGGGAGGGGAGTGGGGGGGTGGGATGCGGGCAGAGGCTGGGGGGCAGGCGGGGGGGAGGGGAGTGGGGGGGTGGGATGCGGGCAGAGGCCGGAGGGGGGGGGTGGGATGCGGGCAGAGGCCGGAGGGGGGGGGAGGGGAGTGGGGGGGTGGGATGCGGGCAGAGGCGGGGGGGGGGGCGGGATGTGGGCAGAGGCCGGGGGGGAGGGGGATGGGTTGGGAGGGGTGAGGGTGGAACTGAGGCCAGGAGGGGAGTGAGCGGCAGTCAGGGGACACAGGCAGAGGCCAAGGGGGACAGCAGACGGAGGCTGCAGAGTCCCTGGGGTGGGTAATTGGAGCATTGTCTGGGGCTGGGGTAAGGATGTTAAATTTTGATTAATCAGCGACTCAATTAGTGGCTAAGGGGGCGGGCACTCACTATCCTGCTGTGCCTCTCCCTTTGAAGTGTGCAGGAGTTGCCTGGGGCTCTTGTACCTCTCAAAGGGAGAGGCGCAGCAGTCAGCACTCCTTGCATACAGGGACTGCTTTGGTCCATGCTGCCGTTTCCTGCACTGTGCCTCTGCCTGCCTCCCCACAGAGACAGTGTTGTGGGGAACTGGTTTTTAACCCGGCTCCTCCACCCCCTGCCCTTGGTGCCTCTGATACAGAAGCAGTGGGGGCGTGGGGGGAGAGGGGAAGCAACTAGTCGCTTACATCCCTAGGCTGGAGGGTGCTTGAGGAGAAGGGTGGGGCTTATGGTGCTGCCTCCTGCAGGGAATTACCGCACCCAGCTCTATGATAAACAGAGGGAGGATTACATGCCTGCCACACCGGGGCTCGGCATGCTCGTGGAAGTGAAAGATCCTGATGATAAGGTACCTGGTTTTGGGGAGGAGAAGATATACTGGTGCCTCTTTCAGCCTGAGTTAGGTGCTCTAGCTCTGCCCTCATACCCATCCAGTGGGGCCCCAAACCTGCAGCAGTGAGACTGAACAACCCAGATCCAGGGCCCATAGTGAGGGCTGCTCTGTTTGCTGCTGACTCTGGTGCCCCACGCAGACCATTAAGGCTTTGTCCATGTAGCATATTAAACGAGACAACTCTTCCTGGTATGAAGTCACCACAGATACTGGTGAGTCTGCCATGGGCAAACTCTGGGTTTAAGTGGGTCTGCTTGATTTTTCTCTTGCCGCCTGGTTCTGTGAAGTTCTGCGCAACATGGTGTTGAATATAGTTCTGTAAGTTCATAAGAACATAAGAACATAAGAATGGCCATACTGGGTCAGACCAAAGGTCCATCGAGCCCAGCATCCCATCTGCCGACGGTGGCCAATGCCAGGTGCCCCAGAGAAGGAGAACAGAAGACAATGATCAAGTGATTTATCTCCTGCCATCCATCTCCTGCCCTTGTTATGAAGGCTAGGGCACCATACTTTATCCCTGGCTAATAGCCATTTATGGACCTAACCTGCAAAAATTTATCAAGCTCTTTTTTAAACCCTAATAGAGTCCTGGCCTTCACAGCCTCCTCGGGCAAGGAGTTCCACAGGTTGACTGTGCGCTGTGTGAAGAAAAATTTCCTTTTATTAGTTTTGAACCTACTACCCATCAATTTCATTTGGTGTCCCCTAGTTCTTGTATTATGGGAAAAGGTAAATAATTTTTCTATAATCACTTTCTCCACACCATTCATGATTTTATATACCTCTATCATATCGCCCCTCAATCGCCTTTTTTCCAAACTGAAAAGTCCCAGTCTCTCTAGCCTCTCCCCATATGGGACCCTTTCCAAGCCCCTAATCATCTTAGTCGCCCTTTTCTGAACCTTTTCTAATGCCAATATATCTTTTTTGAGGTGAGGAGACCACATCTGCACGCAGTACTCGAGATGTGGGCGTACCATAGTTTTATATAGGGGAAGTATGATATCTTTTGTCTTATTATCTATCCCTTTTTTAATAATTCCTAACATCCTATTTGCCTTACTAACTGCCGCTGCACACTGCGTGGATGTCTTCATAGAACTATCCACTATAACTCCAAGATCCCTTTCCTGATCTGTCGTAGCTAAATTTGACCCCATCATGTAGTACGTGTAATTTGGGTTATTTTTTCCAACATGCATTACCTTACACTTACCCACATTAAATTTCATTTGCCATTTTGCTGCCCAATCACTCAGTTTGCTGAGATCTTTTTGTAGTTCTTCACAATCCCTTTTGCTTTTGACTGTCCTGAACAACTTTGTGTCATCTGCAAACTTGGCCACCTCACTGCTTACCTCATTTTCTAGATCATTGATGAACAAGTTGAACAGGATTGGTCCCAGTACTGACCCCTGGGGAACACCACTAGTTACCCTCCTCCATTGTGAAAATTTACCATTTATTCCCACCCTTTGTTTTCTGTCTTTTAACCAATTTTTGATCCATGAAAGGACCTTTCCTCCTATCCCATGACCACCTAATTTACGTAAAAGCCTTTGGTGTGGGACCGTGTCAAAGGCTTTCTGGAAATCTAGGTATATTATATCCACTGGGTGCCCCTTGTCCGCATGTTTATTAACCCCTTCAAAGAATTCTAACAGATTAGTTAGACACGACTTCCCTCTGCAGAAACCATGCTGACTTTTGCCCAACAATTCGTGCTCTTCTATGTGCCTTGCAATTTTACTCTTTACTAGTGTTTCTACTAATTTGCCTGGTACTGATGTTAAACTTATCGGTCTATAATTGCCAGGATCTCCTCTAGAGCCTTTTTTAAATATTGGTGTTATATTGGCCATCTTCCAGTCATTTGGTACCAAAGTGGATTTAAAGGATAGGTTACAAACCACTGTTAATAACTCCGCAATTTCACATTTGAGTTCTTTCAGAACCCTTGGGTGAATGCCGTCTGGTCCCGGAGACTTGTTACTATTCAGCTTATCAATTAATTCCATAACCTCCTCTAATGTCACTTCAATCTGAGTGAGTTCCTCAGATTTGTCACCTAAAAAGGCTGGCTCAGATTTAGGAACCTCTGTAACATCCTCAGCCGTGAAGACTGAAGCAAAGAAATCATTTAATCGCTCCGCAATGGCACTGTCTTCCTTGATCGCTCCTTTTATATCTTTATCATCCAAAGGCCCCACTGCTTTTTTAGCGGGCTTCCTGCTTCTAATGTATTTAAAAAACATTTTACTATCATTTCTTGAATTTTTGTCTAGCTGTTCCTCAAACTCTTTTTTGGCTTTTCTTACTACATTATGACACTTAATTTGGGAGTGTTTATGTTCCTTTCTATTTTCCTCACTAGGATTTGACTTCCACTTTTTAAAAGCTGCCCTTTTCTCTCTCGCTGCCTTTTTAACATGGCTGTTTAGCCATGGTGGTTCTTTGTTAGGTCTCTTACTGTGTTTTTTTATTTGGGGTATACATTTAAGTTGGGCCTCTAGTATGGTGTCTTTAAACAGTTCCCATGCAGCTTCCAGGGATTTTAGTTTAATTACTCTCCCTTTTAGTTTCTGTTTAACTAGCTTCCTCATTTTAGTGTAATTCCCCTTTTTGAAATTAAATGCCAGAGTGTTTGACCGCTGCGGTGTTCTTCCCAACACAGGAATATTAAAAGTTATTATATTGTGGTCACTATTTCCAAGCGGTCCAGTAACAGTTACCTCTTGGACCAGATCCTGCGTTCCAGTCAAGACTAGGTCGAGAATCGACTCTCCCCTTGTGGGTTCCTGTACTAGCTGCTCCAAGAAGCAGTCATTTAAGGCATCAAGAAATTTAATCTCTGAATCCCGTCCTGAGGTGACATGCACCCAATCAATATGGGGATAATTGAAATCTCCTATTATTACTGTGTTTTTTATTTTGGCAGCCTCTCTAATCTCCCTTATCATTTCAGCATCACTATCACTGTCCTGGTTAGGTGGTCGGTAATATATTCCTAATGCCATATTCATATTAGAGGAATGAATTGTTATCCATAATGATTCTATGGAACATTTTGATTCCTTTAGGATTTTTACTTCATTTGATTCTATATTATCCTTCACATATAGTACCACTCCGCCACCCGCACGACCTGTTCTGTCTTTCCGATATAATTTATATCCCGGTATGATAGTGTCCCACTGATTGTCCTCATTCCACCATGTTTCTGAGATGCCTATTATGTCAACTTCCTCCTTTGATATGAGGTACTCCAGTTCACCCATCTTATTAGACAGACTCCTAGCATTAGTGTAAAAGCATGTTAGAAAACTACCACTATTTATATGTCCGCCTTTCACAGACACATTGGATTTTTTTATGCACGATTGTTTCACATCTGATCTTGCCCATATATTATTTCCCACGTTCCCTATCTGACTAACTTCTAGGGAATCCCTATCTATGGAGCCTCGTGTAAGAGAAGTCTCCGTCCGATCCAGGTGCTCCCCCGCACCAATCGGCTTTCCCCCACCTCTTAGTTTAAAAACTGCTCTACAACCTTTTTAATGTTTAATGCCAGCAGTCTGGATCCACCTCGAAGTTCCAGTTTGAATTAAGAAATTAGAAAACTAAGCTCCTTTTAACTGCTTCCCTGCAAAGTCAGCTGCTCTAATTAGGGCAGTGACTGTTGATCCCTATGGTACATGGTGGCCAGTCACTTCTAGTCTGGTTCGATCCTAGATGTATTGATGCTCTGGTCCTGGACGTGTGCAATGGGGCCTAGACAGAGCTCTTTCTCTGGCTCTTCCCAGTCTCTCCTCCCCATGCATTTATTTGGAGTCCAGCTTGTTTAGAAATTCCTAATGAACAGGCTCTAAAGTTCAGTGGAATGAATCTCTGGAGAGCAACTAACTGAAATGCTGATTTGGCCCACACACTTGGCCTTCTGTGATGCTCTGACTGACATCTGAGCAGCTAGCACAGGGGATTTGTAGGGGCCTGTACATCTGCCTTGCCACCTAGATCTCACCACAGAGCAGTTTTTGGCCATACGGACTCTCTAGCTGTAGGACCCAGTGTTCTGCCAGAGAGCGCCATGCCCCCTGCTGTCGCTCCACGGCGGTACTGCATGCAAACTCTGGATTAGCTGGGCACTGCAGCCCTGTCCTTCTCTTCCAGGTTGTCTTGTCGAGGCAGTACGGCTCTGAGGGCAGATTCACCTTCACCTCACACACTCCCGGAGAGCATCAGATCTGCCTGCATTCCAACTCCACCAGATTCTCCCTCTTTGCAGGGGGTGTGCTGGTAAGGGGGGCCCATGCAGGACGGGGGGGTCACATGGTGCTGCGGTAGAATCCCTGATGGTGGTGTCTTGTCTTGCTGCAGAGGGTCCACCTAGATATCCAGGTGGGGGAACATGCCAATGACTATGCTGAGATTGCTGCCAAAGACAAGCTGAGTGAGCTGCAGCTCCGAGTGCGGCAGCTTATCGAGCAGGTGGAGCAAATACAGAAGGAGCAGAACTACCAACGGGTGAGGCACCTAGAGCAGCGTGGCTGCCCCGTGCTCTCACTGTTTGTGTGGTAGGGATGTAAAATCCCGGTTAGTCAGTTAACTAGTTATGTTTAACCGGTTAACTGATTAAACAGGATCCCAATGGAAACTGCCCCAGCCCAGCCTGCCCTCACCCCCAGCTGCTGCTGCCATGCCCTCCCACCCATTGTGGTGAGGCTGCTGACTTCTGCCGCAGGCCCGCCCCAGCATACACGAGACTGTTGGCTCCTTCTCACTCCCTCCTTCCCACATGTGAGAGTCTGCTGGCTTCTGCTGCAAATGGGGGGAGGCCCCTCTGTGCGTCAGGCTGCCAGCTGCTACCGCCGCCACCATCAACTCCCCCCCTTCCATGGCAAGGCTGCTGGCTACCATCCTCCTTGCCCTGCATGGGGCTGGAGCAGCCTTCTGCATGTGACAGGCCATGGGCGAGGAGCTGCTCCTAGGTACTAGTCAACGATTATCCGGTAAGCATCACCCATTAAGGGTAATCAGCCAGCTGGTTACCTGTTCACATCCCTAGCTTGTGGGTTGGGTAGGTGGTTCCTGGGAGGGGAGGATGATTACTAGATTTCTGAGATACGAGGACCATGGGAAGCCACTGATCTCTGGGGCCCAGGAAGACCAGCTGGTATTCCCTTGTCTGACCTGGTCTTGTTTTCCTTGCTGCAGTGGCGAGAGGAGCGGTTCCGGCAGACCAGTGAGAGCACCAACCAGCGGGTTCTCTGGTGGTCCCTTGTCCAGACCCTCATTCTTGTTGCCATTGGCGTATGGCAGATGAGGCACCTCAAGAGTTTCTTTGAAGCCAAGAAACTGGTGTAAAGAGAGCACACAGCACGAGCTAACAGCCCTCTCTTCACAGAGGCAACTCTCTGAGATTCAGCAGCCTGGGCTGATCATGTCCTCTTTCCCCCAGCTCTACAGCTGGTTGGACTGTGTCACTGGCCTCCACCATTCTCTCCCTCCCAGTGTGGTGGGATTTCCTTCTATTGGTTTGTTATGCAGTTTCACTCACACTCAGTCTGTGGTGCGTACGTGCTCCATTACTGTAGTATGCGAGTGCCTCTCACTGTGCAACACGTTTATTTCAGCTCTGCTGGGAGGTAGGTAGGGCTATTCTTGTCCTGAGGCCCAGAGACTACTTGCCTCAGGGTCTGCACTGAGTCTGTAGCAGAGCAGGAATTTAAATCCAGTCTCAGGCTAGTACCCTAATCATTGGACTGTCTTCCCTGGAAATAAAGGGTAGAGTATTAACCTGCATGGATTCCTCCAAAGTGCCCTGACCTTCCACAGGAAGTCTGGGCCTGTCTTCCTCTGAGTGGCATTTTAACTCTGACAGTAGGGATGAAGTCTGTCTGTCTTCCTGTGGATTTCCTCCTGTCCCAAGACTTGCCCCGTACAATGAGCTGTGGTCCCCTTTCCAAGGAGGCTGGAATCCTCATCCCTTTAACCAGAACCAGTATTTTCTTCATGCCAAGAAACTGTTATAAAGAGAGGAGGAAGCTTTTGCAAACAGCTCTCTTGTACACAGAACCTTCAGCCAGGTGCTGAAACCTGCCATGACTAAGTCCTGAACTGGCTGCTCTGTGCTGCCGTTGGAGCACTCTGGAGAGGACAGCGGGGATTGTGGTGGCACAGAAGACTCTGCACGACCATGCCTTCCTGAGGTTCCTGGCCTGTCCCTACACTGACTGTGTATTAATTTCTGTAAAATACATAATGTGAAGGGACTGCATAGTGATTACAACTAGCTGCCTTGGGGCTGAGGCAGTAGGGTTGTGTCTGCTGTGAATGTTTTGAAGGTGCTAATTACCTTGCTGTGCTATAGGGGTACCCTGGGATTAGAACCACACAAGTTTCTATGCAGGGATGGCTGCATATTTCAGTTTAGCATTGCTTATCCTTTGTCTTCCTATTCCATTAGGTTGTCGGTAGGGATATGGATGCAGGGCAAAGCTGTTCTATCTTCCCAATTCATCATTTGTTCTCTGAGCGCCTGCTGTGGGTGGGGCACTTCCTTTTCACGGTGGTGTAGTGGTGGGCCAGTTAGCATCATTCTGTACAGTAACAGGGGGAGAAGTCATGCTCAGCTTCCTGTTCCACAATGCTGCAGCCACCTCTCCCCTTCTACTGGGCTTCAGGGTGACCCTGGCCGCGCGGTGGGGGCATGTGCAGCAAGCAGTGAAACAGATTGGTTGATGCAAACAAGTGGGGCTGTGGGCAGAGCAAAGAGGGTCCTGGTTACTGAGTTTTGGACACTTTGTCCTGAATTGTGAATTTCTAATAAAGAGCTCTCCAAGGAAGAGCTTGTGGGCACCCCTAGCCTCTTGCGCTCTCTGTGCCTTCTGCTTGCTCAGTGGGAAATAGGTGGCTGACTACAGCTGGGCCGAAAACCCTCTTCGGGGACGTTTCCCCCACAGGCACAGTGAGCTGTGCCCATTCCAGGTGGGGCTCCTGGGCCGCCTCAGGGTGGGGTAGCTGAGGTGCTGGGATACAGCAGGGGTCCTTGTAATGACGTGGCCCTGGCCGAGGGTAGTGGGGGCTGCCTGTGAGGTCTGATGGTGGGGGGAGGGATGCTCCACTGCCACGGGGTGGCTTTCGGCGAGGGGGAGCGGGTGGGGGGTGATAAAGGTCCCGCTATAACAAACCCAAAGGCGGGGCCTGCCCCTGTGCAGCTGGGACGTGTGGCTGGCAGGCTCCCTGGGCCGAGCGGGGGCAGCGGCACGTGTTGGGGGAGTCACGTGCCAGCCGGACCCAACGTGGCGGCGGAACTGACGGGCCGGGCCGCGTTTCCGGGGGACCAGGCTCAGCGCCGGACCTGGTGACGTCAGCGTGTCCGGGCCGCCCCGGCGCCGCCTGGGAGCATGTTCCCGTCCCGGAGGAAGGCGACGGTGTAAATGCGGGGGGAGGGGCGACGGGACAGGAGGGGCTGGGGGAAGCGGGGGCGCTCAGTAGGGTAATGGGGGAGGGGCTGGGGGAAGCGGGGGGGGGGCTCAGTGGGGTGATGGGGGAGCGGGACGGGAGGGGCTGGGGGAAGTGAGGGGGGCTTCGTGGGGTGATGGGGGAGCGGGATGGGAGGGGCTGGGGGAAGTGGGGGGGCTCCGTGGGGTGATGGGGGAGCGGGACGGGAGGGGCTGGGGGAAGTGAGGGGGGCTCCGTGGGGTGATGGGGGAGCGGGACGGGAGGGGCTGGGGGAAGTGAGGGGGGCTTCGTGGGGTGATGGGGGAGCGGGACGGGAGGGGCTGGGGGAAGTGGGGGGGCTCCGTGGGGTGATGGGGGAGCGGGACGGGAGGGGCTGGGGGAAGTGAGGGGGGCTCCGTGGGGTGATGGGGGAGCGGGACGGGACGGGAGGGGCTGGGGGAAGTGGGGGGGGCTCCATGGGGTGATGGGGGAGCGGGACGGGAGGGGCTGGGGGAAGTGGGGGGGGCTCAGTGGGGTGATGGGGGAGCGGGACAGGAGGGGCTGGGGGAAGTGGGGGGGGCTCAGTGGGGTGATGGGGGAGCGGGATGGGCAAGGGGGGGCATGGGGTAGGCTCTGAAGCACAGGGAAGGGACGGTGTAGTGAGCAGAGTAGGGGTCTGAGAGCAGCAAGGGGCAGCGTGGTCTTACCCTGAACCCTGACTCTCCCTTGCCCTAGGTCCCACTTGTCGCGGAATTGCTCTGTCTTCCAGCTCTTCTTCTTCGCGCTGCTCCTGGGCTTCGCCTCACTGCTGTGGCTGCAGCTGAGCTGCTCTGGTGAGGGGGCCCGTCAGGGCCGTGGGGTAGCAGCCCCTGACCCGTTGAAGCCTTGCCCCTGGGAGTCCCGAGCCTCATGGGCTGAGGACCCATCGTGGGGCCCACACCGCCTGGCACTGCTGATCCCATTCCGGGAGCGCTTCGAGGAGCTGCTGGCCTTCGTGCCCCACATGCATCGCTTCCTAAGCAGGAAGAGGATCCGCCACCACATCTTTGTGCTCAACCAGGTGGATCATTACAGGTATGGTCCTGTGCCAGCCACACAGCTGTGCCCTGCCCCACATGTCCCTGTGCCAGGCTTGGAGCAGCCACATCCCAGGGCATTCTTTGTGCCACCACGGAGCCAGGGGTCCTAGGGTCTAGACTTGCTCTGTGACCCCCAGCAAGTCACTAAGCATCCATCTCCCAAATTGCTCAACTATAAAATGGGGATCACATGCTCCTCTCCTGAAGGGAGAGTTTGACCTTCAGGGCTTAGCAAGCTCTGTATCTGTGGGCATGGATGGAGAGAGGCACAGCTCAGTTTTGCCATATGAACCCAAATGATGTATCTGTGCAGGGCTCTAGGCATCTGTTCAGCCTCCGCTCCACTTTCCCAAAGGGCTTCCCTTAGAACAGTGTCATTGCTTTAGCCCTGTGCTGGCCACAGTAGCCAGGAACCCTGCCCCTCGTGGCTAGGCTGGGTGTATTCTGTGTCCCCTGCATGGGTCTGGTTCAGTGCTGAGTTGCTGAACCTGGGATCCCAGCTGTGAAGCTCAGAGACACTCAGTGCAGAGGGTAACAGTAACAGCCTGTCTGGGAGGCAAGTGAGCCACCCGCTGCGTCTAAGGGAGGCCTGATGTTCCTGGGGCTGGGGCAAGATTTTCCTGGTTTTTGAGCAGGTTTAACAGAGCGTCTCTGATCAACGTTGGCTTCCTGGAGAGTGGCAATGACACCGATTACATCGCCATGCACGACGTCGACCTGCTGCCACGCAACGAGGAGCTGGACTATGGCTTCCCGGAGGCAGGGCCCTTCCACGTGGCATCCCCAGAGCTGCACCCGCTGTACCACTACAAAACCTACGTGGGTGGCATCCTCCTGCTCACCAAGCAGCACTACGAGAGGGTACGTCCCTGGCAGGCTGGGCGAGGATCCCTGTTCTCCTCCCTGAAAAGCGAGACACGATGGAAAGGGAACAAAAGGGGGGAGGAATTGTGTCAGGAATGGGGCTTGTGAGCTGAGCTGCTTGGGATCTTGTGCTCTGCCTTTGGCCCCAGGGTCTGGTCATGGCTCTCCCCCTGTGCATCAGATGCTGAGGGAGGGGGACAGTGTTCCCGCTCATTTTTTATGTCCATATGCTACGAACACCAGTATGGAGATGATGTGCTGCACGTGGATGGCCTATGGCGGGGGTGGGACCAAGGAGCTGAGAGTTGAGGGGGCTGAGCCTCTGGCAGGGGGTGCAGGTTCGGTGATGGGGATGAGGGGTTTGGGCTGCGGGGGTGAAGGCTGGGGATGTGGGATCTGGGATGGGGTTGGGGATGACAGGTTTGGGTACAGGCTCCCCTAGGAGAGAGGGCACCCCCCCATTCCTCTCTTAGTGCAGCAGCTCCAGGACAGGTGAGAAGCACTTCTCTGCCAGCTGTGGCAGCTCCCTTGAGGCTGGATTGGGCTGGGGGAAGGCTGCCTCCCTCCTGACTACGGCAGGGCCGTGCTGCTGGGGACAGTCGGGGAAGACCTTTGAGAAGGTGCCTCTCCCCCAGCCATGGCAGCTCCTTGCTGTCCCAGCTGCAGCAGGAGAGACGCGCTGCTCCGGCTGGGGGAGAGGCACTATGAGCTCCTGTGTGCGGCTTAGTCATCTGCATGGCTGCCCAGCTTAGAGGGAACCCTAGGGGGGACATAGCACGTCTACCCCTGTGACACCCTCTCCTTCCAGTGCAATGGCATGTCCAACCGCTTCTGGGGCTGGGGGCGAGAGGATGATGAGTTCTATCGACGGATCAAAGGGGCTGGACTACAGGTAGGGATGCTCTCCTGTCGCCCCTTCCCTGGGCTCAGCCACCTGGATCTCGGCAAGCACCTGGGAGAGGAGGCTCCCTGCTGGTCCCTGTGTCCAGCTTCCCAAAGGGGAGGGGGTGATGGGGCGCAGGAAGCCCTTGGACCTGGGCATTTGGTGTAGGCAGACTCTCTGCTGCCTGATGCAGGTTCCACTCTCTCCCCAGCTTTTCCGCCCCTCCGGAATAAAGACCGGCTACAAGACCTTCCAGCACCTTCACGACCCAGCCTGGAGGAAGCGTGACCAGAAGCGCATTGCTACCCAGAAACAGGTGTGAGCTGCTCCCGAGGGCAGGGCGGGGCAGGAGAGAAGTAGTGTCTCTCTCAGCTGGCTGGGTCTTTTTCTCTGCTGCTGTGCTGGCTGGCTGCCCACGGTGGGAGCTCACTGCCGCCTTCTGTCCCGCAGGAGCAGTTCAAGGTGGATCGGGACGGGGGCCTGAGCAATGTGCAGTATCAAGTTGAGTCCCGCACGTCGCTGACTGTGGCTGGAGCTCCCTGCACGGTCCTCAATGTCCTGCTGGACTGTGATGCCAGCGAGACCCCCTGGTGCACGTTCAGCTGAGCAGCCTGCCCTAGCCACACTCACGCCTGCTGTGCCGAGGTGCCATGGGGCTGCAGCACGAGGGCTGGGCCATGGGCAGGACAGGTGGAAGGAGGCTGAGAGGCAGGCCAGCTCCTCGCTCGGTGCAGCGTGGAGGGCAGAACTCAATGGCCCCCGCACAGATGCTGGCATCACCGCAGGACGGCCGCTGCCTCCTTGCATGGAGCCGCCGCCGGGCTCCAAGAGGACAATAAAGCACCATCAGGCCCATGCGAGGCCAGTGCCCTGAGCCGTGCCCTGGTCTCCATGCAGTGCCCATCCGCAGCCCAGGGCAGGCATCATCCCCGCCCCTTCTCCTCATTCTCCTACTGCTCTGTGTCCGAGGGGCAGCAGGCCTGAAAGTGCCCCAGCTGCCTGGCAGGCCCACTGGGACTGCGGTGTTCAGGGCAGGGGGCCAGGCATGGGAGACTCATGAGAGGTTTGGTTGCAGGAGTGGGGCCCTGGGGCTGGCAGGGAGTGGGGCTTAGTGGCTACACCGCTCCCAGAACTGTAGCTGCTAGGCCCTGCTGCCCACTTCCTTTCTGTGGAGTAAGGTCTGGTTCCACGGACTGCATCCTCCTAGTGCTACTCCCCGCAGTGCACACCTTACCCCAGCCGTCTCCATGGGGTGCCCACTGCCCCCTTCTCCCTGGGCTCTGCTCTCTCCCCACTCTGTGCAGGGAACCGTATACTGTCTGCCCCCCTGGAGAGGAATGGCTGCTAATTACCTGGCTGCAGGATCCAGCCCAGGGCTCCTCTGCAGAGACAGGGCTTCCTGTACCTCCAGCTGAGACTGCCGGCCCCAGGGAGCAGCAGGCCTGCCTGTGGTTCTGGTGAAAGAGGGCCAGGACCTGGCCCCTCCCTGAGCTGCGCGTACATTTGTTCTGGGGGCGCAGTGTAATTCAGCTTCCCCGGGGTCGGGGGATTCTCCACCACTGACCACTGGTAAATCCCAAGGAGACGCTTTTCTAACTGCTCTGCTCCAGGAAGGGGCAGGCCTGTGGCCCCTGTATTGCTGGAGGTGGGACACATGAGCATGGTGGCCCTGCTGGGTTTGGGATCTGAGAACTGGCCCTTCTGCCTGCACCGAGGCTTGCCAGGCCCTGCAGCTGTGGCCAACAGCGGCTGCCCTGCCAGCAGGCGGTGCCATCCCCGGGGCCTGCTGCCTGCAATGCTCAGCTAGTGACCAGCTGCCAGGGGCTCCGTGCTGCCAAAGGTCTAACCCTCCCCCCAGCCTGTTTCCCTTGTGGTGGGAGGGGGAGAGGAAGCAAAGGCAGCTCTGCCAGCCCTCAGAAGGGTGTCTGCCTCCCGTACCCCTCAGGCTGGGCCTGGCAGTGCTGAATGCAGCAGCAGCAGCCTTGCAGCTGGAGGGCCCTGGCCTGCTGTGGGGCTGGCTCTGCTTTGGTGGAAAAGCCCATTGGCTCATGGGAAGGGCTATGGGCTCAGAGAGGGGCTGCACATGGTAGGGGGGCTGGGACTGCAAGGCTCCCCCCAAGTGAGGCTGGCCCTGGTACCTCCCTGTAGCAGGCAGCAGAGCAGCCCCCCAAACAAGGTAGCACTGGAGGGGGTGGGGAAGGTGCTGGTGGGGTGGGATGATGGGGCTGGCCTGGCTGCCTTGGACAGAGGGAAGTCTCTGGCGTTGGGAGGGAGTGAAGGGCTCAGGTTCACCTCTAGCACTTGCTGGGTAAAAGGTCTCCAAGCTCCTCTGCTGTGGCAGCCTCCTGCCTGGCCCCTGCCAGCAGTGCCAGGGGCTCGGGTGACTGGCAGGTATGGCCTGGGGGGGGGGCTTAACCCGTGCGCCATGGAATCACCAGCCATGCCAGCGGCTCCTGCTCGACTATGAATTTGCAAAGCTCCTGGGAGGGGAGCTGCAGCACCCGGGTCAGGGCTTGCACCTCAAGCCAAAGCATCTCAAGCAAACAGAAAAGCCCCTGAGCAAGTGTAGCTGGCACCTCTGGGTGCAGCTGTGCCCAGAGCTTGCCACAGCAGTGCCCAGCAGCTTAGTGCTGGCTGGGTGGGGAAGGCTCATCCTGAAGGGATGCAGGGCATGTGCCCCTTGTGGCCGGCTGCCACCCTGCTGTGACCCATGGTGGGGTGGGCAAGAGGCCTGAGGCATCTCAGGGGAGGCAGCCAGGGACTCGGTGTTCCCCTTCTGGGGCTGGGATTTCTTGGGGGGCTGCAGGATGGCCCAGGGGCCAGACTGGCTGGGAGAGAAAGCTGGGGCTGGGCTGCGGCAGACAGTGCTTCGTAGCCGATCTCCTGGGAGAGGAAGGTCTTTAGCTACAGCTCTGTGGCGGGGCAGAGCACCATGCCTGCTAGAGGGGAGAGAACCCAGTGTTACGCGGGATGTGGCTGGGAGGAGGGGAGGGAGAGGTGCTGTGTTTTGGAGTTGCACAGGGAATGCAGCACTCCTTTTCCTGTGGTGGTGTGCTGTGCCCATCCCCGCGGAATCTGGGCACCACATTCCCTGAGACCCCCGTGAGTGGAGGCAGCGCCACGAAGAGCAGTACCTGTGAGTTGGGGCCCTGGAGAGTGATTCACAGAGTTGGGTGTCCATTGTTGCATGGCAAGGGGGGGGATGCAGGAGAAATCTGAGCCCCTGGGGGAAGAGGGGCTAGCTGGATGCCTGCAGCTGTGGCAAGGAACGAGGGGTGGTGCTGAGCAAGGGAAGCTGTCCAGCAATCTGGGAGTGTAGCCGGGGAGGGGTGACTCAGGATAGGAACCTGCCTGGTGCTGCTAAAGGCCATGCTGAGGGCTGCTGCCACATGTGGGGAGGGGAGAACCTCTGGGGCCTGCCCCTTGCCAATGGGGGTCTCATTCATGTAGCCATCAGGCTCTGGACATGGCTAAGCCCCCATCTTGGGGCTTACTGAGCTGGCTGGGGGTGAAAGACCCTCCCCCTTCCTGCCCCAGGAACTAGGCTCAGCCCTTGTCCCCTCCTTGCCAGTGGAGCTACTCACGCCCAGGTGTGGGGCCCCCAGCGTGGCCCCTGGCCATCAGTGTTGACGATCCCGTTCAACAGGCATGGTGGCAGAGGAAGAGTCCTGGTCATTGCTCTGGCCAGAGGGAATGCACATGGTCAGCAGAGTGAGATGCTGCGAGCTCTGCCTCCCTAGGCCTGTCAATGTTCTAAACTGTGGCCCCATGCCCCTATCCAGGGGCTGTGCGCAGTCCTGGCCAGCCGGGCCCTAGCCCCTACGCCCCTCTCATCTCTTGGCTTCATGAGTTCAGTGCCACAGTCCAGCTGGATTGTGCCCACTTCCAAGTGTGCTGCTGAACCTCTTTCTCTGAGACGCTCATGGGGCAGCCAGGTCACCCTTGGGAGCCCAGCAGCCTCCTGGCTGCACCCAGAGCTGAGTGGGGCACGTGGAGGCCTGTTCTGCTCAGTTGCTTGCAACACTCCACTGGACAAAGTCTCCAGGGTAAATGGCTATTGCTCTGTTCCCCCGGCTCAGAGACAAGCTTCTGGCTGGCCAGAGATGCCACATACCATGCACATGGAACGAGAGCGGGACTTGTGATAAACCTTGTTTCTTCTGCCTGGGATGCCGCTGCAGAGCTTAGTGAGGAGGGACTGTGGCCCTTGGGTGCTGAGTGCTGACTCGCTGCCCAGAGACAGGATCTGCATGAACTGGAGCTCAAGCTGCAGCTGCCCGCGCACCTTGTCCGGTCTGCCACGCTTGGACTGCAGCCCGAACCATCTGTGCCAGACGAGGCCGTGAGCCATGGAGGAAGCTGCTCCAGCCGTTTGGGCTCAGCCCAGCCAGGCCTGGGGGGAATGGGAGCTACCTGTTGTCAGGGGCAGCCCCAGACAAGCTGCCAGCAACTGGTGCCCTAGGCGAACCCTGCAATCGGTGCCCCACCTCCAAACCTCTCAATGATATTGTGCCACCATTTGGCGCCCCATTTAGCTTGGCGCCCTGGGCAACCGCCTAGTTCGCCTACATGGACGGGCCGCCCCTGCCTGTTGTGCTGAATCCTGCTTTCAAAAAGCCACCCCGGCCACACAGGCTCCCCACCCTAGTGCCAAGGCCTTGGCTGGCCAGGCCAGAGGCAATTATGCCTTCCAAGCCCCCTGCCTGGAGGGCTGCTTCCTTCTGGGCCAGCATCAGATTCTCAGTTTCAGAACTAGGGTAGGAAAGGTTCCTGCATGGTGCAGCGGCTCTGCCCTCCCCCACCCCCCTCCAGCTCCCTGAGCCTCTCTCCTGCCTCACCTTTCCCACCTGCCCTTCTCCCTTGCCCTGGTCACAGGCTCTCCGCTCTGGAGCCTGGGGGGGCCAGCTGGGGTCTTTCTAGGGGCCTTTTACCAGCCACTCGGGCAGGCCCACACCCACCGCACACCTGGCCAGGTGCATTGAATGGGGCTTCACCTTCCCCTGGATCAGTCCTTGTCCCCTGCCAGAGGGGATTTCAGACCCCCCATTCCAATGTATGCTGGCACCAGAGAGCCCAATCCCCGCAAGGCTGCTCTGCACTCTGGGGCCCCAGGAGGAAGGGCCGGGGAAGAGATGACTGAGGCATAGCCCTACAGCCCTGGGGACATGGGCCAGGCCTCCGTTGCTGATGGGCTCATGGGTTAACCCCCAAAGGAAGGAGGCAGGTGCTTCCCCATGCGTGACGGGGGCCCTGTGGCAGACACTCACTCATTCCTCCTTGCCTTGTCGCGGAACAGTGGAGCCAGGGGAAGGCAGAGCCGACCCAGGAACTGGTCAAAGTGACAGGGAGAGCGGTGCATGGCCATGAGGACAAGGCTGTGCTCCTCCACCTCATCCAGCCTGCTGGGCAACTGGAGTGTGCACTCCTCCCGCCACTCGGGGGCCAGGCTGTGGGGCACCACTGAGGTCGTGTATTTCTGCTTCTGCAGCTGGATGCCCACGTAGGGGCTGCTGGAGCTGGCGCCCCCCTTGGCCCGCAGCAACCGGGCCCGCAGGACGGCCACACGGAGGTGAGTTGGCTGCCACTCCTCCAACTCTGTCAGCCTGCAGGACAGAGCCCATGTCAGCACTGGGCCCTGCGCCCACTATGGGCTGAGATCCCCAGGAACCAGCAGGGATGTGGTGAGACTAGACCCACCAAGGGCCTGGCTGGCTCCCATGGCACCTGCCCTTGCCCCTAGTGCAGCCAAACTGGAGCCCTGTGTCTGGAGGGGGCCCAAGACCTTGGTGGGGGACAGGGAGAGAGGGGCTAGTCAGTGAGGGGGTGGGGCACGTTGCCCTAAGGGGGGGCAGTCAGTGAGGGGGGGGGCGTGTTGCCCTGAGAGGGGGCAGTCGGTGAGGGGGTGGGGCACATTGCTCTGGGGGGGGCAGTCAGTGAGGAGGTGGGGGTGAATTTAATGAGGGGTTGAAGTGGCCTGGAGGGAGGGGCAGTCAGTGAGGGGGTGGGGCACGTTGCCCTGGAGGGGGGGGGTGGGGCTCTTTACCCCGGGCGGGGGCTCTGGAACCCGGGAGCTCTGCTCAACTTGTCCTCCATGGGGCTCCCCTGAGCCCGCCCACATGGCACTGACACGCCTCCATGCCAACGTCACAGAGCGGCGTAGGCGGGGTCTGAGAGCTCGCGGGGCGGGGCGGGGGCCGCGCTGGTCTCCCTAGGCTGCCGGGCTCGGGGCCCCTCCTGACCCGCCCAGCGCCAAACTCTTGGGGCCCTGGGCGCGCCCCGGCGGGGTTAGCATGTGTTGCGGGGCCGGGGGCCTGGGCTGGTTCCGCGGGCCCAGGCAAAATCGGGCCCCAGCCCTGGGCAGGGGAAGGGCAGGACTGAGCCCGGGGGGGGGACGGGCCCATGTGGCGCTCCATTGCCAGGACATGGCTCTTTCCCACGTGCCCCCGTGGGCTCTGCCTCCCCCGCCTCGTCCCAGCGCAGGAGGGCGGGGGGCCAGTGCAGAGTTCCCTAGTGGCTATTGCGCTAGCGCAGGGTTCCCCCGAGGTGCCAGTGAAATTCCTGAGAGCTGCCGGCCCGGCCCTGGAAAGGCCTGGCAGCCGATGGGCTAACTGCAGAGCTCTGCCACATCCTCACCCTTGTCCTGCCACGGTCTGGACCGAGTCTGCAGGGAGCCTGCCCCACCCCCCCCTCAGGTGGGCAAGGCTGAGAAGGGGAAACTCTGGGTGAGCAACTGCTACTCAGACCAGTTTCTTGCCTCTGCAGCCTAGATGGTGACAGGTGTCACTGTCTGGAGCCAGGCCACCTGCAACAGCCTGGAAGAGAGAAGAGACCTGAAGGACTTGCAGCAGCAGGGTCCCAAGGACTAGTTCTTTTGCCGGGTCCCCAAAACCTGACCAGGCTGAGGCAGTGAAGTTGGTGGGGTGACCATATACTGCAGTATGTACCTCTCTGTCCTGCCTGGTAAGCTGGGCGTACAAAGTGGGAGTATGTGCACACGTGGGTCTCTAGACTGTGCTGCAAGGGGACTTTACCCTACTGGGAGACTTCTAGTGCTCCTACAACACACTAGCTGGGCAGACATAACAAGGCAGATCCATGCCCCAAGACAACCCACCGACAGAGACAGCCTTTGGCCCACAAGATGCATTGGACAGACTGTCCCGCTTCCCAGACAGACTGCTGGACTACTCCCGTGGCTGCACAAGATGCAATCTGCAGCCAAGTGTGGGTGTTTCTGAGCAGTCCCTAGTGCAGCTTTACGTTGTGTTAAGGCCCTTGTGCAAACTGGGTCTTTCAACATGTTATGGCACTAACCGCAGAGCGTTGTAGGCTCACGGACAGGAGAAGGAAGCACATTTAATTGAGGGGACTTTTAAAAAGAGGGAGATGGCTGAGGCCAAGTTGTGTGCACATGGGTACAAGTGAGCATGTGTGAAGAGGCTTACAGGCCATTTCCAGGCTGCAGAATCACCAGGATGTAAGAACACTTTGGCCAGGTCTCCTTCCACCCCAGATCCATCCTGCCCTCCTCTGGCTCTTCCAGCCCCAGATGCTGTCGGCCTAGGTGGCAGGGCACCAGAGCCTATGGGACTGGGGTGTTCCTCGGAAGCTCAGGCCAGGCCTACGTTTTCCCCTGGCTGCAGGGCAATGCTGACTTGCCCCTGCCTGTGGCTTAACTGAGAGCATTAGCAACGCCAGTCAGGCCCCAGTAAATAAGGCTATTGGCTTCCAAGGGGTGAGCTTCTAGCCCTGGTAGCTATGGTGTGTGCCTGCCCTGTGCTGGGTCATGTGTGGAATTACTGAGGGAGAAGGTGCTGGGGCTTTGCTGTTTCGGAATGAGCTGTAGCATTTGCATCCTTGTCTCTGGAGCAACCATCCACATGCTCCAGAATCCTGACTCAGAGCCAGCAGCAGCTGGGGAGGGGAGGCGAGGCGAAGTAACAAAGCCAGGCCCCAGCTGGGAGTGAGCAGGTCTGATTGTGACCCACCTCCTGACTAAAACAGGCAGGTGTAGCCAGGAGTGAGAACTCAGCCCTGTGCAGTGCCCTGTGCAACTGGCAATGGGAGCAGCAGAGGCACCCTGAGATCCCCAGTGAAACCCCTCAGCTGCCACCCCGGTGAGCTGGTGAAACCCAGCACTTGGAGCCACTACTCCCTGTGTGCTGAAGCACGTTTTGCAAAAAACCCTTGTGCTGCCCTGCCCCCCTCCTCACATAGCACAATCAGGGCTCTGCATGCAGCCTCCTCACAGGAAGGCCAGATTCTAAAATTACTGCTGCTGAAAGGGCTGTCAGGGATCTCGCCCACGAGTACTCAGCAATCAAGGCTTCCAGGGAGAAGTGAGAGAGGTGCCACTGAGTCTGGTGTTGACAACATGCTCTTTATAAATGGAGCCCTGCCACCCTTTACCACCAGGCCCTGTCACTGCAGCTTGGGGGAGGGAGGGGGCGTGCTAGGCATGTGTCCAGGCCCTGGCCTGCGTGTGGCTGGGAATTCTGGCTGCTCCCTGGCCAGTGCTGCTTCCTGTCATCAACTTCAGTGGTTTCACACTGTGAATCCTGATGATACATGACCAGGTGCTGAGGCCTGAGGCTGCAGTGAACAAGTCCTGGCAGCACTGAACTGCACACGTACACCTGTGGAGAGCCGGGCCTTGTCACCCAGCTCCACCAAGCCTAAGCACACATGCAGGTAGCTCCTAGTGCAGCAAGGTGAGCCAGGCTCTCCCACGGGGCTGGGTGTTCTCTGGGTTTCTCTGCACGGCTGGACAGAGCTGATTACTGAAGCAAACCACAAGTTCCTGCTTCCCCGTGGGGGGGTCAAGCACCATTTGGCCTTGGAATGGACTGTGGCTCACAGCCTCCCATCTGCTCTGGCTCCAGGTGTGCAAGGACACACCTGGAAGTGGTGATGCTGCTCCTGTAAACAGCTGGAGGCAGGGCTGGAGGCAGCCTGCAGTGCACATGTCCCTGCCTAGCTCTGCTTGTGCCTTCTGCAGGGACAGGGCTTGTTGACTCAGCAATCCCAGTGCCTGGAGAGGGCTGGGAGCAGCTCTGTTTAACTACTCCATTAATAGCTGCTGCCTTCTACCCACCTCTAGCACCTGCCAGCCAGGACTCCCAGTGCCTGGAGAGGGCTGGGAGCAGCTCTGTTTAACTACTCCATTAATAGCTGCTGCCTTCTACCCACCTCTAGCACCTGCCAGCCAGGACTCCCAGTGCATTGGGAACATCTATGGGTCAAGCCACATAATCCGCCCTGCTCCTCAGGAGGGAAGGATTCTCTCCTTTATGCAAAGGGAGGAAACTGAGGCACGGAGGAGCTTTGCACAGTCACAGGGAAGCAGAGCTGGGCGCAGAGCAGCCACATGGAGGGATGGAGCTGATCTCGGATGTCCCTAAGGGGCTGCTCTGGGACTTGTCCCAGGACAGGCCCAGCAGGAACCCTACTCTTCAGGCCCCCTTGCAAAGGGCGCTGATTCCCAGGCCCACTCCAGAGCCCCGAGGCCTCCCTGCGTGGGGGGCAGGGGCAGCCCCCACGCGCCGGCCCCTTTGTCGCCCTCGGCGGGCACTGGTGGGCGGGGCTGGCAACCCGGGCCCCGCCCCGGACCGCGATCCAGGCCGGGCTTTGCCGCCGCGTTCCCAGGGCAGCGTGCGGGCGGGGCCGCCTCCAGGCCGGGTTTTGCCGCCGCCCCGGCTGAGCTGCAGGAGCCGCGCGGAGCCCGCGCCGCGAGCATGGTGGGTCCCGGGCCCCGCGGGCACGTGTCCCGCACCTGGGTCGGACCCGCAGAGGAGCCGCCAAGCGGTGGGGGGCTGGGCCGGAGTGCGGGGGGCAGGTCGGGGGCCCGGAGCGGGGAGCGTGCGGGGGTCGGGGGAACTGGGCTGGAGTGCGGGGGGGCAGGTCGGGGCGACTGGGCCGGAGTGTGGGGGGCAGGTCGGGGGGCCGGAGCGGGGAGCGTGCGGGGGTCGGGGGAACTGGGCCGGAGTGTGGGGGGCAGGTCGGGGGGCCCGGAGCGGGGAGCGTGCGGGGGTCGAGGCGACTGGGCCGGAGTGTGGGGGGCAGGTCGGGGGGCCCGGAGCGGGGAGCGTGCTGGGGTCAGGGGGCTAGCCGGAGAGCGGGGGGAGCGTGCGGGGGGCCGCTGGGTCGCTGGCTGCAATGAGCCCCTGTGGCGGAGCGCTCAAAGGCGGGCTGGGGTCTCGCTTGCTTGCCCTGCACTCCGGCTCACTGGTTAGATCCCATGGCCTCGCGCTCCGGCTGCGAGCGAGCCCCGCGGATGGGAGCGAAGAGGGGCCCAGGGGAGCTGGGTGAACTGACTGTACCAGGTGCTTCAGACACCCAGAGAACATGGCCCCGAGCTCCCCTCTCCTGCTCTGAGCTGGGCCTGCAGCCCCAGGAGGGCAGCTCTGGAGGAAAGGGGACCCCTTCAACAGGAGGGGGGCTGCGTTTCAGCTGCTGCAGCCCTATCTGCCTGTTCTCTGGTGGGGGCCGGGATTATCAGTCCTTTCTGCCCCACTCTGACCTCAGCCTCTTTGCATGGGGTCCTGGCACCAGGCCCCTGGCACGGGATGGGCAGTGAGGGCTAGCTAGTTGGGGTGCTTGGCTCATGCAGTATGTTAGCATCTACCTGGATTCCCCACCACCCGGCAGGTGTCCCCCACATTTGGAGAGCTGCGGCTCACGGTAGAGCACAGGTGATCTGCACTCCCATCCGCCCGCTGTCTGTCTGTCCAGGCATCAGCCTCCGGAGCTTGGGATTGTGGGTTTGAGTCCCACCCACTCCCCCTGCCCCGGGAGCAGCGCGGAGTTGGGATACAGAGCCTGCTAGTGGATCTCTGCACATGGGGTCTGACAGCAAGGCCGTGGCGAGGTGAGGGGGAGCATGGGAGAGGTGGGAGTCGGGCTTGGGACACTGAGGGTCTTGGTGCCACTGTTGGGGTTTGGGGAGTTCTGGGCTGTGGGTGCTTTGGGACTCTGTAGGATCACAGCTGGGATGCTGCAGGGTTCAGCTGCCCTGAGGAGCGGGAGTTCCTCCTCACCAGCATGGAAGGTGGAGCAGATGCTGGGCTCCCAGGCGGGAGCTGGCCTTGCCGGGCAGGAGCTGTCAGACAGGTCTGTGTGTGGCAGTGTTTAAAGGGAGTTGTTTGTGTGCACTGCTGAGTGCAGAGAGCTGGGGTGTGACCCCAGGGCTGGGAGCTTCCTTGGGTCAGGGCAGCTCCTGATCCAGGGCCCCCAGCAGGTATTTGTCTGGCCCTGGCAGTGCTGGGCTGGATTTGGGTCCTTCCTTCTCTCTCCCCATCCCCATGCTGCAGTGGTGCTGTGACTTGGAACAGACTCCCAGCTGTGGGCCTTGGACAGCCCCCTGTCCCCCCCAGACATTGAGGTCTCCAAAGGGGCCCGTCCCCCAGATGCCCAGGTATCCAGGGCTGAGTGTGCAAGGATCTGAGGGTGAGAGCCTTGGTGCTGGCTGTGCTTTCCTAGCACGTGCAGTATGTCCTCGTGGGCAGCTGGGCAGCTCCCACGGGAGCCTTTGCCTGTTGGTTCTTGGCTGGAACGTGCCGTTAGTCCGGGGCGCTCTGAGCGGTGAGCAGTGCACTGGCTCCGTGGTCTCTGGCTGCCTGGCCTGGCAAGAGCAGAGGGGACTCTGTGCTCGGGCTGCAGTCCTCACTCCAACACCCCGAAGGGCACTGCCCACTCGCTGCAGGCTTCGGCTGTGGCACTGGGGAGACCGCTTTCCACTGGCAGAGGCAGTCTCCAGGGCTTGCAGCAAGTGGGCAGTGCCCTTCGGGGTGTTGGAGTGAGGACTGCCCCCCAGCCGAGCACTCCTCACGCGAGGCCGGGCCAGGCGGGGTCCCCTGGTGCAGCTGCAGGCCCTCGGGGAGGGGAGGAGGCAGGGCTGCAGCCCTGTGCACTGCGCGTGCAGGCTGGGTAGGTGTGCTGGGGCACAGGGGCTGTTCCCGCACGGGGGGCAAGGGGCTACAGTTGCTAAGCAGCATCGTCGGTTTCCTCCCAGCAGGGCCTGGTCTGAGCAGCCTGGAAACTCACCTCCTGTCTCACATCCTTCCTGTTCCTGCCCCCCCCTGCCCCCGCCCCCCAATCTGGCTGAGACATGCTGCCTGGGGGCGGGGCTGGGAGGCTGACTTCAGCCTCCCCTGCTGCCTGCTTTGCCTCAGTGTCCATCTGTGAGGGCGGGCGGGCGGGGGGAGCACAGGCCACCGGCCTTGGGACGTGCTGGCCTGAGCTGCGGTGGCCTTCCTCCTCGTGGTGCGGCTGGTCAGGCCCGGGAGGCAGAGGCGGGGCAGGATCCCTGTCCTGAGCCCATGGGACTTAGCAAGAGTTGGACAGTGAGGTCAGCGGGGCAGGATCGGGTCCCATGGAGAGAGAGTTCCTGGCTCCTGCAGGGAGCCACTTCCCATCCCAGCTGCGGCAATGGCTCAGCCTCCAGCCCGAGGTCGTCTCCCCTGCAGGGAGGCACCTAGCTGCAGCATGAGGCTGAGAGCTGCTGGGCTTCTCTCCTGCCAGCCCCAGCTCCTCCGGAGAGAGAGGGGCTGCAGTATGTGCTATGTCTGGCTCCCAGCACTGCCCCATGCCCACAGGAGCACGGCCTGCTCCTTGGGAGGAGCCTCTAGCCCAGCCAGGCCTTGACCCCTCTGCTGCAGCTGCCAATGGGAGCTAAGACGGATGTGGGATTTTGTGCTGCTGAGACCCCTGTTTGCCAGCCCCTGGCCTCAGGCTAGCCATGGAGCGGTGTCTCTGGGCTGGGCTGGATCCCTGCGTCCCCTTTGGCCGCTCTACCCGAGCGGTCCGAGCTGCAGCCTGCGCCTGGAAGGATCACTGGCTGCAGCAGGGTGGGAGATGCAGCTGCTGGCCCAGAGCCCTGCCCGAGCTGATTCAGGAACCAGCCGGGGAGGGGACGCGGGCTCGGCTCTGAGCCGGCTTGCCTGGCTGGGTGGCACGCGCTTGTTTGCTTCTCCTGCCCAGCCTCCCAGGTGGGCGGAAGAGCAGGGTGTGGGAGCCTGTCAGACAGGAGCCAGCTGTTCTGTGGCTGGGTGCTAGGGTGGACAGACCTTCCCGGCAGGCTGCTCCTTGGGCGAGGCCCTGGCTGCCCGGGGGCAGGTCCGTGGCAGAGGACCCTGCTTGCTCTCTGGGAACGGGCTGTGGCCCGGTTGCTCCTGCGGGATCCCCGGGCAGAGGCCGACAGGCGGTGCCTGCATCCTCCCCTCCCCAGCGGCTGCTTGCCCGGGCGAGGCAGGGCTATCGCGGGGGCACTGGCTCCCTCCCGGCTGACTCTTTGGGGCCCTGCTGGGGTGAGGGGGTGGCAGCTGGAGCGGGTGCTGCACGACGGGAGGGGGCCTCTGCCTCCCCTCGGCTGGCTGGGAGTCCAGGGCTGCGGGGAGGGAGCCCGCCGGCTCCTTTGCTGACTGTCGGTTCCTCCTTTGGCAGCGCTGGCACCACGCGCCCGTCTAATTCTCCATGGCAACAGCACAGGCCCCTCCTGTGACCTGTGGCCCTGGCAAGTGCCTCCTTGACCCCTCCCTCGCCTCGGGGTGCTACGGCTGCGGCATGGGCAGCGTGGGCAGCCTGGTGGAGAAGCAGGACCTGTCGCCGGTGGAGCTGCGGGTGGCGTTGGGGGCCTCGCGGGGCTTCCGGCAGCCGGATGGGCTGCTCCGCAAGGGCCCGAGCCAGCGGGAGCTCTTCAGCTACCTGCCGGGGGCCAGGAGGGAGCCCCGGGCCGAGAGGAAGCACCCGGTGCTGCGGGACTACGAGAGCGACCGTGAGAACTGGTCCCCTGACCGCTACTCCCGCGGGTGTCACCGGGGAGCCGACTTCTCCAAGAGCTCGCTGCCCGAGCGCGGCCGCTTTGACAAGGTGAGGCCCTGGGCCGGCCCCAGGCTAGGTGCAGGGCTGTTTCCATGAAGGTGCATCGGTCACCCCCGAAAAGCAGCTGCCCAATGGGAGTGGGCTGGTGCAGAACGTGCACTGGGGGCTCTTCCAGAGAGTCCCCTAGTCCCCAGCAGGCCAGCTGGGAGGCATGATACCATGGCGATGGGCCTGTGCATGGCATGCAGCAGTGGCTGGAAGGTCCTTGTACCTAAACGTCATGTCTGTGTCCAGGGCAAAGGGGTGGGGCAGCCCTGAGCCATCCTGCAGCTGGGAAGACAGACTGGGACGCAGCTCCTGGTGTGCTCCAGCTCCTCTCCCTGCAGGGTGGCTCTGGAGACCAGCCTGACCCTAGTTCCGTGTCTTTCAGTGTCGGATCAGGCCGTCCGCCTTCAAGGCCGTGGCTGGGAAAGGCCTGGTCTCCATGCAGGGCCTGGCCTCCTCGAAAGGGCAGAAGCTGTCGAAGAGCAACGGGAGCCTGCACACCCTCCTGTCCCAGAGCAGCACCTGCACGGGGGCCCCCTCCCAGCACGGCCCCCTGCGCACCCACCTGCTGCACACCATCAGCTTGGAGGAGGCCTCCAACTCCAGCCACAACTCCGTCCAGAGCTTCCCCTCCTACCCGCCCTGCTTCAGACCTGCCCAGGGTCAGTTCAGCGCCTCCATGGGCCACATCAACCACATTGGGGGCTCCCTTGACCGGGTCTCCCGGGGCCCCAAAGACCCTCTGGCAGTGGAGAAAGCGCCTCTGTCCTGCAAGAGCATGGCCACGCTGAGCCGCCTGCATAGCTCCGGGGAGTCCCCACCCCCCTACGATTTCACCTGCTCCCTGGAGGATGTGGTGAAGCACCTGGAGGACCGGCTGCAGGAGAAGAGCGGGGAGCTGTGGCAGCTGAAGAGGAGCCTGAGCGAGACTGACGACCCCTTTGCACAGGTGAGTGCAGTGGGGCTGGCCTGAGGCTTGCTTCCCGCCCCCATCCCAGGGCCCCCTCGTGCTGGCTGAGGGCTCTGGGAGCTCGCTGCCTGGCCTCTGACTCCCTGGAGCACTGCGCCAGCAGGAGGTGCCAGCGTGGGGTCAGCGAGCCGGGCCTGGTCGCCTCCAGGGACTTGCTGGGCAGTGGGGAGCCTGGGCTTTGCTGCTCCCATTCCAGAGCATTGGGCTTGCTCCGGAGACACTGGCCTAGGAAACCTGCAAGCATGAGGAACCTTTTCCCCCGTGCACCCAGGGAAGGGGCAGTGGGAGGGGCCGGGGTGGCCCGTGGGAGCAGCTGCCCAGCCTGGAACCTCATAGTAGTGCGAACCCGGCTGTGCGGCGGAGCCCTGCCTTGTGCTGGGGGCGGTGCCTGGAGCTGCAGCAGTGCAGAGGGCCAGGCTGTTCCCTGAGGCGCCGGGCTGCGGAGAGCGATGGGCCTGGAGCTGGGCGCAGACCCGTACTGTGCCCGCAGGTGTTTGAGGACAAGCAGCGCCTGTGGCTGGATGCGCTGGACGAGCTGAAGCAGATGTACGTGGCCAAAGTGCAGCAGGTGACCCAGCAGGCCCAGCGCAGCCAGCGGGCGCTACAGCTGCAGCTCTACAAAGTGCAGCAGGAGAAGAAGCGGCTGCAGGAGGAGCTGAGCCTGCACCAGGGCCAGTGTGAGGAGCCGCGGCGGCGGCAGCAGTGTGACCCTGTCAGCCCCCAGCTAGAAGAGACCAGGTGGGAGGTGAGTAATGGAGCCCGACAGCACCCTCTCCCTTCTGCCCCCACAGCTGGGCCAGCGCCCCTCATGTGGAGGATCTCGGGCGCGGCGCGGGGCGGGGCGGAGTGCCTGAGCCACTGTCTGTGACAATCCAGCCCTGCACTCGGTCTCTGGAGCTGGAAGCTAGCGACCCCGGAGTCCTCCTGAGCCTCCACGCACTGCAAAGCCTCTTTCTGCGCCGCCCCGGGCAGGGGACCATGCTACCCCCCCTGCTGGGCAGCAATGGGATTGAAGGGGGGGTCTCCTATCGTGAGGCACCATCTGCCTTTCCTGTGCATCCCATGGCTAGCTCTGCCCCTTCCCTGCATCTCCTGCAGGTCTGTCAGAAGGCAGCTGAGATCTCCCTGCTCAAGCAGCAGCTTCGGGAGTCCCAGGAAGAGATGGCCCAGAAGCTCAGTGAGATCTTCAGCCTGAAGACCCAGCTGCAGGAGGCCCAGGCTGAGGTGCAAGCCAAGGACTCTCAGCTGGCCCAGCTAGGGGACTGCTTCCAGACCTCACCAGAGCCCAGCTCCTCCGTCCCTCTGGGGGATGCTCCTATGCCAGGCTGCCAGGACTTCTCTGGCTGTGAAACTGATGACTCCAAGTGCTGGGGGCTTCATGGCGAGAGTCCGGAGCCCCCAGAGAGGCAGGTGGCGTGGCTGTGGGCAGAGCTGCTGCGGGAGCGGCGTCAGGGCCAGCTGCAGGCTGTGAACTTTGAGCTGGAGCGCAAAACCTGGCAGGAGGAGAAGGAGAAAGTGCTGCGCTACCAGCGGGAGATCCAGGCTGGCTACATGGAGATGTACCACCGCAGCCAGGCGCTGGAACGGGAGCTGCGGCAGCTGCGGGCTGAGCCCCGAGAGGCTGACACCGACTCGCCCTGGATCGAAAGTGGCGAGTCTTCCAAGATCTGAATGGGAAGCCAGCAGCTTGGTTGGGGAAGGGCGAGAGCTCTTGGGCTGGCAGCCAGGCAGCACCTGGGGCTGGTGGGTTCCACCTCAGACTGGCGATGCTGTGAACACTGTCGGCCCTTCCTGGGGGAGCCTGAGGAGCGAGTGCTGCAGCTGTCTGTGCACCAAGAGCTGCCAGTGGCAGGGCAGGGTTGCACTGTGATTCTCACCACCCAGCATCAAGTGGGGCTGCCTGTGCTTCCCCTCCCACCCCCTCTCTGGGCCTCTCCTTCCGCTGTCTGCGCTGCATGCCTGCCAGTCTTGCTGCAGGTCCTGGGCGCCATGTAGGTAGCCTGCCCGTGGGGCTTGAGGCCTCTGGGCAGTGTGAAATCCGGATGCTGTGGAGCAGCTTCCAGCCCGGGCTAGAGCTGCCCCACGCTGGGTCCTCCTGCTGCAGAAACTCCAGTAAAGGGAGGCAGGTGCAGAGGCTGTGCGCCACCTGGGGCTGTGCCCTGTGCACGGGGGCTTCAGAGCTGGGGTCTGTATCCTGCCACAGAGAAGGGGGGCTGGAAAGCAAATGCTGCCAGCGGGATGCACGTGGCTCAGGCCCGCACCCAGCCGCCTGGCTGTGAAGCTTTGCTGGGGGGCAGGAGCATGTGCCTACTGAGATCAGATGGATGAAGAAACTTCCCCCACCAACCCAGCCCTGGCTGGGGGGGACCTGCCCATGCAGAGCAAGAGCCAGAGGAGAGCACCTGGTGGGTTCACAGGCACAGTGAGGGGGAAGATCTGGTCAGGTTCCCCTCCACTCAGCTGCAGCACCCAGGGGAGCAGGGCCTTCTTTCACCAGGAGATGGGCTGGGGGTCGGTGCTGAGGGTAGGCAGGGGCTGTCCAGCACCATGGGGAGTGGAGGGCTGGGTGCCTGTAATTGGCTGGGCTCTGGATATGAAGGTCCAGGCCTGGCAAAGCTCTACTCAGCCTCTCCTGGAATAAATCTGAATTTGGTACTTCCGGCTCCTGTGGCGGCTGCTTTCTCTCCTGCAGGGGGGTGCCCAGCAGCTGCCCATCGTGCTCAGGGGGCAAGTTACAGGCCTGCTGCGTACAGTCTAGGGCAGCAGTAAAGCTGGTGTTTTCCCACCTCTCAGGCTGGTGCTGCAGCGAGTGCTCTGTTTAGGGAGAGCCTGGGAAGTAGGGCGGTGCTCCCAGGGAGGGGCTAGGGGCCGGCTCCGGGCGGTGCTCCCAGGGCGGGGGCCGGCTCTGGCTCCTTTCCGTGGTGCACTGGCTCAAGTCCTGGCCATGGGCAGCAGGCGGTGTGGAGCACTCCAGCCCGGGTGAATCCCTTGTGGCGTGGCTGCGGCTGTAGCTGTCCTTGACCTTTTTGCTGTGGCTAAGGATCATTCCCTCCCTGCCCCACTTAGATATCAGCGGGGCCCTGCTGGGCTGGCAGGGCCAGTCTCTTCGGCCACCTCTTGGGAGCACCTCTCTCAAGATGCCAGCCGCTCTAGTACCCTCAACCACTGGCCAGTCGTTAAATCACCTCTTGTCATGGGGAGGCCTGGCACCAGCCCCTGCCATAGATTGGGCTTGGCCCTGCTGTGAGCCCGGCTGGGGCTGGGCTTGGCTTGGAGGGGCGGGGTCCTGTTCTGTTGTGCTGGACCAAGCTGGCTGTTGCAATGTCATTTGCTTGCTGGTGGCCACATCAGGCCAGGGCTCTGATCCTTGCAGGAGGTTGACACCCAGCAATTAGTGCCATGGGGAGGTGAGGTGGGACCCAGGAGAGGGCGGCACCAAAACTTGGCAGGGAAGCCAGAAACCAAGCTCCTGCTGCAGATGCCACAGGGCAGAGTCTCGCGTCTCAGGAAGAACCTGGTGTTTAGATTACTGGGTTGGTGGCAAAACCAGTTTCCTGAATTCCACACCACTGATTCACCCTGGGAGATGGGATCTGGCAGGTGTAGCTGTCACCGCTATGGTGGTGGCCCTTCCCCAAAGGCACTGCAGAGCAGCTTGTCCTCGCTGGGGACCCTAAAGCTGTGCCAGGCCCTCCACCTGCTTCTAGCTTGTGTGGACAAACCCACACTGCCAGCATCTCTGACTCCAGCGACATGGTGCAACCCAAGGGACCCTGTGGAACCCTGCCCTGCTCCCTTAGAGCACTAGGAAGAGCTGTATGGATACTGCTGGTGAGGCCAAGCCAGCGGTGCACGTTCCACTGGGCTTGGTCCACTGTTAATTGAAACATGCTGGTGCTGCAGGAGCAGGGTTTTTTTTTTCCTACTCAGCCTCATAGCACTGATTCCAGCCCCTGGGTCCCAGTCTGGCTATCCTTGCCCTGCAGTGGAGGGATGGCCAGTGGAGATGGGAAGTCCCAGACCTGCCCTCGCTGGCATGCTGCATGTCTTCTCCCCAGAGATGCGCCCAGGCCAGTCAGTGCAGGCACCTTGGCTGCCTATTGGGCTGCTGTACCCACCCCATGTGCCCAGAGCAGTCATCTGTGCTTCCGTGGGCTACCCTGGCAGCTCTGAGCAGAGGGTGGGCCCATGGCAGACCCCTGGGCCCAGGGATCCCTGCTCATGGCCCCTTTCCCAGGGCCTGGCATGCAACACAGGCTGTAGTGCAGCTGCAGCCCTGGGCCTGAGCCATGGAGCAGATTGTGCCTTGGCCATGGCACAGGCCAGGGACTCCAGGTCCTGGGGGAGGGGTGGGGGCAGAACCAAGGGCAGGAGACCATGAATGGTCCCTGCTTGGTACTGACCCACCGGGTTTTGGCCCCTCCCCCAGCAGAGCCTGCCCCCCCACACCATCCTGTCCCCCATCCTTCCCCACAGCATTGTCCCTCCCCCTCTATGCAATGGTCCCTACATCCCCCTCCCTCCAGCACTACCCACCCAGCACCATCCTGCCCCCTCCATAGTCCGTCTTCCCCCCCAGCACCGCCCCGCCCCCAGCACTGCCGCCCGGCACCGTCCTGCCCCCTCCATAGTCCGTCTCTCCCCCCCCCCCCCACCACCGCCCCGCCCCCAGCACTGCCGCCCGGCACCATCCTGCCTCCTCCATAGTCTGTCTTCCTCCCCCGCCCCACCCCCAGCACTGCCGCCCGGCACCATCCTGCCTCCTCCATAGTCCGTCTTCTCTCCCCCCCCCCCGCACTGCCCCACCCCCAGCACTGCCGCCCGGCACCGTCCTGCCCCCTCCATAGTCCGTCTCTTCCCCCCCCCCAGCACCGCCCCGCCCCCAGCACTGCCGCCCGGCACCATCCTGCCTCCTCCATAGTCCGTCTTCCCCCTCCCCCCTCCCCCAGCACCGCCCTGCCCCCAGCACTGCCGCCCGGCACTGTCCTGCCCCCTCCATAGTCCGTCTCTCCCCCCCCCCAGCACCGCCCTGCCCCCAGCACTGCCGCCTGGCACTGTCCTGCCCCCTCCATAGTCCGTCTCTCCCCCCCCCCCAGCACCGCCCTGCCCCCAGCACTGCTGCCCGGCACTGTCCTGCCCCGTCTCCCCCCCAGCACCGCCCCGCCCCGCCCCCAGCACTGCCGCCCGGCACCGTCCTGCCCCCTCCATAGTCCGTCTCCCCCCCCCCCCCCCAGCACCGCCCCGCCCCCAGCACTGCCCACCCAGCACTGTCCTGCCCCCTCCGTAGTCCGTCTCTCCCCCCCCCCCCAGCACCGCCCCGCCCCCAGCACTGCCGCCCGGCACTGTCCTGCCCCCTCCATAGTCCGTCTCCCCCCCCCCCCAGCACCGCCCCGCCCCGCCCCAAGCACTGCCCACCCAGCACTGTCCTGCCCCCTCCATAGTCCGTCTCTCCCCCCCCCCCAGCACCGCCCCGCCCCCAGCACTGCCGCCCGGCACTGTCCTGCCCCCTCCATAGTCCGTCTCCCCCCCCCCCCCCCCAAGCACCGCCCCGCCCCCAGCACTGCCGCCCGGCACCGTCCTGCCCCCTCCATAGTCCGTCTCCCCCCCCCCCCCAGCACCGCCCCGCCCCGCCCCGCCCCAAGCACTGCCCACCCAGCACTGTCCTGCCCCCTCCATAGTCCGTCTCTCCCCCCCCCCCCAGCACCGCCCCGCCCCCAGCACTGCCGCCCGGCACTGTCCTGCCCCCTCCATAGTCCGTCTCTCCCCCCCCCCCCAGCACCGCCCCGCCCCCAGCACTGCCGCCCGGCACTGTCCTGCCCCCTCCATAGTCCGTCTCCCCCCCCCCCAGCACCGCCCCGCCCCGCCCCGCCCTCAGCACTGCCGCCCGGCACCGTCCTGCCCCCTCCATAGTCCGTCTCTCCCCCCCCCCCAGCACCGCCCCGCCCCCGGCACCGCCCACCCAGCACCGCCCCGCCCTGCCCCCAGAGCACCGCCCCGCCCCCAGCACTGCCGCCCGGCACCACCTTCTCTCCCCTCCCCCGCAGGGCTGTTCGGAGCCCGGGCGGCCAGCTACATGGTACATTCTGGAGCTCTGTTCCCCCCGCCCGGAGAGGATGGTTTGTTCCCACTGCGGACGGGCAGTACCGAGCTCGGGAGACTAGGGAGCTTGGTGGGCCCCTCCCGCAGTAATGGGCCCGCCCAGTCCCTCTTGCGCCGCCTGCTAGGCATCTACCACGGTGCGTGTCCCGGGGAGGGGGACCCCGCGGCGCGGTGGGCGGGTCTGTGCCCGAGCGGAGCGGAGCGGAGCGGGCCCCGGGTTCGAACCCCCGCTGGGGCGCGCGCTCCCAGGCCGGCGGGAGACGCTGCCGGGCCGGTCCCCTGGCTCTCCCAAGCGCAGCACCGGCCCCCCCTGGCGCGGCTCAGTCCCAGGCTCTGCCTCCGCAGCGGCGACGGGACCCCGGCCGGGGTCAGGAAGCCGGAGCAGCGCGCCCCCCCCCCCCAGCGTGACGGGTCCCGGAGCAGAGCCCCCATGCTGTGTTTCTTCCCGTAGGGTCTGTTGCATGATGGAGCCGTGCCCCTGTGTTGTGTTCCCCCCCCACATAGGGTCTGTCGCATGATGGAGCCGTGCCCCTGTGCTGTGTGTCCCCCCCCCACATAGGGTCTGTCGCATGATGGAGCCGTGCCCCTGTGTTGTGTTCCCACCCCCCCCCCACATAGGGTCTGTCACATGATGGAGCCGTGCCCCTGTGTTGTGTTCCTCCCCCACACACACGTAGGGTCTGTCACATGATGGAGCCATGCCCCTGTGTTGTGTTCCTCCCCCCCCCACACACGTAGGGTCTGTCACATGATGTAGCCGTGCCCCTGTGTTGTGTCCCCCCCCCACATAGGGTCTGTCACATAATGGAGCCGTGCCCCTGTGTTGTGTCCCCCCCCCACATAGGGTCTGTCACATAATGGAGCCGTGCCCCTGTGTTGTGTTCCCCCCCACACACATAGGGTCTGTCACATGATGGAGCCGTGCCCCTGTGTTGTGTTCCCCCCCACACACAGATAGGGTCTGTCACATGATGGAGCCTTGCCCCTGTGTTGTGTTCCCCCCCACACACAGATAGGGTCTGTCACATGATGGAGCCTTGCCCCTGTGTTGTGTTCCCCCCCACACACACATAGGGTCTGTCACATGATGGAGCCGTGCCCCTGTGTTGTGTTCCCCACACACACATAGGGTCTGTCACATGATGGAGCCTTGCCCCTGTGTTGTGTCCCCCCCCCACATAGGGTCTGTCACATGATGGAGCCGTGCCCCTGTGTTGTGTTCCCCCCCACACACACATAGGGTCTGTCACATGATGGAGCCGTGCCCCTGTGTTGTGTTCTCCCCCCCACATAGGGTCTGTCACATGATGGAGCCGTGCCCCTGTGTTGTGTTCCCCCCCCCACACACACATAGGGTCTGTCACATGATGGAGCCGTGCCCCTGTGTTGTGTTCCTCCCCCCCACACACACATAGGGTCTGTCACATAATGGAGCCGTGCCCCTGTGTTGTGTTCCCCCCCCACATAGGGTCTGTCACATGATGGAGCCGTACCCCTGTGTTGTGTTCCCCCCCACACACACATAGGGTCTGTCACATGATGGAGCCGTGCCCCTGTGTTGTGTTCCCCCACACACACACATAGGGTCTGTCACATGATGGAGCCGTGCCCCTGTGTTGTGTTCCTCCCCCCCCACACACATAGGGTCTGTCACATAATGGAGCCATGCCCCTGTGTTGTGTTCCCCCCCCCCACATAGGGTCTGTCACATGATGGAGCCGTGCCCCTGTGTTGTGTTTCCCCCCCCCCACATAGGGTCTGTCACATGATGGAGCCGTGCCCCTGTGTTGTGTTCCCCCCCACACACACATAGGGTCTGTCACATGATGGAGCCGTGCCCCTGTGTTGTGTTCTCCCCCCCACATAGGGTCTGTCACATGATGGAGCCGTGCCCCTGTGTTGTGTTCCCCCCCCCACACACACATAGGGTCTGTCACATGATGGAGCCGTGCCCCTGTGTTGTGTTCCTCCCCCCCACACACACATAGGGTCTGTCACATAATGGAGCCGTGCCCCTGTGTTGTGTTCCCCCCCCCACATAGGGTCTGTCACATGATGGAGCCGTACCCCTGTGTTGTGTTCCCCCCCACACACACATAGGGTCTGTCACATGATGGAGCCGTGCCCCTGTGTTGTGTTCCCCCACACACACACATAGGGTCTGTCACATGATGGAGCCGTGCCCCTGTGTTGTGTTCCTCCCCCCCCACACACATAGGGTCTGTCACATAATGGAGCCATGCCCCTGTGTTGTGTTCCCCCCCCCCACATAGGGTCTGTCACATGATGGAGCCGTGCCCCTGTGTTGTGTTTCCCCCCCCCCACATAGGGTCTGTCACATGATGGAGCCGTGCCCCTGTGTTGTGTTCCCCCCCCACATAGGGTCTGTCACATGATGGAGCCGTGCCCCTGTGTTGTGTTCCCCCCCCCCCACATAGGGTCTGTCACATGATGGAGCCGTGCCCCTGTGTTGTGTTCCTCCCCCCCACACATAGGGTCTGTCACATGATGGAGCCATGCCCCTGTGCAGTGTTCCTCCCCCCCCCACACACATAGGGTCTGTCACATGATGGAGCCATGCCCCTGTGTTGTGTTCCCCCCCACACGTAGGGTCTGTCACATAATGGAGCCGTGCCCCTGTGTTGTGTTCCCCCACACACACACATAGGGTCTGTCACATGATGGAGCCGTGCCCCTGTGTTGTGTTCCCCCCACACACACACAGGGTCTGTCACATGATGGAGCCATGCCCCTGTGTTGTGTTCCCCCCCCCCACATAGGGTCTGTCACATGATGGAGCCGTGCCCCTGTGTTGTGTTCCTCCCCCCACACATAGGGTCTGTCACATGATGGAGCCATGCCCCTGTGCAGTGTTCCTCCCCCCCACACACATAGGGTCTGTCACATGATGGAGCCATGCCCCGTGTTGTGTTCCTCCCCCGCCCTTCCCCCCCACATAGGGTCTGTCACATGATGGAGCCGTGCCCCTGTGTTGTGTTCCTCCCCCCCCCCCCACACGTAGGGTCTGTCACATGATGGAGCCGTGCCCCTGTGTTGTGTTCCCCCCCACACACACACATAGGATCTGTCACATGATGGAGCCGTGCCCCTGTGTTGTGTTCCCCCCCCCACATAGGATCTGTCACATGATGGAGCCATGCCCCTGTGTTGTGTTCCCCCTCCCCCCACATAGGGTCTGTCACATAATGGAGCCGTGCCCCTGTGTTGTGTTCCCCCCCACACGGAGGGTCTGTCACATGATGGAGCCGTGCCCTTGTGTTGTGTTCCCCCCCCCCCACATAGGATCTGTCACATGATGGAGCCGTGCCCCTGTGTTGTGTTCCTCCCCCCCCACACACATAGGGTCTGTCACATAATGGAGCCATGCCCCTGTGTTGTGTTCCCCCCCCCCCACATAGGGTCTGTCACATGATGGAGCCGTGCCCCTGTGTTGTGTTCCCCCCCCCCACATAGGATCTGTCACATGATGGAGCCATGCCCCTGTGTTGTGTTCCCCCCCACACGTAGGGTCTGTCACATAATGGAGCCATGCCCCTGTGTTGTGTTCCCCCCCCCCCACATAGGGTCTGTCACATGATGGAGCCGTGCCCCTGTGTTGTGTTCCCCCCCCCCACATAGGATCTGTCACATGATGGAGCCATGCCCCTGTGTTGTGTTCCCCCCCACACGTAGGGTCTGTCACATAATGGAGCCATGCCCCTCTGTTGTGTTCCCTCCCCCCACATAGGGTCTGTCACATGATGGAGCCGTGCCCCTGTGTTGTGTTCCTCCCCCCCCACACACATAGGGTCTGTTACATGATGGAGCCGTGCCCCGTGTTGTGTTCCTCCCCCCCCCCCACATAGGGTCTGTCACATGATGGAGCCGTGCCTCTCTGTTGTGTTCCTCCACTCCCCACATAGGGTCTGTCACATGATGGAGCCATGCCCCTGTGTTGTGTTCCCCCCCCACACGTAGGGTCTGTCACATGATGGAGCCGTGCCCCTGTGTTGTGTTCCTCCCCCCCCCCACATAGGGTCTGTCACATGATGGAGCCGTGCCCCTGTGTTGTGTTCCTCCCCCCCAGACACACACAGGGTCTGTCACATGATGGAGCCATGCCCCTGTGTTGTGTTCCTCCCCCCCCCCACACGCAGGGTCTGTCACATGATGGAGCCATGCTCCTGTGTTGTGTCCCCCCCCCACATAGGGTCTGTCACATGATGGAGCCATGCCCCTGTGTTGTGTTCCTCCCCCCCCACTTAGGGTCTGTCACATGATGGAGCCATGCCCCTGTGTTGTGTTCCTCCCCCCCCCACACGCAGGGTCTGTCACATGATGGAGCCATGCCCCTGTGTTGTGTTCCCCCCCCACACTTAGGGTCTGTCACATGATGGAGCCATGCCCCTGTGTTGTGTTCCTCCCCCCCCACACACATAGGGTCTGTCACATGATGGAGCCATGCCCCTGTGTTGTGTTCCTCCCCCCCCCACACACATAGGGTCTGTCACATGATGGAGCCATGCCCCTGTGTTGTGTTCCTCCCCCCCACACACATAGGGTCTGTCACATGATGGAGCCATGCCCCTGTGTTGTGTCCCCCCCATAGGGTCTGTCGGATGATGGAGCCGTGCCCCTATGTTGTGTGTTCCCACCCACATAGGGTCTGTTGCATGATGGAGCTGTGCCCCTGTGTTGTGCCCCCCCACACACACACATAGGGTCTGTCACATGATGGAGCCGTGCCCCTGTGTTGTGTTCCCCCCCCCCACATAGGATCTGTCACATGATGGAGCCGTGCCCCTGTGTTGTGTCCCCCCCCCACATAGGGTCTGTCACATGATGGAGCCGTGCCCCTGTGTTGTGTTCCCCCCACACACACACATAGGGTCTGTCACATGATGGAGCCGTGCCCCTGTGTTGTGTTCTCCCCCCCACATAGGGTCTGTCACATGATGGAGCCGTGCCCCTGTGTTGTGTTCCCCCCCCCACACACATAGGGTCTGTCACATGATGGAGCCGTGCCCCTGTGTTGTGTTCCTCCCCCCCCCACACACATAGGGTCTGTCACATAATGGAGCCATGCCCCTGTGTTGTGTTCCCCCCCCCACATAGGGTCTGTCACATGATGGAGCCGTACCCCTGTGTTGTGTTCCCCCCCACACACACATAGGGTCTGTCACATGATGGAGCCGTGCCCCTGTGTTGTGTTCCCCCACACACACACATAGGGTCTGTCACATGATGGAGCCGTGCCCCTGTGTTGTGTTCCTCCCCCCCCACACACATAGGGTCTGTCACATAATGGAGCCATGCCCCTGTGTTGTGTTCCCCCCCCCACATAGGGTCTGTCACATGATGGAGCCGTGCCCCTGTGTTGTGTTCCCCCCCCCACATAGGGTCTGTCACATGATGGAGCCGTGCCCCTGTGTTGTGTTCCCCCCCCACATAGGGTCTGTCACATGATGGAGCCGTGCCCCTGTGTTGTGTTCCCCCCCCCCACATAGGGTCTGTCACATGATGGAGCCGTGCCCCTGTGTTGTGTTCCTCCCCCCCACACATAGGGTCTGTCACATGATGGAGCCATGCCCCTGTGCAGTGTTCCTCCCCCCCCCACACACATAGGGTCTGTCACATGATGGAGCCATGCCCCTGTGTTGTGTTCCCCCCCACACGTAGGGTCTGTCACATAATGGAGCCGTGCCCCTGTGTTGTGTTCCCCCCCACACACACATAGGGTCTGTCACATGATGGAGCCGTGCCCCTGTGTTGTGTTCCCCCCACACACACACAGGGTCTGTCACATGATGGAGCCATGCCCCTGTGTTGTGTTCCCCCCCCCCACATAGGGTCTGTCACATGATGGAGCCGTGCCCCTGTGTTGTGTTCCTCCCCCCACACATAGGGTCTGTCACATGATGGAGCCATGCCCCTGTGCAGTGTTCCTCCCCCCCACACACATAGGGTCTGTCACATGATGGAGCCATGCCCCGTGTTGTGTTCCTCCCCCGCCCTTCCCCCCCACATAGGGTCTGTCACATGATGGAGCCGTGCCCCTGTGTTGTGTTCCTCCCCCCCCCACACACGTAGGGTCTGTCACATGATGGAGCCGTGCCCCTGTGTTGTGTTCCCCCCCACACACACACATAGGATCTGTCACATGATGGAGCCGTGCCCCTGTGTTGTGTTCCCCCCCCCACATAGGATCTGTCACATGATGGAGCCATGCCCCTGTGTTGTGTTCCCCCTCCCCCCACATAGGGTCTGTCACATAATGGAGCCGTGCCCCTGTGTTGTGTTCCCCCCCACACGGAGGGTCTGTCACATGATGGAGCCGTGCCCTTGTGTTGTGTTCCCTCCCCCCCCACATAGGATCTGTCACATGATGGAGCCGTGCCCCTGTGTTGTGTTCCTCCCCCCCCACACACATAGGGTCTGTCACATAATGGAGCCATGCCCCTGTGTTGTGTTCCCCCCCCCCACATAGGATCTGTCACATGATGGAGCCATGCCCCTGTGTTGTGTTCCCCCCCACACGTAGGGTCTGTCACATAATGGAGCCATGCCCCTGTGTTGTGTTCCCCCCCCCCCCACATAGGGTCTGTCACATGATGGAGCCGTGCCCCTGTGTTGTGTTCCCCCCCCCCCACATAGGATCTGTCACATGATGGAGCCATGCCCCTGTGTTGTGTTCCCCCCCACACGTAGGGTCTGTCACATAATGGAGCCATGCCCCTCTGTTGTGTTCCCTCCCCCCACATAGGGTCTGTCACATGATGGAGCCGTGCCCCTGTGTTGTGTTCCTCCCCCCACAAATAGGGTCTGTCACATGATGGAGCCATGCCCCTGTGTTGTGTTCCTCCCCCCCCACACACATAGGGTCTGTCACATGATGGAGCCGTGCCCCGTGTTGTGTTCCTCCCCCCCCCACATAGGGTCTGTCACATGATGGAGCCGTGCCTCTGTGTTGTGTTCCTCCACTCCCCACATAGGGTCTGTCACATGATGGAGCCATGCCCCTGTGTTGTGTTCCCCCCCCACACGTAGGGTCTGTCACATGATGGAGCCGTGCCCCTGTGTTGTGTTCCTCCCCCCCCCCCACATAGGGTCTGTCACATGATGGAGCCGTGCCCCTGTGTTGTGTTCCTCCCCCCCAGACACACACAGGGTCTGTCACATGATGGAGCCATGCCCCTGTGTTGTGTTCCTCCCCCCCCCCACACGCAGGGTCTGTCACATGATGGAGCCATGCTCCTGTGTTGTGTCCCCCCCCCACATAGGGTCTGTCACATGATGGAGCCATGCCCCTGTGTTGTGTTCCTCCCCCCCCACTTAGGGTCTGTCACATGATGGAGCCATGCCCCTGTGTTGTGTTCCTCCCCCCCCCACACGCAGGGTCTGTCACATGATGGAGCCATGCCCCTGTGTTGTGTTCCCCCCCCCACATAGGGTCTGTCACATGATGGAGCCATGCCCCTGTGTTGTGTTCCTCCCCCCCCACACACATAGGGTCTGTCACATGATGGAGCCATGCCCCTGTGTTGTGTTCCTCCCCCCCCACACACATAGGGTCTGTCACATGATGGAGCCATGCCCCTGTGTTGTGTTCCTCCCCCACACACACATAGGGTCTGTCACATGATGGAGCCATGCCCCTGTGTTGTGTCCCCCCCATAGGGTCTGTCGGATGATGGAGCCGTGCCCCTATGTTGTGTGTTCCCACCCACATAGGGTCTGTTGCATGATGGAGCTGTGCCCCTGTGTTGTGCCCCCCCACACACACACATAGGGTCTGTCACATGATGGAGCCATGCCCCTGTGTTGTGTTCCTCCCCCCCCACACACACACACGTAGGGTCTGTCACATGATGGAGCCGTGCCCCTGTGTTGTGTTCCTCCCCCGCCCCGACACGTAGGGTCTGTCACATGATGGAGCCGTGCCCCTGTGTTGTATTCCTCCCCCCCCACACACACGTAGGGTCTGTCACATGATGGAGCCATGCCCCTGTGTTGTGTTCCTCCCCCCCCACTTAGGGTCTGTCACATGATGGAGCCATGCCCCTGTGTTGTGTTCCTCCCCCCCCCACACGCAGGGTCTGTCACATGATGGAGCCATGCCCCTGTGTTGTGTTCCCCCCCCACATAGGGTCTGTCACATGATGGAGCCATGCCTCTGTGTTGTGTTCCTCCCCCCCCCACACACGTAGGGTCTATCACATGATGGAGCCGTGACCCTGTGTTGTGTTCCTCCCCCCCCCCACACACACACACGTAGGGTCTGTCACATGATGGAGCCATGCCCCTGTGTTGTGTTCCTCCCCTCCCCCCACATAGGGTCTGTCACATGATGGAGCCATGACCCTGTGTTGTGTTCCTCCCCCACACACACACGTAGGGTCTGTCACATGATGGAACCGTGCCCGTGTTGTGTCCCCCCCCCCCCAGGGTCTGTTGGAGGATGGAGCCGTGCACCTGTGTGGAGTGAGAGCTGACCAAAGTGCTGCTCAAGTCCCTAAGCTGTGGGCAGCACTGTGAGCAGAGCCTGGAGGAGCTGCTCCGTTACGTGAGCCAACTGCGCCAGGAGCCCAGCAGTGGCGGTGGCACCTGCCCTGCCTGTTGGACGTAGTGATGCAGCCCCAGGCCCCACATGGCTGTGCCCGGTTGGGGGGTCACTGAACAGCAGCTCTGTGGATGGAGAGTGCACATCAGCCACCTGCTGAAGCTCAGCTGCCCTCCTGTGCTGGACTCACCCGCCCGAGGGAGGGAAATCCTGGCCAAGCTTTCTGCCAGGGACTCAGGCCAGGGATTAGCTTGAGGCATCTGCCTGCGGGGGGGGGGGGGGGGGGGCTATCGACATCTGAGGCTATTGCTCTCAACCAGCACTGGCCAAAAGTCCTCGGCTGCACCAGCCATTTCCAGCTGGGAGCTGTTGCCCAGGCCATGATGGTTTAGGGGAGGCCTAGTTAAACTGAGGTCACACCAAAGCAGGGTGGGACTGGCAGGCGAGGGGCGTTGGCAGTAAGGCTAGGCTTCAGGCTGGTCCCTTTCTGCAGCAGCCCTGCAGGGGCGCCACACTCTCCCTGCTGATGACCCAGTGCTGTCGGAAGATCAAAGAGACGGTGCAGAAACTGGCCTCGGACCAGAGAGACATGCACATCAGCCTCTCCAGGGTGGGCAAAGCCATCGATAGGCTGCGTACCCATTTGTCCAGGAGCTCCGGATGGGAATCCCCACCTAGTGTGGCTTTCACTCCCATTAGTTCCTTGGGCCTCATATCCTCCAAGGCCTCTGTCAAGGCTTTTCCCTACTCTGGCACGACCAATGCAGAAGTTGGGGGGGCCCGAAAGAGCACGCCAAAACCTTGCCTGTACAGGCTCTGCTACAAAAACTTCTCCCCACAAAATCTTAATATCCAGATTTTGGGGGACCCGCTGCTACCACCCAAGTAACTCCAAGAAAAATCAGGGAAGAGAGCACTTGGGAAAGCCCCTCCCTAAGGTAAAACACTCCCCCTTGCCCTAACCTCCGTATTACTTGGAGTTGGGAAAACCAGAGGGAATCCACAGACAACAGTGGACTCTGCCCTTGGAACTAGGTGCTGAGTCCTAAGGACACACCAATCAACCAATCCCGGTTAATTAGAAAAAAGAACAAACTTTTATTATCAAAACAAAACTACAGTTGCAAGCATAGTAAATTAGCTAGATGGAAGGAGCCACCATTTGATATAGATACTTGGGGAAAGTCCTTGGGCTGAAGGCTTAGTTACAAAAGAGAAAAAAACAGTTAGCAAGCTCAGACATTATTTCCAAATCCCCAAATAAGGAAAACAATTAACCTGACAGACTGTCCCTCATTTTTTGAGGAATAAGGGATCTTGCAAAAAAGTTTTTTTTCCCGACAAGTGGCAAAACTGCTCCTGCAAAAAGGATCGGCAGAGGCTATGCAAATGAGAGCACGATTTGCGTATCTTCTGCTGAAAAAAATGGCAGTGTAGACATAGCCTGAGAACCCCTTAGTTACCAGGTGCTGGTCAGCACTCCTGATTCTGACAGCCTCCCTCAGCTGCTCATGATAGGAGCCAGTTCTCATGGTGCTGGCCTTTCTATGGTCCTGAGTGGCTCTTACTCCCATGGCTCATGACTAACTCAGAGGCCGTGGTCAGGATCTGGGCCCTCCTGTGCTGACATGTTCTCAACCCTAAGGAACTAACACTCCAGCTCTGTGACAAGCTGGACCTGGGTACCACTGTGCCCCCTTAGCTCTGGCCTGGGCTGTCTCTCACAGTGCCTTACTAGTGACAGGCAGCAAGCCCCTCCAGGCGCTGTTATCAGCATGTGGATGCCGCGCTGAGCTAAACACTCCAGAGCCGCTCGTGGATCCCATGGAAAAAGGCACCAGCCACTCTCCCAAGCCCCCAGCTAGATACATTCATGGAGGGCAGGTCCATCAGTGGCTGTGAGCCGGGCTGGGCAGGGCAGGCATCCCTGGCCTCTGTGTGCCGGGCTGGGAATGGGCGACAGGAGGGATCACGTGGTGAATCCCTGTTCTGTTCCCTCCCTCTGGGGCACTGGCTGCTGTGGGAGGACAGGACACTGGGCTGGAGGACCCTTGGTCTGACCCCGCTCTGATGTGCACCCCAGAGCTTTGCTATTTTGCTCTGGTCGGAAGTCTGACCAGTCTGCCCCTCGCTCCGTGTGGGAAGGCCAGGCATGAGCCATCAGGACCGGAGCTGAGAGTTACCAAGCACTTGGGTTGGAACACACCACTGCAGGGACGGTCCAAAAGCCATTTGTGCACGGCGCTTCGCAGTGGCAGCCGCAGGCTGGTGACGGCTACACGCAACGGAAGGTGAGTGTGCAGTCTCAATCTGAGCTCTCCAAGCAGGCGGCGTTTGGCTCTGCGCTTGTTCTCACCCACTAGATGGGGGAAGTAGGTCGTCGCTCTTAATCCACAGGCTTCCCCCTTAAGCCTGGCTCCAGGCCCTCTTCCCAGCATTCTGCTTGCTGCCAGTGTCGGTGGGGGAGGAGAAAGGCTGAAGCATGATGCCACCAGCCAGTGTCTTATTTCTCCAGCCCAGGCGCCTGGAAACTAGCCTGGGGGGGGCTTTGCTGAGTCACTGCCCTGAGACACCCCCCCCCCCCAACGGGGTGGTGCCCTCATACAGCTCCTTATTTCCAGCTCTCTGGCTGCTTAATGGCCACTCAACAGCCTTCTGGGGGAGATCTTGGCCTTTGTCACTGGCAACCCAGCAGCGGGGTTCCGTGACACCCTACAGCGAAATCTCGCCCGCCCCACACGCTGGGGGCTTGGGGAGCGGGACAGAGCAGGGGAGTTTGCAGCTCATGCTGCCTTGCATGGCCTGCTGTGCATGAGGGGAGCAGGGGCGGCTTGGAGGTACAGTGTTGCGTGCCGCCCCCAGACGTGAGCTGTGGCGGATGTGATCCCAGCCTGCCAGTGGGCGGCAGCTGAGTGCAGGGCCGGCGCAGTGGGGTGGGAGGGAGCTGCTTTGCAGGCAGCCGCAGGGGGGGTGTTCTCATGCTTGTGATCAGAGCAGAGGGGGCTAGTTGGGGGGGGTGTCCCCATCTTTGGGGGGCACCACTGTCTCCTCTCTTGGAGGCCGTGTCTCGGAATCTGTCGGGGAGGTGCGGGAGACGCAGCGGGCGATTGTGGAGCATCTGTCCCCAGTGGGGCTGCTGAGCGTGGCCCAGGAGCGCGTGGCTCGGGTGGCCGTAGCAGCATCGTGTGCCCAAGGGCTGGGGCCATCTCAGTATTAGCCACAGGCAAAGTTTGCTCCAGGCCAGCACCTCTGCTGACCCAGGCCAGCAGGTCCGACGCCCTGGCCAGCTCTGCAGGGATGGCATTGCAGCCACCCAATCTGCTGCTTCCCTGCATGTGCCCTGTGCTCCAGGGCAGGGGTCTCCTTCCATCACACAGGGTAGGAAACCTCACTCCCCCCTGCCCCACTGCTGCCTGCCTGGCCCCCCGTGAGGTCTCTCCTTCTCCACAGGAGTCCGCCCTGGACATGGACGTGGGCTTCCAGCCACCGTCCTTGGAGCTGAACCGGATCCTGGGCGCGCTGCCCAGGCAGGACCTGTGGCCAGCCCTGGAGTGAGGACAGACCCGCTGGCAGCGCTAACCACTGCCAGGCTGGGCACACCAGTCTCCTCTCTTCCTGAAAGCCCCCTCCCCTTCTGCTTGGCTCATGCGCTGAGTCGCGGGGGACTGGGGCTGGCCGGGGGGAGTCGGGTGGCCCCCAGCGAACATGCTATGATGGCCCTCACCCCGTCTGCTAGAGCATGTTCCTAGCACCTCGGGCTGCAGCCCCACACCTGCCCGCCTGCCCTCAGCAGGGCCTGACACCTCCCCTCCTTCCCAGGAGCCAGCGCGTCCCTTGCTCCCCTCCCGCAGTCCCTGGCCTTCCGCCCACTGGAGAGACAGAGCCCTCTAGGCCAGCCGGGGCATTTCCCACCGATTTGTCTCCCCGGAGCTTCGCTGCCCCTGCCCTTTCCTCTCAGACAGGCACCATCTGGAGCTGGGCAGGTCCCGTCCCTGGAGTTCAAGCTGCATCGGCGCCATTTCATCCAACTCCAGGCAAACAGCCAGAGGCCCTGAGTGACACTAGCCATTGCAGCCCTTTGCCCGCCTGCACCAGGGAGGTGAGACTGGGGCCCTGCTGCTAGCCCACCTGGGGCAGCGTGGGTGGGTTTCCCTGGCGTGGAACTGCCTGGCGTGGCACAGGTCTGCCTGGCGTGGCACTGGTCTGCCTGAGGTGGCATGGCATGGGTCTGCCTGGGGCGGCGCGGGTGGGTATGCCTGGGTGGCACGGATCTGGCAGGAGCAGCACGGCTCTGCCTGGGGTGACATGAATGGGTCTGGCTGAGGTGGCGGGGGCAGTGTGGGTCTGGCAAGGGCAGTGCGGGTGTGCCTGGTGTGACCTGGATGGGTCTGTTGGCATGGCATGGGACTGCCTGGAGTGGCATGGGACTGGCAGGGACAGCGTGGGTCTGCCTTAGGCAGCATGGGTGTGTCTGGAGTGGCATAGGACTGCCTGGCATGGCGTGGGGCTGGCAGGGGCGGCGCGGGACTGGCAGGGGCGGCACAGGGCTAGCAGGGGCAGTGTGGGAGTGCCTGGGGCAGCACGGGGCTGGCAGGGGTGGCGTGGGAGTGCCTGGGGCAGTGCAGGGCTGGCAGGGGCGGTGTGGGAGTGCCTGGGGCAGCGCAGGGCTGGCAGGGGTGGCGTGGGGCTGGCAGGGGTGGCGTGGGAGTGCCTGGGGCAGCGCAGGGCTGGCAGGGGTGGCGTGGGAGTGCCTGGGGCGGCGTGGGACTGGCAGGGGCGGCGCGGGGCTGGCAGGGGTAGCGTGGGAGTGCCTGGGGCGGCGCAGGACCGGCAGGGGCGGCGTGGGGCTGGCAGGGGTGGCGCGGGGCTGGCAGGGGTAGCGTGGGGCTGGCAGGGGCGGTGCGGGACCGGCAGGGGCGGCGTGGGGCCGGCAGGGGTGGCGTGGGAGTGCCTGGGGTGGTGCGGGACCGGCAGGGGTGGCGCGGGACCGGCAGGGTTGGCGTGGGAGTGCCTGGGGCGGCGTGGGGCTGGCAGGGGCGGTGCGGGACCGGCAGGGGTGGCGTGGGAGTGCCTGGGGCGGTGCGGGACCGGCAGGGTTGGCGTGGGAGTGCCTGGGGCGGCGTGGGGCTGGCAGGGGCGGTGCGGGACCGGCAGGGATGGCGTGGGAGTGCCTGGGGCGGCGTGGGGCTGGCAGGGGCGGCGCGGGACCGGCAGGGGTGGCGTGGGAGTGCCTGGGGCGGTGCGGGACCGGCAGGGGCAGTGCGGGACCGGCAGGGGTGGCGTGGGAGTGCCTGGGGCGGTGCGGGACCGGCAGGGGCAGTGCGGGACCGGCAGGGGTGGCGTGGGAGTGCCTGGGGCGGTGCGGGACCGGCAGGGGCGGCGTGGGGCTGACAGGGGCGGCGTAGGAGTGCCTGGGGCGGCGTGGGGCTGGCAGGGGTGGCGTGGGAGTGCCTGGGGCGGTGCGGGACCGGCAGGGGCGGTGTGGGGCTGGCAGGGGCTGCGTGGGGCTGGCAGGGGTGGCGTGGGAGTGCCTGGGGTGGCGTGGGGCTGGCAGGGGCGGCGTGGGGCTGGCAGGGGCTGCGTGGGGCTGGCAGGGGTGGCGTGGGAGTGCCTGGGGCGGCGCGGGGCTGCCTTTCCCAGGCGACGGGGCACTGCCCGAGACAGCGGGGGGTGGCAGGGCTAAGCCTGTGCTCTTGTGGCCGACAGACGTGGAGCTGGGCATGAAGTGCTGGTACCACTCGCTGTTTCCCTGCCCTGTCCTTCGACTCCAGCCTGCCCCTCAAACTCGTCTGCGGATGCGTCGACCCCCCAGGACACACTCAGCAAACTCGGCGATGGGGAAGGGGAGAGGGAGTTTGGCTCCTTGCCACACTCATGCCGTGACCCTGCCTTGCACCCTGGCTGCAGCCTGGGCCCTGCCTGGCCTCTCCACGCTAGTGCAGCCCGGTGCCAGGGGAGCCCAGGGGCTCTGATCCTCCCTTGGCCTGCGTCCTGGCGCGCCAGGCTCTTTGCTGGCCTTGTGCTTGCCAGCTACGTTGCCTTCCTGAGCCCCTCGCTCCTGCAGACGGGTGCCATGGATGCTTCCCTCCTCTGGGGCTGCAACCTAGCAACACCTCTGTGCCCCCTGCCTGCCACGGGGATGCCGGGCCTTCCTTCGACCCAGCCCCTGCCTGCCACGGGGATGCCGGGCCTTCCTTCGACCCAGCCCCTGCCTGCCACGGGGATGCCGGGCCTTCCTTCGACCCAGCCCCTGCCTGCCACGGGGATGCCGGGCCTTCCTTCGACCCAGCCCCTGCCTGCCACGGGGATGCCGGGCCTTCCTTCGACCCAGCCCCTGCCTGCCACGGGGATGCCGGGCCTTCCTTCGACCCAGCCCCTGCCTGCCACGGGGATGCCGGGCCTTCCTTCGACCCAGCCCCTGCCTGCCACGGGGATGCCGGGCCTTCCTTCGACCCAGCCCCTGCCTGCCACGGGGATGCCGGGCCTTCCTTCGACCCAGCCCCTGCCTGCCACGGGGATGCCGGGCCTTCCTGCCCCTGGGGCCCGGACTGGTCCTGTCCTCTGCTGCCATCGGCCAGCTGTGGCTGTGCTCCCTGAAGTGCCCAGAGCGGTGCCACTTCCCTGTGCTCCCTCCTCATGCCTTTGTGTCCAGCCCTCTCCTCAGGCTGAATGTCCCTGCTGCCCCCAGAGCAGAACCCATCATCTTCTGAGGGGTGGGAAGGGCCACAGCCCCCGGTTGTTGCTTTGCCCCAGAGGTGGCTGCAATGCGAGGGGGTGCTGCCCACTCAGGGTGCAGGCTGCCTGTTAGGCTGCGGATCTGAGAGCAGATCTGCCTCCGGCAGCCTCCATGAAGCCCTGCCCCTGCTGAGCCAGTGCCAGGCCCAGAGCAGGGGGAGCTGATCCCAAAGGGGCTGAAATAGGCAGCACAGGAGCTGGCTGCTCTGAGCTAGGGGCAGTCGGGCTTAACCTGCCCTGGCTCCTCTGTGCTCCCGGCCTGGCTGGCTGGTGTGCTGGTGTCACGTTACTGGATTTTAAGGGGAGCAGCCAGATCACTGCTGCACCCCGGGGGGGGGGTGCCCCAGAAGTGTCACATGAAAGCTTCTGTCCTACTGATTCTGTATGTGCTATTCATGTAACGGCAGCATATCTGTGGGTGGAGTTATAGACATGGACGCTGTAGGGAGGCTGGAAAATTCTCTGGCTGTGGCTGAGCAATGGGCAAGGGATGCTCAGCCAGTGGCTGTGCTAATTAGCAAGGGGCCAATGAAGCTCTAGGTGCCAGTACACACCTCAGGAATGTGACTGACACCTAAGGGCTACCAGCATGGCACACAGGGATAGGCCACTGACCAGGTGACCTGCTGCAGCCAGGAGAGGTATATAAGTGCCATGTGGCACTCTCCATCTTGGTCTTCAGTTTTGCTCCTGATCCCAGATGCAGCCTTGCAGGGAACAACAAACCGGGAAGAACCGTGGACCCATCCTGACATAGGATGTACACAGAGCCTTTTAAGATAGCAGTTTATAACATTTCTGCTAAGAGCCTGCATCGAGAACTGGGTGATTCACTGCATGTAATGTATTTTCTTTAACAACTGTGGCAGGGTCAGCCTCCCTCCTGAGACCCTTACTCTCACACTTTTCTTTCTTTCAGTAATAAACTTTTAGATTCTAAAGGATTGGCTCAGCATGATCTTGTGGGTAAGATCCAGAGTGTAAATTGACCTGGGAACTGTGGCTGGTTTCTTGGGACCGGAAGAACCAGTTCGGGGTAGGTGAGATTGGGTTTTATAAACCCACATCTGTGTGTAGGCCTGGGACTGTTTGGGGCACAGGAAGAGCTGGGGTGTCTGAGGGGTTTTGCTCGTGAGGCTTCTGGCTGGCCAGGTAGGCAGCTGGAGCGCTCGGTGTGACTGGTTTGTGGCCTGTTTGGGAAGGTCTCCAGCCAGGGGCTGTAAGGAGCCCCGGGTCTGAGCAATTCGCCCTGAGCGGACACCTTCAGCTGTGCCCAGACCCGGCCCGGCCCGTCACAGCTGGGCGCTGGCTTTCTGGGCGTAACTGGCAGCTCCCTCCTGGCCTGGAGCCTGGCTCTTGGGCATTCCTAGCCCTCTGCCAGGGCCGTGGCCATGCTGGACCATCCCGTGTGCCATGCAAATATCCATTTCAGACCTTCCAGAAAAGAGAGCTTGTTACCCTCCCCCTGCTCCCAGGGCGCCTTGGCCAGCCAGCACGGGCCTCCTGCGGGGAGGGGGCAGCGTCAGACCTAATCTGACTGAAGGAGGGCAGCTTGGGGCCAAAGGGGACATGAATCCCACTGGAGGAGGGGCACGTTTTCTGAGGTGGGGGGGCTGCAGCTGAAGAGGCAGCACCAGGCAGGGGCTCCCTGTCCCCCTCTAGGACAGTTCTGCCGCCCACCCTGAAAGGACACCTCTGGCCTGAGAAGGACTTTACCTGAAATGAGAATGAGGGTGAGAATTTCTGATTTGTAACAAGCTTGTGTGCTTCGTTTTGTGTTATTTAGTAACCTACATTGGTTTGTCTGCTGTCTCTTATGACCACTTACATCCTACTTTTTATACTGAATACAACCACGTCTTCATTCATAAACCCAGTGTCAGTGACTATTACGGGGTGGGGGGGAGCTGGGATCTCTCCCTTTCATTGATAAATGGGGTGACCCTTTTGTGAGCTTGCTCTGCATAAAACTGTACAGAGTAAGATGGATTTCTTTGGCGCTCTGTCCCATAGGGGCTGTGCCCCTGGCTGCTGCAGCAAGTCCCTTCCTGAGCTGATCTCAGTGTCTGACTTCCTCCAGCATGGGGCGTCGTGAGCCCAGCGCTGCAGTAGCAGGGTGGTGGGCACCCAAGGGTTTTTTAGCCCATCAGGTGACAGTCTGGGATCTCTGTGTCTGACCTGGTCCCACCATGTACAGTGTACATGGGCGTTGGCTGCAGGGTCAGCATGGCCATGTACAGGCCCTGCGGTGGGGCCAGATTTTCGTAAGCACAGCTCCTTGGGCTGCTCTGAGATTGCCAGACTTGCAGGACCCCCTCCCAGGCAGCGTTAAGCAGGTGGCTGCTGGGCCTGCTGTGGGGTACATATACGGATGGCAGCCTGAGGGCCAAGTTCTGAGCTGTCCGTGCAAAGCCCTGGCGCTCACGGCCTGACTCTCGCTGCTCAGGGGGTGATCACGGCCGCCCCCTAACGCTCAGGGAAGAGGCCAGCTTGTTCTACGAAATGGCACCGCTGGGTGCAAACATCCAATTCAGCCTTCCTGCCAGTCACACAGGTGCCCTTGCTGCTGACCCCCCCCCCCCGACTGCAGTCCCCCAGCGAGCCCAGGAAACCCAGCAGGGTGAGGAATTCCGGAGAGGCCGACGAGCAATGAGAGTGTGGGAGGGAACGGCCCTTTGTCGGCAGCCTGGGGCCAGTGCTGGGACAGTCGGGGAGCTGGGGAGCATGGCTGTGTGAACTGTAGCTCGGTTCAGTCACTTCTTCTGCCTTGTGAGGTGGCTGCAAATCCAGTTCATCCCATCCTACCAAGAGCAAGAGAGCGGGGTGAGCACGGGCCCCTCCCAGGCCCACCTGGCTTGATTCCTTGCAGGGGCCTCTGGCAGATCTGGCACTTCCTGTGAACCCCCAGCCCCCCCTTACCTGGACTCCTTCCCCAGACAGGGCTGAGCAGGCCTGGATTTGCCAGCGGTGCTCCCGGTAGGTGTGCAGGTTCAGGCCCTCTGCGATTTCCGCCGCTGGCGCTGCGCCGGCCAGGTCCTGCTTGTTGGCAAACACCAGCAAAGGGACCCCGGCCAGACCCTGGTCTTCCAGCAGCTCTGCCAGCTCCTGCCGAGACAGAAGCGCTGCCGGGCTCTGCTGCCAGGGCCTGCCCCGCCTCTGCTGCCATGGGGCTCTGGCTGCTGAGCTGGGGGCCGTTCCCCAGCAAGTGTCAGGGGCTGCACGAGCCCAGGGCACTGCCAACCCAGCAGGGTTCTGGCTCTCCAGGCCCAGCCCTTCGGGCAGGGAGCTGTCCCTTCCAAAGGGGAAGCCATCAGGCGGCCTTGGCCCCAGCCTCTGACTGTGACCTGGAACCAAGCCTCAGCCGCCCATCATGGGGCTTACCCACTGGGGAGGCAACATTCCTCCAGCAGCCCCTTGGCTGCCGGCCAGGCCTTGCTCCAGTGCAGGATCCAACCAGCCGTGGGAACTACATTTCCCAGCAGTCCCTCAGCAGGGGATGGGGAGCGGGGGTCCAGCCCAACCCACTCTCAGACCTGAGCCGTTAACCCGGCCTATGCACTGCACCCACGGAAATGCCCCAAGGGCCAGGGCACAGTTATACTGGGCCAAGCAGCTGCTCACAGCCTAGACGTGGTCCCCCAAGTCCCCAGAAGCAGGCGCATCTGTGACCTGCCCCAGGCCAGGCAATGCCGGGAGAGCCATCTGCCCCCAGGCAGTGTGTTCTCAGGGAGGCCCAGGACGCTGGATCGGGGCACAGCGCAGGGTACCTGCCCGGTCTCCTCAAAGCGTTTCTTGTCAGCGCTGTCAATGACGTAAATCTGCCACAGGAACAAGAGGGAAAGTCACCTGTTCACTTCCTGCCCTGTGGCCCCCAGGCAGCCCCAGTTCTCCCAGTGGCTGCGACACCCGCTCCTGCAGTGGAACCAGCCAGTCCAGTGCCCGGCCCGGCCTGGTGCCTGGGGCCGTTGGGCTCGCTCCCCTTTGGGTGGTCCCTGCCCCCGGGAGCGGGGCCCATGCTCACCAGCAGGTCTGTGTCGCCCAGGTATTTCTTCCAGTAGGGGCGGATGGCGCGCTGCCCCCCGATGTCCCAGACGCTCAGCCTGAGGCCCTGCGAGTGCACGCTCTTTATGTTGAACCCCTGCAGGGACCAACTGCAGCTGTAAGTGCAGCCCGCTCGCCCACTGCGTGCTGGACCGGGCTCAGGCCAGGGTGATGGCGGGGGCAGCTTGGCTCCGGGCCCCCCGGAAGGGTGGGGCCTTGGGTGGCAGGAGTGTTGCCTGGCCCAAGCCGCGCCTCCCCCAGCCAGCCCGGCCCACACCGCACGGGGCTCCGGCAGCGATTTAAAGGGGCCAGGACTCCAGCTGCCACTTCTGTCGTGGTAGCATCAGTGGTGGCCCCAGAGCCCTGGGCCCTTTTCAACCGCCAGGCCCCAGAGCAACTGTCCCCTTCCTCCAATCAGCAGCCCTGCCCCCGGTTCCGCACCTACCTGTGTGGGGGTGATGGTGCTGAGCTCCTCGGAGGCCAGGTGCTTCAGCAGCGTGGTCTTCCCAGCATTGTCAAGCCCCAGCAGGACGAGCCGCAGTTCCCGCTCCACGGAGCCCTTGAGCTTCTGGATGACAGCGAGCAGCCCCTGCAGGGACAAAGGGACCCTGAGTGGCTGGGGCTGCCCCCAGAGCCCCAGGCACACTGGGCAGCTGCAGACTCCCTGGCTGGGCGGGCTCCAGCTGGTCTGGGGGCAGGCAGGGAGCTGGCCGATGTCACAGTCCAGAGCCATGTGGCGACAGACCCTGCCCGGAGAGTGATGCTGAGTAGTTACGGCAAGATGGAGTGAGGGGCCGACATCCGCAACTTACGACCCCTTCAGCCCCGCCCAGAGCTGAGCTCACCCAGCACCGGCCAGAGCCCTTGGACTGGGCCAGTTCACACGGCGCTAGCGCTCGGCACGTAGGCGCTGCAAGGCCCCCAGCCCGTGGAGCTGCGGTGAGAGAATGCACTGGAATAGTTCATGCATTACAGAGACCCCCCAGAACACCGCGCTGCACCAAATGCTGCATCCCCCTGCAGGAGCCCAAGCCATCTCCGTCAGAGTGGAACGTGAGTGACGCTGCATGAAATGCATTGGCAAAACCACTGAGCCAACAGCATGGTGTGCCCCATGGCACCCAGCGGACAGGGATGACCCAAGGGGAAGGGAGCCCAATGGCCCCATGCATCAGGCTGTACCCCGTGGCACTGGCTGGAAAGAAAAACAGGCAGAAACCAGCCTGTGTGCATCTTAAGACTTAGCAAAGCAGTTGAAAACAGAGAAAATAGCCTCCCCAGAGTGGAAGGCAGGAGAGGACTCTCCACGCTGAGTGCCTCGAGGCAGCACTGCCAAAGGTAGCCAACGCCCTCACCCTTTGGGAGGCTGCACTCAGGGGTTATGTGTGGGCGCACCGGTGCACCTGACATTTTCCAAAGGAGGAGGGCAGAGCTGGCAGTGGACACAAAGGCTACGTCTACACTGGCAGCTTCTTGCGCAAGAACTCTTCCACAAGAGAGCATCCACACTGCCATATGCTTTTGCGCAAGAGCATCCACGGCAGTGTGGACGCTCTCTTGTGCAAGAAAGCTCTGATGGCCATTTTAACCATAGGGGCTTCTTGCGCAAGAAATTCATGTTGCCTGTCTACACTGGCCTCTTGTGGAAGAGCTCCTGCGCAAGAGGGCTTATTCCTCATGGGGAGAGGAGTGACTCTTCCAGAAGAAGCCCTGTTTTACAACGCTGTACAGTAAATTTACTTCTGGACGAACGCTCGTGCAGTGTAGACAGCTGGCAAGTTTTTGCGGAAGAACGGCTGTTCTTCCGCAAGAAGCTGCCAGTGTAGACGTAGCCAAAGGGAGTTGTCATTTCTGATGCGTGAATCTTTGAGGGAAGAACACGGCAACACTTTCAGTGAGGGCCAAAGGCCAATCCTCCGGTGTGGACTAACGCTAAACAAAGACGTTTCTTCTCCCCCTGCCCCAAACGGAGACAAGATAGAGATGGACTCAGTCCTTGACTGAGACACATTCAAGCTTGAGTAGCAGAGGGGTGGCCGTGTTAGTCTGAATCTGCAAAAGCGGCGAGGAGTCCTGTGGCACCTTAGAGACTAACCGAAGTGTTGGAGCATAAGCTTTCGTGGGCAAAGGCCCACTTCATCAGCTGCATAGAGTGGAAATTTCCAGAGGCAGGTATAAATATGCAGGCCAGAATCAGGCTAGAGATGACAAGGTGGATCCAATCAGGGAGGATGAGGCCCACTTCTAGCTTGAATTGCATTTCCACCAGAACTGAAACATCCACTACTGATGGTGAATTATTTCGGTTGCTAGCCACGCAACCTTTCTGCAGTGTCAAAACCACTGAATAAACTACTGAAATCAAACACATCCTGACTAAGGGATCAACTCAATAATTGCCTTCCAAGAGGTAAAATAAATGGCTGCATTAGCTCCAGCTCTCTGGTCCTCAGCAGCGCAGGCACAAGCCGCTGTGGCCTAGGTGGCTCTGAGTAGAAGACAGTTGCAGTTTGCTTTCCCACATGCCCAGACGCAGACCAACGCTCTGCCCAGAGTGAGGAGCGTCACGCCTGGATTCACGTACACTGCTATCAGACCACAAACCACTTGTAATCCTCCACAGTGGGGTATCTGGCCTGCACTCACCCTTCGGCGCCAATAGAGCCCTCGGGAGGCGGCACAAGAGGCTGTCAATCAGCGAGGGGCTGTGAGGAGCAGCCAGTCAGGGGCTGGCGAGGCCACATAAAACGAGCTGCACGGCAGAGCAGCTTGAGTAGCTGCCTGGAGTAAGTAGGGGGGAGGACCAGGCTGCTAGCAGGAGGCAGGAAGCAAGCGGGGGAGTGTTGGGCTGGCTGCAGAAATGTGCAGGCCGAGGCCCTGAGGGAAGGATAAAGAGGCTGTGGACGGGGAAGCGGCCCATGGAAAGGTGCTGAGAGGTGGAGGCTGCAGCATTTGGACGCCATGTGGCTCTGGAGGCGTGGGCAGGCCTGGCCGGGTTCTGCCCCTCCCCAGCCTTGCGGGTGAGAGCCTGGCTGGGCAGCGGGCGTGCACAGAGGGCTGTGTTGGGAAGAGGTCCTGGGAGGGACAGTGGCCAGACAGCGCAGAGCTGATTGCCAGGACAGCCAGGAGGAGGCGCCTGAGCAGCGAGTGAGCTCCCCCCCCCCCCCCCGCAGGGAAGGGACTTGGCTCGAGCGCCACTGAGATGCCAGAGCCTCATGCTGAGGCTCACACGCTGTCACCCGGTCCCGGGGAAATGGCCAGTGGCAGAGCCACTGTGCACACAGCTGCCCGAGCACACGCTGGCCAGTGCTGGGAAAGGGACCACACCTGCCACCGGGAAGCAGCCTCGACGGGCATGCGGCTTCAGGCAGTGCCAGGTGCCAGGGCCGAGCCCTTCTGCCATACGTGCACAGGGGCAAGTCGAACAGACGTGATTCCAACGGACACCAGCGGACGAACCCTGCCCCTCCTCCGGGCCGCACACAAAAGCGCCCTGCGCGGGCCCCCACCGGGCACCAGCAAGGAGGTCAGCGCACCGGCCTGCAGGCACAGGAGAGAGGACAGAGCAACCCAAAGCCGGTTCCCAGCAAGGCCCCCAACGCAGACCCTGCCGGAGGCGAGTGGCCGCGCGGGGCCACGCCAGGGGGCGGCTTCATCCCCTGCCATGGGCTGGTTGCACTTGAAGGCCAGAGCGGGGGTGGGGGGTGAGGGCTGTCATGTTACTGGATTTTAAGGGGAGCAGCCAGATCACTGCTGCACCCATGGGGGGGAGATTTGCCCCAAAGTGTGTACAACAGGGGCCATGTGAGGTGTCGAATGAAAGCTTCTGTCCTACTGATTCTGTATGTGCGATTCATGTACGTGTATGATATCTGTGGGTGGAGTTATAGACATGGACGCTGTAGGGATGCTGGAAAATTCTCTGGCTGTGGCTGAGCAATGGGCAAGGGATGCTCAGCCAGTGGCTGTGCTAATTAGCAAGGGGCCAATGAAGCTCTAGGTGCCAGTACACACCTCAGGAATGTGACTGATACTTGCAAACCAGCCAGGGCCAAAGGGCTGCCAGTGTGGGCCACAGGGATAGGTCGTTGGACCATGTGACCTGCTCTGGCCAGGAAGATGCCAGGGGGGGTATATAAGTGCCATGTGGCAGCCTCCGTCTGGTCTTGAGTTCAGCTTCTGATCCCAGATGCAGCCTGGCAGGGAACAACGAGCCAGGAAGAACCGTGGACCCATCCTGACATAGGATGTGCACCAGAGACTTTTAAGATAGCGCTTTGTAACATCTCTGCTAAGAGTCTGTATCAAGAACTGGGTGATTCGCTGCATGTAATGTATTTTCTTTAACAACTGTGGCAGGGTCAGCCTCCCTCCTGAGACCCTGACCCCTGTTCCGTCCACTATCCCACCCTTTGAGGGCTGCAGCAGGGCCCTCGCCTGCAGAGTTTTTATCCCTGGGCCTTCCTGACCCTCAGCATAAAGAAGGGTATACTGGGCTGAAGCCCTGGGCCAGTCACGGCTGACCAGGAAGCCCTCTTCTAGCTCTGTGGGGGTAGGGAGCCCTCCAACACTCCCTGCTCGACCCCTCACCTCCCCCTGTAGCCTTTAGCAGGGCTGGTGGTTCCTCCTGCTCCTCCACTCTGAGTCTCCTTAACACTGGGTTGTTTACGCCTCTCCACGCTCCTTCTCTTTCTCTGTCCTAGGGAAGGCTTTTAAAGAGGCCCTGTGGCTGCCTGATTCAGCTCACCAGCTCTTAATTTGCAGCTGCCCTGTCTCAGCTGCCCCTTTTCCCTTTTAACAGGCCTTTTGACCTTCCCTGTCACACAACCTCACTCTTGTGCTTTTTTTCTTTTAGTAATAAACCTTTAGGCTGTGTCTACATTGGCAAGATTTTGCGCAAAATCTGTCTACACTGGCCGCGAGTACACTGGCCGCGAGTATTTGCGCAAGAACACTGACGTTGTAATGTACAAAATCAGTGCTTCTTGCACAAATACTCTGACGCTCCCGCTCAGGGATAAGTCCTCTTGTGCAAGTATTCTTGCGCAAGAGGCCAGTGTAGACAGCAACGTTAATTTCTTGCGCAAGAAAGCCCGATGGCTAAAATGGCCATCGGAGCTTTCTTGTGCAAGAGAGCGTCTACACTGGCACGGATGCTTTTGCGCAAAAGCAAATCTTTTGCGCAAAGGCACATGCCAGTGTAGACGCTCTCTTGCGCAAATACTTTTAACGGAAAAACTTTTCCGTTAAAAGTATTTGCGCAAAATCATGCCAGTCTAGACACAGCCTTAGATTGTAGATTCTAAAGGATTGGCCCAGCGTGATCTTGTGGGTAAGCTCCAGAGCGTAAATTGACCTAGGATCTGTGGCTGGTTTCTTGGGACCGGAAGAACCCGTTCGGGGTGGGTGAGATTGGGTTCTATAACCCCTCACTTGTGTGTTAGGCCCAGGGCTGATTGGGGCACAGGGAGAGCTGGGGTGTCTGAGGGGTTTTGCTCATGAGGCTTCTGGCTGGCCAGATTGGCAGCTGACGCGCTTGGTGTGACTGGTTTGTGGCCTGTTTGGGAAGGTCTCCAGTCAGGGGCTGTAAGGAGCCCCGAGTCTGAGCAATTCGCCCTGAGTGGACGCCCTCAGCTGTGCCCAGGCTCGTCCCATCACAGGGGCTATCAAGACTCTGAAGTGCACTTGGCTCAGTACCGTGTGACAGAACAACGGGCCCTCAGCTCACTGCAGCAGGATCTGTCACTAGGAAACGTGGTGCTGGACCCGCAAGCGAGAGAGGGAGCCTGAGAAAGCAGCCGAGAAAATCCCACAGGAAGCAGACCCACTCCTTGCTCTTCTGAGTTACAGCTCGGCCCAGCAGCAGCTCCCGGAGACAGCCCCACACACTCGCCTGGGGCGACTGTTCCAGCTTTGGAAAGGGGCCTGCCTCCAGCGTGGCCAGATGGGAAGGCCACAGAGAACTGCTGGGGCTGGACCCCAGGGACAACGCCCTTATCAAATCTGATGGAGGAAAACCACAAGCACTCCGGCACTTGGAAAGGGAAGAATTCACCCCAGCTCCCACGGGTTCGAGGCCGGTCGGGAGAGTCCAACAGAAACCGGCCACATCTAGTTTGTTGCTTGGGAAGAGCCGCCACTGGAGCAAACGCGACAGCCGGTGTCTGCGGAACACGACTCAGCACTTCCCTGGCTACGCAGCCAGTTGCTGCCGTTAAGGACCAGGCCGCCGACCGCGCTGTTGCACGCCCGGGGCACGCTATTAGGAGAGCACTAGGCTCCCGGACCCGTGCAAACGCCAAGGCCAGTGTGGCCGTGGTAGGAACGTGGAACTGAGCGAGGGGAGGTCCTGTCCTGCCTCTTCAGCCAGCCCGTGCCTTGCTCACGCTGCCTCGGGCATTAGCGGATCTCTGGGTAACCCCGTGGGCGTGTCTGTAGCCAGGCCATATCAGGCCCAGCGGCATAGCAGTAATGGGGAGAGGGGGCTGGTTAGCCATTGAGGATCCTCATGGCGCCAGACTAGGGGCTGTGGCGGTGCCCCCCCCCCCCCCAGGACTGCTGCTTGCCGGGTTTTCACCTGCATTTCAAGCCAGGCCCCAGGAGAGCCCCAGCCTGACTCAGGGCCTTCGCCAAGCTCTCAGCCCTGGCCCCATGTTGCATTTGGCCCCACAGGGCGATCCCAGGTCCTGCCCCCCAAAGCCCGTGGGAAGGAGCCAGCTCTGCCCCCTTGTGTGCAGGCCCTGCCCTCCATTGGCCACTGGGCTCTGGAGAGATTCAGTTGCCCCCCCCAACAGGCCCCAGGGCTGCGATGGTCCCTCTGCACCAGCCCCACTTACCTTCTGCACTTCACCCATGGTCTGGGAGAGTCTGCATCCTCCGTGGTGCAGGGAGCTGGAAGCTAATCGGGGGGGGAGGGAGGGCGGCCCCGGCCCGCGGCTGCGTGATGACACGCGCCCCTTTGCCAGCACGGGCAAGAGGATTAGAGATCCAGAATTAGCGGCTGTTTCTCCATTTACCCACAGCATTAAATGCCTCCCTAGGTCAATCCCCCAGCCAGCTGTCGCCCAGCCTGCTAGGCCAGCCCCTCGGATGGGCCTGGCCCCGAGCCACAGGGAAGGAGAGCCTGGGGCAAAGCCCCTTTCCCCCCTGCCATGGTCCGTGGCTCTCAGAGCGCCCGTGGTGACACCAGAGCCAGCCCAGGCCTCCAGCAGGTGAACTCCCACCCAGACCAGCCTCCAGGCAGGTCATCCCAGCAAATCTGCCATGTCAGGAGAGCAGCAGCCGCAGCTGGGGAAGGGGCTGGGGGTCCTGGAATCAGCGGGGCTGGAGGACAGAGGGGGCTGTGCCACGCTGGAGGTGTTGAGGCGAGTGCTGGGGAGGGAACGAGGAGCTGCCCTGGCGGGGGACAGGGAAAAGGTCTAGTGCCCTTAGCTGGGGCCATGCTCGGCCCTCCCTCCCCAGAGTGCGGGGGGGGGGAGGGGGCGCTGGGCAGAAGGCAAGCCCCCAGCCCTACCTTCTGCCATTGCCCATGATGCCTGGGACAGGCCGGCTTGGCCCCCCCAGCCCCGGGGCCGGGTGATTCTCACGGGATCTGTACGAGCACGGCGCCGTTTCTGGGGCAGAGCAGAGCAGCCGGGCCAGGCCCAGTGCAGGCAGCAGGGACACCCGGACACTCAGCCCGGGTGGGAACTGCACGGCTGGGACGGGGCCACCAGCTTGTGCCACTGAGGTGCCAGCGCCCTGGCCCAGTCCCTCAGCTGCCTCTCCAGGGAACAGGCTGCCCGGCGTGGAACGGGGGGCACCGGGGACGAGGCCCTGCCCTGCTGCCGGGGGCCAGGGAGTGCTGTGGTACTGTCTGTCTGTGAGAGGCTCGGGCAGTGACTGCTGTAGCGGGATCTGGTCTCTCCAGGGGCTCATATCTGGGGTAGCCCCTGTGCCCATCAGCATGAGGTTCCTGTGAGCCGCCTGGAGCTGTCCTGCCTTTGTGGCTCTTTCCTCGGGGACAACTGCCACCTCCAGGCACCTGGCCTCCTCTCATGGGGGCCAGCCCCTGGGCCAGGGGGCTGGTGTTAAGAACCAGGCCCTGGGCCAGGGAGCTGGGGTCCAGAGCCGGGGGCCGGGCCGGGGGGCTGGTGTCAGGAGCCGGGGGGCTGGGCCAGGGGGCTGGTGTCAGGAGCCGGGAGGGCTGGTATCAGGAGCTGGCAGGGGCTGGTGTCAGGAGCCGGGGGGCTGGGCCAGGGGGCTGGTGTCAGGAGCCGGGAGGGCTGGTATCAGGAGCTGGCAGGGGCTGGTGTCAGGAGCCGGGGGGCCGGGCCGGGGGGCTGGTGTCAGGAGCCGGGAGGGCTGGTATCAGGAGCTGGCAGGGGCTGGTGTCAGGAGCCGGGGGCTGGGCCAGGGGGCTGGTGTCAGGAGCCGGGAGGGCTGGTATCAGGAGCTGGCAGGGGCTGGTGTCAGGAGCCGGGGGCCGGGCCGGGGGGCTGGTGTCAGGAGCCGGGAGGGCTGGTATCAGGAGCTGGCAGGGGCCGGGCCGGGGGGCTGGTGTCAGGAGCCGGGGGGGAGGCTGGCGTCAGGGGCCGGGGGGCTGGGCCAGGGGGGCTGCCCTTGCCAGTGGGGGGGGGTGTGCTGCAGGCTGGGAGGGAGGTTCCTCTGCAAACCCCCGTTCTAGCTGCGGTTCGGTTTCCATAGAGACACTTCCTGCGGTAGCCAAAAGCGGTAGTGGCAGCCTGGGAGCTGGCAGTGCCGCGCCGCGGTTCCCGCAGCTGCAGGCCCGTGCCGGGCTCGCCCCCAGCCCCATGCGCCCGGCCCGCCCTGCGCCCCGCTGAGGATGCCCGGGAAGGCCAAGCAGCTGGGCCCCCCGAGCGGCCACCTGGTGAGTGCCCGGTGGGCTGGGCACGTGGGCGGAGCCGCGGGCGCGACTGAACCGTGCCAGGCCCTGGCCAGGGAGGCTCCCGCAGGAAGGGCGGGGGCTGCGCCCCTCTACCGGGTCACTAGGAGGCCCCAGCCCAGGCGGCCTGCAGCAGAGGGAGGGGCTGGCCGCTCTCCTGCCCCACGGCTCCCCCCTCCCCGATGGCTCGGCGCAGCCTCTCCACCCTCCCCACATCGAGGGCGCTGAGCGGTGGCCGGGCAGCCTGTGTGCCGAGCGGGTGGGTCAGTGCAGGGTGCTGGGATGCCCTCAGCCCCGCGCCAGGCCCAAGTCGCAGGCGGGCAAGGGCGAGGCCTGAACGGCTGCAGCCCCGGCAAGAGGCCCTGGCAAGTCTCGGTCCAAGCAGAGCCCGGGACTGGCTAGCGGGGCAGGTGTCTGCGGGTTGGGCCTGAGAGGCATTATGGCTGCTGGGGCTGGGGGGCTGCAGGTTGGGATCACACTGCAGGAGCAGAGTGGGGGCGGAGGGAGCCTGGGCCGGGGTGGCAGGCGGGCAGGGCGGGGGGGGATCCCGGGCCGGGGTGGCAGGCGGGCAGGGCGGGGGGGATCCCGGGCCGGGGTGGCAGGCGGGCAGGGCGGGGGGGGATCCCGGGCCGGGGTGGCAGGCGGGCAGGGCGGGGCGGGGATCCCGGGCCGGGGTGGCAGGCGGGCAGGGTGGGGGGGATCCTGGGCCAGGGTGGCAGGTGGGCAGGGCGGGGGGGGATCCCGGGCCAGGGTGGCAGGCGGGCAGGGTGGGGGGGATCCTGGGCCAGGGTGGCAGGTGGGCAGGGCGAGGGGGGATCCCGGGCCAGGGTGGCAGGCGGGCAGGGCGGGGCGGGGATCCCGGCCCGGGGATCCCGGCCCGGGGTGGCAGGCGGGCAGGGTGTGGGGGGATCCCGGGCCGGGGTGGCAGGTGGGCAGGGCGGGGGGGGATCCCGGGCCGGGGTGGCAGGTGGGCAGGGCGTGGGGGGATCCCGGGCCGGGGTGGCAGGTGGGCAGGGCGGGGGGGGATCCCGGGCCAGGGTGGCAGGCGGGCAGGGCGGGGCGGGGATCCCGGGCCGGGGTGGCAGGCGGGCAGGGCGGGGGGGATCCCGGGCCGGGGTGGCAGGCGGGCAGGGCGGGGGGGGATCCCGGGCCGGGGTGGCAGGCGGGCAGGGCGGGGCGGGGATCCCGGGCCGGGGTGGCAGGCAGGCAGGGTGGGGGGGATCCTGGGCCAGGGTGGCAGGTGGGCAGGGCGGGGGGGATCCCGGGCCAGGGTGGCAGGCGGGCAGGGTGGGGGGGATCCTGGGCCAGGGTGGCAGGTGGGCAGGGCGAGGGGGGATCCCGGGCCAGGGTGGCAGGCGGGCAGGGCGGGGGGGGATCCCGGGCCGGGGTGGCAGGTGGGCAGGGCATGGGGGGATCCCGGGCCGGGGTGGCAGGTGGGCAGGGCGTGGGGGGATCCCGGGCCGGGGTGGCAGGTGGGCAGGGCGGGGGGGGATCCCGGGCCAGGGTGGCAGGCGGGCAGGGCGGGGCGGGGATCCCGGGCCGGGGATCCCGGGCCGGGGTGGCAGGCGGGCAGGGTGGGGGTCCAGCGTCTAAGAGGGAGTGAAAAGGCTCGGAGGAGCAGGCTGTCGGCCTGGAACTGGAACAAGGAGCAGTCGTTCCTTAGAGACGGACCCAGACATCAGGGAGGATCCTGAGTGTGGCCAGGCACACCCGGCGTGAGCTGTGCCTGCACCAGGCCCTGGGCTGCTGCCCAGCTGGACCGAGTCTCGCTTGTGCCCAGCCTCCAGCGAGGATGCCGGCTGTGCATCTCAGGCCTGGCTCCCTCCCGGCTGCTGGAGACTCCGGCTGGCCCGTGGGGCAGCAGGGCTGGGCACTGGGGTGGCAGGAAACACTCCACTCCCAGAGAGCCCGACCCCAGCTGCAGGGCCACGGACACCCCGTCACAAGCAGTCCCTGTGCTGGCCAAAGAGCTTGCGGGGCCCCAGGTTGCGGGGCCACTGGGGTTGGCAGTGTCGCGCAGCTGGGCGGCTCCCAGCCAGGGCAGCCAGTGGCTGGGCGGGCGTCGGGCAGCACATGGCCCAAGGCAAGCGCCTGGCTCGCCTCGCCCTAAGGCTGGGCCTGTTCAGCTCTCTGTCACCACTGGGACGTGGCCCTGCTTTGGGAGGGGGGTCTGGCAGCCGCTCCCCCAGAGCCAGGAGCCCAGGGTGTGGCTGGGCCTCGCCCGCTGGAGGCTCAGCCAGGAGAGAGCACACGGCCTCCCCTGCTCTCTGCCTGGCTGGGGGCTCTTTGATGGGGCAGGCAGGGGGTCTGCCCTGCTGGGGGGCACACAAGGGCTGTAGGTGGGGTGCCCCACCCCGGAACGGGGAGGTGGCCTGCTCTAGGCTGTGACTTCCTCTCCCTTTTCCTGCCCTCCCTCCCCTTCCTGTGCCCCGGCCGGCTGCTGCAGCGTCACCACTGATAACATCAGCCCTTCCTCAGTCAAGGAGCCCAGCCTCCCAGCTGGCCCTGGCCCCATGGGAGATACACCACCTGCCCCCCTGGGCCCGCGCCAGGCATGGCCCCGCCTGCTCCCCTGCGCCCGCGCCAGGCATGGCCCCACCTGCCCCCCTGCGCCCGCGCCAGGCATGGCCCCGCCTGCTCCCCTGCGCCCGCACCAGGCATGGCCCCACCTGCCCCCCTGTGCCCGCGCCAGGCATGGCCCCGCCTGCCCCCCTGCGCCCGCGCCAGGCATAGCCCCGCCTGCCCCCTGCGCCCGCGCCAGGCATGGCCTCTCCCCCCACCCTTTCCGTGGCTGTCTGGGTGGTCGTCCCTGACCCCCTCCCCTCCTCTGTGTCCTTGCACTCCCTTGGCTGACCCATCCCTTGCCCCAGGGGCTTCCTGGGCTGGTCCCGCTGCTCCCCATAGCTGCAGGGCCTGGGATCCTGGCTGACCTGTCCTCTTGTCCTTACAGGGCCTGGCTGTGTCTGATGGAGGTGAGTTAAACCCTGCCAGGGAGATGGGGACGGGGAGTGTGTCTGTGTGTGTGTGTGTCTCTGTGAGTGTCTCTATGTGTTGTGTGCGTCTGTGTGTGTGTCTCTGTGTGTTGTGTGTGTGTGTCTGTGTGTTATGAGGAGCCCGAGTGATCCCCGCTCAGAGTTCTGTTACACACTCTAGGGGTATCGACCGTTACCCAGTTCCTAGGGCCCCAGGCAAAAGGCCCCTCTCTTTCCCCCTCTCTGGGCGCCAGGCAAACCCTTTCCCCCAGCCTCAGGGCTGAAGGTTTTGCAGGTCCCCAGCGAAAGGCCATACACAGCAGTGCCCTGACCCTCGGCGTGTTCCCAATCCCCAACCGCCAGCCAGGCTCCTCGCGCCCACCGAAACAGACGAGCGTCTCTGGCTGGCTTGTCAGGATCAGGTCCCTCTGGGGACCCCAGCTTCTGCTCGGTGTCATTGCAGAGTGGGGAGGTTGGGCAGCTGTGAGCTTGGGCTGTGTCCTGGAGCTGGTGTCCCAGAGCTGGTGTCCCTGGGACCCCCGGTTATAGATGCCACTGGAGTCCCGCTCAGCTAGACCGGAACCGACTCTTTTGCGCACCAAGCCAAGCCTGTCACAGTTCCTAACCAAGCTGCCTGCCACCCCTGCCGGATTCCCGGCACGCCGTGGTGTGGCAGCCGGCGCCACTGGGGGAGCGGGCCGGACGCACGCCAAGCAGTGGGGCCGGCGACAAGTCCGTAGAGCCACGAGGATCCCCCAGCCCAGCGGCAGTCAGTTCAGCTCTGTATCCGCCTGGCACTGGGGCCTGGGGCAGGGAGGCCTCTGCAGCCGACACCGCGCTGTGCAGGGCTCCTGCTGCTGCACGAAGGCCTCGGGCCTCCCCACGTGGCGGCAGGAACAGCCTGAGCCGTAGAGCAGAGCAGTAACCGGCTTGGCTCAGTGTCCAGAGCCTCTGCCCCCCGCCTGGCCCACCCACACCGGGGGGCGTGAGGTGGGACTCCTGGGCAGGCAGAGCTCCCTTCCACCCGCACCCCCTCGGAGAGGGCTGTAACCTGCTTCCCCGCTGCCCCCGGGGCTGTTCCCTCCTGCTGGGAGACTCGCCCATTCCTGAGCCCCAGCACCAAGGCAGGCGCCCCTTGGAGCTGTACCAGGCTCCCGCTCTGCCTGCTGGCGTCCTGCTGGGTCTGGGGGCTCAGAGGGACCCTAGGTCTGGCCTCCTGCTCCGGAGTGCCTGGCTGGCCTGCCGCCTGGACAGCACCCCACGCTGGCCCTGCGGCGGGCGGGCACTGACCCCGCGCTCTGCTTCCCAGAGTTAAACAGCTCTGGGGCCCGAGGCAGCAGCCGCAGTGTGAACAGCCTGCCTGGTGCCCAGCATGCAGCCAGCACCGCACAGCTGCCCGTGGCCCGCTGGGCTGAGTCCTTCGAGACGCTGCTGCAGGACCGGGTGGCCATCACCTTCTTCACCGTGAGTGCCAGCCAGGCCCCCCCCCCCGCCAGCTGCTGCCAGGGAGCCCTGAGCCTGGGTGCTGGACGCGTCCTGGCCAGTAGAGGCACTGGGCCAGCTGCTGGGGCACCCCTGCTGGTGCCTTTGGAGCAACGTCTCCCCAGCTCCTCTGCATGGGCCAGAGCTGGGCTGGGGCCTGTCCTCCCAAGCACCCAGCACAGCCCTTCTGACCTGGCTGTACCCTTGCTGCCCAGGGAATCCATGGGCATCATCCCCAGAGCTGGGGCTCCCCCAGTGCTGACTGGCACCCTGTGGGGGGGCTGGGCAGGGCTTGAGCTGGCAGTGCCAGGTGGGGGCTGGGCTGGCACACTGGGCGGGGGCTGGGCTGGGCTTGCAGTGCCAGGTGGGGGCTGGGCTGGCACACTGGGCGGGGGTGGGGGCGGGGGCGGGGGCTGGGCTGGCAGTGCCAGGAGGGGGCTGGGGTGGCACCTTGGGCGGGGTAGTTGCACTGGTCTGACGCTCTCCCGCTCTGCAGGAGTTCCTGAAGAAGGAGTTCAGCGCGGAGAACGTTTACTTCTGGCAGGCGTGTGAGCGATTCCAGCAGATCTCAGCCAAGAACACGCAGCAGGTACCGGGTCCAGCCAGGCGCTCTGAGGCACATGCCAGGGCATCCCAAGGGCCTGGCGTCGCTTGGAAGCTCATTGCAGACCCTGCTCAAAGCTAAGGGGGGAGGGAGCTAAGGGGCTCCAAGACCAGGGCTGTGCCAGTGCTGGAGGGCGGGAGAGAGACAGCCCAGGCTGGTGTTGTGTCCTTAGCTAGGTGAGGACATGGGGCCGTGGTCTCGCAATGGGACCTTGGGACCGTCTGTCCCATACCCAGGAAGATAATGCCGCCCCCACGTGTAAATAACCAGTGGAACTCATTGCCATTGGATGCCACTGAGCCCAAGAACGAGCGAGAGCCTGAGTGGGGCTGCCCAGGCGTATGGACAACATGGCTATGCGGAGCAGTAACAGCATATGGAAGGGCTCGACCCTCTTGCCTGGGGCTTAGGCCAGCTCTTACTGTTAGGGGTCATGGGCAGGGCTCCTCACCCTCTGCCCATCTGGGGCTGGAGTGCTCTGGGTTCCCAAGGTGGTGCCCTGCTCTGGGCGTGATATCTCTGTCTCCCAGCTGGCCCAGGAGGCCCGGCGGATCTATGATGAGTTCCTGTCCAGCCATGCGGTCAGCCCGGTGAACATTGACCGGCAGGCCTGGATCGGGGAGGAGATGCTGGCCACGCCCACCCCCGACATGTTCCACCTCCAGCAGCTCCAGGTGAGCATTTCCTGCCTGCCCCCAGCCAGGTGCGCGGGGCAAGGAGCCATCCCCAAGGCTCGAGCTGGGGACACATCCCCTCCCCCCAGCAAAAGCTGAGAGTGGGGGCGGGAATCCAGAGCCGCAGGGCTGCGGCTCCTCTCTCTGCCTCTGAGAGTGGGGGGTCCTGGCCTGCGGGGCTCTGGGCGGGGGGGTGAGCGGGTCTCTCTGGGGGGCCGGGCGGGGCTCTGGGCGGGGGGGTGAGCGGGTCTCTCTTGGGGGCCGGGTGGGGCTCTGGGCGGGGGGGTGAGCGGGCCTCTCTTGGGGGCCGGGCGGGGCTCTGGGCGGGGGGGTGAGCGTGTCTCTCTGGGGGGTGGGCGGGGCTCTGGGCGGGGGGGTGAGCGTGTCTCTCTGGGGGGTGGGCGGGGCTCTGGGCGGGGGGATGACCGGGTCTCTCTTGGGGGCTGGGCGGGGCTCTGGGCGGGGGGGTGAGCGGGTCTCTCTTGGGGGCCGGGCGGGGCTCTGGGCGGGGGGGTGAGCGGGTCTCTCTGGGGGGCCGGGCGGGGCTCTGGGCGGGGGGGTGAGCGGGTCTCTCTTGGGGGCCGGGTGGGGCTCTGGGCGGGGGGGTGAGCGGGCCTCTCTTGGGGGCCGGGCGGGGCTCTGGGCGGGGGGGTGAGCGTGTCTCTCTGGGGGGTGGGCGGGGCTCTGGGCGGGGGGGTGAGCGTGTCTCTCTGGGGGGTGGGCGGGGCTCTGGGCGGGGGGATGACCGGGTCTCTCTTGGGGGCTGGGCGGGGCTCTGGGCGGGGGGGTGAGCGGGTCTCTCTTGGGGGCCGGGCGGGGCTCTGGGCGGGGGGGTGAGCGGGTCTCTCTGGGGGGCCGGGCGGGGCTCTGGGCGGGGGGGTGAGCGGGTCTCTCTTGGGGGCCGGGTGGGGCTCTGGGCGGGGGGGTGAGCGGGCCTCTCTTGGGGGCCGGGCGGGGCTCTGGGCGGGGGGGTGAGCGTGTCTCTCTGGGGGGTGGGCGGGGCTCTGGGCGGGGGGGTGAGCGTGTCTCTCTGGGGGGTGGGCGGGGCTCTGGGCGGGGGGATGACCGGGTCTCTCTTGGGGGCTGGGCGGGGCTCTGGGCGGGGGGGGTGAGCGGGTCTCTCTTGGGGGCCGGGCGGGGCTCTGGGTGGGGGGGACTGGGTCTCTCTTGGGGGCCGGGCAGGGCTCTGGGCGGGGGGGGTGAGCGGGTCTCTCTTGGGGGCCGGGCGGGGCTCTGGGTGGGGGGGACTGGGTCTCTCTTGGGGGCCGGGCGGGGCTCTGGGCGGGGGGGTGAGCGGGTCTCTCTTGGGGGCCGGGCGGGGCTCTGGGTGGGGGGGACTGGGTCTCTCTTGGGGGCCGGGCGGGGCTCTGGGCGGGGGGATGACCGGGTCTCTCTTGGGGGCTGGGCGGGGCTCTGGGCGGGGGGGTGAGCGTGTCTCTCTTGGGGGCCGGGCGGGGCTCTGGGCGGGGGGGTGAGCGTGTCTCTCTTGGGGGCCGGGCGGGGCTCTGGGCAGGGGGATGACCGGGTCTCTCTTGGGGGCCGGGCGGGGCTCTGGGCGGGGGGGTGAGCGGGTCTCTCTTGGGGGCCGGGCGGGGCTCTGGGCGGGGGGGACTGGGTCTCTCTTGGGGGCCGGGTGGGGCTCTGGGCAGGGGGATGACCGGGTCTCTCTTGGGGGCCGGGCGGAGCTCTGGGCGGGGGGGTGAGCGGGTCTCTCTTGGGGGCCGGGCGGGGCTCTGGGCGGGGGGGACTGGGTCTCTCTTGGGGGCCGGGCGGGGCTCTGGGCGGGGGGGTGAGCGTGTCTCTCTTGGGGGCCGGGCGGGGCTCTGGGCGGGGGGGACTGGGTCTCTCTTGGGGGCCGGGCGGGGCTCTGGGCGGGGGGGACTGGGTCTCTCTTGGGGGCCAGGCGGGGCTCTGGGCGGGGGGGTGAGCGGGTCTCTCTTGGGGGCCGGGCGGGGCTCTGGGCGGGGGGCTGACCGGGTCTCTCTTGGGGGCCGGGCGGGGCTCTGGGCGGGGGGATGAGCGTGTCTCTCTTGGGGGCCGGGCGGGGCTCTGGGCGGGGGGGTGAGCGTGTCTCTCTTGGGGGCCGGGTGGGGCTCTGGGTGGGGGGGACTGGGTCTCTCTGGGGGGTGGGCGGGGCTCTGGGTGGGGGGGACTGGGTCTCTCTTGGGGGCCGGGTGGGGCTCTGGGTGGGGGGGTGAGCGTGTCTCTCTTGGGGGCCGGGCGGGGCTCTGGGCAGGGGGATGACCGGGTCTCTCTTGGGGGCCGGGCGGGGCTCTGGGCGGGGGGGTGAGCGTGTCTCTCTGGGGGGCCGGGCGGGGCTCTGGGCGGGGGGGTGAGCGTGTCTCTCTTGGGGGCCGGGCGGGGCTCTGGGTGGGGGGGACTGGGTCTCTCTGGGGGGCCGGGCGGGGCTCTGGGCGGGGGGGTGAGCGGGTCTCTCTGGGGGGCCGGGCGGGGCTCTGGGCGGGGGGGACTGGGTCTCTCTGGGGGGCCGGGCGGGGCTCTGGGCGGGGGGGTGAGCGTGTCTCTCTTGGGGGCCGGGCGGGGCTCTGGGCGGGGGGGACTGGGTCTCTCTTGGGGGCCGGGCGGGGCTCTGGGTGGGGGGGACTGGGTCTCTCTTGGGGGCCGGGTGGGGCTCTGGGCGGGGGGGTGAGCGGGTCTCTCTGGGGGGCCGGGCGGGGCTCTGGGCGGGGGGGTGAGCGGGTCTCTCTGGGGGGCCGGGCGGGGCTCTGGGCGGGGGGGTGAGCGGGTCTCTCTGGGGGGTGGGCGGGGCTCTGGGCGGGGGGGTGAGCGGGTCTCTCTGGGGGGTGGGCGGGGCTCTGGGCGGGGGGGACTGGGTCTCTCTGGGGGGTGGGCGGGGCTCTGGGCGGGGGGGTGAGCGGGTCTCTCTGGGGGGTGGGCGGGGCTCTGGGCGGGGGGGACTGGGTCTCTCTGGGGGGTGGGCGGGGCTCTGGGCGGGGGGGACTGGGTCTCTCTGGGGGGTGGGCGGGGCTCTGGGCGGGGGGGTGAGCGGGTCTCTCTGGGGGGCCGGGCGGGGCTCTGGGCGGGGGGGTGAGCGGGTCTCTCTTGGGGGCCGGGCGGGGCTCTGGAAGGGGGGGACTGGGTCTCTCTTGGGGGCCGGGCGGGGCTCTGGGCGGGGGGGTGAGCGGGTCTCTCTGGGGGGCCGGGCGGGGCTCTGGGCGGGGGGGCCTGGGTCTCTCTTGGGGGCCGGGTGGGGCTCTGGGCGGGGGGGACTGGGTCTCTCTTGGGGGCCGGGCGGGGCTCTGGGCGGGGGGGACTGGGTCTCTCTTGGGGGCCGGGCGGGGCTCTGGGCGGGGGGGACTGGGTCGCTCTGGGGGGTGGGCGGGGCTCTGGGCGGGGGGATGACCGGGTCTCTCTTGGGGGCCGGGCGGGGCTCTGGGCGGGGGGATGACCGGGTCTCTCTTGGGGGCCGGGCGGGGCTCTGGGTGGGGGGGACTGGGTCTCTCTTGGGGGCCGGGTGGGGCTCTGGGCGGGGGGGCCTGGGTCTCTCTTGGGGGCCGGGTGGGGCTCTGGGCGGGGGGGCCTGGGTCTCTCTGGGGGGCCGGGCGGGGCTCTGGGCGGGGGGGCCTGGGTCTCTCTTGGGGGCCGGGTGGGGCTCTGGGCGGGGGGGACTGGGTCTCTCTTGGGGGCCGGGCGGGGCTCTGGGCGGGGGGGACTGGGTCTCTCTTGGGGGCCGGGCGGGGCTCTGGGCGGGGGGGACTGGGTCTCTCTTGGGGGCCGGGCGGGGCTCTGGGCGGGGGGATGACCGGGTCTCTCTTGGGGGCTGGGCGGGGCTCTGGGCGGGGGGATGAGCGGGTCTCTCTTGGGGGCCGGGCGGGGCTCTGGGTGGGGGGGACTGGGTCTCTCTTGGGGGCCGGGCGGGGCTCTGGGCGGGGGGGTGAGCGGGTCTCTCTTGGGGGCCGGGCGGGGCTCTGGGTGGGGGGGACTGGGTCTCTCTGGGGGGCCGGGCGGGGCTCTGGGCGGGGGGGTGAGCGGGTCTCTCTGGGGGGCCGGGCGGGGCTCTGGGCGGGGGGGTGAGCGGGTCTCTCTGGGGGGTGGGCGGGGCTCTGGGCGGGGGGGTGAGCGGGTCTCTCTGGGGGCCGGGCGGGGCTCTGGGCGGGGGGGACTGGGTCTCTCTTGGGGGCCGGGCGGGGCTCTGGGCAGGGGGATGACCGGGTCTCTCTTGGGGGCCGGGCGGGGCTCTGGGTGGGGGGGACTGGGTCTCTCTTGGGGGCCGGGCGGGGCTCTGGGCGGGGGGGACTGGGTCTCTCTTGGGGGCCGGGCGGGGCTCTGGGCGGGGGGGACTGGGTCTCTCTTGGGGGCCGGGTGGGGCTCTGGGCGGGGGGGTGAGCGGGTCTCTCTGGGGGGCCGGGCGGGGCTCTGGGCGGGGGGATGACCGGGTCTCTCTGGGGGGTGGGCGGGGCTCTGGGCGGGGGGGAATGGGTCTCTCTTGGGGGCCGGGCGGGGCTCTGGGCGGGGGGGTGAGCGGGTCTCTCTGGGGGGCCGGGCGGGGCTCTGGGCGGGGGGGTGAGCGGGTCTCTCTGGGGGGCCGGGCGGGGCTCTGGGCGGGGGGATGACCGGGTCTCTCTGGGGGGTGGGCGGGGCTCTGGGCGGGGGGGAATGGGTCTCTCTTGGGGGCCGGGCGGGGCTCTGGGCGGGGGGGTGAGCGGGTCTCTCTGGGGGGCCGGGCGGGGCTCTGGGCGGGGGGGTGAGCGGGTCTCTCTGGGGGGCCGGGCGGGGCTCTGGGCGGGGGGGACTGGGTCTCTCTTGGGGGCCGGGTGGGGCTCTGGGCGGGGGGGTGAGCGGGTCTCTCTGGGGGGCCGGGCGGGGCTCTGGGCGGGGGGGACTGGGTCTCTCTTGGGGGCCGGGCGGGGCTCTGGGCGGGGGGGTGAGCGGGTCTCTCTTGGGGGCCGGGCGGGGCTCTGGGCGGGGGGGACTGGGTCTCTCTTGGGGGCCGGGCGGGGCTCTGGGCGGGGGGGTGAGCGGGTCTCTCTGGGGGGTGGGCGGGGCTCTGGGCGAGGGGGTGAGCGGGTCTCTCTGGGGGGCCGGGCGGGGCTCTGGGCGGGGGGGTGAGCGGGTCTCTCTGGGGGGCCGGGCGGGGCTCTGGGCGGGGGGGTGAGCGGGTCTCTCTGGGGGGCCGGGCGGGGCTCTGGGCGGGGGGGACTGGGTCTCTCTTGGGGGCTGGGCGGGGCTCTGGGCGGGGGGATGAGCGGGTCTCTCTTGGGGGCCGGGCGGGGCTCTGGGCGGGGGGGTGAGCGTGTCTCTCTTGGGGGCCGGGCGGGGCTCTGGGCAGGGGGGACAGGGTCTCTCTTGGGGGCCGGGTGGGGCTCTGGGCGGGGGGGACTGGGTCTCTCTTGGGGGTGGGCGGGGCTCTGGGTGGGGGGGACCGGGTCTCTCTTGGGGGCCGGGCGGGGCTCTGGGCGGGGGGGGTGAGCGTGTCTCTCTTGGGGGCCGGGCGGGGCTCTGGGCGGGGGGGACTGGGTCTCTCTTGGGGGCCGGGTGGGGCTCTGGGCGGGGGGGTGAGCGTGTCTCTCTTGGGGGCCGGGCGGGGCTCTGGGCGGGGGGGACTGGGTCTCTCTTGGGGGCCGGGCGGGGCTCTGGGTGGGGGGGACTGGGTCTCTCTTGGGGGCCGGGTGGGGCTCTGGGCGGGGGGGACTGGGTCTCTCTTGGGGGCCGGGTGGGGCTCTGGGCGGGGGGGACTGGGTCTCTCTGGGGGGCCGGGTGGGGCTCTGGGTGGGGGGGACTGGGTCTCTCTTGGGGGCCGGGCGGGGCTCTGGGCGGGGGGGTGAGCGTGTCTCTCTTGGGGGCCGGGCGGGGCTCTGGGTGGGGGGGACTGGGTCTCTCTTGGGGGCCGGGCGGGGCTCTGGGCGGGGGGGACTGGGTCTCTCTTGGGGGCCGGGTGGGGCTCTGGGCGGGGGGGACTGGGTCTCTCTTGGGGGCCGGGCGGGGCTCTGGGTGGGGGGGACTGGGTCTCTCTGGGGGGCCGGGTGGGGCTCTGGGCGGGGGGGTGAGCGTGTCTCTCTTGGGGGCCGGGCGGGGCTCTGGGCGGGGGGATGACCGGGTCTCTCTTGGGGGCCGGGCGGGGCTCTGGGTGGGGGGGACTGGGTCTCTCTTGGGGGCCGGGTGGGGCTCTGGGCGGGGGGGGTGAGCGTGTCTCTCTTGGGGGCCGGGCGGGGCTCTGGGCGGGGGGGACTGGGTCTCTCTTGGGGGCCGGGCGGGGCTCTGGGTGGGGGGGACTGGGTCTCTCTTGGGGGCCGGGTGGGGCTCTGGGCGGGGGGGACTGGGTCTCTCTTGGGGGCCGGGTGGGGCTCTGGGCGGGGGGGACTGGGTCTCTCTGGGGGGCTGGGTGGGGCTCTGGGTGGGGGGGACTGGGTCTCTCTTGGGGGCCGGGCGGGGCTCTGGGCGGGGGGGTGAGCGTGTCTCTCTTGGGGGCCGGGCGGGGCTCTGGGTGGGGGGGACTGGGTCTCTCTTGGGGGCCGGGCGGGGCTCTGGGCGGGGGGGACTGGGTCTCTCTTGGGGGCCGGGTGGGGCTCTGGGCGGGGGGGACTGGGTCTCTCTTGGGGGCCGGGCGGGGCTCTGGGTGGGGGGGACTGGGTCTCTCTGGGGGGCCGGGTGGGGCTCTGGGCGGGGGGGTGAGCGTGTCTCTCTTGGGGGCCGGGCGGGGCTCTGGGCGGGGGGATGACCGGGTCTCTCTTGGGGGCCGGGTGGGGCTCTGGGCGGGGGGATGACCGGGTCTCTCTTGGGGGCCGGGCGGGGCTCTGGGCGGGGGGATGACCGGGTCTCTCTTGGGGGCCGGGTGGGGCTCTGGGCGGGGGGGTGAGCGTGTCTCTCTTGGGGGCCGGGCGGGGCTCTGGGCGGGGGGATGACCGGGTCTCTCTTGGGGGCCGGGCGGGGCTCTGGGTGGGGGGGACTGGGTCTCTCTGGGGGGTGGGCGGGGCTCTGGGTGGGGGGGACTGGGTCTCTCTTGGGGGCCGGGTGGGGCTCTGGGCGGGGGGGTGAGCGTGTCTCTCTTGGGGGCCGGGCGGGGCTCTGGGTGGGGGGGACTGGGTCTCTCTTGGGGGCCGGGTGGGGCTCTGGGCGGGGGGGTGAGCGTGTCTCTCTTGGGGGCCGGGCGGGGCTCTGGGTGGGGGGATGACCGGGTCTCTCTTGGGGGCCGGGCGGGGCTCTGGGTGGGGGGGACTGGGTCTCTCTTGGGGGCCGGGTGGGGCTCTGGGCGGGGGGGTGAGCGTGTCTCTCTTGGGGGCCGGGCGGGGCTCTGGGCGGGGGGGACTGGGTCTCTCTTGGGGGCCGGGCGGGGCTCTGGGCGGGGGGGACTGGGTCTCTCTTGGGGGCCGGGTGGGGCTCTGGGCGGGGGGGACTGGGTCTCTCTTGGGGGCCGGGTGGGGCTCTGGGCGGGGGGGACTGGGTCTCTCTTGGGGGCCGGGCGGGGCTCTGGGTGGGGGGGACTGGGTCTCTCTTGGGGGCCGGGCGGGGCTCTGGGTGGGGGGGACTGGGTCTCTCTTGGGGGCCGGGTGGGGCTCTGGGCGGGGGGGTGAGCGTGTCTCTCTTGGGGGCCGGGCAGGGCTCTGGGCGGGGGGATGACCGGGTCTCTCTTGGGGGCCGGGCGGGGCTCTGGGCGGGGGGGGTGAGCGTGTCTCTCTTGGGGGCCGGGTGGGGCTCTGGGTGGGGGGGACTGGGTCTCTCTGGGGGGTGGGCGGGGCTCTGGGCGGGGGGGTGAGTGTGTCTCTCTTGGGGGCCGGGTGGGGCTCTGGGTGGGGGGGACTGGGTCTCTCTGGGGGGTGGGCGGGGCTCTGGGCGGGGGGGCGGGTGTCTCTGGGGGTGGGTAGCGCTCTGGGCGAGGGGGCGGGTCTCTCTGGGGGTGGGCGGGGCTGCCTGGTGCTGACGAGGTCTCTCCCGGCTCAGATCTTCACCCTGATGAAGTTTGACAGCTACGCGCGCTTCGTCAAGTCCCCGCTCTACCTGGCGTGCGTGAGGGCCGACAGTGAGGGGCAGCCGCTCCCCGACCTGCGGGCTCACTCCCGGAACAGTAGCCCGCCCCCCGACCTCGGCAAGGTACCAGCTCCCGCCCCCAGCCCACAGCCGGAGCCCAGGCGGGGCTGCTGGATGGAGGGCAGACAGGGGCTCCAAATTTGAGTGGTGATGCAACCCACCTGGGGTCGTGACCTGGGGCCTGGGGTCACGAATTGGGGCCTGCGGTCAGGGCCTGGGGTCACGACCCCGGCTGCTCCTCCAGCATCCCAGCAGTGAAGGCGTCCGCCATTCCCCTCCAGCTGTGCTGAGGAGCCGGGGGGCGGGGGGGGATGCTCTAGGGATTCGCGTTCTCGGGGGCGGCCCCGAAGCTCCCTGAGCCGAGCTCGGCCTCTTGCGTCCCTAGAAGGCGAAGCTGAAGCCGGGGAAGTCCCTGCCGCTGGGGGTGGAGGAGGCTGGGAGCAGTGCTGGCAGGAGCCCCCAGAGGTCCTTCAGGAGAGCGGAGCGGAGAGAGCCCTCGTGGACAGGTGAGCCCCACGCTGGCCGCCTGGCTCCCGGCCACTGGCCCGCCCGGCTTGGCCCCGGCCAAGGCTGCCTCTTGTCCTGGCGTCCGTCCCTCCGTCTGCCTGGCTCCCGGCCACTGGCCCGCCTGGCTGGGCCCCGGCCAAGGCTGCCTCTTGTCCTGGCGTCCGTCCATCTGTCTGTCCATCTGCCTGGCTCCCGGCCACTGGCCCGCCCAGCTGGGCCCCGGCCAAGGCTGCCTCTTGTCCTGGCGTCCATCCATCTGTCTGTCCATCTGCCTGGCTCCCGGCCACTGGCCCGCCCAGCTGGGCCCCGGCCAAGGCTGCCTCTTGTCCTGGCGTCCATCCATCTGTCTGTCCATCTGCCTGGCTCCCGGCCACTGGCCCGCCCAGCTGGGCCCCGGTCAAGGCTACCTCTTGTCCTGGCGTCTGTCCGTCCGTCTGCCTGGCTCCCGGCCACTAGCCTGCCTGGATGGGCCCCGGCCCAGGCTACCTCTTATCCTGGCGTCCGTCCGTCCGTCTGCCTGGCTCCCGGCCACTGGCCCGCCCGGCTGGGCCCCGGCCAAGGCTGCCTCTTGTCCTGGCGTCCATCCATCTGTCTGTCCATCTGCCTGGCTCCCGGCCACTGGCCCGCCCAGCTGGGCCCCGGTCAAGGCTACCTCTTGTCCTGGCGTCTGTCCGTCCGTCTGCCTGGCTCCCGGCCACTAGCCTGCCTGGCTGGGCCCCGGCCCAGGCTACCTCTTATCCTGGCGTCCGTCCGTCCGTCTGCCTGGCTCCCGGCCACTGGCCCGCCCGGCTGGGCCCCGGCCAAGGCTGCCTCTTGTCCTGGCGTCCGTCCATCTGTCTGTCCATCTGCCTGGCTCCCGGCCACTGGCCCGCCCAGCTGGGCCCCGGTCAAGGCTACCTCTTGTCCTGGCGTCTGTCCGTCCGTCTGCCTGGCTCCCGGCCACTAGCCTGCCTGGCTGGGCCCCGGCCCAGGCTACCTCTTATCCTGGCGTCCGTCCGTCCGTCTGCCTGGCTCCCGGCCACTGGCCCGCCTGGCTGGGCCCCGGCCAAGGCTGCCTCTTGTCCTGACGTCCGTCCATCCATCTCTTTCCTAGAGGGGGGAGATGGCAGTGGTGGCCTGTCCCTGTGGCGCGAGTCCCAGGGCTCCCTGAATTCCTCTGCGAGCCTGGACCTGGGCTTCCTCTCGCCATCCTGCAGCAGCAGCAGCTTGGCCGGCAGCTCCCGGGCAGAGGTGAGTGTCCTGGCGCGGGGCCGCCTGCATGGTGGCGCTGCCCTGGCCTGACGCTGCCTCTTGCCCGCAGAGCCCCCGCCAGAGCCTGGGCAGCAGCGAGCCGGAGGCGCAGGCCGGGCCCAGCAAGTACTGCTGTGTGTACCTGCCGGACGGCACGGCCTCGCTGGCCGCGGTGCGGGCCGGCCTCTCCATCCGCGACATGCTGGCTGGCCTCTGCCAGAAGCGCGGCTTCAGCCTGCCCGACATCAAGGTCTACCTGGTGGGCAGCGAGCAGGTAGGGGCCTGGGGGAGGGGAGAGCTGGCTGGACGGGCCCCGCGCTGAGGGGCCGGCGACTCGGCCGTGGGGAGCCTGGCGCTGACGGGCGCTCTTGCCTGGCTCTCCCCAGAAGGCGCTGGTGCTGGACCAGGACAGCGCCGTTCTCATGGACCAGGAGGTGAAGCTGGAGAACAGAGTCAGCTTCGAGTGAGTGGCAGCTGCTGGGGGGACAGAGGCTGGCATGCGCTGGAACTCCCTGCCCCCAGACCTTCCCGGCTGCCCCAGCCTGGGGCGAGGAGGGAGCCGGGGCTCAGGCCGCCAGCTAGCTGGGCAGGCAACAGCAGCAAGGTCCCCTTCTGCCCCTGCCCCACATAGCCCGGCCCTGCCCCACACAGCCTGGCCCTGCCCCACACAGCCCCGTCTGCTCAGCTCCTGCCTCCCCACATAGCCCGGCCCTGCCCCACACAGCCTGGCCCTGCCCCACACAGCCCTGTCTGCTCAGCGCCTGCCTCCCCACACAGCCTGGCCCTGCCCCACACAGCCCTGTCTGCTCAGCGCCTGCCTCCCCACACAGCCCGGTCCTGCCCCACACAACCTGGCCCTGCCCCACACAGCCCCATCTGCTCAGCGCCTGCCTCCCCACACAGCCCAGCCCTGCCCCACACAACCTGGCCCTGCCCCACACAGCCCCGTCTGCTCAGCTCCTGCCTCCCCACATAGCCCGGCCCTGCCCCACACAGCCTGGCCCTGCCCCACACAGCCCCGTCTGCTCAGCTCCTGCCTCCCCACATAGCCCGGCCCTGCCCCACACAGCCTGGCCCTGCCCCACACAGCCCTGTCTGCTCAGCGCCTGCCTCCCCACACAGCCTGGCCCTGCCCCACACAGCCCTGTCTGCTCAGCGCCTGCCTCCCCACACAGCCCGGTCCTGCCCCACACAACCTGGCCCTGCCCCACACAGCCCCATCTGCTCAGCGCCTGCCTCCCCACACAGCCCAGCCCTGCCCCACACAACCTGGCCCTGCCCCACACAGCCCCGTCTGCTCAGCTCCTGCCTCCCCACATAGCCCGGCCCTGCCCCACACAGCCTGGCCCTGCCCCACACAGCCCTGTCTGCTCAGCGCCTGCCTCCCCACACAGCCTGGCCCTGGCCCACACAGCCCCGTCTGCTCAGCACCTGCCTCCCCACACAGCCTGGCCCTGCCCCACACAGCCCCATCTGCTCAGCGCCTGCCTCCCCACACAGCCCAGCCCTGCCCCACACAGCCTGGCCCTGCCCCACACAGCCCCGTCTGCTCAGCTCCCGCCTCCCCACATAGCCCGGCCCTGCCCCACACACCCTGGCCCTGCCCCTGCCCCACACAGCCCCGTCTGCTCAGCTCCTGCCTCCCCACACAGCCCAGCCCCGCCCCACACAGCCTGGCCCTGCCCCACACAGCCCTGTCTGCTCAGCGCCTGCCTCCCCACACAGCCCAGCCCTGCCCCACACAGCCTGGCCCTGCCCCACACAGCCCTGTCTGCTCAGCGCCTGCCTCCCCACACAGCCTGGCCCTGGCCCACACAGCCCCGTCTGCTCAGCACCTGCCTCCCCACACAGCCTGGCCCTGCCCCACACAGCCCCATCTGCTCAGCGCCTGCCTCCCCACACAGCCCAGCCCTGCCCCACACAGCCTGGCCCTGCCCCACACAGCCCCATCTGCTCAGTGCCTGCCTCCCCACACAGCCCAGCCCTGCCCCACACAGCCTGGCCCTGCCCCACACAGCCCCGTCTGCTCAGCTCCTGCCTCCCCACACAGCCCAGCCCTGCCCCACACAGCCCTGTCTGCTCAGCGCCTGCCTCCCCACACAGCCTGGCCCTGCCCCACACAGCCCCATCTGCTCAGCGCCTGCTTCCCCACACAGCCCAGCCCTGCCCCACACAGCCTGGCCCTGCCCCACACAGCCCTGTCTGCTCAGCGCCTGCCTCCCCACACAGCCTGGCCCTGCCCCACACAGCCCCATCTGCTCAGCGCCTGCCTCCCCACACAGCCCAGCCCTGCCCCACACAGCCTGGCCCTGCCCCACACAGCCCCGTCTGCTGAGCTCCTGCCTCCCCACATAGCCCGGCCCTGCCTCACACACCTTGGCCCTGCCCCTGCCCCACACAGCCCCGTCTGCTCAGCTCCTGCCTCCTCACACAGCCCAGCCCTGCCCCACACAGCCTGGCCCTGCCCCACACAGCCCCATCTGCTCAGCGCCTGCCTCCCCACACAGCCCAGCCCTGCCCCACACAGCCCTGTCTGCTCAGCGCCTGCCTCCCCACACAGCCCGGCCCTGTCCCACACAGCCCAGCCCTGCCCCATCCTGCTGTCTCACCCCACCAGGCCTTGCCACATCCTGCGCTGCATGGCTCATCCTGCCCCATGCTTCCCTCCTCTCTGTCTTCGCAGGCTGGAAATTTCCCCCCTCAGTAAGACTGTCCGGATCACTGCCAAGTCGACCAAGTGCCTGCGGGAGGCACTGCAGCCCGTGCTGGGGAAGTACGGCGTGGATGTGGGGCGGGTGCTGCTCCGGCAGGTGAGCGCTGGGCTGCCCTAGGAACGGCAGACGGGGCAGTTCTTTCAGTGCTGGGCGTCTGCACCCGCCTGGGGCTGCGGGCACAGGGGCAGCTCTTTGCCCTGTGCAGAACGCAGCCCTGCTCAGGCAGCATTGGCCAGCCCACAGCTTGTCCTGCGGTCAGTGCCCAGCCATGGAGCCCAGTCCGGGCTCTGGCTACATGGCCTTCCCAGAGGCTGCCTGCCTGCCCGCCCGTGGGCAGAGCTCCCACCCCGGGCCCTGGGCTGGCCGCCCGTGGGCAGAGCTCCCACCCCGGGCCCTGGGCTGGCCGCCCGTGGGCAGAGCTCCCACCCCGGGCCCTGGGCTGGCCGCCCGTGGGCAGAGCTCCCGCCCCGGGCCCTGGGCTGGCCGCCCGTGGGCAGAGCTCCCGCCCCGGGCCCTGGGCTGGCCGCCCGTGGGCAGAGCTCCCGCCCCGGGCCCTGGGCTGGCCGCCCGTGGGCAGAGCTCCCGCCCCGGGCCCTGGGCTGGCCGCCCGTGGGCAGAGCTCCCGCCCCGGGCCCTGGGCTGGCCGCCCGTGGGCAGAGCTCCCGCCCCGGGCCCTGGGCTGGCCGCCCGTGGGCAGAGCTCCCGCCCCGGGCCCTGGGCTGGCCGCCCGTGGGCTGAGCTCCCGCCCCGGGCCCTGGGCTGGCCGCCCGTGGGCAGAGCTCCCGCCCCGGGCCCTGGGCTGGCCGCCCGTGGGCAGAGCTCCCGCCCCGGGCCCTGGGCTGGCCGCCCGTGGGCAGAGCTCCCGCCCCGGGCCCTGGGCTGGCCGCCCGTGGGCAGAGCTCCCGCCCCGGGCCCTGGGCTGGCCGCCCGTGGGTTGAGCTCCCAGCCCCCAGCCTGTGTGTAGCTTGTGCCCTCGCTGCCAGAGCCGACTGTCTCCTCTTGATGTCCCGTCCCATTGCCCCCCACCCCATTGTGCTGCAGCAGGGGCAGCCGGGAGCCCTGGACCTGCAGAAGTTGGTCAGCACTGTGGGTGCTCAGAAGCTCATCCTAGAAGCTGCGCCAGGTATGTCTGTAGGGCAAAGCAGCCCCGCGGCCCTGCCGCCTGCTCAGACCAGTGCTAAGCCTGTGTCCAGCCCAGCGCCTGCTGGGCAGGGTCCCCTGTGAGCTGGGCGCGTGTGTGGCTGCCCAGCAGATTTCAGTGCCACCTAGCCGCTTTGCAGTGCTCACAGCTAGGTTTGTGTCTCTGCTGTGGTGCACGTCCCCACGGGCCTCAGAGCACATAACATTATTCCTCGCATGGGTGGAAAAGGTTAAGTGGCTCATTGCCTGTGGGGCAGGCAGTCAGGTATTTTGCCCTTCCCCAGTCAGCCCCCCACCTCTGCAGCTGTGGGTGCAATGTGTTTCGGCTCCAGCCACCGTGGACTCCCACAGTAGTGAGTTTCCCAGTTATCATGTGTGACGGCGAGTCGGGGTTCCACCTGGTCCTGCAGCCCCGTAGCAGCAAGAACAGACTCCACCAGCCAGTAGAACAGGGGGGTTTATTGCTTCTCCAGGATACAGCCCAGCACAGACATGATGTGTCTACAGGAGTCAGGGCCAGGATGCCTCAGACCCCTTGGGGTAGGGGGTCCATCACCCCCCCTAGACCCTCAGCTTAGGCTGTTTCCTTCATGTTTCCCAGCCAGCAACTGTCTCGCTCCCAGACCCTGCCCCCCAGCCAGGTGTTCGTCTCCGCCTCCCTCCCTTTGTCTCTCCCCTGGGGGAAGAGCCTTGTTATCTGCCCAGGCTGGGACTAGGTGTCTGGGCCAATGCACGTGTGGTGAGTCAGTGGGAATCACCTCCCAGCGCAGGCGGACCCCGGGTCACAGAGCAGACAGCCCCCCACTACGTCCCATCTCTCCCCCCTCCGAGAGCGAACTGAGCAGGGTCACTCCACTTGTGACCTGGGGAAGTTCAGGCCCCCTGCCAGGTAAAGCTGCAGTGGTGACACTGGTGCCCCCCTTGGCTTGGGCCTCCACGGCGCTGCCCTGCAGGAGCCGGCTCCCCCGTGTTCAACTGCTGCACGGCATTGAGGGGCCAGCGCAGGCCCATTCATTGCGGCCGTACCAGCCCCTCTGCTTCCCTTGAGCTCTGCCCAGGGTCTCTCTGGCCAAGGAGCCTTTCCCGGAAAGCCAGGACGTCTTCCACCCCCGATGCTCCATCCAGGGAGGTCTCCCCCTCCCATAACTCTCTCAGCAAGCCCAGGGGGTCCTTCCCCCTTCCGCACCCTGGCTCCATCGGGGAGAACCTGGCAGACCCTCGGGGCGCCTCCCTGTGCGCAGACAGCAGGGGGGGGGCAGGTACTTATCCCAGTCCTATGGGTGCCGGTGCATAAAGGCCTCCAGCATCTCCTTCAGGTCCCCTGGAACCTCCTCACCAGCCTGCTGGACCGGGAGCCCTACGCGGTGGCCCAGGTGAGCCGGGCCCTGTGCTTCTCCCACAAGCGCTGGAGTGGGGCCAACATGAAGTTGGATCCCTGGTCCATGAGAACCTCTTGTGGGAACCCCACCCTGCTGAACATGGCCAGCAGCGCATCTGCCACCAGGTCTGCCTTGCTAGAGGGCAGAGCCACGGCCTCGGGGCAGTTGGTAGCCGTATCCACGCCTACCAGGATGGATTTGTTCCCCATCCAGGTCGCCTGGCCGACAGGCCCCACTGTCTCTATTGCTGCCTTCCGGAGCTGCTCCTCTATATGGCGTACGGGCCTCAAAGCAGCTTTCCTCCCATCTTGGGCCTTCCCCCCCCTCTGGCAGGAGTCGCAGGACCGGCAGCACCGCTGCACGGCCGCAGATATCCCCGGCCAGTAGAAGTGTTGCAGCAGCCTCAGCTGGGTGCGCCGGATACCCCGGAGCCCCACAAATGGGACATCATGGGCCAGATACAGCAGCTTGAGGCGATACTTTTGGGGAACCACCAGCTGCCGCTGGACCCCCCCATACTCCCACCTTCCCGGGGGGAGCCATTCCCAGAACAGGACTCCCCGCTCCCACAGGAATCTCTCCTGGCAGCCTCCCCGGGGGCTGAGCTGTGCCCAGGCCAGCTGGGCCCCGTGTCTGCTGGGATGGGGCCCTGAGCCCCCTGCAGGGAGTCCTTCCCTAGGTCAGGGTCGCCAGCCACGGGCTCTGGCTAGAGGTGATGACAAGGGCCCTGTGGGGTCCGTCTGGCCATTCCTCTGGGTCATTCCCCATCAGCACCTCCATGGGCGAGTGCTGGTGCACCCCCATTTCCTTGGGGCCCTCCTTAGCCCCCCATTTCAGATGTACCTGGGCTACGGGCACCTTAAATGGGGTCTCGTCTTTGCCCGTCAGGGTCAGCTGAGTGTTGGGCACCATGTGGTCTGGGGCTACGACCTCGGGCTGGGCCAGTGTCACCTCCGCCCCCCTGTCCCAGTAGCCTGTCACCTCCCTGCCATCCACCTCCAGGGGCACGAGGCACTCGCTCTGCAGGGGCCGCCCTGCCCCCACCCGGTACACAGAGAAATCCACCTCCTGAGGGTCAGACCTCCCAGGGGAGGTGCACCGAGTGTCCTTCCCTCCCCCTCTGAGCTGAGGTTTGTCTGCCAGCCCCTGCCTCTGGGGCAGCCTGCTCCTCCCCCAGCTCCAGCTAGTTACCCCTGGAAAACCTCAGGTCAAGGGACCTGTCCTGGTGCCTGGTGCACTGAGCCCTCTTGTGGCCTCTTTGGCCGCAGCGATGGCAAGTTAAGACCTGCGGGACCTTTTGAGCCGGCTCTGCCCGGGCCCTCGCTGCTTCTCTGGGGCGCAGATGGCTGGTCCTTGTCTCTTGGGTTCGCCTCGTAGGTGATTCTCTCCGTTGCTCAGCCAAGAACCGGTCTCTGCACGATTCCCTCTCTCCCCGGGACTCCCGTTCGCACCTGGACCAGCTCTCTGTGAAATCGTCTGTCAGCTTCTCGGCCTCCTGGGGGTTCTCTGACCTCTGGTCCTTGAGCCACAGCCTCAGGCTGGGTGGGCAGGCTTCATAAAACTGTTCCAGCATCATCAGCTGAAGCAGGTCCTCTGCGGTCTGGGCTCTGACCCCCGAACACCCACTTGCGGCAGTATTGCGCCAGGCGGGAGGCCAGATCTACATAGATCTCCCGTGGCCCCTTCTGAACCCCCCAGAATTTCTTCCTGTACGTCTTGGGGTCAGCCCGAACTTGTGCAGCAGGGCCTCTTTGACCCATTTGTAGTCGCCTGGCTGCAAATTCTGCAGCTGGTTGAGCACCCCTGCGGCCTCCTGATGTAGCAAGGGGGTGAGCTGTTGCAGCCGGTCTGCTGAGGGGATCTGGTGCAGTTCGCAGGCCTGCTCAAAGGAGCTAAGGAACCCGTCCATGTCCCCCACATTCTTACATTGGGCCAACACAAGCTTCTTCAAGCGTCTGGCCGCCCCAGGCCCCCTGCGGTCTTCCCCACTCACCGCAGCCGGAGCCCCTCAGCTTCTCCACTCCGATATGGCCAGCTCATGCTGCCGCTGCCTCTCTCAGTCCTGGCGTTCCTTCTCTCGGTCCTATACTTTCACTTCCTTCATCTGCAGCTTGATCTCCAGCTGCTGCAGCTCAGCCAGGCTGGACCCCGCCCTGGACGAACTGCGGCTGGCAGAGCGTGGCCTGGTGGGCACCACGTCTCTCTGGCGGGCTCCAGCCCTCTGTCTGGTCTGAGAGCCTGAGACACTCCCAGGGGGTGTCTGGCTGCTCCCCACTGGGACAGGATCCAGGCCCCTGGATGGGTCATTCTCTTCCAGCCGGGCAATCAGCTCGGCCTTGGTTGCTTTCTCCACAGGCAGGCCCCTCTCTCTGCACAGCCCCACAAGGTCTGCCCTCAGGAGTCGGGCGTAGGCCATCTCCCCACCGATATAGACTCACTGACTGAGTGTTGCAGCGCCCCATGACTCCCAGGAATCGCTTCACTCTGTCTCCAGCCCATCTGGCTCTTGCCAGCCCCTTCCTTCTCCTGCTCCTCATCACTCGCTGCTGGAAGCTCCATCCATGGGGTGCAGTGCATCCCACTTCTGACACCACTGGGTGTGTCTAGACTACATGGCTCCGTCAATGGAGCCATGTAAAGTAGTTTACTCGACATAGTCAATGAAGCGGGGATTTAAATAATCCCCGCTTAATTAAAATTAAAATGGCCACTGCACTGTGCTGACAATCAGCTGATCCGGCACAGCGTGGCAGTCTAGATGCGGCGCGGTCAACAAGGGAAGCCTTTGTCGACCGCTCCTGTAAGCCTCGTGAAACGAGGTTCCCTTGTCCCTTGCTGGTTTCCTTGTCGACCACACCACGTGTACACTGCCACGCTGTGCTGAATCAGCGGATAGTCGGCACAGCGCGGCGGCCATTTCTATTTTAATGAAGCGGGGATTATTTAAATCCCCGCTTCATTGACTATGTCGAGTAAACTACTTTACATGGCTCCGTCGACGGAGCCATGTAGTCTAGACACATGCACTGTGATGGCAAGTCGGGGTTCCCCCTGGTCCTGCAGCCCCGTAGCAGCAAGAACAGAGTCCGCCAGCCACTAGAACAGAGGGGTTTATTGCTTCTCCGTCAGGGGCAGCCTGTCCATATAGGCGAACTAGGCGGTCGCCTAGGGTGCCAAGTTAAATGGGGCACCAAATGGTAGCACAATATCATTGAGGGGTTTGGAGGTGGGGTGCCGATTGCATAGTTCGCCTTGGGCACCAGTTGCTGGCAGCTAGTCTAGGGCCGCCCCTGAATCTCCGGGACACAGCACAGCAGAGATGTGATGTGGCTACAGGAGTCAGGGCCAGGATGCCTCAGACCCCTTGGGTTAGGGGGTCCATCGCCCCCTCAACCCTCAGCTTAGGCTGTTTCCCTCGTTTCCCAGCCAGCAACTGCCTTGCTCCCAGACCCTGCCCCCAAACCAGGTGTTTGTCCCCACCTCCCTCCCTTTGTCTCTCCTCTGGGAAGAGCCTTGTTATCTGCCCAGGCTGGGCCTAGGTGTCTGGGCCAGTCCACATGGGGTGAGTCAGTGGGAATCACCTCCCAGCGCATGGGGACACTGGGTTACAGAGCAGACAGCCCCCCCCCCATGTCACATCATGGCAGCGATGGCAGAGGGCTGGCCTGCCCCATCCCCCGGGCAGGGGCCATCGGCCTAACTGCTGCGGTGCTTGTGTTGCAGAAGAGACTGCGACAAGCTCCGGTGACACTGCTGTGCCCGCGTCCCCCCTTCAGCACAAGGTGAGTCCTGGGCTCCGAGAGGGGCCCAGGCAGGGGAGCTGAGGGGCGCCCCAGCGAAGGGCCGGGCTGGGCATCCCGAGGTGCGCTGGTAGGGCTGGCTTTGGGTGTGCCAGGGAGGGCTTGGAGCCAGGCCAGCGCTGGGGCATCGCTGTGCCCGGAAGGGGTGGCAGGTCTCCCTGCTGGCCTGGGATTGCTGGTTCCCTCAACCTGCCCCTCCCTGCTCCCCCCAGGACAGCACCCCCACGGGCCTGGAGCAGGAAGCAGACGGGTTGGCAGAGGTGCCCTCCTCCGTCACCAAGTCCAGGCCAGCAGCCCCGAGGGGCATGAACCGGTGCACGTATGACTTGGAAGGTGGGAGCCCTGGCATCCAACATGCTCTTCAGTAGTCCCATGTGGGGGCAGGGATCTGGGACCCTGGGGGACAGAGCATGTATGTGCTGTGTTCAGTGTCAGAAGGAATGGGGGGAAGCTCAGGGGGAGGGGCGTCTGAGAGCAGGAGGGGGCCGTGGGGTGGGAGGGGCGTCTGAGAGCAGGAGGGGCCGTGGGGTGGGAGGGGCGTCTGAGAGCAGGAGGGGGCCGGGGGTGGGAGGGGCGTCTGAGAGCAGGAGGGGGCCGGGGGTGGGAGGGGCGTCTGAGAGCAGGAGGGGCCGTGGGGTGGGAGGGGCGTCTGAGAGCAGGAGGGGGCCGTGGGGTGGGAGGGGCGTCTGAGAGCAGGAGGGGCCGTGGGGTGGGAGGGGCGTCTGAGAGCAGGAGGGGCCGTGGGGTGGGAGGGGCGTCTGAGAGCAGGAGGGGGCCGTGGGGTGGGAGGGGCGTCTGAGAGCAGGAGGGGCCGTGGGGTGGGAGGGGCGTCTGAGAGCAGGAGGGGCCGTGGGGTGGGAGGAGCGTCTGAGAGCAGGAGGGGGCCGTGGGGTGGGAGGGGCGTCTGAGAGCAGGAGGGGCCGTGGGGTGGGAGGGGCGTCTGAGGGCAGGAGGGGGCCGTGGGGTGGGAGGGGCGTCTGAGAGCAGGAGGGGCCGTGGGGTGGGAGGGGCGTCTGAGAGCAGGAGGGGCCGTGGGGTGGGAGGGGCGTCTGAGAGCAGGAGGGGGCCGTGGGGTGGGAGGGGCGTCTGAGAGCAGGAGGGGGCCGGGGGTGGGAGGGGCGTCTGAGAGCAGGAGGGGGCCGGGGGTGGGAGGGGCGTCTGAGAGCAGGAGGGGGCCGTGGGGTGGGAGGGGCGTCTGAGAGCAGGAGGGGCCGTGGGGTGGGGGAGGGGCGTCTGAGAGCAGGAGGGGGCCGTGGGGTGGGAGGGGCGTCTGAGAGCAGGAGGGGCCGTGGGGTGGGGAGGGGCGTCTGAGAGCAGGAGGGGGCCGTGGGGTGGGAGGGGCGTCTGAGAGCAGGAGGGGGCCGTGGGGTGGGGGAGGGGCGTCTGAGAGCAGGAGGGGGCCGTGGGGTGGGGGAGGGGCGTCTGAGAGCAGGAGGGGCCGTGGGGTGTGGGGAGGGGCGTCTGAGAGCAGGAGGGGCCGTGGGGTGGGGGAGGGGCGTCTGAGAGCAGGAGGGGCCGTGGGGTGGGAGGGGCGTCTGAAAGCAGGAGGGGCCGTGGGGTGGGAGGGGCGTCTGAGAGCAGGAGGGGGAGGAGGGTGGGGGAGGGGCGTCTGAGAGCAGGAGGGGCCGTGGGGTGGGGGAGGGGCGTCTGAGAGCAGGAGGGGCCGTGGGGTGGGGGAGTGGCGTCTGAGAGCAGGAGGGGCCGTTTGGTGGGGGAGGGGCGTCTGAGAGCAGGAGGGGCCGTGGGGTTTTTTTTTTTTTTTTTTTTTTTTTTTTTTTTTTTTTTTTTTTTTTTTTTTTTTTTTTTTTTTTTTTTTTTTTTTTTCCCCCCCCCCCCCCCCCCCCCCCCCCCCCCCCCCCCCCCCCCCCCCCCCCCCCCCCCCCCCCCCCCCCCCCCCCCCCCCCCCCCCCCCCCCCCCCCGTCTGAGAGCAGGAGGGGGCCGGGGGTGGGAGGGGCGTCTGAGAGCAGGAGGGGCCGTGGGGTGGGGGAGGGGCGTCTGAGAGCAGGAGGGGGCCGTGGGGTGGGAGGGGCGTCTGAGAGCAGGAGGGGGCCGGGGGTGGGAGGGGCGTCTGAGAGCAGGAGGGGGCCGTGGGGTGGGGGAGGGGCGTCTGAGAGCAGGAGGGGGCCGTGGGGTGGGGAGGGGCGTCTGAGAGCAGGAGGGGGCCGGGGGTGGGGAGGGGCGTCTGAGAGCAGGAGGGGGCCGTGGGGTGGGGGAGGGGCGTCTGAGAGCAGGAGGGGCCGTGGGGTGGGGGAGGGGCGTCTGAGAGCAGGAGGGGCCGTGGGGTGGGGGAGGGGCGTCTGAGAGCAGGAGGGGCCGTGGGGTGGGGGAGGGGCGTCTGAGAGCAGGAGGGGGCCGTGGGGTGGGAGGGGCGTCTGAGAGCAGGAGGGGCCGTGGGGTGGGAGGGGCGTCTGAGAGCAGGAGGGGGCCGGGGGTGGGAGGGGCGTCTGAGAGCAGGAGGGGCCGTGGGGTGGGGGAGGGAGCAGGCCGGGGGCCCGGGATGGATCCTGGGGTTTCTGGGGCAGCCTGGCTCTGCCTGTGACCCTGCTGTCCCCTGGTTCCTGCAGGGCTGGTGGAGCTGCTGAACCGGGCGCAGGGCTGCCGGGCCAACGACCAGCGTGGGCTGCTCTCCAAGGAGATCCTGGTCCTGCCCGACTTCCTGCAGCTCCCGGGGCAGGACGCCTGCCCCAGCGAGGGCTCTGAGCAGCCACACGGCTCCTACAAGGCCAGCCCCACGCCAAGGGAGGCCGGGGCCACTTGTCCCCGGGATTCAGCCCTGGCACAGCCGCCTGTTCCTTCTGAACTGCACTGAGGGGGCCCCCCTGCACGTTCTTCAGGGCCGGCGCTGAGGCTCCCTGGCCTTGAACTGTGCTCAGCCCCGGGCCCTGCCAAAGTCCGCCTCCATGAACTGCCCTGGTGGAGTCAGGCAACGCCACTTCCTGTCCCACACCGCTCTGTCGCGGTGCTGTGAGTGGTGCAGTGGCTGCCAGGTGCCACCCGAGAGGTGGCTGCATCTCGTGGCAAGCGCAGCATGCCTGTACACAGCGCGCCTGTACACAGCGCGGCCTGTACACAGTGTGGCCTGTACACAGCGCGCCTGTACACAGCGTGGCCTGTACACAGTGCGGCCTGTACACAGCGCGCCTGTACACAGTGTGGCCTGTACACAGCGCGCCTGTACACAGCGTGGCCTGTACACAGTGCGGCCTGTACACAGCGCGCCTGTACACAGTGCGGCCTGTACACAGCGCGCCTGTACACAGTGTAGCCAGCAGTCACACTCAAGCACTTTCGGATGTAATATAGCCCCTGACTGACAACCTGCCTGGCCCCAAGCTCTGTCCTGCCGCCGGGACCCGGCACAGTGCCCTGCAGAGCTGCCTGTGCTTGCGCAAGGCCATGGAGAGATGGCAGCTGCCTGGGGCAGGCTCCCAGGGGCACTGTGCCACGGGGAGCGGGATCCATGCAGTGGTGGCACTGGGGGCATTGTGCCACGGGGAGCGGGGTCCGTGGCAGTGGGGTGCTGTACCGTGGGGAGTGGGGTCTGTGCAGTGGGGGCACTGGGGGCGCTGTGCCGTGAGGTCTGTGCAGTGGGGGCATTGTGCCACGGGGAGCGGGGTCCGTGGCAGTGGGGTGCTGTACCGTGGGGAGTGGGGTCTGTGCAGTGTGGGCACTGGGGGCGCTGTGCCGTGAGGTCTGTGCAGTGGGGGCATTGTGCCACGGGGAGCGGGGTCCGTGGCAGTGGGGTCCATGCAGTGGGGGCACTGGGGGCGCTGTGCCGTGAGGTCCGTGCAGTGGGGGCGCTGTGGCAGTGGGGTGCTGTACCGTGGGGAGTGGGGTCCGTGCAGTGGGGGCGCTGTGCCGCGGGGTCCGTGCAGTGGTGGCAGTGGGGGCGCTGTGCCGTGGGGAGCGGGGTCCGTGCCCCGTGGTGGCACTGGGGGGCGCTGTGCCGTGGGGCTCGGGGTCTGTGGCACTGGGGGCGCTGCCCTGTGAGCTGCGGGGAGGCTGCTCCACTGGCTGGCAGGGCCCCGCGTCCTGCCAGCCTGGGGCCACTGTGGAACCAGCCCCCTGCTGGGCCTGGGACAGCTGAGGAACCTGCTGTCAGACTGAGCTGCACCCTGGTCCCAAGGATTGTCCTCCCTGCCCCCACTGAGCCCCAGCTCCAGCCCCAGCATCATCCTCCTGCTCCCCCCGGGCTGGAGATGCCCAGTGCCCAGGAAGACGGGCATGGCAGCACTCCCAGCCCTTGTAACTTTTGCAGCAAGCTCCCTCCCCACTGCAGCAGCTGCCTGGGCTCCAGCCAGGGTCAGCCCCTCCCTCCTGCCGCAGGCTGGGCCCGGCTGCTCCGCACTGAGCAGTGCTGCGGCTCTGGGCTCCCCGGCTGCGCACACCAACTGCGCCAGCAAGGAAGGGGGCAGCTGCCCCTGGAGGACAACACTTCAGGCCTGGCTGAGACTCCTACCGGCTCTGCTGGGCCCCTCCCTCAGCCTGGAGCATCGGCCACGGTGCCTGGGCTCCCAGGCCGGGCAGGCAGCCCTGGGCTGGTCCCGCTTTCTGGCGTGCACAGGACTGCTGCTGGGTGAGGACACTGGGCCTGCCGGGGGCATGGGCTGTGCTGCCCCCTTCCATGCGCAGCTCCCTGCGTGGGTGGGAACACAGCTGGGATGGAGCAGGCCAGGGCCCCCTACTGCCCTCAGGTTGTCTGGAAACAGCAGCAGAGGGTAGCCCCACATTGCCCCATGGCCTCAGCACTCATCCTGCTGGCCATGCTGCTGGGGACACACTAGCCGGCCCTGCAGCCCCTCTTCCTGGAGTCCCTGGCTTCGGCCCACGAGCTGCTGGGCTCCCGGCACTTCGGCAGCCGCTGGTGCCACCTCTACCTGGCGCTGGATGTTCTGCACACCGCCCCCATCGTGCACCTGTGCGCCCTCGGCCAGGGCCGCCACGTGGGCTGCCCGGTGCAACCTCCACAGAAGCCCAGCTGAGTCAAGGGCACAACCGGTGCCATCAGGGCCCTTGCTGCCCTCATCTCCTCGCCAGCCCCAGGACACCTGGTACGTGCTGGCCTCCTGCGCTGGCTCCTTTGCCCCGGCCTTGTTTCACTGGCCGTGTACGGCCAGGTTCACCGCCCCTCCTGGCCTCGCAGCCCAGCCATCTCCTCCGCCTGCATCCCTCCTGCGCCAGCTCCGCCCCAAGCACTGGGGAGCAGGCCGCTGGGAGCTCACATGCTGGGGCCAGCCCATCTCTCCGGGCAACAGTCAGAGGTGCCAGTGCCAGCCCCAGGCCCAAGCAGCCTGTCTGGGTCTTGCCTGAGGCCCCTGGCAGCAGAGGAAGCAGAAGAGCTCGTCCATCTTCAGGAGCCAGCCGGCGCAGGCCCGGGAGCGCAGGTTCACCCTGCTCCTGGCCATGGTGATCAGCATCTTTGTCCTTGGCTGGTTCCCCTTCTGCACCTACAGCCTGGAGCCGCTGGGCAGGGGCGGCTGCCGCATCCCCACGTCCCACTGCAGCTGCTGCTTCTGGATCGGCTACTGCAGTAGCTGCCTCAAGCCCTCTGCACCAGAGACTTCTGCAGAGCCTCCCACTGGCTCCTCTCTAGCACAGCTGCGTAGGGCCCCTGCCAGTGCCCTGGGCTGGACCTGGCACCGCCCGTGCCCTGGGCTGGGCCCAGCACCACCGCCAGCCAAACCCCACCAGTGCCCCTCTGGGCTGGACCCAGCACCGACCATGCCCCCGGCCAGGTCCCTGCCAGTGCTTCGGGCTGGAACTGGCACCACCCCCGCCCCTAGCCAGACTCCACCAGTGACCTGGGCTGGACCCAGCACCCCCCGCAGCTAGGCCCTTGCTAGAGCATTTCCAGCAGGGTTCTGAACCTCGCTGGGTTGTATCACAGCCTGGGGTGGGGCTGGAGCCCTGCCTGGGGAAGGAGCCCTGGGATGCCGGGGTGGGTGACCCAGGTTGTGGGCAGGTGGGCTGGAAATTGGCTGCCAATTGTAGTTTGCAGGAGTTTTCAGCACTGCTGCTTTGGGGTATTTTAATAAAAGAGCTTCAGGGGGCAGCCGAGTTAGTCTGTTACAGAAAAAAACAACCAATGGTCTGGGAGCGCTGTACAGACCAACAAAACGTGGAGATGGGATCAGGAGCTTTTGTGGGCACAGCCCACCTCTTCAGACGACCGGAGTTGAAGTGGGCTGTGCCCACGAAAGCTCCTGATCCCATCTCCATGTTTTGTTGGTCTGTACAGCCCTCCCAGACCATTTGCTTAATAAAAGAGGGAAGCACAGGCCGGGACCAGACTCCAGCCCCTGGGCCTGCTCTCCACGGTCGGCTCTTGGGCTGGCTGGGGCTGTTTCTGGGCCAAGGGGGCCCGTGGGCCCCAGGCCATGGCTGAGCATTGCTGTAAGCAGCCCTGGGGGCCTAGCGCTGCGGCCGGCCAGCAGAGTCAGCCCCAGGCAGGAGCTCTCTGCCCTGGCAGCAGAACACAGGGCAGATTGTGGCCCCCCCAGCCCTCGGACTCATGGTCCCAGGGTGGAGTCCGGGGGCTGTGACAGGGCGTCTGCCCCTACTGGCCCTTTAAGGGTTAAACCCAGCTCTGGGAGAGCCTGGAGCCCGCAGCTGGGGCAGATACAGCCAGTTAGGGCCCGGCTGGGGCTGTATAAATAAGGGCTCCGGGAAGAAGGGAAGTAGACACTCTGGCTGTGGTTGGGGAGCAGGAGGGAGTTGGGTGTCAGGCTCTGTCCTCACCCCCGGGCTGCAGGGGCCTGAGGCAAGGTCTGAGGGGCTGGGCTGCAGGAGGACAGCCAGGAGAGAAGGCAGCTGGTCCACACCCCTGCCAATGCTGAGTGGCCATTTTAGGCTGTGGGTTGCTCCTGAGGTGGGGCCAGATGATGACTGAGGCAAGGTGGGTACAGGGGGATTGGGGGGGTCCCTGGGAAGGGAGGACCCCAGTGGGTGGAGCACTGCCCTAGGACACTCAAGGGACCAGGGTCTGGGACACTGGCTAGCAGAGGGTGCTCTGAGGCAGGAGTGGAGATCCCTGCATGACCAGTGGGGGGGGTGCTGTGAATGGCACCTTAAAGACTAAGCTGCTTGCTTTGGGCTGGGGCTTTCGTGGGCCAGGCCCCATGTGGCCAGGTGCAGGGAGAGGCTGTTCCCCGGGCACTGGGGGTACTTGCCCGGGGCAGAGCAGGGCTGAGCAGGCTCAGGGCCAGGGTGGAGGAGCTCCCTCCCCGCAGTGGCTGAGGAGGTGTGAATCCCAACCCTGAGTGGGAAAGGGTGGTGCACTGAGCCAGCCTGCCCCGGGCCCACGGGGAGTGGCCGGCTCCGTGTCCTGCGTCCGGCCCGTGGGCTCTGCTTGTGCCTGAATGGAGCAGTTTGGCTGCTGGGTGCCTGCTTGTTCCTGCAGGGCCAGGCTAGTACAGCTGCCCTCTGAGCCTAGGGGGAGGTGTTTGGGCCTGGCCCGGAGAGCAGGTAGCAGCCCCCCCCCCCCCCCAGTGCCACTTCCGTTGGCTCTCGCTGTGGCCCTGGGCTGGGACTTGGCCCCTTTCTGAGCCTCTGGCTGGCGGGGCCGGCCAACAACCGGCTGGGCCAGCGTCTGCTGAGCAGATTGGGCCCCAGCCTGGGGAGGGGTCCCGCAGGGAGGTGCTGGCTAACAGGGGCTGCATCCTGAGCTTGCACCAGCCCCCTGGCTGTGGTGCCCCATGGCAGTGTCCCTCTGGGAGCCTGGAGCCCTAGTGCCCCCTCAGTTCACCTCCCTGCTGAGTGGGGGGCAGGGGCAGGAGGGGGCTGAGCAGAGAACAGGGCTTGGGGTGGCAGCGCCTCCCCCACCCCTGAGCAGCAGGGCCAGGCCACCCCTTTCCCAGCCCGCAAGGGGCCGGTTGCTCCAGCTTCTTCCACAGCTCAGCCAGGCAGCTTCTGCTTCCCTGCCCCCGGGCCCCTCTCCTGGAGCTGTGTCTCTTGGGGAGGGGGTCTGGCAATGGCGGAACCGTTCCATGGGGCAGCCCGCGGGAGTGGGGGCAGTGATGGCTGGGCCTGTGCCCGCTGGGGTACTGTGCAACCTCAGTTTGCTCAGGAGATTGCTGCATGTGCGCGCCCCCCCCCCATGCTGCCCCTGCTGTCCCACCCCTGGGCCGGACCGGGGTTCTATGAGGTGCCGATGGCAAGTGCCTGGCGCCTCTACCCCATAAGCTTCCCTTTCTGTGGGGAAGAGGAAGGTTGGCTGCAGGTGGGGGAGGGGTGCTGAAGATGCTGCCTGGGGGCATGTAAGGTATAAAGGGGGCCTGGTGGGGGCAGGCCTGCGCTGTGGGGGCAGGGTTGGGGGGCTGGGCTGCCCATGGGGAGGGGCTGCTCTGCTCAGCCATGCAGGGTCTGTCACAATCCAGCTTGTGGCTCAAAAGAGAACTCCCAAGCTCAAACCAGCTGCTGGCACCTGGGCTGGGATCCTGGAACTGGGGTGCAGCAGGGCAGGCTCTGGGCCAGGGAGCTGGCTGAGCTTCCTCTGCGGCCTCCAGTGTCCCCTGGTGGGCCTGTGTAGCCAGGCGCAGCGAGGGCCCCCCCACTGCACGGGGGGGAAGGGTCAGAGCTGCCAGGCACAGCGAGGGCCCCCCCACTGCACGGGGGGGAAGGGTCAGAGCTGCCAGGCGCAGCGAGGGCCCCCCCACTGCACGGGGGGGAAGGGTCAGAGCTGCCAGGCGCAGCGAGGCCTCCCCACTGCACGGGGGGGAAGGGTGAGAGCCGCAGGGAGGCCCCCACTGCATGGGGGGGGGAAGGGTGAGAGCTGCCAGGCACAGGGAGGCCCCCACTGCATGGGGGGGGGAAGGGTGAGAGCTGCCAGGCACAGGGAGGCCCCCACTGCATGGGGGGGGGGGAAGGGTGAGAGCCGCCAGGCGCAGGGAGGCCCCCACTACATGGGGGGGGAAGGGTGAGAGCCGCCAGGCACAGGGAGGCCCCCACTGCATGGGGGGGGGGGAAGGGTGAGAGCCGCCAGGCGCAGGGAGGCCCCCACTACATGGGGGGGGGGGGAAGGGTGAGAGCCGCCAGGCGCAGGAAGGCCCCCACTGCACGGGGGTGGGGGAAGGGTGAGAGCCGCCAGGCGCAGCGAGGCCCCCACTGCATGGGGGGGGAAGGGTGAGAGCTGCAGGGAGGCCCCCACTGCATGGGGGGGAAGGGTGAGAGCCGCCAGGTGCAGCGAGGCCCCACTGCATGGGGGGAAGGGTGAGATCCGCAGGGGGGCCCCCACTGCATGGGGGGGGGAAGGGTGAGAGCCGCCAGGCGCAGGGAGGCCCCCACTGCATGGGGGGGGGAAGGGTGAGAGCCGCCAGGCGCAGGGAGGCCCCCACTGCATGGGGGGGGAAGGGTGAGAGCTGCCAGGCGCAGGGAGGCCCCCACTGCATGGGGGGGGGAAGGGTGAGAGCCGCCAGGCGCAGGGAGGCCCCCACTACATGGGGGGGGGGGGAAGGGTGAGAGCCGCCAGGCGCAGGAAGGCCCCCACTGCACGGGGGTGGGGGAAGGGTGAGAGCCGCCAGGCGCAGCGAGGCCCCCACTGCATGGGGGGGGAAGGGTGAGAGCTGCAGGGAGGCCCCCACTGCATGGGGGGAGGGAAGGATGAGAGCTGCCAGGCGCAGCGAGGCCCCACTGCATGGGGGGGGAGGGTGAGAGCCGCCAGGCGCAGGGAGGCCCCCACTGCATGGGGGGGGGGAAGGGTGAGAGCCGCCAGGCGCAGGGAGGCCCCCCACTGCATGGGGGGGGAAGGGTGAGAGCCGCCAGGCGCAGGGAGGCCCCCACTGCATGGGAGTGGGGGAAGGGTGAGAGCCGCAGGGAGGCCCCCACTGCATGGGGGGGGAAGGGTGAGAGCCGCCAGGCGCAGGGAGGCCCCCCACTGCATGGGGGGGGAAGGGTGAGAGCCGCCAGGCGCAGGGAGGCCCCCACTGCATGGGGGTGGGGGAAGGGTGAGAGCTGCCAGGTGCAGCGAGGCCCCCGCTGCTGGAGGTCGGGGGGACAGAGCCACCCAAGAGCACAGGGCCTAGTCCCAGGGAGGGGGTGGGGCCCAGCCCTGGCTGAAGCTTGGGGGAGGTTTGCACCCACATGCCCAGCTCCTCCTCCTCCCACTCCCTGAGCTCACTGCCCAGGGGCTGTGGGGGCCCTTTCAGGGCAGGGGTGGCTCCGTCCCTCCCTGAGTCCCTGCCCCCTGGCTCCAGCCACTGCAGGGCGCAGGCCCCGAGCAGGGAGCCAGGCTCTGCCCATGGGCCCCTCCGGCTCCGAGAGACGCAGAGGCCCAGCGAGGGGGTGACCAGCCCCAGGTGGCAGGTTTATTGGGCGGGTGCTGGGTGCAGATCCTGCGCTGGGTCCTGCTGGCCTAGGTGGGCCTGGATCCAGGGGAGGTAGCGGGCCACGTTGGTGTAGACGCCAGGTTTGTTCTGCTCTCCACAGCCCACGCCCCAGCTGACGATCCCGCGTAGCGTGGCCCGGCCCTGCTCCTCGCACACCAAAGGCCCGCCAGAGTCTCCCTGCGGCACAAGGGGCTGGTCAGCGCTGGCCCTGCTCCACCCCTCGCGGCAGGGCTGGGCCGGCGCAGGGGAAGGGAGGGCTGTGGGTGGATGCAGTGGGGTGCAAGGGCCCCTCAGTGCTGTTGGGAAATCAGCCCTGGCCTGTCTCCTTTGGGTGGGTTCACCAGAGATGAGTCCCATGTTTCACCTGGCAGGCGTCGGTCCCCCCCTCCAGGTAGCCGGCACACAGCATGTCCGTGGTGACCCTGGCCCCATGCAGCCCGGGGGTGCAGCACTGCTCATGGGGGACAATGGGGAGCACAGCTTCCTGCAGGTCCCCGGAGAGCTCCTCTGCCCCTGCCGGGGAAGAGAGGCACATGTGAGCCAGCAGCGCGGCGGTGCCCCGGCACAGGGCAGCCCCGGCGGGTGCCACAGCCACGACCAGCCCCTCAGGGGCCAGGGCCCTGTTGCTCTGAAGACGCAGTGCCTGTGTGAGCAGCAAGGAGGCGCTGGCCCGCGGCGTGGGGCTGGAGTTTACGGGCAGCTGCCCCTCCAAAGGCACCAGTGGGGAGCAGCTGTTCTGAGTGGGTGGGGCCTGGCAAAGCCCCCACTCACCTTCGTACAGGTGCCCCCAGCCGGCGATCTCGCAGGGCCTACTGGTGTTGAGCGGCTCCCAGGGGCTGGGCAGGCAGGCAGGCAGGATGGAGCGGGAGAGCTCGGCGCAGCGGCCTGGGGCCTGCTCCCTCAAATGCACCAAGGCTAGGGAAGCAGCAGGGAGTGAGGCAAGGGGGGGTGGGACTGTTTGCACATGACATAGTGGGGCTGGGTGGGGAGGGGCCTGGATGTTCACCAATGTCTGGCTTGGGGTGGGGTGGGCATTGCAGGGGATGGGCGCTCAGCAATGTCGTGGCCCGGGTGCTCACCAATGTCGTGGCCCGGGCGTGCAGCGGGGGATGGGTGCTCACCAATGTCGTGGCCCGGGCGTGCAGCGGGGGATGGGTGCTCACCAATGTCGTGGCCCGGGGGTGCAGCGGGGGATGGGTGCTCACCAATGTCGTGCCTGTGGGTGGCCTGAGAGTAGTTCTCGTGCAGCACATAGCTCTGTGCGCCCAGCTCCGCAGAGCCCTGCATGCTGCTGTTGTAGTGGATCTGCCCCAGCCCCACGGAGATGTGCGAGACATTCGGCCTGCAGGGCATGACCAGTCAGCAGCCAGGAAGGGCCCCCCCCCTCCCCGGCGCGGCTCGGCGCGGCTCAGCGCGGCCCCCTCCCCGGCGCGGCGTGGGGCCTTGCCTGTGCTGCAGACAGTGCGCTGCCGTCAGCACCCAGCAGGAGGCGATGAGGGTCCCTGCGCAGAAGCGCTGCCCCAGGTGGAGGGCTGCCAGGTAGGGGTGGGAGGCGGGCAGCGCCACCAGGCCGCCCACAATGCGGCTCCGTGCTGACAAGCTCTTCTTGTACCGCTGCCCGCAGGCCTGGGCAGGGCTGGCTCTGCTGCTCGTGGGCACGGCCCCTGCCTGGCCACCTGCTTCCGCTGTGCCCACAGCCCCTGCAGGGAACAGCCAGTCACTCCAGGCTTCCCTGGTCCCCCCTTCCCCCCAGATCTGCAGGCCTACCTGCATGTGGCTCGCACGGCGGGATGTTGCAGAACTCCCACACGAGCTGCCCCTCCCTCAGCACGTAGCACCAGGGCCGGGTGTCGTTATCGGGGTTCCTGCAGTGGGACCCCCCTGTCAATGGGCTCCAGCAGAGCAGCCCAGCCCTTAGCACCCTGCCTGCTGGCTGCCCCCTCCCGCTCACCTGCAGAAGGTGTGGCTGCCCAGGCCCCGGCGGTGGGCGTCTGGCAAGGAGCGGGTGGAGAACTCGTGGGCCAGCAGGTCAGAGTCCCAGGGCAGGCACTGGAGCCCCGCGAGGGTGGTATTGGCCATGCCCCGGTACAGGAGCCCACGCCCGCTGTAACAGGCCTGCCCCTGGGCTGGGGAGGAAAGAGCCCATCAGCGGATGCCTGCCCAGGCCCAGCCACCGAGGCACGCTCAGCGCAGGGGGGCACCGCTGGGCGGCCCTGCCTCCACGGGCTCTGGGAAGCCGGCTGCCCAGAGCGCTGCTCCCGGCTCCGCAGCCCTGGCCCGGCCGTGCTGTACGCCCTGGGGCAGGGTCTGGCTGCCAATACCTGTGTCACAGAACGGCCCCAGGTAGCCGCTCGGGCAGCTGCAGACCTGCTCCCGCTTCACTGCCACGCAGAGCCCACCGTTGGCACAGGGGTTGGTGGCACACGCTGCGGAGCAGAGACAGAGGTCAGGGCTGCCTCCAGGGGCTGGCACTGCCCAGCCTACAGCATCCTGCTGGCTCAGAGTGGCGGAGTTGCCCTTCCCCTGTGGGCCCCCACCCTGGGCGAGCCTCCCGTGGGGGGATAGTGCCCCTGCCCCACTCTCACCGGTGCCGTGGGTTGGCTGGCAGACCGCCTTCCCGCCTGCACAGTGGCACTCCTCCACTCTGGGGGGGCGGGACCGCAGCCACCTCTCTCCGGGGGGGAAGTACGCCAGCAGCTGCTCTTCTAAACAGCTCTCTGCAAAAGCTGGGGGGCCAATGGGTGGATGAGCCTGGGCGCTGCCGGGTCCCACCTTGCCAGCTGCCCGTCGGCTTCGGCCAGTCCAGCTCCTGCCCCCGGTTCCCAGGACTGCTCCTGGCCCAGCCCAGTGAGGCAGGGCTGGCATGAGGCAGCTGGGCCTGGTAGGGGGGCTGTGCATGGATCTCACGTGTGGGGGGCTCTGTCCTCCAGCCAGGTCCTGCTGCAAGCATCCTCTCTTGGAGGTGAGGGTGCATTGGGGAGCCCCCGACCCTGCCCCCCCATCCACAGCCAGCTGTGACTCTCGGTCAGCCAGTAGAGCAGGAGGTTTATTGGGTCTCCGGGACACAGGCGATGGCAGCAGGATACACTGAGGGCAGACAGCCTTATCCCTCCTGGCGGGAGGGGTTCAAGGGCCCCTGTACCCCTTCCCCCCGGCTTTAGTGTGCCCTGCTCATCTTCCTCCCCCAGATGGCCCCTTCCCCCAGCCACCGGTCACTCACCACCCCCAGGCAGCCCCACCCCTTCTGTTGTCCAAACGCCTTCCCCGGCCAGGTGTGAAGCGCCGCGCCATTGCCTACGAGTCTTGGCTCATGGGCCCCTGTCCCCCGCTGGGCCCCACGCATGCACCCACCCACAGAGCAGCCTAGGCTCACAAGAGCAGACCGCCCCCCCACCGCATCACAGGCTTGCCCGTCCCGGACACTGCCTGTGGCTGGCAGTTCAGGGGCTGTGGCGGCAGCTGGCCCGGGGCCCCCACTCCCTGTGGCCCTGGAGGGCGAGGTGGGTCAGGCCCAGTCACCTTTCTGGCAGTGCCGGCCGTGGAAGCGGGCAGGGCACACGCAGCGGTAGCCGCCCCCGGTGCCCCTGCAGGCCCCTCCGTTCTCACAGGGGTTCGGTTTGCAGGGATCTGCAGACAGAGAAGGTCCAGCAGGTGCAGGGCAGAGGCTGGAGGCCGCGGGCACCAGCTGGGCTGGGTGGAGGTGTGGGAGGAGCTGGGGAACCCATGGTGGGTCCAGGGCTGGCTTGATGGGGACCATGCAGGGCACCAAAGCCCCGGCTGTGCGGTGGGTGTAAAGACCGGAGCTGCCCCCTGCTGGCAGAGGGGTGCCGGGGGCAGCTTTCTCCAGGGGGGCGCCCAGGGGCTGAGTGGTGGTGCATGGACACTGCCTCCCGAGGAGCAGTACCAAGCGCTCCGGCTGTCCCGCGCACCCCCCGGCTGGGCTGCACCCTGCCCTGCCCCAGCCCAGGCGGGCAGACCCCGAGCTTGCTCTGGGCTCCCCTCGCAGCCCACGGGGTGTGTGCAGGGGCAGCATTCGGGGGTGGGGGGGCAGCAATGCCTGCTGCTCCAGGCAGCCAGCTCACTCTCCCCACATGGGCACAGAGGTTCTAGGCACAAGCGAGGAGGCACCCAGGGGCATGAGCCAGGGGGCCAGCGGGAGCCTGGGTGCAGCACCCCAGGGGGGCTGGCACAGGGAAACTGTATCTCCCGCCCCGCAGCGAGTTGTCTGGGCTCCCATTGGCTGCCACACCTGTCACTCTCTTGTCCTCCCCACAGAGAGTCCACTTGTGGTCCCAGTCGTAGTTCGGGGTCGTTGCGCACCTGCCAGGAGGCAACAGTGAGGCAGGGCTCAGGGCAAGCCCGGCCGTCGTGAGGGGCAGTAATGGGCACTTGGCTGGGTCCCTGCCCCAGAGCGTGAGTCCCAGCTCCCCAGAGGGCTCTGCTCACCCTGCATCTCTACCTGGGGCTAGTCATGGGCACAGAGGGGGGAGTCTGTGACGTAGTGGGGGGCTGTCTGCTCTGTAACCCCGTGTCCCCCTGCGCTGGGAGGTGATTCCCACTGACTCACCCCGTGTGGATTGGCCCAGACACCTCGGCCCAGCCTGGGCAGGTAACAAGGCTCTTCCCAGGGAGACACAAAGGGAGGGAGGGGGAGACGAACACCTGGCTGGGGGGCAGGGCCTGGGAGTGAGGCAGTCTGGGACTAGGAAAAACATGAAGGGAACAGACTAAGCTGAGGGTTGAGGGGGCAATGGACCCCCTACCCCAAGGGGGCTGAGGCATCCTGGCCCTGACTACTGAAACCACATCACGTCTGTGCTGGGCTGTACCCTGGAGAAGCAATAAACCCCCCTGTTCTACTGGCTGGTGGGGTCTGTTCTGGCTGCTATGGGGGTGCAGGATCAGGGGGAACCCCGACACGCCATCACACAGCCATCCTGCCCTGCCCCCACAGCCTGCCCGAGAGCGCTGCCGGCTGCCCCCTCCCACAGGCCGGGGCTGAAGCTGGGCCCTCCCCAGGCATGTGGGGCTGAGGAGGGGCAGAAGGCTGTTACCAGGGCCTTCCCGGGGCGTGTGGGGCTGAGGCGGGGCAGACGGCTCTTACCAGGGCCCTCCCGGGGCGTGTGGGGCTGAGGAGGGGCAGAAGGCTGTTACCAGGGCCCTCCCGGGGCGTGTGGGGCTGAGGCGGGGCAGTCGGCTCTTACCAGGGCCCTCCCGGGGCGTGTGGGGCTGAGGAGGGGCAGAAGGCTCTTACCAGGGCCCTCCCCTGGCGTGTGGGGCTGAGGAGGGGCAGAAGGCTCTTACCAGGGCCCTCCCCTGGTGTGTGGGGCTGAGGCGGGGCAGAAGGCTGTTACCAGGGCCCTCCCGGGGCGTGTGGGGCTGAGGAGGGGCAGAAGGCTGTTACCAGGGCCCTCCCGGGGCGTGTGGGGCTGAGGCGGGGCAGAAGGCTGTTACCAGGGCCCTCCCGGGGCGTGTGGGGCTGAGGCGGGGCAGTCGGCTCTTACCAGGGCCCTCCCGGGGCGTGTGGGGCTGAGGAGGGGCAGAAGGCTCTTACCAGGGCCCTCCTGGGGCGTGTGGGGCTGAGGAGGGGCAGAAGGCTCTTACCAGGGCCCTCCCGGGGCGTGTGGGGCTGAGGAGGGGCAGAAGGCTGTTACCAGGGCCCTCCCCTGGCGTGTGGGGCTGAGGAGGGGCAGAAGGCTCTTACCAGGGCCCTCCCCTGGCGTGTGGGGCTGAGGCGGGGCAGACGGCTCTTACCAGGGCCCTCCCCTGGCGTGTGGGGCTGAGGAGGGGCAGAAGGCTCTTACCAGGGCCCTCCCGGGGCGTGTGGGGCTGAGGCGGGGCAGTCGGCTCTTACCAGGGCCCTCCCTGGGCGTGTGGGGCTGAGGAGGGGCAGAAGGCTGTTACCAGGGCCCTCCCCTGGCGTGTGGGGCTGAGGCGGGGCAGTCGGCTCTTACCAGGGCCCTCCCCTGGCGTGTGGGGCTGAGGAGGGGCAGACGGCTCTTACCAGGGCCCTCCCGGGGCGTGTGGGGCTGAGGAGGGGCAGAAGGCTCTTACCAGGGCCCTCCCCTGGCGTGTGGGGCTGAGGAGGGGCAGACGGCTCTTACCAGGGCCCTCCCCTGGCGTGTGGGGCTGAGGAGGGGCAGAAGGCTGTTACCAGGGCCTTCCCGGGGCGTGTGGGGCTGAGGCGGGGCAGACGGCTCTTACCAGGGCCCTCCCGGGGCGTGTGGGGCTGAGGAGGGGCAGAAGGCTGTTACCAGGGCCCTCCCCTGGCGTGTGGGGCTGAGGCGGGGCAGACGGCTCTTACCAGGGCCCTCCCGGGGCGTGTGGGGCTGAGGCGGGGCAGACGGCTCTTACCAGGGCCCTCCCGGGGCGTGTGGGGCTGAGGAGGGGCAGACGGCTCTTACCAGGGCCCTCCCGGGGCGTGTGGGGCTGAGGAGGGGCAGAAGGCTCTTACCAGGGCCCTCCCCTGGCGTGTGGGGCTGAGGAAGGGCAGAAGGCTCTTACCAGGGCCCTCCCCTGGTGTGTGGGGCTGAGGCGGGGCAGAAGGCTGTTACCAGGGCCCTCCCGGGGCGTGTGGGGCTGAGGAGGGGCAGAAGGCTGTTACCAGGGCCCTCCCGGGGCGTGTGGGGCTGAGGCGGGGCAGAAGGCTGTTACCAGGGCCCTCCCGGGGCGTGTGGGGCTGAGGCGGGGCAGTCGGCTCTTACCAGGGCCCTCCCGGGGCGTGTGGGGCTGAGGAGGGGCAGAAGGCTCTTACCAGGGCCCTCCTGGGGCGTGTGGGGCTGAGGAGGGGCAGAAGGCTCTTACCAGGGCCCTCCCCTGGCGTGTGGGGCTGAGGAGGGGCAGACGGCTCTTACCAGGGCCCTCCCGGGGCGTGTGGGGCTGAGGAGGGGCAGAAGGCTGTTACCAGGGCCCTCCCGGGGCGTGTGGGGCTGAGGAGGGGCAGACGGCTCTTACCAGGGCCCTCCCGGGGCGTGTGGGGCTGAGGCGGGGCAGTCGGCTCTTACCAGGGCCCTCCCGGGGCGTGTGGGGCTGAGGAGGGGCAGACGGCTCTTACCAGGGCCCTCCCGGGGCGTGTGGGGCTGAGGAGGGGCAGAAGGCTCTTACCAGGGCCCTCCCGGGGCGTGTGGGGCTGAGGCGGGGCAGACGGCTCTTACCAGGGCCCTCCCGGGGCGTGTGGGGCTGAGGAGGGGCAGAAGGCTCTTACCAGGGCCCTCCCCTGGCGTGTGGGGCTGAGGAGGGGCAGACGGCTCTTACCAGGGCCCTCCCCTGGCGTGTGGGGCTGAGGAGGGGCAGAAGGCTGTTACCAGGGCCTTCCCGGGGCGTGTGGGGCTGAGGCGGGGCAGACGGCTCTTACCAGGGCCCTCCCGGGGCGTGTGGGGCTGAGGAGGGGCAGAAGGCTGTTACCAGGGCCCTCCCCTGGCGTGTGGGGCTGAGGCGGGGCAGACGGCTCTTACCAGGGCCCTCCCGGGGCGTGTGGGGCTGAGGCGGGGCAGACGGCTCTTACCAGGGCCCTCCCGGGGCGTGTGGGGCTGAGGAGGGGCAGACGGCTCTTACCAGGGCCCTCCCGGGGCGTGTGGGGCTGAGGAGGGGCAGAAGGCTCTTACCAGGGCCCTCCCGGGGCGTGTGGGGCTGAGGAGGGGCAGAAGGCTCTTACCAGGGCCCTCCCCTGGCGTGTGGGGCTGAGGAGGGGCAGAAGGCTCTTACCAGGGCCCTCCCCTGGTGTGTGGGGCTGAGGCGGGGCAGAAGGCTGTTACCAGGGCCCTCCCGGGGCGTGTGGGGCTGAGGAGGGGCAGAAGGCTGTTACCAGGGCCCTCCCGGGGCGTGTGGGGCTGAGGCGGGGCAGAAGGCTGTTACCAGGGCCCTCCCGGGGCGTGTGGGGCTGAGGCGGGGCAGTCGGCTCTTACCAGGGCCCTCCCGGGGCGTGTGGGGCTGAGGAGGGGCAGAAGGCTCTTACCAGGGCCCTCCCGGGGCGTGTGGGGCTGAGGAGGGGCAGACGGCTGTTACCAGGGCCCTCCCGGGGCGTGTGGGGCTGAGGAGGGGCAGACGGCTGTTACCAGGGCCCTCCCGGGGCGTGTGGGGCTGAGGAGGGGCAGACGGCTGTTACCAGGGCCCTCCCGGGGCGTGTGGGGCTGAGGAGGGGCAGACGGCTCTTACCAGGGCCCTCCCGAGGCGTGTGGGGCTGAGGAGGGGCAGAAGGCTCTTACCAGGGCCCTCCCCTGGCGTGTGGGGCTGAGGAGGGGCAGACGGCTCTTACCAGGGCCCTCCCGGGGCGTGTGGGGCTGAGGAGGGGCAGAAGGCTGTTACCAGGGCCCTCCCCTGGCGTGTGGGGCTGAGGAGGGGCAGACGGCTCTTACCAGGGCCCTCCCGGGGCGTGTGGGGCTGAGGAGGGGCAGAAGGCTCTTACCAGGGCCCTCCCCTGGCGTGTGGGGCTGAGGAGGGGCAGACGGCTCTTACCAGGGCCCTCCCGGGGCGTGTGGGGCTGAGGAGGGGCAGACGGCTGTTACCAGGGCCCTCCCGGGGCGTGTGGGGCTGAGGAGGGGCAGACGGCTCTTACCAGGGCCCTCCCGGGGCGTGTGGGGCTGAGGAGGGGCAGACGGCTGTTACCAGGGCCCTCCCGGGGCGTGTGGGGCTGAGGAGGGGCAGAAGGCTCTTACCAGGGCCCTCCCGGGGCGTGTGGGGCTGAGGAGGGGCAGAAGGCTCTTACCAGGGCCCTCCCGGGGCGTGTGGGGCTGAGGAGGGGCAGAAGGCTCTTACCAGGGCCCTCCCCTGGCGTGTGGGGCTGAGGAGGGGCAGACGGCTCTTACCAGGGCCCTCCCGGGGCGTGTGGGGCTGAGGAGGGGCAGAAGGCTCTTACCAGGGCCCTCCCGGGGCGTGTGGGGCTGAGGCGGGGCAGACGGCTCTTACCAGGGCCCTCCCGGGGCGTGTGGGGCTGAGGAGGGGCAGAAGGCTCTTACCAGGGCCCTCCCCTGGCGTGTGGGGCTGAGGAGGGGCAGACGGCTCTTACCAGGGCCCTCCCGGGGCGTGTGGGGCTGAGGAGGGGCAGACGGCTCTTACCAGGGCCCTCCCGGGGCGTGTGGGGCTGAGGAGGGGCAGAAGGCTGTTACCAGGGCCCTCCCCTGGCGTGTGGGGCTGAGGCGGGGCAGACGGCTCTTACCAGGGCCCTCCCGGGGCGTGTGGGGCTGAGGAGGGGCAGACGGCTCTTACCAGGGCCCTCCCGGGGCGTGTGGGGCTGAGGCGGGGCAGAAGGCTCTTACCAGGGCCCTCCCGGGGCGTGTGGGGCTGAGGAGGGGCAGAAGGCTCTTACCAGGGCCCTCCCGGGGCGTGTGGGGCTGAGGAGGGGCAGAAGGCTGTTACCAGGGCCCTCCCCTGGCGTGTGGGGCTGAGGAGGGGCAGACGGCTCTTACCAGGGCCCTCCCGGGGCGTGTGGGGCTGAGGCGGGGCAGTCGGCTCTTACCAGGGCCCTCCCGGGGCGTGTGGGGCTGAGGAGGGGCAGAAGGCTCTTACCAGGGCCCTCCCCTGGCGTGTGGGGCTGAGGAGGGGCAGACGGCTCTTACCAGGGCCCTCCCGGGGCGTGTGGGGCTGAGGAGGGGCAGAAGGCTGTTACCAGGGCCCTCCCCTGGCGTGTGGGGCTGAGGAGGGGCAGACGGCTCTTACCAGGGCCCTCCCGGGGCGTGTGGGGCTGAGGCGGGGCAGACGGCTCTTACCAGGGCCCTCCCGGGGCGTGTGGGGCTGAGGAGGGGCAGACGGCTCTTACCAGGGCCCTCCCGGGGCGTGTGGGGCTGAGGCGGGGCAGAAGGCTCTTACCAGGGCCCTCCCGGGGCGTGTGGGGCTGAGGAGGGGCAGAAGGCTCTTACCAGGGCCCTCCCGGGGCGTGTGGGGCTGAGGAGGGGCAGAAGGCTGTTACCAGGGCCCTCCCCTGGCGTGTGGGGCTGAGGAGGGGCAGACGGCTCTTACCAGGGCCCTCCCGGGGCGTGTGGGGCTGAGGCGGGGCAGTCGGCTCTTACCAGGGCCCTCCCGGGGCGTGTGGGGCTGAGGAGGGGCAGAAGGCTCTTACCAGGGCCCTCCCCTGGCGTGTGGGGCTGAGGAGGGGCAGACGGCTCTTACCAGGGCCCTCCCGGGGCGTGTGGGGCTGAGGCGGGGCAGAAGGCTCTTACCAGGGCCCTCCCGGGGCGTGTGGGGCTGAGGAGGGGCAGAAGGCTCTTACCAGGGCCCTCCCGGGGCGTGTGGGGCTGAGGAGGGGCAGAAGGCTGTTACCAGGGCCCTCCCCTGGCGTGTGGGGCTGAGGAGGGGCAGACGGCTCTTACCAGGGCCCTCCCGGGGCGTGTGGGGCTGAGGCGGGGCAGTCGGCTCTTACCAGGGCCCTCCCGGGGCGTGTGGGGCTGAGGAGGGGCAGAAGGCTCTTACCAGGGCCCTCCCCTGGCGTGTGGGGCTGAGGAGGGGCAGACGGCTCTTACCAGGGCCCTCCCCTGGCGTGTGGGGCTGAGGAGGGGCAGACGGCTCTTACCAGGGCCCTCCCGGGGCGTGTGGGGCTGAGGAGGGGCAGACGGCTCTTACCAGGGCCCTCCCGGGGCGTGTGGGGCTGAGGAGGGGCAGACGGCTCTTACCAGGGCCCTCCCGGGGCGTGTGGGGCTGAGGAGGGGCAGACGGCTCTTACCAGGGCCCTCCCCTGGCGTGTGGGGCTGAGGAGGGGCAGACGGCTCTTACCAGGGCCCTCCCGGGGCGTGTGGGGCTGAGGAGGGGCAGTCGGCTCTTACCAGGGCCCTCCCCTGGCGTGTGGGGCTGAGGAGGGGCAGACGGCTCTTACCAGGGCCCTCCCGGGGCGTGTGGGGCTGAGGAGGGGCAGTCGGCTCTTACCAGGGCCCTCCCGGGGCGTGTGGGGCTGAGGAGGGGCAGAAGGCTCTTACCAGGGCCCTCCCGGGGCGTGTGGGGCTGAGGAGGGGCAGAAGGCTGTTACCAGGGCCCTCCCCTGGCGTGTGGGGCTGAGGAGGGGCAGAAGGCTGTTACCAGGGCCCTCCCCTGGCGTGTGGGGCTGAGGAGGGGCAGACGGCTCTTACCAGGGCCCTCCCGGGGCGTGTGGGGCTGAGGAGGGGCAGAAGGCTCTTACCAGGGCCCTCCCGGGGCGTGTGGGGCTGAGGAGGGGCAGACGGCTCTTACCAGGGCCCTCCCCTGGCGTGTGGGGCTGAGGAGGGGCAGACGGCTCTTACCAGGGCCCTCCCGGGGCGTGTGGGGCTGAGGAGGGGCAGACGGCTGTTACCAGGGCCCTCCCGGGGCGTGTGGGGCTGAGGAGGGGCAGACGGCTCTTACCAGGGCCCTCCCGGGGCGTGTGGGGCTGAGGAGGGGCAGACGGCTGTTACCAGGGCCCTCCCGGGGCGTGTGGGGCTGAGGAGGGGCAGACGGCTCTTACCAGGGCCCTCCCCTGGCGTGTGGGGCTGAGGAGGGGCAGACGGCTCTTACCAGGGCCCTCCCGGGGCGTGTGGGGCTGAGGAGGGGCAGTCGGCTCTTACCAGGGCCCTCCCGGGGCGTGTGGGGCTGAGGAGGGGCAGACGGCTCTTACCAGGGCCCTCCCGGGGCGTGTGGGGCTGAGGAGGGGCAGAAGGCTCTTACCAGGGCCCTCCCGGGGCGTGTGGGGCTGAGGAGGGGCAGAAGGCTCTTACCAGGGCCCTCCCCTGGCGTGTGGGGCTGAGGAGGGGCAGACGGCTCTTACCAGGGCCCTCCCGGGGCGTGTGGGGCTGAGGAGGGGCAGTCGGCTCTTACCAGGGCCCTCCCGGGGCGTGTGGGGCTGAGGAGGGGCAGACGGCTCTTACCAGGGCCCTCCCGGGGCGTGTGGGGCTGAGGAGGGGCAGAAGGCTCTTACCAGGGCCCTCCCGGGGCGTGTGGGGCTGAGGAGGGGCAGAAGGCTCTTACCAGGGCCCTCCCCTGGCGTGTGGGGCTGAGGAGGGGCAGACGGCTCTTACCAGGGCCCTCCCGGGGCGTGTGGGGCTGAGGAGGGGCAGACGGCTGTTACCAGGGCCCTCCCGGGGCGTGTGGGGCTGAGGCGGGGCAGAAGGCTGTTACCAGGGCCCTCCCGGGGCGTGTGGGGCTGAGGAGGGGCAGACGGCTCTTACCAGGGCCCTCCCGGGGCGTGTGGGGCTGAGGAGGGGCAGACGGCTCTTACCAGGGCCCTCCCGGGGCGTGTGGGGCTGAGGAGGGGCAGACGGCTCTTACCAGGGCCCTCCCGGGGCGTGTGGGGCTGAGGAGGGGCAGAAGGCTCTTACCAGGGCCCTCCCGGGGCGTGTGGGGCTGAGGAGGGGCAGAAGGCTCTTACCAGGGCCCTCCCGGGGCGTGTGGGGCTGAGGCGGGGCAGACGGCTCTTACCAGGGCCCTCCCGGGGCGTGTGGGGCTGAGGAGGGGCAGACGGCTCTTACCAGGGCCCTCCCGGGGCGTGTGGGGCTGAGGAGGGGCAGTCGGCTCTTACCAGGGCCCTCCCGGGGCGTGTGGGGCTGAGGAGGGGCAGACGGCTCTTACCAGGGCCCTCCCGGGGCGTGTGGGGCTGAGGCGGGGCAGACGGCTCTTACCAGGGCCCTCCCGGGGCGTGTGGGGCTGAGGCGGGGCAGACGGCTCTTACCAGGGCCCTCCCGGGGCGTGTGGGGCTGAGGAGGGGCAGACGGCTCTTACCAGGGCCCTCCCGGGGCGTGTGGGGCTGAGGAGGGGCAGACGGCTCTTACCAGGGCCCTCCCGGGGCGTGTGGGGCTGAGGAGGGGCAGACGGCTCTTACCAGGGCCCTCCCGGGGCGTGTGGGGCTGAGGAGGGGCAGACGGCTCTTACCAGGGCCCTCCCGGGGCGTGTGGGGCTGAGGAGGGGCAGACGGCTCTTACCAGGGCCCTCCCGGGGCGTGTGGGGCTGAGGAGGGGCAGACGGCTGTTACCAGGGCCCTCCCGGGGCGTGTGGGGCTGAGGAGGGGCAGACGGCTCTTACCAGGGCCCTCCCGGGGCGTGTGGGGCTGAGGAGGGGCAGACGGCTCTTACCAGGGCCCTCCCGGGGCGTGTGGGGCTGAGGAGGGGCAGACGGCTCTTACCAGGGCCCTCCCGGGGCGTGTGGGGCTGAGGAGGGGCAGACGGCTCTTACCAGGGCCCTCCCGGGGCGTGTGGGGCTGAGGAGGGGCAGACGGCTCTTACCAGGGCCCTCCCCTGGCGTGTGGGGCTGAGGCGGGGCAGACGGCTCTTACCAGGGCTGGGGGCCGGGCGGGCCGCCCCGCAGGCAGGAATGATGCATCTTGCGCTGGTAGCGGAAGGGGAAGTGGCAGGGCTCCCCATCGGCTGCTGTCGCTGCAAGGCAAGTGCAGAGCGGTGGAGCTGCCCTGAAACAGCCCCCCCTCGGGGCTGCAGGCCCCTCTCCCTCGCCCAGCAGGGGGGGTGGGAAGTTTCCCTCCTGCCCCCATCACACCCAGCAGAGGCCAGTTCCCCGCTGCCTCTCCTGCCCTGTGCAGCATGGGCCAGCGACCCCCCGGCCAGGACAGCCTCTAGCCCAGGCAGGACATGTGCCCTGGCATCCAGGACGCCCCCGCCGGACACTCACCCTCGCCCTTTGTCCTTGGTCGGGGCTTGGCAGGCCGATCCTGCGGGACAGACCCCAATGAGCATGCGCAACGCGCCCAGGCCAGTCCCTGCCCCCTGCCCAGGCCGAGGGGGCAGCCCAGGACTCCCTGTGCTGGGCGTCTCTGGCAGGGCCTCGCACATGCCTGGCTCCGAGCCCGCTCTCTGGGGCCACGCCAGGGCCCCTGCTGTGATAGGAGCCCGGCCCAGTGGCTGCCCCAATCCCTCTGGGCTGAGCCCCCCAGCACGGCAGAGGGCTTGCTGCTGGGCCCTACAGCTTGCGGGGGCGGTCCAGTGGGGCCCAGCAGGGAGAGCTGAGTGGGCGGCAGGCTCTGGGGTGTATCCACGCTGGGACAGGCAGGCCCAGGAGAGCAGCCTCCTAGCACCAGGGCTGGAGGCTGAGGGGGACACGCCTTACGTAGGGCAGCGCCTGGGCTCGGCAGGCTTGGGAAAGGGTCCCTGTGGGGTCACACTTAGCGGGTGAGGGGAGGTCCCTCTGGGGGTCTCAGTGGGGAGGGGAGGGGAGGTCCCTCTGGGGTCTCACTGGGGAGGGGAGGGGAGGTCCCTCTGGGGGTCACACTTAGCGGGTGAGAGGAGGTCCCTCTGGGGGTCTCACTGGGGAGGGGAGGGGAGGTCCCTCTGGGGGTCTCAGTGGGGAGGGGTGGGGAGGTCCCTCTGGGGTCTCACTGGGGAGGGGAGGGGAGGTCCCTCTGGGGGTCACACTTAGCGGGTGAGAGGAGGTCCCTCTGGGGGTCTCAGTGGAGAGGGGAGGGGAGGTCCCTCTGGGGTCTCACTGGGGAGGGGAGGGGAGGTCCCTCTGGGGGTCACACTTAGCGGGTGAGAGGAGGTCCCTCTGGGGGTCACACTTAGCAGGTGAGGGGAGGTCCCTCTGGGGGTCTCAGTGGAGAGGGGAGGGGAGGTCCCTCTGGGGTCTCACTGGGGAGGGGAGGGGAGGTCCCTCTGGGGGTCTCAGTGGGGAGGGGAGGGGAGGTCCCTCTGGGGTCTCACTGGGGAGGGCAGGGGAGGGGAGCTCCCCATGGGGGGGGTCTCACTTAGCGGGGCAGGGGAGGGTCCCGGGGGCTCTGTGCTGCACACTGAGTGTGTGAGCCCACAGGACCCTCCCCTCCCCCACTCAGAGCAGGGTGGGAGCCAGGACTAGCCAGTGCCCAGTGGGATACGCTGGGGCTGAAAGGTGCACGGAGCAGGAAGGGACTGGGGGAGGGGGAGGGGACAGGGGCTCAGGAGCTGGAGGAAGTTGAGGCAGAAAACTGCTCTGATTCTTGGGGAGGGGGGCTTACCGGGGCGGCTGCCCCAGGGCTGAGCAGCAGAGCCAGCAGCAGCAGCCGGGCCATCCTGACGCTGTGAGGAGTGGGGCTGTGCCCGCTCCCAGGCAGAGCAAACAGTCCCCGATCGATCCGGCCCCAAGCAAAGGTCCTCCAGGGCTGGGGGGTAGGGGCAGGGTGTAAACACATGTGGGACACAGGGTCAACTGCTGAGAAACAGGGCAGCCAGCACCTGGTACATGGCCGGGCCCGACTTTACCTGGGCTCAGCACAACCAGCACCCGCCTTGCCGTGGGCCCACGCCCGGGACAGGCTGGTTCGCGGGGCTGGGCGTCTCCCAGGGCCCTGGCTGTCGGGGGGTTTCTGGCTGGGCCACTCTGCTCGAATGGCCCCTCCAGGCTGTGCCTGCTAACGCGCGTGGGTGTCCCCCCAGCTAAGCAGCTGGAATGAGGGACAGAGCCAACGCTCAGCCCTTCACGTGCACACATGGTACCTGCTAGAAACTGCCCCCCGGCCAGCCAGTCCCAGCGCCCGCGCCCTTTGGCACACACAGAACAGCACTCGCAGCCGGTCTGTGGGGCCACATTCTAATCAGGGGCTGCCCCTCGGTGTGCTCCAGGCTGACAGCACAGACCTGAGCCCTGACCCTCTTGTCCCCTGCGCACTACACCAGTCCCTTCCTCCTTTGCTGCCTCAGTTTCCCCACCAGTCAAAAGAGAGTGCTGGGCCTGGAGGATGAGCTGAGGAATGGCCGGGGACAGGAGTGCAGTCTGCACTGCATGGCTACTGAGGGCAGGCCTGGGGCACTGTGGGCCCCTCTTGGCCCACTGTCCAGCAACCAAACAAGGACTCTGCCCACTGGTTTAGTGAGGAGGGGAGTGCCGGCTGCCCCCACCCCAGGGCTCCTTGTGCTGGAGACCAGCTTGCTCTTTGGGGCGCTACGGCAGTGGGGTGGGGAAGGGGCACTGCCCTGGCTCCTGCTCATGCCAGGCATAGTGCAGACTCCAGGCCGATCCCGCTGCCCCACAAGCCACACCAGCAGATGGCCTCAGAGCCACCCTGGGCAGGGCGAAGAGCAGGGCTCCTGTGTGCAGTGATGGGTGGGTGCCACCTACCCAACCAGCCTCCCCGTGGTTGTGTGGGACAGGGTCACCCTCATACGAGATAGCAGGGCCCCGTCCCGGGTTTAATCTTGGCTTCCATACGCCTGGGTGCGGGTGCGCTTGCACAAGGGTGGAGCCCGTACCACAGCGGCCCGCCCCCCTGGGGCCGTTTATGCCTTACGGCGACTGGCACGGCAAAAGTTCAGCCTGAGCACCCCCTGGGGTAAGGCCTTCTGTGTCCATAGCCCGACTGCGGGCTGCCCGGGCTGTAGCCCGAGGAGTCTCTGTCTCTGTCTCTGGGCGGGATTAAGCCCGACCAAGCCTGCAATCCAGTCTCTTGTGAGTGAGGTAGGTGAACTTGGGCCCTCCCTCTCACCTGAGTTCCAGCCCAGGACCCTAAAGGGTAGGACCCTGTGGTCTTACCCGAATGGTGAGTGGCGGATCAGCACTCACCACCCCTCTCGGGGGTTTGTCCGCGTTAACTCCCTGTCCTGAGCTACTTCCTATGATGTTTAAATGCTTTTGCGGCGTCCGCCGCCCACCGGCCCCATCATGGCGCTTATCCTCCAAGGCTGGCGTCCTGTTCTCTGGGGCAAGGGTGGTCATGTCAACACTTCTGGTGGGTCCCCAGGCGATCGCGTAGTCCCGCCGCCAGCCTCAGGCGCCCTTCGTCTCTCTGCGTCCTCCGTCCCCCTCAGCTGTTCTGGCTCGGCTTTTAAAATGCCCGTGGGGCCGCCAGAGCATGCGCAACAGCGCCAGGGGGGGGGGGGGCACATCCTCTGATGCCGGGGCGCCAGTGTCTTCCTGCCGCCGAGAGGGGATGGGCGCTCCCCGTCACAGTGGGGTCAGGGAAGTGTGCAGTGTGGAGAAAGCACCCCGGAGTGGGGGACACCCGAGCCCCCATCCTAAGTGACCATGACAAGGTGGGGGGTTGCACTCCCCAGGAGTCCTAGGCCCAGCCTTCTCAGGGGATTGTAGCTAAAGAGGGAAGATCTGATCCCTCAGCACAAAATGCAGATTATCCAGGTACGCAAGGACATGGAGAGAAGAAATTCTTGAATTGCCTCTACCCCAGTGCTGGGAGCGTGGGCAACAAATCTGAGGGGCTGGAGTGAGGATGACTGGATCGAGTTGGTATCGCTGAGCCTGGCGGGCCGGGTCACACATCTGGGCTGGTAAGATCGGGAAGGGCTGAATGGGCAAAAAGGGAAGAGGGGGCACTAGCACAGCATGGGGCAGTGCCTGCAAGAGCCCACATCACACTAGGAAGGGGACCCGGCCTGCCTGAATGTGTAGGGAAAAAGCTGCCTGACCATCCAGGACGTCAGGGCGAGGGACGGATGCTGGAGGGCTCCTGCTGCCAGGACTAGAATGTCCTTGCAAAAGCCACAGTCCCACAATTGAGGAAGAATGCCACATTGGTTAAACACCAGTCTAGGTTAGTGGGGAAGTGAAGACAGCTACAAAACGCAAACACAGAATCAGAGAACACTAGAACTGGAAGGTACCTCAAGCGGTCATTGAGTCCAGTCCCCTGCCCTCACGGCAGCACCAAGCACCATCTAGACCATCCTTTATAGATGTCTATCTAAGCTGCTCTAAAATATCTCCAGAGATGGAGATTCCACAGCCTCCCTAGGCAACTTATTCCAGTGTTTAACCCCCTTGACAAGAAGTTTTTCCTAATGTCCAATCTAAACCTCCCTTTCTGCAGTTTAAGCCCATTGCTCCTTGTCTTATCCTCAGAGGCCAAGGAGAACAATTTTTCCTCCCTCCTCCTTGTGACACCCTTTTAAATACCTGAAAACCGCTATCATGTCCCCTCTTACTCTTCTTTCCAAACTAAACAAGCACAGGTCTTTCAGTCTTCCTTCATAGGCCATGTTCTGTAGACCTTTCATCGTTTTTGTTGCTCTTCTCTGGACCTTCTCCAATTTCTCCACATCCTTCTTGAAATGTGGGGCCTAGAAATGGACACAATACTCCAACTGAGGCCTAACCAGCACAGAGTAGAGCGGAAGAATGACTTCTCCTGTCTTGCTCACAACACACCTGTTAATGCAGCCCACAGTCATGTTTGGTTTTTTTGCAACAGTGTCACACTGTTGACTCCTATTTAACTTGTGGGTCCACTATGACCCCTCAATCCCTTTCTGCAGTATTCCTTCCTAGACAGTCGCTTCCCATTCTGAAACAAAAGACAGGACAATGCAGCACTTTAAAGACTAACAAGATATACCATCTTGTTAGTCTTTAAAGTGCTGCATTGTCCTGTCTTTTGTTTCAGCAAGACCAGACTAACACAGCTACATCTCTATTACTATTCTGCTTCCCATTCTGTAAGTGTGAAACTGATTGTTCCTTCCTAAGTGGAGCACTTTGCAATTGCCCTTATTAAACTTCATCCTGTTTACCTCAGACCATTTCTCCAGTGTGTCCAGATCATTTTGAATTATGACCCTGTCCTCCAAAGCACTTGCAACCCCTCCTGGCTTGGTATCATCTGCAAACTTAATAAGGGTAATCTCTATGCCAATATCTAAATAGTTGATGAAGATATTGAATAGAACCGGTCCCAAAGCAGACCCCTGCAGAACCCCACTTGTTATGCCCTTCCAGCATGTTTGTGAACCATTATGTATATATAAATCTAACATAAGAAAGAGAAGTTGATAGTAATATAAATCGGAAGACAGGAATTCTAGCAAATTGATAAGGGAAACAAAAGGACACAAGGAGAACTGTATGGCCAGCAGAGTTAAGGCCAATAAGAAGGAATTTTTTTAAGTATATTAGGAAAATAATCCAAACACTGGTATCAGTTTGTTACTAGATGGAAATGATAGAATTAGCATTAATAATGCAGAAAAGGCAGCTATGTTCAATAAATATTTCTGTTGAGTATTGAAGGAAAATAACAAGTGCTGTATTCATATCATATGATAACACTCTTTCCCTGCCACTATTATTTCAAATTATGTTAAACTGCAGCTACTACAAAAGTTAGGCATTTTTAGTCAGCAGGTCTGGGTAACTTGCACTCAAGAGTTTGAAAAGAGCTGGCTGATGTGCTCACTGGACTGCTAATGTTGCTTTTCAAAAGTCTTGGAGCATCAGGGAAATTCCAAAGGACTGGAAGAAACTAAATGTTGTGCCCCTATTTTAAAAGGATAAATGGTGTCACCTAGCTAATTATAGGCCTGAGAGCGTGACATTGATCCCAGGCAAAATAATGGGGAAGTTGATCTAGGACTGGAGGAGTAAAGAACTGAAGGAGGGTGACATAATTAACCCCTATCAAATGGGTGTATGGAAAATAGATGCCATCAAACTAACTTGCTATCTTTTTGAGATGAGACTGCACATTTGTTTAATAAAGGAAAGAGTCAATGTAATAGACTTGGACTTTTGCAAGACTTGGCACCACATAACATGTTGATTTAAGAAATGGAAAGAGATGGCATTAACATGGCTGCCAAGTCTCAAAATGTACTTGTGAATGTGTACGTAGGTTTCCAGAGAGCCTTTGACAAGGTCCCTCACCAAACGCTCTTAAGCCTACTAAGCTGTCATGGGATAAGCGAGACATGAATTGATAACTGGTTTAAAGATAGGAAACAAAGGGTAGGAATAAATGGTCATTTCTCAGAATGGAGAGAGGTAACTAGTGGGGTCCCCCAGGGATCTGTACTGGAACCAATCCTATTAAACATATTCATAATGATCTGCAGAAAAGCTACGTCTATACTGCACCCTTCTTTTGCAAAAGCTTATGCAAATGAAGTGCAGAGTAGAATATTGCCATGCTTCATTTGCATAATTAATTAGGGGCCGTTTTTGCGCCAAGAGGCTTTTGTGCAAAAAGGAGCTGTGTGGACGGCTCCTTTTTGCGCAAAACCCCTCTCTTGCGCAAGAGCTGTTCTTCCTCATTTTTGCAGTATAGAAGGGTGCCTGAGGTGGCAAAATTTGCAGATGATACTAAACTAGACCATGTGGTAAGCTGAGTGCAATCACACGACAGGCATTTTAATTTGTCTACATGTAAATGTGGACTTCTAGGAGCAAAGAACGTGAGCCATGCTTACCAGCGTGTGGGGGGAAGAAACCCCTAGTCTGGGGAGCAGCGACTCTGAAAAGGATTTTTGGGGCATGGAGGACAAGCAGCTGAACATGCACGCCCAGTGTGATCCTGAGGCCAAAGGCGCTAAGGTGAGCCTGGCATGCCCCAACAGGGCTATCGTGAGTACAAGGAGAGAGGATGTTTTCCCTTTGTGTTTGTCACTGGTGTCACCATTGCTGGCCTGTGCCCCGTTCTTGGGCCACAGGTCAAGAAGGATGTTGCTAAATTGGAGAGAGTTAGTGAAGAGCTGCAAGAATGGTCAAAGGAGGAGGAAAGAGGCCTTGTAGAGATAGGTGCAAGAAGGTCAGTCTATAGCAGAGCCCCGTTTATCTGATCTAAGCCGGACTGGGGCCAGATTGGGTCACCAACATTTGGGTAATTGGTAAAATGGGAAGATGTGAGCGGCAGTGCCATCTAGTGGTCACGGGAGAGGTCTGCTTCTGCTGCTGCTTCCTTACTGGAGGCAGCGGGGTGCGGGAGGGGCAGAGAAACGGGCTCCACTGCGCGTAACGGAGCAAAGAGAAGGGAAGGGCCTTGGTCAGTCACTGCGGGGAGCAGCTACTCCAGGGCGGGTCCCACACTCTGGCAGACAGAGAGGTGAGGCTAGATACGAACAGCTGGAGAGTGGCTGCACAGTGTGACAGAGAGGAGGGCTGCACACTGTGACAGAGAGAGAAAGGCTGCACACTGTGACAGAGAGGAGGGGTGCACACTGACAGAGGAGGGGTGCACACTGACAGAGGAGGGTGCACACTGTGACAGAGGAGGGGTGCACACTGTGACAGAGAGGAGGAGTACACACTGTGACAGAGGAGGGCTGCACACTGTGACAGAGGGGTGCACATTGTGACAGAGAGAGGAGGGCTGCACACTGTGACAGAGGAGGGCTGCACACTGTGACAGAGAGAGAAAGGCTGCACACTGTGACAGAGAGGAGGGGTGCACACTGACAGAGGAGGGGTGCACACTGACAGAGGAGGGTGCACACTGTGACAGAGGAGGGGTGCACACTGTGACAGAGAGGAGGAGTACACACTGTGACAGAGGAGGGCTGCACACTGTGACAGAGGGGTGCACATTGTGACAGAGAGAGGAGGGCTGCACACTGTGACAGAGGAGGGCTGCACACTGTGACAGAGAGAGGAGGGCTGCACACTGTGACAGGGGGTGCACACTGTGACAGAGGAGGGCTGCACACTGACAGAGAGGAGGGCTGCACACTGTGACAGAGGGCTGCACACTGTGACAGAGAGGAGGGCTGCACACTGTGACAGAGAGAGGAGGGCTGCACACTGTGACAGAGGGGTGCACACTGTGACAGAGGAGGGCTGCACACTGTGACAGAGGGGTGCACATTGTGACAGAGAGGAGGGCTGCACACTGTGACAGAGAGGAGGGCTGCACACTGTGACAGAGGGCTGCACACTGTGACAGAGAGGAGGGCTGCACACTGTGACAGAGAGAGGAGGGCTGCACACTGACAGAGGGGTGCACACTATGACAGAGGAGGGCTGCACACTGTGACAGAGAGGAGGGCTGCACACTGTGACAGAGGGGTGCACATTGTGACAGAGAGGAGGGCTGCACACTGTGACAGAGGAGGGGTGCACACTGTGACAGAGAGGAGGGCTGCACACTGTGACAGAGAGAGAAAGGCTGCACACTGTGACAGAGAGGAGGGGTGCACACTGACAGAGGAGGGGTGCACACTGACAGAGGAGGGTGCACACTGTGACAGAGAAGAGGGCTGCACACTGTGACAGAGGAGGAGTACACACTGTGACAGAGGAGGGCTGCGCACTGTGACAGAGGGGTGCACATTGTGACAGAGAGAGGAGGGCTGCACACTGTGACAGAGGAGGGCTGCACACTGTGACAGAGAGAGGAGGGCTGCACACTGTGACAGGGGGTGCACACTGTGACAGAGGAGGGCTGCACACTGACAGAGAGGAGGGCTGCACACTGTGACAGAGGGCTGCACACTGTGACAGAGAGGAGGGCTGCACACTGTGACAGAGAGAGGAGGGCTGCACACTGTGACAGAGGGGTGCACACTGTGACAGAGGAGGGCTGCACACTGTGACAGAGGGGTGCACATTGTGACAGAGAGGAGGGCTGCACACTGTGACAGAGAGGAGGGCTGCACACTGTGACAGAGGGCTGCACACTGTGACAGAGAGGAGGGCTGCACACTGACAGAGGGCTGCACACTGTGACAGAGAGGAGGGCTGCACACTGTGACAGAGGGCTGCACACTGTGACAGAGAGGAGGGCTGCACACTGTGACAGAGAGAGGAGGGCTGCACACTGTGACAGAGGGGTGCACACTGTGACAGAGGAGGGCTGCACACTGTGACAGAGAGGAGGGCTGCACACTGCGACAGAGGGGTGCACATTGTGACAGAGAGGAGGGCTGCACACTGTGACAGAGGAGGGGTGCACACTGTGACAGAGAGAGGAGGGCTGCACACTGTGACAGAGGAGGGCTGCACACTGTGACAGAGGGCTGCACACTGTGACAGAGAGAGGAGGGCTGCACACTGTGACAGAGGGGTGCACACTGTGACAGAGAGAGGAGGGCTGCACACTGTGACAGAGGGGTGCACATTGTGACAGAGAGGAGGGCTGCACACTGTGACAGAGGAGGGGTGCACACTGTGACAGAGAGGAGGGCTGCACACTGTGACAGAGGGGTGCACATTGTGACAGAGAGGAGGGCTGCACACTGTGACAGAGGAGGGGTGCACACTGTGACAGAGAGAGGAGGGCTGCACACTGTGACAGAGGGGTGCACACTGTGACAGAGGAGGGCTGCACACTGTGACAGAGGAGGGCTGCACACTGTGACAGAGGGCTGCACACTGTGACAGAGAGAGGAGGGCTGCACACTGTGACAGAGGGGTGCACACTGTGACAGAGGAGGGCTGCACACTGTGACAGAGGGCTGCACACTGTGACAGAGAGAGGAGGGCTGCACACTGTGACAGAGGAGGGTGCACACTGTGACAGAGGAGGGCTGGACAGAGGAGGGCTGCACACTGTGACAGAGGGGTGCACATTGTGACAGAGAGGAGGGCTGCACACTGTGACAGAGGGCTGCACACTGTGACAGAGAGGAGGGCTGCACACTGTGACAGAGAGAGGAGGGCTGCACACTGACAGAGGGCTGCACACTGTGACAGAGAGGAGGGCTGCACACTGTGACAGAGGGCTGCACACTGTGACAGAGAGGAGGGCTGCACACTGTGACAGAGAGAGGAGGGCTGCACACTGTGACAGAGGGGTGCACACTGTGACAGAGGAGGGCTGCACACTGTGACAGAGAGGAGGGCTGCACACTGTGACAGAGGGGTGCACATTGTGACAGAGAGGAGGGCTGCACACTGTGACAGAGGAGGGGTGCACACTGTGACAGAGAGAGGAGGGCTGCACACTGTGACAGAGGAGGGCTGCACACTGTGACAGAGGGCTGCACACTGTGACAGAGAGAGGAGGGCTGCACACTGTGACAGAGGGGTGCACACTGTGACAGAGAGAGGAGGGCTGCACACTGTGACAGAGGGGTGCACATTGTGACAGAGAGGAGGGCTGCACACTGTGACAGAGGAGGGGTGCACACTGTGACAGAGAGGAGGGCTGCACACTGTGACAGAGGGGTGCACATTGTGACAGAGAGGAGGGCTGCACACTGTGACAGAGGAGGGGTGCACACTGTGACAGAGAGAGGAGGGCTGCACACTGTGACAGAGGAGGGGTGCACACTGTGACAGAGGAGGGCTGCACACTGTGACAGAGGGCTGCACACTGTGACAGAGAGAGGAGGGCTGCACACTGTGACAGAGGGGTGCACACTGTGACAGAGAGAGGAGGGCTGCACACTGTGACAGAGGGGTGCACACTGTGACAGAGGAGGGCTGCACACTGTGACAGAGGGCTGCACACTGTGACAGAGAGAGGAGGGCTGCACACTGTGACAGAGGAGGGTGCACACTGTGACAGAGGAGGGCTGGACAGAGGAGGGCTGCACACTGTGACAGAGGGGTGCACACTGTGACAGAGGAGGGTGCACACTGTGACAGAGGAAGGCTGGACAGAGGAGGGCTGCACACTGTGACAGAGGGGTGCACACTGTGACAGAGGAGGGCTGCACACTGTGACAGAGGAGGGCACACTGTGACAGAGGAGGGCTGGACAGAGGAGGGCTGCACACTGTGACAGAGGGGTGCACACTGTGACAGAGGAGGGCTGCACACTGTGACAGAGGGGTGCACACTGTGACAGAGGAGGGTGCACACTGTGACGGAGGAGGGCTGGACAGAGGAGGGCTGCACACTGTGACAGAGGGGTGCACACTGTGACAGAGGAGGGCTGCACACTGTGACAGAGGGGTGCACACTGTGACAGAGGAGGGCTGCACACTGTGACAGAGGGCTGCACGCTGTGACGGAGGAGGGGTGCACACTGTGACAGAGAGAGGAGGGGTGCACAGTGACAGAGGGGTGCACACTGTGACAGAGGAGGGCTGCACACTGTGACAGAGGGGTGCACACTGTGACAGAGGAGGGTGCACACTGTGACAGAGAGAGGAGGGCTGCACACTGTGACGGGGAGGGCTGCACATTGTGACAGAGAGGAGGGCTGCACACTGTGACAGAGGGCTGCATACTGTGACAGAGGAGGGCTGCACACTGTGACAGAGGGGTGCACATTGTGACAGAGAGAGGAGGGCTGCACATTGTGACGGGGAGGGCTGCACATTGTGACAGAGAGGAGGGCTGCACATTGTGACGGAGGAGGGCTGCACACTGTGACAGAGGGCTGCACACTGTGACAGAGGAGGGCTGCACACTGTGACAGAGGGCTGCACATTGTGACGGAGGAGGGCTGCACACTGTGACAGAGAGAGGAGGGCTGCACATTGTGACAGAGAGGAGGGCTGCACACTGTGACGGAGGAGGCTGCACACTGTGACAGAGGAGGGCTGGACACTGTGACAGAGAGAGGAGGGCTGCACACTGTGACAGAGGGGTGCACATTGTGACAGAGAGAGGAGGGCTGCACATTGTGACGGGGAGGGCTGCACATTGTGACAGAGAGGAGGGCTGCACATTGTGACGGAGGAGGGCTGCACACTGTGACAGAGGGGTGCACACTGACAGAGGAGGGCTGCACACTGTGACAGAGAGAGGAGGGCTGCACATTGTGACGGGGAGGGCTGCACATTGTGACAGAGAGAGGAGGGCTGCACACTGTGACAGAGGAGGGGTGCACACTGTGACAGAGAGAGGAGGGCTGCACACTGTGACAGAGGGGTGCACACTGTGACAGAGGAGGGGTGCACACTGTGACAGAGGGGTGCACACTGTGACAGAGGAGGGCTGCACACTGTGACAGAGGGCTGCACGCTGTGACGGAGGAGGGGTGCACACTGTGACAGAGAGAGGAGGGGTGCACAGTGTGACGGAGGAGGGCTGCACGCTGTGACGGAGGAGGGCTGCACACTGTGACAGAGGGGTGCACACTGTGACGGAGGAGGGTGCACACTTTGACAGAGGGGTGCACACTGTGACTGAGGAGGGTGCACACTGTGACAGAGGGGTGCACACTGTGACAGAGGGGTGCACATTGTGACGGAGGAGGGGTGCACACTGTGACAGAGGGGTGCACACTGTGACGGAGGAGGGTGCACACTGTGACAGAGGGGTGCACGCTGTGACGGAGGAGGGTGCACGCTGTGACGGAGGAGGGGTGCACAGTGTGACGGAGGAGGGCTGCACACTGTGACAGAGGGCTGCACGCTGTGACGGAGGAGGGGTGCACACTGTGACAGAGAGAGGAGGGGTGCACAGTGTGACGGAGGAGGGCTGCACGCTGTGACGGAGGAGGGCTGCACACTGTGACAGAGGGCTGCACGCTGTGGCGGAGGAGGGGTGCACACTGTGACAGAGGGCTGCACGCTGTGACGGAGGAGGGGTGCACGCCGTGACAGAGGAGGGGTGCACACTGTGACAGAGAGAGGAGGGGTGCACAGTGTGACGGAGGAGGGCTGCACGCTGTGACGGAGGAGGGCTGCACACTGTGACAGAGGGCTGCACGCTGTGACGGAGGAGGGGTGCACACTGTGACAGAGAGAGGAGGGGTGCACAGTGTGACGGAGGAGGGCTGCACGCTGTGACGGAGGAGGGCTGCACACTGTGACAGAGGGCTGCACGCTGTGGCGGAGGAGGGGTGCACACTGTGACAGAGGGCTGCACGCTGTGACGGAGGAGGGGTGCACACTGTGACGGAGGAGGGGTGCACACTGTGACAGAGGGGTGCACACTGTGACCGAGGAGGGGTGCACACTGTGACGGAGGAGGGTGCACACTTTGACAGAGGGGTGCACACTGTGACGGAGGAGGGTGCACACTGTGACAGAGGGGTGCACACTGTGACGGAGGAGGGTGCACACTGTGACAGAGGGGTGCACACTGTGACGGAGGAGGGTGCACACTGTGACGGAGAGGAGGGCTGCACACTGTGACGGAGGAGGGTGCACACTGTGACAGAGGAGGGGGTGCACACTGTGACAGAGGGGTGCACACTGTGACCGAGGAGGGGTGCACACTGTGACGGAGGAGGGTGCACACTTTGACAGAGGGGTGCACACTGTGACGGAGGAGGGTGCACACTGTGACAGAGGGGTGCACACTGTGACAGAGGAGGGGTGCACACTGTGACGGAGGAGGGTGCACACTGTGACGGAGAGGAGGGCTGCACACTGTGACGGAGGAGGGGGTGCACACTGTGACAGAGGGGTGCACACTGTGACGGAGGAGGGGTGCACACTGTGACAGAGGGCTGCACGCCGTGACGGAGGAGGGTGCATGCCGTGACGGAGGAGGGGTGCACACCGTGACGGAGGGGTGCACACTGTGACGGAGGAGGGGTGCACGCCGTGACAGAGGAGGGGTGCACACTGTGACAGAGGGGTGCACAGTGTGACGGAGGAGGGTGCACACTGTGACGGAGGAGGGTGCACAGTGTGACGGAGGAGGGGTGCACACTGTGACGGAGGGGTGTACACTGTGACGGAGGAGGGGTGCACACTGTGACAGAGGGGTGCACACTGTGACGGAGGAGGGTGCACACTGTGACGGAGAGGAGGGCTGCACACTGTGACGGAGGAGGGTGCACACTGTGACAGAGGAGGGGGTGCACACTGTGACAGAGGGGTGCACACTGTGACCGAGGAGGGGTGCACACTGTGACGGAGGAGGGTGCACACTTTGACAGAGGGGTGCACACTGTGACGGAGGAGGGTGCACACTGTGACAGAGGGGTGCACACTGTGACAGAGGAGGGGTGCACACTGTGACGGAGGAGGGTGCACACTGTGACGGAGAGGAGGGCTGCACACTGTGACGGAGGAGGGGGTGCACACTGTGACAGAGGGGTGCACACTGTGACGGAGGAGGGGTGCACACTGTGACAGAGGGCTGCACGCCGTGACGGAGGAGGGTGCATGCCGTGACGGAGGAGGGGTGCACACCGTGACGGAGGGGTGCACACTGTGACGGAGGAGGGGTGCACGCCGTGACAGAGGAGGGGTGCACACTGTGACAGAGGGGTGCACAGTGTGACGGAGGAGGGTGCACACTGTGACGGAGGAGGGGTGCACACCATGCCGGAGGGGTGCACGCCGTGACGGAGGAGGGCTGCACACCATGACGGAGGGGTGCACACCGTGACGGAGGAGGGTGCACACCGTGACGGAGGGCTGCCCTCCTCTGTCCAGCCCTCCTCTGTCACAGTGTGCACCCTCCTCTGTCACAGTGTGCAGCCCTCCTCTCTCTGTCACAGTGTGCAGCCCTCTGTCACAGTGTGCAGCCCTCCTCTGTCACAGTGTGCACCCCTCTGTCACAGTGTGCAGCCCTCCTCTCTCTGTCACAGTGTGCACCCCTCTGTCACAGTGTGCAGCCCTCCTCTCTCTGTCACAGTGTGCAGCCCTCTGTCACAGTGTGCAGCCCTCCTCTGTCACAGTGTGCACCCCTCCTCTGTCACAGTGTGCAGCCCTCCTCTCTCTGTCACAGTGTGCACCCCTCCTCTGTCACAGTGTGCAGCCCTCCTCTCTGTCACAATGTGCACCCCTCTGTCACAGTGTGCAGCCCTCCTCTCTGTCACAGTGTGCACCCCTCCTCTGTCACAGTGTGCAGCCCTCCTCTCTGTCACAATGTGCACCCCTCTGTCACAGTGTGCAGCCCTCCTCTCTCTGTCACAGTGTGCACCCCTCTGTCACAGTGTGCAGCCCTCCTCTCTCTGTCACAGTGTGCAGCCCTCTGTCACAGTGTGCAGCCCTCCTCTGTCACAGTGTGCAGCCCTCCTCTCTCTGTCACAGTGTGCACCCCTCCTCTGTCACAGTGTGCAGCCCTCCTCTCTGTCACAATGTGCACCCCTCTGTCACAGTGTGCAGCCCTCCTCTCTGTCACAGTGTGCAGCCCTCCTCTGTCACAGTGTGCACCCCTCTGTCACAGTGTGCAGCCCTCCTCTCTCTGTCACAGTGTGCAGCCCTCCTCTCTGTCACAGTGTGCAGCCCTCTGTCACAGTGTGCAGCCCTCCTCTCACAGTGTGACGGAGGGGTGTACACTGTGACGGAGGAGGGGTGCACACTGTGACAGAGGGGTGCACACTGTGACAGAGGAGGGTGCACACTGTGACGGAGGGGTGCACACTGTGACGGAGGAGGGGTGCACACTGTGACAGAGGGGTGCACACTGTGACCGAGGAGGGGTGCACACTGTGACGGAGGAGGGTGCACACTTTGACAGAGGGGTGCACACTGTGACGGAGGAGGGTGCACACTGTGACAGAGGGGTGCACACTGTGACTGAGGAGGGTGCACACTGTGACGGAGGAGGGTGCACACTGTGACAGAGGGGTGCACACTGTGACAGAGGAGGGGTGCACACTGTGACGGAGGAGGGTGCACACTGTGACGGAGAGGAGGGCTGCACACTGTGACGGAGGAGGGTGCACACTGTGACGGAGGAGGGGGTGCACACTGTGACAGAGGGGTGCACACTGTGACGGAGGAGGGGTGCACACTGTGACAGAGGGCTGCACGCCGTGACGGAGGAGGGGTGCACACTGTGACAGAGGGGTGCACGCTGTGACGGAGGAGGGTGCACGCCGTGACGGAGGAGGGGTGCACACCATGCCGGAGGGGTGCACGCCGTGACGGAGGAGGGCTGCACACCATGACGGAGGGGTGCACACCGTGACGGAGGAGGGTGCACACCGTGACGGAGGGCTGCACGCTGTGACGGAGGAGGGTGCACACCGTGACGGAGGGGTGCACACCGTGACGGAGGAGGGGTGCACGCTGTGACAGAGGGGTGCACGCCGTGACGGAGGAGGGGTGCACACTGTGACAGAGGGGTGCACACTGTGACGGAGGAGGGGTGCACACTGTGACAGAGGGGTGCACATTGTGACAGAGAGGAGGGCTGCACACTGTGACAGAGGGCTGCACACTGTGACAGAGAGGAGGGCTGCACACTGTGACAGAGAGAGGAGGGCTGCACACTGACAGAGGGCTGCACATTGTGACAGAGAGGAGGGCTGCACACTGTGACAGAGGAGGGGTGCACACTGTGACAGAGAGGAGGGCTGCACACTGTGACAGAGGGGTGCACATTGTGACAGAGAGGAGGGCTGCACACTGTGACAGAGGAGGGGTGCACACTGTGACAGAGAGAGGAGGGCTGCACACTGTGACAGAGGGGTGCACACTGTGACAGAGGAGGGCTGCACACTGTGACAGAGGAGGGCTGCACACTGTGACAGAGGGCTGCACACTGTGACAGAGAGAGGAGGGCTGCACACTGTGACAGAGGGGTGCACACTGTGACAGAGGAGGGCTGCACACTGTGACAGAGGGCTGCACACTGTGACAGAGAGAGGAGGGCTGCACACTGTGACAGAGGAGGGTGCACACTGTGACAGAGGAGGGCTGGACAGAGGAGGGCTGCACACTGTGACAGAGGGGTGCACATTGTGACAGAGAGGAGGGCTGCACACTGTGACAGAGGGCTGCACACTGTGACAGAGAGGAGGGCTGCACACTGTGACAGAGAGAGGAGGGCTGCACACTGACAGAGGGCTGCACACTGTGACAGAGAGGAGGGCTGCACACTGTGACAGAGGGCTGCACACTGTGACAGAGAGGAGGGCTGCACACTGTGACAGAGAGAGGAGGGCTGCACACTGTGACAGAGGGGTGCACACTGTGACAGAGGAGGGCTGCACACTGTGACAGAGAGGAGGGCTGCACACTGTGACAGAGGGGTGCACATTGTGACAGAGAGGAGGGCTGCACACTGTGACAGAGGAGGGGTGCACACTGTGACAGAGAGAGGAGGGCTGCACACTGTGACAGAGGAGGGCTGCACACTGTGACAGAGGGCTGCACACTGTGACAGAGAGAGGAGGGCTGCACACTGTGACAGAGGGGTGCACACTGTGACAGAGAGAGGAGGGCTGCACACTGTGACAGAGGGGTGCACATTGTGACAGAGAGGAGGGCTGCACACTGTGACAGAGGAGGGGTGCACACTGTGACAGAGAGGAGGGCTGCACACTGTGACAGAGGGGTGCACATTGTGACAGAGAGGAGGGCTGCACACTGTGACAGAGGAGGGGTGCACACTGTGACAGAGAGAGGAGGGCTGCACACTGTGACAGAGGAGGGGTGCACACTGTGACAGAGGAGGGCTGCACACTGTGACAGAGGGCTGCACACTGTGACAGAGAGAGGAGGGCTGCACACTGTGACAGAGGGGTGCACACTGTGACAGAGAGAGGAGGGCTGCACACTGTGACAGAGGGGTGCACACTGTGACAGAGGAGGGCTGCACACTGTGACAGAGGGCTGCACACTGTGACAGAGAGAGGAGGGCTGCACACTGTGACAGAGGAGGGTGCACACTGTGACAGAGGAGGGCTGGACAGAGGAGGGCTGCACACTGTGACAGAGGGGTGCACACTGTGACAGAGGAGGGTGCACACTGTGACAGAGGAAGGCTGGACAGAGGAGGGCTGCACACTGTGACAGAGGGGTGCACACTGTGACAGAGGAGGGCTGCACACTGTGACAGAGGAGGGCACACTGTGACAGAGGAGGGCTGGACAGAGGAGGGCTGCACACTGTGACAGAGGGGTGCACACTGTGACAGAGGAGGGCTGCACACTGTGACAGAGGGGTGCACACTGTGACAGAGGAGGGTGCACACTGTGACGGAGGAGGGCTGGACAGAGGAGGGCTGCACACTGTGACAGAGGGGTGCACACTGTGACAGAGGAGGGCTGCACACTGTGACAGAGGGGTGCACACTGTGACAGAGGAGGGCTGCACACTGTGACAGAGGGCTGCACGCTGTGACGGAGGAGGGGTGCACACTGTGACAGAGAGAGGAGGGGTGCACAGTGACAGAGGGGTGCACACTGTGACAGAGGAGGGCTGCACACTGTGACAGAGGGGTGCACACTGTGACAGAGGAGGGTGCACACTGTGACAGAGAGAGGAGGGCTGCACACTGTGACGGGGAGGGCTGCACATTGTGACAGAGAGGAGGGCTGCACACTGTGACAGAGGGCTGCATACTGTGACAGAGGAGGGCTGCACACTGTGACAGAGGGGTGCACATTGTGACAGAGAGAGGAGGGCTGCACATTGTGACGGGGAGGGCTGCACATTGTGACAGAGAGGAGGGCTGCACATTGTGACGGAGGAGGGCTGCACACTGTGACAGAGGGCTGCACACTGTGACAGAGGAGGGCTGCACACTGTGACAGAGGGCTGCACATTGTGACGGAGGAGGGCTGCACACTGTGACAGAGAGAGGAGGGCTGCACATTGTGACAGAGAGGAGGGCTGCACACTGTGACGGAGGAGGCTGCACACTGTGACAAAGGAGGGGTGCACACTGTGACAGAGGAGGGCTGGACACTGTGACAGAGAGAGGAGGGCTGCACACTGTGACAGAGGGGTGCACATTGTGACAGAGAGAGGAGGGCTGCACATTGTGACGGGGAGGGCTGCACATTGTGACAGAGAGGAGGGCTGCACATTGTGACGGAGGAGGGCTGCACACTGTGACAGAGGGGTGCACACTGACAGAGGAGGGCTGCACACTGTGACAGAGAGAGGAGGGCTGCACATTGTGACGGGGAGGGCTGCACATTGTGACAGAGAGAGGAGGGCTGCACACTGTGACAGAGGAGGGGTGCACACTGTGACAGAGAGAGGAGGGCTGCACACTGTGACAGAGGGGTGCACACTGTGACAGAGGAGGGGTGCACACTGTGACAGAGGGGTGCACACTGTGACAGAGGAGGGCTGCACACTGTGACAGAGGGCTGCACGCTGTGACGGAGGAGGGGTGCACACTGTGACAGAGAGAGGAGGGGTGCACAGTGTGACGGAGGAGGGCTGCACGCTGTGACGGAGGAGGGCTGCACACTGTGACAGAGGGGTGCACACTGTGACGGAGGAGGGTGCACACTTTGACAGAGGGGTGCACACTGTGACTGAGGAGGGTGCACACTGTGACAGAGGGGTGCACACTGTGACAGAGGGGTGCACATTGTGACGGAGGAGGGGTGCACACTGTGACAGAGGGGTGCACACTGTGACGGAGGAGGGTGCACACTGTGACAGAGGGGTGCACGCTGTGACGGAGGAGGGTGCACGCTGTGACGGAGGAGGGGTGCACAGTGTGACGGAGGAGGGCTGCACACTGTGACAGAGGGCTGCACGCTGTGACGGAGGAGGGGTGCACACTGTGACAGAGAGAGGAGGGGTGCACAGTGTGACGGAGGAGGGCTGCACGCTGTGACGGAGGAGGGCTGCACACTGTGACAGAGGGCTGCACGCTGTGGCGGAGGAGGGGTGCACACTGTGACAGAGGGCTGCACGCTGTGACGGAGGAGGGGTGCACGCCGTGACAGAGGAGGGGTGCACACTGTGACAGAGAGAGGAGGGGTGCACAGTGTGACGGAGGAGGGCTGCACGCTGTGACGGAGGAGGGCTGCACACTGTGACAGAGGGCTGCACGCTGTGACGGAGGAGGGGTGCACACTGTGACAGAGAGAGGAGGGGTGCACAGTGTGACGGAGGAGGGCTGCACGCTGTGACGGAGGAGGGCTGCACACTGTGACAGAGGGCTGCACGCTGTGGCGGAGGAGGGGTGCACACTGTGACAGAGGGCTGCACGCTGTGACGGAGGAGGGGTGCACACTGTGACGGAGGAGGGGTGCACACTGTGACAGAGGGGTGCACACTGTGACCGAGGAGGGGTGCACACTGTGACGGAGGAGGGTGCACACTTTGACAGAGGGGTGCACACTGTGACGGAGGAGGGTGCACACTGTGACAGAGGGGTGCACACTGTGACGGAGGAGGGTGCACACTGTGACAGAGGGGTGCACACTGTGACGGAGGAGGGTGCACACTGTGACGGAGAGGAGGGCTGCACACTGTGACGGAGGAGGGTGCACACTGTGACAGAGGAGGGGGTGCACACTGTGACAGAGGGGTGCACACTGTGACCGAGGAGGGGTGCACACTGTGACGGAGGAGGGTGCACACTTTGACAGAGGGGTGCACACTGTGACGGAGGAGGGTGCACACTGTGACAGAGGGGTGCACACTGTGACAGAGGAGGGGTGCACACTGTGACGGAGGAGGGTGCACACTGTGACGGAGAGGAGGGCTGCACACTGTGACGGAGGAGGGGGTGCACACTGTGACAGAGGGGTGCACACTGTGACGGAGGAGGGGTGCACACTGTGACAGAGGGCTGCACGCCGTGACGGAGGAGGGTGCATGCCGTGACGGAGGAGGGGTGCACACCGTGACGGAGGGGTGCACACTGTGACGGAGGAGGGGTGCACGCCGTGACAGAGGAGGGGTGCACACTGTGACAGAGGGGTGCACAGTGTGACGGAGGAGGGTGCACACTGTGACGGAGGAGGGTGCACAGTGTGACGGAGGAGGGGTGCACACTGTGACGGAGGGGTGTACACTGTGACGGAGGAGGGGTGCACACTGTGACAGAGGGGTGCACACTGTGACAGAGGAGGGTGCACACTGTGACGGAGGGGTGCACACTGTGACGGAGGAGGGGTGCACACTGTGACAGAGGGGTGCACACTGTGACCGAGGAGGGGTGCACACTGTGACGGAGGAGGGTGCACACTTTGACAGAGGGGTGCACACTGTGACGGAGGAGGGTGCACACTGTGACAGAGGGGTGCACACTGTGACTGAGGAGGGTGCACACTGTGACGGAGGAGGGTGCACACTGTGACAGAGGGGTGCACACTGTGACAGAGGAGGGGTGCACACTGTGACGGAGGAGGGTGCACACTGTGACGGAGAGGAGGGCTGCACACTGTGACGGAGGAGGGTGCACACTGTGACGGAGGAGGGGGTGCACACTGTGACAGAGGGGTGCACACTGTGACGGAGGAGGGGTGCACACTGTGACAGAGGGCTGCACGCCGTGACGGAGGAGGGGTGCACACTGTGACAGAGGGGTGCACGCTGTGACGGAGGAGGGTGCACGCCGTGACGGAGGAGGGGTGCACACCATGCCGGAGGGGTGCACGCCGTGACGGAGGAGGGCTGCACACCATGACGGAGGGGTGCACACCGTGACGGAGGAGGGTGCACACCGTGACGGAGGGCTGCACGCTGTGACGGAGGAGGGTGCACACCGTGACGGAGGGGTGCACACCGTGACGGAGGAGGGGTGCACGCTGTGACAGAGGGGTGCACGCCGTGACGGAGGAGGGGTGCACACTGTGACAGAGGGGTGCACACTGTGACGGAGGAGGGGTGCACACTGTGACAGAGGGCTGCACGCCGTGACGGAGGAGGGGTGCACACCATGACGGAGGGGTGCACGCCGTGACGGAGGAGGGGTGCACACCATGACGGAGGGGTGCACGCCGTGACGGAGGAGGGGTGCACACCATGACGGAGGGGTGCACACCGTGACGGAGGAGGGTGCACACCGTGACGGAGGGCTGCACGCTGTGACGGAGGAGGGTGCACACCGTGACGGAGGGGTGCACACTGTGACGGAGGAGGGGTGCACACCGTGACGGAGGGCTGCACGCTGTGACGGAGGAGGGTGCACACCGTGACAGAGGGCTGCACGCTGTGTCGGAGGAGGGTGCACACCGTGACAGAGGGCTGCACGCTGTGACGGAGGAGGGGTGCACACCGTGACGGAGGGGTGCACACTGTGACGGAGGAGGGGTGCACACTGTGACAGAGGGCTGCACGCTGTGACGGAGGAGGGTGCACACTGTGACAGAGGGGTGCACACTGTGACGGAGGAGGGTGCACACTGTGACTGAGGGGTGCACACTGTGACAGAGGAGGGGTGCACACTGTGACGGAGGGGTGCACACGGTGACAGAGGAGGGGTGCACGCCGTGACAGAGGGGTGCACAGTGTGACGGAGGAGGGTGCACACTGTGACGGAGGAGGGGTGCACACTGTGACAGAGGGGTGCACACTGTGACAGAGGAGGGTGCACACTGTGACGGAGGGGTGCACACTGTGACAGAGGAGGGGTGCACACTGTGACAGAGGGGTGCACACTGTGACAGAGGAGGGGTGCACACCGTGACAGAGGAGGGTGCACACCGTGACAGAGGAGGGGTGCACACCGTGATGGAGGAGGGGTGCACAGTGTGACGGAGGGGTGCACACCGTGACGGAGGAGGGGTGCACGCCGTGACGGAGGAGGGGTGCGTGCCGTGACGGAGGAGGGTGCACACCGTGACAGAGGAGTGCACACCGTGACAGAGGAGGGGTGCACACCGTGACGGAGGAGGAGTGCACACCGTGACGGAGGAGGGGTGCACGCCGTGACGGAGGAGGGGTGCACGCCGTGACGGAGGAGGGTGCACACCGTGACAGAGGAGTGCACACCGTGACAGAGGAGGGGTGCACACCGTGACGGAGGAGGGGTGCACGCCGTGACGGAGGAGGGTGCACACCGTGACAGAGGGGTCAACTACGGAGAGGTGCACACGTGCTTTGGCAAGGAGGCTGCTAGTGGACAGGTTGCGAACCTGTGACGGAGTGGCTGCATAGCGTTCAGAGCAGTTCAGTGGAAAGGTGCATGCAGTGACGAGTGATTAACTTAGAATGTACACTATGACAGACAGAGTGATAGTGCATGAATGATTCTGGACAGAACATAACTGTTAGCTGTAGAACGTAGCTCTGGGCAGCAGGCGATCTGAGCCAGCGAGCTGGAACGAAAGCTATTGGGGACAGGAGCAAGAGTTGAGCGGCAGTGGCCAGTGCTGCAGCAAAGGCCTAAGGGAGCTGCATGGCCAACGGGCATGATACGATAGGTGAGTCCTCGGATGTCAATGGTGTGCATCTGGCCTGTAGCGTCAGTTGGCAAGGCAGAGGATGTTGCAAGAGATTGGAGAGCTGCAAGATGGAGCGCAGAGGCAAAGCGGCTTGGAAGGGAAGGTGCAAGAGTGCTATGACTAGGGATCGCAATGGTCAATGCGGCAGCTGGGGGAGGGCCCGGTAGTAGGGAAGTTAGTGGCATGAGGTCATGAGCTAGGGAGGAGGGGCACTGTGGTCACACTTGGGGGTCAATGGAAGAAGGCGGGTCACGCGGACTGGGCGGGACAGAGCTGCAGCGAGAGCTGCACGACGGAAGAGCGACATGGACAGGGAGGGTCACTGCAAGGCAGGGTTGACAGAGAGGGGGGCACTGTGACGCAGAGGAGGGCACACTGACAGAGGAGGGCACCTGGACAGAGGGGTGACAGAAGCAGGAGGGACATGTGACAAGAGGGGACATGTGACAGGAGGGGGCTGACATGTGACGAGGAGAGTGCACACTGGAGACAGAGAGAGGAGGGTGCACACTGAAGAGGAGGGGTGCACATGCAGGGAGGCACCTGACAGAGGAGGGGCACACTGTGACAGAGAGTGAGAGAGCACGTGCAGAGGGGCATGCATGAGAGGAGGGTCACATGTGACAGAAGGAGGGGGCTGCACAGGACAGAGGGGGCTGCACAGGACAGAGAGAGGGCATGCTGAAGGTGCACACTGTGACAGAGGAGGGGTGACACGAAGAGGGAGGCTGCACACTGTGAGAGGGTGCACTGTGACAGGAGGGGCACACTGTGACAGAGGGAGGGCACACGTAGACAGAGGGGCACTGTGACGAGGGTGCACACTGTGACAGAGAGGTGCAACAGGAGAGGAGGGCTGCACACTGTGACAGGGAGGGGTGCACACTGGCAGGGGGCTGCACACGTGACAAGGAGGGCAGTGCACTGAGCAGAGGGCTGTGCAGAGAGGAGGGCTGCACACTGTGACAGAGGAGGGGTGCACACTGACAGAGAGGAGGCTGCACAGGCAGAGGGGTGCACATGCAGAGGGGCCACTGTGCAGAGGAGGGTGCACACTGTGACAGAGGAGGGCTGCACTGTGACAGAGAGGAGGCTGCACATTGACAAGGGCACATGACAGAGGAGGGTGCACACTGTGACAGAGGGGGCTGCCACTGGACAGAGGGGGCACATGACGACGAGGAGGCTGCACACTGTACAGGAGGGGTGCACAGACGAGGGCATGTGACAGGGGTGACATGCAGAGGGGCTGCACACTGTGACAGAGAGGGCTGCACACTGTGACAGAGGAGGAGTGAGGCAGGCTCACTGGACAGAGGAGGGCTGACGAGGCTGACAAGGTGACAGGAAGAGGGGCTGCCACTGTGACGAGTGACAGGAAGGAGGGTGCACACTGTGACAGAGGGGGCACATGAGAAGGAGGGTGCACACTGACAGAGGAGGTGAGGGCTGCACACGTGACAGAGGGGGGCACACTGTGACAGAGGGGCTGAATTGACAGAGGAGGAGAGGGCTGCACACTGTGACAGAGGGGTGCCACTGTGACAGAGGGGCTGCCACAGTGAGAGGCACTGTGACAGAGAGGGCTGCACACTGTGACAGAGGGGTGCACTGTGACAGAGGAGGGCACACTGTGACGAGAGGGGTGCACACGTGACAGGGACGTGCAAGGCTGACAGACGGGAGGCTGCACAGGCAGAGGTGCACACTGTGCAGAAGGGGCACACTGTAGAGGAGGGCACACTGTGACAGAGAGGAGGCACTGTACAGAGGGCCAGACGAGGGCTGCACACTGTGACAGAGGGACATGGAGAGGGCTGCACACTGTGACGAGGGGTGCACATGTGACAGAGAGGGGCTGCACACTTCAGAGAGGGGGCCACTGTGCAAGAGGAGGGTGCACACTGTGACAGAGAGGGGCTGCACACTGTGACAGAGGGACTGCAGAGGAGGGTGCACACTGGGTGCACACTGTGCAGGATGGGACTGAACGGAGGGGTGACACTGTGACAGAGGAGGGGACACTGTGACAGGAGAGGGCTGCACACTGGACAGAGAGGGCTGCCAACTGGAAGGAGGGTGCACACTGTAGAGAGGGGGCTGCACACTGTGACAGAGGGGGCGTGACGAGAGGGGGCTGACAGACTGTGACAGAGGAGGGCACTGTGACAGAGGGCTGACGTGACAGAGGGAGGCGACACTGTGACAGAGAGGGGTGCACACTGAGAGGTGCACACTGTGACAGGAGGAGCTGACACTGTGACAGAGGGCGACACTGGACAGAGAGGCGAGGGGACTGGAGGCACTGTGAAGAGGAGGGCTGCACACTGTGACAGAGGGGGACAGGAGGAGGGCTCACACTGTGACAGAGAGAGGGTGCACATTGACAGAGAGGAGGGCTGCACGAGGGGACACTGTGACAGAGAGAGGGCACTGACAGAGAGGAGGGCTGCACACTGTGACAGAGGGGACTGTGACGAAGGGCTGCACACGAGAGGGGCACACTGTGACAGAGAGGGGGCACACTGTGACAGAGGAGGGGCTGCACATGTGACAGAGGGTGCAACTGTGACCAGAGGCTGCACACTGTGACAGAGGAGGAGGGCCACTGTGACAGAGGGGGCACATTGTGACAGAGAGGGTGCACACTGACAGAGGAGGGGTGCACACTGTGACAGAGAGGAGGGCTGCACACTGTGACAGAGGAGGTGCAACTGTGACAGAGGAGGCGATGGACAGAGGGCTGCACTGTACAGGGGGACTGATGGACAGAGGAGGTGCACACTGTGCAAGGCACTGTGACAGAGGGGGCTGCACATGTGACAGAGAGGGGTGCACACGTGACAGGGAGGGCTGCACACTGTGACAGAGGAGGGCACATGTGACAGAGGGGTGCCTGACAGGTGTGGACAGAGAGAGGGCTGCACACTGTGACAGAGGGGTGACACTGTGACAGAGGAGGCTGCACACTGTGAAGAGGCCACATGGGAAGAGGGCTGCACACTGTGAAGAGGGTGCACACTGTGAAGAGAGGGCGACACTGTGAGGGTGACATGTGACAGAGGAGGCTGCACACTGTGAAGAGGGGTGCACACTGTGACAGAGGAGGAAGCTGACAGAGGTGCACAGTGACAGAGGGGTTGCAGAGGAGGGCTGGACAGAGGAGGGCTGCACACTGTGAGAGGGGAGCTGCAGGAGGGTGCACAGGACAGAGGGTGCACACTGTGACAGAGGGGGGCCACTGGCAGAGGGGTGCACACTGTGACAGAGAGAGGAGGTGCACAGAGGGCTGGACAGGAGGAGGGCTGCACATGTGGAGGGCCTGACAGGCAGGTGCACACTGACAGAGGGTGCAATGCAAGTGCAGGGCTGCACTGTGACAGAGGGGCTGGACAGGAGGGCTGCACATGTGACAGAGGGGTGACACTGTGACAGAGAGGGGCACGGACAGGGGGTGCACACTGTGACAGAGGAGGGTGCACACTGTGACGAGGGGCACTGTGAGGGGGGCTGACACTGTGACAGAGGAGGGGCACATGACAGAGGAGGGCTGCACCTGGACAGAGGAGGGCTGCACACTGTGACAGAGAGGGGACACTGTGACAGAGGGGGTGCACATGTGACAGAGAGAGGAGGGCTGCACTGGAGGGAGGGCTGCACACTGTGACAGGGGAGGGTGCACATGTGACAGAGGGAACTGTGACAGAGGGGGCTGCACCTGTGACAGAGGGGGCACATTGAGGAGGGGCTGCACATTGTGACAGGGAGGGCTGCACATGGAAGGAGGGCTGCACACGTGACGAGAGGGCTGCACCTGTGACGAGGAGGGCTGCACACTGTGACAGGGAGGGCTGCACACTGTGACAAGGGCTGCACATGTGCAGGGTGATGGCAGAGAGAGGCTGACAGTGACAGAGAGGGGCTGGACGAGGGCTGCACAGGAAGAGGAGGGCTGCACGATGCACTGGAGAGGGTGACACGAAGAGGGCTGCACACTTGTGACAGAGGAGGGGGTGCACATGTGACAGAGGGGAGGGCTGAATGTGACAGGGAGGGTGCACATGAGAGGAGGACACTGTGACGAGGACACGAGAGGGGTGCCACTGTGAAGGAGGGTGAATGGACAGAGGAGGCACTGTGACAGGGAGGGCTGCACACTGTGACAGGAGAGAGGGTGACACTGTGGGAGGAGGTGCATGACAGCACCTGTGACAGGAGGAGGGTGACATGTGCAGAGGGGTGCACATTGAGGGGTGCACACTGTAGGAGGGTGACACGTGACAGGAGGAGGGTGCACACTGTGACAGGGGGACCGACGGAGAGGGGGCTGACGAGGAGGGGGCACACTGTGAGAGGAGGGTGCACAGGCTGACGGGCAGTGAGGTGCACCGTGACAGAGGCTGCACGTGTGAGGCAGGAGGTGCACGTGACAGAGGAGGTGCACACTGTGACAGAGAGGAGGGTGCACACGTGACAGGGAGGGGTGCACACTGTGACAGGAGGGGGCACACTGTGAGGGGGACCTGTGACGGAGGGGGGCACACTGTGACGAGAGGAGGGCTGCACACTGTGACAGAGGGGTGCCCTGTGACGAGGAGGGGCTGCACACTGTGACAGAGGGGCCATGTGAGAGGGGCACACTGTGACAGAGGAGGGGGCCACTGTGACAGAGGGGGGCTGCCGTGACGGAGGAGGGCTGGACAGCGGGGCACGTGGAGGAGGGGGTGCACACTGTGACAAGAGGGTGCGGACTGTGAGGGGGTGCCACTGTGAGGGGAGGGCTGCACACTTGAGGGGCTGCACTGTGACAGAGGAGGGCTGCACACTGTGACAGAGGGGGCTGCCACTGTGACAGAGGGGTGACGTGACAGAGGAGGGCTGCACACTGTGGACAGAGGGGGTGCACACTGTGACAGAGGAGGGCTGCACGCGAAGAGAGGGTGCACACTGTGACAGAGGAGGGCTGCACACTGTGGAAGAGGGGTGCACACTGTGACAGAGGAGGGACATGGAGGAGGGCTGCACACTGTGACGGGGAGGGCTGCACACTGTGACAGAGGAGGGCTGCACACTGTGACAGAGGGCTGACTGTGACGGAGGAGGGCTGCACACTGTGACAGAGGGGTGCACATGTGACGAGGAGGGCCACGTGAGGAGGGGCACTGAACGGAAGAGGGGTGCACCTGTGGAGGGGAAGGGTGACAGAGGAGGGCCACTGTAAGGAGGGGGGCCCTGGACAGGGGGCCCGGTGAGGGGGGCCACCTGGCAAGGAGGGGGGCCAAGTGGAGGAGGGTGCCGGAAGGGAGGGGCCACCTTGACGGAGGGGGGACGGACAAGGGAGGAGGGGTGCACCTGTGACAGGGGGGCCCTTGTGACAGAGGGGGCAATTGTGACGGGAGGGGTGCACATTGTGACAGAGGGAGGCCCTTGGAGGGGAGGGGGCCCTGTGAAGAGGAGGGCGCACCTGACAGAGGGGGCACAGGAGGAGGGAGGGTGGGACAGGGGGGCCACTGTGACAGAGAGAGGAGGGCTGCAACCTTGACAGGGGGGGTGCAACCTGTGACAGGAGGAGGGGACAGTGAAGGGGGCAGTGGAGAGGGGGGCCCTGGAAGGGGGTGCACGTGAGAAGGAGGAGGGCTGCACACTGTGACAGAGGGGTGCACGCCGTGACGGAGGAGGGGTGCACACTGTGACGGAGGGGTGCACACCGTGACGGAGGAGGGGTGCACACTGTGACAGAGGGGTGCACGCCGTGACGGAGGAGGGGTGCACACTGTGACAGAGGGGTGCACGCCGTGACGGAGGAGGGGTGCACGCCGTGACGGAGGAGGGGTGCACAGTGTGACAGAGGGGTGCACACCGTGACGGAGGAGGGGTGCACGCCGTGACGGAGGAGGGGTGCACGCCGTGACGGAGCGAGGAATGACCCGCCAGAACGGCCTGGCGCGGGCGGGCGGGTCCCCATCGCTGACGGGCTGTTCCCCGGCGACCTGCCGCGGGGACGACTTGGGAGGGGCGGGGCTGCTCTCGAGCCCGGCCCCGAGCGCTGCTTGCGTAACCCGGACCCGGCATCCCGGCCGGCGCCGCGGGCCCGGGGAGGCGCTGCGCGCGGTCTCCCTTGGGCGGCGGGAAGCGGGCCGGGCCCACGCACACTGGCGGGCGGGGCCACGGGGCGGGGGCGCCCCACGCAAGGGAGGGGCGGGGCTGGGGCACGCGAGGATTTGAGCGGACGGGGGGGGTGACAGCAGCCTTCAGCTCCCTGGCAGGCGGGGCGGGGTCCCAGCCTCGCCCCGCCCACAGCCCCGCCCCCTCAGAAGAAGCCGTTCGGGCCCAGGGGCACCCTCTCCTATCACAGCCGGGAGAGCAGCAGAGTGGCAGTTGCTTCTCCAATCAGGTGCCTGCTCCGCTCGGTAGGCGGGGTCCGCTCCTTCTGGGAGCAGCCCATGACGGTTCAATCCGCTCGAGCGCCGAGATTCCTGGAGGTTGATTGGCAGCCTCCTGGCCTATCAGATTTTACTGACTTTCTAGGCCCCAGTTTAGCCAATCACCGCGCGCTAACGCGCCATCCTCGGTCTCCGCCCCTCCTCCCCTCGCTCGCCTTTGGACCAATAGGAGTGGAGCGGCGCGGAGAGGGCGGGGCCCGTGCGCCGTGCGGCCCAATGAGGAGGCGGCGCGGGAGGAGAGTGCGCGCGGATTGGACAGCGTAGGTAAACAGTGGGCGTGGCGAGAGGGCGGGGCGGGGGCGCGGAGCCGGAGCCGGAGCCGGAGGCCGCGCGAGCCCGGCCGGGCAGGAGGCGGCGCCGCCCCGGGCCCCATGGAGCTGGAGAACATCGTCGCCAACACCGTGCTGCTGAAGGCGCGCGAAGGTGGGGGCGGGGCGCGGGGTCAGTGCCGGGGGCGCGCTGGGGGCTGAGTGGCGAGGGAAGCGGAGCGGCTGGCGGGGGGAAGCTCCTGTTGCACAAGAGAAATTCCGCCTGGGAGATGCTGAGCAGGAAGCCCAGCCACAGGCTGCCGCGGGGCACGCGCGGGGCTGAGGGGAAGTGGGGAGGTTGTCTGAGGGGGCTGGCGGGGCCAGGGCTTAGGGGGGCGCAGGGCTGGTTGACTGACCAGTCAGCACATGCTTATCGGGTAGTAGACGTGCCAGGGGACTAGTCACTCCCCCCTCCCCTTGCTGACTCAGAGGCAGCGGGGGGTAAGTGGGGGTACTTCAAAGTGGCAGCATCGCTTGAAGCCTGGCGCTAGATCCTTGGCTCCTCGCGGCGCTGCCTCTTTGAAATGTTGTGAGCAGCCCGGGGCTGGCTGTGGTGTCCCCAGCTGACCCCGGGTTCCCAGCAGCTGCCCCTCGAATCACACTGATGCGTGGCTTAAGAGGACATCTGCGCGATTCAAAGGGGCTCCCTGGGAAATGTTGTGGGGAGCCCAAGATCAGCTGGGGAGTCCCCAGCTGACCCCGGGCTCCTAGCGGCATGCAGTGGGGGATTCTGAGGCCCACTGGGGTGTCTTGTGCATTTCAAAGAAGGCACCCGCCTGCAGCCTTGAGTCAGCGGGACTTCCTGCTGGGGTTTTCTCAGAGTTGCGCATTCCTCCTTTGAAATGTACAAGAGCCCTAGCATGGGCTCTTGTACATTTCAAAGGAGGAATGTGGAAGTGCCTATCGACTAGTCGATGGAAATTCCGTCGACTAGTCAGTTAACCGCATTTTAACATCCTTAGGCTGCACGCAGCATTTCAAAGCGGCAGCGCTGCGTGGAGCCCAGGATCAGCTGGTAAGTCCCCAGCTGATCCCAGGCTCCAGGCAGGCTGTTGCTACTCTTCAAAGGCGGAATTGCCCTATCAACTATTTGAATAGTAGATGCAAAATGCATCAACTATTCGATTAATCGATACTTAACATCCTTACTAAGGCTACCGTGAGGTCAAGGGAGTGCCTTGAATGAACCATCTTTGCTAGCAAGAAGAGGATGATTGTGCTGGGGGAATCTGAGTCCTGTACCAAAAAGCCAGTCAGGGCTGGTGAGAGGGTGGTGCTCAGTGCCGGGACATGGGGTGAATAGTGGCACATGCTGAGAGCTGGAGAAGGCTCCGAAGGCCAAGGAGTTGTTAGAGTGGACGCAGTGTAGGAAGAGCGAGCGAGTTGTGTTTCCATGACAGGAGAGGGAAAGGAGACACGAATAGATTCTGTTGGGAGTCACTGAGCATGTGCAATAGGTAGGCATGTATCTGAATAAGCTGGGTGAGAGTTACGGAGACATTTGTGCGAAGGCCCCAGACGTGGGTGTCAGTCAGCCTGGCACTTGCTATCTGGGTTCACAGCCTGGCAGATCCTTCACTGCTGCTGCATGGCCAGGTGCCAGTCAAGAGAACCTTTCCTCGCTTTTACCTGGAGTCTAGGTAAGGGACTTAGCAGGAGGTAGCAAGATTTGTCACCTCAGAGGTGGGTCACAGCAATGAGCTGTACGTGGGCTACATTATCAAAGGAGCCTCTTTTATGTTCAACCCAAACTCTCCAAGAAGTAAGCAAAGTTTTATTAAGCCTGAGACAAGTGGATATGTTTCACATCCTCGAATCCTAGAGCTGGAAGGGACCTTGAGAGATTGAGTCCAGTCTCCTGCTCTCACCAAGCATGGTCAGATCATCCCTGACAGGTGTCTGTCTATCCTGCTCTTCAATATCTCCAGAGATGGAGATTCCACAACCTCCCTAGGCAACTTATTCCAGTGTTTAACCCCCCTGATAGGTAGGAAGTTTTTCCTAATGTCCAACCTAAACCTCTCTTGCTGCAGTTTAAGCCCCTTGCTCCTTGTCCTATCCTCAGATGCCAAGGAGAACAATTTTTCTCCTTCTTCCTTGTGACACCCTTTTAGATACTTGAAAACTGCTATCATATCCCCCCTCAATCTTCTCTTTTCCAAACTAAACAAACCAAATTCCTTCAGCCTTCCCTCATAGCTCATATTTTCTAGGCCTTCAGTCATTTTTGTAGCTCTTCTCTAGATTATCTCCAATTTCTCCACATCTTTCTTGAAAGGGAATGCCCAGAACTGGACACAGTACTCCAACTGAGACCTGACCAGTGCAGAGTAGAGTGGAAGAATGGCTTCTTGTGTCCAATGGAACATGTTGCTTTTAAACACAAACCCTTCTCCAGCAGCATCTCACACTGGTGTTCTGTGGCCTGCGAGGCCAGCAGCACATTTCCATGGGACATTTATAGTGCTGGCTTTGACCTTAAGCCCTGGATCGTTTGGGCCGTGCCTCTTTTAGAGACTGCCTTTCCCCCTGTGTGTTTCCATAGCAGCTGTGTTCTCCTGGAGTGTACAGGCCCATGGCTTAAGCCAGAGAAGCCTAGGATAGGGACTTTTGGTGATAAGTCCTTGACTCCTGACTTCCAGCCTTCTCTGCCAAGTCCTGGACTAGATAGCTTGTCTGTATTCCCAGGGTTGCCATGGGGGGGGGGGGGTTAGGTGGTGGTGTGCCTACTTTGTCATGCTGTCTTCAGTTTTTGAGTGAGTCCTAGAATGTTATAGCCACTGCTTTTTTGGTGGTGGTACATCCCAGGATGGTGTCCCGGCACCTATTTTCCCAGCATAACTTAAAATTGCATTCCCCTGGGGTGTACTGTCACCTCTTTTCCTGGGGCGGCTGGGCTCCCGACGGAAGTGACGGCATTTTGGCCCCCAGTGTGGTGTTTGTTTTTTGGTTTTTTTTCTCAGCAACTCCCCCCCTTCCCCCCCCGGCTTTTTTTTTTTTTTTTTTAAACTCAACAACTTTCCCCTTGGAGTACCAGCACCTCTTTTCTTACAAAAAAAGCTCTGGTTATATCTAAATGCCCCAAATGCCTGGGGTGGCTAAGGGAGGGAAAAGTGTTAGTTCAGGGGCGCAGGGGTAGAGGGAACACCAACAGGAGTTAGGTGGAATTCAGTGTTGGAGAAGGAAGGCAACTCCTCTTTCCTGGTCAGGTGAATGTAGAGAGGAGACTGTCTGAGGTGGACAAGGCAGCAGGTGTTGGCAGCACTCTCGGTAATGGTCTCTCTGCTCTGAGCTGTTAGTCCTACAAGCAGAGAGGCCTCTGTCCCTGGTAGCCCACGGGAAGTATGTGCCTTCTCCGTCAGCATTGCCAGCCACCTGTTTATTCTCCCTCACCAAGCTGACTGTCAGGAGACCCCTTTCTAATCTTCTCCCCCCCTCCCAGTAGGTTTTCTGCCCTGAGCAACTCTTCCCAGGCCTCTCTGCCTGGTCCGAACAGGGCTGCGATGTCTGTCAGGTCAGAGCTTCCTGGCTTACAGTGCAGCTGTGGCCAAGCATGTGCACAGCGGCTAAGGAGCCACAGCAGTGCCACTGTCAATCAGTGGCACAGGAGAAACCTGCACACAGTGCCCAGTATTGACTCTCGCCCTTCCCATGGCTGCTCTTCACCACTTTGGCCTTGATGCTCAGAGCAGCTTCAGTCAAATTCTCGTGCTGGGCAGTCCCCCTGCCCCTTGTTTACAATGGCGCCACATCTCCATCTGCATCCTGTGGCAACTGCCCAGACTCTCTCCACCTGCTGGCTGTGCAGTGGGGCAGAATTACTCAGTGCGGGTTGGCTGGGAGAGGCTGGGGCAGGTATTCTTCCTCTGATGTATGTTCAGTCCTGGAGCCCGGCTGGCTTTAGTTTCTTCATTTCCGTCTGAATCTCTCACGTTGCTGGATTGCTGCCGGGAGCGCCCTGGGGTGCTTGCCGAAGGAGAGGAGTATTCTATATACTGGTACCGAGAAAAGCCTCCTTGGCAAGAGCCTGGGTATGGCTGGCAAGAAGAGGTAGCATGATAACGGTTGATGCACACAGAGTTGGGAAGAGAAAAACCCTTTGAGGGATACAGCCATTAGGGACCAGGATGGGAGGTAGTTTACTTCACATCTGCTACTGCTGGGTTTCTTGCAAGTTCCCTCAGGCATCAAGTGTTGGCCTGTCAGAGGCAGGGATGTTAAATATCAGTTAATTGAATAGTCAAGTAACCTCATGAAATTTTACCGGTTAGTCGACTAGTCTGTAGTCCCCGGGGGCGGGGCCGGCAGCCAGTGTGCCAGAGGCAGCAGCGCGGGGTGCCAGGCGGGAGCTGGTCCACAAGGGGAGCCAGTTTAAAAACCAGCTCCCCTCGCGGACCAGCTGCCTGTCGCCTTGTGCTGCTACCTCTGAGAGAGAGGCAGCAGCCCATCTGGGGGGTTCTGAGCTCCCAGACCTGGCGGGAGTCAGAAGTGAGCTGGGCTGCCTGCCCACCCAGCTCCTAACACACTTGAAATGAAGAGCTGCAGTGGGGTTAGGTCTCGGACCCGTTGCAAGCCAGGACTGAGCCAGGCTGTTGGCCAGCCTGCTAAAAATGTTACTGGCGAGGAGAGGGGGATGCGTGTAGTCTGTAGCATTAACTGGTAAGCTTTTACTTATCGGTTAATCGACTCCACTATTACATCCCTAGTCAGAGGTGGGATACTGGACTAGTTGAACTGCAGGTGCGATCTGGCCTGATGCCAAAGAACAGCCTGGACCCTGGGGGGCGCACAAGCTGAATAGAGACCTGGACCTGCAGAGAAGCTCCACAAGGCACTTGACAGGTCAGGCTTGGGGTAGAGCCCAGGCAAGGCGAAGGCTCCCGGACCGCCATGCCAGCGAGGCACGAAGCGGCAAGCTGAGCGGTGTGGGACTTGGCTCCACTGTCTGAAGGGAGATGCTGTCAAAGCCTTCAGAGGGAAGGCAATTCTCCAGTGCGACGAAAGAGGCCCTGCCCCACGCTGACCAGCTTCCAGTGGCTGGAGCCACTTCCTTGCACATGAGGGAATGGAGCCGCTGCACCAGTGTTGGGCAGCTGTCCAGCAAGGAGCTCAGCCGGTGGCTGCTCTTGGGGGTCCCTGTGATGCTGCTAAGCACGGCCACGGGGTTTATGTGCTGGATCTGTGGGAGGCACCCATCCCGGGTTGGCCAGAGCTGCCCTTTGAGAATGGAAGATGCTGGCTTGGGTGGGCCCGAGCAGTAAGCAGCTTTGCCACCTTTCTGCATCCCCCTCTTCTGGGGCCAAATAGCAGAGCACCATGGGCAGGGAGAGCAGCCTGTGCTGGTGGAGCAGCCTGCCGGCCAGCCCAGCCCAACCTGAAGCGACACCGTGCCCAGTGCTGCAGGCGGCTGCAGGGACTCCTTGACCAGGAGACAGGAGGGGCGCAGCTCTGGCCCCCAGGCTGCGAAGCTCTCCCCAAGGAACTCCCCACTCTTGCTCCAGAGGCATGGCCTGTTGCTTCCCCCGGAGACTGGCCAGCCCTGGCTCCTTCCTCTGAAGGCGGGGGCTGTTGGCTGAAGTGCCTCCGTGGTTGGCTCGCCACCAGGCCCCCATGTGCTTGCTGCCACTGAGGGCAGGCTACAGGGAGCCAGCGCCTTGCTGCTGCAGTTCCTTCTCTCAAGCAGCCAGGTGGAAGAGTTCTGCAGCTCTCCTCCCCCCATCGCCCATGTCTGCCCTTCCTGCTCCAGGGCCCACCCCCATCACGGATTGTCCTTGGTCTGCCACTGCAGGCTGGAGCTGAGAACAAGGTGTCTGCTTCTGGCTCCTTCCCATCGCTGTTTGCCCTGGGCCTTGAGTCATTTCCTTCCTGGGTTTGTTCGGTTGCACAGCAAAGCTGCAGCTATTGGGCAGGCACGGTGCTCAGCAAACTCGCATGGGCCCCGGGGCTCCAGCCTGCATGTGTTGGGAGGCTGCATGAGGTGCTCCAGGCTGGGATTCGGCTTTATCCAGGGCTGGTGGGCATGGCCTAGGGCAGGGGTTGCAAAGTCTCCTCCGGATGGCTGCCCCCAAGCTTTGAGTGTTGGGGAGGGGTGAAGGGAACCTTAGCTCTCTGCCCCAAAGAAGCAAGCTGAGTCAACAGCCCTTGTGGAGAGCAGCAGTGCCAAGGGCTGGCCAGAGCTGGAGTGCTTGGTTCTGCTCTGAACCTGGGGATTTTCCTCTGGGTACAGTGTCCCCCCCCCCCACCCCCGGGCTCCTGTCCCTTTGCCCCGTCCAGAGGGGCTCCTATGGGCTCCCTACTGGCGGGGCAAGTTCCGACTGGCCAGAGCAGGGATGTGAATGTTTAACAGGTCAACTTCACTCGGCATGGGTGAGGCTTACTGGCCATGGTTAACCAGTGGGGCCCCATGTGGGGGGGGGGGGCTGCTCCCAGCCCAGCTGGAGCAGGCCCAGTCTGTGGCTGGTGGGAAGGTGGGCACTCCAGACCAGGAGCAGAGGGCAGGGGGCTATTCCAGCCAGGCAGGAGTATACCCCTCTCACTTGCCCCTTGCAGTGGGTAACCCTTGCTGTGCCTGAGTCAGCGGGTGCTACGCAACCCGCATGCACCTCCGCTGGGTGCTGGGTGGGAGGAAAGACGGCTGTGCTGGGGGTATGTCCCACCCTGTAGCTCTTGGATACTTGCTGGGTGCACAGTGCTGAAGTGCTTGCCCTTGGGCTCTTACCAGGACTGATGGTAGAAGGGCGAGGTGAGAAGATTATTCTAGGAGAGGGTGGGTGAGATTCTGTGGCCTGCATTGTGCAGGGGGTCAGACTAGATGATCATAATGGTCCCTTCTGACCTTAAAGTCTATGAGGCGCCTGGCACTGGGACCTGCTTTCCAGACACTGACCTACCCTACTCCCTGCCTGGGAGTGAGGGAGGAGTGGGACCCGGTCTGCAGGAGTGCAGGCTGGAGCGCCTTGCCCAAGGCTTCCCAGTGAGTCGGCCGCAGAGCTGGGATTAGAGCAGCAACTCTCATCTCTCCATCCCAAACCCTCCCCTTTCCTCCCTGGAGGGGAAGCCTTGGCTTTAGGTAGCCTAGCACCTCTGTGTGCTAGGCAGGAAACGTCACAGTGCCAGTTAAATGTTACCCCGCAGCCGGGGATCCGTTCAGAGATGGCATTGGCGCTTGGGCCTGGGAGCTAGAACTTGGCTGACACAGACACTTGGTGGCCTTAGGTGCTCTTAGGTCTTTTCCAGGCCCTGCCTGAGATTCCCCATCTGTAAATGCAGATAGCACCTTGGAAATGCTTAGCCAGAAGAGCTCGTGGATTCAGTGACTTCTTGCTTCTCTCTGATGAGCCGGAGTAATTTCTCTTTCCCTCAGCAGCAAGGTGGGGTCTGTCACGCAGGGCTGCCTGATCTGCAGCTGGGACTCCGATCCCCAAGGTGCCTTGCCTTGTGACTGTCCCAGGCAGTCCTGTTGCCTGGCTGTATCTGGGCAGTGGGGTGTCTCCTTCCAGCTCTTTGCTGCCAGATCTGACGCTGGCTGGGCCTTGCTCCCGACTGCCTCGGTGCCATGTCTGTTCTGTCTTCTGCAGGCGGCGGCGGGAACAGGAAGGGCAAGAGTAAGAAATGGCGCCAGATGCTGCAGTTCCCACACATCAGCCTGTGTGAAGATCTCCGGCAGACGCTCGGTGAGGTGGCTGTTTGTCAGGTGCTGAGTGCTGGCCTCTCCTGCACGTGGGGTGGGTGGAGACCTGTGTGTGGCTTTCTTGGGGTGCTTATTGGTTGCCCAGCAGGCGGTTCATCCATTCTGCTGCTAGCTCTGTCTAATGCATTTGTGAGTCGTGTTGTGTCATGGGGGACACTAGGCACTCTGCTCTGTGGTGGGCCATAGGTCTGCCAGATGTGTGCAGAGCAAGGGGGAGTGTGGCAAAGGATGCTTCCTCTGACCCCCTTGGACACATCCCACAAGGTCCTTCAGGGCCCTCTCAACCTTTCCAGGAGGCTGGTGTGTCTGGCGAACCCCCAGGTACATCTCACTTGCTTCCAAAGTCTGATATAAAACCAAGCGTACTCGCGCTGGAAAAGGCTGGCTTCCTTTGACCATAGAGTGCAGTAGCTCTCTTGGGGAAGACGTACTGTGTACGTTTCAAATGCATCGTACCCAGACCAGTATAAACAAGTCATGGTAGGAAATTGTAGTTGGGACTGACTCCGCTAGGTTTTTTTATGCAGCCTGTAGTAAAATGAGGCAAATCTCTCACTGAGCTGCTTTAGCCCTGGAAGGTCTCAGCGTCTCGTAGGGGTACGTACCCCTGATGGAGAACCATTGCCCCGCAGTGGGACTCCAGACCTCCCTGCCCCTTGGCTCTCTGCTCCAGGACCATCCGTGGCCCGGTTGCTGGACCACAGAGTCACGGTTTAGGGAGGTACGACCTCTACTCCCTTTTATTTGTTTTAAACCTGCTACTTCTTTATTTAATTTGGTGACCCTAGTGCTGGTGTGGTGGGAAGGAGTAAACAGCACTTCCTTACCTGCTGATTGGCTAGACCTCTGTCATATTCCCCTGTAATCTCTTTGCCAAGCTGCAGAGTCCCAGTCTGATTCATCGCTCCTCATGCGAAAGCGGTTCCAGGTGCCCACTCATTTGCATTCCCCTTTTCTGATTCCATTCTCTGTTGGGATGTGGTGACCCCATGTGCCCACAGTGTTCAGGGTGGGCATGTCATCCGCTGTGTGTCTTTGGCTGCTCAGGATCTGAGCGGGAAGAGCTAGGCCACCACGTTCCGATAGTGCTTCCTCTGATCACTTCAAAGCAACATGAGAGTTTGGCTGGACCAGGACAGTAGAATCATCAAACCAAACAGAAAAGAGAATTGCCAGGCAGGTGAAAGGGGCTGGCTGGGGGGCGTTTCTCCTGCAGCCCCGAGCCTCCCACCCCCCCCAGGGGCCCTTTTGGAAAGGTGGGAAGACTGAAGTCCCCCCCCCCCCACCCCGGCCCCCGATTCACTCAGGCTCAGTGCAGGCCTTTCGCCTTCGCCAGGAGCCAGGGGAAAGGGCCCAGTCTGCTGCCTTCCTCGCTCTGGTGGGGAGGGCAGGGGGAGGCAAGCAAAAATACCCTGGACAGAATTAACATTTAAAAAATGTTGTTAAAAACAATTAAACAAAACAATGTAAACAATCCTTTAAGAAATCCAAAATAACAAGTAATTTCATAAACAGCCCTGTGTTTGTAAAATGCTCATTTAAATAAAGCACGTACAAACCCTTACTTGAGTTAAGGGCCCGAGCAGCGCTGGGTTCGTGGGCTAGTGAATTTAGAGGCCACAGGAGATTCTTATTCTCTCCCTTTTTTAACGGTTCCCAACGTTCTGTTTGATTGTTCACCTGCCGCTGCCCATGAGGGGCTGTTTTCAGAGGCCTGGCCACGGTCTCTCAAGCGGTAATAGCTAATTCAGCCCCATCATGTGATCTGTGTAGTTGGGATTCTGGGTTCCCATGTGCATTTAGCAGGAGTTTACACGTGGACTGGGACTGCGCTGTCTGAGCACACTGCAGGGCGGTGGCACGGGGAGCTGGGTGGAGCTTCCTTATCGCAGTGTGAAGTGAGCCACAGTGGCCTACTCTAGCTTCTATCCTGCTTGTAAGCTGCTGGCTCAGCTCCACCACACCCTGTCTCCCCATGCCCTGTCCAGCCCAGCCTGCTCTCGCTGGGCAGGAGGGTGCCCCTGGGGAGCTTGGAGCCAAGTTCTCGGGTTCAGCTCAGGAACCAAAAGCTGCGATTCTGGGGCAGGCAGAGCGTGTGGCTCTGAGGATGGCGGCCTAGCCAGCTCCATGGCCATCCTTGTCCTTCAGCTGGCCTCCGTGTGCTCAGCCCTCTGGCCAGTGGGCTCGATGAGCAGTGCATTCCATCTGCTGCCGCACTGCCTGTCGACAGGGAACTGTCCCTTCCGCTATCCTGCTTTGGAGGCCTGGTTCCTGCTCCCCTGGGCCCCGCCACTGCCTTGCTGGGCTCCATTTCCCATTGAAGGGCTGAGGTTCATGGACAGCCCGTGTCCAGGGTGGCTCAGCATCCTGGCTTCCCACAGGGCTTTCCCCTCTGGCTACAGTGCCAGGTGTAGGCATTCTGATTTTCCTTCCCCCCCCCCCCAGGGGGTGGGCTGGCCCTTCTGCATCACTCAGCTCAAAACCCCACGGCACAAGTCGGGCTCTCGGCAGACTCTGGCGCGCAGGGAGGCCTGCACCACACTGGGGCCATGAGGGCAGCAGGGGTCTGACCTTACCAGCTGTGAACCCTTCACCTTCCCCCTGGCGGAGGAAATGGCGTTGCTAGCGAGGCAGTGGTGTGGGCCCCCCCTCAGCTGGAGCTGTTGTCTCTGAGCTCTGCACCACTCCGGAAGCCACAGCTTCCTCAGAAGCAACTGCTGCTTGGGGGGTGAACGCCTACAGTGTGTCTGCCATGCGGGGCGGGGGCTGCCACCCGTGAGAGCCATGTGGGGACCCCTGGCCTGAGGGGGGCAGGTGCTGAATACAGTGGGGTGCCTCCTGGTCTCCCCCACTCCCCATAGTGAGGGAGCATGTCCCTTCCAATGCCACCCTGCTCACCCTCTGGTGTGAGCAGAGTGAGGACCTGCTGCTCTGCCAGCGGCGGATGGACCCCCTGCGGCTGGCGGAGCCAGGTGTCTGGTCCCTGATGGCTAAGCGAAGGCCCTAAACCAGGGGTGGCCAAGCTAAACCTGAGAAGGAGCCAGAATTTACCACTGCCAAAGAGCCACAGTTCTATGTCCCCAGCCCTGCTCATCTCCCCATCGCCACTCTCAACCCATCCCACCTACGGGCAGCCCCCCGGGTCCTCCACTTCCCCCTGCCCACTGGAATCAGCTCTCTCAGTGGAGACACTGGAGGGGGAAGCATGGGGGTACCAGGCTCAGTGGAGAGGGTGGGAAGTGGCAGGATCCTAGGGGGAAAGGATCTAGGGCAGAGCCGGGGGTTGAACAGTGAGCACCCTCTGGCCCAGTGGAACGTTGGCACCTGCAGCTCCAGCCCTGGATTTGGTACCAATGCAAGGAGCCACACAGTCACTTCTGAAGGGCCGCAGGCTGGCCACCCCTGCCCTAGACCAAACCAATTCATGGGAAGTAAGCAGCCTGTCAGATGGAGTGGGCAGGAATCGGTTCTCAGTGCACCCTGCTGAACGTTTACCCCTGAGCTGAAACGTCCTTGGAGGCTGGAAAAGGAAGCACGCCCCTGGCCTAGGGCAGGCAGGTCACGGTTGCTGAGTGCTCTGGGAAGCGGAGCGTGAGCACGTGGCAAATGCAAAATCCTACCTCTAGGAATGACCCGTCAGCCGTGTCTCCCCTGGGACGCGGCTGAGTGTTCTTCCCAGAGCGCTCTCGCCAAGCTTGCATGTACAAGCGGACGTAGCGAGGCGGCATTACCATCGTAGCCAGCCTCCGGGAATACGTCCAGCTCTGGAGCCCACCCTTTACGGAGCAGGCTGGAAAATTGGGAAGGCTGTAGAAGAGTTCCGAGAGCAGTGTCAGGGCTGGGAACCTGCTGTCCTGGCAAAGAGTGCGGGAGTTCAGTCGACACAAGCTAGCAAAGAGGAAGGGGGGTGCCTGGGCCATGGCCAGCCAAAATCTCCCTCGGGGGGTGGAAGACAGACGCCAGCCCCGCTGGGACGGCTGGATAGCGAGGCTATCCGCATCAGATTCCTGGAGGAAACAAGGCCCAACGTTCTAGCAGTGAAGAGAATTGCCCGTGGGACCAGCTTTACCGAGGCCCATGGCAGGCAGATCGAACTGGGACTGGCTGTCTGGTCTACAGGCCACACTCTAGTTCAGCGGCAAGTTCTGGGCGCCACAGAGGAATCCCAGGGTGTGATTCTTCGCCTGCGTAAGCAGCTCAGCCTAGAGAGTCCCAGTGCCCTCTGTTGGCCTGGTCCGTGGATGCCCTTTACTTAGAAGTCTGAGGGGGAGTGTCCTGCAGCACTGTAGCGACTAGCCAAAATCATAGCCAAAGCATGAGCTTCTGTGGGCACGTCCCTACGCTCACTCCCTCCTTTGCGCCTGCAGAGCGGGACTATCGCAGCCTGTGTGAGAAGCAGCCCATCGGGCGCCTGCTCTTCCGGCAGTTCTGTGAGACGCGGCCCGAGCTGTCGCGCTGCATCGCATTCTTGGACGCCGTGGTAAGTGCCAGCTGCCGACACCGCGCTGCACCACTCCGGACTGCCTGGGGCCCAGGTCCAGTTGGCCGAGAGCCCTCAGTGGCTTGCTGAGTGCTCCCTGCGACCCGCTGTCCAGGGAAGAGCTCGGGAAAGCTTGGGGCTGCCCTGAGGGGCCCCAGTGCCAGTAATGGGCAGAGATCTGGACTCCCTGGGGATCTTGTTGCTGGCAGGCAGCCCTGCCCGTCTCCCTGACCGCAGGGGCACACTGCCAGCCTTGCTCTCTTTGCACAGGCAGAGTACGAAGTGACTCCGGATGAGAAGAGGAGGGAGTGTGGGCAGCACCTGATGGACAGATTCCTAAACCCCCAGGTACATCAGCGACCCGAGCAGGCTGCTCCCTGCCCGATGAACCTGAGGGAAGCAGGTGCCTGCATTAGTGCCTAGGTTCTCTCAGCGTGCTCAGGAGAAGCACCCCCCTCCATAGGGGGCATGCCCATGCAGCCAGGGCGGAGGGAGCAGAGTCCCTCCCCTGCCCCAGGTACAAACGTGCCTGACGTCAACGTGTCCCAGGAGCAGGCCGAGACCGATGGTGGGCTCGTGCGGACTCCGTTCTCCGACCTGGCGGGGCCCCTGTGTCTGACTCGCTCCTCCTCTCCCAGAGCGTGGCTCATGTGCCTGAAGTCCCCTTGCTGCTGGTGGGCACCTGTTCTGAGAGGCTGGAGCAGGAGCCAAGCAAGGAGCTATTCAAGGAATCAACTCAGTAAGTTGGGGCAGCCCAGGGCCTGGCTAGAGGTTACGCTGGATAGTACGTGCTCCCGGAATGGACCTTCTGGGGATTGGCTGGTCCATGTGGCCATCAACACATGCCCCTTGCAGGAGCAGTTTGGGTTGCGCCTGGGCTTTGAATCTTGCTGCCTGGCATCGCAGCGAAGGGGGTTTGCTGTGAGCGAGCAGAACATAGCCAGCCTGGAGGGGAGGGGGCGTGAGTGCAGCCTGTGGCGGTTTCCCTGCGTTTCAGGGGGTGCTGAAGGCCACATGGTGGGTCAGGACTCTGTTCTGGTGTGTTGTCTTCCCTGTTTGAGTCCCCATTGGGCCATACAGCCCCTGGGCAGAGCCCCCGTCAGTGCCCCAGCCCTGCTCGAGGGCTCGCTCTATCTCGGGGTTAAGCCCTAGGCCCCTACACCCCGGAACTGCAATTTTCTGAGCTTCCAGCATGCCTGTCTCTTGCGTGAGCCCCTTCGGGGAGTCCCCTGCCTCTGGCTCCCGGGCCCCCACTCCGAGGGAACAGCGCAGCCCTGTTCTCCAGCCCGGAGCGACTCCCAGCCAGCACCAAACAGGAGGGGTTATTGAGCATCTGAACCCAGCACAGGATTCTCTGGGCGCTCAGGCCTGGCCTCCCAGACCGCAGCATATCTAGGTCTTTCCTGCAGCCAGGTGGGCTCTGCCTGCTCTCCCTCCAGTCCAGCAGCTTTCTCCTTCCAGGGAGACATCCTCTTACTGGTCCCAGGTGAACAGGTCACTGGGCCCCCTCCTCCTTGGATGAAACTGGCTGGCCAGGTCACCAGAGTCCCCTCTCCTCAGCCTTTGCCCTTCCACAGGCTGGAACTGGCTGCCTGCCAAGCTGGGGTGGGCCTACCGGTCCCTCGGGTCCTCCGTCTCCTGGCCATTGGCCCGGGTCCCAGCCGCCAGGCTAGGTCACCTCAGGCCCCCCCCCCCCAACCTCGTTAGAGATGCGGCGCACCGGGCACCGGAGGCGCCCGCACACTCCCTGCGAATCCCACCGCCCTCATGGGCATGCTGCTAAGGGGCAGCCGGTGCCACGGCCTCTGTGTGCAGCGCCAGGCGGGGAGCGGAGCAGCGCTAGCCCACAGGCCAGGCCCTTCCCAGCCCTGCATGTCTGGAGCAAAGGGCCCTCGTGGAGGCGGGGGCGCTGGAGTAAAGCCTGGCTGCCCTGGCAGGGCATGCAGCTACTGCTCAGCTCTGGGCGGGTGAGCTGCTCTCCTTCAGGAAGCATTTTGAGCAGCCTCTGGCCCACCCCTCTCTCCCAGGCTCATCCATGACTTCCTGAGCGTGGCCCCCTTCGCCGACTACCTCGACAGCATCTACTTCAACCGCTTCCTGCAGTGGAAATGGATGGAGAGGTAACTCTGGCCCTGCCCCTGCAGGCTGCCCGAAGGGGCCCTCCAGCCCTTCCTGGGCTTCTGGCTGAAGCCAGGCCAGTGGGAGCAGATGTGCTGACCCTTCACTCAACACGGCACCCCCAGAGCCCTGCCAGGCCTAGCCCTCCGAGGTCAGGGCAGCCTGGTCCCTCCCCACCCCCTTCATCTCATGCCAGCCTCTTCTGCCTTGTCCGCAGGCAGCCAGTCACCAAGAACACGTTCCGCCAGTATCGTGTGCTAGGAAAGGGAGGCTTCGGTGAGGTGAGTTGTCGGCATCCTCGCCTGCCTTGGAGTGTGTGGGAATGAGGGCCAAAGCCTTGTCCTGCCAAAGGGTCCTAGGATGGGCCTGGCCTTTGCTTTCTGACCTAGCCCCCGGGAAGGACTCACGTGGAAGATGCCCTCTGCGCATGCTGGTCACTGGAGAGTTGTGCCCAGTGGGGAGCAGGGGCTGGCGCGGTGTTCGTTGGGGACAGGCGGTGCTGGGGGACGAGGTGCTGGCACAGTGTGCGCTGGGGACAGGCAATGCTGGGGGAGCAAGGGATGGCGCGGTGTGCGTTGGGGACAGGTGGTGCTGGAGGACGAGGTGCTGGCACAGTGTGCGCTGGGGACAGGTGGTGCTGGAGGACGAGGTGCTGGCACAGTGTGCGCTGGGGACAGGCGGTGCTGGGGGAGCAGGGGATGGCGCGGTGTGTGCGCTGGGGACAGGTGGTGCTGGGGGAGCAGGGGATGGCGCGGTGTGTGCGCTGGGGACAGGCGGTGCTGGAGGACGAGGTGCTGGCACAGTGTGCGCTGGGGACAGGTGGTGCTGGGGGAGCAGGGGATGGCGCGGTGTGTGCGCTGGGGACAGGTGGTGCTGGAGGACGAGGTGCTGGCACAGTGTGCGTTGGGGACAGGCAATGCTGGGGGAGCAGGGGATGGTGCGGTGTGCGGTGGGGACAGGCGGTGCTGGGGGACGAGGTGCTGGCACAGTGTGAGCTGGGGACAGGCGGTGCTGGAGGACGAGGTGCTGGCACAGTGTGCGCTGGGGACAGGCGGTGCTGGGGGACGAGGTGCTGGCACAGTGTGCGCTGGGGACAGGCGGTGCTGGGGGAGCAGGGGATGGCGCGGTGTGTGCGCTGGGGACAGGCGGTGCTGGAGGACGAGGTGCTGGCACAGTGTGCGCTGGGGACAGGCGGTGCTGGAGGACGAGGTGCTGGCACAGTGTGCGCTGGGGACAGGCGGTGCTGGGGGACGAGGTGCTGGCACAGTGTGCGCTGGGGACAGGTGGTGCTGGGGGACGAGGTGCTGGCATAGTGTGCGCTGGGGACAGGCGGTGCTGGGGGACGAGGTGCTGGCACAGTGTGCGCTGGGGACAGGCGGTGCTGGGGGACGAGGTGCTGGCACAGTGTGCGCTGGGGACAGGCGGTGCTGGGGGACGAGGTGCTGGCACAGTGTGCGCTGGGGACAGGCGGTGCTGGGGGAGCAGGGGATGGCGTGGTGTGTGCGCTGGGGACAGGCGGTGCTGGGGGAGCAGGGGATGGCGCGGTGTGTGCGCTGGGGACAGGCGGTGCTGGAGGACGAGGTGCTGGCACAGTGTGCGCTGGGGACAGGCGGTGCTGGTGGACGAGGTGCTGGCACTGTGCGCTGGGGGAGCAGGGGATGGCGCGGTGTGTGTGCTGGGGACAGGCGGTGCTGGCAGATGGGGAAACAGGCACACGGCTGGATTTTCCTGAGGCAGTGGCAGAGCCGGGTTTAGAACCCAGGCCTTCCGGACTCCCAGTCCCTAGCCTACGCCGTTGGCATCCCTCCCTGGTGGCCCATATGCCACGGGCTCGTCGGGACCTGGTGACAGGTCTCCAGGAGTCACTGCCATGTGCTCATTCAGCCACAGGTAAGCAGACGAGTCAGACAGGCAGGCCCCAGGAGGCAGCGATCGCTGAGGGGGAAAGCCGGGGGGCCCACCCCAGGAAAGGAGGGAACCTGGTGGCTTGCTGGACTGGCCCCGCACGGGAACAGTTTGCCTCGGGCTGGAGTCGAATCTCTGGGCCCAGGTGTAGGGCTTGGCTTGCCAGCTGATGGCCTGCGCCCTGCAGGTGTGTGCGTGCCAGGTGCGAGCCACTGGGAAGATGTACGCCTGCAAGAAGCTGGAGAAGAAGCGGATCAAGAAGCGGAAGGGGGAGGCCATGGCCCTGAACGAGAAGCAGATTCTGGAGAAAGTGAACAGTAGGTTTGTAGTAAGTACATAGGAGCCGCTTTCCCTTTGCATCTGGGGCAGAGAGGTGGGCTGGCCAGCCTGCAGCTCCCTGCTCTGCAGGGGCTGCCTCCGGGCACCAGCTGTGCCCTTGCCCCAAAGCTGTGCTGGAAAGGTGCCCTCTCCCGGCCTGCGCACAAGCTGGCCTGGCAGCAGGCAGTGCCCAGCTGATCCTCGTCCCCTCTCTGGGCCAGGGCCGGGATTCAGCAGGACACTGCGCTGCGTGTGGGACAGGGCGCCGGGCTGTATGGTGTCACAGCAGCCGTCTGGTCACCCCCTGCTGCCCGGTTTACGGCTTTCTTCCTGCCCCAGCTGGCTAACGTGCCTTTAGGAGAAGGGAGACTTGGCCTATGCAGCCACCCTCAGACCTGCTGCAGCTTGGGGGCGTGCAGCAGAGAGCTGCCGGGCACTTGGGGTGCATGTTCCTGTGCCAGAGGAAGCAGCAATGCACAGTGGGGAGGCGGCTGCCTGGCACTGAGCGATGCACCAGGTAGGACTGTGGGGTGACAGCCTGGCGTGAAACGCTTCCACTTAGCACAGGGGTGGACAAGATGTGACCCCCCAGATGCGGGCTGCCCCACCAGGACTCTTGGGCACAGAGAAGCCCCATGCTGCTTTGAGCAGCTGGCTGCTCCCTGTGGGGGGGTCTCTTGCATGCTGGCCCTGCCCCTAGCAAAATCCCACTGGCCAGTTTCCAGCCAGTAGGAGCTGAGATTTTGCTGGGGCTTGGGAGCAGCGTGCAAAGCCCCGCCCCCTCCGCCCCCTCCGCCCCAAGCAGGGAGGCACATGAAGGGGGCAGCTAGCTGTTTTGAGCAACCTGGGAGTGTGGCAGGCAGGGAGCCTGCCTTGGAGTCCTGGGAGCTACCCAGGTAAGCATCTACTGGCCAGAGCCTGCGTCTGGCACCTTCCACCCCCTCCTGCCCCCTCTGCATTCCCCCTCCCTTCTCCAAATCACAGCTTCCCCCCCCAGACCCTGCACCCCCTCCTACACCCTTACCCCAGGCCAGACTCCTCGCCTGCACCGCAAGCCCCTGCCCCAGGTCACAACCCCTCATTAACCCAGACTCCCTCTCAGACCCCACACTCCCTCCTGCAGCCCAGTCCCCTACCCCAGACTCTGTCCCAGACCCTGCACCCCTCCATAGAAAAGCGCGACCCTTGACCACTTACCAAAATCTTGGAGTGGCCCCCCATCAAAAATTCTTTCCCCCCCCCGACCTAGCTGTTTGCTGTCCAGGTTTCTTATGGGTAGCAGCTTTGTTCTGGTCTCTTCCCTGGAGGCTTCCCAGCTCCTTGTCGAGACAAAGTAGCTCCAGGCTGCACCTCTGAAAACTGGCACTCTCTGGTCTGGAACACCCATGGGCCGGCAAGACCTGTATGCTCCTGGGTCAGAGAGCCCCGAGCCTGATGGTAGGAGGGCCAACAGCCTGGCCGGGGACAGTGGGGCTGGAGGAGCCCCACAGCAGTGCTGGGGCCAGGGACTGGAGAACCCCAGCAGCCCAGAGCCGGGGGGCTGGGAAACCCCAGGTGCCCACAGCAGCATGGGGCCAGGGGCCAGAGAACCCCAACAGCCAGCAGCAGAGTGGGGCTGGGGGCCAGAGAAGCCTGGTCGCCTGCAGGAGCATGGGTCTGGGCTGGAGAGCCCTAGCTTCCAAAGGCGGGCCTGGACCGGTGGCAGCGGAGAGGGGCCAGAGGCAGGGGGCTGGCTGGCGTGGGGCCCACAGCAGGGGCACCTCCCCTGGTCTGGCAAATGCCAGTGAGGCTGGAGCAGGGAGGCCCTCGCTGGGGCTCGCTCTCAGTGCGCAGTCGGGGAAATCTGCCTGCCCGGGCCCACTAGCTGCTGCCCGATGGTTTAACCAAAAATACCGACTCCCCCCCCCTCAAAAAACAGGGACAAATTTTGTTGAAAATAGTGTGTGGGGGGGGGAACACCAAAGTTGTTGAGCAGAAAAAAAAGGACCCAGAGAGTTAAGCAAAATTAAACAGCATGGCCCCTTTAAGAACAGGAGGGGCTCTCCTAACAGGCTGCCTCCCTCCCTGCTCCGGGCCAGACAGCTCCCCTGCAGAACCAGGTAAGCGGCGTGGGGGGGGGCTGGACCCGATTGCTGACTGTGCAGGGTTGCCAGGTGGCCGGTACTGACCCAGACAGTCTGGTATTTTCGCTCCCTGGCCAGGAAAAGATCTGAAATCCCAGGCATTTCAGGGCATTTTGAGTGTCTGGTATGAATGTTTTTATGAATGTTCTGAATGTTTTTGCTGGGCAGGACCCGAAAATACTGGACTGTCTGGGTCAGTACCGGACACCTGGCAACCCTAGCCCATGGGAGACGGGGGGAATGGTTTTCCTCTCTGCAGCGGCTGCCCTGGCTGGCTGAGGGCTGCAAAGCGGGAAGCCAGAGGAAGAGCGGGAATCCCCTGGGTCTGGTAGCTGCAGGGGGTACGAAACAGTTGTACCCTTGCCATGCGCGGCTGTGTCCACAGCTGGCTGCTCCCTGCCAGGGCCTCTGCCAGCAGCCTCTCTGCCCTGTCTCGCAGGTGAGCTTAGCCTACGCATACGAGACTAAGGACGCCCTCTGCCTCGTGCTGACCCTCATGAATGGAGGGGACCTTAAGTTCCACATCTACCACATGGGCGAGGCTGGCTTCGAGGAGCCGCGGGCCGTGTTCTACGCCGCCGAGATCTGCTGCGGCCTGGGGGACCTGCACCGGGAGAGGATAGTGTACAGGTAGGGGAGGCCTCCCTGTGCTCCAGCAGGGTCCGGCTCCCCCGGGCTGGGAGCAGAGGCCCCATGTTGGGCAAAATTTGCCCTTCAATGGGCTAGTTCACTGACTAGCTGCAGAGGCAAGAAGGCCCAGAGGAGCTCTGCATTCCCCAGCTAATCTCCCCTTCCTCCTCCGGGAGGGTCCCAGCCTGGCTAGTGGGAGCGGGGAAGGCCCGAGAGGAGGCTCTGGGTGGGCTTGACTGAGCTCGCCACAAGAAAAGAGGGAAGCAACCCAGTGCCTCTTCTTTTCCCTCTTCCTGAGGGCTGGGCTCCAAACTGCGGGCCCCAGAGGGAGTGGGGCTGGCCAGGCTCATCTGGGCAGGGGGATGGGACTGGACAAGTCTGAGTTCCCCGCCTGGGGGGCAGGAGTTGCAACCCATTGGCTCTGTGCGTGGGGCAGCCACCGGCAGAGCCTGGGGGAATGTTGCTAGGACTGAAGCTGTTCCAGGCCATTTCCAATGCAGTCTTCTCCCTCCCGCTCCAGGGACTTGAAGCCAGAGAACATCTTGCTGGATGACCATGGTGAGTTGGGCTGCTGGTGGCAGAGGCCAGGAGTGTGTGGGGTGCTCTGGCCCCTGGCCTGGCCTGTGGGTGTCATTGGGCTATTCTGTGCGGCCGGAGCTGAGCCCTGTGGGCCGGGTCTGGGGCTCCTAATGTGGGGTTCCCATCTTCAGGTCACATCCGTATCTCAGATCTGGGGCTGGCTGTGCATGTGCCTGAGGGCCAGACGATCAAAGGCCGGGTGGGGACAGTTGGCTACATGGGTGAGTATCTCCTGCGACCGGAAATCTGGAGGCTTTATGTAAATAGTCCCCGTTTGCGTAAAGCCTCCCTCTTCCAGAGTTTGTCCTGCCCCCTAGTGTCCTTCCCCCCCCTCCTCCCCCCCCCGGATTCTGCCGAGCGTCTGGCCTGCAGCCTGCCCGTAGGCCGAGGCAGGGTCTCGCCATCTCTCTGCACCGGGGCTCTCAACCTTCCCAGGTGACTGTACCCCTTTTGGGAGCCTGGCTTGGTGCGTGCGCCCCACTGGGACCACTTGCTGCCACAGTCAGACAGAAATACAAGTGTGGCCGCACGCAGGCACTGGAAATGGCTCCCTTCCTCACTGCCACCATAGGATGCACAGAAGCCGGCTGGAATACGCTGGTCTTGCGTGTCAGTGCGTGGGGTGTAGAGAGCAGCATGCAGCGACTTTGCTAATGCTTTGTGGCTGGGTTACTGGAGCCCTGGGAAGTACCCTGGGGGTACACATGCCCGGGCCTGAGACCTGCTGGCTGGTGCAGTGCCTCTCTGCCTCGCTTGCAGCTGCGGGGCAGGCCTGGGCTGGGGGCTGCATGTCTGTGGGCAGAGCCCTGGGAGTCCCTTGGGATCTGCTTTAGAGTCTCCACAGTCCCTGAGAACAGCGTGAGCACCAGGCCCAGTGCCTCCCACGCACAGCCCCTGCACTGCCAGTGAGCCTAGGAGACAGAAGCAGGGGTGTCCCCCTGGCTGACATCTCCCCAGCTCTGGTAGCCTCAGCAGGGTGCACAGGGTGAGGGGCGGTGTGTGCTTATGAGAGTTAGACGCTATAGGTGGTGGTTCGATGCTCCCCCTGTGAGCCGAGCTCCTAGGGGAGCCCGCACTGGAAGTGCCCAGGAGAGTGGACTGCACATCTGGTGGTTAACACTGGTTAGATTCACCAACCAGTCACCAAGTGTGCGAACGCCCCCCCTGCGAGCACTGGTTATCACCACAACAAATCCTGCAGCCCCCTTCCTGCGTTTCACCGTCTGGCTCTTAAGCAGCAGCTCGGGCCAGCAGCGTGCAGGTGTTTAAAAGGCTGCTCCCTGTGCACTGTTCTGTCCCCGAGGGGCACCGGCACCGCACTGCCAGCCAGCCCTTTGGGAGCTACGCCTGACGGGTCCCGGGCAAAAGGAGCGACGGTGGCTGTCAGTGTCACAGCAGTGGTGCACGCCAGGCTCAGGGTTCCGCCTCTCCGGCTCTGGCTGCCTGGGCCCGTGCCCGGAACACGCCCAGAGGGGTGCGCCCGCCCACCCTCTGCTCAGTGCGTGGAGGGGCTGCTGCCTCTACATCACACGCCAGCTCCCAGCCTTGAGCTGGGCAAAGCTCCCTCCCAGGCATTTCCCCACACGCCCTGCTGGCCCTAGGCATGCGGCTCCTGGGATAGCTGCCCTTGACGCTGTCCAAGAGGCACCCAGCACAGGCAGGAGAGGCAGCTGTTCACCAACTTGCAACTGACGCTACGCGCTGGCCATCCCTCTCCACCCCACTTGCCCACCAGGGCTGGCTGGCCGGTCCCTGCGGCGTTGCAGTTGGGGTGGCTGGCCGCCCTTTGCCCGTGCAGTGGCCCACCTGCCGAAGGCAGTTGTTACCGCCAGCCGCAGAGCCCATCACTGGCTTCCCACAGTGAAGCCGTTCCCAGAGCCTCGTGGCTGCACAGGTCTCCTGCCTCTCTTGGCTGGTCACACGTGTCTCGCTTTTCCTAGTGCGACTTTCCTCTTTTGCAAGAGCCCTCCCAAATGGCAGGGTTTGGCCAGGCCGCAGCCGGCAGCTCCCGGGTGCAGAGAGCCAGTGGACCCAACTGGGCACCCTGCGTAAGATGGAAACCACCCGCTGCCTTGAATGCTCTTCGTTCCGGTGCCTCTGGGCTGCCCTGCGAGTGTTGGCAGGAGGAGGCTAGAGCCAGGCAGCTGGGAAGGAGCCCCTGCGTGAGCCATGCCCAGCCCTTCTCTCCAGATGCGACTCCCCTCAGGGTGCACTTGTTTGCCCCCCGCAGCTCCGGAAGTGGTGAAGAACGAGCGCTACACCTTCAGCCCCGACTGGTGGGCGCTGGGCTGCCTGGTGTACGAGATGATCGAGGGCCAGTCCCCCTTCCAGCAGAGGAAGAAGAAGATCAAACGGGAGGAGGTGGAGCGGCTGGTGAAGGAGGTGCAGGAGGAGTACTCGGAGAAGTTCTCGCCGGGCGCTCGCTCCCTCTGCACCATGGTACCGAGGCCACAGGGGCCCCAGCGAGCAGCATGGGGGGTCCGAGGGCAAGGTCTGGGCCGGGCACTCGCGGGAAATGAGGCAGTGCCCATGCCCGAGTCTCCGCCTTGCCCCCGCAGATGGCAGCACATCAGTGGCCTGCTCTGTGCTCCAGCCCACTTGGCTGGGGGTGAGGCTGCTGGGCTTGGCCGGGGGGTGGGGGCTGTACCCTGGCACCCAAAACAAGGCCAGCGGGGTGACTGCAGGCTGCACGGCCATGCCCAAGCAGCGGCCTGGCGGGAGCCCTGCCCTCTGGGAGGCTCGGCCTAGCCTGCTGGGTGCCGCTGTCCCAGGTGACTTCCTCCCCAGCCTCTGTGCGTCTCACCGGCTGTCTGCCTCGCAGCTGCTGTGCAAAGACCCCGCAGAGCGGCTGGGGTGCCACGCGGGCGCCCAGGAAGTGAAGGGGCACCCGCTCTTCCGACACCTGAACTTCACCAGGCTGGAAGCTGGCATGCTGGAGCCTCCCTTCAAGCCAGACGTAAGTGCCTGCTGGCGGCTCAGGGCTCTGCCTGTGCAGGCGCCGAGGGCCGCCTGCCGCTGGTGGGCCCTGCCCTGGTTGGGCTGCTTCTGGAGCTGCTGCCTGGCAAATGGGGGGCCTGGCAGGGCCCAGGGGCCTGCTCTGCTGCCGCGTGACTGTGGCCTCTGCCTCCCTCCCAGCCCCAGGCCATCTACTGCAAGGACGTGCTGGACATTGAGCAGTTCTCCACCGTGAAGGGGGTGGAGCTAGAGCCCACGGACAACGACTTCTACCAGAAGTTTGCGACAGGGAGCGTGCCCATCCCCTGGCAGAATGAGGTAGGGGCTGCCTCCTCGCACGCAGGCCTGGCCCAGCAGAGCCCAGAGGCCCTGGTGTCGTGCGGGGTGGGAGGCTTTTTGGCCCGCTCCTGGCAGCAGGGCCCCGGGATCCTGTCACCTGGGGAGGAGAAGGTCTCGCACTAAAGCCGCCTCCTTTCCCCTAGATGATTGAGACGGAGTGTTTCAAGGAGCTGAATGTCTTGAGCCCGGATGGCTCAGTGCCCCCGGACCTGGACTGGAAAGGGCAGCCTTCTCCACAGCCAAAGAAGGGCTTGCTCCAGCGCCTCTTCAGCAGACAGGTATGCTCCCCGCCGCCTCCCTCTGGGCTGAGGTGCCAGCACGCCCCCCTGCCCTGCGCAGCAGAGTCAAAGGCAGGAGCCAGGCCCAAGGGCCACTAGAAGACCAATGTCTCCCACGTGGCACCAGCATGGCTGCAGACCAGTCCCAGGGCAGCTGCGTTCTGCCAGGCCAGTTGAGTCCCTCTCCTTGGGGCGCAGAGCCTGGCAGAGCTTCCTAAGGGCTGAAGTCCTCAGCTGTGTCCCCCAGGCCTGCAAGTGCTCCCCTTTCCCTGGATTTTCAGGCCTGGAGTCCCCAGGCCTTGCCATACGAGCGGCTGCCCGTACGCGCCCCCCCCCCCCCCCCCCGGCGGCCCAGCCCGGCCTTGCCATGCGAGCGGCTGCCCGCACACCATGCCCTCCCCCCGTCCCGGCCTTGCCACACGAGCGGCCACCCACGCGCGCCCTCTCGGCTATGCACCGCCCCGTCCCAGCCATGCGTTCCCAGATTCACAGCCAGGCCTGACCACGGCGGCTCGTGCTGGGCTGGCGGGGCTTGTCTCTCCAGGGAGCGGGGAGCCGGGAGAGTGCAGGCGACAGCCCCCGAGAGACCCGAGTTCACTGCCCGGGACACGTTCTCCATGGCCGTGACTGTGGGAGGGCTCTGCTGTGGCATCTGAAAAGGAAAAGCCAGGTGCAGCCATCACACTGCTGCCCAGGGCCTGGGTCGGGGCAGGCCAGCTCAGATCTGCTCGGTGCCCGGGACAAGGGGGCTCTAGTAGCTTTCCCGCGCTCTCCAGGCCTGCAAAGTCGTCCCTGCTCTCCTGGCACCTGGAATAAAAGCCAGCTCTCCCGTAAGCCTGGCTGCTCCTCGGGCTTCCTAGGGCCTCTTTGGGGCCCCCTTCTGAGCCAGGTGGGGGGCAGCAGGATTCAGGGCCTTCTGCTGGAAGTATGGGTCGGCATGTGCCGGCAGTCCTCCAGAGGCTCCCTGGCTAGCTCCAGCCTGTCTGCAGGGCACTACCTGTGCTGGGCTGCAAGCTGAGAACTCCCTGTCCGCCCCATGTCAGCTCATACCCGGTAGGTGGCCGTGGTGCCCAGAGGCTGACCCCCAGGCTGGGCTGGGCCCGGTGGGAGTTCTAAGTGCACTGGAACCCCCAGAGCCCTCGCCCGCCTGTGCTGCTTCGGCAGGGTGTCCGCTTGGAGAGGAGCAGAGTGGAGCCCGTGGGCATGACCCGGGGGAAGAGCAAGTGGACATGGAGCAGCAGAGCTAGGCCTGGCTACATGGGAAGGACAAGAAACTCCAAGTGGGCATCGTGCAGGCCTGGTGGGGGCAGTCAAAGCCTAGCTCAGGGAGCGGGTCTTGAATGGGGGTGGAGGGCAGTGTTCCTGCAAAGGTTTCCCACCCCTGTGCAGAGTAAGTGTTTTCTGTGCACCGAGGCATGCGTGGAAGTGCATCGCCTGTAGCAACACAGGCTGCGGCTGCCCTGCTAATCATCTGGGCAGCATTGGATCTCTCCTGGGCGGCAGCCCCAGAGCTCAGCTTGCAGGGAGCCCTGGTGGAGGGTCTGTGAGGAATGCTGGGAAGGGAGTGTTGCTGAGGGGCCTGGACCAGCTGGCTGGCAGAGGTGGAGGGGGAGAAGTAGCTGGGTGGCAGTGTAGTTTGGGAGCCTGGGGGAGGGACTTGGCATGCAGACTCCAGAGTGCCACCCAGCCAGGCCGAGCTCCTCCCAGTATGGCTCAGCCTGGAGCAGGCAGAGGGTGCCGCTGCCGGCTCGTGTGTCTGCGTGATCTGTGGCATGGAGCGGCCTGGATTTGTATCCGGGGACTGGCCTAGCCCGGGCTGCTGCACCGAGCTCCTGCCTAGCAGCTGTGAGGTGAACACACCTGCCCGCCAGACCAGCCTGGCCCAGCTGCCTGCCCTGGCTCCTGCTTGCCTGCGTTGGCTGTCAGCATGGCTGTCCTTCGGGTGCTGTTCCGCGGGGCTCCTGCCCACTCGCAGCCGGCCCTGGGGCTCCCTGACTGGGGGGGCAGCAAGCGGGGGGCTGCCTGGTGGGACGCACCAGCCTCACGCCACGTCTCTTCTCTTTCCAGAGGTGAGCAGCCCCTCCCTTGGCTGCTCTGCTCAGGGAAACCCCTGGTGGCCTAGACTCACTGCGGACATGACAGACCCGGGGAAGAGGAGTCGTGTCCTTCAGTTCCCCCCCCCCCACACACTCCGCAGAGCAGATGCTGCTTGTGTGCGAGCCCTTCTTTCCGCTTCCCTGCACTCGCTGCCTTCCCCAGCTTGAGCGGGGTCACCTTGCATTGCTGTCCGCTCGGCCAGGCCCCCCTTCCTTCCTGGGCTGGGAGTCCCAGCTCGGTGTGTTTGTGTAGGCCGGGAGCAGGACTGCGGGATGGGCTGTGATGGGCCCAGCTCCTGCTGAGGGAGCTGGCTGCCCGGGGGGAGCTGGCAGTGGGTCAGACGGGAGCTGGCTGCCCGGGGGGAGCTGGCAGTGGGTCAGACGGGAGCTGGCCATCTTCTGCCCCTCGATGGTTTCCTGGCTGGCCAAGGCCATTGAAGCCCCACTGAGAGCCCGCGAGCTGGCCCGTATGGGGTCGGGCCTCCCCTCGTGCATGTGTCCTGGAGACGGTCCCTCTGGAAGGAAGGGCTCCCCTGTGTGTTCCCCTGCCAGGGCGTAGCGCTCTCCCCTGGCTCCGGGCCCCTTCTCTTGCCGGCAGGGCCTGTTGGGTTGTACCGTGCTCACGTCTGCTTGCTGTGCTCCTCTCCTCCCTCCTGCTGCCCTCTGACTCTAGGACTGTTGTGGGAACTGCAGCGACAGTGAAGAGGAGCCCAGCCGGCTGTAGAGCCCAGCCTGTTCTCAGGCCCGGCACCCTCTTGCCTTTCCGGGCCTGCGGCGCACCAGCCTAGCTGACGGGAGCAGCTGCCCTGCCACGCGGGAGTTGCTGACCATTTTGCACCCCTGCGCGGAGACGCTGGACGAGCAACCCCAGCCCAATGTTCTGGGCTGTCAGCAGCAAGCCCGGAACCAGGGCAGGGAGTGCTGGGCAGAACCCGCGCCTGGGAAGACCTGGACGCTTCCGAATCTGCTGCTTGGGATTGCTCCCCTTCTCAGCCCTTGCGGCTCCCTGCGTGGGGGAGGAAGGATCCCCCAGCGCGTGGCGGGGCTGCCAGGAGCAGGCCCAGCGATGCATTCCAGTGGCTGAGCAGCCTGTCTGTATCTTCCACGCACAGGCTCTTTGTTTCTTGGGAGAGGGGATCCTCCTGCATCCTCCCATGGACTGGGCCCAGTGCTTCCCACGGCGGGGGCCTGCTGTGTCTGCTTTGCCTGGAGGTGTGGAAAGCATCTTCCATAGGCCCCTCTGGGACTGCTCCCACGCAGCTGCTGTCTGGGTGGGTCCATTGGCCCAGGAAAGTGCCATGCCAGAGCATCTCCTCCTGAGCCCAGCAGCAGGACCTGTCCGTGTTCCGCTGCACCCGCTGGCCACCTGGCCTCAGCCAGGAGCCAGGCTCCCCCTGGCTCTGTGGCGCAGTTCAGCGCCCGCCCCACTGCAGGCTGTTCCACGAGCCAGGCCAGCTGCTGGCTGCTGCGGGGGGGGGACTGACCCGCGGTCCTGGCTGCTGCTGGGCAGGGCCGGATTAAGGGGGGGGCTAGCTGGGCAGCTGCCCGGGGTGCCAACCTATGGGGGGCGCCTGATGGCAGCTGTAAAGGGTGCCGCGTGCCCCATTGCAGCTGTAAGGTGTGCAGCGCCCCGGGGAGGGGCAGAGCCGTGCATGTGTCGCGCGCCTGCTGCCTGGGGCGCAGGAATAGCTCGAGCCGGCCCTGCTGCTGGGGGCTCCCCTGCAGGGGAGCAGGTCCTTGCGCTGGCTGGCAGAGGCCAGTGGTGCTTTCCTTGTAGCCCTGGCTTTGCACAGCCTCCATAGGAATGGGCCTCTGCCCCAGAAAGGGCAGTGGGGCTGAGCCTCCGCCAGTGCCCAGCTGTGGTGGCTGCCGGGGCCCGGCCCCCCCGTCCTCCCCAGGCTGGGCCCAGCTGGCTGCTGCGCACCTGGCCCTGTGCCAGCAGCTTAGCACCCCTCACGCTTTCTCCATGGGAATCAGCCATTCAGCAGCCTCTGGGAATCTTGTGCCTTCAGGGGAAGGAAAGGATCGGTGCTCAGGGGCCTGGCTGGAGCCTTGCATGGCCCTGTGGGGCTGCTTTGGCCCTTCTGTTTGCTCATGTCCAGCACTGTGCGCGCTCGTTCCTAGCACCGGTCTCCGGGCGCCTGGCAGGCTCCTTGCTTGCATCACACGGACGGTGGGAATATTTAAACCCCTTTGAACCCTTTTAAGTGTCAGTTCTGTTGTGTCTTGCTGCTGTGCACAGGTGAATACAGTGATCACAACACACTGCCCAGCCTCGTCCTTCTCCTGCGTCTCGGCCTGCCCCTCCTGCCTGGGGAGAGCCCAGCCGCGCACAGCCGGACGAGCAGTCAAAGATGCTCGCCTCTCCTGGCTTAGGCTGGCTCTGTAAATCTGCCCCTCCCCAAGCCTGGCGCAGGTTTCTGCTTGTGAGCCCTCCCCTGGCCACCCCCTGCCGCACCCTGGGATGTGTGTGTCACTGGGCCTGGCTCCCAGCTGTGCCCATGCTCTGTGCATTGGGGCCTGTCTCGGTCTGTCCCAGCCAGCTGCTGTGAGTTGCTGGCGGGTCCCAGGTGCTGCCCGCTGGAAGGTAGGGGGGTGGTGGCTCAAAGGCAGCAGCAGGCTTCCCCTCGGCACAGGGAGCCTGGCTGTGCAGCCGCTCTCCTGGAGGATCTGCCCTGCGGACAGATGTACCCTGGGGGAGCCCTGTCTCCCTGCTGCGGGCTGGCTTGGCCGGGAGCAGAGCCAGGCGGAGGAGGCTGCCCAGGTGCACGCTAGGACTGCTGCCCAGCACTGTAGCCCTGCTCCTGCTGAGGCCAGGGGAAGGGAAGGGAATCAATGTGGCCTTGGCCCTGCAGTTGCATGTTGGGAGGGGCTCCAGGTAGCAGGGGTGGGCAGCCCTGCACCAGCTGTGCTCTGAAGCAGTGCCCCCACCTCTGTGGCCTGCCTTGCTCCAGACACGGCAGGAGCTGGCCTTGGCTTCCACCAGCTGCTGGGTGAGCCAGGGTAAGCAGATGGGTTGTGAAAGCCGTTCCAGGGCCCGTGCCTTGCTCCTCGGCCTCCCACCAGCCCTTTGCACTCCCCCAGGGACCTCCTGCCCTTGGGGAGTCCCCCAGGGCCCTTCTTAGTGTGTTTGCTGTTGCATTTCACTCCGCTGGAAGCCAGGAGCCCCTGTGTGCCGGGGAAGCACAGACCCTTCCTGACCCCAGTGCTGGTGGGTGCACGAAGGCTGCGCCGAGGCTGTGAAGGATGCTGGTGTCTAACGCCTGTCCCGCTGGTGCAGGCGTGGGCGGCTGGGGCCTGTGTCCCGCGGCCAGGCTGTGATAGCACGTTAGGAGGTGGGGCAGGGGCCCGTTGAGGGGTTAAGTGGGGTTTGCAGTTCCATGTGGAGTGGGCTGCTTGGTCCCTTACTGTTGGCCTCCGGAGCCTCAGCCTGAGCCACAAGCACCGGGCGCTGCCCTGCTCCAGCCTCTGCTCTCCCAGGGCATTGCTAGGCTCCTGCTTGCAGCCACTAGTGCAAAGGGCCGGGCTCCGTGGGCTGGCTCAAGGCCCAGCAGCCCCTGCCCACCCTGTGCGCTGGAGGTGGGAGCCTGTGGTGCCTAGGGGAAGGCCAGGCGGGGAGGGAGCTGCCTGGGCATGGCTGAGGGCCAAGCAGTGGGCCCCTTCCTGCAGAGGCACTCACTGTCCACACTCCCGCTTGGCACTTTGCTGCAAGCCAGCACAGTCCGAGGCTGGCTCTGCCTCTGGGGTAGGAGCAGGGTTGGGGTAGTTGCAGTAGGGGGGTGCCACCGGGCCAGCTCAGCGAAGGCACTACGAGCTTGTAGAGCACTGCACCTGCCTGCAGGGAACCAGGCTGCCCCCAGCCTGCCCATGGGGCGGAGGGCCCAGTGGGTTTAGATTCTGGGTTACCTAGAACAGTGATTCCCACCCTTTGATACTGGGGCCCAGCAAACCCATTCACAAACTTTTGGGGGACTGGTAACATTTTATTTGAGTATTCATTATGCAAATGATGAATATGCAAATAAACTAGTGCCAATCTGCCAAAAGCCCAACCCCCAGACCCCCCACTGCCAGCCCTAACGTCTGGAGCCTTCTACCCTGCCACTGACCCCAGAGTCCCCTGCACCCAGCCCCCCCCATGCCTGCCTCCCACCTCAGAGCCCCCTGGTACCAGCCCCCACCCCTGAGAGCCCCCCCACCAACAGATCCCCCCCCCGTACCAGCCCCTAATATTAGCCCTGTCCCCAGAGCCCCCCCACTACTAGCTCAGCCTCCAGAGCCCCCCAGCACTAGCCCCGCCACCCTCACCTAGTGGCACGGTGGCTGGGGTGCACCGCCCAGTGGCTCCCCTCCTGCTGCCGCTGTTGGGAGAGGTGGGGCCTGCCCTGCCTCTCAGCCAACCAGTGCCGGGCAGGGGCAGGGTCTCCAGCCACAGAAGAGCACCCCCCTGGTCTGGCATGTGGGCACTGCTGCCATCGAGGAGTGCAGTGCTTGTCGCAGCTCTTGCGGGCCATTGGGCCCGGGCTGGCGGACCGGGGGGTGGGGGGGTGATACTTGTAGTGGACTGATGCCTGTTGGGGTCAGGGGCAAGCTTCCAAGTCTCGCCCAGCTCTTCTCCGAGCTGCCTGTTCCAGGCCTGAGGGGGAGCTGTGCCAGCACCAGCTGCCAGTCCAGTAAGCGTGTTACCTTGCCTTCTGCTGGCCCTTTCAGGGAGGGGGCTGCAGTGCCCCACCCCTTTCGAGAGTCTGATCTGCCTTGTGTACCCCCGTGTTTATCTCCCTTAGACACAACCTGCTTACAAAAATCACACACAACTGATTGACAGCCCCAATTTATTGCAATTAAAAAATTAATCACTATTAATGGCAGTTTTAATCTCACAGTTAATTTCATTTGCTACTCTATTGTTTGATAAATATTTGTGGATGTTTTTCTGCATTTTCAAATGCATTTTCAGTTACAACAGAATAGAAAGAGTATAATGCTCACATTTTTTTACAAATATTTGCACTGTTAAAATAATAGGCTACGTCTAGACTGGCATGATTATGCGCAAATACTTTTAACAGAAAAGTTTTTCCATTAAAAGTATTTGCGCAAGAGAGCGTCTAGATTGGCACGGACGCTTTTGCGCAAAAGCGTCCGTGCCAATCTAGATGCGGTTTTGCGCAAGAAAGCCCCAATCGCCATTTTAGCCGTCGGGGCTTTTTTGCGCAAAATGAATCTGAGCTGTCTACACTGGCCCTTTTGCTCAAAAGCTTTTGCGCAAAAGGACTTTTGCCCGAACGGGAGCGTCAAAATATTTGCGCAAGAAGCACTGATTTCTTACATTAGAACGTCAGTGCTCTTGCGCAAATTCAAGCGGCCAGTGTAGACAGCTGGCAAGTTTTTGCGCAAAAGCAGCCGCTTTTGCGCAAAATCTTGCCAGTCTAGATGCAGCCATAGTGTTTTCAATTCACCTTATGCAAATATTGCAGGATCTCTGTATGGGGAAAGTGCAACATACAAATGTAAATATTTTGGTTACATACTTGCATCCCCGAACAATGTGGAACTTCAGAGCCTCCAACTCCACTCGGTCCTATTGCTTGTTCAGCCAGTCGCTAAGACAAACGAGATAATCAAGCCTGCTGCTTATCTGCACTGGCCCCTGACAGTGAGAACAGGTGTTCACATGGCACAATTGCAAGGTATTCATGTGCCAGGTATGTGAAACCTTCATGCTGTGGCCACCAGTCCAGAGACCATGTTCTGTGCCAATGACACTCATTTAAAAAAACAGGTGTTAATTAACTGTGTGTCTGAACTCCCGGCAGCTGGTCTCCCGTTCTGCTTTACCCACAGTCCGCTGCGTGTGTGATCTCGTGCGCTTGTCCCAGGGCTCGCTCGTGTGCATTCCAGGAGCTGTGGGCATGGTTGGCGGAAGCCTTTTCCCCCCCAGTGCTTCCAGATGGGGAACAGCCCCTCTCTGCCTCTAGTGCCACTGGGGCCTGTGCTTGGGGCCACGGGCTGGAGCTGCTTTCCGATGCTCTTGGGAGGAGTCTCCTCAGTGCTGAGGGGTCCTGCTGCCACCCTGTGGCTGTGCTGGCTGGGGGGGAAGGGCTGAAGAGGCGCTTCAAGCTGTAGGCCTGCTCCCTCCTAGTCCTGTACTTGAAGCAGTGAGGGCAATAATTTTCATGGGGAGGGGAGAAGTACTGAATGTAGCCACATGGTCATGGGCAGCCCCCCTCCCCACTGCAGGGGCTGGGCCTGGGGCGGAAGGGGCGGGGCTGGGGACCAGCCTCCTACCAGAGCTGTCTAGGGCTGAAGGCTTTGAGTTAAAAACGCGGAAAAGGGCTTTCGGCTGCCAGCCCCATCACTGTCATGTTGCCTGGCAGCCCCCCGGGGCTGCTGCGGCTATTTAAAGGGCTCACGGCTCCAGCCCCTGCCAGGCAGCGCCGCAACCACGAGCCAGAAGCCATTTCAATAGGATCCTGCTGTCTGAGCCACCGCCTGCAATTGGGTGGCCTGGGCAGCAGGCTATAAGTAGAAAGTGGCTGGATCCACCCGTGACTTAAAATCTCCACTAACGGAGCACGGAGCACCTGGCTGCCTCGTGTTCCTCTCCCAGGCACTTCAAACTGGCAGGGTACGGATCCCCTCTGGGCATAGGGAAAAGGGGGGAGGGCTCCTCCCAAGTAAATTTGCTAACTACAACTAAACTCCCCACTAACACTACCAGGGCTACTTGTGGGCACAGGAGCCAGCTGCTCCACCCCTACTTCTGGCGGTAAGAAGGGGCCGAGCAGCAGCAGGCCAGCGGAGCCCTGTGCACGCTGCCGTCAGGGTGCTAGGCTGGGCCCAGGAGCCGAGGAGAATAAGAAAAATGGGGCTACCTGCCAGCTCCTGCCTGCTCTTTGCGGTGCGCTGCCAGGGCTGCCCACTTCCCCTCTGTCAGAGCGCGCCAGCAGACAGCTTGGCTGGGATCTGTAGACCCCGGCGTGAAGGCACCATTCCAGGGCCTGGCGGGTACTGCTAGGGGGAACCTGATGGCCAGGCAGGAGGCAGGCGCGCACTGACTGGCCTGACTGGGAGCAGCATTTCCTGAGGAACTTCTGAGACACTAAGTGGACGGTTTGCGAAGTCTCTGATGCTCCTTGAGAACGTTCTCTGCAGCTGTGCCAAACGGCAGCCAGGGTGGGATTTCTAGCACAGCTGCAGCGCGCCACCCACGGGGGAGAATCCGAAGTGGCTTCTACAGGTGCAGAGGGGCAGGAGTGGAGCCTGCCCTCAGAAGTCTTGCAAGAGCCACATTCCCACATGGCTTTGGAGGCCCGGGGGCCACAATGATACTCACGGCACATGCCGAGGGCCAGACTTAAGTGTGGTTGCATATACATGCAAATATATATGCAAATAGCTTCTTTCACACTGATGGGCATGAATACAAAGATCAAGGCAAGACTACACAACACACAGGCGCCATTGAAGTCAGTTCTGCTGCTATTAACAAAATGCAATAGTGACCCCATTTCCACCCGTCAGACAGCACTGTCAATGGGCAATGACAGTCCAGGGATTTAACTACTAAAATGCATCTCAACAGAAGACCATTCTAGTGACTACTTCTTTGTTTTGGCTCTCTCCCATGGGCCACGTGTTGAGTAGCCCTGCTTTAGTGCATCTGGCACATAAATAGCTTGCCGTGTTGGCTACAGCACCTGTTCTCGCTTTCAGGTGACATTGGAAACCAGTGATGTGCCGTTGTTGGATTCTGATGTGAACATACAGAACATAGTTGAAACTTCTGTGAAAAGTTTGCACCAAATTGAATACAAAGTGGCCAGGCGAGGGAAGTGCTGATGTTTTGCTGGTTCTGTTTATGCTACTCACATGCAGGTGTCAGTTTGCACTTGAAGGGATGAGAACTGGCTCTGTACTTGTTTTTCAAATATTTGCTTTTGGGAGACCTCAACTAGGGATGATCTTAAAAAACAACCAATAGTCTGGTAGTACCTTAAAGCCCAACAAAACATGTCAATGGGATCATGGGATCAGCCCACTTCTTCAGATGACATGGTTCTGCACATCCAACACTCCGGTCATCTGAAGACATGGGCTGTGCCCACAAAAGCTCATGATGCCATTGACATGTTTTGTTAGTCTTTAAGGTGCTACCAGACTACTGGTTGTTTTTAAGTTTTTCCTGTTACGGATGAACTCGGTTCCCTCCAAAGCTTCTCAACTAGGGCTGTTAACTTTCGGGTATTTGTGTAAACCAGTGGTCACCAACCAGTAGAACAGGATCTACCAGTAGACCTCGTAGCCTCTGACAGGTGATCCTGACTGGTTTGGCTGGGAGGCTATCAAGTACCGGAACTTCAGCTGCTCCTGCCTAGTCAGAGCTACCCCCGGGAGCCTCATGCTTGTTGTACAGGGTGGGGGAGACAGAGGCAGGGGGGTGCTGATGTCTTCTGCCCCCTCCCCTGTACCCCAACTTTCCAGAGTGAGAAGGGCGGGACCTCAGCAAAGGGGCGGGGCAGGGGCATTTGCATTTGAGGTAGATCCTGGACTGACTTAAATTCAAAACGTGATCTTGTGCTTCAAAAGGGTGGAGACCCTGGTGTAAACCTCCTGTCATTTTAGCGGCTACACGTTGTCATGCAGGGGGACAGGCGGGAGCCAGTGCTCTTAAGCCAGCTCCCCATGAGCACTGGCTCCCACCTGCCTCCACCACTGCTTCTGATACAGAGGCAGCAAGGTGCGTGGGTGGGTGGCTGGGTGTGTAGTCCGGATGGTGAGCCAATAAGCCCAGGCTTATCAGTTAATTGTGTAGTCGCTGCACCCTGACAACCCCAACACCAGCAGGCCTTGCCTACCTCCTGGGGAAGGGTGGCCCACCCAGGGAGCAGCGGCACTTCCCTGACACGGCCCCACGTGGGGCCAAGCCACATCCGAGGGGCTGTGGTCGTCCGGACAGCCTGTGGGCCAGGGCTGCGGCCTCAGAGGGACTGAGTCCTGCCCAGGCCGGTGACAGGCTCATGTGACAAACTCCATCTTGGGAGGCTCCTTCACGCAGCGAGGGCAACGGGATTCCCTCCACATGGGCTGGGCACAGGGAGCGCTGGGGTGTCCGAGGGGAGGTGGGGGATGGGTTATAACCTCTCCCCTGTGTGAGGGGGTCTGGGGGGGCACAGGGAGTGCTGGGGTGTCTGAGTGGAGGTGGGGGGATGGGTTATAACCTCTCCCCTGTGTGAGGGGGGGCTGGGGGGTACAGGGAGCACTGGGGTGTCTGAGGGGAGGTGGGGGATGGGTTATAACCTCTCCCCTGTGTGAGGGGGGGCTGGGGGGTACAGGGAGCACTGGGGTGTCTGAGGGGAGGTGGGGGGATGGGTTATAACCTCTCCCCTGTGTGAGGGGGTCTGGGGGGGCACAGGGAGTGCTGGGGTGTCTGAGGGGAGGTGGGGGATGGGTTATAACCTCTCCCCTGTGTGAGGGGGGGCTGGGGGGGCACAGGGAACGCTGGGGCATCTGAAGAGAATGCTTGTGTGACTTCTGGTTAGCCAGTGTGGTGAACAGACGTGCTCAGTGTGTCTGGTTTGGTGTCTCATAGGTAAAGATCCCCAGTTTTGGGCGGTAAGTAACCCCGACTTTAAGCAATTTGCCCTGATTTGATCCTCTCAGTGGTGCCCAGAAACCTACTATAGTTCAAGCAGGGAGCACTGTCTCCTGCAAATGAAAGCAGGCCCGTTTTCAAGTTACTGGGTGATGAAGAGGTGAAGCTGAATGGACTTGTAGGCTCTAAAGTTTTACGTCAGTTTATTCTGGACATAATTCTACATGTGTAAGTTCTGCTTTCATGCTGGAGATTGTACTTTAGTACTTGTGTTAGGTCAATTGAAAAATAAATTTTTTACATTGCAAATATTTGTAATAAAAAATAAAGTGGGTATTGTACCCTTAGTGTTGTGTCTCATGGAAATCAATATATTTGAAAATGTAGGAAATATCTAAAACATTGAAATAATATTCTACTATTATTTAAGTGTAATTAATCAAAATTTTTAAAATCATGTCACAAATTATGATTATTTTTAATTGCTTAACAGCCCTATTAAAATGCAAAAGTGTCATTGCGCTATTACTGCAAACAGGCTTACTTTCTCATTTTTGCCATCTAAAATCATTGGCATGTAAATAGTGCACTTAACCTTTCAGCGCACAGGATATAGCGCTGTCTAAACAAGCCATTGTACGATGTGACTATTACACATCTAGAGTGGCCTGTAGGAGTCTGTTCACATCACCAACCTGAAACCATTTCTCCTCAGAACCCCGAGCGATCTAGTCTGCCTGGTAACTGAGGCCAGAGGCACTCCCTGAATTCATTGTTGCTGGAATGAAAGCAGCTCTTTAGGAAATCATCCCATCTTGATTGTAAACGTTCCAGTGTTGGGGAAACCACTGTGAGCCTTGGGAAATGCCAGTGGTTAATCAACCCCTGTAACGTTTGCAGTTCACTCCTAGCCTTGTCTGGCTTCAACTTGACACCTTTGTCTGCCAGATCAAAAAGTCCATGATCCAAGGTTTGTTCCTCATGTAGGTACTTAGAGCTTGGGATCCAGCCACCGCTAACCTTGACTGAGCTCCAGGCATGCTCTCTGGCCCTTTGCTCAATCGCGTGGCTCTTCTCTGAGCCCTCTCCGTGAATGGCAAACTGGACAACTGGCCTGAGGACCAGCAGTGGTTGCGGGTGCCCACATACAGAGAGAAAATAACTTGGCTCCTTGAGATGTCCCTGGTTCCGCATGCAAGGCTTGCGCTAGCCCTTGTGGTCGCAGCATTGCAGTGGGAGCTCAGGGTCAGCTTAATATCCCCTGTGTCCCCCCCCCCCCAGTCTTGGTCAGGGCCAGTCCCCCCTGCCAAGCAGACATCGTTCTCTCTTCTGCGCTGGTTACACGATGCGTCTCGAGTGCTTGCTCCCCGTTTACCGAAGGATCCGAATCGCTTGGGCAGTGGCCTGGCATCTGCAAACCTGATTGGCAACGACGGCTTTCTTCTGCGACGCTAATACAAAATGTAAATGGGAAACTTCCAGAGCCACTCCCTGAGGACCCCATAGGAACGTACACATGGGCCCTCGAAATGGGGCTAGAAGGGGCCTCGAGGTCATCGACTCCAGGCCCCTGCTCCAAGCAGGGCCAAATCAACGTGGCCCATACGTGGCAGATGTTTGTCTAACCTGTGAGAAGCCCCCGGGGCAGGATTTCACAGCACCGCCGGGCACCTGTTCCAGTCTTCGCGTTGGGGAGACTTGCCACAGTCTCCCTGGCTGCCGAGGAGCCGTTCCTCGTGGTCCTGCCTTCCATGGACCCTTGATCACCACCCTCTGTGGAAGAGCCCAGCCGTCTTTCCCAGGTTAAAGATGCTTAGTTCCTTTAACCCTTCTCCTGGGGCAGGTTCTTCAAGGCCCTGCTCCACATCCTGCACGCCACGTGTCTTCGGCTGGAGCTCATGAGCTGCCTCCTTTCGGGCCATGTCTTTGCCCACCGAAGCGCTTGCCCTGTCTGCCCACCCCTCAAGTCCCTGCCAAGGCTCCACCAGCCCGTGTGGGCAACGCACCAGCAATTCCTTCTCACGCCACAGCATCCCCTCCGGGCGTGGCCTGGTCGTCTCTCAGGCTTGGCTTAGCGGGTAGCCGGGTTGCCTTTCAGTGGGGCGCACCTGTTCCCGCTCTTCTGTCAGGAGGGAAACCTGCCTGGCCAGCTCTCCAGGCTTCAAACACCGGGGCGCTTGCTATAACCGCGGCCACTCCCCATGTCTCCGCTGCCAAGGGGAGCTGCCAGTCCCGCGCCAGTGTCGCTTGGAGCGCTAGGGCCAGGCAAACGATGGCGACGTGCTCCCGTGGCCTGTGTTGGAGCCTGGTCGGCACAGAGGCAGTGCGATGCCCCTTGGACTTTGGCCCATCGTCCGCCCCGAAAGGGGTGCGTGGAGGCAAGGAAGGGCCCTGGGCAAGGGGTTCTTCTCGCTAGGGCTGCCAGGTGTCCGGTTTGAACCCGACAGTCCAGTATTTGAGCGTTCTGTCCGGGAAACAAATGGAGACAATAGAAACGTCTGGTATTTTCGAAATACGATGGAATGTCGATTGTGATGTCATGTCAAGTGTGTCGGTTTTGGTCAACATCTTTGTTAATGCCCTGGCTGAGGGGATGGATTGCACCCTCAGCAAGTTTGCGGATGACACTAAGCTAGGGGCTGTGACGGTGCATTGGGTACCCCCCCAACCCTGCACCCCCCGTCCGCAGCCAGATGTGATGCCACCAGCCAGTAGAATAGAGAGGATGTATTGCTTCTCAGAGATACAGCACGGCCAGGGTTCTATGTGGACATCACAGTAAGGGGGCAGGCAGCCTTAGACCCCTTGGGGCAGGGGCACACAGGCCCCTGAACCCGCAGCACTCGTCTTAGTCTGTTCTCTTCATGTTTTCCCAACCAAGACTGCCCAGCTCCCAGACCCTGCCCCCCAGCCAGGTGTTCGTTTCCGCCTCCCTCCCTTTGTCTCTCCCTCTGGGAAGAGCCTTGTTATCTGCTCAGGCTGGGACTAGGTGTCTGGGCCAGTCGACATGTGGGTGTGTCAGTGGGAATCTCACCTCACAGCACAGCCAGGTGGGGACACTGGGTTACAGAGCAGACAGCCTCCCACTACAACACAGAAAGGTAGATATGCTGGAGGGCATGGATAGGGTCCAGAGTGACCTGGACAGGTTATAGAATTGGGCCAAAAGAAATCTGATGAGGTTCAACAAGAACAAGTGCAGAGTCCTGCCCTTGGGACAGAGGAATCCCAAGCATTGTTACAGGCTGGGGACCGACTGGCTAAGTAGCAGTTCTGCAGAAAAGGACCTGGGGGTTACAGTGGATGAGAAGCTGGATATGAGTCAACAGGGTGCCCTTGTAGCCAAGAAGGCTAATGGCATAGTAGGGTGCATTAGGAGCATTGCCAGCAGATCCAGAGATATGATTACTCCCCTTTATTCAGCTCTGGTGAGGCCACATCTGGAGTATTGTGGCCTTTTCTGGGCCCCCCACTATAGAAAGGATGTGGACGCATTGGAGAGGGTCCAGTGGAGGGCGACCAAAATGATTCGGGGGTTGGAGCTCATGACCTATGAGGAGAGGCTGAGGGATCTGGGTTTGTTTAGTCAGCAGAAGAGAAGAGTGAGGGGGGATTTGGTAGCAGCCTTCAACTCCCTGAAGGGAGGTTCCAAAGAGGATGGAGAGAGGCTGTTCTCAGTAGTGACAGATGGCAGAACGAGGAGCAATGGTCTCAAGTTACAATGGGGGAGGTCTAGGTTGGATATTAGGAAAAACTATTTCACTAGGAGGGTGGTGAAGCACGGGGATGGGTTCCCTAGGGAGGTGGTAGAGTCTCCATCCCTAGAGGTTTTTAAGTCCGCCTGGGAAAGCCCTGGCTGGGATGAGTTAGTTGGGTTGGTCCTGCTTTTGGGCAGGGGGCTGGACTCAATGACTCCCGAGGTCTCTGCCAGCCCTAGGATTCTATGAAAGATATAGTAGATGAATGCTCCATCCCCATTAAGTAAAGGCCCTACTGTTCTTTGTCTTTCTCTTGCTCCTAATGTATTTAAAGAACCTCTTCTTCCTGACTTTTGGTCTTGGCTAGGTAGAGCTCATTGGTGTTTAGCCTTTCTGTTTTTTCCTGTCTATGGCTCAGCTATTCTTGGGACCCAGCTGTTTGCTCAGATTCCCACTTTTTGTAGGATTTCTTTTTGAGTTTTCTGGTTTTCTGAAAGCGCTCCTGGCAGTCCCACGGCTCCTCCCTCTGCATGCCAGGCGGTGGCAGCTGTGCATTTCCTACGGATGATGCCCTGTTTGCAAGGGCATGTGGAGATCTTGCTGTGAGAGGGCTGGTCAGCTGCTCCCTCCGATACAGAGCAGCAGCCTCTAGTGAAGATTCTTTACCGCAGCATGGAGCGTTCGTCCTCTCCATCTTGCCAGGCCCTGTCCCCGGGTAGGACTTTGGTACTTGACACACTCCTTAGTGCCCCTAGCGCTGCTGGGTGGAGCCTGTTTCCTCGTGTCCTCCTCTGTCTCTGCAGCTTTGATTCGCATTCATTCCCCTCCACTCCCCCTTTCTTCCACTTCTTAGAGACCGGGGCTTGGCTTTAGCTGCCTCACACCCCTCGGAACCAGGCGCTTTTTCTTTCGCAGGGACATTCTTGGGGCCTTTAGGAATCTAGTAAATCTGGTACCAGCCAAGTCATCTCAGCGGTTCTCTTTCCCTGCAGGGAGGGGCTTTTTTATTGACCCAGGCCCTGGGCAATGCCTGTTGTGACATGCTTTCTGCATGGACCTTTCCCTTGTATTTTACTGGGGCAGGGGCTCTTCCACCCAAGGCGCCCCCCCCCCCTTGAGTGGCGCCCTTTCCTTCTGTGCAGACAGCCCTAAGGCCTGCCTGCTCTGGGCCCAGTGTGTTGGACCGAGGGCTAGGCAAGTGAGCCCGCAGCTTGCACCATGGCTGCACTCCCTACACCGCTGCCCCTCCGCCGACCTGTGGGGCAGGGAGACGTGGTCGCTTGGCGGCAGCCCTGCACGATTGCTGTGGGGCCGGAGGGGGTGGAACGGCCCGGGAAGGCTCAGGGCGCGGGGGCTGCTTGCAGCCTGGGTCTGCATTGCTTCCTGGAAGTGGTGGGGCAGGGCTGGACCCTGGGTTGGCACCTTGCCAGGGGCCCGTCCCTTCAGCGCCTCTTGCTGCTCTGTGTGGCCCCTCTCCCCGCGGCACATGCCTAGGAGCCGAGTGGCTGTTATCTTGGGCTCTGTTGCCATGGGAACAGGCCAAGGTAGTGCTTTCTTGCCAGGAACAGGAGCATCTCCAGCTGAAATCCCAGGAATTTTCTCTGCTGCAGCCTGAGGAACACCCCCCCCAGGCCCTGCCCTGGGCATCACCCTGTCCCCTTGCAGGCCGCCATCCCTGGGCAAGGCCAAGGGGGGTGCCAGGTGCGACCAGGAGAGCCGCAGCCCGGGGGCAGGGGGCTCACGACTGAGCTGCGCCCAAAGAGCAGAGGACAGGAGCCAGGGCCAGTGGACGACAGGCGGTTCCGGCAGGGCAGGAGGGGCTGTTCCTGGCGGGGCCAGTAGCTGTCAGGCTGTTCCCAGCGGGGCCAGTGGACGGCAGGGCCAGGAGGGGGCTCTGTCCAGTTCGGCTAGCTCAGCGAGCAGGGAACAGTCCTCCTCCAAGGCTGGCCTGGGCCTAGGGCGGCTGCTGCCGTCACAGCCCCACTGTGCCCCCTTTTCACTGCCAGCAGCCAGGCGGCAGCACCCCAAAGCGAGTCGGGGTGAGTGACGCTCTGTGCTGTTGCTAGGATAACGGCTTCTCCCCCAGCCGTGTGGCTGGCAGCTGCTTTTGACTCCTTCCACCCCCTGCTTTCTGGGCTCAGTGGGGGAGTGGTTGGATTCTGGTGTGCAGGCTGAGCTAGCTGTGCTGGCTGGGCGCTCTGCCTGGGCCGGGCAGTGCCTGGCCAGCTGGGACCTGCCTCCCATCCGCCTCGCGGGGGGGGGCATAACCTTGCCTGGAACCGGAGCCACGAGCATTCCCCCCGCCCCTCCCGCATCCCTGCTGCCTCGGCCACGCTGCAGGAAACAGTACTTGCTTGCAGCTGGCGCAGAGCTGGCCAGGGAAGCCTCCGGCCTGGGACTCAGCTCTGAGCTCCAGCTCAGCCGACAGGGCCGTGCTCGTCGGTATCTGCAAAAGCACCGAGCAGTCTGGGAATGGACGACGGGGGGGGATCACATGAGGATTTGCTGTTGTCTCTCCCCCTCTGGGGCACCTGGCATTGGCCACTGTGGGCAGACAGGACACTGGGCTGGATGGACCCTTGGTCTGACCCCGCCTGGCCGCTCTTACATCCTGTCCTGGGGCCCCCCAGAGACTAACAGGTTTATTTGGGCATCAGCTTGGATGGGTAAGCCCACTTCGTCAGCTGCATCTGCGCCCAGATGCTGATGCCCAGATGAGGCCGTTAATCTGTAAGGCTGCAGGACTCAGCACACAGCTGCTCCATGCTAGCAAGGGCAAGCCAGACACGTGCTGTGGGGGGAGCCGGGTGCGGCCCAGGGCTCTGCAGGCTAATGGGTCCCTACCTGGGCTGGTGGCTTGGCTGGGCACTGTAGCTGCTGCTGCAGGGAGGGCGAGGCAGCCGGGCTGAGCCAGGAGGAAGGGCTGCAGGGGCTGCTGTTGGCAATGGGCCCATGGCCCCCTGACTCAAGCCAGGTGCTCTTTGGGGAAGGGGATCACGCGCTGACCAGTGCAACGTGCAGAGGCTGAGCACGGGCCCTGGAAGTGCAGCCTGGCTCCATTCCAGGGGCAAGCGCCGAGTTGGGGAAGGGCTCTTGCACCTCACCTGCCGATCCCCATCCACAGCCCGGGTCGCCCCTCTGGCTTCCAGAGAGACACAGGCCCTCGCCATGGTCCCAGGCAGCCCCGGCCTGCCCTCCCACATGGCCAAACGGGCCCAGGCCCAGCCCGCAGCCCGCAGCCCGCAGCCCGGCTACAGTGCCAGCCCCAGGCAGCACTGGCTGGCAGCGAGCCGAGCGCCACGGTGCAGCACACGCAGGCGATGCAAGGGGGGGCAGAAGGTCTGGGGTGGAACAGGCCTGTTGGGCGTCTGGGGTCCGTTCCAGCACTTCCTGAGCAGCCAGGGAGCGTTCAGGACAGCCCCAGGGCTGGTGAGGGGTCGATAGCTGACAGGCGTCGCCAGGGCTGACTCGTAGCAGGGGATCGGCCCGGCTGTCGCACTGGCCTGGGCAGGAGGGGCTTAAAGGCTCTGGCCTCTTGTGGCGCTGGGATCTGGCGCTGGGCCCCATAGCCAGCTGACCGTGGGCCAGTCGCCATGCCTGACACCAGCAAGGCAGGGGCAGCTGGCAGAGAGGTGAGGCCCCCTGGAGAATACCGCTGCTGCAGGGAGCCCTGCACCACAGCTGGTCCCCAGGCAAGGCCTAGAGTCACAGGTGCGGGGCATGTGTCAGGCACTCCCGAGGGCCTCCGCTGTGGGTGTCAGGCCTGTGCGGGCGTAGCCGCAGGCAGGGCAGCTGGCCAGAGCACGCACCGGCTCCCTGTGGAGAGCCCCTTTTCGCATCTCTGCCTCCACGCCTGGCGCATGCTCTACCAGCGCACCCCCCACCCCGCGCGGGGCCAGCTCCGCCCTGGGGGAGCGCGTGAATTACCCCCGAGCTGCTGCTGGGCCTGGGCCTGGCCCTGCCCGGGGAGAGCGACAGCCCATTAAGTGCCAGCTTGGTGTGTTTCTCCCGGCTCTGTCGCCATGGCAGCAGCGCAGAGTGGCTGCTGGTTGCATTGCTCCTGCCGTTGGCCCCACGGCTCGGCAGTCAAGATTGGCAGCTGTCAGTCTGTGGCAAGCACATGGGGGGGGGGGCAGCAGGCAGCTCTGTCCGCCCCCTTCCTCCTCCCCCGGCCAGCCTTGCCCAAGCTGAGTGGCAGCTCCCAAGCACCCCCCCCAGCCTCACGTGAGTGCCATGGCGCAGCTCCCGGGGGGGGGCAATCCTCTGCCCCTCCCTGTCTGCTCTCACCCTGCCCGAGAGCCGCGCTGGGCCAGGGTTCTGAGAGGGCCAGTTCCCCCAGAAGCCTTGGTGTCCCTGAGACCGGCTCTCGTGGCGCCGAGGGGACCAGCAGGGAGCACAGGCTGGGAGGCCGGACGCCTGGGATCTAATCCTGCTCCCAGAGGGCAGCCCTGGCAGGGCCTGGGGAACCCTTGGCAGTGCCCCTCCTCACAGGCCCTGCGCGCCCCCCCCCACAGCTCCAGACCCCGCCCCTGAGCAGCACAGCCTAGGTTGTTACAGGGGCCTGGTGGGGTGACAGCAGGGGTCCCCCCCCCACACTCACTAAACAGGAGCTAGAGCAGCCCCGGAGCCGCCCCCAGCTCGCTGCTCCCACTTCTCCAACACCCTCACAGTGATGGCGGGGGTCCCCTATTGCACCCCACCAAGCCCAGGTAATCCCTAGGGTGCTCCCAGCCATAGGATGGTGGAGGAGGCACTGCGGGGCCCCCAAAAGTGCAGGGCGTGGGGCAGCTACCCTGACTTAACCCATGGCCAGGATGGCTCTTTCTACTGGCTGGGGGAAAGGGGTTGGCAGGGCTCTCTCCCTGCGCCTGGGGGGGGGGGGGGCTGTGTCTGCTGCAGGGGGGCAGGTGTTGGGGGGGGGGGGGGGCAGGACACCTGGGGGCTCTCCTGCTCCAGGAGGATGGTGTCTGCTGTCGAGGGGGAGGAGGCTATCTGGGGGCTCTCCTGCTCCTGGGGGGGGGGCTGTCTCTGCTGCTGGGGGGGGGGGGGAACGATGCCTGGGTTCTCTCCTGCTTCCGGGGGGGGGGGGTTGTGTCTGCTGCGGGGGGAGGGGGAAGGATGCCTGGGGTCTCTCTTGCTCTGGGGGGGGGGTGAGGACGCCTGGGGGGGGTGTCTCTCCTGCTTCGGGGGGGGGGCTGTGTCTGCTGCGGGGGGAGGGGGAAGGATGCCTGGGGTCTCTCTTGCTCTGGGGGGGGGTGAGGACGCCTGGGGGGGTGTCTCTCCTGCTTCGGGGGGGGGGGGCTGTGTCTGCTGTGTGTGTGGGGGGCGCCTGGGTTCTGTGCCCCCCCCCGGCGAGGGGCGCTGGAACCGGAGGCAATCCCAGCCAGGAGGCTCCGGGCCGATCCCGGGGGCGCAGCCCAGCCGGTCCCACCCCCAGCGGCGGGGGGTGCGGGGGGGGCGCTGGAGGGGCGGCCGGGGGAGGGGCCAGCAGCGGGGCGGGAGCCAGGCGGGGCCGGGCGAGCAGCGAGCCGGGCAGAGCCGGGAGCGCTCGGCAGACAAAGGGAAGGAGCCGGGCCGGGGCCTCCCGCGTGGCGGGGCGCGGGGCAGCGGCCGCCCGAATCGGCCCGGCTTGAGCGGGGCCGGCTCGGCGCGCGACGTGCGCGGCCGCCCGGCGCAGGATCGGGGCCGCCGGACGCTGCAGATCGGCGGACCCGGTAACTCGCGGGGGGGTGCGCGTGCCCGGCTGAGCTGTGCGCGGGAGCGCGGGCTGCGGGGGGCCGTGCACGAGCAGGGGGCGAGCCGAGCTGGAGAACCCCGGGGCGGAGCGAGCCCGGCCCTGCCACGTGCTCCGCTCCCCGCCCCGCCCGGGTCCGCTGCCGGGCTCGGAGCAGGCGCTGAACCCCCCCCCCCCCACGCGGGCGGCCCACGCGTGTCCGGCTGGTCCCGAGCCCCCCCCCCGCCCCGCCTCCAGCCCCACAGCCTCCCCGCTCCCTCCTCCAGCCCCATAACGTCCCCGCTCCAGCCTCCCCGCCTCCTGCCCCATAACCTCTCCTCTCCAGCCTCCCCCCCCCTCCAGCCCCATAACCTCTCCTCTCCAGCCTCCCCCCCGTCTCCAGCTCCATAACCTCGCCTCCCCCCGCCTCCAGCCCCATAACGTCCCCGCTCCAGCCTCCCCTCCCTGCCTCCTGCCCCATAACCTCTCCTCTCCAGCCTCCCCGCCTCCTGCCCCATAACCTCGCCTCCCCCCGCCTCCAGCCCCATAACCTCTCCTCTCCAGCCGCCCCCACTCCTCCCCACCTCCAGCTCTGCCCTCCACTCCCCCCCCCCCGCCTCCAGTCCCATAACCTCCCCTTTCCAACCCCACAGCCTCCCTCCCCCCCCCCCGGCCAGCCCCACAACCTCCCCCCGCCCCCACAACCTCCCCTCTCGTCCCACAGCCTCCTCTCTCCAGCCTCCACCTCACAGTCCCCCTCCCCGCTCCAGCCTCCCTCCCCAGGCCCCAGCCCCTCCAGGTCCACAGTCTCCACCTCCAGCCTCCCCTGAGCCCCCCCCCCCCCCCAGCCACAGCACCTCCCCTCTCCAGCCCTGTCCCCACAAGCCCCTGGGGCATCAGCCTCCCTCCAGCCTCCAAGCCCACAACCTCCTCTCCAGCCCGCCCCATGCCTGGACCCCCCCCCCCCGGGCCACAGCCCCCAGGACATCAGTCTCCCCTCAACCTGCCCCCCCTGCTCCCCAGGCCACAGCCTCTGGGGGCCACAATCTCCCCTCTCTAGCTCCCCCTCCAGCCCCAGGAGCTGGGGGGAGCCCTCCCATGGACTGGCTTTAGGTGCAGCTAGACCCCACCCTGGGGCTGCCCCAGGCGCTCGGCCCTGTGGCGGGAGGGGCTGCTGGACTCTGCTGCTGCCTTGCGCAGGCCTGGGGCCGGGGCTTGCTTTCCAGCCCATGCGGCTCCAAGGGGGGGGGGGGCGCCCAGCTACGGCCACAGGCTGCTGGGGCCTGAGCTCTCCCTGAGTTGGAGCCTAGCTGGACTCTTACCCTCAGGCACATGGGGGGATCCAGGGACCCCTCTCAGCAGCTTTCCTTGTAACTTGCAGGAGCCTCTCTGCAAGGGGCCTCAGATGGGGGGGACCATGCGCCTGGCCACTCTCTGCATCCCATCGCTTTGCTCCTGGAGCCAGGGCAGGTTCCCTGCCCCTCAGCGGGGCCTGTGACTGATGTAGAACTTGACCTGCAGTGGGCGGGGGAGGCTGCGGTGCTGGAGCCAGGGGGTGCATCGCTCCTGCTGGAGGCCACAGTGGCCTGTTAGAACCAGCTGAGCCTTCAGCAGGCACATCAGCCCCTCGCTGCTAATGGAGCTGCAGCCCCAGTGGTTAATGATCGTCTGTATTTGGACCCCCCTCATTCTCCTTTGCGCTTGTCCTGCCTGGTCTCAAGCTCCCTCTCCTGCCCTGTGGGAACTCATGGCCTGCTATCACGTCGCCTCGTGTAACTTTCTCTGGGCCACTAGGCAGGGGACCCTCACTCGGGCCGGGTTACCAGACATGGAATCGGACTCCTGCCTCATCCCAGCTGGTCCCAGTGTGTTCAGCATCCTTTATGTGGTGCAGCCCCCAAACTGGGCACAGCAGCTGGTCACAGTCTCACTAAGGCCACTGCTGGTGGGACTCCTGCTGTTTCAGGCTGGAGAGTTGTAGGGATCCAAGTGGCCAGGGCCTGTGGAGGTTCATCCTGGGGTGCTAAGGAAGCAGCTGCAGTCAGTTCTCTTGGCCAGGGGCCTGGGGAAGGGCAAATACAGCCTCTGCCTTTGGGAAGGGGAACAGAGGCTCAGGGAATTCCAGCCTAGTGAGCAAGTCGCACTGGACAGTTGGAGGAGACCGGGCTATAAGGAACAGCCAAGGTGGCTTTGTCCAGAACAAACCACACCAAACCCATCTGCTTGCTTTCTTTGACAGGGTCCCTGGCCTAGTGACTGGGAGCAGGAGATGGGCTGTATCTTGATTTCAGTACGGCCTGTGGCCAATCCCCCAGGCCATCCTCATAGGCAAACGAGGGCTGTGCAGGCAAGATGAGATTTCTGTAAGGTGGGTGCATAACGGGGTGAACAGTCATACTCAGTGAGGAGTTGCCAGGGGTTCGCTCAGTCTGGGAGGGTGGAGCTAGTGTCTGGTGTTAGCAACTATTTTCATTCATGACCTGGAGATGGGAGCACAGAGAAAATCCACAGCGAGCCCCCAGCGGGGAGGGGTTGCAAGCACTTGGCAGGACAGGATTAGCGCTCACAATCACCTTGCCAAGTTAAAGAATCGGTCTGAAATCAACCCGCTGAAATTCAATAGAGAGAAATGCAAAAAGCTTCTTTAGGGAGGGACAGTCAAATGCCCAGCTAGAAACCAGAGCTAGTGCTGCTGGAAAGGCCCCGGGTTACAGCAGGTCACAGGGGAACCCGCGCGAGGAAGGGGGCGATCGCGAGTATCCGGGTGTCACGTGTCAGCCATGGGGTTAGTGTCCTGCTGTGCTTGGCCCCAGCGCGATGCTGCTCCACAGCCAGAAGAGAGTGACAAGGAAGCTCAAGGCTGGGCAGCCCGCCCGTGAGGAAAGGCTAACGCATGTTCCAGGAGAGGCTGGCCATGGCTGTGGCCCAGGCTGTTCTAAAAGGGGCTAGGCTGCCAAGGCAGGGCGGGAAGCCACGGGCCACAGGTGAGCGGGGAGGGGGGGGGCAAGCGTCTGGCCGTGGGGTTGGACAGACGCCTGCCAGGGAGGGCCCAGCTGTTCTTGGTGCTGCCTCAGGGCGGGGGCTGGACTTGGCTTCCGGCCCCGCCGCCTGCCATTCCCTGTGCGGCCCGCCTGGCTCCAGCCACGCGGGACGCTCACATTCCAGTGGCGGGTCAGGACTCCCCTTGGCCCCGGCCTGGGAGCGGGGCCTGCGCTCTCAGTCAGGGAGGCCGCTGTACCTGGGAGCCAAGCCATTCTGTCAGCCGTTACCACAGCAACAGGTTTTGGCCTCTGCAGACTTTGAGCAACTGCTTTAATCTGTAGCCCCATCACGGAGGCTGGTGCTGAGCCGCCTTTGGCCAAACCCAGACCCGACTCGGGCCGGTCTCCTAGCACCCAGCCTCAGTTTCCCCTTCACAGGTTCCCAGGCCTGCTCTCCAGAGGCTTATAGGCAGTAACCTCCTTCCTTGGGGCCTGGCCAAAGCCAAGTCTCTGCCCTCCCCAGGTTCCCACTGGGCACAGCACCTCCTCCTTGAGCACTGTCTGGCTCCCAGCTGCTCCATCTGGCCCATTTCTTTAGCCCTGCCAGGTTCTGCTCCCCCCCCCCCCCAGCTGAGGTTGCGGGTTGCACTGGCCTCCTTGCTGGGCTTTCTGGACTCCAGAGCTGCTCCTCCAACAGCTTCCCCTCGCTGCACCCTGCCGGCCCCTTTCAGCAGCTCTGGCTTATTCTTCCCACAGCCTGCAGCCCTCTCACTGCTGGCTCCTTGCTAGGGCCCAGGGCTTCCTGTAGAGCCCCTTGGGCAGCATGTCATCAGCCCTGGGGGCACTAGCCTGTGGGGGCAAAGACACCCCCCCTTGAGAACTGACTTGCTTTTGGACTCTGACAGCCAGGTGCTGGTCCAGTTGATCTGCGCATCATTCAAAAACTAGCACTACACAAATGCCATCAAGCTAGTTGTGACGTGCCTTGCAAGCATCACGCTCAGGTCACCATACCCATGTTGCAACCTCAGAACAGAGTTGCTTCAACAAGCCCTGTTTTCTGTGAAACCATGGGGGTTGGCATTAACTACTCCACTGTCGCTTGCATCCTGCAGCGGCTTTGCACGACCGAGGGGCCAGTCAGCCTGCCATTCTTCCCCGGCTCATCCCACTTCATGTTTAGAATAGGGGCACGTTCGCTTGTTTCGTTTCGCCGAGACTTACCTGGTCTCCAAGAATTACCGTGCTTGGTAACAACTCAGCCTGCCCCTCGGCCAGTTCTTGTACAACTCTTGGTGCAAAGGGGCCTTTGGTGCCCCTTTAGCAGTGTTGTCACTTCAGCAGTGGCTGTGGCTTCCTGGGCAGGTTGGGGCTCCTGGGGGGTCCAAAGCCGCTGTTTAAGCCAGCTCCTGCCAGGCCCCTTGCCCATCACTGAGTCTGGCTGGGGGGGGGATGCTGGTCCCAGCCCAAGCAGACAGCGGCTGGGGCTGCCAACTACAGGCGGCACCTCCCCGTTCTAGAATCTTTCCGCTCGTTGCCATGCCAACGTCAGCCCTTCCCAGGAGGCTGCCAAGCCTGGTGCCCCTCCCTTCCCAATCCCCTTGGACCAAGCGCTGCTGGTTTCTGCAGAGGGTTGCAGCTCGGGCTGAGCGGGGCTCCTTGCTGCAGCCCTCCTAGTGCTCCAGCCTGGGTGCCTGGGGCGGGGCAGGCACGGGACCCTGGCTATGGCTACGCCCACGGGGTCGCAGGCTGGGTGTGGGGGGCAGTTACCTAGCCGGGAGCTGGCCTGGCCTGAGTGGGGCTCACAGCAGTGGGCCAGTCGCTGCGTGGCCAGCAGGCTCATGCTCCCGTCTGTCTGTCTGCAGGGGCCGCTGTCGGTGCAGGCTGCTGCTGCTGGGCACAGCTATGGGAAGGCGCTGGGCTGGGTGCTCTTGGTTCGGTCGGGGCCCAGCCTGGCCTGCGGCTCTGCAGATCCCCGTGGTGGATGAGCCCCCCCGGCGTGCCAGCCCCCCGGTTGTCCCTGCCTGGTGCCCAGGGAGCAGTGCAGGCCCTGACCCTCGCCCCTGAAGGCCCCCACCCCAAGGACCTCACCCCCGGCTCTAGGCGCCATGGCAACGGCTGCAGGCGTGTGGGGGCAGCCCTGAGGGAGCGACGCCAGGACGCGAGGAGATGCCGGTGCAGCCCTGGGCACGGGCGATGGGCAGCAGGCATCTTGTGCTCAGGGCCCGGCCTGCCTGCAGCTGAGGTGGGGCCTTGCCCAAGGGGAGCCTGGCCCCCAGCCCAGCCACCATGGTGATGTCCCAGGGCACCTACACCTTCCTCACCTGCTTCGCCGGCTTCTGGCTCATCTGGGGCCTCATCGTGCTGCTCTGCTGCTTCTGCAGCTACCTGCGCCGGCGCCTCAAGAGCCAACAGGAGCAGCGGCTGCGGGAGCAGAACCTGCGCACCCTGGAGATGGAGCCGCTGCACTACGAGGGCAGCCCCCCCGGGCTGGCCATGGCCATCCCCCCCCGGCTGCGCATGGAGCCGCGCCACCCCCCGGCCTCGCTGCCCCGGCCCTGGAGCTACAGGCACGGTGAGCGCGCCAGGGCTTCGGGCTGCTTGGGAGTCCTTGGGCCCGGCCCAGTGCTGCAGGGGAGCGGGCCCTGCTCATGCCAGCACCTTGTAGCCTCTGGCTACAGCAACCCAGCGCTGGCCGCTGCGCCAGAGCCCCGCCACGGCCCGAGGCCTGTCCCCTGCTGCAGGGACCCCAGGCACCTGCCTGGCCCTTATCCCCTTGCTGAGCAGGGGCCGGGCTCTAGCTTTGGCCCTGGCTGCCCACGGAGCAGGGGCAGCTGGGCCCCAGGGCCCTGTGCTCAGTGCTCGTGTGCTGCTTGCCTTGCAGAGTCCGACCTGTCCAAGCCGCCGTGCTACGAGGAGGCGCTGCTCATGGCGGAGCCCCCACCCCCCTACAGCGAGGTGCTCATGGACACGCGGGGGCTGTACCGCAAGATCCCCACCCCCTTCCTGAGCCACGAGCGCCCAGAGAAACAGGAGCAGCCCCCCAGCTACAAGCCCCTCTTCCTGGACCCAGGCTATGGCTCAGCCCTGCACCTGCCCAGCGCGGCCGGCCAGGGCCCTGCCTGCCCTGCCCTCTGCCTGCAGGCCGAGAGCGCCCCACGCATGTTCCCCAGCTGGATGGAGCAGGAGCTCGGAAGCAGGGACACCTACGAGCCTGGGGCCTGGCACCTCCCAGTCTCCATGCCCCTGTTTGGCAGGACTACGGCAGTGTAGGGGCTGCCAGGCAGCATGGACTGGGGCTGCCTGTTCTCCTGGGAGCTGGCCCGGGGCCTTGCGCCAACCTGCCTGCTGCGGCCAATGTGAGGGGCTGGTCCCCATCGTGCCCTGTGGCCCTGCCGGCGCCTTGATGCCGATCTGCCTGGGGCTCCCAGCAGGCCCCCCCACTCTGCTCTTTCCTAGTTTGTTTGTTACAGTTTGAGAATAAAAGTTTGTGGCACCAGATTCTTTCTGAGCGGGGCCAGGCTGCTGGGCGGGGGAGACCCTCTCAGCCCACACCCACAGCAGGGTAGCGCCCAGGGGCTGGCTCTGTCCCAGCACAACGCCCAGCCCCCCAGCACGGCCGGGGGCGGGGCAGGGGCAGACACAGCCCAGCAGCCCCTCTCCCCAGAAAGCAGCCAGGCTCAGCCCAGGTGGGGTGGAGGAGACTGATTTATTAACATACATCAGCACATTGCCAAGACACAATTTGTGCTTTCCAAAAAAAAGAAAAACAGTTACTGTACTGGAGAAAGGGACCAAGCAAGGGGGGCACGGGGGGGCTCCGTCTGGGGACTGGCAGGGTCCTTGCAGCTGAGACAGCCTCAAGCAGGGAGGGCGAGGCACCAGCTCTCGCAGCCCCCCCCAGGGGGGCGCGTAACTCCTGTAGGGGAAGGCTGTCCCCTCGCGGGGCGGGGCGCTCTGCACGCACCGGGGCACCGCTGACGTGAGGGGCTGCAGCCAGCCGGAGCCGCGCCCACGGGTCAGTTTATTGCCATGTTCAGTTTTGATTCGTGCAAAGTTCTTGGGGCTCTGGGGAGAGCCGGTGGCGAGGGCCAAGGGAGCCTCTGGCCCATGCACAGAGCACCAGCTACCTAGCCTCCCTCAGGGCACCAGGGCAGGCGGCGCGGAGAATGTACAAGCTCAGCCCAGAGGCGGAGTGGGGGCAGGGAGCGACCAGGGAAGGGGAGCGGGTGCGCCCACATGGCTCTTAGGGAGACAACTTTAAAAAAGAGAGAAGGGAAAGCTGTAAAAGTTGCCCTGGGGGGCAAGGTGCCGCGGGGCTGGCCCATCCAGCCAGGCCCCGGGGCCCACGCCGACGGAGAGGGATGGGGCCAGGCCCCTCGCCGTGGGGGTCTCGCGGTGGCGGTCCTGGGGGGGTGATGCTCAGGGCCCAGCCTTAGACGCTGCCCCCAAAGCTCTCCTCGTCCTCAGGCAGCGGGTCGGCGTCCCAGCAGGTGATGTCGATCTCTGGGGGAGAGGCAGCGGTTAGCCCGGGGGAAGGACGCAGGGCTCTGGGCTGCCCCCCACATGCACGGGGCTGCCCCACTCACCGGGGGGCTTGGCGTAGAACACGGCAGGAGCCATTTTGGCAGCAGGCTCCACCGGGCCGAACTCTTCGTCCTGCGACTGGCTGAAGTAGCCCTCGCTAGCCTGGAGGAGAAGGGGACGGCCATGAGTGGCAGCCGGGGGGGGGGGGGGGGGTCCAGTCAGCCCTTTGCCTGCCCACCTGCGGGCCCAGGGACGCTGGCTCCAGCTGGGCTCTATGGGGGTGGGGAGGGGGGGCGGGCGGCAGGCGCCCAGGGAGCCTCTTGCCAGGGAAGGGGCTCAAGGTGCCCTGCTCACCTGCATCCCTTCCTTCTGGGCCATTTCCCCATTGGTCAGCAGCGGGGGCTCGGCTGGCTGCCCACTGGCCACCTCCTGCAGGCCCTGCTGGTAGCTGAGCGGTTCCGGGTGCACCCCTTCTGTGGCCACGAGGCTGGCCAGCTCCGTCGCCTGCTCCGCGTCGCAGAAGGTGGCCGGTGGTTCAGGCAGCTCGTTGAAGTCCAGCAGGTTGTCATCAGGAGGGGCGTGGCCCGCAGGGGTTGTGGGGGGCTCGTCCACCTCCAGCAGGAGGGGCGCGGGGGTGGGCAGCTCCCAGGAGGCAGGCAGGCTAGGGGCGGCGCTGTCGTTCTGCCACAGGTCCAGGAGGGTTTCTGGGCTGGGGCCAGGGGGCTGTGTGGGGGCCAGGGACTCAGCCTCTGCTGGCAGCGCGATCACAGGCTCCAGGAACACAAGGTCCTCAGTGGGGCCCAGCCCAGCCCCCTGTGCCGCTGTCCATGCAGGGCCCCCGGGCGGCTCGTCGAAGGCCCAGTGCTTGTCTGCCGCGGGTGGCCCCTCGCTGCTGGGCCCAGGCGAGTCTGCACAGAGCAGGAGAGAGCATGTCAGAGCCCAGCCTCACGGCCAGCCTGCCCTCAGGCAGGGGCCCCCCTGCACCCCACCTTTCTGCGGGGCTGGCTGCATCCCATCGGCCAGAGCCCTCTCCGTCTGCTCCCCGGCGGGCGTGGAGGCCAGGCTGGAGTCACAGGGGCTGCAGCCCATGGCCGAGGCCTTTCTGTGAGTGTCCGACTGGCTGCCTGCGAATGAGCAAGACGGAGCTGAAGGGGCCCCAGGCAGACCCCCAGCCAGCACAAGGGCAGGCCCCTCATTTGCATGCATCAGCCCACACGTGAGGTCCCTTCCCCACCGAGCCCCTGAACAGCACGGCTGCCCACGGGCCCCAGCCGGGCCCCTCCTCTGGCCCGCAGCGGGGCCATGGCCACGTCCCAGGCCAGCCACTGTCACAGCAACGCTCCGGCCAGGGCACAGGTCACTGGGGTGTCTTCCCTGCGCCCCAAAGTCCGCCCCAGCCGTGCAGTCACCCGCACATGCCCCGCCGGAGCTGGACACGCCGCGGGACGCTGGCCCAGCCCTGGGCCTGGCCCTATGCCGGCTGCACCCGGTCACCCCTTGGCCACTTCAGAGAGACACTCGGTTAGTCTACTGAAACCAACCCCTGCTCCCAGGACCCCCCCCGGCACACCTCTGACCCTGCTCCTGAGAGCCCCCCCAGCACGCCCCTGACCCCGGCCCCCCCTGCTCCCGGAACCCCCCCGGCCCCCCCCGCTCCCAGCCCCCCCCCCCCCGGCCCAGCCCCCCCCCGCTCCCGGAACCCCCCCGGCTCGCCCCTGACCCTGGCACCCGACTCCCCCTGCTCCCAGTCCACCTGGCACTCCCCTGGCCCTGGCCCCTCCCGGCATGCCCCGACCCCAGTCCTAGGCAACCCCCATATACCCAAGTCCCTGAGCCCAGCCCCAGCACCCACCAACCCCCACTCGGCTGCCCCAGCCAATATCTGTGAGAAAGGTTCCTGGGTCTCCCACTTGGTCCCCACAGCTGCCTGCTCCTTTCTCCCTAGCCAAACAGCCCCTGCCCTGCAGTGAGCGTGTGCAGGGTTTGGGGCCACGGGCTGGGCACCGCTACCTACATGGGAAGAAGGAGGAGAGGTTTGGGGTGCGGTGGCAGATGCCATAGGGGAAGGGGGTCCGCGGGGGGGAGGAGGAGGAGGAGGAGGAGGAAGGTGGCCCGCTGTCAGGTGCCTTTATGAAAGGACAGTGCAGACGACCTGCGAGAGACAGACAGACAGACAGACAGACGCACGGGGACAGACAGCAAAGAGAAGGGTCAGTCTCCAGACAGCACAGGTGGGGCTGCGCCCAGGGAGCAGGGCAGTTGTGGGGGTGGGGGGGCAGGGGGACGTGCCTGCACTTGTCTCCTGGTCCCATCAGCCCAGCTGTCCATCACACAGCCCTGCCTGGCAGGCTCGGGCCGGGACGCTGCGCCAGCCGCCAGCACATGGGCACTGGCCCGTGTCCCCGGGGGCTCTGGGTAGTGACCAGCCCAGCAGCTCTGAACGGACCAGGCCCCGCTCTCCTGTCCCAGGAGCGGGCGCATCTCCAGCCCTGGAGCCCACCAGCAGGTCAGAAACCCTGTGCCAAGCCCTGCCCAATCACAGGCTCCCTGTTCCCGTACCGCCCGCCCAGAGCAGCCCCAGGCCCCGCCCCTTCCCTCAGACCCCGCCCACCCAGAGCAGCACTGCCCGTTTCCACAGGCCCCGCCCCTTCCCTCAGACCCCGCCCCCTTACCCGCTCACCCAGAGCAGCACTGCCCATTTCCCCAGGCCCCGCCCCTTCCCTCAGACCCCGCCCGCCCAGAGCAGCACTGCTTGTTTCCTCAGGCCCCGCCCCTTCCCTCAGACCCCGCCCACCCAGAGCAGCACTGCCCGTTTCCCCAGGCCCCGCCCCTTCCCTCAGACCCCGCCCACCCAGAGCAGCACTGCCCGTTTCCCCAGGCCCCGCCCCTTCCCTCAGACCCCGCCCACCCAGAGCAGCACTGCCCGTTTCCTCAGGCCCCACCCCTTCCCTCAGACCCCGCCCGCCCAGAGCAGCACTGCCCGTTTCCCCAGGTCCCGCCCCTTCCCTCAGACCCCGCCCGCCCAGAGCAGCACTGCCTGTTTCCCCAGGCCCCGCCCCTTCCCTCAGACCCCGCCCGCCCAGAGCAGCACTGCCCATTTCCTCAGGCCCCGCCCCCTTACCCGCCCGCCTAGAGCAGCACTGCCCGTTTCCTCAGGCCTCGCCCCTTCCCTCAGACCCCGCCCCCTTACCCGCTCACCCAGAGCAGCACTGCCCATTTCCCCAGGCCCCGCCCCTTCCCTCAGACCCCGCCCACCCAGAGCAGCACTGCCCGTTTCCACAGGCCCCGCCCCTTCCCTCAGACCCCGCCCCCTTACCCGCTCACCCAGAGCAGCACTGCCCATTTCCCCAGGCCCCGCCCCTTCCCTCAGACCCCGCCCGCCCAGAGCAGCACTGCCCATTTCCTCAGGCCCCGCCCCCTTACCCGCCCGCCTAGAGCAGCACTGCCCGTTTCCTCAGGCCTCGCCCCTTCCCTCAGACCCCGCCCCCTTACCCGCTCACCCAGAGCAGCACTGCCTGTTTCCTCAGGCCCCGCCCCCTTACCCGCCCGTCCAGAGCAGCACTGCCAGTTTCCTCAGGCCCCGCCCCTTCCCTCAGACCCCGCCCCCTTACCCGCTCACCCAGAGCAGCACTGCCTGTTTCCTCAGGCCCCGCCCCTTCCCTCAGACCCCGCCCCCTTACCCGCTCACCCAGAGCAGCACTGCCCGTTTCCTCAGGCCCCGCCCCTTCCCTCAGACCCCGCCCACCCAGAGCAGCACTGCTTGTTTCCTCAGGCCCCGCCCCCTTACCCGCCCGCCCAGAGCAGCATTGCCTGTTTCCTCAGGCCCCGCCCCTTCCCTCAGACCCCGCCCCCTTACCCGCTCACCCAGAGCAGCACTGCCCATTTCCCCAGGCCCCGCCCCTTCCCTCAGACCCCGCCCCCTTACCCACCCGCCCAGAGCAGCACTGCCCACATTTCCCCAGGCTCCGCCCCAGCCCACCTCTTCCCCTGGGCCCCCCCCCCCTCTCCTTAAGGCCCACCCCTCACTCATGTCTTCCTGCCCTACCTTTCCCACTCAACTCCAGTGTGAGCAGCCCAAGGGATGTGCAAAGCCCAGCTCCACAGGGTGCCAGGGCAGGCAGGTCCCAAGCACGCTGCAGCAGCCCGGGAGCAGCCAGGCACAGCCCCCCTGTGGAGCTAAGTCCAGCCCCCCCTGCCCTGCAGTCCCCCCTCCTTGCTCCCCCCGGCCCCAGATAGCACAGCCAGGGGAAGTGCCGGCTACTGCGGCTCCCCTGCCCCGGGAGCCCCCACCCACCAGCCAGGGACCCCCACTGTCCCGCGCCACAGCCCTGCAAACCATGCTCCTCAAGGGGCTGCCGCAGCCTGGTGCTGCAGGAGCCACCACCCCAGGGCCAGGCGAGACGCCGCCCCCCCGCCCCCTCCCCCCAACTGGCTCCAGCGTCCAGGCAGCACGGCCGAGCGGCCTCTGCCAGGTTCCTTCTCAGCCCGACTTTCCAGTCAAAACCCGAAGCCGGGTAACCCCATGTGCCCTGCACCCACGCCCTGCGGCTGGCAGGGACTAGCCCCCAACACACACCCCGTCCCCCCAACCCCAGAGCCAGCCCCCAACACACATCCCTGCCCCCCAGGTCCCAACCCCCAACACACACCCCGTCCCCCCAACCCCAGAGCCAGCCCCCAACACACATCCCTGCCCCCCAGGTCCCAACCCCCAACACACACCCCATCCCCCCAATCCCAGAGCCAGCCCCCAACACACACCCTGTCCCTCCAACCCCAGAGCCAGCCCCCAACACACATCCCTGCCCCCCAGGTCCCAACCCCCAACACACACCCCGTCCCCCCAACCCCAGAGCCAGCCCCCAACACACATCCCTGCCCCCCAGGTCCCAACCCCCAACACACACCCCATCCCCCCAATCCCAGAGCCAGCCCCCAACACACACCCTGTCCCTCCAACCCCAGAGCCAGCCCCCAACACACATCCCTGCCCCCCAGGTCCCAACCCCCAACACACACCCCATCCCCCCAACCCCAGAGCCAGCCCCCAACACACAGCCCCGCCCCCTCTAATATCCACTCCCAGGCCCTCCCCCCCAACGCACACTGTGGCCCTCCCACTCCTCAGAGCCAGGTCCCACGCCCCCAACACCCCTCCCGCCCCCCTGCAGCCCTCACCTGTCCTGTGGCTGAAGGGGGACGTGGCGTCGGAGCTGCCCGAGGCCACTCGCTCCTGCTGCTTGAAAAACTCGCGCGGGTTGTCGGGGCGCTGGGCGATGATGGCTGCAGCTTCCTGTCAAGGTACAGACAGAGCCGGCAGGGTCCTGGTGCAGTGCCCCTCCCCCGGCCAGGCCCTGCCCCCCGCCCCCCGGCCCTGCATCTGCCCTGAGCTGCCCGCCCCCCAAGCCCTACTGCCCACCCTGCCCCACCCATGCCCTCCTCTTGCCCCATACAGACTCCACTCCCATGCCAAGCCTGGCCACCCAGACCCCCTGCCTGCCCCACAGTCAATGCCTTGCTTACCCCACCCTCCACACCCTGCCCCACCATCCCAACCCAACCTTGTCCCACGTGACCTGAGCCTGCCCCAAACTTCTTGCCACCCCAGCCCTCCCACTGCCATGGCCTGGCCTCCTGACACCCCCAGCTGCCCTTCCCGGGCCAGCCCCAAGGCCACCCAGCCCGGGCCCCAGCGGGAGGGGGGCAGCGCGGCTCCCGCCAAGCTGCGCTCACCTCCACTTCCGACTCCGACTTCTTCAGCTGCTGATCCTCCTCCAGCGGCTGCTCGCCCTGGCGAGAGCCGCAGCATGAGCCCCGCGACTCCCAGGGACCCTCCCAGACCACCGCAGGCTCCAGCGCCTCCTCCGCGCTGGCAGAGGAACCGGGGCTCCGCGGGGCAGGGCACCCGCCAGAGCTTCCTCTGTAGTGAAAGGGGCCAGAGCACCCAACCGCCGGGCCCCGGGAGGGCGAGGGGGGGGGGGGTGCCCAACCGCCGGGCCCCAGGAGGGCTCAGTCTCAAGGGCTGATGGGTGTAGGGGCCATGGGCAGGCTGGGGGGCAGCACGTGACTTACGAAGATGGACGGCTGCTGCAAGCGCTGCCTGGCCTCCTCCTCCTCCAGGGTCTGCTGCTTCCGCCTGTCCCAAACAGCCAGCAACCACCTGAGCAGCTGCCGGGGGGCAACCCCCCAGAGCCTCCCACAGCCCCCCAACACAGCACCAGCCACCCCACCACAGCCCTCTACCCCCAACATGGTACCAGCAACCCTCCAACAGCCCCCCAACACAGCACCAGCCACCCCAATCCCATGCAGCCCCCCCAGCCCCGCCTCCCCACACCATGCCCCCATGCACACAGGGAAGAGGCCTACGGTTGCCAGATGGTTTCAACATAAACACCAGACACACGTGACTGACATCACAATCGACATTCCATCGTATTTCAAAAACACCGGACGTTTCTATTGTCTCCATTTGTTTCCCAAACAGAAAGCTCAAATACTGGACTGTCCGGTTCAAAACCAGACACCTGGCAGCCCTAGGCAGGGCACAGAGCCACTGCCCCTTGGCCCCGCATGATGGGGGCATGAACCCTTCCCCCTTCCCCGAGAACCAAGCGGGGCCCAGCACTTGCCTGTGCTCCTCAATTTGCTCCTCCCGCTCCCGATAGCGCCGCTCCCGCTCCTCCTGCTCCACCCGCTCCTGCTCCATGCGCTCCTGCTCAAAACGCAGCCGCTCCTCCAGCACCTTCTGCCGCTCCTCCTCCTTCCGCAGCTCCTCCTCCTTCTGCGGGGCAGCCCGTCAGCCACGCCTGCCGCCGGCCCCGCGCACCCACAGGGTGCCCCCCGGCACCCTCCCCAGGACAGCCCATCTGTCCCACCTGCTCCGCGCACCCGCAGGGGGCCCCCCAAGCACCCTCCCCAGGACAGCCCGTCAGCCACGCCTGCCGCCGGCCCCGCGCACCCACAGGGTGCCCCCCGGCACCCTCCCCAGGACAGCCCATCTGTCCCACCTGCTCCGCGCACCCGCAGGGGGCCCCCCCCAAGCACCCTCCCCAGGACAGCCTGTCAGCCGCACCTGCCACTGGCCCTGTGCACCCGCAGGGCGCCCGCCCAGGGCCGGCGCCAGTCCCCAGCAGCACCAGGGATGATGTGCCCAGATAGCAAGTCCTGCTCTGCCACTGGGTGCCCAAAAGCTTTAGGGGAGCTTCGTCCAAACCTGGCCCCTAAACCTTGCCCACTGCAAGCCAACTGGCACTGCAGGCAGCCCACTGTTGCCTGTCCCCAGGCTGGGCCCAGCTCCCCGCCCTGGTGCATGGGGTCACAGGTTGCCCTGGCTGCCGCAGGCACCACTTGGTTTGGGGGCACTCTCACATGTGGGCCTGAGGCAAAGAGCTCCCCCTGCACTCCCGGGCAGCCCTGGGCACATGCCACGTCTGGGCCGAGAGCATCTCAGGCTTTGCAGAATCCTGCCCATTGGGCCAACCCTGGGCACAGGGGGGCACCTCCTCGCTGCTGCATCCAGTCCAGGCCCGGCCACCAGCCAGCCCCTCGCTGCCCCCACCTTGGCCTGTTCCCAGAACTGCTCCCGGTTAAGCCGCTTCATCTCCACGGCCGCATCTGTCTTCTGATACGTCGTGCCCTGGAACAGCAGGGGGTCAGCGGGTGCAGTGGTGCCCCGGCAAGGGGGGCAGTGTCCTGGGGGGCGCCTGTGGCGGGTGTCGATCGGGGCAGAGCACACAGTCTCCTGCAGGGGTTAGGGGGCAGGGCACACCATCTCCAAGTGGGTGGGTTGGTTGGAGGGCGGGGCCCACCGTCTCCCCGGGGGGGTGGGCGGGGCCTGCCGTCTCCTGGGGGGCGGGTAGGATCAGGGGCAGGCTGCGCAGTCTCCTGGGGGGGGTCGGTGTGGGGGCAGGGCCCGCCATCTCCCAGGGGGGTGGGTTGGTGGGGCCCGCCGTCCCCTGGGGGCGGGTAGGCTCAGGGGCAGGCTGTGCCATCTCCCGCGGTGTGGGTCGGTTGGGGGGCAGCACCTGCAGCCAGAGAGATTCTCCTGCAGGGTCAGTGCGACCAAGAGCTCTTGCCCCGAGGGGTCAGTGGGGTTGGGGGCCCCTTTGTGCCCCCAGGCTGGAGCCGGCACCACGGGCCCAGAGACGAGCCTGTGGCAGAGGCGGGGCCTGGCCGTACCACGGGCTCGGCGTTCTCCTCCTCCCGCAGCCGCAGGCGGTGCAGCACGGGGCTGGCGACGCGGGCCAGGCCGTTGGAGAGGCGCTGCCCGATGGCCCCCGGGTCCACGTCCTCCACGCTGCTGGCGTTGACAATCACATCGACGCCCTGCACCGGGGAGAGCGGCACGGGCGCGCCGCGCGGGCAGCTGAGCCAGCAGGGCAGTGAGCTGGCCAGGGGCGTGGGGAAGACACGGAGGCAGGGACAGGAGAACCCCAAGGCTCCTGCCTGGGGATGGGAAACCCTCAACCAGTGGGGGGGCTGCACACGCAGCTGAATGGCAGGCCAAGGGGTTGCTCGGGCCATTCTGCCCGCCACTCCCTTCCAGCTGGGGAATGGGGCTGCCTCACCCCGGTGTCCCTGGCACCCCAAACCTTCCTCCTGGCCCTGCACATGCTGGGCCAGAGAGACGGACCCAGCATGGCTGCTGGCTCCAGCAACCCCCGCCCCCCTCGCACCCAGCCAGCCTGGCACAGCCGGCCCGGCAGCCCTGGCGCGAACAGCTGCCCTGGGCGGCAGGGGCTGGCCAGGCCCCGCAGCGTTGCTCCTCTCCCTGTTTGCCTGGGTCTGGCCCAGCCCACTGCCCCGCTCGGCGCGGTCAGGCAGGGGCCGGGAATGAGGGCGGCGCAGAGCGAAAGCCTGGCCGGAGTCGGACATTTCAAGGGCCCAAACGTCTCTCGAGGGGGCCCGGGGCCTCGGCAGAGCGTCTGCCTGGCGCTCAGCTCCCCGCCCGCCCCCGTGGAACCCTGGTTAATGCCGGACAGCGGCCGGGCTGGGCCAGGCCAACACCTCGGGCTTGCTGGCCAGGTGCCGCCCCTGCACTGACCTGGAAGAACTCTGCGATCTTGGCCACGTGGCTGGCGCAGGCACACTTGCGGGCATCGGCCACGTCCTCCCCAACCTGCCACGGCACGGAGTGAGTGAGGCGGGCACCAGGCCTGGCGCTGGTGTAGGCAGGAGTGGAGATGTGGGGGGGCCCTGACAGCTCCTCTCCCCGTTGCCACGCCCAGGTCAGCTCGGCCAATGGCAAGGCCGAGCTGCGGGAGCGTCACTCTCGGCAGGGCGGGCACATGGCTCTGCCCGGGATCCCAGGGGCCCAAGTGAGGGTCCAGGCCACTGGGGCAGCCCTACCCCCGGCCACCCCAGCAGGGCCTGGTGCAGACACACAGACTCCGGTAGGTGGCAGCACCAGCCCCCGTGGGACAGTGAGCCCAGGAGGGTCCCTGGGAAAGCTCTGGGGCCCCGAACACCACAGGCCCCCCCTCCAGGCCAGACCCTCTGGATGTTCCACCCCTCTGAGCTCCGGCAGGCCCATCGTGCCCCCCAGGCCTGTGCCGAGTCTCCCCCACCAGCCCAGGGGCTCTGCGCGGGGCTCAGACATGCGCTGCCAAGTGGCCGGAGGGGCTAGAACCGCCCCGTCCCTGCTCGCTCCCTCCTGCACACACTGACTAGTGTCAGGCCAGGAACGCCCCCCCCCCCCCAGCATGTAGGGCAGGCACCCCACTCCTGCAGAACAACCCAGCTCTGCCCCTCGCTGCAACCCGCCTGTGGGGCTGCAAACAGGACGAAAGGGGCATCCCGGCCCGCACTCGGGAGCCTCCTGCCCTACTCACCCAGTTGACCAGGACGTATTTGGGCAGGGCTGCCTGGGGCTCCTTCACGCTGCAGAAGCCGTACATCACTTTCTGGTTCTCAAAGTGACCAGAGAGCTCCTGCAAGCCGCCTCCTGCCGGGCAGGAAGGAATCACAGGCGCTCAGTCTGTCCCCCCCCACGGGCAGGGAGGAATCACAGGCGCTCAGTCTGTCCCCCCACAGGCGGGGAGGAATCACAGGCGCTCAGTCTGTCCCCCCACGGGCAGGGAGGAATCACAGGCGCTCAGTCTGCCCCCCCACAGGCGGGGAGGAATCACAGGCGCTCAGTCTGTCCCCCTCCATGGGCAGGGAGGAATCACAGGCGCTCAGTCTGTCCCCCTCCATGGGCAGGGAGGAATCACAGGCGCTCAGTCTGTCCCCCCACAGGCGGGGAGGAATCACAGGCGCTCAGTCTGTCCCCCCACGGGCAGGGAGGAATCACAGGCGCTCAGTCTGTCCCCCCCCATGGGCAGGGAAGCACCCACAGGCTGTCTCTCCCCCCTACCCCCAGGTGGCAAGTGCTCTGGGGAGGGGTGTTTAGGCTCCCTAGCCCCCTAGGCAGGAGGGAGGGCTCCTGGCTGGCAGAGAGGCCCAGGGCAGGGGACCCCTTACCTCCCGACGCAGCCAGCTTCAGGTCGTCAGAGTCATCCTCGTAGGTGTACAGAGCCCTGCGGGAGGAGAGCCTGTGAGGGGCAGAGAGGCTCCAGCCACGCAGGGGCACAGCAGCGCTCCACTGCAGCCTGCACCCCACCAGCAGGGGGCAGCCTCGCGCCATGCACAGTGCACCTGCTGCAGGAGCTGGGGTGGGCCGGACCCCCCCATAGCAAAGGGGGAGCCAGCAGGGGCGGGCGGCTGGACCTCTACATTGGGCACTCCAGCTACAATGCAAAATCCCTCCCTGCGGCAGTGGTGGGCGGGCATGGGGGCTCCCAGCTAGGCTCTGCCGCCAGCATGGGCCTTTCATCTCAATCCACAGCGGGGCCAGCCTGCCCCAGCTACCAGGGCTCTAGGCCAAAGGCCAGTGGGAGAAAGGCGGCGCCCGAGGCCCAGGGAGAAATCCCGCATGGCTGCACCCAGCAAAAGGGAACGGAATCCAAGAGCCTGGCGCTCGCTGGGTGAGCAGAGATCCTGAGGCCCTGGGGGAGGGCGGCAGAGACTGGCAGAGGGAGGGGGGAATGGGTCCCAGCCCCCCGCCCTAGCTGCCAAGCAGGTCCTTTTCGCCAGCCCCCCAGGCAGCGTGCTGGCAGCTCCCCTATGAGCTGGCGGAGGGGGAGGGGACCAGGCTTCACTCCTCTGGGGCCAGTCAGCAGCTATCCGTCAGGAGGGCCCATGGGCCTGGGGCAGCAGCACGCCCCCCAGGCCGGAGCTTCTCACGTTCCCCGGCTGCGTGAGCCCCTGGCAGGGAGCAGCAGCAGCAAATCAATGAGCCATCAGGGTGTGATGGGGACTCCATGGAGACGGTTCCTTGGATACCGGCCCCTCTCCAGGCTGGGCTTGGCAAGGCCCCCGCCCCCTGCCCCACAGAGCCCTGCTGCCACTGCCCCACTGTGCGTCCCCTGCCCCCCACAGCGGCCCCTCCTCAAAGGTGGGGGTGGGCAGCCGGCAGAGTCGGTCCAGGGCTGGTGGGCGAAGGCAGGGAAATTTCAGCTTATCTAGGCAACCAGCATCCTCTGTCTCCATGGCAACCACCCAGCTCTCCAGCTGGGATGGAACTCACAAGATGAGGTGATTAGTGGGGGAAGCGGAGGAGGTGGGGGGCGCTGGTCTCTGGCAGGGGTACTAGCTGCTGCACTTCGCTCCTGTGCCCCCTCCAACACAGACTGCCCCACCTGGGCCCCAAGCACCCCACCCCGGGTCCCACCGTGCCCCAGGCCCTGGCCCCCTCCCGGGCCTAGAGCGCTCCCCCATGTCCCTGCCCTCCCCTCCCCCCACTGCAGACCGCCCCACCTGGGCCCCAAGCACCCCACCCCGGGTCCCACCGTGCCCCAGGCCCTGGCCCCCTCCCGGGCCTAGAGCGCTCCCCCATGTCCCTGCCCTCCCCTCCCCCCACTGCAGACCGCCCCACCTGGGCCCCAAGCACCCCACCCCAGGTCCCACCGTGCCCCAGGCCCTGGCCCCCTCCCGGGCCTAGAGCGCTCCCCCCATGTCCCTGCCCTCCCCCCCCCCACTGCAGAGAGCACCACCCCACCCCCAGCCTACATGAATTTCCCCATCCCAGGCCCGGAGGGCTGCTTGGTGAAGCCAGGGGCATTTGCTGACTCATCACATTCCCCATCTGATGAGCTGTGAGCCCTCCGCCCCCCAGCCTGCCCAGTCCCATGTGGGGGGAAGGGGTGCAGAGCCAGGAGGGGGAATCACGCACCCTGGCCCCAGGCAGTCGCCAGCAGGAGTCTGTTACCCCTCCCTGGGGGCCCCAAGGAAGGGCTAACAAATCCTGTCCCCCTCACGCACCCCAGGGGGCCCTCAGCCCCTCAAAGTAGGATGCTGCCCCCAGCAAACCCAGGGCCCCCTCCCACCTGGCCCTCGCTCTGCCTGGCTCCCAGCCCCCTTTCACACACAAAACCCAAACCCAGACATGCTCCCCTTCCCACAGGACTGGGGGGGGGGGCAGGAGACTGACCCCCAGTCCTGGAGCCGCACAGAGCTGGTGAACTTAGGCAGCCCCCCTGCCGTGAGACACAGATAATGACACCAGGGAGATGAGCGTTAATCCCCAGACCCAAATCCACTGGATTGGCAGCTCAGGACACACTCCCGGCCCCCCCGCCCCAGAGCAGGACAGTCCCGGGCACTGCTGCAGCTCACCTGCACAGAGGGGAGTCCCCGAATGCCAGCGCCCCAAGACACTGTCCTGCTCAGCGGTAGGGAGCCCACGGGGACCTGCGCCCCACAGGCCCCAATGGAGCCAAAGAGTGGGTCCAGCCTGGGCCTGCACAGACCCTGGCACCGGGCGCTGCCCCTCCCCCAAGGCCCGGGTGCTGCTGCCCATCTCCCCGCAATGCCCCGAGGCCCTGCCGGTGCCATGCAGCACCCTGTGCGGGCCCCAGAACAGGAACAACGGGCTGAAGCCCTCATTTCCCCACCCCCACTCCCCAGCCCAGCCCAGCCCCCCAGTGCACAGGGCAGGCTGGGGCTGCACCACGGGAGAGGGAGCGGTGCTATGGGGAGAAAACGGGCACAACTGGCCTGGGGCATGGCAGGGGGCCAGGCCCACTGCGGGAGCTCCCTTCTCACCCAGGGCGCACAAGACCAAAGCCACACTGAGCAGGGATGGTCAGGAGCCCGGCCCAGCCTGGCGCACTCACAAACCAGCCTGACCTTCCATGAAGTCACACACTGGGCAGCTAATTTTAGCAGCCTGTTCCCCGTGCGCCTGGCCCCGGGCCAACGGTGCAGTGCTGGTGTCAGCGAGTGCACGGGGCTGGGGGGGCTGCCCCGGAGCCCAGGGGTGGCTGGGGTGACAGGAGTCAGGCCAAGGAGGAAGAGACCTGAAGGGCGATGGTAGACGGAGCAAAGCATAAAGGCCCAGCACACACCTCACCTCGGGAAAACCTGCCCTGCTCTCTGCCAGGCCCGGGCAGAGCGGAGCCACTCAGCATCCCGGCTCCTGCAGCAGGGAGTTCCACACGCCAGTGTTATGTCAAGCACACGTGGGCCCTCAGGCCCTGCAGCCTCCTCACACAGCCAGGCCTGTGGCCCTTTGGGACCATTTCCCAAGATGCTTTGGGGCTGAACTGTGGACAAGCTGCCCAGACCCTGCACAGCCAGGCCCGGGGTGCCCAGGGGGTCAGGGCCCCGCAAGGAGGCCGTGGGGACAAAGCCAAAGGAACTAGAGGCTGGGGGGGAGGGGCTCATGCTTGTGAGATCCTCCCAGAGCTCCCCTTTGCCTGCCCCTTGAACACCAGCAGCCAAGCCCATGTGGCCCCAGGGCCTGGCCCCACCCACCACCCCACCCCAGGGCCAGGGAAGCAGAGGCTGCAGGCCCCGGACGTGCTTCAGACACGCCTGCCCAGAGGGGCAGTGGGGAGTCCTGGACCCCCCCAGCACAGCCTGGAGGGGGAGAGGCCGCAGCCAAGCCTAGCCTGACCTAAGCCGCCCCAGCCTGCCACATGTGTTTCCAATGCAGCCGCAGCCCCAGCCGCCCCGGCATGGAAAGCAGCCGGAATTCCTTTCCGATGGAGTAATGGGCCCAGCCGCCTCCACCAGGCGGGAAGGGGGAAGGGCCGCTCTGACCCCAGGCCCTGGGGATGCCCCAGACTAAACATGCTCTCCACTGAGCAGGCCTGGGACAGGAGCCTGGCTGGGCAAGGCCGGACTTGGCAGCACTGGGGGGCCCCCAGCCCGGCTCCCTGCTTGGCCCATGCCCCTCACCAGGGGTGGCTCAGACAGCATCTCTCCCCGGCCCCCTCAGCCCATGGCCAGCCTCCTGCCCGTGCCCCACCAGAGCCTCAGGCCAGTGGCTGGGGCCCTGCCCCTCTCACAAAGCTGCCAGGGCTGCCAGCCCAGAACCACGGGGGGAGGGGGAGACCCAAGGAGGGAGAGAGGCCTGACCCCAGCCAGCGAGCCCTGCTCTCCTCTCCAGGGCTGCTCCGCTGCAGCGTCCAGCCGGGGCAGGGCTGGTGGCAGGAAGGGTGTGAGGCCGGGCACTGTGGGGCCCAGAGAGGCTGCTGCTGGGGCTGTCGTGCACCACCCAGCCTGTGCCCCAGAGGCTGCATGGCTGGCTGAGGGGCGGCCGCATAAGCAGCCCATTGTTCAGCGCCAGCCGGCCCGTGCGGTGTGCGCAGCGTTCCCAGGGGCCGCCTTGGGTGGGCAGAGCTGGCCCTGGTGCCCCAGCTCCCAGGAGCGCTTCATGCCCAGCCCCTGCTCAGCTCAGCCTGAGCACTGGGGAGGCGGCCTGGAGGGGGCCCAGCGGACACGGCCTGTGGTCAGTTGGGCCTAGGTTTGCTGGACGGGGGTGCCCGCGAGCCGTGGGGACAGAGTCCTGCTGAAGCCGCTGTCCGCATGGCAGGTTGAGATGCCACACACCCAAGGGCCAGCCCAGAGTGACGGCCCCCCATGCGCCCTGTTGTAGCCCCAGCCACTGCAGGGTCGGCCGGGGGCAGCCTGCACATGCCTGCGGGCGGGCGGACGTGCCCCGGCCAGGGCGCACAGCTCAGCTCTGCCAGGCCTCCACTCTGGATGCAGCCACTCGGAGACCTGGCAGATCCCACTTGGGCCGCCCGGCCCAGCAAGCGCCACGGGCGCCGTTTGCCTCCCACGTGCGGCTGGGCAGCTGGCTGGGCCTGGCAGTGGCGCTGCGCTTGGTGCACGGTGACCCTGGGCCCAGGGAGCACCTTGTCGGAGCCTAGCTGCTGCAGCTGGCCCCCAGCCCAGCGCCTGGGCTCCAGCCCCAGGCCAGGCTCCCTTCCTGCCGCTGAGCAGAGGCCCCTTTGCCTTGACCTCCAGCCACCCTGCTCCGAGCACCTCCAGGGCCCCAGGCTGCCGGGGGCGGGGCGGCCCAGCCCAGGGGCTCAGTTCCTTCCCCAGCTCTGCCTCTAGCCCAGTCCCCAGCCCTATTTGGCATTCCCGCCTCACCGGGCTGGTCAGAGCTCCCCTGGCCTCCAGCTGCCCCCGGCCTGCCACCCCCCGGCTGTCTCCCCACAAGCCTCTGCAGCTGCTCCCTGGCCCTTGATCCAGCCCCCCAGTAATACTGCTGCCCCCCAAGGGGCTCACGTGGGGCGGGGCAGCATCCTTGCTCCTGGGCAGAGGGCAAGAGAGGCAAGAAGCCGGGGGGAGGAGGGGGTCTGGGGAGGGCAGAGCAGCAACTGGGGCGGATGACGCGCAGACTCGAGGGTGCCCGGGCAAGGCGGCAGCAGGGGCCGAGGGTGAGGAGGCCGCAGAGCAGCGCGGGCGGAGGGAATCGGGTGGGGCACTGGGTGTGCTGGGGCCGTGGCTTCAGGGGCCAGGCGCTGCCACCCTTTCCCAGTGCTGGTGGGAGCTGGGCTCAGAGGAAGGCTCCAGGCCCGAACACACAGGGAACCCCCAGGCCATCCCGCCAGATGCAGCCATTTGCTCCCCTCCCCGCCTGGACAAAGCGGCAGAGGGGCTGCCTGGCTCTTTCATCCCGGAATGGGGGAGGGGCAAACCCACCAGAGCTTTTGCACCTGAGCCTGGCTCCCATGGGAGCCCCGGAGCTGGAGCCCTGGCCCGCGCCCGGGGCAGGCAGGCAGGCACCGGCCTGGCACCGCGGGGCTGGGCAGGGGCACGCAGGCTGTCACAAAAGGACGGCTGGGAAGAACCGGCGGCCACGTGAGGCGTCAGAGCCGAAGGCTTGGGGGGCAGGACAGGCGCCACGGGGCCTCCTCGCTCCCAGACAGACTCGGCCGCCCCGTGGCCCGGCCCGGCCCGGCCCAGCCAGCCTGGGGCACGTGCCACCCCAGGAATTCGGCACAAGGAACCACCAAGGTGCCAGGCTGCTGCCAGGCCCAGCAGCATTCTCCCCCGGGGCCCCAGGCAGTGCCAAGGGGACCCCACTACCCCCGGCTGCCAGCCCCTCCTCGCGAGCCTGCAGGTACCAGCACCCCCAGCGGCACTGCCCGGCCCCCGACCCGGCCCCTCCAGCAGGAGCCACTGGGGGCCCAGCACAGGGGGGGGCGCTGCCCGGAGAAAGGGGGGGCAGGAATAAGCGCTCAGGGGTGCGGGCCTGGGCCCTGCCGGAGTCACATGCAGCCCACGGGGGCGGGTGCTCCCGCCAGGGCCAGCGGGAGGAGGGGCACGGCTGGCAGCCCCCCGCCTCTCCCAGGCCCCCAACCGCCTCCGCCCCCTCCCCCAGCCCCACCCTCCTTTGTGCAGCTCGCGCTACACACACTAGCCCCCCGAAGGCCCCGCAGCCCCGGGCCGGGGGGGGGCCGCTGGGAACCGGGGGCTGCGGGCTCCTCCAGAGCCGCGTCCCGGGCCCAGGACCTGCTGCAACCTGGGCAGGGCTCGCTCGGGGCCGGGCCCGTTGCCTCCGTGCGCCCCGGGCGCATCCCCCGCCCCGCAGCGGCTCCCGGCCCCGGGGGGGCTCCGGGCGTCCTCGCCCAGCGCAGTCCGCCCCGACGGACCTGGCCCCGGCTCCCCGGCCCCGGCCGCGCCGCCCCTGCACCACGGTGGGCGCCGGGCCGGGGCCGGGCCCCCCGCAGGCAGGCACCGCGCGGAGCCGCACAAAGCGCCAGGCGCTCACCAGTCCGTGGGACTGCCCTCGCCGATCACCTCCTGGTAGGCGGCCAGCAGCGCCAGCCGGTGCGCCCCGAAGCTCACGCCAGCCATGCCGGGGCCGGGAGCCGCGAGAAGGACCCGGCCGCCCGCCTGCCTCGGAGACACTGCAGCAGCCAGCCGGGCGGGGCGGGCGGGCCAGGGGCGGGCCGGCTCCGCCCGCCGCCGCGCCCGCCCGGCCTCGGCGCCGCATCCCGGCCCCGCACGAGGGCCCCGGACCCCCAGTGACCGCCCGGCCGCCCCCTGCTCGCCCCCCTCCCCGCCCAGGCCCCCGCGCCCCCATCCGGGCCCCCAGTGCCTCTGCCCACGCCGCAGGGTGCCCACTGCTCCCACCCTCCCTACCCAGGCCCCCGTACTCCCATCCGGGCCCCCAGTGCCTCTGCCCACGCCGCAGGGTGCCCACTGCTCCCACCCTCCCTACCCAGGCCCCCGTACTCCCATCCGGGCCCCCAGTGCCTCTGCCCACGCCGCAGGGTGCCCACTGCTCCCACCCTCCCTACCCAGGCCCCCGTACTCCCATCCCCCTACCCAGGCCCCCGTACTCCCATCCGGGCCCCCAGTGCCTCTGCCCACGCCGCAGGGTGCCCATTGCTCCCACCCTCCCTACCCAGGCCCCCGCGCCCCCATCCGGGCCCCCAGTGCCTCTGCCCACGCCGCAGGGTGCCCACTGCTCCCACCCTCCCTACCCAGGCCCCCGCGCCCCCATCCGGGCCCCCAGTGCCTCTGCCCACGCCGCAGGGTGCCCATTGCTCCCACCCTCCCTACCCAGGCCCCCGCGCCCCCATCTGGGCCCCCAGTGCCTCTGCCCACGCCGCAGGGTGCCCACTGCTCCCACCCTCCCTACCCAGGCCCCCCCGCCCCCATCCGGGCCCCCAGTGCCTCTGCCCACGCCGCAGGGTGCCCACTGCTCCCACCCTCCCTACCCAGGCCCCCGCGCTCCCATCCGGGCCCCCAGTGCCTCTGCCCACGCCGCAGGGTGCCCATTGCTCCCACCCTCCCTACCCAGGCCCCCGCGCTCCCATCCGGGCCCCCAGTGCCTCTGCCCACGCCGCAGGGTACCCACTGCTCCCACCCTCCCTACCCAGGCCCCCGTGCTCCCATCCGGGCCCCCAGTGCCTCTGCCCACGCCGCAGGGTGCCCATTGCTCCCACCCTCCCTACCCAGGCCCCCGCGCCCCCATCCGGGCCCCCAGTGCCTCTGCCCACGCCGCAGGGTGCCCATTGCTCCCACCCTCCCTACCCAGGCCCCCACGCCCCCATCCGGGCCCCCAGTGCCTCTGCCCACGCCGCAGGGTACCCAAGTGCCCCCCCGCACTCCCATCCCCACCCAAACTGCCCAACCCCCAGTGTCTCTGCCTACTGTCCACACCCCAGGGTACCCCCTCTAACACCCGCACTACCATGGAGAGCCCCCCCCAACCGGTGACCCCACCTTGGCAGGAACCCCCATTGCTAGTCTCAGGCCCTCTGGCTCCCATCGTTGCTCCCTGGAGCTAAGAGCAATGGGCTCTGATACCAGCCCTGGGGATGCACTTGTTTCAGTTTCAAGCCCCTTGGTGGTGACTCAGCTCAAGTTGGGGGGCAGGCTGGTGCCAGGCTATCCTCAGCCTCCTACTCTGCCATGGGACACTAGCTTGGGTCCGGGGGCTGTGGGAGCTGGCCGAGGGCATCCTGCAGCCAGTGCAGCTCCACCCTCCAAGGATGCTGGCTGGAGGCCCCTGCCCAGGCCAGACACACCTCTCCAAGTGCCAACCCGGCCAAGCAGAGCCAGGTGGGCAGGCGGCATTGGGGGGCACTTAGCACCCTGTGCTCTGAGCAGCCCTGGGCACTCTCCAGCTCCCCCTAAATATCCACACAGCCACAGGCCCCGGTCCCAGCTCCCCTTGCTCATGGTGCCCCCCGGGGCCCTGCCCAGTGCCCGTGTCCCATGCACTGACATTCTAATCTGCACTCTGCTGCCCTATTGTGTGGCACAGCCCCCAGGCCCTCTCCCCTCCCTATGGCAGCCTGCTGGGCAGGGGGCTGAGTGGCACTGCCTCTCCTGCAGCCAGAGGGCGGGTAGGCCCCATGTGCGGCGTGAGTCCAGCTGCTGCTTTGATCGGGGCCAGCTCCCTGACCCCATGCAGCAAGGGTGGCTGCGGGGCTGCCACGGCACCTTGCGTGGTAGGTGCCAACATGCTGCTTCTGTCACCTCCTTCGGCAGCACCGCGCTGGCCCACCTCCACACCACAGGGCTCCCTGGCTGGCCTCTGCCACACCGCCACGCCACAGACCCTGCTGTGGCCTCCCCCAGGTGGGGGGGGGGGGAAGGTTAACCTGCAGCCAGGCGTGGCGGCGCACAAGCAGGCATTTGAACTTCGTCACTGATGCAGGAAGCGCAGAGGGGCCTGGGCACTGCCCCATCTCCCGTCACGCCTGCCCAGTGTCCCAGGGAAAGGCCAGAGCCTGCGGGTGGGAGACGCTGCTTGCTACAAGGCTGCCAGGGGTTGTGCCCCAGCCCTCAGCCCTGCAAACAGCAGCCCTGGGGATCCCCCTCAAGCCCACAGGCAGTGGGCCATGCCCACCAGCTCCTGGCTGCAGCCTGGGGCATCCTGCCAAGCACTAGCCTTCCCTGGCTCTGCTGTCTGGGTACACAACCCACGGGGCCCTGCCCCAGCTGCAGGCAGAGAGAGCCATCTGCCGCATCCCCTTCCCAGGCACCCTCCTATCCCACGCACCCCGCTCCCGGCAGTGCCCCCCGGCCCAGAGCGAGAGCCGCTGGCACAGCTGAGACCCAGCTGGGACCTCGCGGAGGCACCAGCTGGCTCACGGGCAGAACTGGGGCATGGCGCTGCAGGGAGCGGGATGGCTCAGTAGGGGGTGCTCTGCCCCACAAATCACAGCTGCCCCCATGCTCCAGGCACAGCCCTGTGGTCAAGGCTGATGCCCTTCCTGGCCCAACAGGGAGGAGCTCAGCCCCTGCAGGACTGCAGCAGCTCTCTCCCAGGGGCCAGGCCCAGCCCCTCTCCAGACGCCCTGCACACGCTGGGGAGGGGCAGCTGCCGCCGGCCCAGGGGTTTGCAGGCCGCTCTGGCCCGTAGCACGATGCTGCTGCGAGCTCAGCGCTGGGGGCTTTGTTCTCACAAGGCAGCGGGACTGGGCAGAGCCCCAGCCCCGCCTCCTGCCCAGCCCCCCTCTCGGCAACGTGCTGGCTGCTCTGGCTCTTTGTGCTGGGAGCCCAGCCCCGGGGAGTGGGGAAAAGGGGGACGACGCCTCAGCACAGCCCACAGCCAGACCCAGTGGCTGCCTTGCAGCCTGCTTGGAGCTACAGAGGCTGAGCCCCGGAGGGTGGGGCCCTTGCGGGCGACCATGACAGCCCCCAGGCCGGGGGAGCTGAGGGGCTGGCTGCTTTATGGCAGAAGTGGCAAGGGGGGGGGGCAATCCCCCCTTCCCAGCCCTGGGCTGCTCAGGCCCCAAGGAACCAGCAGATGGGCTCCAACCAAGGCTGGTCTGGGCCCAGGCTCTGCCGCTTATTTCAGAGGGTGGTACAAGAACCCCTCAGTGACCCTGGTAGGAAGACCTGACCCCATGGCATCCCCTCTACCGGCACACAGGTGGTTTGAGCCCAGCCCATGGGCTCTGCCACCGCACTCGTTAGCCATGCTCACAGCCAGCCCCTCTCCGAGGCTCACAGCAGCATCCTGTGGTAATGAGTTCCACTGGCTAATTGGCCTGGGAAACTGTTCTCCGCCAGCAGCATTAGAGACCCTGCCTGTCTATTGAGCCAGAAGCTCCTTGCTCACCTTTTCTGGACCCTCCTCCCAGCCACATCGCCTGCAATTAGCAAGGCCAGTCTTCACGCTCCCGGCAGAGAAGCCGCCAGCACCTTGCTCCATGTCACCCCCCTGCCGCTCCATCTCTTTTGTGGCAGGAGGCCCACCGGCAGCACGGCAGCTAGGGGCAGCACTGACTGCTCTGTTTTCACCCCCAGCATCACACTGAGCAAGGCCCAACTGAGGAGTTCCCTTTCCTGCCCACCCATTGAGTTCCAGGGGCCACTGCGTGACCCGCTTGCCAGAGAACCACGGCGCAGCGCCTCAGCAGCAGGGCCCAAATTGCAACCCCTGCGCCACTGCAGAGGCACCAGCTCCCCTTAGTCGTGGCTGCCCCCTGCCCCGCCATGCTCTGACCCCCTTCTCCGCTCACTGCTCAAGCATTGGCCTCCTCCAGGGCCCTGGCAAGGTGCGTTTGGTTCAGCAGCCGAGTCTCTGCCGCACACTAGTGTCACCTGGGCACTCAGCACGCACGCCCGGCCAGCTCTGTTCCAGCCACACACTCACACCCCTCCCCCACTGCACATGGCCTGGGGGGGCAGGTCCGTTCATTCGCCCCAGGCTGTAATCAGGCCCAAGCTGCCTCAGAACCAGCTGCAGGGGCTGGTGCCTTGTTGCACAGCAAAGGGTGGCTTTGGCCTGTGCCCTTTGGCTGACCCTCCTCTAGGCACCTCCTACAGCCCTGTGGCATGGGGTGGCTTGGCCATGCCCACGGGACACGTTCTGTGGTCCTGCTAGTGCTGCAGCAGCTGGACCATAGGAGCAGCAGCTGGGGAGGGAGGCAGCCCCTGGGGCTGCTCTCTCTGCAGCAGCCACAGCCAGGGGGCCCTGCCCAGGGCATCAGTCCTGCCTGGCTCAGGGGACAAGGCAGCGGGGGGGGGGGGGCACATGCCCCTTTCCTGGGGGTGGAAAGGGCTCTGGAAGGAGGGTGTAGCCCAAAGGCCCTGCAATAACCACAGGCCCCAGCCACTTGCCAGAAAAATGTTTATTCAGGCACCGCAGGGAGAGTGGCAAGCCCAGGACCTGCCCCCCCCCCCCCCAAGCAAGGCAGCTCCAGGAAGACCAAGGCTGCACTTGGGAGAGCAGCTTGGAGCCCCAGGATGGGCCACTGAGCCATCAGCAAATGCTGGTGAGAGCGTGGGCATGGCCCAGCCCCCAGCCATGGCTGTGAGCAGCAGGGGGCCTCCCCCTTGGCAGAGTCCAGGCCTGCTGCAAGGCCTCACCCATGAGCACCCCCCAGCCCAGCACAGAGAGCTCCCCTGCAGCACAGAGTAAGGGCATGGCTTGGCTGCAGCAGGACCAGGCGTGGATTTGCAGGCCTAGGCTGACTGGCTGTACATGTGCCCTGCCCAGCCAGAAAGGGCACAGCATGGCCAGGCCACAGCACACAGCACAGCCAGGAAAAGGCTGGCCCTGGCAAGGGGAAATGGAACAGCCCTGCCCCACCTGGCAGCCCACAAGTAGCCCAGGGTGCCAGCAGGGTCCATCTCTTCCAGTGCTGGGACCAGACCTCACTGGCAGCCCAGGCCTGTCTCCCACTTCCTCAGGGCCTGGGAAGAGCATGGGCCGTGGCCAGCTCTGCTGCCTCTGGGTATGGAGGGAAGGGACAGGTGGCCAGGCCCAGCTGAGACCAGAGAGGCACAGAACAGGCTGGAGGGGCCAGAGAGCAGCAGGCTCAGCTTGGCCTGCCGGGCTGGCACAGCAGGGGGCTGGCCAGGCAAGAGTCGGGGGGCAGGGGCAGATGCTGGCAGGATAGGGGTGCCAGAGCAGCCAGCGCCCCCTCACACGTGGGAGAAGGCGTGGCTCTTGCACAGTGGCTTGTCCTTCTTGGAGTAGAAGGTCTTCCCCTCTAGGCTGACCTGGCAGATCTGTGGAGAGAGCAGGACATCAGCAGGCAGAGTGCCCCCCCCCCCAAGCCCACCAGGGCTGCCTGCCCTGCTCACACCAGCCCCGAGGCAGGGGCCCTTGAGGGGTGCAGGCCCTTCCGGGCCAGGGGCCCGCAGCAGGAGCAGGCCCAGGCACATGCAGGGGGCACCGCGCCGCTCTCACCGCGCAGACGAAGCAGGTGTCATGCCAGCTGAAGCCCAGGGCCTCCAGGAACCGGTCCCCCGCATCGATCTTGAAGTCACAGCCATGGCACTTGGTGCCAAACATCTTCTCGTAGTCTGGGGAGAGCGCAGGGAGAGGGGGCTTTGCATCGGGCACCCTGCCCTCCTCCCGACAGGCTGGGCTAACCCCTCCCCCAGCCGTCCCCGAGCCCAGGCGGGGCGGGCCCTGTGTCCACAAGCCCCCCCGAGTGCCAGAAAGCCTGTCTGCAGAAGGGGACCCCGTTTCCCAGGATGCTGTGCAGCACTCCGCTTTGATGTAGGCATTGCACTCCCATTGCCATGGCAACCTGGGAGGCCAGGCCGGCAGAAGGGGGGGCCTCACTTCCCAGGGACCATGCCCTGCCCCTTGCCACAGGCCGGCTGGGCTCCGGCCCTGCACGCCAGCAGCAGCGAGCGCCAGGCAATGCCGGGGCAGCCCAGGGGCTGGGGACCCCGGGCACACGGCTGCAGGGCAGGCCGCCCTACCTTGCTCGCAGTAGGGCTGCCCCTCCTCCATGTAGAAGGCCCGGTTGCGGATGGGGGTCCGGCAGGCAGCGCAGGTGAAGCAGGGCACATGCCACGTCATCTTGAGCGCATGCATGATCTCCTGGGACAGGAAGAGCCCATGAGCCTGGCGCCAGGCTGGGGGGGCAGGGCCCCTGCAGCCTCATGCCACTCACCCCACCAATCTTCTTCTTGCACTTGGCGCAGCTGGGGGCATAGCGCAGGCCATGGCACGGGGGGCAGAAGATGGAGCCCTTCTCCTCCAGGAACCCTGCCTCGTCCAGCACCTTCCTGCACTGGCAGCAGGTGAACTCCTCGGGGTGGTAGTAGCGGCCCAGGGCCACCAGGTAGCGTCCCCTAGGGCAGGGTGGGCAGAGTCAGCCAGCAAGCAGCAAGGGGCACGCCCCACCCCCCAGCCAGAGGGCCAGGCCCGCTCCACTCACCGGATGACCTTGTTGCACTGGTAGCAGAGGGGGGTCTTGCCGGTGCCCTCGGGGGTCTGCTGCGCGGCCTGCAGGATGGAGCTGCGGCTCTGCACAGGCGTGGGCAGGGCCGGCTGGCTGTGCTTGCTCAGCACCATGCTGCTCTTGCCGGGGGGGTACCGCTCCGCGAAGGACGGATCCACTGCCCAGGGGGGGCGGCTGGCCGGGGCCAGGGCAGCTGCTGGGCCTGCAAGCCCCAGAGGGATTCCCAGGTGACAGACCCGCAGAGCCTGGCTAGCCCCAGGCACCCAGCACTGCCCCCCTGGGGCACCAAGGCCCTGCTCTGCCCCACAGCAGGGAGCCAGGCCCCCATGCCCAGCACCACCAGCTTACCGTGATCAGGCTCCTCCATCAGCGCTGCCACTGAGGCAGGGTCCAGCCCGGACACCTGGCTACAGAACAACCAATTAATCCACTTGCCATCTGGCCCACACCCACCCACCATCCCCCCATGCAGCAGCACCCCCAGTGCCCAGTCAGGGACCTGGACTGGCAGCACTGCCCGGGCTCACCTCAGGGGAGTCCTGAGCTCACCTGGGGCCTGGCCCGTCCCATCTCCCAGGTACCCAACCGCATCCATCAGGGACAAGGCTGCAGCACCCCAGCTGCTCTACCCATCAGGTCCAGCCCCTCACCAGGGCCCTGCCCCCAGGGTAGGCAGGTGGGCCATGCCCACAAGGGGCCTGCCAGTGTCCTGGCCCCAAGCACCCAGCTGGGAAGGACAGATCAGCTGGCTGCAGCCCCTCATCCCACCCCCGCCTCCAGCCAGAGGTGGGCCAGAGCACTGAGCCCAGGAAAGGCACAGCCAGGAGCAGGCGTGCTGCCAGCACCCCCCCCTTCTCCCAGGGCCTTTCCAGCCAGCTCAGAGGCCAGCCCTGGGCAGGTGGGTGCAGCCCTGTGAGGACCGACAGCAGCACAGACCAGGCGTGGAAAGGCCAGGAGCCGAGTCCCCAGGCCACAGCCCCACTCAGTGGCCTATGGGGCCAGTCAGGCGCGGTTGACACAAAGCAGGAAGTTCCCATGACTGCTGCCCAGCCCCACAGCTGGCAGAGGGTGATGCTGGGCTGCAGGACCCCAAGGGCACCAATGACCACTAGGAGCCGGCTGCAAGAACAGAACTTTATTTGGCTACAACAGGGTCCAGCACGCAGCTGAGTGCGCGGAGCCAGCGCCCGGGCCAGGCCACTCCCAGCAGCACGCGGCTCATGGTAGCCGGGGCCGCAGCACAGGGCACATCACAGCCCAAGGAGAGGCCCGGGCACAGCGGCCTCGCTCCAGAGCCCTGCACCCCCAGCGGGGCCTTCCACCTCCAGCCCCCAGCCTAAGGCAGGAACGCGAGGAGGCAGCAGCAGGAGCCCACAGCCACTGGGCAGGAGGCCTGGGAGAGGAAGCCCAGGGCACAGCTGGGCAAGGGGCTGAGCCTGCAGGATGCCAGCCTCACACCAGCCCGGGCAGCACCTGGGCTCAGCACCACTGGCTCCCTGGGGGACACAGGGCCAGAGGGCACAGCCGGGCAGGGGATCTGAGCCAGGCCTGGTGCTGAGAGCCCCCACCCCGCCAGAGAGCAGGGCACAAGGAGCTCCTGGCCAGGCAGGGCTAGGAGCGAGGTGGCTGCCCTCTGCGCCCCGGGGCACGTGTGATGTGGCTGGGCCGGGCCCGCTCAGGACATGATGTTCAGAGAGACGGCGGAACGCTGGTGGTGCCAGTCCCGCAGGCACGCGTAGCGGGGACTCTGCAGCTCAGTGACAAACTGTTCTCTGAAAGGAGAGAGAGGAAGGGGAGAGGGCGGGGCGGGGGGGGGGGGGACGAGGCAGAGGTTAGCGCCAGAGAGGAAGGGGAGAGGGCAGAGAGGAGGGGGGGACAGAGGTTAGCGCCGGGGGGGGGGCGGGGGACAGAGGTTAGCGCCAGAGGAAGGGGAGAGGGCAGAGAGGGGGGGGGGACGGGACAGAGGGCGGGGCGGGGGGGGACGAGGCAGAGGTTAGCGCCAGAGAGAAGGGGAGAGGGCAGAGAGGAGGGGGGGACAGAGGTTAGCGCCGGGGGGGGGCGGGGGACAGAGGTTAGCGCCAGAGGAAGGGGAGAGGGCAGAGAGGGGGGGGGACGGGACAGAGGGCGGGGCGGGGGGGGGACGAGGCAGAGGTTAGCGCCAGAGAGAAGGGGAGAGGGCAGAGAGGAGGGGGGGACAGAGGTTAGCGCCGGGGGGGGGGCACGACAGAAGTTAGCGCCAGAGAGGAAGGGGAGAGGGCAGAGAGGAGGGGGGGGACGGGACAGAGGTTAGCGCCAGAGAGGAAGGGGAGAGGGCAGAGAGGAGGGGGGGACAGAGGTTAGCGCCGGGAGGGGCGGGGGACAGAGGTTAGCGCCAGAGAGGAAGGGGAGAGGGCAGAGAGGAGGGGGGGGGACAGGGGTTAGCGCCAGAGAGGAAGGGGAGAGGGCAGAGAGGAGGGGGGGACAGAGGTTAGCGCCGGGGGGGGGGGGCGGGGGACAGAGGTTAGCGCCAGAGGAAGGGGAGAGGGCAGAGAGGGGGGGGGACGGGACAGAGGGCGGGGCGGGGGGGGGACGAGGCAGAGGTTAGCGCCAGAGAGAAGGGGAGAGGGCAGAGAGGAGGGGGGGACAGAGGTTAGCGCCGGGGGGGGGGGGGGGCACGACAGAAGTTAGCGCCAGAGAGGAAGGGGAGAGGGCAGAGAGGAGGGGGGGACGGGACAGAGGTTAGCGCCAGAGAGGAAGGGGAGAGGGCAGAGAGGAGGGGGGGACAGAGGTTAGCGCCGGGAGGGGCGGGGGACAGAGGTTAGCGCCAGAGGAAGGGGAGAGGGCAGAGAGGAGGGGGGGGACAGGGGTTAGCGCCAGAGAGGAAGGGGAGAGGGCAGAGAGGAGGGGGGGGGGACAGGGGTTAGCGCCAGAGAGGAAGGGGAGAGGGCAGAGAGGAGGGGGGGGGACAGGGGTTAGCGCCAGAGAGGAAGGGGAGAGGGCAGAGAGGAGGGGGGACAGAGGTTAGCGCCGGGAGGGGCGGGGGACAGGGGTTAGCGCCAGAGAGGAAGGGGAGAGGGCAGAGAGGAGGGGGGGACAGAGGTTAGCGCCGGGAGGGGCGGGGGACAGAGGTTAGCGCCAGAGGAAGGGGAGAGGGCAGAGAGGAGGGGGGGGACAGGGGTTAGCGCCAGAGAGAAAGGGGAGAGGGCAGAGAGGAGGGGGGGGACAGGGGTTAGCGCCAGAGAGGAAGGGGAGAGGGCAGAGAGGAGGGGGGGGACAGGGGTTAGCGCCAGAGAGGAAGGGGAGAGGGCAGAGAGGAGGGGGGACAGAGGTTAGCGCCGGGAGGGGCGGGGGACAGGGGTTAGCGCCAGAGAGGAAGGGGAGAGGGCAGAGAGGAGGGGGGGACAGGGGTTAGCGCCAGAGAGGAAGGGGAGAGGGCAGAGAGGAGGGGGGGGGACAGGGGTTAGCGCCAGAGAGGAAGGGGAGAGGGCAGAGAGGAGGGGGGGGGACAGGGGTTAGCGCCAGAGAGGAAGGGGAGAGGGCAGAGAGGAGGGGGGACAGAGGTTAGCGCCAGAGATGAAGAGGCTCCATGAGCAAAGTCAGGACAAGAAAGAGCAGCCAGGTCACACCATGCAACCCACCAGGGAGGGCAGCACCGGGGCCTCCCACCCAGCCCCTGCGGCAGGACTGCAGGCAGTGCCAGGGAGGCCAGGCTGACCCCAGGGCCAGGAGAGGCAGAGTCTGGGGCGGCAGAGCCAGCCCCGGCAGGCGCCCAGGCAGGAGCTCGTGCCCACAGCCCTTACCTGGCCTTTCGAACATGCTCGTCGTCTGGATCTTGCACTGAGCAGCAGGAGAGAAGAGAGAGTCAAGGCGGGCTGGCAAAAGGTGCATCATCCCTCCCCCAGCAACCAGGTCCCTGCAGCCCGTGGGCCGGGCCTGCCACACTCCAGCCAGACCCACGAGCGGTGCCTGGGCTGGGGGCCCAAGAGAGAAAGCCCTGGGCCTGCAGCTGGGAGCTCACCCCTGCCGCTACTCCATCCCCTGCCAGCCACCACGGAGCAGGCAGCCGGCCACCCCAGCCCAAGTCTGCAGCCCGCACAGGCCAGGGCCCAGGGGGCACTTACTGAACTCTGTGCCCGTCAGCTGGGCCAGGATGCGGAAGGAGCGGGACTGGGTGGTGCCCGTGCGAGGCTGCCAGTCCTCCGTATCCTCCATCAGCCGCTTTTTGCTGGCGTCGCTGGGCAGGCCGGCTGCGGGGGTCAGCAGCCGCAGAGAGTGCCTGTGCCAGACAAGAGCAGGGCACTCAGCCAGCACATGGACACTCCGTCGGCCTGCCAGCCAGTCCTCCCAGCAGGACCCCATGCCCCAGGGCGCAGCGCCCGGCATGAGCCGCATGCCCAGAGCGGAGGCACCAAGACGTCTCTCCCCCTCCCCACAGGACCCCACATCCCAGGGTGCAGAATCCAGCACAAGCCGCATGCCCAGAGCGGAGGCAGTGACACACCCCCTGTGGGACCCCAGGGCGCAGCATCTGGCACGAGCCGCACCCCCAGAGTGGCCGCACCAAGAGAGACGCCCCTCCCCACATGGAGCTGCGCATCCTTTCTGGCCGGCACCCGCCAAAGCCTTTGCTGGGGCCAGCAGCTCTGTGGCCGCGACAATGCAAAGAGACAGGAGCCCCCCTTACTCATCCTCCAGGTCACGGCGGCCCAGGGCTCCAGGGGGCTGAGCCTTCCCCTCCAGTGAGCTGGGGCTGCCACCGGCTCTGGGGCCAGGAGAGAGGGGACAAGAGCAGGAGTGAGTCAGGTGAAAATCCCAGCGCCGAGGCCCAGCAAAGGCCTCTGTTGGCAGCCACCGTGCTGAGGGAGCCCCAGTGCCTGCTCCGGGCTGGGCAGGGGACACAGTGAGGCCCAGCTGCGCAGGGGCTGGGTCCAAAGCCACCAGGGGCCCCGCCATGCCCCACCCGCCTCCAAGCCAGCCCCACTCAAGGCCAACACCAGCAACTGGGCCCTGCCAGGGGGCAGCAGGTGCTGGGCTGGGACGCGCCTTCGCATTTGCCACGAGCAGCCGGGCCTGGAACCTCCCCGCCACATGGGACCATGCCCAGCCTGAGCCCTGCCCGGGCACCTATGGGGCAGAGCCCATAGGTCCTGCCCCCCCTCCCCCAGCAGAGGAAGGACAAAGCAAGGCAGCAGGACAGCTCCAGAGGGGAGAAGGCACCAGCCCAGCAACTGGGGGGAGGGGAGGGGACGTGGGTGCTCCCCAGGCCAGCGACCCCGGGGGGAGGGGACAGGAGGGGAGGGGACGTGGGTGCTCCCCAGCCCAGTGACCCCGGGGGGGGAAGGGGGGCATGCAGGGGCAGGAAGGCAGCGAAAGGCTTACTGACTTTTCAAGGGCCTGCACCTGCAGAGTGGGGGGAGAAGAGAGGAGAAGAGAAGAGGAAGGGGAGAAAGATTAGACCCGCAGCACCCACCAGAGACACTTCCAGAGCAGGATGGGGCCGACCTGGAGCAGGCGGAGGGAGCCCAGACAGGCAGCAGCTGATTACCACACACCCCCTGCGGACCAGGCCTGGCAGGGGCTGTGGGGCAGGGCCAGGCAGCTCAGCGCAGGAAGGGCCGGCCGGCTCCCCGCACCAGTTCCAGGCTTGCCAGGGGGCATGGGAAAGGACCCCAGCCGGGCAGAGGCGAGAGCCCCAGGTCGCAAGCCAGGCTCCGGGTCCCAGCCCAGTGCGAGGGTTAGCCTGCTGCGCCCTGCTCTCAGCACACAGCCCCATGCTGGCACAGGAGCAGAGCCCATAGGTCCTGCCTGCAGCCCTACTGCTCCCAGGCACCCGGCCAGGCCAGGGCCAGCGGGCAGGAAGGCTCTAGGCTGGCTCTGCTGGCACAGGCCCACGTGGCCAGAGCCCTGATCTCCCAGCCCACAGGCCCCAGCAGGCAGGGCAGGAACTAGGCCTGCTGCTCTCTGCAGGGCCACACCAGAACCAGCCAGCAGGGGTCACTGCAACACCAGCGAGGACAAGCCGCTCCTGCGGGGCATCCAGCATGCAGGGGTGCAGCGCGGCCGTCGTGCCGGGGGGGGGGGGGGGCCTGCAGTGCACCTACCCACTGGCGGGGGGGTGCGGATGGGCCGGGGCCTGCAGTGCCACCTACCCACTGTGCGGGGGGGGGTGCGGATGGGCCGGGGGGCCTGCAATGCCACCTACCCCTTGTGCTGGGAAGGCGGGGTGCGGACGAGCCCTGCAGTGCCACCTACCCATTGTGCTGGGGGGGGTGTGTGCGGACGGGCCGGGGGGCCTGCAGTGCCACCTACCCACTGTGCGGGGGGGGGGGGCGGATGGGCCGAGGGGCCTGCAGTGCCACCTACCCACTGTGCGGGGGGGGGTGCGGATGGGCCGGGGGGCCTGCAGTGCCACCTACCCCTTGTGCTGGGAAGGGGGGGTGCGGACGAGCCCTGCAGTGCCACCTACCCCCTGTGCGGGGGGGGGTGCGGACGGGCCGGGGGGCCTGCAGCGCCACCTACCCCCTGTGCGGGGGGAGGGTGCGGACGGGCCGGGGGGCCTGCAGCGCCCACCTACCCCCTGTGCGGGGGGGGGGGGTGCGGACGGGCCGGGGGGCCTGCAGTGCCACCTACCCATTGTGCTGGGGGGGGTGCGCGCGGACAGGCCGGGGGGCCTGCAGTGCCACCTACCCCCTGTGCGGGGGGAGGGTGCGCGCGGACGGGCCGGGGGGCCTGCAGTGCCACCTACCCATTGTGCTGGGGGGGGGGTGCGCGCGGACGGGCCGGGGGGCCTGCAGTGCCACCTACCCCTTGTGCTGGGAAGGGGGGGTGTGGACGAGCCCTGCAGTGCCACCTACCCATTGTGCGGGGGAGGGTTGTGCGCAGACGGGCCGGGGGGCCTGCAGTGCCACCTACCCACTGTGCTGGGGGGGGGGGTGCGCGCGGACGGGCCGGGGGGCCTGCAGTGCCACCTACCCCCTGTGCGGGGGGAGGGTGCGGACGGGCCGGGGGGCCTGCAGTGCCACCTACCCATTGTGCTGGGGGGGGGGGGTGCGCGCGGACAGGCCGGGGGGCCTGCAGTGCCACCTACCCCCTGTGCGGGGGGAGGGTGCGGACGGGCCGGGGGGCCTGCAGTGCCACCTACCCATTGTGCTGGGGGGGGGGTGCGCGCGGACGGGCCGGGGGGCCTGCAGTGCCACCTACCCCTTGTGCTGGGAAGGGGGGGTGCGGACGAGCCCTGCAGTGCCACCTACCCCCTGTGCGGGGGGGGGGTGCGGACGGGCCGGGGGGCCTGCAGCGCCACCTACCCCCTGTGCGGGGGGAGGGTGCGGACGGGCCGGGGGGCCTGCAGCGCCACCTACCCCCTGTGCGGGGGGAGGGTGCGGACGGGCCGGGGGGCCTGCAGTGCCACCTACCCCCTGTGCGGGGGGGGGGGTGCGGACGGGCCGGGGGGCCTGCAGTGCCACCTACCCATTGTGCTGGGGGGGGTGCGCGCGGACGGGCCGGGGGGCCTGCAGTGCCACCTACCCCCTGTGCGGGGGGAGGGTGCGCGCGGACGGGCCGGGGGGCCTGCAGTGCCACCTACCCCCTGTGCGGGGGGAGGGTGCGGACGGGCCGGGGGGCCTGCAGTGCCACCTACCCATTGTGCTGGGGGGGGGGTGCGCGCGGACGGGCCGGGGGGCCTGCAGTGCCACCTACCCATTGTGCTGGGGGGGGGTGCGCGCGGACGGGCCGGGGGGCCTGCAGTGCCACCTACCCCTTGTGCTGGGAAGGGGGGGTGTGGACGAGCCCTGCAGTGCCACCTACCCATTGTGCGGGGGAGGGTTGTGCGCAGACGGGCCGGGGGGCCTGCAGTGCCACCTACCCCCTGTGCGGGGGGAGGGTGCGGACGGGCCGGGGGGCCTGCAGTGCCACCTACCCATTGTGCTGGGGGGGGGGGTGCGCGCGGACGGGCCGGGGGGCCTGCAGTGCCACCTACCCCCTGTGCGGGGGGAGGGTGCGGACGGGCCGGGGGGCCTGCAGTGCCACCTACCCATTGTGCTGGGGGGGGGGGTGCGCGCGGACGGGCCGGGGGGCCTGCAGTGCCACCTACCCCTTGTGCTGGGAAGGGGGGGTGTGGACGAGCCCTGCAGTGCCACGTACCCATTGTGCGGGGGAGGGTTGTGCGCAGACGGGCCGGGGGGCCTGCAGTGCCACCTACCCACTGTGCTGGGGGGGGTGTGTGCGGACGGGCCGGGGGGCCTGCAGTGCCACCTACCCACTGTGCTGGGGGGGGTGTGCGCGGACGGGCCGGGGGGCCTGCAGTGCCACCTACCCATTGTGCGGGGGGGTGCGGACGGGCCGGGGGGCCTGCAATGCCACCTACCCCTTGTGCTGGGAAGGGGGGGTGTGGACGAGCCCTGCAGTGCCACCTACCCATTGTGCTGGGGAGTGCGGACGGGCCCGGGGGCTGTGTACATCACAGGCTTCGGCACCAGCCCAGGCAGCGAGCTGGCCGGGGGGCTGGCCCCGAAAGGCCGCGCCGTTTTGTTGAGGGTGGTGCTAGGAGCGAAGTGATATTTCGGGGGCTGAGAGCAGAGGGCTGGATCCTGAGCGGGAGACAAAACACAGCACAGGCTCAGGCAGCATGCAAGGAGCCCTGGCAGCCGTGCCAGCGCCTGGCGTCACAGGGGAGCGCTCTGCAGTGGCCCTGCCCGGCGCCCAGGAGACAGCACCATGCCGTGGCCCAGGAGCCAGGTCCAAATGGGTTGGGTGAGCAGGAGCCCCTGGCCGTGTTGCTCCGTGCAGGCCCCCAGGGCTGGGGCGCGGCACAGGCAGGCCGCTGAAACACGTAACCCACCTGCCCACACCATGCACCAACGCACTGAACCCCACAGGCCACCCACCCAGGGCAACTTCACAGCCTGGCCCAGACCTGGGGTCAGACCCCCAAGGAGCCCAAAGCCCTGGCCCCGGCAGGATTGGCAGTGGGAGGCACACCCCACTCCCCAGGGCCCCTACGTTCCAGGGCAGGGTGACTGGCACCTGCCCCGGCCCACAGCTGCTCCTTTGTGCCAGGAGCACAGCAGCTGGTGCCCTCCAAGAGCTGCCAGGCTTCCAGAGGGGCCCCGCCCACAGCCTGGGGAGATCCACCTACCTTGGCCAGCTTGCCCGGGAGGCCCTGGACTCTGCAGGAGAAGAGAGGGAGCTGAGGCCAATGCTCTGGTCAGGCCAGACTGAGCTCTGCCCCCTGACATCATGGGCCCTGGGGCAGGGGAGACCCGGAGGGGTCGGCATGGGGCCTGCTGGGCCCTTTGGGGCTGGCACCCCAGAACCACCCCTCGGTAACCCAGGCTCGCGCCAGAGGCCACCTTCCAGCACTGGGCACTGGCCAGCTCAGCCGTGCCGGGAACGAGCCCGGAGCCTGCAGCAGCGGGGGGCAAGAGGCTAGCAGCAGGCCGGCGGGGAGGGCCCCTGCCCCGGGAGCCAGCCGAGCGCAGAGGCGTTACCTGCTCAGGCTGAGGGAAAGCTGGTCCCCGCAGGCGCGGATCTTGTTCTGCGCCTCGATGTGCGTCATGCTGCTGGCGTTCTCACCGGCAATACTCAGCACCCAGTCGCCCACTGCCACGCCGGCCTGGGCCGCCTTGCCCCCGGGCGTCAGCTGCAGGCAGAGCCAGAGCCAGTCACAACACAGGCGCCTGGGAGACGAGGGGCAAGGGCCCCCCACAGCCTGCCCTGGCAGCGAGCCGCGCTGCTTGGGGGAACGGCCCAGGCACCCGCATGGGACGCTGGGTGGCAGGGGGCAGCCCTAGCAGGGAGGGTGCGGAGCTTCACGGGGTCTCACCTTCAGCCACCCCCCTGGGGACACCTGATTCCAGTGCCTTGCTGGGCCAGGGTCAGCCTCGCCCAGCTGCAGTTCCACGCTCCCGGAGCATGGCTGGGCACCCACACCCAGGTCTCCCCTGCCCCAGAAGTGCCATGTTTCAGGGCTGGAGAGACCTGGCCCGTGGCAGGTGCCTGTCTGCCAAGGTGTGACGTGGGAGGGGGGGCGAGGGGGGGGCTGCCTGCCTTGTAACCCAGAGCTCTCCTGGCTGTGTGGTTTGACTCACCCCCTGTGGATTGGCCCAGGCACCTCGGCCCAGCCTGGGCAGAGAACAAGGCTCTTCCCAGGGAGAGACAAAGGGAGGGAGGCGGGGACGGCCCCCTGGGCCTGGGAGCTGGGGCAGCCTCTGCAGGGCTGTGGGAGCGAGGCTGTTTTGGACCAAGGAAGGGGGTGAAGCCCCTTCCCCCGAGAGGACCAGGCTGTGCGCCCTGGCTCCTGTGCTAACGTAGATCCTACACTGCGCTGTGTGGGAGAAGCAATAAAACCTTCCACTCTACTGGCGGAGTCACCTCTGGCTGCGGACGGGGTGCAGGGTTGGGGCTCCCCGCCGCGCCGTCACACAAAGCTACGCAGGCAGCCGCTGTCTGGGGCTGCTCTGAGCACCGTAACGCCCGCGAGGCTACGCCCGGCCTGACAGCCCCGCTGGCCTACCCTGGCCCTGCAGCCCAGCCCGTTGCCAGCAGAGGGCCGGGGCCCGCAGGACTCAGCCAGCCCTCCAAGCCCGGTCAGCAGCACTAGGCCTCCCCAAGCTCCTGTGGGCAGCGGAGCAACTCCTGCCGGAGGTGCTGGGACCTGGGCGGAAACTGGGGGCTGAGGCAGCACCAAGGGGCGTCCCCGCAGGCCAGCCTGCCTCCCCGGGAAGCAGCAAGTCCAGCTCAGGCAGCCCTACGGAGCCAGGCGCTCCCCGCGCTCCCCTGGGGCACGACCCAGCCCCCACAGCCGCCAGCCCCGGGGAGCCAGGCGCTCCCCGTGCTCCCCTGGGCCACGACCCAGCCCCCACAACCGCCAGCCCCGGGGAGCCAGGCGCTCCCCGCGCTCCCCTAGGGCACGACCCAGCCTCCACAACCGCCAGCACGCAGCCTCCAGCCCAGGGGAGCCAGGCGCTCCCCGCGCTCCCCTGGGGCACGACCCAGCCCCCACAGCCGCCAGCCCCGGGGAGCCAGGCGCTCCCCGTGCTCCCCTGGGCCACGACCCAGCCCCCACAACCGCCAGCCCCGGGGAGCCAGGCGCTCCCCGCGCTCCCCTGGGGCACGACCCAGCCCCCACAACCGCCAGCCCCGGGGAGCCAGGCGCTCCCCGCGCTCCCCTGGGGCACGACCCAGCCTCCACAACCGCCAGCCCCGGGGAGCCAGGCGCTCCCCGCGCTCCCCTAGGGCACGACCCAGCCTCCACAACCGCCAGCGCGCAGCCTCCAGCCCAGGGGAGCCAAGCGCTCCCCGCACTCCCCTGAGGCACGACCCAGCCTCCACAACCGCCAGCCCCGGGGAGCCAGGCGCTCCCCGCGCTCCCCTGGGGCACGACCCAGCCTCCACAACCGCCAGCCCCGGGGAGCCAGGCGCTCCCCGCGCTCCCCTGGGGCACGACCCAGCCTCCACAACCGCCAGCCCCGGGGAGCCAGGCGCTCCCCGCGCTCCCCTGGGGCACGACCCAGCCTCCACAACCGCCAGCCCCGGGGAGCCAGGCGCTCCCCGCACTCCCCTGGGGCACGACCCAGCCTCCACAACCGCCAGCCCCAGGGGAGCCAAGCGCTCCCCGCACTCCCCGGAGGCACGACCCAGCCTCCACAACCGCCAGCCCCAGGGGAGCCAAGCGCTCCCCGCACTCCCCTGGGGCACGACCCAGCCTCCACAACCGCCAGCCCCGGGGAGCCAGGCGCTCCCCGTGCTCCCCTGGGCCACGACCCAGCCCCCACAACCGCCAGCCCCGGGGAGCCAGGCGCTCCCCGCGCTCCCCTGGAGCACGACCCAGCCTCCACAACCGCCAGCCCCAGGGGAGACAAGCGCTCCCCGCGCTCCCCTGGGGCACGACCCAGCCTCCACAACCGCCAGCCCCGGGGAGCCAGGCGCTCCCCGCGCTCCCCTGGGGCACGACCCAGCCCCCACAACCGCCAGCCCCAGGGGAGCCAAGCGCTCCCCGCGCTCCCCGGAGGCACGACCCAGCCTCCACAACCGCCAGCCCCGGGGGAGCCAAGCGCTCCCCGCGCTCCCCGGAGGCACGACCCAGCCTCCACAACCGCCAGCCCCGGGGGAGCCAAGCGCTCCCCGCACTCCCCGGAGGCACGACCCAGCCTCCACAACCGCCAGCCCCGGGGGAGCCAAGCGCTCCCCGCGCTGCCCTGGGGCACGACCCAGCCTCCACAACCGCCAGCCCCGGGGAGCCAGGCGCTCCCCGCGCTCCCCTAGGGCACGACCCAGCCTCCACAACCGCCAGCCCCGGGGAGCCAGGCGCTCCCCGCGCTCCCCTGGAGCACGACCCAGCCTCCACAACCGCCAGCCCCGGGGAGCCAGGCGCTCCCCGCGCTCCCCTAGGGCACGACCCAGCCTCCACAACCGCCAGCCCCGGGGAGCCAGGCGCTCCCCGCGCTCCCCTAGGGCACGACCCAGCCTCCACAACCGCCAGCCCCGGGGAGCCAGGCGCTCCCCGCGCTCCCCTGGAGCACGACCCAGCCTCCACAACCGCCAGCCCCGGGGAGCCAGGCGCTCCCCGCGCTCCCCTGGGGCACGACCCAGCCTCCACAACCGCCAGCCCCGGGGAGCCAGGCGCTCCCCGCGCTCCCCTGGGGCACGACCCAGCCTCCACAACCGCCAGCCCCGGGGAGCCAGGCGCTCCCCGCGCTCCCCTGGGGCACGACCCAGCCTCCACAACCGCCAGCCCCAGGGGAGCCAAGCGCTCCCCGCACTCCCCGGAGGCACGACCCAGCCTCCACAACCGCCAGCCCCAGGGGAGCCAAGCGCTCCCCGCGCTCCCCTGGGGCACGACCCAGCCTCCACAACCGCCAGCCCCGGGGAGCCAGGCGCTCCCCGCGCTCCCCTGGGGCACGACCCAGCCTCCACAACCGCCAGCCCCGGGGAGCCAGGCGCTCCCCGCACTCCCCTGGGGCACGACCCAGCCTCCACAACCGCCAGCCCCAGGGGAGCCAAGCGCTCCCCGCACTCCCCGGAGGCACGACCCAGCCTCCACAACCGCCAGCCCCAGGGGAGCCAAGCGCTCCCCGCGCTCCCCTGGGGCACGACCCAGCCTCCACAACCGCCAGCCCCGGGGAGCCAGGCGCTCCCCGCGCTCCCCTGGGGCACGACCCAGCCCCCACAACCGCCAGCCCCAGGGGAGCCAAGCGCTCCCCGCACTCCCCGGAGGCACGACCCAGCCTCCACAACCGCCAGCCCCAGGGGAGTCAGGCACTCCCCGCGCTCCCCTCAGGCACGACCCAGCCTCCACAACCGCCAGCCCCGGGGAGCCAGGCGCTCCCCGCGCTCCCCTGGGGCACGACCCAGCCTCCACAACCGCCAGCCCCGGGGAGCCAGGCGCTCCCCGCACTCCCCTGGGGCACGACCCAGCCTCCACAACCGCCAGCCCCAGGGGAGCCAAGCGCTCCCCGCACTCCCCGGAGGCACGACCCAGCCTCCACAACCGCCAGCCCCAGGGGAGCCAAGCGCTCCCCGCGCTCCCCTGGGGCACGACCCAGCCTCCACAACCGCCAGCCCCGGGGAGCCAGGCGCTCCCCGCGCTCCCCTGGGGCACGACCCAGCCCCCACAACCGCCAGCCCCAGGGGAGCCAAGCGCTCCCCGCACTCCCCGGAGGCACGACCCAGCCTCCACAACCGCCAGCCCCAGGGGAGTCAGGCACTCCCCGCGCTCCCCTCAGGCACGACCCAGCCTCCACAACCGCCAGCCCCAGGGGAGCCAAGCGCTCCCCGCGCTCCCCTGGGGCACGACCCAGCCTCCACAACCGCCAGCCCCGGGGAGCCAGGCGCTCCCCGCACTCCCCTGGGGCACGACCCAGCCTCCACAACCGCCAGCGCGCAGCCTCCAGCCCAGGGGAGCCAAGCGCTCCCCGCACTCCCCTGAGGCACGACCCAGCCTCCACTACCGCCAGCCCCGGGGAGCCAGGCGCTCCCCGCGCTCCCCTGGGGCACGACCCAGCCTCCACAACCGCCAGCCCCGGGGAGCCAGGCGCTCCCCGCGCTCCCCTGGGGCACGACCCAGCCTCCACAACCGCCAGCGCGCAGCCTCCAGCCCAGGGGAGCCAAGCGCTCCCCGCACTCCCCTGAGGCACGACCCAGCCTCCACAACCGCCAGCCCCAGGGGAGCCAAGCGCTCCCCGCGCTCCCCTGGGGCACGACCCAGCCTCCACAACCGCCAGCCCCGGGGAGCCAGGCGCTCCCCGCACTCCCCTGGGGCACGACCCAGCCTCCACAACCGCCAGCCCCGGGGAGCCAGGCGCTCCCCGCGCTCCCCTCAGGCACGACCCAGCCTCCACAACCGCCAGCGCACAGCCTCCGGCCCAGGCGAGTCAGGCACGACCCAGCCTCCACAACCGCCAGCCCCAGGGGAGTCAGGCGCTCCCCGCGCTCCCCTGGGACACGACCCAGCCTCCACAACCGCCAGCGCGCAGCCTCCAGCCCAGGGGAGCCAAGCGCTCCCCGCACTCCCCTGAGGCACGACCCAGCCTCCACAACCGCCAGCCCCAGGGGAGCCAAGCGCTCCCCGCACTCCCCAGAGGCACGACCCAGCCTCCACAACCGCCAGCCCCAGGGGAGTCAGGCGCTCCCCGCGCTCCCCTCAGGCACGACCCAGCCTCCACAACCGCCAGCGCACAGCCTCCGGCCCAGGCGAGTCAGGCACGACCCAGCCTCCACAACCGCCAGCCCCAGGGGAGTCAGGCACTCCCCGCGCTCCCCTGGGACACGACCCAGCCTCCACAACCGCCAGCGCGCAGCCTCCGGCCCAGGGGAGCCAAGCACTCCCCGCACTCCCCGGAGGCACGACCCAGCCTCCACAACCGCCAGCCCCAGGGGAGTCAGGCGCTCCCCGCACTCCCCTGAGGCACGACCCAGCCTCCACAACGGCCAGCGCGCAGCCTCCGGCCCAGGGGAGTCAGGCGCTCCCTGCGCTTCCCTCAGGCACGACCCAGCCTCCACAACCGCCAGCGCGCAGCCTCCGGCCCAGGGGAGTCAGGCGCTCCCCGCGCTCCCCTCGGGCACGACCCAGCCTCCACAACCGCCAGCGCACAGCCTCCGGCCCAGGCGAGTCAGGCACGACCCAGCCTCCACAACCGCCAGCCCCAGGGGAGTCAGGCGCTCCCCGCGCTCCCCTGGGGCACGACCCAGCCTCCACAACCGCCAGCCCCAGGGGAGTCAGGCGCTCCCTGCGCTTCCCTCAGGCACGACCCAGCCTCCACAACCGCCAGCGCGCAGCCTCTGGCCCAGGGGAGTCAGGCGCTCCCCACGCTCCCCTGGGGCACGACCCAGCCTCCACAACCGCGAGCCCCGGGGAGCCAGGCGCTCCCCTCAGGCACAACCCAGCCTCCACAACCGCGAGCCCCGGGGAGCCAGGCGCTCCCCTCAGGCACAACCCAGCCTCCACAACCGCCAGCGCGCAGCCTCCGGCCCAGGGGAGTCAGGCGCTCCCTGCGTTTCCCTCAGGCACGACCCAGCCTCCACAACCGCCAGCGCGCAGCCTCCGGCCCAGGGGAGTCAGGCGCTCCCTGTGCTTCCCTCAGGCACGACCCAGCCTCCACAACCGCCAGTGCGCAGCCTCCGGCCCAGGGGAGTCGGGCACGACCCAGCCTCCACAACCGCCAGTGCGCAGCCTCCGGCCCAGGGGAGTCAGGTGCTCCCCACGCTCCCGACCCAGCCTCCACAACCGCCAGCATGCAGCCTCCGGCCCAGGCGAGTCAGGCGCTCCCCGCGCTCCCCTCGGGCACGACCCAGCCTCCACAACCGCCAGCCCCAGGGGAGTCAGGCGCTCCCCTCGGGCACGACCCAGCCTCCACAACCACCAGCGCGCAGCCTCTGGCCCAGGGGAGCCAGGCGCTCCCCGCGCTCCCCTGGGGCACGACCCAACCTCCACAACCGCCAGCACGCAGCCTCCGGCCCAGGGGAGTCAGGTGCTCCCCTGGGGCACAACCCAGCTTCCACAACCGCCAGCACGCAGCCTCCGGCCCAGGGGAGTCAGGCGCCCTACCCTTCCATGGACACAGGAGGGAGACTGGGTGGGGCAGGGTGGGCCATGCTCTGACCCAGAGATCTCAGAAGAAGCCACAGGGCCCAAGGGCAGTGGCCTGGCCCAGTGCAGAAGCGTGGTGCCCTGGCCACCCACACAGCCCAGAGGGCAGCCACCCCCCAGCGCCAAGCACCCAGGCCTCTGGGGCTTGGAAACAAGGGGGGCAGTGGGGCTGGGAGGAAGCACCTTCTAGGGGCTCGCTCCCCAGCTCTTCCCCCTTCCTCAGCTTGCAGGCAAGGCCCAGGCAGGAGGGGCTGGTGCCAGCTGCAGGGATGGAGGCTCCCAGGGCAGAGCTGGGGGCCCAGGCACATTCCCCAGGACCAGAACAGCACAAGCTCCAGCCGAAGGACCAGCCCTGCTGCACCAGGCATCACACTAGGGATGCAAAGGGTGAGTCGACTAGTCGCCCCCCCTTGCTGGCTCGGAGATGGAGGCAGCGGGGGGGTGTGGGAGAAGAGGGGTACTTCAAAGGGCAGTGCTGCATGGACCCCGAATCCCTGCTGACCCCTGGCTCCCTGCGGCTGGGGACTCCCCACTGGCCCGGGCTCCCTGCAGCGCGGCTGCTTTGAAACACGTCTTAACGGTGGAACGCAGCCGCGCCTCTCGACCAGCCAACTAACCGCTACTTCGCCGTACGGGGTCCCCCAGGAGGGCCACGGCCACGAGTCAGAGCAGCAGACCACAGGCATTCCCTAGGCTGCGCCCGGCTGGGCGGGGCCAGGGACCTCTCCAGCAAGCAGGCCCCCGGGCAGAGACATTACCTCACCCCCAGCCAGGACAGGGAGACCTTGGCCTGCTCCAGCACCCCACCCCTCCTCCCCCGCCCCAACACCGCACCTCCCCCACCCCCAGCACCCCACCCCTCCTCCCCCTCCCCAACACTGCACCTCCCCTGCTCCCCCCCACTCCCAGCGCCCTCCCCCTCACTCCCAGTGCCCTGCCCTGCTCCCAGCACCCTCCCCCCTCACTCCCAGTGCCCTGCCCTGCTCCCAGCACCCTCCCCCCTCACTCCCAGTGCCCTGCCCTGCTCCCAGCACCCTCCCCCGCTCCCAGCACCCTCCCCCCTCACTCCCAGTGCCCTGCCCTGCTCCCAGCACCCGCCACACCTCCCTCGCTCCCAGCCCCGTCAGGACCTGGCCTTGCTCAGGACCCAGCCTGCCAGGCTGCAGGAGGGGCCCGCGTCAGCCCTGCCCTGAAGCGGAACCAGTAGCCGGTGCACTCAGCACAGAGCTGGGGGCGGGGGGGGAGACACGCCTGAAGTAGGCCCCTGGGTCCCAGAAAGCAAGGCCAGTCGGGCACACGCACGGGCCTGTCTGAAAGGCATGGTGGGAGCCTGGCTTGCAGGGTCAGGCAGCAGGAAAGCTTGGAAGTCACGCCCCCCCCCACTTCCTGCTGCCTCAGCTGCCAGGCTCCTCTCGGTGCCCCGCCTGCCAGCTGCGGAGTGCCAGGATCCGCACTTGCCCTGCCCGTGTGCCCCCGCATGCCCCAATCACAGCTCCAGGAGGCTGGCCTGGAGCCAAGCGCGGCCCTGGCTCAGGGCTAAGCATTGCCTGGACCTGAGCCCCACACGGACACGGGGCTTGGCACCCCAAGGGCCAGAAAACCTGCCCTGCCCACCAGCCCGACACTCCCTTGGGCCTGCCCCGGCCACACTGAGCCCAGGCCAAGACCGGAGCAGCGTGGAACCAGCAGTGTGGCAGAGCCCTGGAGAAGGGCCTGCCCTAGGGCACCAGAGGAGCCTGGACTGGGCCCTCTTCCGGGGCAGGTTGGTGAAGTGGCCAGAAGGCACCGGCCCAACCCTGCCAGAACTGCCCGGCAGCACATGAGGGCCCCTGGCAGGCCAGACCCTCCAGTCTCGGCCCATGGAGACACGCACACAGGCCCCACCAGGCACTAGCCAAGCAGCTGCCAGCCCTGGGCAAGGACACCACGCCCAGTGCAGCTGCGGGCTCCGGGGCCGCCCCCCCACCACACCCAGCCTGCCAACGGGGCAGGCACTGAGCAGTCCACTTGGGGGACCCCAGGGATTCCCACCCCTCCCAGGCTGTCACCAGGGTCATGAAGCGGCCGGAGCCCAGCCCACCAGCCCTGATGACAGCAATGGCCTATTTTTATCCTGTCTGGGCCTGACCTCAGCAGCTCCCCTGCAAGGCCTCACCGATGCTGGGAACAGCTGGGCCCCCCCAGACCCAAGCCCCACCTGCTCCTGTCTCTCACCCCGCAAGCCTCAGGCCAGCGCAGCCCCGCTCCCGCCAAGCCCTGCTCCTAACGGCCTGCCGCGTCCTCCCCGACACCCATGCCCCGAAAGCCCTCAGCCCCCCCCACCCCCCAGCACAGCCCCACCCCCGCCAGGGGTCTGCCACCACCTCCCCAAGCACCAATGCCCCAAAAGCCGTCAGCTCCCACTGGTGCTGATCCAGCCCCCCAGACTACTGGGGTGGGGGTGGGAGAGCAGCAGCCACCCCCCTCAGTCAGAGCTGTAAGCCCCAAGCCACTGTAGTGCAGCAGCCCCACTCCAGAGCCACCACTGCTGTGGGCAAGGCCCCATAGAGCCCCTCTGCAGGCAAGTCCCGGCCCTCAAGCCCTCCTGCACACACTGCTCAGTCCCCAAATGCTGGGCCATCAGCACCCACCTGCAGCTTCCCTGCCCCTGGGGTGCCCCTCCCCCCCCAGGCTCCTGCAGGGACCTCGCCATGCATGGGGGTCCCTGCACTGGCCGGGCGCTGGCTGTCACCAGCTGCAGGAGCGCTGGGCCCGTGTGGGCAGAGCTTGAGCAAGGGGGAGCCCAGCTTGGGCAGGCACCAGGGCTCCAGCAAGAAGATGGGGAGGCAGACACTGCAGCCCTCAGCACCCCCCAGCTCTCCTCTACCTGCCCTGCCCAGCAGGCCGTGTGCCTCTGCCCCCAGGGAGGCTGTTCTTCCTCGGCCATTCCCAAGGGCCAGGCCTGGGGACTGCACCGGCAGCATCGCTTCCCCCATGGACCCCGAATGCCAGGCTCCTGCTGCCCCCCACTGGGCACTGGCCAAGGAGATCCCTGCAGCTGCCCCCTGGCACAGGGCTGAAGCTCCAGCACAGCTCCTCCCGCAGGGCCTGGGTGGGGAGGGGGCTCCGCTGCCAAACCAAGACACTGGCCCGATATGGCTTCTGCAACGGATGCCACTAGCCCCCCGCAGGGCTGGAGCAGCCCAGAGGCACAGACCCCACAACAGGCTCCAGCCTCACCCTGAGCCTGCTCCCGCCTCCAGCAGCTGCACGGAGGCACCACATTCCAGGGCTTATAAGGCAATCCCACGCCTGGGCCTGGGCCCCCAGAGCTGGGTGCTGTCTGGGCCACAGGGGAGCGCAGGCCAATAGACCAGGGTGGGTCAGGGCTCCTGGCCACCAGCTACTACACAGGGACCCTGGCAGGCTTCCTCCAGCTACAGCCCCCCAATGCCAGCAGAGCTAGGGGCCCCCCCCCCCCGCTGAGTGCATGGCACTCGAGGGGGTGTCTCACTGGCCAAGGCATCAATGCAGCCCTGCTACGGAGGCAGCAGCCACAGCAGCCAGGCACACAGATTGGAGCCAGCCTCCAACGCTGCAGGGGACAGATCCAGGCCAGGCCCTTCCAGCATGGTCCCGGCAGGCTGCAGAACCAGCCAGGCACTTGGAGCAGGGGGCTGCTCTGCAGTACGGTGCCCAGCAAGCAGCTGAGAAGGAACAGACCCAGCTGCCCCAGCAGCTTACCACAAGCCCTGCCCCACAGGGCTGGGGGGCAGCCTGGCGGGGGACAAGCGTCAGAAGTAGCCACCTTAGCCCGTGCCTGCAAACGCCACGAGGCCCCGGTGCCGACGGGCTTTCTTTGGGCAGAGCCTCCGTGGGAAAGCCCCAGAGCAGGCATTGACAAGGCGGGTTTTACCCTCCAACACTCATGCCCAAAGGAAGGCTGGTCAGCTCCAGGGTCACTGTTCATCCCACAGCAGCCCCAGGCCAGCCCTGCAGGGAGCCGGAACCAGAGCCTCTCACGAGCGCAGCAGCCAAGTCCCACCGCCCTGGCAGGGTGCCGTGGCCCCACGACCCCAGGCAACCTGCTGCTCCACCCCCAGAGGGACCAACAGGACAAGGTGGGGAGAAGGGCCTTCCCCGGGTGCCATTTCCCCAGCACAGGTGGCACAGCCCCGCCAGGACACAGCAGGGCATGCGGCCTTTGCCCAGCAGTCCCGGAGGGGGAGCCTCAGCACAGCTGGTCGGGGGGCTGTGGCTGCAGTTCTTACCCTGGAGATGGAGAGGGGCATGTTGAAGTCCTTGCCCCCCTGCAGCCTGAAGCCCCAGGGCGCTGGCCCGTCCAGCTGCACTTTATAGGAGTCCATGGCACTGCTCTCTGCAGGGGAAGGAGACCACAGCTGTTAGGAGCAGGGCAGGGTGCTGTCTCCCGAGCCCAGCTCTGCCTCCAAGGCTCAGTGCCATTCCCCCGGGGAGCATGGGTAAAGCCCCCAGCGACTCCGCCAGGGCAAGGCCAGGCTAGGCTGGCTCAAGCCAGCAGACCCTCCCCAGCACTTAGCCCAGGGGCCCCTGCCCCGGGCACTGAGCAGGCCCGGCCCAGCCCGCCCGCAGCCAGCTGCCCAGGGGACTCACCGCGCCAGAGGCCCGAGACAGCGGGGCGGCTCGACACCCACTGCTGGACAGCGGGGACAGGCTCCACCCAGCAGCAGCTGGCAAGAGCGACCGCCGCCCGGCTGCCCAGGCCAGAGAGTCTCAGGGCCCAGCGTCCCCACCTGCCTCACCCAACGGGCAATGGGGACTCTGCCCCCAAATCTAGCGCCACGCCCCCGGCTGCCCTCCCCCAGGCGCTCCAGCAGCTTGCAGGCTATATAAGGCGTGTAAGACGACACTGGCATATTCCTGGGCTTCTCAGCCAGGCGGGGAGGGCTGGGCGGGCTGCTGCGTCAGACATTCCCTGAGCTGGCCCAGAAAGCCAGATGGAGACCAGCCCTCACCCCCCCTCAGCTTACCCTGCCTGCCACCCCCCCCCGGACAGCGCAGTCTCCCCCCCCCCCAGGCTCACCCTGCCTGCCACCCCCCGGACAGCAGATCCCACACACCCCCCGCTCGGAAAATGCAGCGCTCACCCCCCCCCCGTTTGGTCCCGCCTACGCCCCTCCCCACAGCGCAGCCCTCCCCCCCCACTTAGTCCCGCCTGCCCCCCCCCACAGCGCAGCCCTCCCCCCCCACTTAGTCCCGCCTGCCCCCCCCCACAGCGCAGCCCTCCCCCCCCGACAGCGCAGCCCTCCCCCGCCCCCCCCCACAGCGCAGCCCCCCCCCCACTTAGTCCCGCCTGCCCCCCCCCCCACAGCGCAGCCCTCCCCCCCCACTTAGTCCCGCCTGCCCCCCCCCACAGCACAGCCCTCCCCCCCCGACAGCGCAGCCCTCCCCCGCCCCCCCCCACAGCGCAGCCCCCCCCCACTTAGTCCCGCCTGCCCCCCAACTCCAGGACCCACTTCCTCCTCCTCCAAGAGCAGCTCCAGCCTCAAGGCGGCAGACCAGCCGTGCACCGGGCCAGGACGGGGCGCAGAGGCTCAACCCCCCCACTCGGGGCCAGGAGCACGAGGCGGGCGGGGGCGCCCTGCCCTGCACGGGGGGGGGGGGGCGCCTGGGAAGGGCCGCAGGGGGTCCGAGGCCGCGGGGGGGGAGGGGAGGGGAGGGGGCAGCACACGTGGGGCGAGCGGGCCGGGCCCTGGCCCGGCCCCGGCAGGAGCCGCCCGCGGAGGGAGGGAGGGGCCGGGGGGGGGGTCGGCGTCAGAGGAAACCCGCCCGGGCCGGCCCCTATCTCGCCCGCCAGCCCCTCCGCGCGGGGGGCCCCCCCCGGCGGACGCTGGAGGCGGACACGACCCCCCCCGTTACCTGCACGCGCCGCCGGGCGGGGCAGACTCCCGCTCTGAGCCGGGCCCCCCCGCCAGTCTCTTCTATAGGCTCAGGGCGGGGCGATCGCGCCCGCTCAGCCAATCAGCGCAGCCTCCACCAAGCCCACGCTCTGCCCGGTGCGCCTGCGCAGTCCTCCTCGTCCTCCCGCTGCGGGGCTTCGCCTGCCGCCTAGACCCGGACACTGCAGGCTCCGCCGGGGGAGGGGTCTGCGCGGCCAACAAACCCCGCCCCCCAGCCGCAGCCCCGCCCACACTGTTCACACGCGGGTAGCCGCAGGTGGGGCGGTTCTCAGCTCGCCCCTTGCCCTCCTCTGCCGCCGTGGGGCACCCGGGCTGGGCAGTGCCCCCCCCACACCGACCAGCCCTGTGTGCTGGCAGCAGGCCCAGCTCCACTGACTGCTGTGACCCTCCTTAGCAATTCACCCTCTTTTCCCGCAGCCAGTATAGGACTCAGCTTTGCGCCCAGACCGGCGCCCCCCCTGCGCCCCACGCTGTGCCCGCTCCGCCCCTCGCCCGTGCGCCCTCCGTCCCTCTGCGCCCACCCCTGCCTTGCCCTCTCGCATGAGCAGAGGTGGGGGGTTTGCGAATAAGGCATTCGCTCTGGGAACAGGCCATGACAAAGCGGCTACTCACCATTGCCACCGCGGCCCTACTCGGTGTGTGCGCCATGGGCACGGCTGCTGGCAGTCAGTACCCTCGCTGCTACCCGGTGGGGCAGCTGCGACGCCCCTGGAGCAGTGCTGGTGTGGCGCACTATATGGGTATGTCTACACTACAGCACTAATTCGAACTAAGCTAATTCAAATTAGTGCATCTAGACCTAAAAACTAATTCGAATTAGCATTTTGCTAATTCGAACTAGCATGTCCACATTGAGTGGACCCTGAACCGAAGTTAAGGCTGGCCGGAACCAGTGCCGGCAGGGCATCAGCTTAGGACTTAGAGCGTGGAGCTGCTGCCTCAGGCTAGCCGAGGGCTGTGCTTAAAGGGACCCGACCCCCACCCCGGACAGACAGTTCTCAGGGTTCCCCGCTTGTTTGTCTACCTTGATGAGGGACAGCAAAGCAGTCCTGTCTTGGAGTGCCCTGAGTGCCCACACTCGGCACATCACAGCACTCGGCCATCAGCCTGGCTGCACTTGCCACAGGCTGCCTTCCGGGGGTGTCATTTGGGGGGCTGTCAGGATCCAGGAGGCCTTGCAGGAGAGCTTCCACCCTGAGGAGCCCGCAGAGCCACCCCAGTCCTCCCCATCGGGGGCTTGTGTCCCATTCCTCTCTCACCTCCTTCCACTTACCCCTCCCCAGCCCCCCTTCCTGATGTAAAAAATAAAGGACACGTGTTCAAAAATAGAAACTCTCTTTATTTAACAAAACTGGGTGGGGGGATTAACCTCTGGGGAGACTGGGAAAAGGAGGTGGGAGAAGGGAAGAGAGAGGGTGGGAGAGGGGAGGTAGAAACCTGGGAGGAGGGAGCTAGAAGAGGGAAGCCAGGGGCAGAAGGAGGAGGGGAAGTATAAAACTATGGTATGCCATATCTTCAGTACTGTGTACAGATGTGGTCTCCTCACCTCAAAGAAGATATTTTGGCCTTGGAAAGGGTTCAGAAAAGGGCAACTACAATGATTAGGGGTTTGGAACAGGTCCCATATGAAGAGAGGCTAAAGAGACTGGGACTTTTCAGCTTAGAAAAGAGGAGACTGAGGGGGGATATGATAGAGGTCTATAAAAGCATGAGTGGTGTGGAGCGGGTGAATAAAGAAAAGTTCTTCATTAGTTCCCATAATAGAAGGACTAGAGGACACCAAATTAAATGAATAGACAGCAGGTTTAAAACTAATAAGCGAAAGTTCTTCTTCACACAGCACATAATCAACCTGTGGGACTCCTTGCCACAGGAGGCTGTGAAGGCTAGAACTATAACAGAGTTTAAAGAGAAGTCAGATAAATTCATGGAGGTTGGGTCCATAGAGTGCTATTAGCCAGGGGGTAGGAACGGTGTCCCTGGCCTCTGTTTGTGGAAGGCTGGAGATGGATGGCACGAGACAAATGGCTTGGTCATTGTCTTCGGTCCATCCCCTCCGGGGTACCTGGTGCTGGCTGCTGTCGGCAGACAGGCTACTGGGCTAGATGGACCTTTGGTCTGACCCAGTACGGCCGTTCTTATGTTCTTATGTTCTAAGCTCAGGGCTCAGGGTCGGGGGGCTCACTGGACCAACCTGATTTTCATGCAAACCTGCTCCTGGGTTTGCATGTGGCCTTTGGTGGCCAGCCTGGCAGCTAACCTGCCCTAGACGGCCGCATTCCTGTGCCTAGTGCGGAGGTCATGGACGTTGGAGGCCTACCCCCAAACCTCGATGAGGTCCACGATCTCCGCACTAGACCAGGCGGGCACCCACCTCTTGCGGCCCCGGGCAGGCTCCTGGGAGCCGCCAGCCTGGTCCTGGGAAGAGGCGGAGGGCTGGGTGGCAGCGGGTGGCTGGCTCATGCCGTGCCAGGTGCAGGGTCTGCTGGCTGGGTGCTGGCAGGCTTGCAACTGGCATGAGCAGTGTAGCCAGACCGTGGCCCTTTAAGGGCTCAGGGCCGGGGGGGGGGGGCAGAAAAGTTTCCCTGGTTTGGCCCAGAGTGGCCACCAGGGCAAGCTGGGAAGGGCTAGCCTCCCACTAGTTCGAATTAAGTGGCTACGCAGCCCTTAATTCGAACTACTTAATTCGAACTCGGCGTTAGTCCTCGTAGAATGAGGTTTACCTAGTTCGAATGAAGCGCTCCGCGAGTTGGAATTCAGTTCGAACTGGCGGTTTGCGTGTGTAGACGCTATGAGAGTTAATTCGAAGTAATGGCTGTTAGTTGGAATTAGCTTTGCCGTGTAGACGTACCCTATCTGAGCCTGCCAACCCCACCGCCCCTCGGTGCCCCCTTGCTGGCAGCTCTGGCCTGGGGGCAGGACAGGTGGGTGCGTGTGGGCTGGACATGAGCAGCACCTCCCCAAGAAGAGCAGGTCCTGAGGTACCAGGTTTCCCTCTGTGCGGGCTCGATCCCATGTTTCCCAGTTGAGGTGATGCACCAGCCTGCCCACTGGTACGGGGGAGTCGTGTAGCTGACACGCGCTGTGGCCCCGTCCCGGACGGACCGCGGCGCAGTAGTGCAGGGCGGCGGGGAGGCATGGACCGAGGCCACAGCGCAGGCCTGCGGGATCCCTGGAGAGGAACGTGGGCCAGAAACGCAGCCGTGGAGGCGCACCTGGGCGAGGTGGTGGAGAGCACAGTGAGGCCGTGACACGTGCAGAGGCACAGCGGCGAGACGGGCAGCCTTCATCCAGCCCGCCGCCACCACCAGCAGCACGAGGCTGCACCAAAGGACCTCAAGCGAGTGCAACCGTTGCTCCCCGGAGCACTGCTGAGACTTCACGGAGAAGACGGAAGGAAAAGGTCCTGGCCGGCGTGGAAGGCAGAGGCCACTTTCGGGAGGAAGCTGGGCCTTGTCCTGGTGGAAGGCATGTTCGGGCAGGGAGCTCAGCCACTGTCTGGTGGAGGCAGGGACAAGGAACGTCACCTTCCTTGAGAGGTAAAGCAGGGAACGTGGCCAAGGGCTCAAAGGGGGGACCCTTGGATGCTGAGAGGACCAGGCTGCAATCCCAAGCAGGGGCTGGGCACTGGACCAGCGGGTGGAGCCTGTCTATTCTTCAAGGAAATGCCCTGGCAGGGGCTCACGAAAACAGAGAGACCGGCATGCCCCACAGGGAAAGCCAAACTAGCCACCAAGCGGGTGTGACGGCGTGTCAGGGTTCCCCCTAATCCTGCAGCCCCATAGCAGCAAGAACGGACTCCACCAGCCAGTAGAACAGGGGGGTTTGTTGCTTCTCCAGGATACAGCACAGCACCGACGTGACGTGGCTACAGGAGTCAGGGCCCGGATGCCTCAGCCCCCTTGAGATGGGGTCCCTGGACCCCTAGACTCCCAGCCCCTCCTTAGTCTGTCTCCTTCATGATTCCAACCCCTAAACTGACCCTCCCCCAACACTCCCTTCCTTTGTTCCCTCCCTTCCCTTAGCCGGTAGGACCGGTTCAGTCACTGTCATGGGGGCCCTCAAGGCGCCCCCCGCTGGGCCGTGCTTACAGACTGAGGCCAGTAGGGGTCGCCCACAGCCCAAGGACAGCAACCAGCCAGGTACTGACACCACATCACAGCAGGTTTGCAGGGACCCTGGGTGTTCTGGTCCCTGAGGGACAGAGGCTGACAAGAGAGGGGCACTCTCCCTTAGCCTGATCCATGAGCCCAGCAGAAAACTTTCTACTGTTGAGAAGGGCCCGATGGACCTGCTCAGAGCAGGCCTGCTCAAAGGGGTTCAGCCATGCGGGAGATGCAGGGAGTGCAGGGCCGGGCAGCAGAGGTGACCATGGTCTCGCGTGAGGAGGTGCGAGAGCAGAGGGTGTGGAATGGGCGGTTGTACCGAGAGTGCCAGGAGGGCTGGGTACCAGTGTAGACGTGCTCAGGCCGGGGCTATCTGGCTAATGTTTGCCGAGGAGCGCCTCATGGGCCAGTGGGAATGGGGGGAGGGTGCAGAGCAGACTGGTCCACCAGGGGTTCAGGAATGTGTCTGCTAGAGATCCTGGACTGAGCCCCAGAGTGAGCAGAATCACCAGCATTTCCCATTAGCTCGGGCTGCAAAGAGGTTGAAGCCACCATTTCTGGCAAACGGTGCAGAGAAGTGCGGCCGGACCAGCCCATCATGAGCGAGGGCGCGGCGGGGGGGTGATCCGCCAGCTGGCTCTGCACCCCTGCGGGGTCCTGCACTCCCAGCTGAACAGAGCGGGCTGTGCACAAGTCCCTCAGACAAAGGGCTTTGGCAGCTGTACTGTCCGTTGTCGTGGCCACACATGGGCCATTGAGGGAAGGCGCGGGAGAGCCAAACAGAGGCCATGGTGGGGTCAAGCCAGTCTGGACAGAGGGTGCCAGGTGACATGAGGAGGACCAGGGGCGGGACTGCAATCCGTGCAGGCTGCGTCTGGACGGTGGACTGGGCTGGGACCCACGGCGCCATCAGGACGGGCGCAGCGAGCCGGACCCAGACCCACGTCGCTGTTGGGGGGGGGGGGGGGCGCAGCAAGCGGGACCAGGAATACCAAATGAAGGCCAGTGCCGAAGCAGGACCACACACCGTGTCAAGCTGACGGCTGGAGATGGTCTGAAGAGCGGTGCTGCTCCAAGGGACGGTGCTGGGCTGAGCCCCTGCACCCGAAAGAGTGGTGCTGAGGCCGGGAGGAGTGGGACCTGCAATGCCAACAAGGCAGAACCCCTGGTGCCACGAGGTGCCCCGGTGCCAATCCCGAGGACGGTCAGAGCGCCGCGATGACCCTGAACGCGACCAGGGTCTGCTTGCCACGGCCGCCCGCCAATGGGACCGGCTGTGAGCATGGTGCTGTGAGTCAGACTGGCGGTGTTCCCTGTGACCGCACTGGGGCTGGAACTGGTGGGCCCAAGGTGACCGGCTTCCCTAGGAGGCTGGCGGGAGGCAGAGGCCCTGTTCCTGGACAAGGCCCGCGTCATTCTGAGGCCCTGAGCAGCCTCGAAGGCGGCTGGTGTGGAACCGGAACAATCGCCAATGGCTCTCCCCTTGGGGAGTCCGAGAAAGGGCTCAGTGCCCAGGTCCATCAGGGCCCGCTGATGTGGAAGGCGCAGAGGAAGCGAGAGGTGCTGCCCGCACTGACTTACGCCAAGGGCTTGGCTGCCTTGGAGCCACGCCAGGGCATTAGAGGGGCACTGGGTGGAGGCCTTCGGGGAGCACTGGTGCCATGAGGGTCCGTTCTTTGGCGCCAGCCCTGGACCGAAGGGGCCACGCTGCCGGACCCTGTGTCTGAGCCATGGTGTGATGTACTAGGGGGCTGTCTGTCCCCACCTGGCTGTGTTGCTGTGTGGTTTCCACTGACTCACCCACACGTGCATTGGCCCAGACACCTAGGCCCAGCCTGAGCAGAGAACAAGGCTCTTCCCCCAGGGGAGAGACAAAGGGAGGGAGGGAGGGAGGGAGGGGGAGACGAACACCTGGCTGGGGGGCAGGGCTGGGAGCTGGGCACTTTTTGCCTGGGATGACATGAAGAGAGGAGACTAAGCCGAGGGCTGAGGGTTCAGGGCCCGGTGAACCCCTACCCCAAGGGGTCTGAGGCTGCCTGGCCCTGACTCCTGTAACCACATCATGTCCATACTGGGCTGTATCCTGGAGAAGCAATCCTCTGTTCTATTGGCTGGCAGAGTCTCATCTTGCTGCGGCCAGGGGTGCAGGGTTGGGGGGTGCACCCCGCTGCGCCATCACAGAGACACAAAGGGAGGGAGGTGGAGATAGCCACCTGGCTGGGGGGCAGGGCCTGGGAGCTGCCTGGGGGAAGCATGAAGAGAGCAGACTAAGGCCAGGCCAGGGGGGTTCAGGGGCCTATGGACCCCTCCCCCCAAGAGGACTAAGGCTCTGCCCCGGCTCTGGTGTTAACGTCGAGCCTGCGCTGTGCTGTGTCTCTGAGGACCAAGAAACCTTCCACTCTACTGGCTGGCAGAGTCCCCTCTGGCTGCGGCCGGGGGTGCAGGGTCGGGGGCCCCCAACGCACCGTCACACGTGGCGTGTTGCTTCAGGCTCCTTTCTGGTGCACCGTGTGAAGGCCTTGCAGAGCAAGCACTTGTCAGCCTGGTGGGCTCCCCCAGGCACGGGAGACGCGAGTCGTGGGGTCACTCGGTGCCACACATCCGAGGCAAGACCTGCAAGGTTTGAAGCCCCGGTCCTGCTAACTCTTCCCAGCTAACTACTGGTGACGCCAGGAGCACTAGGGAGCCTGGCGCTTGCAGAGCCGCAGTTCCCACTGGCATCACTGGCGCCAAGAAGGAACGAGGGGCAGTGAGGCGGCAGGGTCGCAGCCAGGGCCTCGTGCCGGTGTCGCCAAGCCGCGGGGCAGGGAAAACGGTCTGGCTTCGTGCCGGCGCTCACCTGAGCTGGAATCGACCTGAGCAAGCACACGCAGAGGCAGCACGAGTTTGCCAAATGTTAATTTTCATTTTTGCAAAAGCAAATGAAGGCAAATCTCTCAGAACACGGCCCTTCCCATTTACACAACCCACCAGCCGAAGGCAAAACGTTTCCATGCGCATAATATCGCCAGGATCCGCCCCGGATTCAGAGCCGCTTCCTTTCAGTCACAAGGGAGCAACTTAGCAACACCAACGTTAGCACTGCTCAAAACGTGCTTTCCAGTCCCCTCCCAGCACTGGCCCCCGGCTCACCCCATTCAAACCAGTGCTTCACAGCGGGGTACCCGAAGCGGGTGCCACGCAGCCAAAGGAGCCATGAAATCTGCCGTGGAGCCTGGAGTGGCTGGCCAAAGCTGCTGGGCCAGACGAGGAGAGGCCCTCCCCTCCACTTCCTGCAGAGCCCTTTATGCACAGCTACTGATCAGTCTACTTCTCGTCAATCCCCCCCAGGAACCACTGCACCCTCCCCCGCCCCGCCCATGCTCACGGCCCAGGTCCCGAGCCAACGCTGGCTGTGGGGCAGCATCCCCCACCAAGCGCTGCTGCATCTTCGCCCCGTCGCCTCCCTCTGGCCAGGCCCGGGCAAGCCCCTTCCCTGCTGGGGCTCCAGCAGTTCCTTCCACCTCCCAGGGGCTCAGAGCCTGCGGGTACAAGGAGTTCAGGGGGGTGGCTGGGGTGGGGCCAGCTCCGGCTGCAGGCTCTGCACACCGGCGGAGGAAGGGTCCAGCCCATGTAGCAGGGGCTGCTGGCAGGTGCCAGCTCAGAGCCAGCAGCAGGAGCTGGGTGCCCAGGCATACCAGGTTCAGTTGCCCAGTGCTGCACTGCTGCCTGCTTCTTCCTGGGCTGAGTGAAGCCTCTGAGCCCACATGAACCCGGCTGGCTCCAGCAGATGGGACCCACAGGGTGGGGGCCCAATCTGCCAGGGGTTGGTGCAGCACATGCTGGGCTCCATCCTGCCCTATTCTGGCCTCACCCAGGCCCTCCTGGAACTAAAGGGAGCTTTTCTGAATGTTTTGTAGGACCACAGAGTGCCTCAGTTTCCCCTGTGTTGCCCAGTATCTAGGTGGTGGGACAAGGGGTGTGATTGCTGCAGACACGCCAGTGGGCAGATGTGGTACCTGCTGGCCACCTGGGCCCTGGCAACAGCTGGTGCTGGATCCTGGCAGCCGAGGCCTGGGCCCGTCCTCTGCAGAGCCAGCCAGAGGGCTGAAGAACCAAGCGCCGGCTGCAGGCCCGGGAAGGAGCCAAAGGCCGGGGGAGGGGCAGCCAGCGATGGAGGCTGGGGGGCTCCGGGCCCCCCAATGGGCCGTGGCTGAATGTCCCTGCGCCAACAGGCTCTGCTCTGCACGGTGCTGCAGGCGACTAACGACTGGCTGGAGGGGCAGGGCCGGGGGGGATTAGGGGGTTGTGGGGCCCTGGCCAGAGCAAGTGGGGGTCCCTGCAGTACTTGTGCTGAGGAGCAAGGGCAGGGCACAGGGGCATCCCCCACTCCCCAGCAGGCGCGGCCGAGGGGCTGGAGGGGGACTGAGAGGGGCCAGGGCTCGCCCCAGGAAGATGCTGGGCAGCAGGGTGCGGACGGACAGATGGACGGAGAAGTATTTCCTCACCCCCCGCTGGCAGCCCGAGGGCTCCCTCCCTGCCGGGGGTGCTGCCAAGGCGGAAAGCAGCTGGGAAAGAGCCAGAGGAGGGCCTCGGCCAGGCCCGAGTGGCTGTTGGCCAGGATGGGCCGGGACACGCCCCGGGCTCCCCCATGGCCAGCAGCTGCAATTGGAGGCCTGGGCCAGGATCACACGCACCAGCCCTGTTGCCTTCATGCCCTGGCAGCAGACGGGCACTGGGCTGGCTGGTCCATCGTCTGGCACTGCCCATCCACTCTCAGCATCGGGGCTGCGCGGCAGGGCCCGGGCGGGAGAGGAACAGTCTGGGCCCTCCGCTGCCTGCCCAGCCTGTGCCCTGAACAGAACCGGGGCGGGGCGGGGGAAACGTGCAGCGAGCAGCTGGTGGGGGCGGGGAGCTCACAACACCCTGTGCCGAGGCCCTGCCATGGGCACAGCAATTCAAATAGGCAGCCCAGGCTGCTCCTGGCGCTGCAGGAGGGGCTGACATGCCCTAGGGGTCTTAGCCAGCAGGCACTGGGCGCCCGCAGGCCCAGGCACCCCACCTGGGCTCACCCTTCAAGGGGAAAGGCCAGGCCCCTGCAGAGGGGCAGAGCCAGCCTGTGCCAGGAGCTGCGGAGCCCCACCCAGGAGTCCTGGGGCAGCCGTGTCTGCTGGGGACTGCCCTGGGCCAGCACAGCCCTGTGCTCTGGACTGGGGGGGCTGCCGGCTGGATGCCCTTCACTGCCAGCCTATGCCCAGAGCTGCCCAGCACAGGGGGCTAGGCCCTGTCCAGGGCGCTGGAGGCCTTGCCAGGCGCCTTGGGGGCTGCCTCTCGGCTGAGGAGGGTGACGAGCTTCTTGAGGCCACTGCTAGCTCTGCCCTTGGGGAGGGAGCTGACGAGGCTGTGCTCCTCGCCCTCCTCCTCCCCTGCCCCCTGCCCGTCCAGCTCCAGCAGCCGCCTGTACTGGGCCTCCAGGGAGGGGCTGCTCCAGCGCTTGGCTACCATGCAGCTGTTGTCATAGATGGGGGGCGGGGCGATGCTGCTCCCTTCTGGGGACCCCCTGGAGTCCAGGCCCGAGGGCCCCTCCGCCTCCAGGGCGCAGAGGTTCTCGTAGAGATGCTCAGAAACCGGGGGCCGCTCCCCCCAGGACGCCCCCTCCCCGCCTGGCTCATCCTCGGCTTCGCCCCAGGGCATGAGCAGCGGGGGCTGCAGGCCCCTGCGGATGGAGGCATAGACGAGGGGGGGCTCAGCTCCGGCCCCTGCGTGGCCCCCAGGCTCCAGGGTGCAGGGCAGGGCCTGGCCGCGCTCTGGGCAGAGCCCTGCCGGCAGAGGTGGCCCCTCCAGGGCCCAGGGGAGCGGCGCTTCCTCCAGGCTCAGGGCGCTGCGCAGTCTGGGGCCCATCCCCTGCGTGGAGCGCGGCGCCTCCAGCGCCTGGGCCCGGCTACCGCCCGGGCAGCTGCCGCTCTGGCGGGCAATGGCTGCGGAGACCAGGCTGCACAGCTCCGCCGCCCGGCTGGTGCCCATGGTGAAGACGCCCTCGCCCGAGTCGCAGCGGCGGCCTGCCTCAAAGGAGAACGTGGCCTGCAGGGAGCAGAGGGCAGCGTTACAGCGAGAGCTCCCCAGCGGGGGGAGGGCGGCCCTGGCACTGCGGGGCGAGGGGCCTCAGTACCTTGTCATGGCCAAATTTGCGCAGGAAGTGGTAGGGCCAGGCCAGGAGGAGCTGGCGGGACTCGGGGGCCTTCAGCACGAGCCCCTCGGGCAAGGCGGCCAGCAGGTAGCGTCCGCTCAGGCCGCACCTGGCGGAGGCATCTGTCCTGTGCACCAGCACCTGGAACTCGTTCACTGCGGGAAAACACACACACACACACACACACACACACACACACACACACACCCACCAGTCACTGCCCGGCTCCACTGCATCCCCCCTGCCTCACTGTCTGGATCCACTGCCAGAGTCACTGCCCAGCTCCACTGCATCCTCCCCATTGCCCTGCTCCACTGCATATACCCCTCACCGCTCAACTTCACTGCCAGAGTCACTGCCCTGCTCCACTGCACCCCTGCAGTGCTCGGCTCCACTGCATTCCCCCCTACTGCCCAGCCCCACTGCCAGAGTCACTGCCCAGCTCCCCTCACAGACCGACCCCACTGCCTGGTTCCACTGCATTCCCCCCTCACTGCCTAGCCCCACTGTATCCCCGTCACTGCTCAGCTCCACTGCATTCCCCCCTCACAGCCCGACCCCACTGCGAGACTCACTGCCTGGTTCCACTGCATTCCCCCCTCACTGCCTAGCCCCACTGCCAGCTCCACTGTGCCCCCCGACTGCCACGGCCCACTACATACCACCAGCTAATCACTGCTAAGCCCCACTGCATCCTGCCAGCCAGAGTCACTGCCTGGCTCCACAGCATTCCTCCCTCACCACCAAGCCCCACGGCATCCTGCCAGCCAGTCACATCCCAGCCCCACTGTCTCTCCTTGCCTGGCCCCACTGTGTCCTGCCAGTGTCACTGCCCAGCCCCACTGCATCCCCCCAGCCTCCTGCCCCAATCTCCAGCCATTCACGGTCCGTGAGCCCCTAGGGTGACCAGAAAGCGAGTGTTAAAGCTTGGGAGGGGTACGGAAGGAGATAGATGCCTACACAAGGCAAAGCCTCAACTATCAGGACTTTCTCTATAAAACTGGTGTATCTGGTCATCCAATGCAGCCCCGTGCCCCCCCTCCCCTCAGCCTCCCTCCAACCCTGAGTCTCTGGTCCCAGCCCCCTCCCTCTGCTTCTGGGGTCCCTGTGTCTGACCCACACTTTGCCCCGGGTGTACGTACGGTCCTGCCAGGATGAGTAGAGGGTGTTTTCCTGCACGTGGAGATCGGACCCAGGGGGTTCCCAGGCGCTGCCAGGCGCTGGCTCCTTAGTGCACTGAAAGCAGAGTCCCCCCCCGTCAGCTGCCCTGCCCGTGACATCAGATACCACCCCCCCCGGCACCCAAATGTGGGCAGTAGGGTGCTGCCAGCTCAGAGGCCCCCAGGGCAAGGGCCTTGCCAGCACCCCAGGGGCAGGGTGACGGGGCCATGCCATTGCCCAGAGCAAAAGGGCGGGGCAGGAGGGGCTACACCAGTCCCAGGGGATGCGGTTAGGGTGCCATGGTGCCAGCCGAGGGGTGGCCCTGTGGGGGGAATCACGCCAGCACAGGAGTACGGCTTTGGGGGTCTCCCGGCCTGTGGCTGAGTGGGGCCGGCGCTGGCTGGGCACTACCTGGAAGGCCAGCTGGCAGAGCTGGGACACCCACTCGTCCCGCCGCTCGGCTGCCAGCACGTAGCTCTTCTCCACGGTGTTTAGGCAGAAGGCAGCCGTGTCCTTTGGGCAGCTGGGGGCGTCCGCCAGCCCCACGGAGACGCAGTCTGCCAGCCGGATGACCCGGCGCTCAGACTTCCGCAGAGAGGCCTTCTCTGGCACGGAGCCGTCGTCCCGGGCATCAGACGTCTCCAGCCGGGCAATGCCACAGGGGCTGGTGGCAAAGAGCTGGGCCCCCACCTTCCGCCAGCACTTCTGGGGGGGCAGGACGAGACTCGCCAGAGTGGCTCCGTGCTCAGAGGCCGGGCCCAGGAGACAGAGGGGCCCACAGAACCCTGGAGATGGGGGCTGGACAGGCCTGCAGGAACAGCACAGCCTAGCCCCTGCACTGTGGCTGAACCCAAGTACACCCGGACCTCTGGCAGGGATTGTTCGGACAGCCTGGACTCCAGCTGGGCCTCCCCAGAGCCTGGAGCTCCCACCCATGGTGTCCGTTCACCAGACAAGCCTGCCCACCCCCCCATCGTGGGGACAGCCTCTCACTTCCACACCACACCGGTGTGGCTCACGCACTGAGAGCCAGGATATGTTTCTCAGCCTGAACCCTGGTGTTTGCCCCCCCCGTGGCCACCGGGCAGCGTTTGGCCCCCCCGGTGGCTGCCGTTTTTGCCCTTCCGGCAGCTTTGTCACTTGGTGGCCTCTGGTCTTGCTCCAATTCCTCCACCTTCTTCAGCCCCTTTGCAGTGTGTTACCGCCGCCCTTAGCAGCTCTGCAGCAGTGCTGGACTGGTCCTTCCTAAGGAGAGTGTCTGCACTTGGCTCTAGCGAGACAACCTTGAGGGCGGGGGGCATGCTGGCTGCTTGCCGGGCTGCCAGCTGACCCCTTCCTAGGCCCCTGGGCCTGCAGAGGCCTGGCTCTTACGCTGCATTTGGAGCGTCAGCTCCTTGTGCATGTGCCTGGAGCACAGAGGAGCCCTATGGAGAAAGGCAATTCCATAGAGCTTCTAGGCAGCTGGCAGCCACACCCCAGGGCCCAACCCCCGCCACTGCTTGGCTGGCTTTCCCCGCCCAGGCAGGCACGGAGTCCCCCGGCTATGCAGCCAGCAAGCCCCCCTGGAGCAGGTCCTTGCTGCACCCGTTAGCTGCCCTGGCCAGCTCAGGGGCCCCCGGGGCAGCACGCTCTACTCAGCCCTGAGTGGGTCCCTGCTGCACCCGTTAGCTGCCCTCGCCTGCGCTAGGCCTGTGCCCTTGGCCCTGGGCTGTTGGGATTGTTTTTAGCCCCCAGCTTGATGCAAATTAAGCCATTTTGAGCCATTTGTTCTCAGAGCAGCCCCACGCCTGCTGCCTGGGCCAGGCCCCGCAGCCAGCAGCAGCCACATCCTCCCTGGGGAGGGTCTGCGTCAGCCAGCACCTGGCCTGACCGCGCCTGGGGAGGGGAGCAGGGCAAAGGAGTGTGCCGACTAGCCGGCAGCGGCCCCGGGCAGAGCTGCGTGTGCTGGTAACACGGGGGCAGCTCCCAGGGCAACAGCACTGCTTTCGGACACTCAGGCAAACCCGCGCCGGGCGCCCCGGGGTTCCCCGCTTTCCTCAGCTCCTGCGTGTTGGGCGCAGCAGAGTGTGGCCCACCAGTGAGCACATGGGCGCGGGCCAAGCCTGCCTCCAAGGCGCTGGCTGGCCAGGCCCTGGGCTGCAGAGGCGGCCTAGGGCCAGGATGAAGCTCAGGAGCACACTGTGCCAAAGCTCCCCACACTGCTCCACGGGGCAAGGGCCTTCCTGGGAGAGCCCCAGCCCCGCTCCTCCTGCAGACCGCAGTGCCTGCAGCCTGGGCCGCAGCTCTCCCTGGGGCCCCCACGCAGCCCACGGGAACCCCAACGCCTGGGGCCACGTGGGGAGGGGCTGCTCTGACAGCTCAGTGGAGAACGAGGGCTGTGGGCTCTGGCCTGCATGCTGCCCCTCTCCCTGGGCCAGGCAGGACTCTGAGTTGCAGGGCTCAGCAGCTGTGAGCACCAAAGCCCCAGGAACACAGGAACCCCCACGGCTGTTACCTCCCCATCCCCCTGCAGCAACCACAGCCCCAGGAGCCCTGACACCCCCTCAGCATCTCGCAACATGCCCACTGGGGAGCTGGCACCCCAGCACACCGGGGGGCTCCCAGTGCACGTCCCCAGCCCCGCATGTTGTTTGAAATCTGTTTATTAACATTTCAGCGCGAGTCACACACAGCACAGGCTGGAGCTGGGTCCCCGCTGGCAGGCATGGCTCGGGGACAGGGGGGGCCCACCGCCCAAGTACCCCCTAGCCTGGAACTTGTGCCCAGGGGCGGGGGGGCACACCATGGTCAGTCCTGGGGCAGTGACCAGCCACTACTCCCCCTCTCCTTTGGCTTAGCCCCTCGCCCTTTTCTAACCCCCGACTGCCCCGGCTAGCTGGGGCCCTCCTCAGTTCCTCCCCCTTTACCTTTCCGAATTTGAAGTGCTGGACATAGAGGGGCCCGGCCCTCACGGGGGTCTCCATGGCCCGGCCGGCCGCGGTGCCGGGAAGGAGCCACTGGCTGCTGCGGCGGAGTGAGTGCGCAGGAGACTTCCTTTCTCGCTAACTTCCCCTTTGCGGCAGGCGGGCGAGGAGCAGGCAGGGGAGCAGGGGCAGGACCAGCAGCCCAGCCCTCTGCAGCCAGGGCCCTTCCTCGGCCAAAGCGCCTCACTGCCTGGGGCCAGCACAACTGCCCCTCAGAGCCCCTGGCCGGCGGCAGGAGCCTCGGGACAGGGCAGGGGTGCTCCTGGGCCGGGCCGGCGAGGCTGCGGCTGGGGGGCCCCGTGCTGTCAGGCTGATGTAATGGGCCATTGCAGCATAGCTGAGGCTTCCTCTCCCAGGAGCGACCGCGAGGCCTGGCCCAGCAGTCCCGGCCCCGGCCCGGCCGCCACAGGAAGGGCAGGCTGCCGGGCCCGGGCCACGCGCGCCCAGGCTAGAAGTCCATGGAGCTGTGCGCCAGGTAGTCCTTGCGGCCGATGTTGCTGACTTGCTTGGTCTGCATGGCTTCCAGCTTGGGGCACTCTGTGATGCGGTGGCCCAGGCCCCCGCAGAAGGCACAGCCCCTCTCGCCTGCAAGGGAGGGAGGGCTCAGAGGCAGGCCAGGGGAAGCAGCCCAGCCCACGCAGAGCTGAGCCCAGCAGCGGCAGAGCAGGGAGCGGAGCCGGGCACCCCAAGCCAGGGCCGGAGGTGCCAGCCCCGAGGGGCGAGTCCCCTGCGCCAGCTGTCTGCCCCGCCCAGCCCCTCACCTCCAATGTCCAGCATGGTCTCGTCCCCGCAGTGCAGCACCTGTAGCACCGGCGGCACCTTCTGCTTGGCCTCCAGCAGCAGCGCCTTCAGGTCCATGAGCACGGACTCATCTGGGCAGAGAGGAAGCTGAGAACAGCGCCTGGCCTGGGCAGCTCTGCCCACCGCGCCAGGGCCCAGCAGGACAGAGGGCCATGCCCACTCCAGCTGAGGCTGTAGGGGCAGGGAACCAGCCACGCTGGGGACAGGGAGCACGCAAGAGCCAGCGAGCCCTGCAGGGCAGGAATGCCCAGCCTGGGCTTCGGGGCCACCCGCCCCGCTCCTTGGGCTCCACGGGCCCACCCCCAGCCCAGCTCCCACAGCAGGGCAGCCAGCTGCCAACCCACCGCTCCCGCGCCTCTCACCACAGGCCTTGTTGATGAAGGTGGTGGCAACGCCAGTGTTCCCCGAGCGGCCCGTGCGCCCAATTCTGTGAACTGTGGGGAGAGAGTGTCAGGCCCCCTGCCACGAGGCAGGGCCAGGCCCAGGAGCTGAGCCCGGCGAGCTGCCTGGCTCCCCCCTCCGCAGCCCCGGCCCGCCCTACCATAGTTCTCGATCTCCTCCGGCATGTCGTAGTTGATGACGTGCTGGATGGCCGGGAAATCCAAGCCCTTGGAGGCAACGTCGGTGGCAACCAGGACGTCCTTCTTCCCCTCCCGGAAGGCCTCGATGGCCTTCGTCCGCTCCTCCTGGTCTGCGGGGCTCAGGACAGAGGGCTGGTGAGGGACCAGCTCCTCCAGCCAAGGGCCCCGCCCCCACCCCACTTAGCCAGACCCTCCCATGGGGCGGCCGCTTGTCGCCGGCAGAGTGACCTGCGGGCCACAGCCCCAGGCACATGGAGCTGAGTCCAGAGCAGCTTGTCACACTAGGGACCTGGGGCCGGATTCACAGCAGAGACCTGGGAGCTGCCCAGTCCGGTCCCTCTGCACCCTGCCCCACGGCATTCCTTCAAGCATCCCAGGGCCCCCCCCCACTCTGCGCCAGCCACCACGGGGCTCCCGTAGCGCTGTGGCCACGGCAGGATGCACGCAGGAGCCACCTGCTCTGTGCAAGGGGGATCCACCCCCTCCGTCCCATGCCCTGCCCGGGTCCGCCCACAGCTGCCTCCTGCTCCTGCTGACATGGTCCCAGGGGGGGCCCAGCGGGCAGGGCGCCCGACCAAGAGCCAAGGCTGCAGGCTGGTGAGCAGCGGGAGCCCCGCTAAGGGTGGGCCGGAGAGGTGCAGCTTGGTGCCGAGGATCAGCCAGGACGTTCTTGTCGCCGGGTGGCAGCATTTCGGAGAAGGGACCATTAGCTCTTCCAGGCTCCCTCCTGCATCTCGCAGGCCCTGCCCGGAGCCCAGGGACTCGGGCCTCGCTGGGAGCCAGAGGCAGAGAGCAGGCGAGAGTGAGCGGTCAGCAGCCCAAGAGAGCAGGGTGAGATCTGCTCAGCCACATCCCACGCAGCAGAGGAAGCCAGAATACACCTCGGCCGGAGTGGGGAACCGCGGCCCGGGGGCCAGATGCAGCCCCTGGCTTGCCTGGATCTGGCCCGCAGGGCTCCTCCCCCAGCACTGGGGAGCCCAACTGGCACACCAGCCCTGCTGCCCTCCGCCTGGCTGATTTTTCTGTGGGTCAATGGTCCAGACACAAAAAAGGTTCCCACCTCTGCCCTAGGCCTTTGTGCACAGACAGAAAACTCTCCTGCCTGCCTGCCGCACACCGGCAGCTGGAGCCCTGACGCCAGGGAGTAGGCAGTCTTCCTGGGGGGGGAGCCGCTCCAAGACTTTGGCAAGTGGCCAAGGGTGCTTTTCTATGGAGAGGGTGTGGGGTCTGGGATGGAGGCTGGGTGCAGAAGGGAGCTCAGGGTAGCGAGGAGGTGCGGGGTCTGGGATGGAGGCTGGGTGCAGAAGGGAGCTCAGGGTAGCGAGGAGGTGCGGGGTCTGGGATGGAGGCTGGGTGCAGAAGGGAGCTCAGGGTAGCGAGGGGGTGTGGGGTCTGGGATGGAGGCTGGGTGCAGAAGGGGGTTGTGATGGGGGGCAGGGTCTGGGAGGGGGTCGAGGTGCAGGAGAGGATTCTGGCCTGGGGGAGAGTGTAGGAGGGGTACAAGGTCTGGGAGGGAGTTGAGACCTGGCGGAGGAGGGGAGGGAGTGCAGAGGGTTTGGGTGGTGAGCTGGGCAGAGTTGGGGGGAGGGGCTGGGGTGCCAGACGCAGGCTCTGGCTGGGAGATGCTTCTCTAGGCAGCTCCTGCCAGCAGCCCTGCAGGACCCTGAGGCAGGCTGCCCTGGGTGTCTGGGGGAGCTTCGCATGCTGCCCCCCAGCCCCAGAAAAATCTCTCCACTCCCATCGGCCAGTTCCCACAAAGCCTCCCTCTCCCCCGGCACCTGGAGCAGAGTGCTACAGGGAGCAGACAGCTGCTTAAAGCCACGTGGGGGCAGCGCCTGGCGGGTGAGACGCAGCCCAGGGGCCGTATCTTGCGCTGATCTTACTGCAGAGGGGCAAGGCTCCGAGCACGCGGAGAGCCATGCGGGCCCCGGGGCCACCCCCCAGCCAGAAGGGACCACTCTGATGCGCAGGCAGGGCATTTCCCCAGGCTGGATTCAGGCACGGCCTAAGCTCACCTCCCAGACCCCAAGCAGAGTCCCTCAGCGCCCTGGGAGATGCCCCAGGATTCCCAGCTGAGACTGGCCTCCCAAGCTCGCTCTCTGAGGCTGCCGCTGTCTGCAAGCTCTTGAGGCCCCTGCCAGGGCGTTCCACAGGGAAGGCCCAGTGCAGGGAGCCGGGCACCACGCGGCCTTGGAGACAAGCTGTGCAGGCCCAGCTCTGCCACCTTCCATCGTTTCTGCACCCACGGCCCCGGCGCGTGGGGCCAAGCTGCCAACCCCAGTCTGAGGCATCATGCTGTGCTTGGGCCAACGCCCCTGAAGCAGTGCATGCTGGGACTGGCTGCTGCTCTGTGGGGACAGTGCCTGGGCAGCCCTCACTGACCTTTGCCTCCGTGTATGGCCACTGCTTCCACGCCCTTCAGCAGCAGGTACTCGTGGATTGCGTCAACGTCGGCCTTCTTCTCCGCAAAGATCAGCACCTGCCACAGGGCAGCAGCAGGACTGAGACCTGCACTGGGCCCAGCTGGCCAGCACCCTGACCCGGAGCCCCTGGGTACCTCTGGAGCGCTGTGGGCCCCGAGGGGCTGGGCCCATTCGCCCCGATGCATGGTGAGGCCCAGGGCCTGCAGCAGGGCTGCAGAGGGCCTGTCTTCCACCCGCAGGAGCTGGTCCCCCTCCCCGTGTGCAGGACTCACCGGCGGCGGGGTCTTCTGCAGGCACTCTAGCAGGTACACCATCTTGGCTTCCTCCTTCACGTACTCCACTTCCTGGGCACAAGCACAGCGCACGGGTCAGAGCCCAGGGCACAGGGTCTAGAGCAACCGCGCCCCGACAGTGGATGCTGGCAGGCCAGCGCAGGCCATGTGGGAGCGCCCCCAGCTGGCAGCTCACCTGTATGACGTCCAGGCTGGCCGCTCCGGCTCGCCCCACGTTGATGGTGATCGGCTTCACCAGGGCGCTCTTGGCAAAGTTCTGGATCTTCTTAGGCATGGTGGCACTGAAGAGAAGGGTCTGCCTCTGGCCCTGCGCCCAGGGAATTAGTGCGGCCCGTCAGCCAGCACAACGAATGGGGTGCTGGTCTCAGCACCAGCCAGCAGGGGCTGGGCAGCCCCGCAAGTCCCCACACAGGGGCCTTTGGAGCCCAGCTTTACACCAGCAGGGCTGGGCAGCACACAGTGCAGGGTGCGTGCAGGAGACTGGGCTTGGCTCGCCAGGGCGGCCAGAGACACGGTGCCAAGGGCAGGGGCTGCTGGGCTCCGACAGGGAAACCGTTAGCCCAGCCAGGCAGAACCTGTGCTCCACGCCAGCCAGCGAGGCCCCAGCCAGGAGCTGAGGGCAGCTTTCCCCGGTTGGGTAGAGAGCGGAGCCGGCAACACACGCCCCCAAGCTCCTGAGTGGGCCAGGCCAGGGACCGGGACCAAGGGATTTAACCCTGCCAGGCCCGGGCTGCCCGCCCCCAGCCTCCCCTGCCCGCCAGCTACCTTGAAGTAGGAGAAGATGGTGCGGATGTCTCCCTCGAAGCCCATGTCGATCATCCTGTCGGCCTCGTCCAGAGCCAGGTAGCGACAAATGTCCAGGCTCACCATCTTCTTCTGCAGCAGGTCCATGAGGCGGCCAGGGGTAGCCACCATCATGTGCACACCGCTGCAGGGCAGATGGGCAGCCTCAGGTTCCTGCGCGCTCTGGCTGCAGGGGATGAGGGGCCCCCGAGCCGCTCCCCATGCCCGACCCCCATGCTGTGGGCAGGCCCCATGTCTCATCCCCACACCGGCACACCACACTCAGGCTGGCCCGCTCGACTGCCTCAGAACCCTGCACTTGGGCCACTTGGGAAGTTGGGGTGCCCAGCGAAACTTGGTAGGCGGGGCAGGAAGAAGGCCGGGAGGCGGAGCAAGAGGCACAGCAGAAAGAAGGCCAGGAGGCAGGGCAGGAAGGAGGCTGGGAGGCGGGGCAGGAGGCACAGCAGAAAGAAGGCCGGGAGGCAGGGCAGGAAGGAGGCCGGGAGGCGGGGCAGGAGGCACAGCAGAAAGAAGGCCGGGAGGCAGGGCAGGAAGAAGGCCGGGAGGCGGGGCGGGAAGAAGGCCAGGAGGTGGGGCGGGGCGGGAAGAAGGCCGGGAGGCACGGCGGGAGGCGGGGCAGGAAGAAGGCCGGGAAGCAGGGCAGGGGGCGGGGCAAGAAGAAGGCTGGGAGGCAGGGTGGGGCAAGAAGAAGGCCAGGAGGCGGGGCAGAAGGCGGGGCAGGAAGAAGGCCGGGAGGCAGGGCAAGAAGAAGGCCAGGAGGCAGGGCAGGAAGAAGGCTGGGAGGCAGGGCGGGAGGTGGGGCAGGAAGAAGGCCGGGAGGCGGGGCGGGGCAGAAAGAAGGCCGGGAGGCGGGGCGGGGGCAGAAAGAAGGCCGGGAGGCGGGGCAAGAAGAAGGCCGGGAGGCAGGGCAGGAGGCGGGGCAAGAAGAAGGCCGGGAGGCGGGGCGGGGCAAGAAGAAGGCCGGGAGCCGGGGCAAGAAGAAGGCCAGGAGGCGGGGCAGGAAGAAGGCCGGGAGGCGGGGCACAAGGCGGGACAGGAAGAAGGCCGGGAGGCGGGACAGGAGGCGGGGGAGGAAGAAGGCCGGGAGGTGGGGCGGGGCGGGAAGAAGGCCGGGAGCCGGGGCAAGAAGAAGGCCGGGAGGCGGGGCAGGAAGAAGGCCGGGAGGCGGGGCAGAAGGCGGGGCAGGAAGAAGGCCAGGAGGCGGGGCAGAAGGTGGGGCAGGAAGAAGGCCGGGAGGCAGGGCAGGAGGCGGGGCAGGAAGAAGGCCGGGAGGCGGGGCGGGGCAAGAAGAAGGCCGGGAGGCGGGGCAAGAAGAAGGCCAGGAGGCGGGGCAGGAAGAAGGCCGGGAGGCGGGGCAGGAAGAAGGCCAGGAGGCGGGGCAGAAGGTGGGGCAGGAAGAAGGCCGGGAGGCAGGGCAGGAAGAAGGCCGGAAGGCGGGGTGGGGCAAGAAGAAGGCCGGGAGGCGGGGCAGGAGGCGGGGGAGGAAGAAGGCCGGGAGGTGGGGCGGGGCGGGAAGAAGGCCGGGAGCCGGGGCAAGAAGAAGGCCGGGAGGCGGGGCAGAAGGCAGGGCAGGAAGAAGGCTGGGAGGCGGGGCAGAAGGCGGGGCAGGAAAAAGGCCGGGAGGCGGGGCAGAAGGCGGGGCAGGAAGAAGGCCGGGAGGCGGGGCAGAAGGCAGGGCAGGAAGAAGGCTGGGAGGCGGGGCAGAAGGCGGGGCAGGAAAAAGGCCGGGAGGCGGGGCAGAAGGCGGGGCAGGAAAAAGGCCGGGAGGCGGGGCAGAAGGCGGGGCAGGAAGAAGGCCGGGAGGCGGGGCAGAAGGTGGGGCAGGAAGGCGGGCAGGAGGCGGGGCAAGAAGGCCGGGAGGCGGGGCAGGAAGAAGGCCGGGAGGCGGGGCAGGAGGCGGGGCAGGAAGAAGGCCGGGAGGCGGGGCAGGAGGCGGGGCAAGAAGGCCGGGAGGCGGGGCAGGAAGAAGGCCGGGAGGCGGGGCAGGAGGCGGGGCAGGAAGAAGGCCGGGAGGCGGAGCAGGAAGAAGGCCGGGAGGCGGGGCAGGAGGCGGGGCAGGAAGAAGGCCGGGAGGCGGAGCAGGAAGAAGGCCGGGAGGCGAGGCAGGAGGCGGGGCAGGAAGAAGGCCGGGAGGCGGGGCAGGAAGGAGGCGGGGCAGGAAGAAGGCCAGGAGGCGGGGCAGGAGGCGGGGCAGGAAGAAGGCCGGGAGGCGGGGCAGGAGGCGGGGCAGGAAGAAGGCCGGGAGGCGGGGCAGGAAGAAGGCCAGGAGGCGGGGCAGGAAGGAGGCGGGGCAGGAGGCGGGGCAGGAAGAAGGCCGGGAGGCGGGGCAGGAGGCGGGGCAGGAAGAAGGCCGGGAGGCGGAGCAGGAAGAAGGCCGGGAGGCGGGGCAGGAGGCGGGGCAGGAAGAAGGCCGGGAGGCGGGGCAGGAGGCGGGGCAGGAAGAAGGCCGGGAGGCGGGGCAGGAAGGAGGCGGGGCAGGAGGCGGGGCAGGAAGAAGGCCGGGAGGCGGAGCAGGAAGAAGGCCGGGAGGCGGGGCAGGAAGAAGGCCGGGAGGCGGGGCAGGAGGCGGAGCAGGAAGAAGGCCGGGAGGCGGGGCAGGAGGCGGAGCAGGAAGAAGGCCGGGAGGCGGGGCAGGAGGCGGGGCAGGAAGAAGGCCGGGAGGCGGGGCAGGAGGCGGGGCAGGAAGAAGGCCGGGAGGCGGGGCAGGAAGAAGGCCAGGAGGCGGGGCAGGAGGCGGGGCAGGAAGAAGGCCGGGAGGCGGGGCAGGAAGAAGGCCGGGAGGCGGAGCAGGAAGAAGGCCGGGAGGCGGGGCAGGAGGCGGAGCAGGAAGAAGGCCGGGAGGCGGGGCAGGAGGCGGAGCAGGAAGAAGGCCGGGAGGCGGGGCAGGAGGCGGGGCAGGAAGAAGGCCGGGAGGCGGGGCAGGAGGCGGGGCAGGAAGAAGGCCGGGAGGCGGGGCAGGAAGAAGGCCAGGAGGCGGGGCAGGAAGGAGGCGGGGCAGGAGGCGGGGCAGGAAGAAGGCCGGGAGGCGGGGCAGGAAGAAGGCCGGGAGGCGGAGCAGGAAGAAGGCCAGGAGGCGGGGCAGGAGGCGGAGCAGGAAGAAGGCCGGGAGGCGGGGCAGGAGGCGGGGCAGGAAGAAGGCCGGGAGGCGGAGCAGGAAGAAGGCCGGGAGGCGGGGCAGGAGGCGGGGCAGGAAGAAGGCCGGGAGGCGGAGCAGGAAGAAGGCCGGGAGGCGGGGCAGGAGGCGGGGCAGGAAGAAGGCCGGGAGGCGGGGCAGGAGGCGGAGCAGGAAGAAGGCCGGGAGGCGGGGCAGGAGGCGGAGCAGGAAGAAGGCCGGGAGGCGGGGCAGGAGGCGGGGCAGGAAGAAGGCCGGGAGGCGGGGCAGGAGGCGGGGCAGGAAGAAGGCCGGGAGGCGGGGCAGGAAGAAGGCCAGGAGGCGGGGCAGGAAGGAGGCGGGGCAGGAGGCGGGGCAGGAAGAAGGCCGGGAGGCGGGGCAGGAAGAAGGCCGGGAGGCGGAGCAGGAAGAAGGCCGGGAGGCGGGGCAGGAGGCGGAGCAGGAAGAAGGCCGGGAGGCGGGGCAGGAGGCGGGGCAGGAAGAAGGCCGGGAGGCGGGGCAGGAAGAAGGGTGGCTGCAGGCCCCTCCCAGGGGCAGGGCTTACTGTTTGATGGTTTCCATCTGCTCCTTGACAGACATGCCCCCGATGCAGAGGGCGCAGCGCAGCACGGGCAGGCTGTCTTCCTGCAGCAGGCGGCAGTAGTACTCCAGGATGCCATGGGTCTGCCGGGCCAGCTCCCTCTGCAGGAGAGGAGGCCGTCATCCTGGCACCTCTCCGACCCCCACCCAGATCCCACCTCCCTGCCGGCAGGAGCCGAGCCACTCACAGAGGGGCAGATGATGAGCCCATAGGGCCCCTCTCTCTTGCTGAAGGGCAGCCGTTTCTCCTGCTCCAGGCAGAACATGATGACGGGCAGCGTGAACACGAGCGTCTTCCCTGAGCCGGTGAACGCGATGCCAATCATATCCCTGCCAGACAGGCTGCAGGAGACATGGGCAGCAGGTCAGCACCGAGAAGCCCTGTGCCCGTGCCCAGGCTGGGGGAGGTGGACAATGCGTCAGCGGGGCCGGGGCCAGGGCCAGCTCCCTCAGCTGGCCATGGAGCTGGGGAAGGCAGCACTCACATGGTGGGGATGCCCTGGATCTGGATGGGAGTCGGCTGCTGGATTCCCTTTTTCTTGAGGCCCCTCAGAATAGCTGCGAACAGAAGGTGGCCGGGCGTGTTAGTAGCACACGAGTGGCTGGCAGCTAGAGCCCTGCTTTCCACCTCCACAGCTGTGGCTCTGGCTCCGGCGATCCGTGGATACTCACGCAGGGCTCTATTGCCGTGGGCTGAGCCGCTTCCCCACCACCCAGCTGCCAATAGTGTTTGCTTCCTCATGCCCTCCCTCCAGGCCAGCAGCTCGGGGGTGCTGTGACCCCTCCATTGGTGCCCCGCAGACAACTCTGCCCTACCCCCAGATCACCTGCCGGGAACTTCATCTCCTTGAAGCTCTTGATGGGCGGTGGGATGCCCTCGCCCTCCACCAGGATGTGGTACTTCCTGCGCACGCGATTGTGCCGTGCCTCTGACATGCCCAGGATGTAACGTGGAGCCTTCCAGCTGAGAAGGGGGCAAGGGAGAGGTGAGGAAGGATGGAGAATGTCAGGCTGACCTGAGCTGCACTCGCTAGCTTTGCATGGGTAGGCAGCAGGTGAACTGGCCAAGCTGTGTACTTGATCCCGGACCCCCAGGATTTCAGGTGCCAATGGCACGAATGCAAAAGCTGGGGCGACCCATGAGGAGAGAACACAGCTCTAAGCTTGCGCCCCTCAGCAGCCGCATGCACAATCCACTTCCAAAGCACAGGGGCCGAACTGCACCCAGAGTAGAGTGGCCAGGTGTGGGAGCAGGAGCTGAACTGGGCCCAGAGCAGAGTGGCCAGGTGTGGGAGCAGAGGAGCCAAACTGTGACCAGAGCAGAGTGGCCAGGTGTGGGAGCAGGAGCTGAACTGGGCCCAGAGCAGGGTGGCCAGGTGTGGGAGCAGGAGCTGAACTGGGCCCAGAGCAGGGTGGCCAGGTGTGGGAGCAGGAGCTGAACTGGGCCCAGAGCAGAGTGGCCAGGTGTGGGAGCAGGAGCTGAACTGGGCCCAGAGCAGAGTGGCCAGGTGTGGGAGCAGAGGAGCCGAACTGTGACCACAGCAGGGTAGCCAGGTGTGGGAGCAGAGGAGCCGAACTGTGACCACAGCAGGGTAGCCAGGTGTGGGAGCAGGAGCTGATCTGTGCCCAGAGCAGGGTGGCCAGGTGTGGGAGCAGGAGCTGAACTGCGCCCAGAGCAGAGTGGCCAGGTGTGGGAGCAGAGGAGCCGAACTGTGACCAGAGCAGAGTGGCCACGTGTGGGAGCAGGAGCCGAACTGTGACCACAGCAGGCTAGCCAGGTGTGGGAGCAGAGGAGCCGAACTGTGACCACAGCAGGGTAGCCAGGTGTGGGAGCAGGAGCTGATCTGTGCCCAGAGCAGAGTGGCCAGGTGTGGGAGCAGGAGCTGAACTGCGCCCAGAGCAGAGTGGCCAGGTGTGGGAGCAGAGGAGCCGAACTGTGACCACAGCAGGGTAGCCAGGTGTGGGAGCAGGAGCTGAACTGCACCCAGAGCAGGGTGGCCAGGTGTGGGAGCAGGAGCTGAACTGCGCCCAGAGCAGAGTGGCCAGGTGTGGGAGCAGAGGAGCCGAACTGTGACCAGAGCAGAGTGGCCACGTGTGGGAGCAGGAGCTGAACTGGGCCCAGAGCAGGGTGGCCAGGTGTGGGAGCAGAGGAGCCGAACTGTGACCACAGCAGGGTAGCCAGGTGTGGGAGCAGAGGAGCCGAACTGTGACCACAGCAGGGTAGCCAGGTGTGGGAGCAGGAGCTGATCTGTGCCCAGAGCAGAGTGGCCAGGTGTGGGAGCAGGAGCTGAACTGCGCCCAGAGCAGAGTGGCCAGGTGTGGGAGCAGAGGAGCCGAACTGTGACCACAGCAGGGTAGCCAGGTGTGGGAGCAGGAGCTGAACTGCACCCAGAGCAGGGTGGCCAGGTGTGGGAGCAGGAGCTGAACTGCACCCAGAGCAGGGTGGCCAGGCATGGGAGCAGAGGAGCCAAACTGGGCACAGAAAAGGGTGGCCAGGTGTGGGAGCAGGCACTGTCTGGCGCTCCCACCTGCTGCGGCCGAGCTCCCGTGCACCGTGGCACGCTAGGAACAACTGCCACATTCTGTAGCATCGACCCCCAATTTCCTGGCAAAGGCTGGTTTCCTTTGTGGCCACGGAATTTCCATCAGTCCCAGCCAGGCTCGGGGTCAGCGCACCCGCTGGGGTACAAGTTAGGGAGTAGTATTTCCATGGGCTGGGTTTCTGTTGCACCCCTTGCTGGACCCTGGCAGGAGCCATAGCCCTCAGTAGCCCATTTTGCCAGCTCGCCAGGCTGCCTGCCCATTCCCCACCTGGAGTGCCCAGCTCTGCTGCTCTGCGGGAGCAGCGCGCTGCAGTCCAGGGACAGCTCCCCAGGTGAGGATGCTGAGGAGCAAAGAGCAGCTGCAAGCAGGTCACAAAAGGCCTGTGTGGGCAAAGCCTAGCACGACGGGGCCCTGGGGCGCACCTGGTTTTAATTGGATCGTCGTAGGTGATGCCCTTTGCCATCTCCTTCACAGACATCAGAGCTGCACAAGAACAGAGACAGGGGGATCAGCGCCAGCTCCCGGAGCTAGGCCCATGCCAGCTGCCCCTGTGGCTTTGACAAGGGAACCAGCAGTGAGGTTGTCAGGGTCAAGGATGTTCGGGGCAGCACACTCAGAGCCAGAACAAGAGTGACAGGATAGGGAATTATCCTTCTCCATGCACAAAGGGCCCACTGGGTCAGCAACACCCAACACAATGGCTCTGTCTCTCACCCGGGAGAGCAGCAGGAGCTTAGGGAGAGGTGGGGACCAGGTGGCTTGGCACCAGATGGCCAGGCTTCCACATTGGGACAATGCGAGCACGACTGTCTTTTCCTTGTCGCTTCACCAGCGCCAGGAAGGGAAGGAGAGAGAATGTCACCTCAGCCAACTCCACTCCCCCAGCCTGACCCACCTCGGCCCTCGGCCACGCTCTCCAGGATCTTTTCCTCCTCCTTCAGCTGCTTCTCCTTGGCCGACTCCTTGCGCGCTGTGGAGTCATGGAAAAGGTGAGTTAGGCACTGCCCACAGATTGTGCCCTGGCCACAAGGCACTGCCAAGAGTGCCCCTCCTCCTCCTACCTTCCGCCTTCTCTTTGAGGTGCTGGTGCTGGTCCAGGAGGCTGACATTGGACTGGGGTCCCAAAGGAATATCGTCTTCATCGCCCCTGTGCTCACTGCTGCTGTCTCTCTGCTCCTCCTCCAGCACCCCCTTCCTGCGCATCTGCAGCAGCTTCTGCAGCTGCAGAGGCACAATAGTCAGGGGCACCCAGTGCCACACGCCCCACCCAGGACTGCAGGGGACTCCCAAACCAGGGCTGAGGCTAGAGCGCCACAGCAACTAAGGGGCACCCCCAGGATCCTCACACCGGCCAACCCCTCCACCTCCAGGGCAGACCCCTCCCCATGACTGCCAGACCCTGCCCCTTTCCAGCCAAGCCCCTCCCTTTGCCAGCTGGACCCCACCCCCTTCCAGCCAAGCCCCTCCCTTCGCCGGCCAGACCCCGCCCCTTTCCAGCCAAGCCCCTCCCTTCGCCGGCCAGACCCCGCCCCCTTCCAGACAAGCCCCTCCCTTCGCCGGCCAGACCCCGCCCCCTTCCAGACAAACCCCTCCCTTCGCCGGCCAGACCCCGCCCCCTTCCAGACAAGCCCCTCCCTTCGCCGGCCAGACCCCGCCCCCTTCCAGACAAGCCCCTCCCTTCGCCGGCCAGACCCCGCCCCCTTCCAGACAAGCCCCTCCCTTCGCCGGCCAGACCCCGCCCCCTTCCAGACAAGCCCCTCCCTTCGCCGGCCAGACCCCGCCCCCTTCCAGACAAACCCCTCCCTTCGCCGGCCAGACTCCGCCCCCGGCTGCCCCGTCACCATCTGCTGCTTGCGCTGCTTGACGGGCACGTAGGGCACGTAGTCCACGTCCTCCGCCGCCTCGTCCCCCGACGGGCCCGACGCCTCCGCCTCGCGCTGCCTCTGCGGGAAGACACGTGGTCAGGGGCCGCCGCGCGGGGGCGGGCGCGGGGGCCGGGCGGGGGCCGGGGGGCTCGCACCTTCCGGTCGCTTCCGGGCTCCATGGCTCGGCCTCGCGGGCTCCCCGCTCCCGCGTCGCCAAGCAGCGCAGGAACTGGGCCTGGGGGCGGGCTCTGTCGCCAAGCAACCACGCACAGCTACGTCACGTGGCGCAACGCGCCGGACGGGCTGCGCCGAAGGACAAACCTAGGGACTCGCTGCGGCGCCCGCGTCGGGCGGTTTGGGCCCCGCCCCGCCCCGCCCCGCCCCGCCCCGGTTAGCCTCTGTCCGCCGGAAGCAGGGGTCGGGCCTCGCCCGGCCTCCCCGGGCAGCTGGGGCGGGCCGGAGCCTTGCGCTGACGGGGCCGCTCGGCCGGAGCGGTGTGGGGGGCGGGGCGATAGAGGGAGCGGGCTGGTAGGTGGGGCGGGCGCTGGGAGGGGGGCGGCGATAGGGGCGGGGCGCTGGGGGGGGCGGGGCGCTGGGAGGGGGGCGGCGATAGGGGCGGGGCGCTGGGCGCGGGGGGGGCGGTGATAGGGGCGGGGCGCTGGGAGGGGGGCGGCGATAGGGGCGTGCGCTGGGGGGGCGGGGCGCTGGGGGGGGGCGGCGATAGGGGCGGGGCGCTGGGAGGGGGGCGGCGATAGGGGCGTGCGCTGGGGGGGCGGGGCGCTGGGAGGGGGGCGGCGATAGGGGCGGGGCGCTGGGCGCGGGGGGGGGCGGCGATAGGGGCGGGGCGCTGGGAGGGGGGCGGCGATAGGGGCGGGGCGCTGGGCGCGGGGGGGGGCGGCGATAGGGGCGGGGCGCTGGGAGGGGGGCGGCGATAGGGGCATGCGCTGGGGGGGCGGGGCGCTGGGGGGGGCGGCGATAGGGGTGTGCGCTGGGGGGGGCGGGGCACGGGGGGGCGATAGGGGTGTGCGCTGGGGGGCGGCGATAGGGGCGTGCGCTGGGGGGGGCGGTCCCAGGTGCTCCACCTCCCCGGACCCCCGCCGGAGGCAGGTGCGCCCCCAGTTTCAGCTCCTTTGCCGACTTGCGCCCACGGTCCGAGCTCGGAGCCACGGGGCCCGGTCGCTCTGCGGCGCTCAGAGCAAATCTGGCACCCGCGTGTCCGCGCCGAGCACGAGCGGGGGAACAGGCCCGTGTCCGTGGGAACGCGGAGGTGGGGCTGGGACTTTCAGTGCAGCCCCTTACAACCGGGCCAGTGCCTCGCTTCGTGGCTGTGGCCCCTGGGGTACCCGCACCCCAGTGGAGAACCACTGAACAAAGGGATCCCGGGGCCCCAAATCCCGGCACAGGAGAAGGGGCAGCAAAATGGCCCCTTGCTTGCCAAAGCCGGGGGCAAGCCCTGCCCAGAGCACGAGGCAGCGCATGTGGTCAGTGCACCGCCGCTTGGGCCCAGCTGGAGGGAAGCCTGTCGGTTCCCTGGGCCCGGGCTGGCACACTGCAGCAGGCAGCGCGGCTTGGGCTGGACACGACTTGGGGACGGCATGGCCCGCAAGCAGGGTCTGTTTGCTGTAGCCATGGCCCACCCTGCCGGTCTGCGGTAGCAGCACCCAGCCACGCACTGGAAGGCCTGCAGCGTTCCTGCCTTTGGCTGGGCAAATGGAGTGCAGCCAGCCCGGGGCTCCTGCAGGGAGCTGAGTCCCCCCTCTCGCTATGGCACTAGTGCCCAGCAGACCCCGGGCCAGGAGCCTTGTGCTGTCGGGGCAGTTCCCACGACCACCCCAGTGCCACGGCCGGGCGCCCGCACCACTTGCTGTTGAAAGAGCTTCTGGAAAGGCCCCGTGCTCTGCTTGTGGAATGTCTTGGGGTGGGCGGCTCCTCCAGGCTAGCCTCTCAGCGCATCCCTCCATGCTTCGCTGCCAGCCTCCCGCCCCCGGCCTGCTGCCCTCAGCCACCAGTGCAGTGCAGCGGGCTGGCTGCCCCGGTGGAGATCGCAGCAGGCGTGCCACTTGTAGTGCCCTCTGGCTCCCTGCCGTGGGGCTGGGCATCAGTACAAAGCCCTCCCCTCAGGGCTGGAGCATGGGAAGTGCTAGGCTGGCTCCGAGCAGGGCTCCTGCCACCAACGCTGGAGACAGTGACCCGGCCACTGTACTTGGGGCACTTAGCTCGGGGGGGGGGGGGGGGGGGCTGGAGGCAGGTTCCTCCTCCTCCCCAGCACTCCTTTGTCTGGGTCCCTGGCTCCTTTGTCATGGAAATAGCTGAGCTCCTGCTGGATTCTTGGCCTCATGTGGCAGGGAGTTTCCATGGCTCATCCACCAAAAGCACACACATGGCTCTCCTGTCTCATTGCCCTCTTGGCTGGGGGTTAGGAGGGCTGGCAGCAACCTTCCTGCCCCCTTCTCTAGCCCCAGCACCGGCTACCTTTAGCAGCTCTCCGGCCCAAGGCCTCAGGTTCTACACGAGAGCCGGGTCCCACCTAGTCCTGGACCCCCCTCCTGGCCAGCACTAAGCAGGGCCTGCGGCTGCCCAGCCCCCACAGCAGCATCGGCTGTGCAGAGAGGAGCCTCCCACTGAAGCAGCAGCAGCCCTTCCTGGAGCCCAGGGTATCTGGGGCTTCGGGCGAGAGGCACCACTGCCCTGTCAGCAGCACACAGCTCAGCCTGATGCCCTGCCAGTAAGAGTCAGGCGAGGCAGTGCCAAGTGGGCCCTGGAAAGGGCCCCGGGCTGCCTCCCTATGGCCATGGGAGAAGCTGCGATGGGCCTGCCCGTGAGCCCTTGTCACCCTCCCCCCCCGCCGCCTGGCCCTAGAGCTGGCCCTGCTCAGAGCTGTGGGGCTGGACGGGGCCAGAGAGGCAGGGCTCAGTGCGCCAGCCCATTCCCCACACAGCCAGGCCCACACACGGCAGAGGTGGGCACGGGGCAGCCAGGCTCTGAGGCTGCCTCAGGCACAACCCAGCACAGCAGGAGGGGGCTGTGAGGTCACAGGCTGCCCTGGGCAGGTAGTGAGTGCCCAGGCCCGGCTGGACCTGGCACAGAGAGGGCCACGCGGCTGGCTTGGGGCCTGCCCTGCCTGCCCACCCCTGCCAAGCACACACACACACGCCCTCTCTGTGTCCAAACAGCATTTTATCTTTCAGCATGAAAGATGTTCACAGTATCAAAAGGAAATCATTAAAAAGCCAGCACGGCCCACGTGGCCAGGGCTGGGGTAGCACCAGAAATCGGCAGTTTGCTCCCGTCGCAGCTCAGTACCAGGGTGTGGGGAACGCAGTGAGGGCAGCAGGCCTCTCCCCGAGCCAAGCAGGGGCCCGCAGCCCGGCCGTCCCTCGTCCAGGAGCACACGTGTGCTGAGACCAGGCCGGGAGGCACTGCTGCAGTGGCCAGAGCCTGGTGCTTGGGCCAGCAGGTCAGTCCATGCCTCAGCGGGCACATGTGGGTCAGGGATTCACCGGGACCCAGGGAAGCGGCAGAGCCAAGGGGGAGCGCAGCCGGGCGCTGGCCACGTGGGCCAGGGAGATCCTGCAGCGGATAGCAGAACTCAGGCTGCATTCTAGGGGACATTTTACCCCAGGGGCTGCCTGGCGTCCTCTGTCCCCTGCTGCTGCTTAGCCCCAGCTGGCAGGGGAGGTGGGAGCGTACCTGCTGCTTTTCAGCCCCTGCCCTGGGTGATCCTTGTCCTAGGCTCCATCAGCTAGGGGGAATCCAAAGCAGGGCTGGGTGGGGGACATGCCCATCAGGAGCTCAGCCGGTACTCTGGGGGCACTGGCCATGCACAGGCCCACTCAGCTAGGCAGAGAGCCACGCCTGGCCCCACTGGTACCACAACCGTTCCCCTGGCTCCCTGCTGGGCTGCGGCCGGGGGAGCAGTTCTTGGGAAATGGAGCCAGTGCCTGCAGGCGGGCAGGCCACAGCCCTGGCGCAGATGCGGCCAGGCTAATGGTGCCCAGCCGGCAGGAGCCCCGGCAGCCAGGGGAGGTACTGAGGGCCCTGCGGCTGGGCAGACTGGAGGTTGCAGGGGCCAGGCGGGAATGCAGCCCCTAGGTGAGTCCAAACTCCCCCTGCTCAGAGGGTAGGTTTGCTACTGTAACAGCGGAGCAGAGAGGAGGGGGGCGGGGGGCACTGAAGGGGGCCCAGGCAGCCAGGAACAAACAACGGAAAAGTTGGGTTTTTTAAATAAAATAAAAAATTAAAAAGTTCTTTATTGGGTCCAGCATGGTCCTTCCCAGCTGCCTGCCCGGCTGGGTGCGCTGGCAGCTCCCTGCACCCCCGACTGGAGCGCCGGGGGAGGGGCCAGGCGGGGAGCTGCCTAAGCGGGGTCCCCCAGGGCTGCGACTGGCGGGGTGCAGGCCTGGCACTTCCACAGTCACGGGACGCAGAACCCGCCGAGAAAACAAAGGGCCCCGGCAGGGGCGGGCACAGTGAGGCGAGTGTCTGTGGGAGCTGGGTGGGCCCGGGCCCCCCTCACTGAGCTGTACTCGAGGCGCTTTTCTTCAGGGTGAAGTTGGTCCAGTTCACGGCCACTTTCTGCCGCGTTTGCTTCGCCGAATCCAGACAGAACCTGGGGAGAGAAGTGGGGGAGAGCAGAAGCCGTTACCGCTCCTCCCCCGGGGCGCCAACCCGCCTCCCCACCGTGCGCCCGCCCCGCCCGCCTCCCCCGGCCATCAACCCGCCTCCCCACCGCGTGCCCGCCTCCCCCGGCCACCAACCCGCCTCCCCACCGCGTGCCCGCCCCGCCCCGCCCTGCCCGCCTCCCCCGGCCACCAACCCGCCTGCCCACCGTGTGCCCGCCCCGCCCGCCTCCCCTGGCCACCAACCCGCCTCCCCACCGCGCGCCCGCCTCCCCCGGCCACCAACCCGCCTGCCCCCGCATGGCTGGCACACGGCCCACAGCCTCCCGCAGCGCCCTTTACGGAGCCATACACAGAAGGGTGCTAGAACAGGGCCGCGCCAAGGCGCTGAGCACAAAGGAGCAGCTCGAGCAGTTGCCCTGGGGAGGGATGTTAAGGCGGGGGGGGGGGAGCTCTGAAGAGGAGGACGAGGAAGCCAGGAGCTCGGAGCCACTCACTTCCCAAAGGAAGAGGGAGGTGACCAAGCCCTGGAAGAAGCGGGGACTCCCTGGCTACGTCCCTGGGGACAGGCAGCCAGTGGGCCACACCAACAGGTGCCCTTGAGGGGCTGTCCCTATGCTGGGGGTGTCTGGCGGGTGACCATGGGAGTATGTTAGGGAAGACGCGGACAAGTCAGAGAGACCAGAGGCTGCAGAGCAACAAAGCTGCTGCCCGGTGAGGGAGGGGAAGGGGAAACGCCGCCCGGCGGGGAGGGGGGGAAACGCCGCCCGGCGGGGAGGGGGGAGAGGGGGAAACGCCGCCCGGTGGGGAGAGGGGAGGGGGGAAACGCCGCCCGGCGGGGAGAGGGGGAGAGGGGCCAGGAGAATGTCGGCGGTCAGTCTGAGAAAGCAGCCGCGCAGCCGGGCCCCGGCTCCCCATCCCGGAGCGGCTGTTACAAGGCGGGTGGGGCCAGTTGTTCTCCGTGTCACCGCAGGAAGGAGCCAGGCCCACGCGGCGCTGGGGGCCTGCAGCCCGTCGTGAGACAGCCGGGCCCGGCCCACGTCCCTCCCCCCAGGGCCGACAGCCCCGCCCCCGGCCGCCAGCACTGCGGGCCAGGCTCACCGCTTGAAGTATTCGACCTCTCGGTCCGTCTCGTCCATCTCTACCCCATCCGTGTCTTTGGGCAGGAACACGTCATCTGGCAAAGCAGAGGCGCATGGTCAGCAAGGGCTCCGCAGGGCCCAGGGCAAGGGGCCAGGCTGAGCCCGGAGCCGGGACTCACCGATGGACGTGCTCGACTTCTCCATCCTGCTCCTGCTCTTCCTGCTCCTGCCCTTGGGCTGGGGGGAGCTGCCCGGGGCGGCGGGGAGGGGGGGCTGCCGGTCCCCCTCGGCCGGGGGCGGCGTCTGTACCAGTGCCGCCTGCTCGGCTTTGCCCTTCCCCTCGCTGCTCCTCTCCTCGGGCCTGGAGCTGCTGCAGCCCCAGCCCTGCCCACTGGTGCTCTCCGGGGGCTCCCTCTGCAGCGTGGGCGCCGCACCAGGCTTCGAAGGTAGCTTGGCTCCCAGCACCAGCCCCTTTGTGCTAGGACTCTCCCGCCTGGCCAGGGCACTGGGCACCAGGGGGGTGTCCCCCTTCTTCGCCTGGCAGCTCTGCCGCTTGTTCTTCCTCTGCCTGGCCCCCGCCGGCGCCTGCTCCGGCTGCTGGGGGCCCTGGGCTGGCCCCCCCTGCGGGGCAGAGTCTGTCGGCTGCGGGGGCTGGACCCAGATCATGCGTGAGAGGTTGGGCACCGCGCTCAGGCGCTTCACCACCCCGTTCTCGGCAGCTGGCAGCGGCCCCTCCTCCAGGCCCTCGCGCCAGCGGGGCCCCAGCTCACTCCGCAGCAGCACGTGGCTCTTGGGGGGCCCCAGGCTCAGCGGGGAGAGATCCAGGTCGATCTCCTGGCGGCCCGAGGAGCCGTTGAGGTGGGACAGCAGCGTCTTCTGCTCCAGCACGGCCGCCTTCTTGGGGAAGTCGGCCCCGTCCAGGTTGAGGTCGTAGACGCTGAAGCTGGCGCGGATGGAGTCCTTGATGGTGTTCTTGATCTCCTGCAGCCGGCTGCTCAGGAAGCTGTTCACCCGCTCCAGCTCCAGCTGGGGCCACTCCAGGAGGTTCTCTCCCACCAGCTCCCTGTCCCCACGGGCCACCCGCTTCTGGGCCTCCGCCTCCAGCTGGGCTTTCTCCTTCTCCTGGAACAGGCAGGCCAGCGTCAGGTGTGCGCCCAGGGCCTGGCACCCTCCTCACCCCCACGCTGCTCTGGCCAGAGGGAGACCCTTCCCAGCTGGCCTGGGCTGCACCACCATGCCCAGCCACGGCTGGGGCTCTTCCTGGAGCGGGGCGCCGTGGCCTGCCCCAGGATCCAGCAAGCAGCTGGGGAGACCGCCCAGGAGAAGTGCCAGGCCCAGCGGAGTGACAGCGCCTGGGGGGAGGCAGAAGGGTGCGGGTCAACCCTGCTTTGGCCTCCCCGTTCGGGTGCTGGCCCTTTCCGGGCTCTGGCACGGGGCCCGTGCCACTGCCCAGGGAAACGGCTCCGAATCCCTCACCCAGCCTCACCTTCTTTTTCTGCTTGTGCCGGGCCCGCTTGGCGGCCTTGGCGCTGTTCAGGGGCTTGGCCGCCGAGCTGTTGATGTAGTCCAGGAGCTCGTCCACATCCCGGTGGTCCACGGCTGGCTCCCCCGAGCTGCTGCCGTGGCCCAGCTTCTGTGGGAGCTCCTCCTTGCGCTTGGTGAGCCGGGAGCGCAGCTTCTCTCGGATCTCGGCGTAGTTCCGGCTTGTGGGGGCTGCCGGGGGCTGCAGAGAGAGCCAGGGCTGGTACTGGCCTGCGGGCACGGCACACGCCCCAGCCCCTCCCGCAGCCGCAGGGTCCTGGGAGCAGGGAGCGGCCGAGGGCGAGGCCAGGCCTGGGGAGGACACAGGCCCACGGCCCCACTGCTCTCGGCAGGGCAGGCTCACTTACCGCGTTGTGCCCGAAGAACTCACAGTAGCAGCAGTCACAGAATTTCCCATCCTTCTGGGTGGTGGAGGAGGAGGTGCAGGAGCTGCGCTCGGAGCTGCTGTCCTCGTCCTCCCCGAGCCCCTCGTCCGCCTCGCAGGGCTGCGGCGCATGGCAGCTGGCCCCGTTGGGGAACTTGTGTCCTTTACACGCCGGCTCCCTGGGGGAAGGAGAAAGGCGAGGCGCTGGGGCCGGGCAGGCAGCCCCGTGCCCTGAGTGGTCTCCTGACACTGAGCGGCCTGGCCCCCAAACGCTCCCCAGAAGCGCCAGCAAACCCCGCCCCGCCCACCAGGGACATCGCTCTGCCTCTCTGTGCTGCTCCCCCTGCCGGGAGCCAGGCCCAGGTCTCCATTCCCAGGCCGCAGGGGGGGTCAGACCATCGCCGGGGCGAGGAGCGGAGCCCTGCTGCCCCCGAGGGCTGCCCTTGGCAAAGGGCTGCAGCAGCTGGAGGCCTGGCAGGGCCCTGGCTGCCCCGGTGCCAGGCCCAGGCAGGCAGAGCCCCTCTCACCGGTTAGTGCTGGGCAGCTGGTGCGGGGCAGCTGGTGGCACCAGGGACCCGCTGCAGTGCCCGTTGCAGGGGTGGGCACAGCCCGAAAGCGGAGGCGGCATCTTCAGAAGTGGCACGTTGGCGGGGGGCAGGTGAGGGCTCTTGCAGGCGGCCTGGCCATGGGCTCGGGGCTCGGCAGCGGCTGCAGGGACGGGCGCTGGCTGCGGTGAGGGCTTGGTGGGGGCCAGTGCCGGCGGCTGGGAGGGGAGTCCCGTGGGGCTGTTGGGAGGAGCAGCGAGGTCCGGGTGCCGGTGATGGTCCAAGGAGTGGAAGGCCTCACCTGGAGAGGGGCAGAGAGCAGTCAGGCGCCTGCCCAGGCCAGCGTGGCAGGCAGAGCCCCTGGCACCCAGCAGAGGGGCTGAGAAAACGGCCCTAGCGCCGTGTTTCTCAGCCGGTGGGACGTGTCCCCTTTGAGTGTGCGAGAGACATCGGGGGGACGGCACCGAAGCGACATTTGGCACAACAAAGGGGATCGGGGAGGGGGCGGGGCACGCGAGGCGGTGGCGGCTCCGGTGAGACCCGGGGCAGTTCCAAGCTGGGGGGCGGGTTTGGGCCGGGAGAAAAACAATCACTTCCCTGGCCGCCCCTCCTAGTTGGGTTCCCTTCTGGCAGCCTCCCCAGGGTGCTCCAGTGGGGGAGGGGGCTGAACCTGGAGACGCCCATCCCCCCCCCCACCGGCAGCTCAGTCCGACCATCCCATCGCCCCGTCCCCGGGCACAGGAGCTACACGGCGGTGAAGTGGCGCCGCACGCTTTGCTCCAAAGGACCCCCCGCATTAGCGGCGCAGCAAGGGGGCAGGGCAGGGAGCGCACAGCCCCACGCGGCGAGCCCGGCGCCGGCGGGCCACCTGCTCCCTGCAGACAAGCCACCGAGGCAGGGATGGGCACTTCAGAGGCAGGGCTACCATACGGCCAGTGCTGGCTTGGGGGGGGGGGGGGGGCATGGATGTGCCTGGCTCCGGGAGAGGGGGAGGGGACTGGGTGAGAGCGAGGGGACTGGGGGGCCTGGCTCTGGGGGAGGGGATTGGGTGAGAGCGGGGGCACTGGGAGTACTTGTAAGCTCTTGTTCGGAAGAGGGGGTACTTTGACAAACTGCCCTAGAGCCCAGGCCCTCCTGCGCTGGCTCCGCTGCCCAGCCTCTGCTCCCCGCCGGCTCCCACAGGGCGCCAAGGGGAGCCGGCCCAGCCAGCCCCAGGCCGAGCCCAGGGCTGCGTCTGCACATGCTGCTGCTGGCGAGGGGCCTGGCCTGGGCCTGCCATCCTCCCTCCGGCCCCCGCCCGCGCGCCCCGGCAGAAGGGCTGAGCCGCCGGCCGGGCAGGCCAGGAGCAGCGCCGGGGCCGCGCTTACGCACCTGGCGGGGTGGGCCTGCGGCACTTGCTCTTCAGCTGCTTGGGCAGCGTCTTGCAGAAGTCGAGTGAGGTAGGCAGAGGCGAGCCGGGGGCGGCCCCGCTGGAAGCCGGGGGGGCTGCGTGGCTGTAGGGACAGGCCTGCAGCCCGGGCGCCGCAGCGGGAGCCTGGCCGGCGCACTCCGGGGCCAGCGGGAGGCTGGGGGGCTTGTCACCTGCAAGGGAGGCAGTGCTGGCGCGGCGTCTCCTGGGCCAGCGCAGGAGCTCTGGGACGTGGCTCCCCCTGGGCGCAGCAGGGGAAGAGCCAGCCCCCCGTGTAGCCGTGTGCCCCTCGCCCGCCCGGCCTGGACTCACCTAGAGCAGCAGCGGGCCCCCCCCCGGGGCTGCCCTGTGCGGCTCCACTGGCGTGCGGGGAGTTCCACAGGCCCGACAGCTTGTGGGCCGACAGGAAGGAGCTGGGATCCCAGTCCCCCGAGGTCCCGTGGCACGAGGAGGAGGAGGAAGAGGAGGAGGAGGAGGAGGAGTGGGAGCCGCCCCCGCAGGACTGTGCCTTGCAGGACGTGTGCGCCAAGGAGACCTGGGAAGGAAGCCGCAGCATGAGCAAGGCAGCGAGTCCCCAGCGCGCCCTGGGAAGGGGGGTCTCCGACTGCCCTCGCTCTCCTGCCTTCATGCCAGGCCTGGCCACACCGCGCCCCGCCCGCGGCCGGTGGCAAGGGGCTGGCGCCAGGCTGCCCCCAGGGCCGTGCCCAGGGCAGCTCTGCACAGCCCAGCCCCAGGGTAGCGCCGGGTCGGTATGCTCTGGCGGGGGCTGGGCGCTGACATGGGCCCACTGCAACGAGAGGGCACGCGAGCGGGGGCAGGGCTGTGGCCAATCCTTGGCCGGCCCAGCGCCAGGCCAGCTCTGCAGGGAGCTGGGCCACCAAGCCAAGGAGGGGCCAGTCCCGCGCCCCCGCTGCAGCTCCCACGGGCAGCACCGCCACAGGAGACAGCCGCCCGCGGGCGGGCACGCAGACGGGCCCTCGCCCAGTGCCAGGGCTGCCAGCAGCCATCGCTGCGCCCCTACCGCCAAAGCCTGCTCCTGCACCGCCCGCCGCTCCTCCTCCTCCACGCTCCTCCGGCAGCTCTGGCAGATCCACAGCGGCATCTCTCCCAGCAGGTTCTGTACCAGCGTGGGCACGAAGTCCGGGGGCAGCCTCTCGCCCGGGGAGACCAGCCCGTTGGGAGAGGGACCTCCCCAGTCCTTGCGCTCCCGGTGGCACAGCAGGCAGCACGTCTGCACGGCCTGGTTGGCAGTGGGCAGCACCTGCACCAGGACACGGGGCAGAGTCACTCCAGCGGGCCAGAGGCGGGCCCCGAGGGCCAGCAGCACCATGGCCCACCGGGCCCATGGGACACAACCATCCCACCCGCCTCGGGCACACAGGGCTCCCAGGAAACGCTGGTGCCAGGCCAGGGCAGGATCCGGTGGCAGCGCTGAGCAGTGCTGTGGGGCAGGGACAGGAGAGCCAGTACCCTGCTTTCTAGATACCCCGGCCCCACGGGCCTCGGTCAGGTGCAGAGGGAGGCCCTTGCTGCGCCGGGTCCCTCGTCTGCGCTGCAGCAGGGCCACACGCTGAACGGCTGCTGCAACCTGCTGGTGCCGGCGGCTCAAGGTGAAGCAGTGGAGCACAGGGACAAAGGGCCAGGGGATGAGGGAACAAAGGGCCGGGGGGGCGAGGGGACAAAGGGCTGGGGGAACAAAGGGCTAGGGGATGAGGGAACAAAGGGCCGGGGGGCGCAGGGACAAAGGGCCGGGGGGGGACAAAGGGCTGGGGACAAAGGGCCAGGGGGCGCGGGGAGAAAGGGCTGGGAGGGGACAAAGGGCCGGGGGACAAAGGGCTGGGGGACAAAGGGCTGGGGGGATGAGGGGACAAAGGGCTGGGGGGATGAGGGGACAAAGGGCCGGGAGGCACGGGGACAAAGGGCCGAGGGGACAAAGGGCCGGCGGGGTGAGGGGACAAAGGGCCGGGGGGGGCGTGAGGGGACAAAGGGGCAGACAGGTCTCTGGGCCCAGGTGCGCCTCTGGGCAGGATGGCAGACACGAGGGGAAGTGGGACTTTGGAGCCTACCACCGAGCCATAGGGGCCTGGGGGTAGCGTGTGGCCCAGGCCTGGGGCTCTCTGCCTCAGGTCCCGGTCTCGGCAATGGGGCAAGCGCTGATGCAGGGCTCCCGGGGCGGCGAAGCCAGAGGGGCCCTGCTGAGGGCTGGGCTGTGGCAGGCTCCCCGGATCACGGCTGCACGCCTGGGCAAACGCTGAGCACGGGGTCCAGGCCTCGCGCCCCACAACGGGAGCAGCCTCGGCCACCGACGGACTCTTGGATTCAGAGCGGGGGAGTGTGGCGGCGCGGTGCCATGCCCAGGGGCCTGCCCTCGGTGCTGGGCACCCCGAGCAGGCGACTGGCACGGGAGAGTGGCATGGCCAGCCTGCCAGAGGCGGCCGGGCACGGCAAGGGCCAGGGAGGTGAATGGCGGATGTTCAGGAGGCTGATTCCACTCCAGCTGCCGGGAAGCACCCACCTCCCGAGCCCGCTCGCCAAGTGGGCGACTGTGCTCGCAGCCAGGGCGGGACACGCCTGCGCCGCCCGGGGACAGCCCAGGCCCTGCCCCGCCCGCCCACATGGGGATTGCTCCTGTTAAGTCAGGAGCAGCTGTGACCTGGGCGCCAGGTGAGCCTTGGCTTCCCAGCGGCCCCGTCTCCTTCGCACGCCAGAACCAAGCCGCGGCGCCCCCCAAGGGATGGGCAAAGAGTGGGACACTGAACCGCTTAAATGACCCCCCCAGCACAGGCTGCACTCAGCCAGGGCGGCTCCAGCCCAGCGCTCCCTGGGTGACCCACTTCTGGGAGACGGGCAGTACTCTGGTCCCTCCGCACGCAGACGCTGAGCTCAGGCAGCCCTGGCTAAGCTGGGACGAGGGTCTGCAGCCTAGGCGCTGCCGAGCGTAGGCGGGTCGTATCGCTGCTGCCTGGGCCAAACCCCCGACCAGCGGCTGTGCTTTCCCCGCAGCCCTCTAGCCCAGCCCCGTGCCACTGGCCCATTTCACAGAGGGACACTGAGGCAGCCCCCCTCCTGTGAGCACTGCTACACTACCCAGCCACGGGTCCCCTCTCCGGGGGTGTGCAAAGCCAGCCCCCTCGCTGGCAGGCGATAGAGCCAGGGACGGCCCAGTATGCTCCCGTCCCTGCGAATGCCAAGCCGCAGGCCACACCAACTCTCCCTGCACGCAGTGACCGGAGACTTCCCAGGCATCTCTCCTCCGCGGGCAATCTGGCTCCGATTCCCATGAGCCCTGCTCCACTGGTCCTCAGGCCGGGGAGCCGGCCCTGCCCACTAGAGGCAGACAGCCCAGCCCAGCACCGGGCAGGGAGGGGCACGTCTCTCGGCCCTGGAGAGACCGCACCTGCCTGCAGCCTGGGCATCCTGGCACCAAGCGCCCCACAGGCAGGGAAGGACCCTACGGCCCTGGGCACACGGCGAAGCACCAGCCAGTCAAGGCGCAGGCGGCTAGCGCGGCTGCTGGCTCACAGGCAGCCATGGCCTGGCGCAGAGCCAGCCAGGAGACGCACGAGGCCGGCAGTGCCCGGGAGCCCCACTCACGCAGCAGGTCCCCCTGCGCTGGCGCTGCTCGCCACAGAACAAGCTGCGCCCAGTCCGAGTGTAACGGGCGTCTCCTCCCGGGCTCCGCCGCCCACCTGCTCCCTGCTCTCCACACAAGACGGCCACTGAGCCCTGCTGGGCCTGCCTACCCCACCCAGCTCCCTTACAACAGCCCAATGGCTCTGCGCTCGCCTCTCCCCGCACCCCAGGACAGCGCCAGGGCACCACTGCTGCTGCCGGCCCCGCTAGTCCTCCCTTGGGGGCAGAGGCGGGACAAAAGGGAGTCGGCCAGTCGCCTCCGCGGCCAGGCTGGTAGGTTCTGCTCCCTCCGGCTCCTTCCGCCTTTGCCCCACGCCCCGTGAACGGCGATTACCTGCCAGCGCCTCTGCTCCAGCGGCCTGGGGCTGCTGTGACCTGGGAAAGGCTCCCTTGGGCCCACAGCCAGCTGGCCCCCGCTGGAGGGGCATAGTGCCCGAATCCCCTCGGAAGGCAGCAGGCCCAGAGACAGGCTTGGCCACCCCCAGCTTGCCCAGCCCTGTGAAGCCCCCACCCAGCTCCCGACGAGCCGGCTGGGCTGAGCATGGAGGGAAGAGACGCAGAGCCGGAGCTAGCACCAAGCAAGGGGAACCTTCCCGTGCCCAGCGCCCCTGCCTCACTGCATGGGGGGCTGTGTCCAGCTGCTCCAGCAGCTCCGGGAACGGGGCAGCAGGCCAGAGCTCCCTGCCCAGCTGGGCCAGCGCCCGTCATGCTGCCCCAGGATTCCCACAGGGACTCAGGAGACTGCTGCAAACTCACCCCAGGGCCACGGCCCAGCTGGGGTCCAGCGCTCCTGCCGGCAGGGGCAGAGCCCAGCTTCCTCACCCGCTGGCCTGCACCCTCCACAAGGCCCAGGGAGGCCCCCAGCAAGGGGTGCAATGGTCTTTGATCCCCAAAGCCACCTCTGCTCGGAGGGGAGCGGAGTCCCCCAGCTGAGACAGAGCCAACCCACTGCCCCCAGCTGCCTCCCAGAGCCGGGAGAGGATGTTGCCAGGGCCTGAGGCCCTGTGGGGTGTACGCACATGGCTCTGGCCCGGCCCGCCCTGAGGGAGCAGCTCCCGCATGGCAGCAGGGGGGGAGCGTCTGTCCAAGGGGCTGTGGGTGCGGGGCCGAGGGCTGACAGACAGACAGGCAAGGTCCCGGAGGCAGGCCTGCGGCGCATGGTTCTGCAGCCAGACCGGGGTTGAGGACCAAGCTACGTGCAGACTTCTAGGAGGTGAGAGGCGGGTGCGGCCTGCCGGGGGTGGGACGCTGGCTCGGCGTGCAGGGGAGCCCTGGGCACGGGCAGTGCCGCATGCATGGAGAGGGGAGTGAGATCAGGGGAGCTGCTGGATGGCCAAGCCTGTCTCTGGGCCTGCTGCCTTCCGAGGGGATTCGGGCACTGCGCCCCTCCAGCGGGGGCCAGCTGGCTGCGGGCCCAAGGGAGCCTTTCCCAGGTCACAGCAGCCCCAGGCCGCTGGAGCAGAGGCGCTGGCAGGTAATCGCCGTTCACGGGGCGTGGGGCAAGGGGGGAAGGAGCCGGAGGGAGCAGAACCTACCAGCCTGGCCTCGGGCGCTCGCTGCCCGGCTCCGCAGAGGCGACTGGCCCCGCCTCTCCCTACCCTGCCCCACCCCTCCCCCAACGGGGGGGGGGAGAGGGGGGTGCTGCAGGACTGGGATGGTAAAGAGCCAGGATTGGGGATAAAAAAGGAATAAAGATATTAACCGTGGAGCCGATCAGCGTTCTGTGGTTAACCAGGGGCTGCTGGCTGCTCCGGCCCAGCCGGGCGCCTGTTCCATCCCTAGCTGGGGGACCCCAGGCAAGGGTGGGTGCAGAGCAGGCAATGCAGGCCCAGGACTGGGAAGGGGGCTGGCTGGGACTGGCCTGGGCACGACAGGCAGGGGGGCACTGTAGGTGGAGAATGGGCGTGTGGGGATGGGTACAGGGGGCAGATTGGGCGGGAGCAGGGCCTCAGGAGGTGTAGAGGGAGCTGGGGTGGGCACTGTGCCCAGGGTGGAACGGACCAGGGTACTGGGGTGGGGGTGCGTGGGGTGTAGATCGGGGGATGGGTGGAAATGGAGGGTCTGGGGCAGTGCAGAGGTGCAGGGGAACAGGATGAGGGCAATGTGGAGGCGTGCAGGAGCAAGAGATGGGGGCACAGCAGCTGGGGAAGGGTGCAAGAGCGGGGGGCTAGGACATCAGGGAACAGCAATGGGGCAGGTGATGGGGGATGCAGGCAGGGGATCAGGGCGGGTGCAGGGGGTGCGGGTGGGGCAGCAGGAAGCGGGGTGCTGTGGTGCAAGGTGAGGGCAAGGTTCGGGGTGCAGGAGGTGGAGGTGGGGGCGGGAGCGGGGGCAGGTGGGATCGAGGCGGGTGCAGGGGATCAGGGCGGGTGCAGGGGGTGCGGGTGGGGGATCAGGAACTGGGGTGCTGCGGTGAGGGCAGGGTTCGGGGTGCAGGAGGTGGGAGCGGGTGCAGGGGGGCGGGTGAGGGAGCAGGAACTGGGGTGCTGCGGTGCAAGGTGAGGGCAGGGTTCGAGGTGCAGGAGGTGGGAGAGGGTGCAGGGGGGCGGGTGGGGGAGCAGGAACTGGGGTGCTGCAGTGAGGGCAGGGTTCGGGGTGCAGGAGGTGGGAGCGGGTGCAGGGGGGCGGGTGGGGGAGCAGGAACTGGGGTGCTGCGGTGCAGGGTGAGGGCAGGGTTCGGGGTGCAGGAGGTGGGAGCGGGTGCAGGGGGGCGGGTGAGGGAGCAGGAACTGGGGTGCTGCGGTGCAAGGTGAGGGCAGGGTTCGAGGTGCAGGAGGTGGGAGAGGGTGCAGGGGGGCGGGTGGGGGAGCAGGAACTGGGGTGCTGCAGTGAGGGCAGGGTTCGGGGTGCAGGAGGTGGGAGCGGGTGCAGGGGGGCGGGTGGGGGAGCAGGAACTGGGGTGCTGCGGTGCAGGGTGAGGGCAGGGTTCGGGGTGCAGGAGGTGGGAGCGGGTGCAGGGGGGCAGGTGGGGGAGCAGGAACTGGGGTGCTGCGGTGCAGGGTGAGGGCAGGGTTCGGGGTGCAGGAGGTGAGAGGGGGTGCAGGGGGGCGGGTGGGGGAGCAGGAACTGGGGTGCTGCGGTGCAGGGTGAGGGCAGGGTTCGGGGTGCAGGAGGTGGGAGCGGGTGCAGGAGGGCGGGTGGGGGAGCAGGAACTGGGGTGCTGCGGTGCAGGGTGAGGGCAGGGTTCGGGGTGCAGGAGGTGGGAGGGGGTGCAGGGGGGCGGGTGGGGGAGCAGGAATTGGGGTGCTGCGGTGCAGGGTGAGGGCAGGGTCCGGGGTGCAGGAGGTGGGAGCGGGTGCAGGGGGGCGGGTGGGGGAGCAGGAACTGGGGTGCTGCGGTGCAGGGTGAGGGCAGGGTTCGGGGTGCAGGAGGTGGGAGGGGGTGCAGGGGGGCGGGTGGGGGTGCAGGAACTGGGGTGCTGCGGTGCAGGGTGAGGGCAGGGTTCGGGGTGCAGGAGGTGGGAGCGGGTGCAGGGGGGCGGGTGGGGGAGCAGGAACTGGGGTGCTGCGGTGCAGGGTGAGGGCAGGGTTCGGGGTGCAGGAGGTGGGAGGGGGTGCAGGGGGGCGGGTGGGGGAGCAGGAACTGGGGTGCTGCGGTGCAGGGTGAGGGCAGGGTTCGGGGTGCAGGAGGTGGGAGGGGGTGCAGGGGGGCGGGTGGGGGAGCAGGAACTGGGGTGCTGCGGTGCAGGGTGAGGGCAGGGTTCGGGGTGCAGGAGGTGGGAGGGGGTGCAGGGGGGCGGGTGGGGGAGCAGGAACTGGGGTGCTGCGGTGCAGGGTGAGGGCAGGGTTCGGGGTGCAGGAGGTGGGAGCGGGTGCAGGGGGGCGGGTGGGGGAGCAGGAACTGGGGTGCTGCGGTGCAGGGTGAGGGCAGGGTTCGGGGTGCAGGAGGTGGGAGGGGGTGCAGGGGGGCGGGTGGGGGAGCAGGAACTGGGGTGCTGCGGTGCAGGGTGAGGGCAGGGTTCGGGGTGCAGGAGGTGGGAGGGGGTGCAGGGGGGCGGGTGGGGGAGCAGGAACTGGGGTGCTGCGGTGCAGGGTGAGGGCAGGGTTCGGGGTGCAGGAGGTGGGAGGGGGTGCAGGGGGGCGGGTGGGGGAGCAGGAACTGGGGTGCTGCGGTGCAGGGTGAGGGCAGGGTTCGGGGTGCAGGAGGTGGGAGCGGGTGCAGGGGGGCGGGTGAGGGAGCAGGAACTGGGGTGCTGCGGTGCAGGGTGAGGGCAGGGTTCGGGGTGCAGGAGGTGGGAGCGGGTGCAGGGGGGCGGGTGGGGGAGCAGGAACTGGGGTGCTGCGGTGCAGGGTGAGGGCAGGGTTCGGGGTGCAGGAGGTGGGAGGGGGTGCAGGGGGGCGGGTGGGGGAGCAGGAACTGGGGTGCTGCGGTGCAGGGTGAGGGCAGGGTTCGGGGTGCAGGAGGTGGGAGGGGGTGCAGGGGGGCGGGTGGGGGAGCAGGAACTGGGGTGCTGCGGTGCAGGGTGAGGGCAGGGTTCGGGGTGCAGGAGGTGGGAGGGGGTGCAGGGGGGGGGGTGGGGGAGCAGGAACTGGGGTGCTGCGGTGCAGGGTGAGGGCAGGGTTCGGGGTGCAGGAGGTGGGAGGGGGTGCAGGGGGGCGGGTGGGGGAGCAGGAACTGGGGTGCTGCGGTGCAGGGTGAGGGCAGGGTTCGGGGTGCAGGAGGTGGGAGCGGGTGCAGGGGGGCGGGTGGGGGAGCAGGAACTGGGGTGCTGCGGTGCAGGGTGAGGGCAGGGTTCGGGGTGCAGGAGGTGGGAGGGGGTGCAGGGGGGCGGGTGGGGGAGCAGGAACTGGGGTGCTGCGGTGCAGGGTGAGGGCAGGGTTCGGGGTGCAGGAGGTGGGAGGGGGTGCAGGGGGGCGGGTGGGGGAGCAGGAACTGGGGTGCTGCGGTGCAGGGTGAGGGCAGGGTTCGGGGTGCAGGAGGTGGGAGCGGGTGCAGGGGGGCGGGTGGGGGAGCAGGAACTGGGGTGCTGCGGTGCAGGGTGAGGGCAGGGTTCGGGGTGCAGGAGGTGGGAGGGGGTGCAGGGGGGCGGGTGGGGGAGCAGGAACTGGGGTGCTGCGGTGCAGGGTGAGGGCAGGGTTCGGGGTGCAGGAGGTGGGAGGGGGTGCAGGGGGGCGGGTGGGGGAGCAGGAACTGGGGTGCTGCGGTGCAGGGTGAGGGCAGGGTTCGGGGTGCAGGAGGTGGGAGGGGGTGCAGGGGGGCGGGTGGGGGAGCAGGAACTGGGGTGCTGCGGTGCAGGGTGAGGGCAGGGTTCGGGGTGCAGGAGGTGGGAGGGGGTGCAGGGGGGCGGGTGGGGGAGCAGGAACTGGGGTGCTGCGGTGCAGGGTGAGGGCAGGGTTCGGGGTGCAGGAGGTGGGAGCGGGTGCAGGGGGGCGGGTGGGGGAGCAGGAACTGGGGTGCTGCGGTGCAGGGTGAGGGCAGGGTTCGGGGTGCAGGAGGTGGGAGGGGGTGCAGGGGGGCGGGTGGGGGAGCAGGAACTGGGGTGCTGCGGTGCAGGGTGAGGGCAGGGTTCGGGGTGCAGGAGGTGGGAGGGGGTGCAGGGGGGCGGGTGGGGGAGCAGGAACTGGGGTGCTGCGGTGCAGGGGGAGGGCAGGGTTCGGGGTGCAGGAGGTGGGAGCGGGTGCAGGGGGGCGGGTGGGGGAGCAGGAACTGGGGTGCTGCGGTGCAGGGGGAGGGCAGGGTTCGGGGTGCAGGAGGTGGGAGGGGGTGCAGGGGGGCGGGTGGGGGAGCAGGAACTGGGGTGCTGCGGTGCAGGGTGAGGGCAGGGTTCGGGGTGCAGGAGGTGGGAGGGGGTGCAGGGGGGCGGGTGGGGGAGCAGGAACTGGGGTGCTGCGGTGCAGGGTGAGGGCAGGGTTCGGGGTGCAGGAGGTGGGAGCGGGTGCAGGGGGGCGGGTGGGGGAGCAGGAACTGGGGTGCTGCGGTGCAGGGTGAGGGCAGGGTTCGGGGTGCAGGAGGTGGGAGGGGGTGCAGGGGGGCGGGTGGGGGAGCAGGAACTGGGGTGCTGCGGTGCAGGGTGAGGGCAGGGTTCGGGGTGCAGGAGGTGGGAGGGGGTGCAGGGGGGCGGGTGGGGGAGCAGGAACTGGGGTGCTGCGGTGCAGGGTGAGGGCAGGGTTCGGGGTGCAGGAGGTGGGGGCGGGGGGTGCAGATCGGGGGCGGCGGGGGGCGGTACCTGGGGGGCTCTGCCCGGCTCCGCGCTGCTCCCCGGCGCCGCCTCGGGGGGCGGGGCGGGGCCGGGCCCCGGGGGGGGCGCGGGCGGCCCGGGGGGGGCGGCTCCCCCCGCCCGCTCCCGACGCGCCCCGGCCGCGGCCGCCGCCTTGTTCCGCCTGCGAGTCATGCCCGGCCCGGCCGCGCCGCTCCGCACAACGGGCAATATGGCGGCGCCCCCCCGGGCCCGCGCCGCCCCACAGCGCCCCCCGCGGGCGGCGGGGGCAGCGCGGGGGGAGGGGAGGGGGCTGGGGGGGGGGAAGGAGCAGGAGGCGGCTGGGGGGTAGAAGGGTTGGGGGGCAGGAGGAGCTGGGGGGGAAGGAGCAGGAGGGGGCTGGGGGGTAGAAGGGTTGGGGGGCAGGAGGAGCTGGGGGGGAAGGAGCAGGAGGGGGCTGGGGGGTAGAAGGGTTGGGGGGCAGGAGGAGCTGGGGGGAAGGAGCAGGAGGGGGCTGGGGGGTAGAAGGGTTGGGGGGCAGGAGGAGCTGGGGGGGAAGGAGCAGGAGGGGGCTGGGGGGGAAGGAGCAGGAGGGGGCTGGGGGGTAGAAGGGTTGGGGGGCAGGAGGAGCTGGGGGGGAAGGAGCAGGAGGGGGCTGGGGGGTAGAAGGGTTGGGGGGCAGAAGGAGCTGGGGGGGAAGGAGCAGGAGGGGGCTGGGGGGTAGAAGGGTTGGGGGGCAGGAGGAGCTGGGGGGGAAGGAGCAGGAGGGGGCTGGGGGGTAGAAGGGTTGGGGGGCAGGAGGAGCTGGGGGGGAAGGAGCAGGAGGGGGCTGGGGGGTAGAAGGGTTGGGGGGCAGGAGGAGCTGGGGGGGAAGGAGCAGGAGGGGGCTGGGGGGTAGAAGGGTTGGGGGGCAGGAGGAGCTGGGGGGGAAGGAACAGGAGGGGGCTGGGGGGTAGAAGGGTTGGGGGGCAGGAGGAGCTGGGGGGGAAGGAGCAGGAGGGGGCTGGGGGGTAGAAGGGTTGGGGGGCAGGAGGAGCTGGGGGGGAAGGAGCAGGAGGGGGCTGGGGGGTAGAAGGGTTGGGGGGCAGGAGGAGCTGGGGGGGAAGGAGCAGGAGGGGGCTGGGGGGTAGAAGGGTTGGGGGGCAGGAGGAGCTGGGGGGGAAGGAGCAGGAGGGGGCTGGGGGGTAGAAGGGTTGGGGGGCAGGAGGAGCTGGGGGGGAAGGAGCAGGAGGGGGCTGGGGGGTAGAAGGGTTGGGGGGAGAAGGAGCTGGGGGGAAGGAGCAGGAGGGGGCTGGGGGGTAGAAGGGTTGGGGGGCAGGAGGAGCTGGGGGGGAAGGAGCAGGAGGGGGCTGGGGGGTAGAAGGGTTGGGGGGCAGGAGGAGCTGGGGGGGAAGGAGCAGGAGGGGGCTGGGGGGTAGAAGGGTTGGGGGGCAGGAGGAGCTGGGGGCGGGAGCCGGGGGGCAGGAGGGTTGGGGGGCAGAAGGAGCTGGGGGGAAGGAGCAGGAGGGGGCTGGGGGGTAGAAGGGTTGGGGGGCAGGAGGAGCTGGGGGCGGGAGCCGGGTGGGGCAGGAGGGAGCTGGGGGGCAGGAGGGTTGGGGGGCAGAAGGAGCTGGGGGGAAGGAGCAGGAGGGGGCTGGGGGGTAGAAGGGTTGGGGGGCAGGAGGAGCTGGGGGCGGGAGCCGGGCGGGGCAGGAGGGAGCTGGGGGGCGGGAGGGGAGCTTGCAGGACAGTGGGGGCAGCTGGGGGGAATCCCGCGGCCAGAGGGGGTGTGGGCAGGGCCCCGTTTATACAGGCCCAGCTGCCCCCACACTAAGGCCTTTGCCCTACCTGCCCTCTGCCTGCAGACTGCAGCCGGGAGGGGCCAGCTGGGCGGACCTGAGCCCGCTCGGTGCAGATCTGCCCACAGCCGGGCCCTCCGGCACGGGGAACCCCCATGTGCTGCAGGATCAGGCCCCCCAGTGCCTGGGCAGAGGCCTGGCTCCAATGCCTGGCCCCGTTGGCATGGCTCTCGGTCACACAGCCAGGAGCCTCCCAGGGCAGGGGCACTGCAGTGCCAGCCAGGGGCAGCGTCTGCTGGGCCTTTGCCACGTCGCTGTGTTTCCACCCCGCGCTGCAGATCCCCAGGGTCCCATGCTGGGGGGCAGAAGACACGGCCCTGGCCCTCACAGGGCCAGTGCCTCCCAGCATTTCCCCTGGGCCAGGCCAGCTGTCCAGGCAGCGGCTGATTGCCAGGGAGCAGGGGTGCTGGCGAGAATGAAAGAGCTTTCTCCCAAGGCGCCTGTGCTGAGGGGGGCCGGGGTCCCACGGGGAAGCCTGCCACTCCCTTGCCCAGTCTTGCCGGGCCGCGGGAGAAGTAAGCAAGGGCGACTCTGCCCAGGCCACCCGGCCTGTCCTGCAGGCTTGTGGGGGTGCCACCCGGGCGGCAGAGGAATGGGCAGAGCCTGCAGGCACCTCCCAGCTGTGCAGGCTCCAGGGAGCCCTCGCAGAAAGTGCCAGCAAAGGCCGGGGGAGATCAGGGTTTCTGCCCTAGCCCAGCCGAGAGGGACCAAAGGGAGCAAGGGCCGCTCAGGAACCAGACCACGCTCCGTGCCAAGCCGCAGGGCCCCGCCTCTTTCTAGCTCCACTTCCCCCCAAGCGGCGTCCGTGCCCCCGGGGCTGGCGTGGCGGCTAGCCACGGGGCACGCCCACTTCGCAGCATTCCCAGAGGAGGGAGGTAGCTGGCAGGCAGGCCCAGGGGAGGCCGGAGGAGTCTCCAGCCCCGCTCCGGAGGGGGCTGCTTTTGTCCTGACCCAGACTCAGTGCCTGCCATCTGGTCCGTCTGGGCAGCGGGGATCCATGCTGCTTCCCCCACCGCGTGGGCCCACCCAGCCTTGGCATAGGTGGGGGTCCTGCCACAACTTATCGCCCAGGCAAAGAGCTGAGCAGGGTTCCCTTGGAAGGAGCCAGGCCCTTCTGAGGAACAGCCACCATGGACTAGTAAGGGTCCAAACCAGCCCCCAGGAGGGGGCTCCAAACCCCACCCACTTAGCTCAGGAATCCCCCCAGGCAAAAGGGCTTCCTGCCAGCTGCTGGGCTTGCCCCTTGCTCTGAAGTAGCAGATGGTGGCCAACGTCAGTGTATCACGGAGCCAAGGGGCCCCATCTCCCCTGGTATGGCAGGTCCTAGGGCCTCCAGACACAATCTCATCAGTCCCTGTATCTACCTTCTAGAGCAGGCTGGACACCCCCATCAGGGATGGTCTCGATGGGGCTTGGCCCGGCCGGGAGGGCAGGGGACTGGACTCGATGCCTCTCGAGGTCCCTCCCAGCTCCAGTGTTCTGAGAGTCTAGGGGTCTATTTGCTGGCTTCCCTCCAGAGCCCCCCCGAGCCTTCCCCTGGGCCCCCTCAGCAAGCACACAAGGCTCCCCCTCAGGACTACACCTGCCAGGCCCGTTGGGTTCCCCCCAGCCCTGCGTCCTCTCTCCTTGGGCGCCCTGGGGCTAATGCCCACAGCCCTTCCTACCCATAAGCTTCACCACAGTTCCCTGCCTCAGTCTCCCCCCGGGAGCTAACCTGCTCTGGTGCCACTTGGCCTTTGGGGCTACCAGCTCCCACAGCCGGCGCTTCCTCGCCAGGAGCGGCCCTGGTGTGCAGGGCGCCTTGCCTTGCCGGTGATGGGGGAGGCGGCCCAGGAGGGCCACAGGAATGCTCGGGGCTGGAGCAGCCGGGGTCCAAGGCCCAGGAGAGGTCAAAGAGATGGGCCCGTCCAGCCGGAGGGGGTGAGAGAGGGCTCCAAACGCGGGACCATGTGGAGAAGTGACCAGGGAAGTGCTGTTTCCCCCTGGGGTCGCCTAAGGAAATGAACAGGTGGCAAAGCTGCCCTTCGCCCACAGCCAGGCAGCCTGTGGCAGGGGGTGCTGCGAAGGCCAGAAGTAGACGGGGGGACAGGCCCCTCAGCCAGGCTGGCAGGGAGGCAGCCCCTGCTCTGCGGGCGGCTGCCCTCGCTTTGCCAGGAGCTGGGAGTGGAAGACGCCCAAAGAGTTCCCAGGGCCACAGGGCTTAGAACATAGTTCCCAGAGCTCAGCTCCCAGACCACCCGCTCCATACCTGTGCTGTCCACTTCCCCGGGCGCCTGGCACCGGCAGGCTCCTGGGCTTCCATTCTCATGTTCCCCCCCCGCCCCCTGCTCTGGGCTGCGTGGAGGGGTCTGCAGGGCCCAGTCCCGACACACTTGCAAGGGCCCCTGTACTGCGGTGCCAGCGGCTGGCAGCTGCCCTGGCCTCCCAGGCGTGCCACCCGCATGCAGGACCGTACGGCTCTGCACCTCACACGGCTCCTGGAGCCACCGGCTGGTGGCTGGGCAGCCTGACTCAGTGTGGCCCGGCCCGGCCGGGCTGAAAGAGTTTCACCAGGCTCAGCAAGTCCTGACGAACTTCAGCAAACCAAAGGAGTCTGGGCCGCAGGCCGGCCCATTGCAACACCCAGCCCTGCCCCATGGCTCCTGGCTGGGGAACAGTACTGCGCAGCCCCCTCGCAGCTGGGCCTGCCCCTCCCCGCGCCAGAGGGGTGCGGGTCCCACTGCACTGGGGGCGGCGCGGCCCCGGGGAGACCCTGCCGGAGCTGAAGGAGGGGCACACGGTGGGCTGCGGGCACAGCTGAGCTGCAGGCTGGCGCGCCACTGCCGGGACAATGGACAGCCCATGGCTTGGGGCGCACCCTTGCTGCACTGCGTACGGAGGTCACGACCCCCTTGCTCCCACACCCAAAGGAGGCAGCCTGTGCCTGGGGGCGTTTGGGGTCCTGTCCCACCCCAGTCTCCAGCTCCTCCGGGATGTGGGTCCGTCTGGCCAGGCGGGCCCTGCCACACATCCTGCCCCACAGGAAGGGCCATGGGCCTGTGCAAGCCCACCGGGAAGGGGCTCTCCGTGTCCCGCCCCCCAGCCCCGTGGCCCAGCCCCTCCCTGGCTCAGTGCCTTGGCAGGCGGGCACATGCCGGTACCTGCCCGGTGCACGCCCGGAAGCGGCTGGGTCTCGGGCTCGGTCGCGGGGCCAGCGGGGCCAGTGGTTACAGGGAGCGCGGGTCGCTAGCGCTGGCCCTGGGGCGGGAGGGTCTAGTGGTCAGAGCGGGAGGGCTGTGGCCCGGCTGCGCGGGGCGGGCGGGGATCGCGCTGTCCCCGGCAGGCACCGCCCCGTGGGAGCGGGCGGCCGAGTCGGGTCCGCCGCGCTCTCGCCATGCTGCCCACCGCCGTCAGGAACTGGCTGCACCCGCCCAAGGTGAGAGCAGAGACCGCGGGACCCCCCCCTGCCCCGGGGGGTTTGGCCGAGACCCCGGGACCCCCCTGCCCCGAGGGGGTTTGGCCAAGACCCCGGGACCCCCCTGCCCCGAGGGGGTTTGGCCGAGACCCCTCCTGCCCTGGGGGGTTTGGCCGAGACCCTGGGACCCCCCTGCCCCGGGGTGTTTGGCCGAGACCCCGGGCCCCCCCCGCCCCGAGGGGGTTTGGCTGAGACCCCGGGCCCCCCCCACCCCAAGGGGGTTTGGCCGGGACCCCCCCCCGCCCCGGGGGGTTTGGCCGAGACCACGGGACCCCCCTGCCCCGGGGGGGTTTGGCCGAGACCCCGGGACCCCCCCTGCCCCGGGGGGGTTTGACCGAGACCCCAGTCTCCTCCTGCCCCGGGGGGTTGGGCCGGGACCCCCCCTGCCCCGGGGGGTTTGGCCGAGACCCCGGGACCCCCCCTGCCCCGGGGGGTTGGGCCGAGACCCCGGGACCCCCCCCTGCCCCGGGGGGTTTGGCCGAGACCCCGGGACCCCCCCGCCCCAAGGGGGTTTGGCCGGGACCCCCCCCGCCCCGGGGGGTTTGGCCGAGACCACGGGACCCCCCTGCCCCGAGGGAGTTTGGCCGAGACCCCGGGACCCCCTCCTGCCCCGGGGGGTTTGGCCGAGACCCCGGGACCCCCCCTGCCCCGGGGGGTTTGGCCGAGACCCCCCCTGCCCCGGGGGGTTTGGCCGAGACCCCGGGACCCCCCCTGCCCCGGGGGGTTTGGCCGAGACCCCCCCTGCCCCGGGGGGTTTGGCCGAGACCCCGGGACCCCCCTGCCCCGAGGGGGTTTGGCCGAGACCCCTCCTGCCCTGGGGGGTCTGGCCGAGACCCTGGGACCCCCCCTGCCCCGGGGTGTTTGGCCGAGACCCCGGGCTCCCCCCTGCCCTGGGGGGTTTGGCCGAGACCCCGGGCCCCCCCCTGCCCCGAGGGGGTTTGGCTGAGACCCCTCCTGCCCTGGGGGGTTTGGCCGAGACCCCGGGCCCCCCCCCGCCCCGGGGGGTTTGGCCGAGACCCTGGGACCTCCCCCTGCCCCGGGGGCTTTGGCCAAGACCCCGGGACCCCCCTGCCCCGGCGGGTTTGGCCGAGACCCCCCCCCTGCCCCGGGGGGGTTTGACCGAGACCCCGGGACCCCCCCCTGCCCCGGGGGGTTTGGCCGAGACCCCGGAACCCCCCCCTGCCCCGGGGGGTTTGGCCGAGACCCCGGGACCCCCCCCTGCCCCGGGGGGTTTGGCCGAGACCCCGGGACCCCCTCCTGCCCCGGGGGGTTTGGCCGAGACCCCGGGACCCCCCCCTGCCCCGGGGGGTTTGGCCAAGACCCCGGGACCCCCCCTGCCCCGGGGAGTTGGGCCGAGACCCCGGGACCCCCCCTGCCCCGGGGGGGTTTGACCGAGACCCCGGTCCCCTCCTGCCCCGGGGGGTTTGGCCGAGACCCCGGGACCCCCCCTGCCCCGGGGGGTTTGGCCGAGACCCCGGGACCCCCCCGCCCCGGGAGGTTTGGCCGAGACCCCGGGACCCCCCCCTGCCCCGGGGGGTTGGGCCGAGACCCCGGGACCCTCCCCTGCCCCGGGGGGTTTGGCCGAGACCCCGGGCCCCCCCCGCCCCAAGGGGGTTTGGCTGAGACCCCTCCTGCCCCGGGGTGTTTGGCCGAGACCCCGGGACCCCCCTGCCCCGAGGGGGTTTGGCTGAGACCCCGGGCCCCCCCCGCCCCAAGGGGGTTTGGCCGGGACCCCCCCCGCCCCGGGGGGTTTGGCCGAGACCACGGGACCCTCCTGCCCCGAGGGAGTTTGGCCGAGACCCCGGGACCCCCTCCTGCCCCGGGGGGTTTGGCCGAGACCCCGGGACCCCCTCCTGCCCCGGGGGGTTTGGCCGAGACCCCGGGACCCCCCCTGCCCCGGGGGGTTTGGCCGAGACCCCGGGACCCCCCCTGCCCCGGGGGGGTTTGACCGAGACCCCGGTCCCCTCCTGCCTCGGGGGGTTTGGCCGGGACCCCCCCTGCCCCGGGGGTTTGGCCGAGACCCCGGGACCCCCCCCTGCCCCAGGGGGGGTTAGACCGAGACCCCGGGCCCCTCCCCGCCCCGGGAGGTTTGGCCGAGACCCCGGGCCCCCCCCGCCCCGGGAGGTTTGGCCGAGACCCCGGGTCCCCCCCCTGCCCCGGGGGGTTTGGCCGAGACCCCGGGACCCCCCCCTGCCCCGGGGGGTTTGGCCGAGACCCCGGGAACCCCCCCTGCCCCGGGGGGTTTGGCCGAGACCCCGGGCCCCCCCCCGCCCCGGGGGGGGTTAGACCGAGACCCCGGGCCCCTCCCCGCCCCGGGAGGTATGGCCGAGACCCCGGGCCCCCCCCCGCCCCGGGAGGTTTGGCCGAGACCCCGGGTCCCCCCCCTGCCCCGGGGGTTTGGCCGAGACCCTGGGACCCCCCCCTGTCCCGGGGGGTTTGGCCGAGACCCCGGGACCCCCTACCCCGGGGGTTTGGCCGAGACCCCGGGCTCCCCCCTGCCCCGGGGGGTTTGGCCGAGACCCCGGGCTCCCCCCTGCCCCGGGGGGTTTGGCCGAGACCCCGGGCCCCCCCCTGCCCCGAGGGGGTTTGGCTGAGACCCCTCCTGCCCTGGGGGGTTTGGCCGAGACCCCGGGCCCCCCCCCCGCCCCGGGGGGTTTGGCCGAGACCCTGGGACCTCCCCCTGCCCCGGCGGGTTTGGCCGAGACCCCCCCCCTGCCCCGGGGGGGTTTGACCGAGACCCCGGGACCCCCCCCTGCCCCGGGGGGTTTGGCCGAGACCCCGGAACCCCCCCCTGCCCCGGGGGGTTTGGCCGAGACCCCGGGACCCCCCCCTGCCCCGGGGGGTTTGGCCGAGACCCCGGGGCTCCCCCCTGCCCCGGGGGGTTTGGCCGAGACCCCGGGCCCCCCCCTGCCCCGAGGGGGTTTGGCCGAGACTCCTCCTGCCCTGGGGGGTTTGGCCGAGACCCTGGGACCCCCCTGCCCCGAGGGGGTTTGGCTGAGACCCCGGGACCCCCCCACCCCGGGGGGTTTGGCCGAGACCACGGGAGCCCCCCGCCCCAAGGGGGTTTGGCCGGGACCCCTCCCACCCCGGGGGGTTTGGCCGAGACCCCGGGACCCCCTCCTGCCCTGGGGTGTTTGGCCGAGACCCCGGGCCCCCCCCTGCCCCGAGGGGGTTTGGCTGAGACCACGGGACCCCCCCGCCCCAAGGGGGTTTGGCCGGGACCCCTCCCACCCCGGGGGGTTTGGCCGAGACCCCGGGACCCCCCTGCCCCGGGGTGTTTGGCCGAGACCCCGGGCCCCCCCCTGCCCCGAGGGGGTTTGGCCGAGACTCCTCCTGCCCTGGGGGGTTTGGCCGAGACCCTGGGACCCCCCTGCCCCGAGGGGGTTTGGCTGAGACCCCGGGCCCCCCCCGCCCCAAGGGGGTTTGGCCGAGACCCTGGGACCCCCCTGCCCCGAGGGGGTTTGGCTGAGACCCCGGGCCCCCAAGGGGGTTTGGCCGGGACCCCTCCCACCCCGGGGGGTTTGGCCGAGACCCCGGGACCCCCTCCTGCCCTGGGGGTTTGGCCGAGACCCCGGGACCCCCCCTGCCCCGGGGGGTTGGGCCGAGACCCCGGGACCCCCCTGCCCCGGGGGGTTTGGCCGAGACCCCGGGACCCCCCCACCCCGGGGGGTTTGGCCGAGACCCCGGGACCCCCGCGCCCCAAGGGGGTTTGGCCGGGACCCCCCTGCCCCGGGGGGTTTGGCCGAGACCCCGGGACCCCCCCACCCCGGGGGGTTTGGCCGAGACCCCGGGACCCCCGCGCCCCAAGGGGGTTTGGCCGGGACCCCCCCTGCCCCGGGGGGTTTGGCCGAGACCCCGGGACCCCCCCTGCCCCGGAAGGAAGAGGGGCAGAGCCGAGCTGGCCCTTGGCAGCGAGTCCCCAGGGCTTGGGGCGTGGCCGCTCCGGGCAGCAGAGGGGCTGGAGCCAGGTTGGGCTTCCGGCAGCCCCGTGAGCTGCCAGGCCACGTGGGCGGCTGGTGCAGGGGGCTGGGCAGCCGGGGCCGTTCCTGAGGGCGGGTGCCGGCTCCCTGGGGAAGGGAAGAGCTGGCGGTGGCTGTGGGACTCGGGCTTGACCCCCCACTCTCCAGGGTTCTGGTTCCCCGGGGCTGGCGGACTCTGCCCCCCTTCTCTGGGTCCACGGGGCTCTCTCGCTGCCTGGTCTGTCCGAGGGGCATCTCCGGCTGGGGGAGCGCTGCCCCTTCCCGGGGGCCGGCTTCCTGCAGGGTGCCGGGCTCCTCGGACCCCCCCGAGCACCGTGCCTGGGTGCTGGGCCAGAGGGACGCCCAGGGCCTGCCTCCGGCCCGGTGCGCACTCGCTGCATGGCCCCGGGGGGGCGTGTCACTGCGGCACCCAGCAGCCACGTGTGGACATGCAACACGCTTGCTCCGAGCCACCCTGCCAGCCTCTGCTCCCAGGGCCGGGCTTCCCCCCAGTCTTAGTGACCCTCCGGGCCCATCTCCCTCGGTCTGCACCCACTGCACAAGACCCAGGCCTTAAGGGACGCATCCCAGAGCAGGGTGGCTGACCACTAGCCCTCACTACCCCTAAGCACACAGGTCGCTTGCTCAGGGCTCTTCCACTTGAGCGTGGCAGGTGCACCCACAGCCAGCCCCAGCCACCCCGCCAGGGATGCAGAGTGACCCTGTGAAGCCTGGGGAAACCGAGGCAGAGTGGGGCTGGGGGGGACCCCATTCGCTCTCGCTGCCTTTGCCCAAGCCGGCTGTGCTGGGGATGGGCTTGGTGCGAGGCAGACTGGGCTGGGCTGGGCTGGGCACTGCTTGGGCGTGTGGTGCTAACCTGCTTGGCCTCTCACCTTGGCGCCCCCGAGGCCTGTCCAGGGTTCTGCTGGGCCTGACTTCCCTGCTGGATCGCTCTGGGTGGCGGGGCTGCTCCCAAGCTGGCGCCTGACGTGGCTTCCACCCTCCTGCAACCCTGGGGGGGGCCCTGCACCCCGCTGCCTGTGGGCGCCGGCCCTGCACCCCGCTGCCTGTGGGCGCCGGCCCTGCACCCCGCTGCCTGTGGGCGCCGGCCCTGCACCCCGCTGCCTGTGGGCACTAGCCCTGCACCCCACCCTGCACCCCGCTGCCTGTGGGCGCTGGCCCTGCACCCCACCCTGCACCCCGCTGCCTGTGGGCACTGGCCCTGCACCCCGCTGCCTGTGGGCGCCAGCCCTGCACCCCACCCTGCACTCCGACCCCAGGCTGCTGTCCCAGTTCTTCCACGCTGACGAGCGGCTGACCCGCGTGGTGACAGAGATAAACGACCTGGACGTGGAGACGGACCCTCAGCACTACTTGGTACTGCTGAACCAGCTGCACCTCAGCCAGGTACCAGGGAGCCAGGGCCCAGGGGCTGCCGTGTGCCGCTGCGGCCGGCAGGGGGGCGCTGCCTCTGTCCGGCGCTCAGCGCGGCCGGAGGGGCTGGGGAGATGGTGCAGGCTCGGTGGGGGCCGGTGCTGCACGGCTCAGCATCCCTTGGGGGAGACCGACCCACACACCCTCCTGCTCCCTGCCAGGCGCGGCTGCTGGCTCTCATCGAGCGGATCGTGGCCCAGAGCATCCCCCAGGAGAGGCACTGCCGGGACTACCTGGCCAAGTTCCCGGAGGAGCTGCTGGCGGAGAACCTGGGGAGCCGTGTGCTGTTTGCAGCGGAGGTCAGTCCGGGCGCACCGCTACCCCCTTCCTCACAGGACTGGCTGGCTGGGCCTGAGTCCCCCTGGGCGCAGGGCCGGTGCCAGATCCCAGGTGCGGGCTATGATGCAAGCCTGGAGAGCAAGGGGTAAAAACCCCTCCTCACCCGGGCAGCTGGCAGGGAGGTGCCAGGCATGTGCCCCCCACAGCCAGCTCTGCCGAGGCTGCCCAGCCCCCGACTGCTGTCCCCTGTCCTCTGGGCGGCTCTGTGAGCGGCTCCTGTGCTCTCCGCAGTGTCTGGTGGCCGGCACCGTCCTGGAGCTGGAGGAGGCGGAGGGGCTGCAGCTGCGTCCCCTGGCCAGGAGCTTGCTGTGCAGCTTTCAGCTGGTGCGGAAGGTGCTGCGGGAGCAGAGCCTGAGCCAGGCCTGCGGCTGCCCGGAGCCCGTGCGCACGGCGCTGCTGCGGTTCGACACGCTCTTGGCCGACTTTGAGCTCAGGTACCCGCCAGGCGCTGCTGAGCCCCCAGCACAGGGCAGGCAGCAGCTCACCCATGCCCAGGTGCCAGGCTGGGGTGGCACAGGCAGGACACCAGAGTGGCTCCGCCTTTGTCGTGTGGGGGTGGTGGCCGGGGGAGCCAGTTCCCGGGGCTGAGGCTCATGGCCGCCTGGTCTCTTCCAGCTACGTGTCAGCGCTGGTCTCGGTGAAGTCCCCGGCAGAGCTCTACAGGCAGCAGGAGATTGTGGTGCTCTTCTGTGAGACAGTGCAGAGGTGGGGGGCCGCCACTCGTGGGGCCCTGGCCCACTCCGGTTCTGCAGTCACTGGTGGCCGTGCTGGGCTGTGGGTGACCTGTGCTGCTCTGCAGAGACTGTGCGTGTGTGTGCACCGCCCAGTGGGGGGGTCCCTGGGGCAGGCCCGTAGGCCATGGCCCAGCAACTTCTTCCCTGGCCAGGGGAAGGGGTTTGAACAAAGGAAGGTGGGGCTGCCTGGGCGGGAGGTGAATGACCGGTGGCTGGGAGAGGGGGGCTGTCTTGGCTGGGCAAATATGAAGAGAACAGACTAAGTGGAAGGCTGGGGGTTCAGGGGCCTGCGTACCCCCCCAAGGGGTCTGAGGCTGCCTGCCCTGACTCCTGTGTCCACATCCAACCCGGGCTGGGCTGTCATCTCGGAGAAGCAATAAACCCGCCCTGTTCTACCGGCTGGCGGAGTCGCATCTTGCTGTGGACGGGGGTGTTGGGTTGGGGGGGCTCCCCGATGGGCCATCACACCTGGCTGCCAGGGCCTGGCCACTCCCGTGCACCCGAGCCCTCCCCAAGGGGCAGGCCGAGGGCAGGCAATGCCAACCCCCTTTCCCGGGACTGCTGCTGCCCTGCTGAGCCGGGGGGAGAGGGAGCTAAACGCCATGGCGATGTCCCAGCATGCACCCCCCAGCCGTTCCCTGGAGTGGGGGACATGGGCTCCCCCCACCTGGGGCTGCTGCCTCGAGGTCTGGCCAGGGAGCGAGAAGGCCTCAGCACCCCAGGCCCAGCTGCAGGCCCCGGGGTGCCAGGCCAAATGGGGCTGCTCCTTGGCATGAACCAAGCTCTGTCTCAAGCCCTCTGCTTCTGCCCTCCCTGAGCAGAGCCCTGCAGCTCGGCTACCTGAGCCAGGAGATGATCGACCGGTGCGAGCCGCTGCTCATGTTCATCATCCCCCGCCTGGCCATCGTCAGGTGAGTGGGCAGCCGGGAGCATGTGCAACCCCCCCAGCACTGGGCTCCCCGGGGCTGGGCTGTGTCTTCTGCACCCAGCCCTGGTGCTGGCCTGCTGAAGCTGAGCTCCAGTGTGTTCCAGGGACCTGGGCCACCTTGCCCTCCTGTGCGGCATGCTCCCTGCGGCACTGGCAGGGCAGGCTTAGGTGCAGGTGGGGGCGGGGCAGGGTTAGGTGCGGGCGGGGCTGTGGGCGGGCAGGGTTAGGTGCAGGCGGGGCTGCGGGCAGGGCAGAGTTAGGTGCGGGTGGGGCTGTGGGCGGGCAGGGTTAGGTGCGGGCGGGGCAGGGCTGACGGGGCAGGCGGGGCTGTGGGCAGGGCAGGGTTAGGTGCGGGCGGGGCTGTGGGCGGGGCAGGGTTAGGTGCGGGCGGGGCAGGGCAGGGCTGACGGGGCAGGGTTAGGTGCGGGCGGGGCTGTGGGCGGGGCAGGGTTAGGTGCGGGCGGGGCAGGGCAGGGCTGACGGGGCAGGGTTAGGTGCGGGCGGGGCTGTGGGCAGGGCAGGCTTAGGTGCAGGTGGGGGCGGGGCTGTGGGCAGGGCAGGGTTAGGTGCGGGCGGGGCTGTGGGCGGGGCAGGGTTAGTTGCCGGCGGGGCAGGGCAGGGCTGACAGGGGCAGGGTTAGGTGCAGGCGGGGCAGGGCTGACGGGGCAGGGTTAGGTGCGGGCGGGGCTGTGGGCGGGGCAGGGTTAGGTGCCGGCGGGGCAGGGCAGGGCTGACGGGGCAGGGTTAGGTGCAGGCGGGGCAGGGCTGACGGGGCAGGGTTAGGTGCGGGCGGGGCTGTGGGCGGGGCAGGGCAGGGCTGACGGGGGCAGGGTTAGGTGCGGGCGGGGCTGTGGGCGGGGCAGGGTTAGGTGCAGGCGGGGCAGGGCTGACGGGGCAGGGTTAGGTGCGGGCGGGGCTGTGGGCGGGGCAGGGTTAGGTGCGGGCGGGGCAGGGCAGGGCTGCCGGGGCAGGGTTAGGTGCGGGCGGGGCTGTGGGCGGGGCAGGGTTAGGTACAGGCGGGGCAGGGCTGACGGGGCAGGGTTAGGTGCGGGCGGGGCTGTGGGCAGGGCAGGCTTAGGTGCAGGTGGGGGCGGGGCTGTGGGCAGGGCAGGGTTAGGTGCGGGCGGGGCTGTGGGCGGGGCAGGGTTAGTTGCCGGCGGGGCAGGGCAGGGCTGACAGGGGCAGGGTTAGGTGCAGGCGGGGCAGGGCTGACGGGGCAGGGTTAGGTGCGGGCGGGGCTGTGGGCGGGGCAGGGTTAGGTGCCGGCGGGGCAGGGCAGGGCTGACGGGGCAGGGTTAGGTGCAGGCGGGGCAGGGCTGACGGGGCAGGGTTAGGTGCGGGCGGGGCTGTGGGCGGGGCAGGGCAGGGCTGACGGGGGCAGGGTTAGGTGCGGGCGGGGCTGTGGGCGGGGCAGGGTTAGGTGCAGGCGGGGCAGGGCTGACGGGGCAGGGTTAGGTGCGGGCGGGGCTGTGGGCGGGGCAGGGTTAGGTGCGGGCGGGGCAGGGCAGGGCTGCCGGGGCAGGGTTAGGTGCGGGCGGGGCTGTGGGCGGGGCAGGGTTAGGTACAGGCGGGGCAGGGCTGACGGGGCAGGGTTAGGTGCGGGCGGGGCTGTGGGCAGGGCAGGCTTAGGTGCAGGTGGGGGCGGGGCTGTGGGCAGGGCAGGGTTAGGTGCGGGCGGGGCTGTGGGCGGGGCAGGGTTAGTTGCCGGCGGGGCAGGGCAGGGCTGACAGGGGCAGGGTTAGGTGCAGGCGGGGCAGGGCTGACGGGGCAGGGTTAGGTGCGGGCGGGGCTGTGGGCGGGGCAGGGTTAGGTGCCGGCGGGGCAGGGCAGGGCTGACGGGGCAGGGTTAGGTGCAGGCGGGGCAGGGCTGACGGGGCAGGGTTAGGTGCGGGCGGGGCTGTGGGCGGGGCAGGGCAGGGCTGACGGGGGCAGGGTTAGGTGCGGGCGGGGCTGTGGGCGGGGCAGGGTTAGGTGCAGGCGGGGCAGGGCTGACGGGGCAGGGTTAGGTGCGGGCGGGGCTGTGGGCGGGGCAGGGTTAGGTGCGGGCGGGGCAGGGCAGGGCTGCCGGGGCAGGGTTAGGTGCGGGCGGGGCTGTGGGCGGGGCAGGGTTAGGTACAGGCGGGGCAGGGCTGACGGGGCAGGCGGGGCTGTGGGCAGGGCAGGGTTAGGTGCGGGCGGGGCTGTGGGCGGGCAGGGTTAGGTGCGGGCGGGGCAGGGCTGACGGGGCAGGCGGGGCTGTGGGCAGGGCAGGGTTAGGTGCGGGCGGGGCTGTGGGCGGGGCAGGGTTAGGTGCGGGCGGGGCAGGGCAGGGCTGACGGGGCAGGGTTAGGTGCGGGCGGGGCTGTGGGCGGGGCAGGGTTAGGTGCGGGCGGGGCAGGGCAGGGCTGACGGGGCAGGGTTAGGTGCGGGCGGGGCTGTGGGCAGGGCAGGCTTAGGTGCAGGGGGGGGCGGGGCTGTGGGCAGGGCAGGGTTAGGTGCGGGCGGGGCTGTGGGCGGGGCAGGGTTAGTTGCCGGCGGGGCAGGGCAGGGCTGACAGGGGCAGGGTTAGGTGCAGGCGGGGCAGGGCTGACGGGGCAGGGTTAGGTGCGGGCGGGGCTGTGGGCGGGGCAGGGTTAGGTGCCGGCGGGGCAGGGCAGGGCTGACGGGGCAGGGTTAGGTGCAGGCGGGGCAGGGCTGACGGGGCAGGGTTAGGTGCGGGCGGGGCTGTGGGCGGGGCAGGGTTAGGTGCGGGCGGGGCAGGGCAGGGCTGCCGGGGCAGGGTTAGGTGCGGGCGGGGCTGTGGGCGGGGCAGGGTTAGGTACAGGCGGGGCAGGGCTGACGGGGCAGGGTTAGGTGCGGGCGGGGCTGTGGGCGGGGCAGGGTTAGGTGCGGGCGGGGCAGGGCAGGGCTGACGGGGCAGGGTTAGGTGCGGGCGGGGCTGTGGGCAGGGCAGGCTTAGGTGCAGGTGGGGGCGGGGCTGTGGGCAGGGCAGGGTTAGGTGCGGGCGGGGCTGTGGGCGGGGCAGGGTTAGGTGCAGGCGGGGCAGGGCTGACGGGGCTGTGCCTCTCCCCTCCTGCGTGCAGCAGGCTCCTCATCTACCCCGAGGGGCCCCTCTGCCTGGAACGGACGCCCCAGGAGATGTCCAGAGTCTTCAGCCCCTTTCACAGTGTGCTCAACAAAATGAGGTCGGTGCCCGAGGGGACCGTGGGGAGTGGCGCGCTGTGGGGCCTGGGAGGGCAGGGGATGGCCAGGGGGTGGGGGGTAACACCGGGCAGTGGGGGGGCAGGGGAGGAGCACTGGGGAGCAGGGGGGACTGCCGTGGGGGACAGGGGGGCGCTGGGCCGTACAGGGGCTGTAGTGGGGTTTGGAAAGCTGGCGTGTGGAGCCCTCTAGTGGCACCTCCTGGCCCGTCTGCCTGGCCCTGGCCAAGCCGCGGGGCCCATGTGGCAGGCGTCTCTGCAGGGACCTGCTGGCCGTGCTGTCCGAGGAGGAGCTCGGCCTGTTGGAGAAGAGCCTGTGTGTGGCCGAATGCCCCACCACCGGTCCCCAGCCCCGGGGCCAGGTGGCTCCTGCCCCCTGCAGCTCCCCTGGCGCGGGGGCCTGCCCAGCCCCCTGGCAGGCAAGTGGAGCCGCCCCTGTGGGCCCTGCAGGGCCCCTGCACGGCAGGACTGGTGACGTGGATGCGGCCGAGGCCGGGGGGTGTACACCCGGGGCTGTCTGGCCCGGCCGGCGGTGCCCGCGGGGCCGTGGGGCTGCAGATGCGTGCAGGTGTGCCAGGGGGAGCAGGGCACCTGGGCAGCCACTGGCCCCGCTGGGCATGCCCCACCAACCACAGCCCACTGCAGCTCGTGGCTCCGGGGCCAGGACGCGTGGAAGCCTGTGCCCACGGGTGGGTGAAGACAAGTGAGGCCCAGGCTCTCCGCAGCAGCAGGTAAGTGAATGCCTGGGGCCGCGCCAGGGGCAGCGCCCCAGGGCAGACTGGTGCCTCCTCTCAGCTGAGCCTAGAGGCCGCGCTGGCACAAGTCACCTGAAGCGACCAAGCCCAGCTCTGCTCTGCGAGCTTGGGGAGTGGCCCGGGGGCTCGTCCGGGGGGCGGGGAGGGGAGCAGGCTGCCCCCGCGTGTAACTGGCTCTGAGCAGGCCTGCGGGGCAGCGGCCAGGCAGTGCTTAGGGCCGTGCGTGGTGGGCAGAGCAGGGCTGTTAAATATCGGCTGCCTGAATAGTCGACTGACCTCACGAATTCTTGTCGCTTAGACAACTAGTCTATAGTCCCCGGGCGACCCTTGGCCACGGTGGGTCTCAGCTCCCGGCCCCGGCCCAAGCCTGAACTGAGCCGGGCTGCCTGCCCGCCCAGCTCCTAATACGCTTGAAATGCAGACCCGCACTGGGGTAGGTCCAGGACCTGGTGCAAGCCGGGACGGAGCCGGGCTGCTGGCCAGCCTGCTACAAAATGTCCTGGGTGGGGGGAGAGGGGGTGTGTGGGCTACAGCATTAACCTGTGCGCTTTTGCTTCTCGGTCTGTCAACTCCGCTGCGGCGCCCCAGGGCAGAGCTGCGCTCCCGCTACAGCAGCACCCAGGACATGATCCACACGCTCTTCGTCTGCATCTCTGGTACGTGCCCTGCCCGCAGCCAGGAGAGCACCAGGCCCCTGCCTGGACTGCAGACTCCGCCAGTCGGACCCCTGCACCGGGCAGTGGTGGTGAGGTGGCTGGGCCCGTGGGCCCGGAGCAGCAAGGGGCCCCGTGCTCCTGCGATGGTGCCAGAGGGACACGTGGCTCCGCATCGCCACCCGAGCGCCGTGGAGACTCCCAGCGAGCGTATGGCTCAGGTGGAGCTGCTGGCGGCTTCCCTGCGGGGCACCCGGAGGAGAGGCCGGGCAGGGTGGACCCTGGCCAGAGCCCCAGGCACTCTGTGGCCCGGAGGAGCTAGCCGTGGTGTGGGGGACGCTGGTGTCCCTGGGCTCGCCCCATGCTGAGCTGCCTGCAGCCGCCCGCCCCGTTACTCTGCCTCCCAGGCTCTGCCCATGGGCCAGGTCAGCCCTGCGCTCTGGCAGAGCCTCAGGGACGGCTGCAGCCCCTGCCCTGCCCTGACTGCGGCTCTCGGGCAGGGGTGGCTGACCAGCTGCAGATCAACTTCGCCAGCGACCTGCACAGCATCCTGAAGAGCGTGTTCCGCATCGCCACATCCCAGCCCGAGGCCCCAGCAGGGGCAGAGCCTGGCTGTGAGTGACCCCTGCTCCGGCCCTGCCACCCAGAACAAGCCCCTGCCAGGGGCCAAGAGAGCCCGTCCACGCCAGCCCTTGAGCCACTGCATCCGCTGTCACGCCCGTCCACGCCTGCCCCTGAGCCGCTGCACCCGCTGCCACGCCCGTCCACGCCTGCCCCCTGAGCCTCTGCACCTGCTGCCACGCCCGTCCACGCCAGCCCTTGAGCCGCTGCATCCGCTGCCACGCCCATCCACGCCAGCCCGAGCCTCTGCACCCGCTGCCACGCCCGTCCGAGCCTCTGCACCCACTGCCACGCCACATCCATCCACGCCAGCTCCTGAGCGTCGACACCCCCCTACTACACTGCCCCCCCATCCACGCCAGCCCAAGGGTCTGCACCCGCTGCCACGCCTGTTCACTCCAGCCCCTGAATGTCTACACCCTCTGCCACGTCACACCCGTCCACGCCAGCCCGAGTGTCTGCACCCGCTGCCACGCCTGTCCAAACCTCTGCACCCACTGCTACGCCACGCCAGCCCGAACCTCTGCACCCACTGCCATGCCCGTCCATGACAGCCCGAGCCTCTGCACCCGCTGCCATGCCACACCAGCCACTGTGTGTCTACACCTGCTCCCACACCTGTCCATGCCAGCCCGAGTGTCTGCACCTGCTGCCACGGCCATCCATGCCAGCCCAAGCGTCTACATCCGCTGCCATGCCATGCCTGTCCACGCCAGCCTGAGCCTCTGCCCCCTGCTGCCATTCCACACCCATCTACACCAGCCTGAGTGTCTGCACCTGCTGCTATGCCACGCCAGCCCCTGAGCAGCTCTGCTGAGGCCCCCACCAGCCTGGCTCTCGCACCGTCAGTGCCTCGGAGAGCTGCCGCCAACTGCTCTGGGTTTCCAGCAGCTGCCCACCAGAGGGGCTCTTGCAACAGGGCTCTCAGCCTCCTGCAATGGGGTTTTAGCCTGAAGCCCAGGGTCGCTGTGGCTGTCTCTTAGGTGCCTGATGCTGCAGCAGGGGCCATGAGCGAGGAGCCGAGCTCCCAGCAGCTGGAAGCTGCTTTCCCCTCACTGCCCTGGCTCCATCATGGACTCAGCCCAGCTGCAGGTTAAACCTCAGGGAGCAACCACCCTCCTGTTGGAGCTGGAGGGCGGGCTGTGGTGCCAGAGGTTCCTGGTGCTCCCCCAGCTCCAGCTCTGCAGGAACGGGAGAGCCAGCGGGGCCTGCACCCCTGCGGCTTGCTCTGACCACGGCAGCTCCTGCTGGCAACACACCCGGCTCCACAGGACTGGCATGATGGGTGCCCCCTGCTCCGGGTTGGAGGTGTTGGGACAGGGTCTGCTCCCTGCATGGAGAACACAGCCTGGCACTGGCCGTTAGCCGGCCCTGCCTCCTGTGCCACTCACCCAAAGAAACCCACGTCCCAAGGAACATCAGAGCAGCCAGATGGGGTCAGCCCAGGGTCCTGTCCTCCCACAGGGGGCCACTGCCCAGTGCCCCAGGGGGAAGGAATAGAGCAGGGAATCACCCCTTGATTTCCCCCCTCTCTCCCGGGTGCCCAATCCCAGCCCCTGGCACAGAGAAGCCCTGCCCAGCTGGGCTAACAGCCACTGATGGATCTGCCTCCATGAATGTATCTGTCTCTTTTCTGAACCCTGTTAACAGTCTTAGCCTTCACAGCATCCTCAGGCAAGGAGTTCCACAGGTTGACTGCGTGCTGAGTGCAGAAAAACTTCCTTTGGTTTGTTTTAAACCTGCTGCCTCTTAATTTCATTGGGTGACCCTTAGTTCTTATATTGTGGGGACAAGTAAATAACTTTTCCTGATTCACTTTTTCCACACCAGTCATGATTTTATAGACCTCTGTCCTCCCCCCCCCCCCCCCTTAGTCTCCTCTTTTCTAAGCTGAAAAGTCCAAGTTTTTTTGGTCTCTCTTCATATGGCAGCTGTTCCATGACTCTCATATTTACCCTTTTCTGAACTTTTTCCAAGGCCAAGATCCGTGTTTTGTGATGAGCGAGGTCAGGGTGTGGGTGTGCCATGGATTCATAGAGGCAATAGGAGATTCTTTCTTACTCTCTAAGGCTACATCTACACTGCACAAGAACTGTTTTGTGCAAGAGTTCTTGTGCAAAAATTCTTGTGCAAGAGCGTGTCCACACTGCCATGTGCTTTTGTGGAAGAGCTGTGCTCTTGCGCAAGAGCATCCATGGCAGTGTGGACGCTCCCTTGCGCAAGAAAGCTCTGATGACCATTTTAACCATAGGGCTTTCTTGTGCAAGAAACCCGTTGCCTGTCCACACTGCCTTCTTGTGGAAGAGCTCTTGCACAAGAGGGCTTATTCCTCGTGGGGAGAGGAGTAACTCTTGCGCAAGAAGCCCTGTTTTCTGATGTTTTTCTGTAAATTTACTTGTGCAAGAACGTGCGTGCAGTGTAGACACGCCACAAGTTTTTGTGCAAGAACAGCCATTCTTACGCAAGAAGCCTGTTGTCCGGCAGGGCACCGGGTGGCAGTTCGGGGGGGGGGAGGCTGTCTGGCAAGGCGCTGGGTGGCAGTTCTGGGGGGGGGAGGGGTTGTCCGGCAGGGTGCCGGGTGCTGGCTCTGGGGAGGGGGGGGCTGTCCAGCAGCACGTCGGGTGCTGGCTCGGGGGGGGGGGGAGGGCTGTCCAGCAGGGCGCCAGGTGGCAGTTCTGGGGGGGAGGGGTTGTCCGGCAGGGTGCCAGGTGCTGGCTCTGGGGAGGAGGGGGGCTGTCCAGCAGGGCACCGGGTGGCAGTTCTGGGTGGGGGAGGTTAGCAGCAGCTAATAGGCCCCGGGTGGGGTAGACTAGATTGCAGGCCTGCAGCTGGGGCTGTCCAGTGTGGACAGACATGAATGGCCAGGGCCAGTCTAGCCAATGGAAATGCAGCTCCCAGTAGCCCTACCCCACTTCCTGGGGGTTAAGCCCAAGCTGGCATGGCCTCCAGGGACAGCCAGCATGCCTGGCCTGGCTGTGGAGGACTACTGGGGCATGTGGCGGGGAGGGGGAGAGCAGAGGAGCCGTCCTTGGCTCAGCTGAGAAGGGCTCTGCTCATCGGCCCAAGCTCACCCTGGCAGCCTCTGGCTGGCAGCAGGCCTCCCAGCCTGAGCAGCAGGTTCCAGACCACGCTCGGGCTCCAGTGCCGGAGCTGGGCTTCTCGCCAGGGCCAGCAGCAAAAGCCAAGCGTGTGGGCGGCTGCTCAGGGCAGCCCAGCCCCTCAGCTTGCAGTTGAAGGCCAAGGGACAGAGGGCCTGCAGGCTGGCGGGAGCAGCTGCCCTCCCATCTCAGCAGCCCAGAGTCAGGGCAGGCAGAGGGCCTGGCTTCCCCCAGCTCTGACCAAGGTCACTGCCCCTCCCCTCACTGCAGCTGTGTCTTGCTAGCTCCACTCAGCTCTGGCTGCCAGTGACTCCTCTGCGCGGCTTCCCCACAGAGGGGTCTTTCCCCTTCACCCCACAAACCCACAGCAGCTTCTGTGCAGCTGAGGCTGCAAATGGGAAAAGCCCCCCCCTCACACACGGCTGTTTTCCCACCCACAGCACCCAGCCAGCTGGGGATGGGCTGGAGTTAGGCGGCCACGATGGGGAAACACTGGGCACTGGTGCAGGGTCTGGGATGGAGGGAGCTCAGGGTAGGGGACTGGGGTATAGAAAGGGGTGTGGGAGGGATTTGGGGTGGAGGGGATTGCGAGCTGGAGCAGGGGGTTTGGGTTGCATGGGGTAGGGGTCCAGGAGGGGGTGCAGAGTCTGTGAGGGGTAAGGAGGCAGGAGGGGGCAGAGGGTTGGGAGGGGCTGGGGTGCCAGAGGCAGGCTCTGGCCGGGAGATGCTTACCTGGATGGCTCCCGGCCAGGCTCCCTGCCTCCATGGCCCTGCAGATGGCTCAGAGCAGCCGGTTGCAGGGCCACGTGTCGTGCTGAAGGCCAGGAGCCTGAGGCGAGGGATACTTTGCACACTGCCTGTTCTTCAGGCAGCTCCGATTGGCTGGAAACCAGCCAATGGCAGCTGTGAGACTGTGCTGGGGGTGGGGGCAGCGCGTGAAGCCTCTCCCCCTTCCCCTGGCTCAGCAGCATTCAGAGACATGCCTGGTCCTGCAGCTGGAGTCTGAGCGCCATGCGGGCATGGGGCAGGCAGGGAGCCTCCCAGAGGCTCCTGTGGGGCCCTGGGCTGGATTTTGCCCTCCCAGGGCCAGTTTCAGCCCAGCCGGGAACACTTGGCAATGCCAGACGGGGGCTCCCCACGCTGACTCCCAAGATGGCCTGGGCTGCCGGATCTGCTGTGTCCCTGCCCGACAGCTGCAGGGCCTCTGCAGGGAAGCTCCCACCTCCTTGGGCACAGCTCTGGCTGGGGGGGCACTGCCAGGGCCGGGCAGAGCTTGGCCTTCATCTTTCCAGGCATTCCCTAGGCTGGGGGGCACAGGCAGGGGAGGCAGACTTGCCACAGCACCTTGCTTTGTACTGTACTGGGCAGGGGCGCCTGCACTGCACATGCTGCCTCCCTGCTGGTGGGGAACGGGTAGCCGTGGCAGGGGCCTGCCCTCAGAGGTGCTGCAAGGGAGCCCTGCTGGCTCTCGGTCCCCAGGCACTAGGGATGGACCGACCCCCAAAAACCCATCAGTTACTGCGACAGACGACACCCCTGCCAGGACATGTTGTAGCAGGCTGGCCAGCAGCCCGGCTCAGTCCTGGCTCGCGCCGCGTCCAGGAGCTCAGACCCCCCCCCCCCCGCCCGGAACAGGGGGGGCAGGAGCGCGGGGCGACAGGCAGCTGGTCTGTGAGGGGAGCTGGGTCCCCTGCCACCCTGCGTATCAGAGGCAGCAGCACGGTGTGGCGGGGGGCTCCTTGGGAGGGGCTGGAGCGCACTGGCTGCCGCCCCCCCGGGGACTACGGAATATCGAGCAGCGCAGAAGAATTCGTGAGGTTACTCGACTATTCAATAACGGAGATTTCAGAGCCCTACCAGGCACCCCCATTTCGAGGCCACTGCTGAAACCTGGCTGGTCCTGCCGGCCCGTCACAGACGATTTAATGATAATTACACCTCAGAGCGGGCGAGCTGCAGCTGATTGTCAGACTTGGTAGCTTCAATTAAAAAAGAGAAACTCTTGGGAGGCTCCTGCGTGCTGAGAGGCCAGTGCGAGGGGGCGCTCCGGGTGCTGGCTCCTCACACATACTGCTGCTTGTTCTTGGGGGCTGCCTTGCTGGCCAGGTCCTTGGCCTTCTCTGTGGCCGCGAGGGCTGTCTCCTTGGCCTTCTCCGTGGCTTCCTTCGCCGTCTCCACCAAGGTCTTGGAGGGAGCTTCTCCTGCAAGGAGCAAGTGGAAGCCAGCTGTGAGCCTGGCAGGTCTCCCCTGCACTCCCCGCTGCCAGGCTCTCGGAGGCCTGCAGCCCTGCCCTGTCTTTTCACTTGCGGGTACAGGCTGACACAGCCTCCCGGGGCAGGGGCCAGCGTCCCTGCCCAGTGCCCTTTGTAGCCTGGGGTTTTGCAGCAGGGAGGAGACTCAGTGGCACGGGCCAGGGGCCCTAGCCTGAGGCTGCTGGCTGGGCTCAGCATGCACCCCTCTGACCCACATCCTGAGCACCCTCCCCACAATTTCCTGCAAGCCAGCCCTCCAACTGTGGGGAGCCGCTGGGGCCCCGGCCAGCTCCCACCAGGGAGCACCCTGGCCGCCACTCCCTGCCCCGCTTCCTGCTGCGGCGCCAGCCTGGGCCCAGCACTTCTGTTCCCACGCTGGCGGGGGCAGGAGGAGGAGGGGTGAGGGAGAGCAAAGCAGGCCCATGTCTGTAAGACCTGCCCACTCAGCTCCACCGGGCAGGGGGTGCTGCCACAGGTCCCAATGACCACGGCTGGCTCTGAGCGAGGCCCAAGGCCGTTGGCGCCAACTTTCGATGGGAGGGCAGCTGCAGGCTAGTGACAGCGTGACTAGAAAATCATGTCGCCAGTCCCGTCCCGACCCCGCCAGCCCCGCCCCAGCCCCACCCCCGCCAGCCCAGCCCCGCCCCGCGCAGCCCCCGCAAGCAAAGCCCCCGCCAGCCCCGTCCCGTCCCCGCCAACCCCATCCCAGCCAGCGCAGCCCAGCCCCCGCCAGCCCCATCAGCCCAGCCCCTTCCCATCCCCGCTAGCGCAGCCCCCGCCAGCCCCGTCCTTTCCCCACTAGATCCGCCCCTGCCAGCCCCGTCCCGTCCCCGCTAGCGCAGCCCCCGCCCTGCTCCATCCCTGCTAGCGCAGCCCCCGCCAGCCCCAGCACTCACCTTGCATTTTTGCGAGCACGTATTCAAAGCCCTTGGTGCTCTTGGTCACGTTGCTCTTGAACCTGGCCAGGCCAAACTCCTGCAAGAAGAGAGCCTGGCGTTGCAAGCCTCCACCCAGGAGCCAGTCAGCTGGGATCTGCGGCAGCGCCCCCTTCCTCCACAGGGCTGCAAGCTAAGCACCCAATGCAACCAGCCTCTCCTGGCCCCCAGACCAGTGCTCCGTGCCAGGGGACGCGCCAACCGCGGCAGCCACTCACCTGGACTGCTCGGGAGACGCCGAACAGGCTGGAGGAGACCCACACTTCCCGCTTGACTTCAGTCCAGCTGCTATTCTCTGGGTTCACGTAATAGACACAGCGCTCCTCCACCACCTGCAGGAGACAGCCCTGTCAGCCAGCGCTGTGCCAGCGTGCCCCGGCCGGCGCCGGCCCTGGCCGCTTACCATAAGGCGCGCGTGATTGATGTTCCGGGTGTACGTGGTCATGGTGCGGGCCTGCGGGTCCACGATGGAGTCTTCCAGGATGTACACCAAGTGGGCGACGTTGGCCGGGAAGAAGCGCTCTGCCCAGCGGGGCATCCTGTTGGTCTTGGTGAGGAGCCGCCTGGAGAGCAGCTTGTGGTCTGCAGTCACCTCCCGGTGCACAAGGTCTTCTGTCAGGACATGCTTGCTGGCGAGAGAGGCGGGGGGGAGGGCGCATGTCAGGCTGAGCCTCTCGGCTCCAACAGCCCCACACACAGGCAGGGCCTCTGCTAGGACCCAGAGAGCGAGCCCCCCAAGAGAGCCCCGGTGCTGCAGGGAGAGTGGACCAGCCAGCAGGAGGCGCTCGCCCTGCTAGCCCCAAAGCAGCTCTAGATGGAGCAGTGGCAGGGACGCCCCTGCCTGGCCCCAGGCCGCGCTGCTGGAGGCGCAGTTGCTAATGAAGAGGCCCTGGATATTGGGGGTTTGTTTCACGAGCCGTGTCAGCATCCCCAGCGCCCCCCGCAGGCCGTCCCCTCCCAGAGAGGGTAGCAGGTGGGCGGCTCTCAGCAACGGCTGGCCCACCCTGCGCTCAGCTCCAGGCCAGGTGGGGGCTGGGGAGTGGGGCAGGGCTGGCCTGGTGGGGGAGTGCACAAACCCCTACCCATGGCACTCCAGCATAGAGCACCGAAGTGTGACCCAGAGCGCCCGGCCCGGGCTCTGTACGCACACACTGACTAGCGTGGCCAGCTTCAGCTCCTGGCCCCAAGCTCCGTAACACCGTTGTGCAGCTATCCAGCGCTACTGCATCCGGCAGCAGTCGGCGGTGGGCAGGGCAGCGGCTGGGTGTCAGGGTAACGCGCTTTAGGGCATGCTGGGACGGAGGCTGGCGACCTGTCCTCATCCCTCACCAGGGGACAATCAACCATCCCCCAGCCAGAGGTGGCCAGCAAGACTTGTGAGCTACGGAAGGCGCTGATGGCGGGACTGTGGGCTAAGCAGGGATGAAGCAGGAGGGCTCACAGCAGGCCACACGGACGTGCTAGCTCGGCAACAGATGCTTCAGTCTCCGTGGGCAGAGGCATGGCTGCCTGGAGCCCCTGCAAGGCAGAGACCAGGCCACCCCCTGGAAAGAGGCAGGAGAGCACCTGGCTAGAAGCGCTGGGCAAGCCAGTCAGCTCTAGGGTGGCTGGCCCTGGGGCTTCTCAAAGCCCTTGAGTCACAAGTGGGACAAGGGGCTGATGGTCCCTGTTGCAGCCAGACTCAGCACCCCACTTCTGCCCAGGGCTGGCTCAGCCAGGACACGGATCTCACTCCCGGCCACAAGCCCGCCAACAAAGCTAGGGAAGCAGATAGTTCTGTGGGACCCCACTGGTCCCGGCTTCCACCAGGGCCCACAACTGCCCCCGGCAATCGCTCCTGGGGATGGAGCATGGCAAGCAGGGTATTCTCGCTGCTCCGAGCCGCACTCCAGCCTGCTCCAGAGGAGCTTAGAGGGCCCGGGGGGGGGGGGGGGAGGGGAAGGAAGGTTCAGGGGGGGTATCCGAGGAGGGATCCTGGGGGGCTAGGGTCCCACTAGCCTGTAGAGGTTGGGGGGTCCTGGGGAATCACCTGTACCAGATGGGGTCCCTGAGAGAGGGTCTGGGGGGGTGCAGGGGTCCCCCTGGGGGGTGCCGTTCACCTGTAGGGATCAGGGTATCAAAGGAGGAATCTGGGGAGGGTCCCGGGGGCAGGGGGGCCCGAGGGGAAGGAGGGTCCGGGGGGCCAGAGAGGAGGGGGTCCCAGGGGTCCCACACGCCTGTATGGGTTGGGGTACCAGAGGGGAGGTTCCGGGGGGGGTCCCCGTGCACCTGTAGGGGTTGGGGTATGGGGGGTCCCGGGGGGGTTGGGGGCCCAAAGGGGGGGGTCCCGCGCACCTGTAGGGGTTGGGGTACCGGACCAGGGTCCTGGGTGGGTCAGAGAGGGGTCCTGGAGAGATCCCATGCACCTGTAGGGGTTGGGGTACGGGGGGTCCCGGGGAGGATCCGGGGGGTTGGGGGGGCCCAAGGGGGCCCCGCGCACCTGTAGGGGTTGGGGTCCCGGAGAGGGGGTCCCGGGGGGGTCCGAGGGGGGTCCCCTCGCACCTGTAGGGGTTGGGGTCCCGGAGGGGGGATCCAAGGGGGGTCCCCGCGCACCTGTAGGGGTTGGGTCCCGGAGGGGGGTCCCCGCGCACCGGTAGGGGTTGGGGTCCCGGAGGGGGGGTCCGAGGGGGGTCCCCGCACACCGGTAGGGGTTGGGGTACCAGAGGGGAGGTTCCGGGGGGGGTCCCCGTGCACCTGTAGGGGTTGGGGTATGGGGGGTCCCGGGGGAGTATTCGGGGGGGTTGGGGGCCCAAAGGGGGGGGTCCCGCGCACCTGTAGGGGTTGGGGTACCGGACCAGGGTCCCGGGTGGGTCAGAGAGGGGTCCTGGAGAGATCCCATGCACCTGTAGGGGTTGGGGTACGGGGGGTCCCGGGGAGGATCCGGGGGGTTGGGGGGGCCCAAGGGGGCCCCGCGCACCTGTAGGGGTTGGGGTCCCGGAGAGGGGGTCCCGGGGGGGTCCGAGGGGGGTCCCCTCGCACCTGTAGGGGTTGGGGTCCCGGAGGGGGGATCCAAGGGGGGTCCCCGCGCACCTGTAGGGGTTGGGTCCCGGAGGGGGGGTCCCGGAGGGGGGTCCCCGCGCACCGGTAGGGGTTGGGGTCCCGGAGGGGGGGTCCGAGGGGGGTCCCCGCACTCCGGTAGGGGTTGGGGTCCCGGAGGGGGGGGTCCGAGGGGGGGTCCCCGCGCACCGGTAGGGGTTGGGGTCCCGGAGGGGGGTCCCGGAGGGGGAATCCCCGCGCACCTGTAGGGGTTGGGTCCCGGAGGGGGAATCCCTGCGCACCTGTAGGGGTTGGGGTCCCGGAGGGGGGATCCCCACGCACCTGTAGGGGTTGGGGTCCCGGAGGGGGGGTCCGAGGGGGGTCCCCGCGCACCGGTAGGGGTTGGGGTCCCAGAGGGGGGGTCCGAGGGGGGTCCCCGCGCACCTGTAGGAGTTGGGGTCCCGGAGGGGGAGTCCCCGCGCAGCTGTAGGGGTTGGGGTCCCGGAGCGGGGGTCCCGGGGGGGGTCCCCTCGCACCTGTAGCGGTTGGGTCCCGGAGGAGGAATCTCCGCGCACCTGTAGGGGTTGGGTCCCGGAGGGGGAATCCGAGGGGGGTCCCCGTGCACCTGTAGGGGTTGGGGTCCCGGAGGGGGGATCCCCGCACACCTGTAGGGGTTGGGGTCCCGGAGGGGGGTCCGAGGGGGGTCCCCGCGCACCTGTAGGGGTTGGGGTCCCGGAGGAGGGGTCCGAGGGGGGTCCCCGCGCACCTGTAGGGGTTGGGGTCCCGGAGGAGGGGTCCGAGGGGGGTCCCCGCGCACCTGTAGGGGTTGGGGTCCCGGAGGGGGAATCCGAGGGGGGTCCCCGCGCACCTGTAGGGGTTGGGGTCCCGGAGGGGGGATCCCCGCACACCTGTTGGGGTCCCGGAGGGGGGTCCGAGGGGGGTCCCCGCGCACCTGTAGGGGTTGGGGTCCCGGAGGGGGGGTCCGAGGGGGGTCCCCGCGCACCTGTAGGGGTTGGGGTCCCGGAGGGGGGGTCCGAGGGGGGTCCCCGCGCACCTGTAGGGGTTGGGGTCCCGGAGGGGGGGTCCGAGGGGGGTCCCCGACGGTGGGGTTGGGGTCCCGGAGGGGGGGGTCCGAGGGGGGGTCCCCGCGCACCGGTAGGGGTTGGGGTCCCGGAGGGGGGTCCCGGAGGGGGAATCCCCGCGCACCTGTAGGGGTTGGGTCCCGGAGGGGGAATCCCGCGCACCTGTAGGGGTTGGGGTCCCGGGGGGGGTCCCCGACGGGGGTTGGGGCCCGGAGGGGGGGTCCGAGGGGGGTCCCCGCGCACCGGTAGGGGTTGGGGTCCCGAGGGGGGTCCGGGGGGGTCCCCCGCACCTGTAGGGTTGGGGTCCCGGAGGGGGAGTCCCCGCGCACTGTAGGGGTTGGGGTCCCGGAGGGGGTCCCGGGGGGGGTCCCCTCGCACCTGTAGGGTTGGGTCCCGGAGGGGAATCCCGCCACCTGTAGGGGTTGGGTCCCGGAGGGGGATCCGAGGGGGGTCCCCGGCACCTGTAGGGGTTGGGGTCCCGGAGGGGGGATCCCCGCCACCTGTAGGGGTTGGGGTCCCGGAGGGGGGTCCGAGGGGGGTCCCCGCGCACCTGTAGGGGTTGGGGTCCCGGAGGGGGGTCCGAGGGGGGTCCCCGCGCACCTGTAGGGGTTGGGGTCCCGGAGGGGGGCGAGGGGGGTCCCCGCCACCTGTGGGGGGTTGGGGTCCCGGAGGGGGATCCGAGGGGGGTCCCCGGACGGGGGTTGGGGTCCCGGAGGGGGGTCCCCGACGTTGGGGTCCCGGAGGGGGGTCCGAGGGGGGTCCCCGCGCACCTGTAGGGGTTGGGGTCCCGGAGGGGGGGTCCGAGGGGGGTCCCCGCGCACCTGTAGGGGTTGGGGTCCCGGAGGGGGGGTCCGAGGGGGGTCCCCGCGCACCTGTAGGGGTTGGGGTCCGGGGGGGGGTCCGAGGGGGGTCCCGGACCGAGGGGTGGGGTGCGGCCAAAGGGGGAAGGTCCCCGCACCTGTAGGGGTTGGGGTACGGCGGGTCCCGGGGGGTCGGGGGGCCGGGGTCCCGCACCTGTAGGGGTTGGGGTACGGGGGGTCCCGGGGGTCGGGGGGTTGGGGGGGCCCAGGGGGCCCCGCACCTGTAGGGGTTGGGGTCCCGGGGGGGGTCCCGGGGGGTCCGGGGGGTCCCGCCCAGGGGTGGGGCCCGAGGGGGGTCCAGGGGGGCCCGGCCCGGGGGTGGGTCCCGGAGGGGGGGTCCCGGAGGGGGGCCCCGCGACGGGGGGTTGGGGTCCCGGAGGGGGGGTCCGAGGGGGGTCCCCGCACTCCGGTAGGGGTTGGGGTCCCGGAGGGGGGGGTCCGAGGGGGGGTCCCCGCGCACCGGTAGGGGTTGGGGTCCCGGAGGGGGGTCCCGGAGGGGGAATCCCCGCGCACCTGTAGGGGTTGGGTCCCGGAGGGGGAATCCCTGCGCACCTGTAGGGGTTGGGGTCCCGGAGGGGGGATCCCCACGCACCTGTAGGGGTTGGGGTCCCGGAGGGGGGGTCCGAGGGGGGTCCCCGCGCACCGGTAGGGGTTGGGGTCCCAGAGGGGGGGTCCGAGGGGGGTCCCCGCGCACCTGTAGGAGTTGGGGTCCCGGAGGGGGAGTCCCCGCGCAGCTGTAGGGGTTGGGGTCCCGGAGCGGGGGTCCCGGGGGGGGTCCCCTCGCACCTGTAGCGGTTGGGTCCCGGAGGAGGAATCTCCGCGCACCTGTAGGGGTTGGGTCCCGGAGGGGGAATCCGAGGGGGGTCCCCGTGCACCTGTAGGGGTTGGGGTCCCGGAGGGGGGATCCCCGCACACCTGTAGGGGTTGGGGTCCCGGAGGGGGGTCCGAGGGGGGTCCCCGCGCACCTGTAGGGGTTGGGGTCCCGGAGGAGGGGTCCGAGGGGGGTCCCCGCGCACCTGTAGGGGTTGGGGTCCCGGAGGAGGGGTCCGAGGGGGGTCCCCGCGCACCTGTAGGGGTTGGGGTCCCGGAGGGGGAATCCGAGGGGGGTCCCCGCGCACCTGTAGGGGTTGGGGTCCCGGAGGGGGGATCCCCGCACACCTGTTGGGGTCCCGGAGGGGGGTCCGAGGGGGGTCCCCGCGCACCTGTAGGGGTTGGGGTCCCGGAGGGGGGGTCCGAGGGGGGTCCCCGCGCACCTGTAGGGGTTGGGGTCCCGGAGGGGGGGTCCGAGGGGGGTCCCCGCGCACCTGTAGGGGTTGGGGTCCCGGAGGGGGGGTCCGAGGGGGGTCCCCGCGCACCTGTAGGGGTTGGGGTAGCGCTGCCAGAAGGCGGCGAACACTTGGTCCCAGGGCCCCCGGAGCAGACCCAGGCTCGCGCTCTGCTTCCCCATGGCCGCTCGCTCACGCGCGCCAGGAGCCCGCCCGCCTCCGGGGCTGCGCCGCCGCCATGCGGCAGGGGGGACGCGGCGCCACTTCCGGGTCGGACCCTCGCTTCCGCCTGGCCGTGCACGCACTTCCGGCCCGGCGCCTCACGCACTTCCGGCCCCGGAGCCCCGCCCCGCGCCGAGCCGGGCGCGCGCCCCCCCCCCCGCTCAGCGCCATGCGCGGGCCGCGGGTGGACGCCAAGGTGGTGCTGCTGGGCCAGGAGAGCGCGGGCAAGAGCAGCCTGGTGGAGCGCTCGGTGCACGGCCGCTTCCGCGCGGGGCCCTGCCACAACGTGAGTGCCCCCCCCCGCGAGAGCCCGCCCGCGGGCCTGCCCCGCCCCCCCCCCCCCCCCGCGAGAGCCCGGCCCGCGGGCCTGCCCCGCACCCCCCCCCCCCGCCGCGAGAGCCCGGCCCGCGGGCCTGCCCCGCACCCCCCCCCCCCGCCGCGAGAGCCCGGCCCGCGGGCCTGCCCCGCCCCCCCCCCCCCGCCGCGAGAGTCCGGCCCGCGGGCCTGCCCCGCCCCCCCCCCCCCGCGAGAGCCCGCCCGCGGGCCTGCCCCGCCCCCCCCCCCCCCGCGAGAGCCCGGCCCGCGGGCCTGCCCCGCCCCCCCCCCCCCCGCGAGAGCCCGGCCCGCGGGCCTGCCCCGCCCCCCCCCCCCCCGCGAGAGCCCGGCCCGCGGGCCTGCCCCGCCCCCCCCCCCCCGCGAGAGCCCGCCCGCGGGCCTGCCCCGCCCCCCCCCCCCCCGCGAGAGCCCGCCCGCGGGCCTGCCCCGCCCCCCCCCCCCCGCGAGAGCCCGGCCCGCGGGCCTGCCCCGCCCCCCCCCGCCGCGAGAGCCCGGCCCGCGGGCCTGCCCCGCCCCCCAACCCAACCACCCCACAGCATGAGTGCCCAGCCCGCGGGTCGGTGCTTGAGGCTCAGTGCAGACTGGAGCCAGGGCGGACTTGAGCTGATGGCTCCCAGCCCCTGGGGCTCCCGGGCTTGGTAATGGGAAGTGCGGCCGGGAGGGCTGGAAAATCTGAGCAAACGGCCGCTTCCCTCTTGCCTGTTCTGTTCCAGACGATCGGGGCTGCGTTTGTGGCCAAAGCGATGTCAGCCGGGGGCCAGACGGTGACCTTGGGGATCTGGGTGAGTCGGGACCGAACGCGGCCTTGTGGGATCTGGCAGCTCCAGGCGCTTGGTCGCCTGCGGGGCTTTCCCACTTATCCACTGGGGAGGGGGGAGGAGGCAGCCTGGGGCTCTGCATTCAGCAGCTGGCGCCCCATGGCTAGAAGGAAGCTCCCCTGCTCTCTCGTTGCTGGCGCAGAGGGGCTGGTGGAGCTGCTGTGGCTTCTCTCCCAGGGCTTGGAAAGAGACGGCCGTCCCTGTTCTCCCCAGGACACGGCTGGCTCGGAGCGGTATGAGGCCATGAGTCGCATGTACTACCGCGGGGCTAGAGCGGCCATCGTCTGTTACGGTAAGGGCTCTTCCCCCAGCCGGGCGCCCGGCTCTTCCCCCAGCCGGGCGCCCGGCTCTTCCCCCAGCCGGGCGCCCGGCTCTTCCCCCAGCCGGGCGCCCGGCTCTTCCCCCAGCCGGGCGCCCGGCTCTTCCCCCAGCCGGGCGCCCGGCTCTTCCCCCAGCCGGGCGCCCGGCTCTTCCCCCAGCCGGGCGCCCGGCTCTTCCCCCAGCCGGGCTGTTCCCAGCAAGGTGCCCTGTAGTCCCCACCCCAGAGCATGCTCTGACCATGGCCTGCTGCTCACGCGTCCGGCCTCGCCCGGAGGCACTGCACCCCCAGCCCTTCTGAGCAGGCCCCTGCAGATGCTGCTAGCTCGCCTGTCTCCTGGAAGGGGCGTATTTTTCAGGGTTACTCCGAGCCCAAGCAGGGGTTCAGATACCAGGATGGAGGGTGGCGCCTCCCCGAGCCACAGTACTGCGAGAGCCTCTAGCGCTCTTAGCTGAGCTCAGCTAGGCGTGTTGGCCGGGAGCGGGGGGCCGACGGTGGAGAGACGCATTGGCCAGGGCAGCGCCTGACTTCTCCCATCTCCCAGATCTCACCGACAGCAGCAGCTTCCGGCGAGCCCAGTTCTGGGTGAACGAGCTGCAGACCTTTGAGGAGGTGAGTCTTCTCTGCGGCAGGGAAGCAGCAGGCGGCTGGGGAGGGGGTTCATTCACACCATGCTCTGGAGCCGCTGTGGGGACCAGTGGCAGGAGGGTTTTGCCTTCCTGTGCGGGGCTGCGTCTAGAAGTGGCCAGGCAGGCCCTGACACGCTCAGCCCAGCATGTGGCAGCCAACCCATTCCCCCCCACCATAAGGCTTGGGGCTTCCCTGGTCCTGCTGGGGACAGGTGTGTCTCCGCCGGGCTGGTCTGTGGGTTTGCTGGCTCCTGTGTGGCGCTGCAGGCTGGCATGGCTGTGGGAGGGGACCGGCGCATGGCTGTGCGGCGCTGCAGGCTGGTGTGGCTGTGAGAGGTGACTGGTCTGTGGCTGCGCAGTGCTGCAGGCTGGCCCGTGGCTGCGGGAGATGACTGGTCTGTGGCTGTGCAGTGCTGCAGGCTGGCCCGTGGCTGCGGGAGGTGACCGGCTGGCGCGTGGGAAGCATGTCTGAGCCGGTTCTCCGCTTGCCCCAGAACTGCCGCATCTATCTGTGTGGCACCAAGAGTGACCTGCTGGAAGAGGACAGGAGGAAGCGGGGCGTTGACTTCCACGACGTGCAGGACTACGCAGATGGTACGTCCGGGCCTGCAGCGCAGCCTCGGGGCTGGGAGGGAGCCGGAAGCCCAGGGTCCAACCCTCCCTGCCCAAGCTGCCTGCTGGCGTCTGTGGCCCGGAGGGGGGAGGGGGCAGAGAGGCAGCACTGGGAATGCTGCAGCAGAAGCTGCTCGGTGCGGAGCCGGTGCCCTGCCAGATCCTGTTGGCAGGAGCAGCTCTGTCACACCAAGCCAGCTGGGGGAGGAGGGGGGGGGGCTGGGGCAGCGGCAGCTTGTCCTGCCTGCGTGACCCTTGCTGTGGGGGGTGGTTCCCGGGAGCGCCTGGCGCTAGCCGGTACAGACAGCAGAGGCACTGATCCCCTCGTGTTTACAGACATTAAAGCCGAGCTCTTTGAAACCTCCAGCAAGACAGGCCAGAGCGTGGGTGAGTGGGCCCTGGGCCTGGGCGGGTGCCGGGAGGGCAGCAGTAGACGGATTCGGGGGGAGGTAGCCTGCAGGTTCAGGGCTCACTGCCTCTTCCTAGCCAGGCCTGCCCTGTGCCCCCAGCATGCTCAGGAGGCAGCTGTGACGGGCTTGCCAGCGGGGGAGGGGTGAACGTGGTCCCTGTCTGGCCTGGCAGGCTGGAGAGTACAGGGCTGTGTTCCAGGAGGGCGGGTCACCCCCGGGCTGTATTCTGCCCCACTGTGCTGGAGCAGGCAGGCGATTGGTTTGTCAAGTGCCGCTCCCTGCAGGGGCCTGCCCAGGGCTCTCCCAGGGCCCCGGGGAGTGTGGGGCGCCGGCGGAGCAGGGCCGACGCTGACTCTCCCCTGCCTGCCCCAGACGAGCTGTTTCAGAAGGTGGCTGAGGATTACGTCCAGCTCGCCGCCTTCCAGCTGATGACGGGTGAGTTGCTGGGCCGGGCAAATGCTCCATTGCACCTGGCATGGTGCCCCTGTGGCACCCCCCCCCCCCCCCCAAGCTCGGGCCTTTGCTTACCCGCGGGGGGAAGGGGGGCGTTCTGAGCGCCTGCTGTTGCCCCACAGCCCCCAGGGAAGGGTCTGGTCTCCAGGCCGCACCCGCCCCAGCCCCTTGGTTCTCCAAGGCCGGGCTGGTGGGGAGCTGCTGGGCTCAGCCCAGTCAGCGCTGCTCCCCTGGCCCCTCCACCTGGCAGCAGCATCTGAGGCTCCCCCAGGCCGGTGCCCTCTGCAGACGCTGCTGCTGCTCTTGGGGGGGGGCTGAGCAGCAGTTGCGTTTCCAGGCCGGTGGGTCTTGTTCCTCGGCCCGGGGAGGGGGCTGCAGGCCCTGGTTGTGGGGCCCTGGATCAGCAAGGATTGTTCGTTAGGCTCAGGGCTCCCTGACTCGAGGGGCTGATTGGAGAAGCGAAGGCCAAAAACTGGTCCCCCATGTCTCTGCCCAAGGCCGTGTGCAGCCCGGCATCTGCCTTCCCCTCGCTGGCTCTGGGGCTGTCACGGAGCCGGCTGCACCCTACTTACCTCGCTTTCCTTTCAGAGGATGAAGCCGTAGACCTGAGCCGGAAGAGCAGCCCCTACTTGTACGGCTGCTGCCACCGATGAGTGTGCCGCCTGCTCTTCGGACTGCCCCTCAGCTGCCGGCCACACGGAGCACGGACCCCTGCATGGCTCTCCCTCTGCCGCGCGACTGACGCGCCCCAGGTGCCTCTGCCCTCTAGGGCCGGGCCTTGGAAAGCTGCTTTCCCCAGCCAGCTAGAGCTGGGGCCCATCTGTTCCATGGCTGTGGTGCCTGATTCGTGGTAGGCTCTTTCAGTGGCTTCTGTTAAGTTATACAAATGTAAATAAAGTGCATTGTGGTCCCTGAGGCCAGGGCGAGTGGTCAGGGGTCCTGTGAGGGGGGTTGGGTGGGCTGGGCTGGGCTGCCGGCTGGAGGTGGGTGAAAGCCCTGCCCCTCCTGCAGCAGGAGGCTCCTGTGGCCCTGCTTTTCACCCCCAGCAACGGCCCGAGGGCCTGGAGAACGTGTGCTGGGCGGCAGCAGGGCTCATGCACTACTTGGCCCCGGCTGGTGCACGCGGCAGCCCAGGGCCGGCAGGAGCCATTTCCCTACCCCTGCCGAGGCCAGTGCCCATGGAAAGTGGCTGTCCCATGTTCAGAGGCCTCGCCCCAATAGTCTAACCTGCGGGGCTGCACACACCCCAAGACAAAACGCACAGGAGGCCACAGTCAAGTTAAACTTTACTTTACAGTAATTGGTTCTTCTCTATACAAAGAATTACAGTACAGGCGGGGCCTGGGCACCCCTCGTCATCAGCATAAGTTTCACATACACAGCCAACGGGGCCCCTGTGAAATCACTCAATGGGCCGAGACATGCCCTGGCTCCTCTGGGCCCAGCCTGTGCGCTGTCCCTCCCCCTGCCACCCCCTCCCCCCCAATGCCTTCAGCAGGGCCCTGCCTGCTGTCCAGCTCAGCAGCCCTTGGGCTGCCTCCAGCCAGCACAGCAGCAGGAAGGAACACCCCCATGCATATTCATTTAGCTCCTTCGTGCCAGCCCCATGACTAGAATGCCACACGCGTGGGCTGCAGTCTAGGCGAAGCCCAGGCTGCTGGCTGCTAGGCAGGGCCATGCACACACCAGGCAATTGGGGGGGGGGGGGGGCAGGCCTTTGCTTTTTAAAAAGTGGCCCCATGTTTAAAGCAGCTTCACACAAACCCAGCTGAGCCCACCTGTTTCTTCATGTGCTGCTGCAGACACCCACAGCGCCTGCACACAGCCCCGGCCACCAGGGCTCAAACACCTGAGCTGTGAGCCAGCCGGTGCCCTATGGGATGCAGAACTCGAAGGGGAAGAGGCAAGTCCCAACTTCCAGTCCAGCCCCTTCCCAGGTACCAGCAGCGTTGGAGTCCTGGGCCGGGGGTGCAAAGCCAGCCCTCCTGCACCGAGCTGACTGTAATAGCACCATGCCAGCCCCCGGCCTCAGCCACGGCATGTGTGAGGGACAAGAGCCCCCAGCACCATCGCACTGCCCTTCCCCTGAGGTAGGGTGAGCACAGCCAGGCCCACCCACCACCCCCACTTCTCCAGCCCCAGGGCAGCAGCCCGCCTGAGTGGAGGGGGCCTGTCAGGAAAGGAAGGGAGCATGGAGCTTACTGGGCCTGAGCCGGGCGCTGAGCCCAGGGGGACAGCTGCGGCAGGGGCAGCAGTTGACAACACCAGGTCAGTATTCAGCACAGGGAAGACAGGTACTAAGGCCCCGGCTGGCCTTGGAGGGACTGGCTGAGGCAGCACACGCCTGCGCCCAGCAGCAGGGGTGGTGGGGCCCCGTGTCACCTTAGGCGCAAAGCCAGCGTGTGGAGGAAGGCGCAGACCAAGTGCAGCCCCTGCTCCCCCCCACTCCCAAGAGCATCCAAAGCAGGGGAGGGGGCTGCAGCACCCACTGAGCTGAAAGCACCTGCAGGGTGAAGAACTGTCCCTGCTTTCTCTGAGCGTGGGGGCCCTGGGCTGGGCTCAGCCCCATGCCCACTGCTCAGCAGGAGGCAGCTTGGCAACGTGCCACCCGGCCCGCAGGGAGGGACGCCCCGCGGACAGCAGCTGGAAATCCATTAGGAGGGTCTTGGACAGACCCAGCTTCTCCGCATGGAGCCAAACAGCCGGGGGGAGGGGTCTTCTGAAGGGCTGTCCCCTCCAGCGGGCACCAGGGCAGCGACAGTTCAGGGGCTGGAAGTCAGCTGGTGGCTGGCCTGGGGAACAGCTGTGGGGGAGGGGAGCAGGGGGCTCAGGGCTCAAAAGACAGTTGCCAGAGTTAAGAACAGACCAAGTTCGTGCCCTGGATCGCGTGGGCACATTGGCTCCTGTGGGAGGGGCGAAAGCCGGCCAGGCCTCTGGGCCGCGAGAGCTGTAACTAAACCCTGACGGACAGCAACAGCCCAGGGCAGGAGGAACAGCAGAGCCCTCCAGAGGCAAGCCGGGGCCCATCACCTGGAGCATCAGGCCACTTCCCAGTGGGGGCTTCCTGAAGCCCCCCCAAGAACCCGGCCGCCAGGGCTATGTCTACGCTCGCAGCTTCTTGCGCAAGAAATAGCACCAAGCCTCATTTGCATACCTAATGAGCCACCATTTTTGCAGCAGAGGCTCTTGGGCCAGAAGGAGCAGTCTACAGGGCCCCTTCTTGCACAAGAACAACCCTCTTGCACAATGCCGCTACGCTGATTATTCCACACAGCCTCATTTGCATATTTCTCCCGCAGGAAGCCGGGAGTGTAGACGTAGCCCAGAGGAGCTGCAGGCAGAATCCATGCTCCCGGCTGCAGACATACTGCGAAACAGGGCTGCCCACTGGTGGGAGGGCACCCGCGCCCCACTGGGTGCACTGCAGTGGATGAGCTGATGCCTGCTCCCAGCTCATTAGCTTAGCAAAGGGCTGGCTGGCACCGCTCTGACCTGCACCGGGGCTCGGCCTCCAGGGAGCACCACGCCTGGGGGGGGGGGAGAACCCGGGCAAGGGGCCAGCCCAGCTGGCCTGGCCTTTGGGGGTAGGAGCAGAGGGAAGCCCACCCTTTTCCTAACTGGTGAGAGAGGGCCCTTGCTGAGGCCCCAGGCCTTCCTTGGCCATGCCTGGAGAACAGGGAGCAGGCTGGGAGGACCAGGCAAAGCTGGACCAGGAGGTCTCATGGAGTGTGATGGCTCCTGTAGGAAGCAGGCTCCAGCTGCAGGAACGGCCCTGTAAATTGCACTGCCACAGGAGTTCAGATGGACTTTTCTAGGTTTACCCCACTTCCCCTGGTGTTGCCCTGCTCAAGCATGGCCACAAATGGCTGCATCCCTGCAGCAGCCAGGCACCTTCAGAGGGAAGGCAATGGGGCAAGGGCACTGCCCACGGGGAGCACCTGGTACCGGGCGTGCCCTGAGCCCAACAGCACACAGGCACTGAGAGCAGCAAACCAGCTGCCGGACGTCCCAGGTCAGGAAGTATCTAGAGTCAACGTCCTTCCCTCGCTGTTGAGCAGCTCACAGCTGGACTGGGGACTCCACAGCTGGGCCCCTGCCCCAGGCATTTCACTGACAGGGCAGGGACTGGCTTGTGCAGCCGGCTGAGATGCTGCTGCTCCATCAGGCAGAAACTAATGCTGCCCCACCAGAAGCCAGCCGGTGGGGGGCGGGCGTGCCAGGGCCAGGAGGGGAGTGTAATGTAGCAGTGTCTACTGCCCTCTACCCTCTGGCACCTTCTTGGTGGCTTTTAGGGCTCCGGTTCAGCAGTGGGGGCTGGGCAGTCTCCAGCAGCAGGAGGGTGCGACCCAGGCGACCCCTCACTCCGGCCAAGTGCTCAGACAGCTGCTGGGGCCCCCAGGCCTCTCCTGCCCTCAGCCCCAGGAAGGGCCGCCTTGCCTGTGGCTGTGAACTGTGGGGCTGGGAGCTCGGGGGTGGGATCTCGAACCTCTTCCAGGGAGGTGCGGATGGCTCCAGCAGCCCTTCTCCAAAGTTCCTGGTGCCTTTAATCCAGCGATGGGCAGACGGCAGTGGAGCACGGACCAGTCTGCAGCGTGGCTCTGCAAGTCTCTGCACTCCAGTCTGGCGAAGGGATGGTCTCAGGAGAAACAGGGAAGACCCCACAGGGCAGTGTCATTGGTTCCTGGCCGCCCAGGAGGGCCTGACTTCCCTGGTGCCAACTGTCAGCTGCTCCTCCTCCGAGAGAGTCATCCAAGCCAAGGGGTGGAGCTGCTAGTACTGCCTCCCAGCATGTCAGCCTCGGGCAGCCACAGCTCTGCTAGTGGCATGGACAGGCGGCTTGCGGCTCACTGGCACCAGATCCATCAGGGGCAGTAGCTCCAACTCCCCCAGAGAGGCAGGAACTCAAGCAGGCCCTGCGAGGTCTGGCCCAAGGCTCGGTGGTGGGATCTGTTGCTGCAGGGTCAGGTCTGGCTGTTCAGGGTGGTCCTGCCTGGGCACAGAAGGCTGCTGTCCGTGCCACCTTTGAGGTCAGTGGCCAAGAGCTGGTATTTCCTGGTAGCACGAGTGCCAGCTTTTGCTGTGAGCACCTGGTGTGGGGCATGGCTTCTCCCTCAGCCTGAGGATGGGGCCAGGGGGAGACATGCTCTGCTCTGACAGAGAACCTCTCACTGCTGAGTGCCTCTTTCTCTACCCGCTTCATGCCCCCGAAGAGGCCCTAGGTGTGCTGAAGAGCTCCAGGTGCCTGCGACGTTGGAGCTGCCGGGACGGCCAAGCCCCTGGGGGAGAGGTAGCAGATCTCACACTTCGATGGGACATGATTCCTGGAGACAGCAAGACTTGAGGGCAGGCACAGGGGGCCTTAGGCATAAACGTCACGGCCCTTAGGGGAATAAGGTAGGTGAACCCTCTCGCTCCCTACTAACCGACTTGAAAAGCTCTAGCTACCGAGCGGAGAGCGCAGCATGACCAACCAGTGCCCTGGAAAGGCGCTAGAGGCAGGTGAGCCGCGCCCCCGTTCGGAGCAGCAGCAGAGCACAGAGAAGGAGCAACGGATGCCGCGATGGAAGAACTCCGGGTCCCGAGCCCGGGAAGCCATGTGCACCCACAGGGCTGGGCCCTGCCAGCGTATGCGACATTGGCCGAGGCTGGCACATGGAGGAGCTCGCCGAAGGCTGCGTTTCCCAACGGCCTCAAGGGGCTTCCTTCTCACGTCCGCAGCATGGGAAGCAGCAGAGGGGAAGGTGGTGACAGTCTCTGCCATTTTGCAGCTGTTATCTGTAGAGTTTCTCTGAACCTGCCTCTGCCAGTCCCAAGCCACCAGGAAACATGGCTCAGAAGCTGCCCCGGGTCCTGCAGCGGCGTGGGGCAAAGGGGAGGTCTGACCCCTCTTTGCCAGGCAGATCCAACGTGCTTGTCCTCACCAATCTGGGTGAATTCCTGCTTTCAGTGAGAAGCCAACTCCACCTTCCTGGGGCAGCCGCTCTCCCTGGCGCTGATGCAGCCATTAAAGCCATGGATCTGGGTAGAGCCAAGGGACTATGGCAAAGGCCTGAATGAACTGTCTGCCCCCTTCCCTTGGCTTCCTGTAGCGCCGACCCTGTGGGGTCACTCCCCTGCGTGAGCGCAGGTGTGGGGGCAGTGCGGTTGTCTGCACAAGGCACATTCTGAAAGGTAGCAACGGACAGAAGTGCGCGCCAGCAAGCTCTGTGGCTGCCCCCCTCACACGGTGTGATTCTTGTTTGCCCGGCAGGCACCAACCCTGGGGCGGGTACCACATTAGTCCTCCCAGAGGCCTCCTGGGCAGTGGGAGAGCCTCTCTCCAGGGTCACATCCAGAGGCAAGAGCACTCTGTCTCAACGCTGCTGTCACCTTTCTTCTCCAGAGCATCAGCTTAGAGCCGTTCCCATCACCCCCTGCAGAGCCACCAGCACAACCCTCCATGCGGCACGGCTGGGGTGGGCACACTCCAAGCAGCAGTGGCACTGCCCAGGCCCTGCGAAGGGCACGGCCCTTTCCGCTGGACACAGCAGCTTCCCGATTTCCTCCCCTCCTCGGCGCTGAGCTCTGGCCGCGGCACTGCCCAGTGCAGAGGCGTGCTGGAGGGCTGGACACACGGGGCCACAGAAGAGGTCCGGAGGGAGAAGAGAAGCGCAGTGTACACTCGGCTGTGGGCTTGAGGCGTGGCCCAGCGACTTGCACTGTTCAAACAGGCGCTCCTAAAGCACCGAGTGTGCCCTGCGGGGCCCAGCCTCTAAAGCAACTCGCCTGGCAGAGCGACCCTTCAGACCTGTACGCAGGAGCACCCCCTGAGAACGGCTCCACTTGCAAAGATGTGAAAGAGCCGGCACCAAAGAGATTCACAGTTTATTTTCATGAAACAAGTAACTAGTCAATAGAACACACGACATTGCAAAACCAGGGTGGACAAAGCAGCGTGGATGCTGGCAGGGCGGCTGGCACACAGGACATCCTACGCACATGACAGAGTCCCGCACGCGGGAAGGGCTGCCACCGCGAGGCAGCGACCGGCTCGCCTTCCCGCACATGATAAATACTGAACATACTGAACCTCAGCACCTCTTTTTGTCATTTTGTTTTTATTTTAAAAAGTTAATAAAATGCCCTTAGTTTCTCTTCTCACTCAACGGCTCTGAGGAGACGGCCTGATTCCCTTAGTGCAGGAGTCCCACAAAACAGCTGCTTGCACCTCCCCCAGCATGGCAGATCAGGGATGGCCCTGCAGGCCGACCCAGGAAACCAGCCCTGACCACTCGGATTCCATATGCTTGTCCCAGCCCAGCGCTGCACAAGGGGGGGACACACCTGGGACTGGAGAGGAGACGCAGGATGGCTCTGCCCACCGAGGAGCTGGGCCCTCTCAGGGGAGCTGACTTTGGAAAGGAGAATAGATCAGGGTTTGCTCTCCCCCGACTCAGGAACCCACAAAGCTAATTATTGCCCTCTCCTGGACAGTGGGACAGGGCAAGTCTGGAACTAGGGCTGCCCCCGGGGAGAGAAAGCGACATGCGGGGGCCGAAGCTGGGGGCGGGGGACACGAACAGACTGCCTGGCCGCAGCGCCATCCCAGGGCAGAGGTTCGCAGGAATACCAGTGCCAGGCTCAAGTAGTCACGCCCTCGCCCCCGGCGGTAGTTCTACCACATACCTGCTCAGGGCCACAGCACACTGCGCCTCGTCTCCTCGGCACACCCCCGGCACGAGCGGGAAAGGGGGCGGCAGGCGCTCAAGCCCTGTGCTCCAGTGTGACCGCACAGGGGCCACCTAGGCCACGCCTGCCAGGTCTCCTTGGGGGAGGTGGTTGGAAACGAGGCAGCTCACTAGGGCCCATTCTGGATACAGATGCCTTCTGCAGTAGCCCGGCTTGTGCCCGGGGCGGGGGCCAAGGGTACACTCGGCTAGGGCGGCCACGCGCACGCAGGGGCGGGGGCAGAGACCACTTCCTGGGAGCCCCTGAGGTCGAGCAGGAACAGCCAGGAGCCTCTGCCCTGTCCAAGGCAGAGCGTGGCATCCTGCAGGGACCTTGCTCAGGCTCCACCTGCCACGGCTGCCTTCCGGGCTCCCAGCACTGCACCTGCAGTGGCAAGTCTGCCTCTCCTGCTTACAGACCGAGGCCCCGAGCAAGCATCTCCAGAGACCCCCCCCTCCTGAGCCAAGGGTGCAGCGTGGCAGGGGCCGGCCTCTCCACTAACGCCAAGGGACTCTACCGCTTTACAGCCGCCCCATGTCTGGAGAGCCCGGCCCTGCGGCCCCCGGCACACGCCGGCCAGGAGACCCGAGCATCCCTTCTGCAGCGTGTCCAGTGACTGCCACGGCCCGGCCCGGCGCAGCGCACACGCTCCTCTGCTTCCACCGAGAACAGTCCCACGCAGGGAGCCGGCCGCGCAGGCGCTCGGGAGTAACGGGACCACCTCAGTGGGATGAGGGTTAGCTGGAACGGACTCTTTATTTCAACATTACCCTTTGGAGGAGGAAGAGGAACAGGCTGCTCACGCTGCCACTTTCGGGAAGCGTCCCTGCTTGCGTCGCGGGAGCGGCTGGGCTCCGGGCCGCGACCAACAAGCCAAAGAAAATCCCCCCCAAACAGACCGACTGCACCCTGCCTGCCTCGGCACCGGCCTCACTACAGGCTCGATTCAGCCAGTCCCTGCCTGGGAGAACCCTGGGTACGGACCAGCACTATGTTTTGCTCAGGCAAAGGGGCCTGCCCCAGGGGCGTCTGTGCTTTTCCAGAGAGCCAAGAGGCCCGCTCCAGTGTCTGAATGTTCCTGGCAAGCCACGAAGCCTGCTCGGGGGGCACGGGGGCTTCCCTGGCAGGCCGAGGGGGCTGTAACCTCTCTGCTGTCCAAGCGGCCTGCTCCGTGCGTGCTGAGCCCACTTCCCGCTCAGCCTGAGGTGCTGGCTCAGGGGTCGGTAATTTCTCGGTGGCATGAGGGGGCTGCTCCGCAGGGGCCAGCGCTTTTCCAGCAGGCCAGTGCGTCAGCTCACGTGTCTGCAGTTTCTCCGTGGGCCAAGGGGCCTGGCCCACGTGTGGCGCGCCTTTCCCTGCAGGGCGAGCGGGCTGCTGCTCAGGGAAACACGTTCGCTCCTTCTGCTGCGGCTCCAGCGCTGCCACTGTGGCCCCCCTCGCTTTTGGCTGCGCGTTCTGATCCACCGGCCTCAGTGCTTGCCCAGACAGCAGCAGCCTCGGTGCTGCGGCCGCAGGAGGCCTGTCCAATGCCTGATGCTGCAGGCCCCCGGTGCCGGGCGCCTCCCCTGATGGCAGGGGCTGCGGGCCGGGGATGGGAGACTCACACAACAGCTCAGGCTGCGGGATGCGAGCGAGGGCAGGAGACTCATCCAACAGCCCAGGCCACCGAGGCTGGGCAGTGCTGGGACACTCGTCCGAGGGCAGAGGAGGATGCAGGCCCTTCGCTGGTGACTCATCTGAGAGTGGATGAGCAGAGGGAGACTCGTCCGAGGGCGGAGGCTGCTGGCCTGCAGTCTTGGCAAGAGGTTTCTCTGATTGCTGAACCCTCAGGGATACAACGGTGGGTTCATCATCTGGCTGCAGCCGCAGGGCCACGGCGGAGCAGGGCTTGTCCGAGGGCTGCAGCCGCAGGGCCACGGCGGAGCAGGGCTTGTCCGAGGGCTGCAGCCGCAGGGCCACGGCGGAGCAGGGCTTGTCCGAGGGCTGCAGCCGCAGGGCCACGGCGGAGCAGGGCTTGTCCGAGGGCTGCAGCCGCAGGGCCACGGCGGAGCAGGGCTTGTCCGAGGGCTGCAGCCGCAGAGCCACGGCGGAGCAGGGCTTGTCCGAGGGCTGGAGCCGCAGGGCCACGGCGGAGCAGGGCTTGTCCGAGGGCTGGAGCCGCAGGGCCACGGCGGAGCAGGGCTTGTCCGAGGGCTGGAGCCGCAGGGCCACGGCGGAGCAGGGCTTGTCCGAGGGCTGGAGCCGCAGGGCCACGGCGGAGCAGGGCTTGTCCGAGGGCTGGAGCCGCAGGGCCACGGCCAGAGGCAGCCTGTCGGAAGGCGGAAGTCTGAGGCCCACGACTGCAGGCTGGTGGTCTGAGGGCTGGGTGTTTTGACAGCTGGCGGGTGGTACTGTGGGAGGCACATACTCACGAATTTCCCCTGGCTCTAGAGGGTTGGGTCCGCAGGGATCGTGATCCGTGCAAGATAAACGGCCATCCAGCTTGGAGATGAAGAGCATGCCCTCCCGGTGCTGCTTGCAGAAGGAGCTGGGACACATCTCGCAGAAGGAAGCTGCTTCTTTGCCACACACATCACACTGGTGCCAAGGGCACTCCCACTTGCCTGCAGCACACAGGGGAGAGAAGGCAGCTTAGGGGGGCAGCGAGATAGCTCCAGCGGGGGAAGTTAGGGCCAGGGCAGTGGAGACCTGCTGCCAAACTGCCAGCCATGCTCATCTGCGCCTCCTCCAGGGGTCGTGGAGCTGCAGCCATGACAGCAAGTCCAGACGGACCCCAGAGCCCCCTCCCCCCGGGGCAAGGTGAGGGAGGGTCCGGAGCCCCCCGCCCCGCCCTAAGGTGAGGGAAGTCTGGGGCCCCTCCCCCCCCGGGCTCCCAGTTCCAGCTAGGGCTGAGGGAATTCCCTCCCTTGGCGGGGAAAGGAGATTCGGGAGGAGACTGGAGGCAGGGCCCCGTTTCTCCGGGGGCGTAAGGAACTTGGTTGGGACTCTCGCCCGCTGCTAGGATCAGAGCCACCCTGGAGAAAAACAAACAGTCACCCCAGGGTGCAGCAGACGGCCACAGCCTCCATGCTACAGTCACAGAGCCTGAGACCAGGGGCCACAGGCTCATCAGCTCTGAGCTGCCCCGGCCGCTCCACGGGCACAGCTCCCTGCACTGAACCCCGGAGCAGGGCTTCGGCTAAAGCTCTCCCCAAGGGAGCAGCCTGGGGCAGATCACCGCACCTGGACGGCTGTGCCCCCAGGCAAGAACCAGGCTGACTCCCAGCCAGAGCAGGGCTGATTTCAGGCGCCTGCCACTGCTCCTTGTTAGGCCACTCTCCTCTCCAGAGCCGCTCCTGGCCCAGGGCCTGTGCTGCACTCGCTCGGCTTTCCCCTAATCGCCGCGACTGCCGCGCCCCCCCCCCCCCCCGCTTCCTCCGGCCCTTCGTCCCTCCTCCGCCCCTTCCACAAAGCGCTTCCTCCGGCCCATTGTCCCTCCACCCCCCCATGCTTCTTCCAGCCCATCGTCCCTCCTCCGCCCCCCAACCACAACGCGCTTCCTCCGGCCCATTGTCCCTCCACCCCCCCATGCTTCTTCCAGCCCATCGTCCCTCCTCCGCCCCCCAACCACAACGCGCTTCCTCCGGCCCATTGTCCCTCCACCCCCCCATGCTTCTTCCAGCCCATCGTCCCTCCTCCGCCCCCCCCCCCACAACGCGCTTCCTCCAGCCTATCATCCCTCCACCCCCACCCCCACCATGTGGTTCCTCCAGCCCACCATCGTCCCTCTGTGCAGGGGGAAGGGCAGCACCAGCTCTTGTTCTGCTCCCCCCGTAACTTGCTTCCTCCAGCCCGCCATTGTCCCCCTGCCCCCGCCACGCACTTCCTCCAGCCCACCATCATCCCTCTGTGTGGGGGCATGGGCATCCCCAGCTCCCACTCGGCCTCCCCCCCCCCGTAACTTACTTCCTCCAGGCCGGAGATCGTACCCGGCTCTTTTCAATTTCCCAGCGCCCTTTTTAAGGCATGGCCCCCGAGCCTGTTCCGCGCAGCTGTGGTTAGCCCAGGCCAGGGGTGCACGAGCTGCTGGCGCATTGACTGGGAGCTCAGGTGGGGCTGCTCGTTCCCTAGGGGGCCCCGCACTGTAGTGCCAGCCGTGTGCCTTGTCGCATTGCCCCAGGGCTTCCCAAGCACCCCTGCCCTGCCCCCCCCCCCCAGTGAGCAGGGCTGGCTTGACACGGACCACCCCAGGCCACGGGTAGCAGTGAGCTAAGCACCAAGCCCTGCCGAGGCCCAGGACTCCCCCGCAGTCCGCGAATAGTCTCCATCTCCAGTTCTTTGGCCAATTCTCAGCCCAGCTCATCTGGGCTTCACTGCCACTGCAAGAGGCCCCAGCGGACCTGGAACAGGCTGGCTAACCTGGGGCTGGAGTGCCTGGAGCAAAGCCAACCCTGCTAGCAGAACACGCCTGAGAAGCTGGCGGGGCCCGACTGCTGAGCAAGGGGGCCCTGAGTCAGAAGGCCAGTCGGAGCAGGAGAGTTGTCCCCAGGCTGATCAGCACCAGGAAGAGACAGAGCCCAGAGGAGAAGTGAAGAGGCGAGGCATGAAGTGCCCAGGGAAAGCTGCCCCACGCGCAAAGGGGCAGAGCTGGCTGCGCAGAAGGCTGAAGCTCAAAGAGAGGCTGAGGAATGGAGCTGGAGAGGGCAGAAGCGGGTCATACTGAAAGGCGAATTGTCAGGTTGGAGGGAGGTTACTAGCGGAGTTCCTCAGGGATCAGTTTGGGACCAATCTTTTTATTACTGACCTTTGCATCAAAAGTGTGAGTGTCCTAATAAAATTTGCAGATGACACAAACTTGGGAGGTATTGCCAGTTCAGAAAAGGATCAGGATATCATACAGGAAGATCTGGATGATCTTGTAAATTGGAGTGACAGCAATAGGATGAAATTTAATAGTGAGAAGTGTAAGGTTATGCATTTAGGGATTAATAACAAGAATTTTAGTTATAAGCTGGGGACACATCAGTTGGTAGTAACGGAAGAGGAGAAGGACCTCGGAGTCCTGGTTGATCACAGGATGACTATGAGCCGCCAATGTGACATGGCCGTGAAAAAGGCTAATACGGTCTTGGGATGCATTAGGCGAGGTATTTCCAGTAGGGATAAGGAGGGGTTAGTGCCGTTATACAAGGCATTGGTGAGACCTCATTTGGAATAGTGTGTGCAGTTCTGGTCTCCCATGTTTAAGGATGAATTCAAACTGGAACAGGTACAAAGAAGGGCCACTAGGATGATTCGAGGAATGGAAAACCTGCCTTATGAAAGGAGACTCAAGGAGCTTGGCTTGTTTACCTTAGCCAAAAGAAGGCTGAGGGGAGATATGATTGCTCTCTCTAAATATATTAGCGGGATAAATACCAGGGAGGGAGAGGAATTGTTTAAGCTCAATACCAATGTGGACACAAGAACAAATGGATATAAACTGGCTATTAGGAAGTTTAGACTTGAAATTAGACGAAGGTTTCTAAGCATTAGAGGAGTGAAGTTCTGGAACAGCCTTCCAAGGGAAGTAGTGGGGGCAAAAGACCTATCTGGCTTCAAAATTAAGCTAGATGGGCTTATGAAGGGGATGGTTTGATGAGATAACATGATCTTGGTAACTAATTGACCTTTCACTATCAGTGGTAAACAGGCCAATGGAGGGATGATAGGAGTTACTATAGAGAACTTTTTCCTGCGTGTCTGGCTGGTGAGTCTTGCCCACATGCTCAGGGTTCAGCTGATCGCTATATTTGGGGTCGGGAAGGAATTTTCCTCCAGGGTAGATTGGCTGAGGCCCTGGAGGTTTTTTGCCTTCCTCTGTAGCATGGGGCATGGGTCACTTGCTGGAGGATTCTCTGCATCTTGGGGTCTTTAAACCATCATTTGAGGACTTCAGTATCTGAGCTATAGGTGAGAGGGTTATTCCAGGCGTGGGTGGGTGAGATTCTGTGGCCTGCATTGTGCAGGGGGTCAGACTAGATGATCATAATGGTCCCTTCTGACCTTAAAGTCTGAGTCTATGAGAAGAATCAGAGATGGGGCAAGTGGGAGCCCAGAAGGGCTGGCGAGAAGGCGGTGACCCAGTCAGAGGGCTGAGGTACTGGCAGAGATGCTGCGCCACCACTGGCAGGGGGCACAAGCCCTCCAGCACTGGGGTGGAGCCTGAGGGGATGCCTGTGGGGAGTGGATTCGCTGTCAGGTACAGAAGAACGGGGACACTGCGTCAGCCCAAAGGTCCATCCAGCCCAGGGTCCTGTCTGCCCACAGTGGCCAGTGCCAGGTACCCCAGAGGGAGGGATCACTATAAGTAATCCTCATGTGATGTCACGCACCTGCAGACAAACAGAGGCTAGGGACACCATTCCTACCCAGCCTGGCTAATAGCCATTGATGGACCTAACCTCCATGAATCTATCTAGCTCTTTTTTGAACCCTGTTAAAGTTCTAACCTTCATTGCATCCTTTGGCAAGGAGTTCCACAGGTTGACTATGCGATGGGTGAAGAAAAACTTCCTTTGGTTTGTTTTAAACCTGCTGCCTCTTCATTTTATTTGGTGACCCCTAGTTCTTATATTGTGGAAATAAGTAAATAACTTTTCTTTGTTCACTTCTTCCACACCAGTCATGATTTTATAGACCTCTATCCTATCCCCCCTTAGTCTCTTCTTTTCTAAGCTGAAAAGTCCCAGTCTTTTTAATGTCTCTTCATATAGGACCCGTTCCAAACCCCTCAATTTTTGTTGCACTCTTCTGAACCTTCTCCACTGCTAATATATCTTTGAGATGAGGCAACCACATCTGTACCCAGTGTTCAAGATGTAGGCGTCCCATGGTTTTATATAGAGGCAATAAGATATTTTCTGTCTTATTGTCTATCCCTTTTTAATGACTCCGAACATTCCGTTTGCTTTTGTGACTGCCGCTGCGCACTGAGGGGATGTTTTCAGAGAACTATCCACAATGACTCCAAGATCTCTCTTGAGTAGCTGTAGCCAAATTAGTCCCTATTACATTGTACGTATAGTTGGGATTATGTTTTCCAATGTGCATTGCTTTACATTTATCAACATTAAATTTCATTTGCCATGTTGTTGCCCAATCACTTAGGTTGGTGAGATCTTTTTGAAGCTCTTCACAGTCTGCTTTGGTCCTAACTATCTTGAGCAGTTTATTATTGTCTGCAAATTTTGCCCCCTCACTGCTTACCCCTTTCTCTAGATCATATTCATAAATAAGTTGAACAGGATTGGTCCCAGGACAGACCCTTGGGGGACCCCACTAGTTACCTCTCTCCATTTACTCCTACCCTTTGGTTCCTGTCTTTTAACCAGTTACCCATCCATGAGAGGACCTTCCCTCTTCTCCCATGACAACTTACTTTACTTAAGAGCCTTTGGTGAGGGACCTTGTCACAGGCTTTCTGGAAATCTAAGTCAATCAAGTCAAACGTCCTCCAAAGGCAAGTATTTCACATCCAGGAGGTACCTTTATCAACCAATTTGTACTCTCATCCAGGAGTGAAACCCAGCTTGTTTGCTACGCCCTATTTCCGTAGCACTACGCTGGCTTGCGGTAAGTATATATCCCTGGCCTTTACATCTTCAGCAGTTGACACCCGTAGCAGCTAGCCCATCAAGTGCTGCATCTCCCTTTTGGAATACGGGTACCACACACGTGTAGGTGGAACCTCTCTAGGCCTGACTGGTGCTGAACCCCAGGGCAGCGTCACCAGCACTGCCCCTGCTTGCTGGGCTCTTTGATCTGGCTAACTGAAATCCCCTGGACTAGAGAGGTTCAACCCCGTACTCGCCCCGTTTACTGCCGTTTTCCCAGAATTCTAGGGTTTATTAAAAATGAGCGTCCGTGGACCAGAGATCTCCTCAGCCACCACATTTAGGACTCTTGGGTGCAAGTCCTACAGGCTGGCTGAGTTTAGCCCTGGCAGTTGTGGTCTCACACTCCTCAGTCATAATGGATTGGAAAATACTTTATCATCCTCATGTGAGACAGGTGATCAGCCTGCTTTCTTTCAAACAGAACAGGAATATTAAATATTTCTACCTCTTCTGCATTTATATGAACAATTTTACCATCTGTGTCATGCAATGGGCCAACGCCACTGCTAGGGTTTATTTTGTTCCTGATATACTTTAAAAAGCCCCTCCTCCCCGACCTTTGCCCTGCCAGCAATGGATTTTTCCATGTTTTGTTTAGCTTCCTATCCATTTTCTAGACTTCATAACTTCTAGGTACATAGTATTACTCTATTGCCCTTCTTTTGCCTGTTTGTCTATTGTTTATTTCCAACTTACTGCTGAACCAACATGGGCTTTTAGCCAAATTTCTTCTCTTTCTTGGCTGTGGAGTTGTGGCTTTTTGGCTAATTACTTTCAAGTTTCATTTACATTCTTCTGCCTAAATGTGTTTTTGCTTCCACTGCTCCCAATTTTCCTCAATTTTCCCGTGCTTTGGGAAATTAACTCTTTGGAAGCACCCAATGTATTTTATTGGCCGGAACTGCTCTTTGTGTGCTCATGTTGAACGTACGCAGGTCATGATCACTGGTCCCTAGGTAACCCCCAACTTGTAGTCCAGTGATCAATTCATCTCTATTTATTACACTGGGGTCCACCATAGAGTTGCTTCCTGGTGAGTGCTATACCTCTGCTGCTGGAAAACCAATTGTTAACTCCCCTTGAGGCAGGGCTAGCCAGCTGCCTTCCCCAGAGTGGAGCCAGGCGCTACTGACCTGCCGGCCGTTTGGTCAGGTTGAGGCAGTCTGCATGGTACACTTTTGGGCAGCCCGTCTTCTTACAGGAAACCAGCTGCCCTCCATCTCCGCAGCTGAAGCATTCATCCTCTCGCTCTTTCAGAACCTCCGCCTGTGGCCTGCGCTTCACCTGCTGCCGCCTCCGGAACTTCTTCGACTTCTCCTCTGTCAGGCTGGGTGGATTCTGCAAGCAAGAGCGCACAGATTGACACTGGGCTCTGCCCCACCCCTCTGGCTGATCCAAGCAAGTAGCACAGGCCTCGCGGACGCACTCTGCCCAGCTAGCACCCTCCAGAACAAGGCTATGGGGCCACAGACGGAATCCCCCCAAAGTGCAGCAACAATTCCAGCTACACAGCAGGGCCAGCCGCTCGACTCCAGACTCACCTTCCTCGGCCGCTATTTGTAATCGGAACCAAACCCCGATCCCTGGGCTACTGAATCCCAGGGACCTGGCAGCGTGAGAACCAAAGGGTGAGGTGGATGGGGGTAGGGGGCTTGGGTTTTACAAATTAAAGAATTAAAAGCAGAATTGCTTTAACTGACCTGCAGGGACCAGAGCTAGGGACAGGGATCCCATGGCTGTTAGTGTCCAATTAGGACTGACTGACCAGGCACCATTTTCAACTCGGACAAGCTTTGCAACCCCCCCGATACATCCCAGGAGCTAGGCTGAAGCGAGCGAGATGCGAGTGGTGCTTTCAGCCCCAGCGAGAGCAGTGGGAAGCATCCCACCCTGGGAAATAGCTGGTCTGCACGGGATGCAGAATTCCAGAGCCACTGCTACTGAATCCGCTCACACAGCTGTTCCCAAACTCTTCGCAAGTCCAGCTTAACTGCAGTAACAGGCTGTTGCCGCTGCCGTAGCCACAAACGGCCTGGCACCGAGCGGGAAGATGAAGGTGTTCACTGCATAGTATTTAGCAAGGGCAAAACTAACACACAGTGGAAACAAGACGGCTGCTTAGCAGGATGAAGAGACTCAGGTGAACGCATGTGACAGTGAGTCTCCTTGTCTGAGACACTGGGCTACAAGAGCAGTTTCTACTCTCACAAAGCCTCTTCCTTCTCTAGCTAATGTTTTCCATCCTTGCACTTTGCGCAGTGGGCCTTGAACAAAGCCGGTGAGTAACGTAGCCAGACATGAACCCCATCTTGTTTTCCCCCCCCCCAGAGAGCAAGAGAAAGGCAGTCAGCCTTTGATGCCCTGGGAACGCAGGGGTGCTGCCTGTCCCTGACTCTACCATAAACAGAAACCAGACAGTAAATGGGCTAGCTGACGACCCAGGGCCTCCCGCCGCCCTGATGGCTAGTACCAGTAATTGACACGCTTGCACTGTCCCAGGAGAGGAATCTTTGCCCACCACATACCAGAGGTGCCCATTGTCTGCATTTTCCCAGGTGTGAATTATGCTTTGCACCCTTCGTGGGAAACTTGGCGTTCAAAGCCATTTTTCCTAATTGGCCACTTGAGACCAGGAAGAAGCCTACGTGACCCAAGGGGTATAAAGAGGGGTTTAGTAGCCCACCCCATTTGAGCTCCAATCATCTACACCTGCTGGCAGGTATTGGTTGTCTCCCGAGGTCTGTGGGACGCCCAGCCTCGCCCTACTTCTTCCCGAGGGATTGAGAGAAAGACGCTGGCCACGCCAAGCCTGGAACGCAGGGGTGAGAATATATACCTGCTAGGTGTCTATTTTGCATGCATTTAATAAGAGCTCAGAGAACCAAAAGGGTTTCATGGTACCTGTAAGTGACTTATTAGTGTAATTTCTGTCCTGTCCTTTGTAGTGGCTGTGTTATCTGTAACACAGTAGTAGCATTTAACAGCTAAGTTTACCCTGTAACAATATAATAGTAACTGTTTAAGCTGTGACCTGACTCCTTCAGTTGCTGTAACAGAACCAAGCACAATTTTAAAAGAACTCCAGCTGGTCATAAGGGACAGATATAGGGAGAGCTTGAGCGTTGGATCATGTCGCTTCCAGGGGACAGATCCGTTGGGGCATCTCTCAGCCTCCCCAGGCTGCCCGCTGCAAAGGGATCATGTATCCTAGCAGTCAAAATCTGAGGTGTAATAAGCTCTCCCTGTAAACTTCTTGGGGTGCCCGTCAACCTCCTCCAGGTTGCCCGCTGCTAAGGGACCCCAGTCCTAGCAGTTGAAGTCTCGGGTGTATAATACACACATACCACTCACTGCCCTGACCACCGGCTGACAGTAACAAAAGGATTTTCTGACACACACTTTTTCCAGCGTAAGAAGCCTGACCACCGCAGCGGGAACAACGTCTGACATTGATGTCCACGGCCCTCACGGCCAGGCCCCGTCCTGCTCCCAGGAGCTGGTGTGTGCCGGGGCGAGGCAGAGCAATGCCATGCAGGAGCTGGGGAGGGAGGGGCTGCATGGAACACGGGGGATCCCAACAGCAAGGGCTTGAGGGAAGAGCCTGCAAAACTGAGCTTGGCTGCAGACTTCCTCCACAGATTCTGAGGACGGCACCTACAGGTCAGACCTAGCGCCGTGGCTCATGGCTGTGGAAATCCTGCGCCCTGTCCAATGTGTAGCTGGGTGTCTGGGGAGGCTCCCAGCCTGCAAAGGGCAGGATCTGCCAGGACTTGAGCCCTGCATGAGGGAAGAGAAGCCCTTCGCTTAAAGCAGCTCCTAATGGAGTCAGCACTGTCCCCACAGAGACAGGACCCGGCCCGTGGCTCTTTGGCCCACAGCACCCCGCCGGCTGGACCCATGTTTTCAGGCACCAATGTCACTCCCCCACCAAAGGCAGCAAGCCATCGGGGCAGTGCAGCCACAGGCCTCTCGGTGCCAGGGCCCCAGCTGGAGGAGGGGCAGTGCAAGGCCACCGCATTTGAGATCATGGTACTGAATCCCAGAATCCTAGACTCATCAAATGCTAGAGCTGGAAGGGACCTCGAGAGGTCAATCATAGAACCACAGAGCTGAAAGAGACCTCAGGAGTCATCAAGTCCAGCCCCCTGCTCTAGGGAGGACCAATCCCAACTCAATCAGCCCAGCCAGGGCTTTGTCAAGCTGAGAAACACCTCTAGGGATGGAGACTCCACTACTTCCCCAGGGAACCCATCCCAGTGCTTCCCCGCCCTCCTAGGGGAATAGTTTTTCCTAATATCCAACCTAGACCTCCCCCACTGTAACTTGAGACCATTGCTCCTTGCTCTGTCATCTGCCACCACTGAGAACAGCCACTTTCCAGCCTCTTTGGAACCTCCCTTCAGGGAGTTGAAGGCTGCTACCAAATCCCCCCTCACTCTTCTCTTCTGCAGACTGAACAGACCCAAATCCCCCAGCCTCTCCTCATAGGTCATGAGCTCCAGCCCCCGAATCATTTTGGTCGCCCTCCGCTGGACCCTCTCCAATGTGTCCACATCCTTTCTATAGTGGGGGGGCCCAGAACTGGACACAATATACCAGATGTGGCCTCATCAGAGCTGAGTAAAGGGGAATAATTACTTCTCTGGATCTACTGACAATGGTCCTCCTAATGCACCTAATATGCCATTAACCTGCTTGGCTACAAGGGCGCCCTGTTGACTCATCTCCAGCTTCTCATCCACTGTAATCCCCGGGTTCTTTTCTGCAGAACTGCTACTTAGCCAGTCGGTCCCCAGCCTGTAACAATGCTTGGGATTCTTCCATCCCAAGTGCAGGACTCTACGATGGGCCTTGTTGAACCTCATCAGATTTCTTGTGGCCCAAAACTCTAATCTGTCTAGGTCACTCTGGACCCTCTCCCTGCCCTCCAGCGTATCTACCTCTCCCCCTAGCTTAGTGTCATCTGCAAACTTGCTGAGGGTACAATCCATCCCCTCATCCAGGTCATTAATAAAGATGTTGAACAAAACCGGCCCTAGAACAGATCCTTGGGGCACTCCGCTAGAAACCGACCCCCAACCTGACATCGAGCCGTTGATCACTACCTGCTGGGCCTGACAGTCTAGCCAGCTTTCTATCCATCTTACTGTCCATTTATCCAATCCGTATTCCCTTAACTTGCTGGCAAGAATATTGTGGGAGACCCTATCAAAAGCCTTGCTAAAGTCAAGGTAGATCACATCCACCGACTTTCTCATATCCACAGAGCCAGTTAGCTCATCATAGAAGCTAATCAGATTGGTCAGGCATGACTTGCCCTTCGTGAATCCATGTTGACTATTCTTGATCACTTTCCCCTCTTCCAAGTGCTTCAAAATGGATTCCTTGAGGATCCCCTCCATGATTTTTCTAGGGACTGAGGTAAGGCTGACTGGTCTGTAGTTCCCTGGATTGTCCTCCTTCCCTTTTTTAAAGATGGGCACCACATTTGCCTTTTTCCAATCATCCGAGATCTCTCCTGAGCTCCTTGAGTTTTCAAAGATAATGGCCAAAGGCTCCGCAAAGACATTTGCCAACTCCCTCAGTACCCTCGGATGCATTAAGACCGGGCCCATGGATTTGTGTATGTTTAGCTTCTCTAAATAGTTCCTAACTTGTTCTTTCCCCACCAAGACTGTCCACCTCCTTCCCATACTGTGTTGCCTAGTGCATTTGTCTGGGATCTGACCTTGTCCGTGAAGACAGAGGCAAAGAAAGCATTGAGTTCTTCAGCTTTTCCCACATCATGTCAGTAGGTTACCTCCTTCATCCAGTAAGGGCCCCACACCCTCTCTGATCTCCCTCTTATTGCTAACATGCCTGTAGAAACCTTTCTTGTTACCCTTCACATCCCTTGCTAGCTGTAATTCCAATTGCACTTTCACCTTCTTGATAACTCCCCTGCATTCTCAAGCAATATATTTATACTCGGCCCTAGTCATCTGTCCAAATTTCCACTTCTTGTAAGCTTCCTTTTTGTGTTTAAGCTCACCAAGGATTTCCCCGGTAAGCCAATCTGGTCGCCTACCATATTTGCTTTTCTTGCTGTGCATCGGGATAGTTTCTTCCTGTGCCTTCAATAAGGCTTCTTTAAAATACTGCCAGCTCTCCTGGACTCCTTTCCCCTTCATGTTACATCCCAGGGAATCCTGCCCATCAGTTCTCTGAGGGAGTCAAAGTCTGCTCTTCTGAAGTCCAGGATGTGTATTTTGCTACTCTCCTTTCTTCCTTTGGTCAGGATCCTGAAATCTGCCATCTCATGATCACTGCTTCCCAGACTATCACCCATCTGTACTTCCCCATTGAATCCCGTCCCCTGCCCTCATGGCAGAACCCAGTACCGTCTCGACCATCCCTGACAGGTGTCTGTCCAACCTGCTCTTAAACATTTTGAGACAGACTCCACAACCTCCCTAGGCAACTTATTCCAGTGTTTCACCACCCTGACAGGCAGGAAGTTTTTCCTAATGTCCAACCTAAACCACCCTTGCTGCAGGTTAAGCCCATTGCTTCTTGTCCTATCCTCAGAGGCCAAGGAGAACAATTTCTCCCTCCTCCTTATGACACCCTTTTAGATGATACCCGAAAACTGCTATCAAGTCCCCTCTCAAGCCTCTCCTTTCCAAACTAAACAAGCCCAATTCTTTCAGTCTTCCTTCATAGCTCATGTTCTCTAGACCTTTAGTTATTTTTTTGCGCTTCTCTGGACCCTCTCCAATTTCTCCACATCTTTCTTGAAATGCGGTGCCCAGAACGGGACACAATCCTCCAGCTGAGGCCTAACCAGCGCAGAGCAGAGCGGGAGAACGACTCCTCGGGTCCTGCTCACAACACTCCTGTTCATGCAGCCCAGAATCACATTTGCTTTTTTTGCAAGTGTCACACTGTTGACTCCTATTTAGCTTGTGGTTCAATATGACCCCTGGATCCCTTTCAGCCGGACTCCCCCTTAGACAGTCGCTTCCCATTTTGAGAGACAGACTGTTCCTTCCTAAGAGGAGCACTTTCATAGAATCATAGAACCATAGAGCTGGAAGAGACCTCAGAAGGTCATCAAGTCCATCCCCCTGCTCTAGGCGGGATCAATCCCATCTAAATCAACCCAGCCAGGGCTTGGTCAAGCCGAGACTTAAACACCTCTAGGGATGGAGACTCCACTACTTCCCTAGGGAACCCATTCCAGTGCTTCACCACCCTCCTAGTGAAATAGTTTTTCCTAATATCCAACCTGGACCTCTCCCACCGCAACTTGAGACCATTGCTCCTTGTTCTGCCATCTGTCACTACTGAGAACAGCCTCTCTCCATCCTCTTTGGAACCTCCCTTCAGGAAGCTGAAGGCTGCTCTCAAATCCCCCCTCACTCTTCGCTTCTGCAGACTAAACAGACCCAACTGTTTGCATTTGCCCTTCTTAAACTTCATCCTATTGACCTCAGCCCATTTCTCCAGCGTGTCCAGATCATTCTGAATTATGACCTACCCTCCAAAGCAGTTGCAACCCCTCTCACCTTGGGATAGTCTGCAAAGTTAATAAGTGTACTCTCCATGACAGTATCTACATCGTTGATGAAGATATTGAACAGAACTGGTCCCAAAACAGACCCTTGCGGAACCCCACTTGTGATGCCCTTCCAGCAGGATTGGGAACCATTAGTAACTACTCTCTGAACAGTTGTCCAGCTAGTTATGCACCCCCTAGGTTGTATTTCCCTAGTTTATTGAGAAGAAGGTCATGCAAGGCTGTATGAAATGCCTTACGGAAGTCTAGGTATACCACATCCACCGCTTCCCCCTTCTCCCCCAGACTCGTTATCCTAGCGAAGAAAGGTAGCAGGTTGGTTTGACATTGTCCTTACAAATCCATGCTGGCTGTTACCTGTCACCTTATTTTCTTCCAGGTGTTTGCAGATTAATTCCTTAATTACTTGCTCCATTATCTTCCCTGGCACAGAAGTTAAGCTGACTGGTCTGTAGTTTCCTGGGTTGTTCTTATTTCCCTTTTTACAATAGGGCTCCCTGGGCCTGGTGGGCTTGTTCAGCTCTGCCTTGGCCATCCTACCAGAGACAGGCCTGCGCTTCCCCTCTACCAGGCACCGTCCCGAGACAAGTCGGTGATGCTGGGGCCGCCAGCTCTGGGACCAGGCTTGCGCTGCTGCTCGGAGTCTCGGCACCTCTCCTCCGAGTGCCCTGGGTCAGACTCATGGCCTCAGTCCCACGGAGCCACTCCCATCCCAGGGTGTTGGTGGACAGCAGATCACGCTCTTGGCCGAGGCCTGGGTCACGTCCCAGTCATCACAGCACCAGTCGTGGTCCAGGCACCAGTCACGTGACTGTTGCTCCGGCTCAGCGCTCGCCCGATCTGGGACGGCCGTACTGCTTGCGCTCACCGGCTAGCCACTCCCCTTCCCGGTGGGCTCAGCCCTGCCTTGGCCATCCCACCCTTGGTCACCCTCTTTGCTATATGGAGCAGCCTCCAGAGCCTTGGAGGATTGGGACCTGAGGTGCCCAGACCCACCCGGGAAGCTGTGGTACCCCAATGGCCAGGTCACTGGCAATTCTGGAGCCCCAGGCAGCCCTGCCTCACGGCCCCCAGTGGGGGTGGGAAGTGAGGAGAGGCAGGGGCTGTAGCAGAGACAGCTACAATTCTTGGGCCTTTCTCCTTGAGATCAAGGAGCTTTTGCCAGTGAAGTCCTGCTCTGAGTTCGCAGCCTTAGCCGACGTTGGCGAAGTGGTCTCCAAGTGCCCCTGGAGGCAGTGACTGCCCCCGAAGGCCTCTCTTCAGAGGGCCATGCAGCACAAGGCCTGGACCCAGCCCTCTGGCTCGTCTCTGGAAGTGCACAGGCCCCCAGCCGAGGTCATACTGCTCCAGGCCCCCGCAGACGCCAGCGACAGCAGCCAGGACAGGACCAGCCGAAAGCTCCTTCAGGCTCTAACCCGCCCTCTGGAAGGTGCACCTGAGGGCAAACACCAGCCAGATTTTCCCCTCCCTTCCTGAATCGTCTATCCCACTCTTATCGGGCAGGTCCCTAATCGCCTGAAACCGTGGAGTGCTCAGTTCTGCTCCCACCCTCTAGCCCGGCCCTCTTCAGGGACCCTTCTTGCGAGCAATTCCTCGGACAGCAGGTATGTGCCCACCTGGACATGGGAGCAGGTTCCTAGGAGCTCAGGGGAGGGGATTCTACTCCTGATACTTCCTCATCCCCAAGGCAAAGGAAGGCCTCAGGCCTATTGTGGACCTGAGAGAACGGGTCACCGCCCGACACGAAGGGCGCTTCCTTCCACCTCGCCGCCAGCCCAGCCCACAGGCCATCGCTTTGGTGTGCACTTCCCACAGCGCCGCTTCCCCAACGGCCCGGCGCTCTGGCAGCTGTCCTCCGGCACACTGGTTCAGGTCTACCCCCACCTGGACTGGCTCCGCAGAGGACAAGCCCGACAGCAGGCAGAAGCAAAGCTTTGTGGTTCCTGACTGGGCCTTATGCTCAACACGGACATGCCGGTCCTCATTCCCAATGGGGGCAGAGGGCTTTGGGGCAGTGCCAGACGCGGGCATCCCTGCCCGAACCGCACTTGGCTGGACTGTCTCCAATCACCTGTCCCTACCCACCACCACATGGCAATGCCTCCCATTCCTGGGGCATATGGCGGCCTGCACATGTGGTCACGCAGGCCCGCGGCAGACTCAGGCCCTCGCACACCTGGCTAGCACCAACGTATCGCCTGCACCGCGGCAGCACAGGTGTGGCGGTGATGATCTCCCACCACGTCCTCCAGATGCTTTGACGGTGGTTGGACCCGGAAGCGGTGTGTGGAGTCCCCCTCCCGCAGGGCATCCGCAGGTGTGTGGAGGTGTGTGGAGTCCCCCTCTCGCAGGGCATCCGCGATCAGACAGCTCAGGTGGCCAAGTTACCCTTCCGTATCAACCTCTGAGAACTCGGAGCAGTTTGACACACCTGCCAGGTGTTCTTGCCTCGTGTCAGGGGAGGGGGTGGCTGTCACCACGGTCTATGCCAACGGACAGGGTGGAACCAAGTCTTCACCCCTTTGTCAGGAAGCCTTCCACCTGGGTGAGTTGCATGCAGCCCACTTCATCCTCCTAGGAACTCAGCCCTGGCTGGCGGGTCAGCGGAGCAGGCGACTCTGCACTCACGAGTGGTCCCTCCCAGAGGTGGGGCTCCCCAGCGACCTGTTCGCCACACATGCCAACGGGAAGTACCAGCGGCTGGATTCCTGATCCTGTGGCGCGGGCACCTGCGGTACGCCTCCCACCAATGCACAAGGCAGACACCATCCCAGTGACCCCGGCAACACTGGCTGGCCATGTCCGTCCTACCACCAGAACCACGGGCGCCTCCATCACCCGCAGCTGCAGCCCCCTCGTGGCCAAGCACAGCAGAGCATGTCTGCTTGGGCAGCTGTAAGCCTCCCTCCAGGGCCACGCAACCAGCAAATGGAAGAGGGCCCCTGCTCGGTGCGCCCAACGGCAGAGGGACCCCCAGGCCCTGTGCACCTGGCTGTACCGCCGCGGCCCACTGGGGCGAGTCCGGTTCTCGGCGTTTACAAGCCCCCGAGCCAGATTCCTCACAGGCCTGCAATGACACCCCCCAGGTAAGCGGCCTGCACCCCTGCAGGGTTGTCACCTCATGGGGCCCCTTCAAGCCCATGGCGACCTACATGCTGCTGCACCTGTGGTGGAAAGTGGCCTTCCTGGTGGCCCTCACATTGGCTCGACAAGAATCGGAGCAACCAGACCCGTCCTCCACAAGACCCAAGTCCAGCTGAGAGCCCACGCAGCCTCCCTCGGGCGCCCACCTTCCACACTGCCTCCCAGCAGCCTGCGGGAACAGAAGCTGCGCTCCCCGGCAGCATCCACCGCACTGCCCACGGGTCCGTTGCAGCTGCTTGCTGCACGGCTGGCAGGGCCGAGAGGGCTCGCTGCAGCGCCTGCATCCGGACGTGCTCCAGTCTGGCGAGTCCCTCCCCATACATCACAGGGCACCACCTGGGCTCAGGCCTTCTCGGCTGCCTTCCTGGTCACGTCCCCCGGCCAGAGAGTGGCAGCGCCGCGGCCTGCTCTGCCGTGCACACCCGGATGTCTCCGTGGCGCTGTTCAGGTGCAGCGACACTCCTTGGCTGGAACGCAGGGGGGCAAGCCCCTGGACAGAGGGTTCCTCATGCTGAGGGGGAGCGCTTGCACAGCGCCCTGGGCATTGCTCCCCATGTGCTCAGCATGCCAGTGAGGCCACCTTCCTGCCCTCTGGGGCGACCCACCATCCCGTCCTGCTGGGCCAGGCCCTCTGGCCTCCCCAGGCATTTCCCACCCCCCTGCAGAGCAACACAGACACTCCACCACTTCAGCCCCCAAACGCGTGTCTCGGTGTGAATGTGTTGCGCCGCAAAAGCTCATCGGGTACGTTCCCCTCCTCAGTGAAAGAGACGCCGTCTACTCTCCCAGGAGACACACAGCCACCCTGGCCCGGCAATGCACACGCAGCAGGGCCTGATGGACACAGATAGGCCACCGGAAGTTATGACAGTCACATGCACCACTAGCACTAACCCACCAAGAGCCTCGCTCCAGGCAGCCCTGCCCCCACACCGCTGTTCTCACGTCAGGCGCACGTTCAACCCGCCAGGAGCCTCGCTCCAGGCAGCCCTGCCCCCACACCGCTGTTCTCACGTCAGGTGCACGTCCCACATCAAAGAGGGGCTTCAGCCCTCTTTGAATTCTTTCCTCAGAGGGTGGGCACAGCAACTTCCCAGGCCAGCCTGAGACACAGGGCTGGCTTCCCATTGCTTAAACAGACTTTCCCCAGCACGGAAACCCCTTGTTTTACATCCCCCGTCCGTGGAAAAATACCAGGTTTCAAATGGATCCCAGTGCCAGGTGGCCTGGTCACCAGTCTTCCTAGCACCAACCACCCTGGACTCACAGGACAGACCAGGTTGTTCCCAAGTTGCTGAGTCAATCGGGGCACCAGCAACAGGCCTCATTAGCACATCTCCAACTACAGAGAGTCTCACGTCGTATTTCCAACACACGCACGGAAACAGGACGGACAAATGCAGCAGATGGGACCTGAAAACCTCGCCTCTAACTCGACCTGTTTTGCATCAAGCATCTTTGAGTTATGCATATTCATATTTACATGCCAACGGTCAGAAGGCTTGGGCGGGGACGGTCACGCTCACCTTCTCTTAGCTGGTGCTCTTCGAGACGTGCTGCTCGTATCTATTCCACCCCCACCCCGTTGGAGTGCGGGCAAGAAGAAAGAGAAGGAGGTCGTGTTGGCGGGGTCATGGACCAGGGCCACTGCAGCGGGCGCCCCAGCTGACCGGAAGGGGAGGTGCTAGGGAGACGCGCCAGGGAGCAGGGCATGCGGTGCAGGGGCGCACCTCGCTGGAACAGCGATGAGCCACAAGGGCCAGTACGAGCAGGTGAGGAACAGGCTTCTCTCATTCTGAGGCGGCTGAGGCAGAATTTCCCATCTGCTACACCTCAGGGCCACAGAACCAGGGATCCCGCCACAGAATTCAGGCCCAGCTTGCTGTGGAAAAACACAGAGCCGGGCCGGGCAGCAGCGAACTCAACTCTCAACCAGGCAGCTCCAGGATGCCCATTAACTCAGGCGCAGAGTTTGCAGCGTCTTTGCTGAAGCACGTGGAGCTAGGAAACAGCGGTGACTCAGACTCCCAGGCCCACCAGCTCTGCTTTGTTCCATTAAGACGTCCCCACCCCAAGCCAACAGCCAAGTGTAGTAAATGACTGACTACCTGCGAGTGCCACACTAGGGATACGCACTCAAGGGCTCAAAGCTAACACCCCTCCTCCGGCGTGAGCGCACCGTTGTGGGCAGAGAGAATTTCCTGGGCCTGCTGACCACCTGAGCTGTCACGTTCCCATGTGAAGCCAGCGCAGGACGATACCTGGGAACTCTCCTAGCACGGACGAGGCCTCCGCGCGGGACACCCTGCTCTGGGGTGCGGCCGAGTGCTCCTCTTCAGACTTACTCGGCTCTGCTGGGGCAGCGGCTGAATGCGTTCAGGGCTGGTTGTGGGGCGAGCAGCTTTTTCAGGGGTGACATTTATGTCCATTCTTTGCTTGTTTTAACAAACAGTTGCTGCCTGAACTCAATGCACAGAAGCACTGCATCAGTGGGGTCATTTGTAAAACACCACAAATATCACCCAGAAAGAAAGCCCTGAAAAGAATTCCTTTGCCTCCGGCCCCCAGGACACCTGTGCCTTGCTGTGCGCCTCCCGCAAGGCCCCTCATCCGCTCCCACGACAGTCTGTGCTCCTGTCACGCAGTGAGCTACTTGCACCTGTGCCCGCCAAGGCCAGCAGGATTCTCACCCCCGCTCTCCAAAGGCAGTGGCATTTATCATGGCACTCGTGGGAGCCCGCAGCAAACGGGCCCTCAGGCAGAGCCGCAGCTGGAGCGCTGTCCTACCTTCGGCCGCACTCCTAGGAACCCGCTGCAGTTTGGAGCGCCGCATTTGCAAACCGTCTTCCCATTCCCCAAGCATTCCAGGTTGTAGTTGAAAGTCAGCTCAGTGCCTGGCAACACAAGAGATCAGTAAGCGACAAGCCACAGGCAGGAAGTTCTGCGCCTCCTGCTGAACTGCAGCTAAACCTACTGCAACGGGCTGGTGGAGCGCGTGGAACCGCACGGAATCTCAGCGCTCACACGGCTACTGATAGCCCCGGGGCGGGGACGGCAGCCAGTGTGCTCCAGCCCCGGCCTGGGGAGCCCCTGCCGCCTCTATCAGGTATCGGGGTGGCAGGCGGGAGCTGGTCTGCGGAGTAGCCAGTTTAAAAACCAGCTCCCCGTGCCGACCCGCCTCCCGCCCCACACTGCCGCTTCTGATACAGATACAGAGGTTGGTCTGCTGCAGCAGCCCCTGTCCGCGGGGGGTCCGAGCTCCTCACGGCAGCCTTCCCGCCCCGCGCTGCTGCCTCTCAGAGGCGGCAGCAGTGCAGGCAGAGGAGGAAGCAGGTGGCACGGCGGGGGGAACCAGCTTTTAAGCCAGCTCTCCCATCACTAGCTCCTGCCTGCCCCCCACCTCTGTAGTAGGAGCAAGTGGGTCCGCGGAGCTGGCTCCCCGCGTATCGGCTCTATCAGAGGCAGCAGTGCAGCGGGAGGGAGGAACGGGAGGCAGAGCCAGTGCTCGTGGGGAACCTGCTTAAAGCCAGCTCCTCATGGGCACCGGCTCCCACTCCCCCTTGCGGCCGCGTGGCTGAGGAGTAAGCGAAAAGCCCAGGCTTACCGGTCCATCGTAGGGGGCCACACTGCATCCCTGCTCAGCTGGCACAAATGTGAAGGGCACCAGCCTCTGCCACTCGCGCCCCAGCCCTGGGCTCTGCACTTGTCTGCTTGCCAGTGGCAGCCCAGGAAGCATAGCACTGGGCCCCGCCCAGAGCAAGGGGAAGGCGGGGAGCCAGGGAGCAGCTGGACTCGGAAGGCAGGCGAGCTGGATGCCTGCCATTCCTAGGGAAGTTTCTGCGTACCGGTATTCCCCCGCCCACCCATACGCTGCATGGCCCCTGCATGCCCGCGCTGGCCGACAGACAGGGAAGGGGAGCCGCCCCTCACTGCGCCCCGCAGCTGTTCCGGCCCTGCCTCCGGTCCCCTCGCGCATACGCAGGGCCCGCTGCTGCCTCCACCAGAAAATGAGGGCCCCGCAATATTTCCCATGCATGTTCCCCCTCCTATGGGCCCTCTCCTGCCAGAGGCACCCCCTTACCAGCCTTGATGTTGACGAGAGCGAAGAGCCCAACCCGGGTGTCACCGTTCACGGACCATTTCTGAGTCTCGCAGTTGGGCTGGCAGCAGTGGTTCATGAACCGGGCATAATTGCCCTTTGGCCCGGCATCAATGATCCGATCCTGAAATCACACGGAAAAGGGACTCTTCAAAAGCCCCCAAGCCCTGCCCCCAGAGCGCGCCGCAGGCTGTGTGCCGAGTGCAAAGCGGCGTCTGCCCTCCGCTCCGCTGGCAGGCCGCAGAGAACTCCCTTCCCCCACCGCCCAGGCGGCGCTTTCTCCTAATGCCCAGGCCCCACTGGCCCTGCCGGGAGGGGAACCCATCTGTGCCCAGCAGAGCAGCGCCTCACTCCCATGGCCAGCGATGACTGCGTGGCACTGAACGGTCAACGTGCCAGCGGCTCGGTGCTCCGCCACGCTGCTCAGAGGGTTGCAGCAAGGAGGGCCCTGCCAGCGGGGAACGAGGCAGCCTTGCCCAGCTCTACAGGACACTCCTCCGGGGAAGACACCGAACACATGGGCAGCAGAGGCCGATGTCCCGGCCAATCAGCGGCGAGCCGGACGGCTTGTCCGGAACCACGGGCTGATGGCAAGGGCTGCGATCGGCCAGCCACGCAGCTTACGACCGGTGCCCTAGAGAAGGGGGAGCCGGTGCCGTGGTCAGGCCAAGGGCGAGGAAAAGGGCTTCGACGGAGGGCAGGGCGGGGGTGAGCAGGGCGGGATCGCAGTGGCAGCAATCGCCATGGCGAGAGCCGGGATGAGCTGGGACAGGCTCAGAGGCACTGAGCAGAAAGAAGCAGCTTGAGATGAGGCCCCTGAGCAAGCCCAGTCGAGAACGACACCAGGTCGTGGGCCAGGCAGGCCCGCAGTGACCGTTTCCACTCCTCTCGGCCGACGCCTGCTGGCCCAGCACCGGTCAGGTCACAACCCTCGTGCCAACGCCCATGGCCTCGGCTGGGTGAAAGGAAGGAGGGCCCAAAGCAGCGCTCCGGGGTCTGGCCAGTGGCATCTGGCCCTCACCACCTGCCCGAGCAGCCTGACCAGGGCTTTTGCGAGTCTAAAGCCTTCGGGGTCTGGCTCAGCTTTGTGCAACTGCTGGAGACTCAAAGTGCAGGAGCAGCAGCAGGAGCGCACTCTGGGGCCTGCTGGCTGGTGGAGGCAGCCGCGAGCGGCCTGGCCAAGAGGCACGAGACACCAGGCACGTGTGCCAAAGCTGCGGCGAGATCTCTCCCGTGGAAAAGCAGAGAAGCAGGCCAGGCCCAGTGTGGGCAGCACAGCGAGAGTGCAGAGCCTGCAGCTGTGACCGCGGGGGGCTGAGAAGTGCCCAGGGGCTTGAAGCCACGGCTGGAGGAGCCTCGGACGCTGACTGGTGCACCCAATTGCCAAGCAAGAGCAGAGCTTACTGAGCCGTGGGCTGGCCCCCGGGGTGAGCACGCAGCAAAGCCAGCCCAGGGTTAGCAGGCTCTGGGTTCCTTCACCCACAGCTTGAGCTCATTAGTGAGTCTAGGATGGGAACTGCCAAAACCCGGGGACCAAGCTGGGCCCTCAGCGCAGCGCAAGCCCGAGTCTGAGCCCCCACAGCCCAGTCCCTAGTGCCCCAGGCCACTGGCCATGGCCCGGCATGGGGACTCCTGACTGCCCAGAGATGCTCAAAGCCAGCAAGAGACCAGGTCACCACGCGCTAGAGGCGTACAAGGCCGGAGAGGAGAGAACGGGCATGAAGGGAGGGGAGCAGTGCCGTGGGGTCTGTGGGGTGGCAATCAGTAAGCGCCGGTACCAGCAAGCTCCTCTGAGCACGGCCGGCATGGGAGCGGCCTCTGGGGCCAGAAGGCAGCATCCCCAGCGTAGCGGGGTGGCTTAAGGCACCGGTGGCTGGGTCCACAGAAGTCGTATTTAGAGAAACCCTGTTGCCTCTCTGCCTGCACACCCGTGACCCTCACGTCTGCACCCTGGGGAAGCAGAATTGTAGGACTGGACGTCCCCTGCCCTCATGGCAGGACCCAGCACCATCTAGCCCATCCCTGACTGTGTCTGTCCAACCTGCTCTTCAATAGCCCCAGGGATGGGGATTCCACAGCCCGCTGGGCAACTTATTCCAGCGTTTAACCCCCCTGACAGGCTGGAAGTTTTTCCTAATGTCCAACCTAAACCTCCCTTGCTGCAGGTTAAGCCCATTGCTCCTTGTCCTGTCCTCAGAGGCCCAGGAGAACAATGTCTCTCTCCTTCCTGTGACACCCTTTTAGATACCTGAAAACCACTATCAAGTCCCCTCTCAGGCTTCTGACTAAACAGACTTGAAATAAAATCCTACAGGGACACATGTGAAGTACTGCACCTAGGACACAGAGGCAGTTGCACTTTTATGTCCCCTCTAGCTTCTCTTTTCCAGGCATATCCAGTCTCCCCTCACAGCTCCTGTTCTCTAGACCTTTTACCATTCTTGTCGCTCTCCTCTGGACTTTCATCACAGCTTTCCTGGGCAGGGTGTGGCAAGTGCTTTGGAGGGTAGGGCCATAATTCAAACTGATCTGCACACACTGCAGAAATGGGCCGAGGTAAACAGGATGATGTTGAATAAGGACAAATGCAAAGTGCTCCACTTAGGGAGGAACAATCCGTTTCTCTCACACAGAATGGGAAGCGACTGTCTAGGAAGGAGTCCTGCAGAAAGGGGTCATAGTCGACCACAAGCTAAATAGGAGTCAACAGTTTGATGCTGTTGCAAGAAAAGCAAACGTGATTGTGGGCGGCATTAACAGGTGTGTTGTGAGCAAGACACGAGAAGTCATTCTTCCGCTCTACTCTGCACTGATCAGGCCTCAATCGGAGTAGTGTGTCCAGTTCTGCGCACTGCACTTCAGGAAAGCTGTGGAGAAACTGGAGACGGTCCAGAGAACATGAGCGAGGAGGGCAGGCAGGCAGGCAGAAGTGTGGAAAAGCCACATAGGAAGGGTGAGTGGGTGGCTCTGTTCCCATGGCCCCGCTAAGTGCAGTGCTTTGCACCGTCCTTAAGGGATGTCGTGCTATTATTTCAGACGGCTGCAGGGGCACTGTGCTCTGGAGAGGCCAGGGAGGGCCCATTGTGTACCTTGTCCAAAGTCAGCATGTAGAAGTTGGTAATGTCATGCTCCTGTGCGTGGCGGATTCGTGCCCGACACTCCTCCTCGTCGATCAGCTCTCCCACGTATTCATTCACAAACTCGCCCTGCAAGCCAAGGAGGGACAGACAGCTGCTCAGGCCCTGCGGCCAGTGCGGGCACTTCCGTGTCATTATGCGCTGGGCCGCAGACACTTTGCAGCAAGCGGGACCTGGATTCCGCAACATCTTCGTGACTCTCCAAAACCCAACAGGAGCATAGTAAGGTAGCAGCCAGTTGCCCCGCTGGCTGGCCGACCCAGCTGGGCCAGTTACCCCGTCGGCCAGTTACCCCGTCTGCTCGAGCACACCACATTCCGGCCAGCAGACAGCCTCGTGAGCTGGGCCTGAATTCCATACAGACCCTGTTCCATGGCTGACCCAGCCTGGGCCTGGGAACAACCAGCAGCACCCTTGGCAGTACAGGCACCTGCTGGCAGGGAAACCTGCGCAAGAGGCACCCAGCACAGCTGGGACAACGCTGCGCCGCCCTTCCCTAAGGACACCCCATCTCAGCACCTGTGTCTCCCCAGGTCCGTGCACAATGGCTGCAGGGAGGATTGGGGGGCCCCTACACTGCCTCCTAATCAACAGTTAGAGCAACCCTCCTTTGCCTGGGCCCCCCTTCCCATCGCACCCGGGCCCCCCAAGCCCCTGTGCGTCCACGTCCCCTGCTGAGCCCTCAGGAGGAGCCCTGCCACCTGGGTGGAAGCAGGGCAGGAAACTCGAGCCACCTCCTCTCTTTCCAGAGGGCCCCTCTACTCAGGACTGAGTGCACAAGGACTCCGAGGCGGCTCAGCATGAGCGCAGGGGAGACACGCAGCGGGTACCTTTTTAATGTCCCTCTTGGCTTGCAAGCCCCAGCCTCGGGCCAGCGTGCGGAAGATTTCCACCTCGGGGTACTGCCGCTTGGAGAAGCACTGGTTCTGGCAGCGCTCCCCGGCCGGACAGACCAGGGGGTGGCATTCGTACAGCAGCATCCGATTGATGCACTCCGAGTCCAGGCCACATGGGTTTTCATCTGTGGGTTTGCAGTTGCAACGCGGGATCTCAGACAGGTCTGCTGTGAAGATCTGCACCTTGCCCACGGGCCGGTTTACCTTGGAGCGTGCACACACCAGGTTAGCTAGCGAGGAAACACCTGCACCAGTACGACCCGCCCCGGCACTCCGCGCACCGTGCAGGGCGGCGAGAGCCCAGGCCCACACCTCTACCATAGGCACTGCTCCAGTCCCTTTCCCCGGACGCTGCCTTGCTATCTGCCTGCCGGGGGAACGGCCCCTGCGCCGGCTCACCGCCCAGCCGTTCGGGGCCCTCCTGGGACCGCCTCTGCCTGAGGCTGGCTCACAAGCAGCTCATGCCCCACCCAATTCTGGCCCAGGCAAAGGCTGGAGATGGGAGGCAGCAGGGGCAGTGCCCGCTGGAGAATTGACTGGCTTGCTGGTAGCACAAGCAGGGCCTTGGACTTGGGTTCCTGACCCGACACTCGAAGGCAGGCAATGGAGACGCCCTTTGCGCCGCCACACAATCCCTTCTGCGACGCACACCCGGAGACGGCTCGCCTGGAACCCACCTCTCTCGCCCCCTTCTCAGGCCTTTTCCCTTTGCCGCTAGCTAGCCCCCCGGCAGAGACATTTCCATGGCCATGGCCACCCCGTGGCTCCATCAGGATGCCCACGGACGTCCCAGCAAAGCAGCACCTCTTACTGATGCCCAGTAGCGACACAGCGGCGGCTACAGGAGAGGACAGAGCTCCTCTTCAGTGCACATTGGAAGGTGAAACCCTTCCTCCCAATCCACCTGCCCGGTGGCAGCTACTCGGCCTTCAGAGGCACGCTGGGCCTGCCTGGGGGGGGCCTGTAACCGCCCTGCCCCGGGGGGAGGGCTTCCTGTAACCGCCCTGCCCCAGCCGCTCGGTGCCAATGGCCGGCCTCCCTCCCCCCCCCGCGGTGAGGCCTTGTCCTCACCTTGATGTGTTTGTAGGGAGGGGGCTTCTTGTCGTTCTTTCTGTCTTCCTGCAGCTGCCTCAGCTCTTTCTGGGCCTTCAGCTCTTCAAACCTCACGGCAGCCTCCTGCAGAGCTGAAAGCCAAGACCCGCGGCATGACAGTGAGCCCAGGTGCTCGTGTGGGAGCCAGGTGGCCCAGGCGCCTCCCTGGCATGCCTGGGCCAGTCTCTGCTCTGCGGGGCTGACAAGCTTCCCTGGAACGGCCAGCTGGCCGCACTGGTGGCCCCACTGTGGGAGTTGGGGGCGGGCACTGAGGTGCTTGTACCAGAGCCCCGCCAGGGCCACACACAGCTGCAGCGCCCCCGCCAGTCAGCTGGGGTGGGCAGCGGCTGGCTGGGGGCTGGCCGGGGGCTGGCCGGTTTATGTTGGCGACATGGCGCAGACTGGGCACCACTCTCACCAGCATGCGGTAAAACAGGCCCACGCGCCCACTCTGTGGAGGAGCTGGAACCAGGCACCCAGTGTCTCTCGCCCCCCGGCCTAAGCACCACGCGCGCTCGGTTTGGGCCATGTACAAGGCTCACCTGGCCACGGGGGCCTGTCGAGGCCTGGCGCCAGGCCATCTCAGAGCAGCCAGGAGCACCCCCCGCCTTACCTTTCTTATAAATGCCATCCACTCCCTTGCCCATCTTGTCCTTGCTGCTCACGTCGCCCTCCATGTAGGGGAACACCCGGGCCTGGTGTGTCCACAGGTAGTCATTGGAGCCAAAGAACAGCACGGGGAACTCGCCAATGTCATGTTTCATCTTCTGGATATTGACGGGAATCGTTCTGGGATGGCAAATCTCCGCTGGCCACCACCTGCCGTGGGGGAGAGGGACCGGAAAAGTGGCTCACTGCCTTGGCACCACCACCCTGAAACGCTGGCGCTTCTCCAGGGGCCCTGGCACAGAAACACAACTTTCCTGGGACTCCCGGTGCCTCCCACAGCAGCAGTGCTGGCCAGGGGCGTGGCTTGAGGAAGAGGAAAGACCCAGGAGGGACGGGGCCCTCTGCGTGGAGTTCAAGGCAGCCGGCTGCACCCAGGGCTCCTAGACCGCTCAGCACAGGGCACGTGAGCAACACAGGCCGTTACTCACCTGTAGCGCCCCACTTTGACCCAGACCACCTCCTTGTAATGGGGTTTCTTGCCAGCTTTGCAGTCGTTGCAGTACCAGCTGCCCTCGGGCATCTCGATGTTCAGACACTCCCGGTGGAAAGCGGCCGGGCACGACTCACAGCACAGAAGGCTGCCCCCTGTCGGCAGGAGGAACACAGGGGTGAGCGCCCACCGGAAGCAGCCGCTGAGCTCCGCACAGGGCTCTGACTCCCGGCTCCAGCCATCGGCTCAGCACCAGGCTGTTGGGGCCGGGGCCGCACCCAGGCACCACACAGATGGGCCCATCACACCTGGACTGCAGCAGCCTCTGGGCTTCGTACCCTTCCCTCGGCTCAGCCCCGTGCTGCAGGCTGGGGGGGGGGGCAGAGAGGTCTCCTCTCCTGAGGCACGGGCAGCAAGACTAGGGGAACCACCTCACACCAATCAAGCCTCGCCCTTCCGTGCCCACAGCTCAAGCAGAGAGCACAGCCGGCCAGCGGGCGGCTCCAATCCACCGAGGGCCAAGACAAATGCCCTGGCCTGCCTCTGCGTGCGGGCGCGGCGGTGCACGGCCGTTCCCAGGAGCTTTTTCCTGCTGTGTAGGTGGCTCTGCATTCTGTCTCCGCCTTTGCCACCCCCGGCATGCCCGCCCTGAACCTGCCACAGCCCCCGCCAGGCCCCCCATCAGCCCCGCTGGGCCCACCCTGAACCCATCACAGCCCCCACGCACGTCATCCCCCCCAGCCCCTGCGCACATCACCCCTCCCCCGCCCTGGGCTGCCCATCCTGAACCCGCCACGGCCCCCGTGCACGTCACCCCCGCCAGGCTTGCCCTGAACCAGCCAACGCCCCAGAGCACGTCACCTCTGCCAGGCCCTGCGCACGCTCCCCCGCCGGCCTGCCCCGGATGCTCCGCGCGCTGGGCCGGAGAGGGTCTCACCTTCTGAGCAGACAAAGCACCAGCTGACGTTGACGTGCTCGTGGTTGCGGCAGCCCCGCCGTGGCGCAAAGTGGTTGGGGCAGATGATGCTGTTGGAGGCGAGGGTCACCGTCCCGGCCGCGAGGCAGAAGTCGTTGGCATGGTACGCCACCGGGCAGCGCACGCAGCGCATCAGGCGCCCTGGCGGGGAGGGGACACGGCAAGGGTACAGTCAGCACTGAGCCCTAGCTGGGGGCACCGAGGGGAAGGGACACCCGGCCACTGACTGCCACAGCCTCTCCTTTCTGCTGGGCCAGGCAGAGAGGTGCAGGCGTCCCTCTGGCGGGGCGGGGGCAGCAGCTGCCCCACAGATTTGGACCCTGGATGGGTCACACCAAGAGGAAAATGCAGTTGCTGGGTCACTCAGTAACAAGTTTGGGGGCCGCTGCTTTAGGGAAAGCCTGCTGGCCCTCCGTGGCCCCTGCTCCCAGGCACCGCCCTGGCTAGGTCCGACAGGTGCGTTAGCTCCTGCCACGTGCCAGCAGCTGAGTCGCAGCCCAGCCCACGGTGCCGGTGCACAGTGGCCACCGGCCCCACTCCCGCCCGCAAAGGCAGCATGGCTGGTGGGGAGGCTCCCCCCCCAGCCATGCAGCCGTGGCCAGAGCCAGTGTGGCGAGGCAGCTCGCCGGCCTGCTCTTTGCGGAGCTGGGGCCCAGCGTGCAGTGTGCGCTGCAGGGCGAGGGGGGTCCTGTGGTTCCCTGCTGGCTTCAGACCCCAGCGAAGCCCAGAACGGGAGCGTGAAAGGCCGGTGCGAGACGCGGGCACCTTTCCGTTGCACGGGCTGGGTCCGGGCACACGGAATCCAACCCAGGCCTGGCTTCCAGCCCTCGCTGAGCAGCCTCTGCACCAGAGCCATGGGGGCAGTGGCTGGGCCCAGGCTCCCGGCTGGGCAGGCTGAGCGACCCACGCCTTCGGGCCCTGACCCGCTCTCTGCGAGGGCCGAGGGCTCAGACTGCTGGGCACGGAGGGGCGGGCGCAGCAGGAGCCCCGCAGCGAATAGCCAGTTCCCAGCTGGCCCACATCCCGTGCCGGGAGAGGAGCGGCGTCCCTGGGACCGCCCTGGGACAGCTGCGGGGACGGACGAGTGCCCGCCTACCGAGTGGCCCTGGGTCTACCTTTCGATGCCGAGAGGTTGGCCGGGTTGGCAGCGTGGCAGGTCATACAGATGTGCAGGGAGCAGCGGAAGCCCTTGTTCTGCACGACGGCGGGGGGGTACTTCTGCACGCACTCCTCGTGGTAGTACTTCCCGCACAAGGGGAGCAAGCACCGCCGCACGGCCTCCCCGCTGCTCTTGCACACAAAGCAGGTGTGCACGCCTGGAGGAGAGAGAACAGCGTCACGCCGCAGAGGAAAGGGAACGGGTTTCCCCCCGGCCACCCGCAGAGTTTCCCGCCCCCACCGCAGCCCCCTTGCGGTGCCGTACCTGTCGAGCACTCGTTGCAGATGAACTTGCCCTTCGGCATTTCGGAGAGCCCGAGGCACCGCAGGTGGAAAGCGCCGCAGCACTGCGCCTCACACAGCAGCAGCTCCCCCGGCTTCTCGCAGATCTGTGGGGGGACGCAGCGTCACGCGAGGGCAAAACCGCAGCCGCGAGAGCCCTTCCGAAACACCGCCGGCCCTGCCAGGGTGCCAGCGCGTCCCCTTCCGTTCCTGGCCAGCAGCCTTGCAGCAGCTCCCCAGGGAGTGGCCGGGCACCCGCAAACCGGACAAGGCTCCCGACAGCGCCCACTCCCGGCACGCGCTGCACAGGGTCACCCAGCAAGCTCAGCTCCCTACCTGACAGACGTTCTCCTTAAGGGCCGCGCCGCCTCCTCGCTCCCCCTGCAGCTTCCTGGCAGAAGGCGCTCCATGGTCCTGCTCGGAGCCGTCCTCGGGGCTGGCGGCGCTCCCCTGCACAGGCGTCTCCCCCTGTCAGACCAAGGCAGACCACAGAGCGTCAATCGCAGGCTGCTCGTTGGGCACCAAGCATGCCGGGGAGGGGAAGGGGGGCGGGTCAGCGCCTCAGGGAGTCTCCTGCCTTGGGGAAAACGCTCTCCGTGCCCTCCCGCTGCTTTGGTTAGTGCGCGGCCACACCCCCTGCCAGGACGACTCCTGCCCCAGCCTGGCCTGACAAACGCGCCGGCTGTGCCACAACCCCACCTCGCGGCACGGGGGCCTGTTCCACCGGAGCATGGTGCCGCGCCGCAGGCCAGGAGCCCGCTGGCAGCGCTTCAGCTGGGCTGCTGGCCGGCGCTGTGCTAGGAAGCCAGACTGTGCAGGACAGACCCAGCGGAACTACGCCCACGCCACCTCTGGCAGGCTGCGGGTCCATTCTGCAGCCACAGGACAAGGACCGACCGGATTGCTTAGCTCGAGCTGCAGCATGGCACGAGCCACAATAAGGATGTGAACTCACGGTTAACTGACTAGTCGACAGGCACTTCCGCATTCCTCCTTTGAAATGTGCAAGAGACCCCCTTCTCCCGTTTCAAAGGAGGATGCAGAACTCCACCTGCAGCCAGGGGCCCCGGGAAGTCCCGCTGACCCCGGGCTGCACGCGGGGGCTCTTGTACATTTTAAAAGCGGGAGCGCCCTCATGGAGCCCGGGGTCAGGGGGGAACGCAGAGTTCGCTGCTGACCCCGGGCTCCATATTGCGCTGCCGATTTGAAATGCCACACGGAGCCCGAGATCAGCTGGGGTCTCCCCCACTGACTGCGGGTTCTGTGTGGCATTTCCCCAGAACCCGGGCTCAGCTGTGCGGCGCTGCTGCTTTAAGGCTCCCCCTCTTCCCTGCATCTCTCTGATGGGGGGGGGGGGAAGAAATCGACTAGTCGACTGACTATCCCACAAGCATTTGCTTCCTGGATTGTCGACTACTCCATCACATCCTTAGGCCACAACTGCCTCCAAAGCCTGCAAGCGACCAGCATCTCACTGTCCCTCGTGAGCTACGTCACCGGCTCCTTGCAAGGCCCAAGAGCACCGGAGGCAGCAGCTCCAAACCAGGGAGGTGACGGGGAGGGGAGTGGAGGCCTTTTATTGCGCCAACCGGGGGGGGGTGAGACACCAGCTTGGAAGCTGGCACCAGGGGCAGAGCGCCAGGAAAGGAGAGTTCGTTACCTGGTGGAAGCCAGGTCCCGGGAGAGCTGCCGCTCAGCGGGGCGGTGCCTGGGCTGGGACGGAGGCGTGCATGGCAGTGCAGCAAGGGGGCTGAGATCACGGAGGGACCTGAACAAACGGGCTCACTGGACTGCTGCAAAGCAGGTGCAGTGCGCACCAGCGCACCCTAGCATTTGCCAGCCAGGAGCGGGCCTGGACGCGTGCGCCTGGCACCCGACGCAGGAACAGACACACGTGGCAGGGTCAGAGCGGAAGGCTACAGAAAGGCAATGGAGGGGAGATCTATAAGCCTCAGACTGAGGAGACCCCGGCCCCCAGAGTAAGAGGGAGGGGCTAGTTTGGAACCAGCCGAGGTCATCGGGGCCATGGAACACCTGGGGCTAACTGACCAGGCCTGCAGAGTCCGGCCAGCCTGGGCCAGTTAGGACACTGGGAGTAATTAAGAAAGCCAGGTCAGACTGGCTCTAAAAGCAGCTTTGCCGGCAGCTGGGGCGCGTGTTACCGAGAGGACAGAGGGCGCTGCTGGAAGGAGGAGGAAAGGAGACAACTGACACTAGGACGACAAACTAGAGAGAAGGAAGGGGCAGGGAAGTAGCCCAGGGCTCTTGGAGCTGTCTTGCAGCAGGTCTTGGGGATTCACACAGGCAGCTGCTATCACAGGGGCCTGGCTGGAACCCGGAGTAGAGGGTGGGCCTGGGTTCCCCCCAACACCCACCTCCCCATTTCCACTCGGGGGAAAGGACTGGAGTTTAGTCTGTTTTACCATACGCTGGCCGATGATGCAAAGACTCAACAAGCAGCAAATTAAAGCTCTGGGCGTGGTGCCTAAAACTGTGGGCTGCTGTGAGCCTCTGAGGCAAGCTAATCCGCCAGGAAGCACGGGCCCCACCGACTTTCCATAGGGGCTCTGGCGTTGAGATGTATACAGAACACAAACAAGGGAGAATTCACAAGGTGCCGGACTTTAAATGTTTATTTAATATGAAGTGAATAAAAAGAACAGGAACCCAGTTCGATTAGCCTCCTTGTTCTTCTGTTCCACTCCAGCTCCCCTGAAGTGCTCTCACTGGCCTCCCACACAAGAGCCTAACCTGTCCGACTCCAGAACAGCACCACGACTTCAGCATCTGTCCTTCTCCAGTAAGTTCCCGGGCCACAGGCTGCTTCCATTACTCGGCTGTTCCCTGCCACCCTCACTTGGGCTGTGTATTACCCAGCAAGGGGGCTGAACTTTGTGACTTCACTGGAGGGCTGAGCCTCTCAAAGCCTGAGAAGAGCAATGGCCAGCAGGAGGCTCCACAGAGCCTTCCAATATTCCCTTCTAATAGCGATGCCCTTGAGCTGGAGACAAAATGGGAATTTTTGTGCCTCGTTAAAATCTGTTCTAGTTTTTCCATAAAGTAGGTGTAGGGCAGTGATGAAAGTGGAGGCAGGAGAGTGGTGTGAAATTAAAACTGAATGAGTTCCTCCGCTTTTCGATCTCTTTGACATTGTTCCATACACATCCTTGTGGAACACACCCTCTAAATTGCTGATTGTACCGGATATACCCTAAAACTGCATTCAGTTGTAGAGCTTGTTCAATCCTTCATGCTGTGTTCACTTATATTTGCTGCCTTCTGTTTAGAATTATATGCTAACATTTCACCAGTCTCAATTGTTTTGTTCCTGATTTGTCATGTATTTTATATCAGATCATTGACAAATGCATAACAAACATTCAGTTGAAAACTTGCATTATAGGCTATTTTTGTTCCCTGATCAGCCCTATGTATAAAGGCCCATTAAACCATATTTTTTATGTCAGACTGTAAAAGCAGAATATTGTTTTTGAGAACTTACTGTAGAAAGACGAACTACTGAAATCAGGTTGTTTTTCTTGAGTATGCAATGACCCGGAGGTCACTTTGCTGTTTGGGGAAGTATGCAAAATCTCTCTTGGATCAGAAAGGTTGGGAAGGGAATCATTAGAGGTGGTTTATCAAAGAGCACCAGCGTCTGAAGTGGCAAGCCCTTGGAATGGTCAGTCTAAATTCAGTGAGTCTCTCCACTCCTATCAATGGAGAGGTAGATGTGTTCGTCTGATCTTGGTAAAACAAAAGGAAAAAATAATAGTGCTACATATTTTTCCTTTTGTTTTACTCCTATCAGTGGAACTTAAACATTATCTTCAACCGATCTTGACATCTCATGACAATGACAGACTACGGATCTCAGAGATACAATTGTACCCTTGGTATCCTGAGACAATCAAGATAACCCCAATTTTTAATAGACGGTTTCAGAGCAGTTATTCAATACTATGGGTCCAACAGGACAATTTCTTCAAGGATGTTTGACACAGGGGAGATTCAGACATCAAAATACATGTGTAGACTAGCAATACCATTGTCTCTAAAAACACAGGGATTAATCCACATTAAAGGCTAACACCTTGAAATTTGAAAACAAAATAAAATGGTTTTTAAACTACAACACTAAAGAAAAGGGAGCTCGAGTATCAAAATGAAGTTCGTTTTCATTCTCCTCTCCAATGCCTAGATGGAAGGCTCTTTTTTCCAAACTCTAATAGGATCTGTTCCAGCTAAGGTGTTGCTATCCTTCAGCTCTGGGCATTCTAGAACGCCTCCCTTCAAATCATCTTTTCTTTTTTTTTTAAAAAAAGGGCATGTTGTAGATTTCCTGTTTTGGCTTTTCTTATATTTTGGGGGCTTAATAAAAGTCCTTCTGAAAAGGAGTTGTGTGGGTTTTTTAACTGACTTCTCATATCCTACATTTTAACCTTTTACAAAGTGCTTCACCCTCTTGGTTAGCCACGTCTGAGTCTGGGACTTGCATAGTCCCTTTTCTAAACTAGAGGGGTTTCTTGTATCACTTCAAAACAAGAACCCAGACTCGGCCTTGATGACGCAGGCAGACTAACCCGCTGTTCCAGCTCCCCTTTTGTATCATCACTGTGTGTCCTCGTTAAAGGTTTCTGATGGCAGAGGCAGCTTCAATCAGCGCTGGAGACTTCACAGAAGGTGCCCTGGAGAATATGCTGCCTACTTTTGGGGCAGGATGAGATGGTTTCTCTGCACAAGGACCTTCCCCAGAGGAGAGGCTGGCCCCTCAATTCCAGGGCAGAAATTCTGCTGTCCGAGGCCCTGCATCAATGTCTGGGTCACCTTGGTATGAATTCACTGGGTCAGGTTCTTTCTGACAAATTGCCACCCTGTGCAGAGTGGGGCCCAGACAGCAGCCGGTTCTGGCCAGCTGAGAATTAATTCTGTTTCCATGGGGGCGCTTTCAGCTGGCGGAGCTGGCGTTTTAGTCACACCTTTGTGTGGCCTTGGTGCAGGGACAGTATTGGAAGGTTAGAGAGCAGAGAAGAGCAGAGGCTTGCACATGGCCTTGCACTGCTAATCTGCCGGTGCTAGCTGTTCTAATCCGTGCTGCTACGATACAGTTCAACCCAGAGGATCAGAAAAACACAACTGGCTTCCTAACCCTTTTGCCAGACAGAACTCGCGTAGGCAAAGCCTCGGGGCTCCTTCTCTTATTCCTTGTAGGTCATTATTATTTCAAAACTGCGTAAGAACGTTGGAGTTTACAAGTTTTGAGCCAGGAGAACTAACGTTACTGGCCTTAGAAAACCCCTAGTGGCAGCTGCTCGCCCTCCCATGGCCCCAACCCCCGTCGGGAGCTGCTGCCCGCCAACACAGCTCCAGCTGCCGGAGCAGCCAACCCCCAGCGCAGTCCGGTCCCCGCCCCGGGAGCAGCCAAGCCACTCGCCTTCCAGGTCCAGCAGGAAGGTGAGTGCTGCTGAGTGGTTCTGGGAAGGAGGTGGGCAGGCTTTTGTGCGCGGCCGCGCAGGCGCACACCTTGGAGAGAACCCTGGCGTGCACCTGTCCCCAGCCTGCTCCCAGCAACCCAGAAGCCGTCTGTCCCCGGTGGGCAGGCCAGGAGCCTCTCGCTGGCCCCTACAAGCAATCCCACGGCCTGGCACGCGCTCATGTCAGGGTCCTGAGAAGTCAGCCTTTCAGCAGCAGACGGACTCACTCCCCCCAGCAGAGACCAGCATGGTCACCCGGCCGCCCTCTGGGTGCAAGCACTCACAGGGCGGCTCCTCACTGGAAGAGCCAGAATGGGATACTTGGGTGGGCCCCAACTTCGGCTGGGGGGAGGGGGGGGGAGGGAAGAGGGATGAAGCCACCTCTCCCCCCTCCCTCCAGCTAGCCATGTCGGGGGGGGGGGAGGCGCACAACGGACACGGGCCAGCCCCCCCGGTACGTGGAGCAGGGTGAGCCCCCCACAGCCTGGCTGGAGCACCGGGTTGAGCTCCTGCAGCCCAACCAGAGGGCCCAGCGCGCAGAGAGGGCTGAGCCCTGAGCCCACTCCCTGCTGGCGAGTGGCGTGGGCGAGTAGCCAGGCCAGGCCTGGACGCCGAGTGGGTGGCCATGGCTCCCCCCTCGGCCAGTGTGCATCTGCAACGCTCAGCACCAGAGGAAGTGCTGAGACGGCCAGGACAGGCAGGGACATGAGCGCCCTGCTGGGCTAGCAAGGAGGAGGGACCCTGGCAGCGCTCCCATCGGTCGGTCCGGGGCGCCGGCAGGGCAGGTTAGGGTGAGGGGTGCGGACGGCAGCGCTCCCATCGGTCGGCCCGGGGCGCCGGCGGGGCAGGTTAGGGTGAGGCGTGCGGACGGCAGCGCTCCCATCGGTCGGCCCGGGGCGCCGGCGGGGCAGGTTAGGGTGAGGGGTGCGGACGGCAGCGCTCCCATCGGTCGGCCCAGGGCGCCGGCAGGGCAGGTTAGGGTGAGGCCGTCAGCGCTCCCATCGGTCGGTCCGGGGCGCCGGCGGGGCAGGTTAGGGTGAGGCCGTCAGCGCTCCCATCGGTCGGTCCGGGGCGCCGGCGGGGCAGGTTAGGGTGAGGCGTGAGGCCGGCAGCGCTCCCATCGGTCGGCCCGGGGCGCCGGCGGGGCAGGTTAGGGTGAGGCGTGCGGACGGCAGCGCTCCCATCGGTCGGCCCGGGGCGCCGGCGGGGCAGGTTAGGGTGAGGGGTGCGGACGGCAGCGCTCCCATCGGTCGGCCCAGGGCGCCGGCAGGGCAGGTTAGGGTGAGGGGTGCGGACGGCAGCGCTCCCATCGGTCGGCCCGGGGCGCCGGCAGGGCAGGTTAGGGTGAGGGGTGCGGACGGCAGCGCTCCCATCGGTCGGCCCGGGGCGCCGGCGGGGCAGGTTAGGGTGAGGGGTGAGGCCGGCAGCGCTCCCATCGGTCGGCCCGGGGCGCCGGCAGGGCAGGTTAGGGTGAGGGGTGCGGACGGCAGCGCTCCCATCGGTCGGCCCGGGGCGCCGGCGGGGCAGGTTAGGGTGAGGGGTGCGGACGGCAGCGCTCCCATCGGTCGGCCCGGGGCGCCGGCGGGGCAGCTTAGGGTGAGGCCGTCAGCGCTCCCATCGGTCGGCCCGGGGCGCCGGCAGGGCAGGTTAGGGTGAGGGGTGCGGACGGCAGCGCTCCCATCGGTCGGTCCAGGGCGCCGGCGGGGCAGGTTAGGGTGAGGCCGTCAGCGCTCCCATCGGTCGGTCCGGGGCGCCGGCGGGGCAGGTTAGGGTGAGGGGTGCGGACGGCAGCGCTCCCATCTGTCGGCCCGGGGCGCCGGCGGGGCAGGTTAGGGTGAGGGGTGAGGCCGGCAGCGCTCCCATCGGTCGGCCCGGGGCGCCGGCGGGGCAGGTTAGGGTGAGGGGTGCGGCGGCAGCGCTCCCATCGGTCGGCCCGGGGCGCCGGCAGGGCAGGTTAGGGTGAGGGGTGAGGCCGGCAGCGCTCCCATCGGTCGGTCCGGGGCGCCGGCAGGGCAGGTTAGGGTGAGGGGTGAGGCCGGCAGCGCTCCCATCGGTCGGCCCGGGGCGCCGGCGGGGCAGGTTAGGGTGAGGGGTGCGGACGGCAGCGCTCCCATCGGTCGGCCCGGGGCGCCGGCGGGGCAGTTAGGGTGAGGGGTGCGCGGCAGCGCTCCCATCGGTCGGCCCGGGGCGCCGGCAGGGCAGGTTAGGGTGAGGGGTGCGGACGGCAGCGCTCCCATCGGTCGGCCCGGGGCGCCGGCGGGGCAGGTTAGGGTGAGGCCGTCAGCGCTCCCATCGGTCGGTCCGGGGTGCCGGCGGGGCAGGTTAGGGTGAGGGGTGCGGACGGCAGCGCTCCCATCGGTCGGTCCGGGGCGCCGGCAGGGCAGGTTAGGGTGAGGGGTGAGGCCGGCAGCGCTCCCATCGGTCGGTCCGGGGCGCCGGCAGGGCAGGTTAGGGTGAGGGGTGAGGCCGGCAGCGCTCCCATCGGTCGGTCCGGGGCGCCGGCAGGGCAGGTTAGGGTGAGGGGTGAGGACGGCAGCGCTCCCATCGGTCGGCCCGGGGCGCCGGCAGGGCAGGTTAGGGTGAGGCCGTCAGCGCTCCCATCGGTCGGCCCGGGGCGCCGGCAGGGCAGGTTAGGGTGAGGGGTGCGGACGGCAGCGCTCCCATCGGTCGGCCCGGGGCGCCGGCGGGGCAGGTTAGGGTGAGGGGTGAGGCCGGCAGCGCTCCCATCGGTCGGCCCGGGGCGCCGGCAGGGCAGGTTAGGGTGAGGGGTGCGGACGGCAGCGCTCCCATCGGTCGGCCCGGGGCGCCGGCGGGGCAGGTTAGGGTGAGGGGTGAGGCCGGCAGCGCTCCCATCGGTCGGCCCGGGGCGCCGGCAGGGCAGGTTAGGGTGAGGGGTGCGGACGGCAGCGCTCCCATCGGTCGGCCCGGGGCGCCGGCGGGGCAGGTTAGGGTGAGGGGTGCGGACGGCAGCGCTCCCATCGGTCGGCCCGGGGCGCCGGCGGGGCAGGTTAGGGTGAGGCCGTCAGCGCTCCCATCGGTCGGCCCGGGGCGCCGGCAGGGCAGGTTAGGGTGAGGGGTGCGGACGGCAGCGCTCCCATCGGTCGGCCCGGGGCGCCGGCGGGGCAGGTTAGGGTGAGGCGTGCGGACGGCAGCGCTCCCATCGGTCGGCCCGGGGCGCCGGCGGGGCAGGTTAGGGTGAGGGGTGCGGACAGCAGCGCTCCCATCGGTCGGCCCGGGGCCCCGACAGGGCAGGTTAGAGTGAGGCGTGCGCATATTTTGCACCAGTCTTTCCAAAGCCATTTGGCTTCTGCCTCGAGCGGCACAGACCCCTCTGTACATGCCCTGCAGCTCCAGGGGCAGGTCGCTCCATTCCCCCAGCGCCTGGGGAGGCAGCTAGCCCTGGCTGCTCTCCGATGCCGGCCCCCATCCCGCTCCGGCACACGGTAGTGGTCCCTGTAACGGAGAGCAGGCAGGGTTCGCAGGGCTACCCTACTTCTGCTCCCTTGGGGATTCCCTTTGGGCTCCACTCACGGGACCTAGCCGAGCTCGCGAGGCCAAGGCCAGGGCCCTGCCGCAGAACACTCAAGGAGCTGGAGCGATGGTAGAGACTCCCCGCAGCTGGAAATGAGTCAGGCCAGCCATCCAGCTGGGCAGAGATGACCAGGGATTGCGCTGAGGTCTGGGGGGGAAGTTGCTCTCTTGGGTGTCTGCAGAGGGGCACTGAAGGCTTTAGACAGGGTCGTTCCAGCCCTCTCCCCCATGGTGGCCCTCCTCACTTTGCTACAGTAACACTGATCCTGTTCCTGGCATCAGTGGAGCACGGAATGCAGCTGGACAAGAGCAGATACGTACGCCGAGCCCTGCTTCCATGTGCGGGCAGGAGACACCGCACAGCCGGGGGGTTGCCCCCATGTGGGTTACTGAGGTAGAATGCTCCAGCTTCAACTCTTTACTTCGGGGCTGGCCCTAACCCCCCTTCCTGCGTCAGCCAGTCCCTGTATGCAGGGTGCCTGGGCCTTCTGCTCCGGCTTGAAACGCAGCTCCCTGCAGCCACATGTAGGGCTGACCCAGGCGAGCCGGGCACGGAGCAGGCAGTCACCACACGCACTGTGGGAAGGAGACTCCCCCAACGGCCCATTTCTGCTAAGAACAGACGCACCAACCCCAGCCCTGACCAGCGAGTGAACAGCAGCCACGTACCACGTGCAACAGGCAGCCGCTCTTCCTGAGCCTTCTGCTGCCCACGATTCCTCGAGGAGTCCTTGGGAGCCCGGCAGGCATGGCCTGGGCTGCGCCATGCCAGCGCCATCTCCCCCCTGCCTGCCGCTGCAGGTGGGGCTCCCCAGGCAGGCGAGGGAGACAGGAGTCTTGTTCAGTTCAGCGGCAGGTTCCCTCTGCCCCAGAGAACCTGTTGTTCCAGACGTGGCTGTACTGGCCCCACACAGCACCAGAGAGAGGACTCCCGGCTGCACACCCACTCACAGGCCGGGTGCATCTGCGACGGGACCCTAGGCACTTGCACGCGCTGAGACACCCGGCTGCTAGCAGACCAGCCCTGGCGCAGGCCTGCCGGGACACAGAGCGTCACAAGCAAGCGGAAGCTGCCAGGAAACAGGCCTCTGGAACTACCGCCGGCAGGCTGCAGACTGCCAAGCTCACCGTCAGCCTTGCTCCGACAAGCCGGGGTGAACAGCTGGGAGCCCCTGCAGCAGAGAGGCAGGGAAAGGCCTACACTCGGCACCTGAGATACCGCTGGCCAGGACCGGCTGTGGGTCAAGTGGTGTCATCTGACAAGGAGGCCCTGGGGTCCCTCTGCCAGGCCAGGGCACGGGGAGACCTGACTCACTCCTGGGAGGCTGCCAGAGGCAGGGCGCTTTCACAGCACCCACGGGAGGCCTCTGAGCTCTGGATGGGGCAGATTTTCACCAGGGGTGGCCGGAAAGCAACCAGGAGCCCTGACCTCCACAGGACCGGCTTCCCTCCCTCTGCCGCTGCCCCCGGCCCGCAGAAGGCAGCGGGGAGGCGAGCGCGGCAGCCACGCTGTAGTGCGCAAGAAGCCAACGCCCCGAGGCAGCAGCCAAGGCCTCCCCTTTGAACGAAAAGCCTCCCACAGCGGCACGGCAGAGCTCCAGATGAGCAGTCTCTCAGGCGCCCTTCACTGAGCAACAGCCCGAGAGGAAGCTCACGCTCCAGGGTCATGTCAGTCCTTGCAAGGGGTGTTCAGGGTAACTCAGCGCACAGAGCGCACACTGGGCACTGCTCTCCCGGCCCGCTCGCCCGCCCAGTGCAGCAGTGCCTTTCCGGCAGGCCCAGGGGAGGAGGCGAGAGCAGGGGCTACAGCTTGCAGCCCCCAGGAGAACGAGCATTACCTCCGAACTGGGCGCTTCCCCCAGGGCGTCTTCGCTCCTCCCCCTCTTGTACTGCACTGTCGCCGAGGGGTAGCGCTGTCTCTTGCGCTTCCTCTGCTTCTCGGAGAGCTTGTCGGGAGCTGCGGGGAGAGACCCGTGTCACCCCAATGCACAAACAAGGGTTCTGCCGCCCAGGAGCCCTGTCCCACCGCGCTGACCACCAGGCTGGGCAGGCCAAGCGACTGTGCTGGCAACACCTCCAGGGGCATGGACCTGGACAGGGGCACGCAGCAAAGCTCCCATCACTGCCTACCTTCCCCGCAGCCTCCTATCAAGCCCTGAGGTTGCTGGGGCCAGCGGGAGGAGCCCCGCACAGAGCTGCCACGGCTGGGGGAAGGGCCCTTCCTTGCCATCCCCAGCAAGGTGCCAGCCAGGTAAGGCCGAGCCCCTGCAGCCCTGAGCATCCTCCTGCACCCCAAAGCTCACGCCCAACCCCCAGCCCAGAGCATGTAACCCCTTCCTGCATCCCCAATCTCTGTGCCCAGCCCCACCCCAGAGACTGCACCCCCAGTCAGAGCCCTCACCCTCCTGCACCCCAGCCCTTGGTCCCACTCCCGCCACATGAATATTATTACGTGCACCACAAGGAAGGTGTGTCGCACCTCCCCCCACCGGTGCCCGTAAGAAAATTCATTCCACTCGGGGTGGGAAAAACAAGGCAATACCCACTGCCACAGTCACAGCTGTATGGCACAAGCTGGCTTGGCAGGCTGCTTCCACCAGCCACTGTCTGTAGGGCAGGTATGGAGACTCCCCGGCTTTCAACAAGACAGAGCTCCCAAAAGCCTCCCGAGACCCCTCCCACTGAGTGAGCCGAGCGCCCAGGCCAGAGGGGCACACCCAGCTGGGCAGCGCTCCCGGCTGCTCTCCTCGCCACTACAGTGACGTGGGTTACTCTCCTCCCAAGCAGTCCGTGCCTCTGAGCCTACAGACACACATGCTCTTCAGCCAGACACCCCCACTCCTGGGTCTGCCAAGGGACCTAGCAGCGACCAGCCCAGGAATGCGGGCACACTGCCCAGACGCCTCGCGTTTCCTACCTTCACCGAGGTCCAAAAACGGGGGGGTGGGATAAAACTCAGACAGGTCACTCTCCAGGGGGCCAGACTCGAAGCACTGGGAACACACAGGATGGACCCATTACCAGCAGCAAGCCCTCCGCAGGCAGGGCTCACAGCTGCAGTGGCAAGCGGGCCAGGCAGGAGCCTGTACACTGTCCAGACATTTGCTGCATGGCGGACAATGCTTCGTACAGAGCCCGGCGGCCCCCGCCTCGTCTCTCCTCATGCCCTAGGACACCGAGCGTACCCGTGAACGTTAAACCCTAAGCCCAGGCTTGTCAGCTAGCTGTTTATACGGACACTCGTCTGCACCCCCTACGTCAGAAGCCCAGCACTCAGAGCAGGTTGGAGGAGACCCAGCTAAAACGCCCGGATGCTCACTCACAGAGGAAAGCGGTGAGAGAAAGGGCACCCCCCTCCTGAGAAAACTCGGCCTATGAAAAGTTCGGGGCTAGGATCTCAGGATTAAGATCAAACAGCAAGAGAACAGACGCAATGGAGACTCCCTGCTCTGCGACCAGAAAAATCCACCGCCAAGCACTTGCAGCCGGGGCCCTGGCCAGTGCCAAGGGGAGGGGAGAGATGTTTCCCAGCAGACACCCGGGCCCATCACAAGCGAAGCGGTTTCCCTCCTTTCCAATGATTCAGTCACTGTAACGCGCAGGTGAAAAGGGGGCGACTCAGCGCAGGACTCGCACGGCCTGGCTCTGGAGGGGTTTGGTAGCACCGGCAGGAAGCAATGCCCGTGGGGATGAATTTGTAAGGAGATTTGTACAAAACGTTCTGAATGGATTTGTGCTGAGCATTTCCCAAACCTTACGCGCTGAGGAAATCCCGCTCCCTCGGGAGTCTGAAACCCACATGAAATCACCACAACTCACATCTGCAACCAGCTAGAGGGGGAACCTGGCATCTGGTACTTGGTGTCCTGCTAGTGGTCAGGGAAGAGCTGGAAGGAACATACCTTCTTTGGCGGAGTCCACCCCTCCTTCTTTGGCATAAATAAAGCATCCAGGTCATTGGATTCCAAGAGCTTCTTAGTTGGCTTCCTCTGACGCTTCCTCTCCAAGTTCCCTGCAATAAAGTTCTTGTTAGGAAAAATAAGTTTCTTCCACTGGATTTGGAGGAACAGGTGCATTATCAGATACCAGCTGACATTTAAAGTCTCAGCCAGCTGCTACCCCTTGTGTCTCGGAGGCAGCAACTGGTCTGTATTTCACATTTGTGGCGTGCTCAGCACCACAGACCTCAGCCTGGCTGTGATCTTCAGCGCTGGCCACAATACCAATGCTTGCACAGCAACGTCCATCTCACAGAAAAACCAGAGCTGCCCGCCAGGGCAGCCAGCACAGCCTAGCAACGCGACAGAGCGAGCCAGGCAGCCAGTAGCTACACCAGGCAGGAGCGCAATGAACATGCCGCCCCCATATCTCCACCTCCCTCTGGCCCCCCAGCCAGGTGTGCGAGCGCGTTCCCACCAGCCTGGCCTGGCCCAGACGTTACATTCTAGGTAATTCTGCACTGGGTTTTGTGTTGGGCCGCGTAGGTGACTGAGGGTCCAGTGGCTGGGGCCGTGTCTTCCACCACTGGAACTCTAGTGCTCCAGGCCCTGCAATCGCAGGGAAAGATCAGTCCTAACTGAAGCACCTGCCTCCTAGAGATGCAGCAACCACACTATGATCCTGAGAGCCAGAGAGTTTTGGGGACACAAACCCTTTCCGACAAGGCATCCATGCAGGGAGTTCTGCGCACCCGGGTGCGTTTGAACAAGTTGTGTGCAGACGCATGAAGTGAGCTGCTACGGATGCTTGCTTACTCTTCCATTTTACAGCCCCACCACGGAGTGTAGCCAGCCAGACCCAGAGAGCAGTTCCTCCGCTTTCCAGCACCTGGCTGCGAGATGGGAGCGGCCTCCCTCACTTCAGCAGGGAGACATGCTGCGGAGCGCTCACCTGATTTCAGGAAGCGGTCCTCTGCCTCCAGAGAACAAGCAGAAACTTCAGACACGTCAGGGGAAGATAGCGTCAGCTCCGGCAAATCGCAGTGTCCGTCTAGGAGCAGGTCCGGGGGCTCGGAGGAATGGGACAGCGGCTCTGCTTCAAGGACTGGAGGAGCATCTTTGGCTGAAGAGGAAGATGGCGTTGACTCCAGAGGGTTCTGCAGACTCCGGTTATCGCTGCCATGACTGCATCGTGCCGAAAGACTTTCCTCACCCTCCAACTCAGCCCTCTCCCGGAAGCTCACCTAGCGCACAAGAGACAGATGGAAGGGGGTTAACCTGCACCGTGCGACGCACTGCAAGAACACAGAGCTATTGCTGGAGCCTGAGCACAGGCATTCGCTCTCACCTACCCTTTGCAATTGCTCCTGGCCCTTCTTGGATTTTTTCTTCGGTGCAAATATCTGATCATATTCTTCTGCATATTCCAGAAGCCGCTTGCTCGGCTTTCGAAGGCGCTTCTTTTCTGAATAGGCTGGGAAAAGAGAAACCAGCTTCAGGATGGTGGTTGGGACAAGAGCAAAAGGCTGGCATGAAATCCCCCTTCTAGCCCGTCCTTGGAGCTGGCTCTCGCACTGGTTTCCGGGAGCAGCGTTAAGAAAAGCAGAGCAGTCCAGAGCAGAAACCTGCCTTCACTTGATTCTCTTATCAGTAAGGTGAAGTCTGCACGGCACATGAGGCTCGGGGCACAGCTGCGGCCAGCCGGGTTGGCTGACTCAGGCTCACTGGGCTATCAAGTTGCAGGGTAGACACTCAGGCATGGGCTGGAACCCAGGTTTGGGGGCTCTCCCCTTCCAGTCCCTGAGCCCAAAGGCTTTTCTGCGATTTTATACCCACAGCCCCAACAAGAGTCAGCAGATCCAGGTCAACTGTGGGTCTTCTACTGCGGAGTAGAGGCTAGGGCCTGCTTATTAACCCTTTCTTGGACCAGTGGGTGCGAGCATGAAGAGTGCCTGGCACCCCCAAGTCTGCAAGGGTCAGTGCGAGCTCCCCCCAGATCCTGCACGGGCACCTCTGGAATCTCACCTGCATCTCCCTCAGAGCACTCCCCGCCCCTGAACTTTTCACACCATTTCCCAATGGTTTCACACCCCCACCCACTCACTGGTGTTAGGACCGAAGAGGCTGCTCACATTACCATAGCTTAAGTTAAGCCAGAGTTTCACAGACAGCTGTGCCGGAACCCTCTCCTCACACTCTCCATGCCCCTGATTGCATGCAGCACCCTACACCTGCAAGAGCCTTCGGGTGTCCCCCTCCCTCTCCTCCCACTTAGCTTCACAGCCCTGCACATGCCTCTGTAGCTTGTAAAGCACTGGCCTAGGGCAGGAAAATAAACACACACTTCTGCTCACGGGTTCGGAGCCATCTCGCGTGTCCTCCTGCACAGCCCAGGGCAGGCCCGCCCCCATAACTCCCAGGCAATCAATGTCCAGGCTTGAGTCAAACATTGCCCGTGATGGGGAATTCACCAGGACTCTCGGGAAGTTGTTCCTGGGCTTAGTTACTGCGTGTGCGCGTACATGTCGTTTCCAGCCCCTGGCTCGCCTGGGAGCTTTCGCTGCTCAACTGAAGAGCCCATGTAGGTACTACTAGGCCACAAAGCAAGTCGCTCCTTCAAGTTCCCTTTTGCTGAGCTGTCTCAAGGCAGGGTTTCTAACCCCTTCATTGCTTCTGTGGCACTACCCTGAACCACGTTTCTCCTGACCTCTAGACACCAGAGCTGGATACTGGAGTCCTGCAGTGGTCATCAGGGCCAAACACAGAGCCAAAATAGCTACTCTGGAAGGAATTCTGCACCAAAAAATTAAACCTTCTGCACTTATTTTAAAACGTTGCACAAGTCTGCATATTTTACTTGTCAACCCCCACAAGCCATTTTCAATTATCTGCTGACAAGTATTTTGTTTCTCTGTGATTTTGACGATTAAAATATACAGAGCTTCACAGAACGTGATGTTTCAAGAACTATTGGTACAGAATTCCCGCTAGTGTGTCAGGGTTCAGTGTGGCACAATGGTAGTGCAGGCACCCTGACATCTCTGCAAATCCATGGCTTTCTAGCCGCATCCACACATGTAGATAGCCTTGGCTCATTTTTGCGGATACAGATGCAGATACAAATGTTGTGTCAGCACAAGGCTCTAAGAGTCTGTGGTCGGGACTTGGTGTACGGGGGTATCACTATAGAGGCAGCTGTTCCCCCCGTCCATCCAAACCCCGTGCATTCGGACCCCCCCCCTTCCAAACCCTCTAAGCCTCACCCCCACCATACATATCTGGAACCACCCCCAACCTCCCCCACATACCCACACGATGCAGAGCTTCCAGCAGCCAGAGGAAATTTCTCAGGCTCGATGTAACTCGGCCCTGGCTGCTCCATGCAAAGAAAGGGGAGAGCGCACTCCGCCTCTGTCCTCTGGGCCCTCCACAGCCGGGAGTAACATTCCTGAGTGGCCAGGGCATCCCCAGACCCTTTTCCCCCAGGACTAACCGGAGGGAGGGAATGACCTCTCTGCTCTGAATCGAGATCTGCCCATCTATGCAACCTTAGCCCTGAGCCACAGCCTCTCACTGGGGGCTCCTGGTCAGCTGATTGAGGGTCATGTTCCAGTGACTGTCACCCAGCACAGAGCCCCCAGTGGGTCGGTATGGACCACAGCCTGTCTTCCCAGGTGTGCGATTTACAGTCAAGCACTTGCTGGGCCTCACTTCACAAAGGACAGGCCGCACTCTCTCAGTGACCACTCCCCAATCTGTGGGTCATCGGCACGCATTAACCATCACTTTTTTCCTTCCCAGTCATTGATGAAAATTTCCAGTCACAAAGGGCCAAGAACCGACACACCTGCCACACTAGAGATGTAAAATTTCGAGTAACTGGCTGATCAAATAATCAATGCCCCTTCCAGCAACTATGCGACTGGTCGACGAGGACGCCTCCACAGGGCTGCTGCTACACATCGCAGCAAAAGCGCTGCGGGGAGCACAGGGCCAGCATGGGGCTCAAGCAGTCTCCTGCTGGCCCCATGCTCCCTGTGGCATTTCAAAGCGGCAGCGCCGCATGGAGCCTGGGATCAGCAGGGGAGTCCCCAGCTGGCCCGGGGCTGCACGCAGCGTTTCAAAGCGGCAGACCCCAGGCTCCACGTGGTGCTGCTGCTTTGAAGCACCCTCTCCTCCCCTCCCGCCCCCCGTTGCTGCCTCTTTCTGATAGAGGCAGCAAGGGTGGGGGGAGTGACTAGACGCTCACATCCCTACGCCGCACCGCTCCAGAGACACACCCCGCCTAATAGAGAATTCCCTTTACTACTACAAGTTGAGACCTTTCACTTATATCATTTTCATCCATTTCTCGTGTGCCAGGTACAGGTTAGATCTAACCAGTCAGTGGTTCCAACGCAGTCTGTTAAAGCCACACTACCGTCTTTCCCAGCATAGCCTGTAATCCTACGGACAAAGACAGTTAGCTTGGCAGGATTTAATTGCCATAAGCCAACATCGATCTGCATTTGTTACTTGCTCCCACCCTTACATTCTTTATAATGCAACCCATACCAGCGGCTCCACGTTCCTGAAGGGTTCCAGCCTACAACTACCCAGGTTATCCCATGTAGTCTCTGTAAATACTGCTGCCTCGGTTTTCTGGAACACCTCCAGTGCTCCATGCCTCACTGACCAGCAGCACTGAAGGTCCAGGGAGTTCCTCAGCCAGCTCTAAAGTTCTTCGCAAGCCCTCTAACAAGACTCCGAACAGCCTGTGCTGAGTACACCTGCTACGCAGCAGCGAAGAGCTCCGGTTCAGAGCTATGAGGGGAGACAAAGAACTGGGCTTGAGAGGGGACATGACAGTGGTTTTCAAGTACCTAAGAGTGTTACAAGGGGGAGGGAGACAAATGGTTCTCCTTGGCCTCTGAGGACTGGACAAGAAGCAATGGGCTTAACCCGCAGCAAGGGAGGTTTAGGTTGGACATTAGGAAAAACTTCCTGCCTGTCAGGGTGGTGAAACACTGGAATAAGTTGCCATGGGGGCTTGTGGAATCTCCATCACTGGAGATACTGAACAGCAGGTCAGACACACATCTATCAGGGATGGTCTAGACGGTACTTGGTCCTGCCGTGGGAGCAGGGGCGTGGGCTCGATGACCCTTCCAGTTCTAGTGTTCTACGATTTCGACGTAAGAGGGTCACGGAGCAGGGAGGCTGGTGCTTCCTTCTCTTCTGCGCCCTTTGAGAGACGCTGACGCTAGGGTGAGCAACGGCTTTCTACCCTTTCCCATCGTTCCTGGCTGAAAGAGTCGGTCAGTCAACAGCAGTCTCAGGAGAGTCGCTCACTGAATGTTTAAAGTCAGGCCACTTCAGTCTCGCCAAGGTTCAGAACCTCAGGAACAAGCCAAGACTCTCCCTCCTTCGTGCACGGTTTGTGCACCTCCCGGTGTGCGTAGGAGGGCTCTTCACTTCTCTTAGAGGCATTTCATGAAGCCAGGACCGCCAGAGGCCGGACAGCATTTCTGGGCCTCACTGGGGCTTCATGCTCACATACGGTCAAAGCCCTATCTTACCCACAAGTGGAGCGACAAGCCCGGCTGGCTTCCACCAGCTCTCAGCAGTAGGCAGCAGCCACCAGGTGGGCGTCCGGGCCCTGGTGCACAACTGGCCTGGAAGCCAAGCACTTCCCACAGCACCATAATCACCCCGCACATGGCCTGTACGGCTGCACTACAAAAAGGGGCAGTGGGCTAGCGCCTAGCATGGACTTGTACAGCCCCATCACCTCATTCGCCAGCTCAACGACTGCCTTACAGCAGCTAGTAACTTCCAGTCGGTGCCCTTTTCCCTTACTGGCACAATGGCGCTCTTCCCAGAAACGCGGCCCCGCAAAGTGAGGGCACAAACACTGCAGCTTAGGGCACTGCCTGGAAGCCCAGTTGTACAGGACAACTGCGAGAAGGTGGACTTGTCTCAGTTCTCAGCCGGCGCCCTTAGTCGGATCTCTCTGAAACTCGGTGGAGGGAGGGTGTGGGGCAAGGGTTCGGGACCCAAACTCAGTCAGCTGAGCCCATGGTTCCAGAGAAAACCCCAGCCATTTAAAAACCCGCCTAGGTGGCATGACTGCCTGAGGTAGATGCAAACAACTGATGTGATGCAGATCAAACCAGGCTCAGCCCCCGAGTCCCTGGGGTAATCACCCTGGGAAGTGGACATTTGTACAGTCCATATGACAATAGCAACACAGCTGGAGAGTTTCCACTCCTGCCATGTTATGTGCTTTAAAGCTCAACCCTTCATCGAATCCTAGAACACTAGAACTGGCAGGGACCTCGAGTGGTCATGGAGTCCAGTCCCTTGCCAGTGCTCTGAAATCCAAACGAGTAAGCGGAAGGCTTTGAAACGTGGGCATGCTTCACAGGCAGCGCAACAGCAGGGATCCAAATCTGGGGTGATTCGACAAGAGGGCCCCAAGTTACTGTCTCCCCGCCAACAATGGTTTCCTTCCCTTGCCTTATACGGTCCCAAAGGGGCAGCTGTGTTAGTCTAACTCAAAACTTCACACAGCATGTCCTGTAGCGCCCTGGAGACTAACTGAAAACACACAGAGGGATCACGAGCTTCCAGGGGCACACGCCTCTTCTGCAGCCGACAACTACGGAGCCTTAAACGTGCCCCCACTGCTAACTGAAGCAGCACAAATGAGCAGCGGGACCACACCCCTCCTGGGTGGCTATGAGCTCACCCTTCCACAAACAGAGCTAAGAGTAAGGCCACGTCCACTTTGGCATTTGCTGCACCAAGCTTTTGTTGTCTATGGGTGCTTAATCCTCCTGCCCTGCTCGCTCTCCCAATGAATGACAACGTTTTGCTGCAGCAAGTGGGCGGGAAGGTTGCATTGTCAGCAATGCGATTTGGGGAATTGGGTCTTCACAAGGAAGGACAAAACACTAAAGATTTTTTTACTGCCACCAAATAACCTTTATTTGAAGAGGTTTTAATTTACAGTTGCTCCCTGGATGAAGACAGTTGTGTTGGACCCTGTCTGACCCGACCCTGTCCCCAGCATATTACTACTCTCAGCTGTCTGCAGAAGGTGCGAGACACACAGACAATTGTATGGAGAGTCTAACGCAAGCAGTGGGCTAAATACAAATATAGAAAAGGAAACATGAATTGGGCTTGCAACAGAAAGGACTGTAAACCCCTCACATCCAGGAATTGAGGGTCTAGCCTTCTGCTGAGCTGGAAGTGATAATCACCACAAACCCAGGGAGCTACTTCTGCCCTTGCCTCTGCTTAGCATTGGGCGGCAGTCCGACCGGCACTCGGTTCCAGGGAAGGGTCCCAGAGCACTGGGACATCCACTCCACACGCTACACACCTCAGAGCCCAGCCAGGCTCCCATCTAGCTCAGTGTGGACCTGGCCTAGTGGAGGTTCCACATTCATTGCGGCTCGAGGATTCGAGTCAATCTGCTCTGGTTAATGCCGCTTTCCTAATGGCCAAAACAGCAAGAGCCCAAGGCCAGCAGGGACAACTGTGACCTCCAGCAGAAGCCAGGCCTGAGAACTTTCCCAAAGGAAGTCTTAGAGCAGATCTTCTAGAAGAAACACCCAGTCCGGCAGTGGTGGAGAATCCACAACCCTTGGGAAATGTTCCAATGGGTAATTGCACTGTTAGAAATTCGACCCTTCCTGCTGGTCTAGCTTTGGCTCTCCACCATTGGCTCATGTTACACCTTTGGCTGCTAGACTGAAGAGAGACCTGTTCTCTATGGAGGTACTGCTAGACTGTAAACAAGTCTCTTTGGTAAGATCAGTAGAGCTCCGTGAATCGCTCACTAGACGGTATGTTTTCTAGTTGCTCACTCATTCTGGTGGCTCTTCAATTTATGAACATGCCTCTTGACTGACAGACACCAGAACTGGACACAGTATTAACACCACATGCTAACTGCAAACTTTGCTGGTGACGATTCTGTGTTTTCTTCCAGGTGACCAATACAAATGTTAAAAAGCAGGGAGCCAAGAACGGATCCTTGCAGGATGCTGCCAAAAACACCCCATTCAATGCTGATTCCCTGACCACAATTACATTTGGAGACCTATCAGCTTTAAGTCATTTAAAGCGCACTATATGTTCATTTTATCTTCCTCTATCTATAATCTAAATGTCACATGGTACTGTGGTGTAGTGTCAGTACCTTGTTGGTTACTATGCTTGGGCTGTGGGGGACCCCCACGGGCGGCTATCTAAGCACGGCCCAGCAGGAGGTGCCTTACCGCCCCAGGGCAGTGGCTAAAACCAGCTCTACAAGTTAAGGGAAGAGGCTGAACAAAGGAAGTGTGTGCTGGGGGAAGGGGCAGTCTTGGGCTGGAACCATGAGGGAGACAGACTGAGGTTGCTGGGGCTAGGGGTGACAGACCCCTAACCCAAGGGGTCTGAAACATCCTGGCCCCGAATCCTGTAATCACCCCACGTCTGTGCTGGGCTGTATCCTGGAGAAGAAAAAAACCCCTCTATTCTACTGCTGGCGGAATCTGTTCTGCTGCTACAGGGGTGCAGGATCGGGGGAACCCCGACTGCGCTGTCACAGGTACCAAGCCCAACACCTGACAGCTTGCTCAGGGATCTGAAAGTCAAGCAGAGTTCTTTCTGCTTGCTGCATCACCAATGGAAGTATGGGTCTGCAGACAAAACTCTGCCTCAGATACACCGGAAGAACGCCACCGAACTTCCTCCGGCGTTGTCCAACTTTTCCGAAGTGCTGAACGATGGGAGCCCCATAGACCTACCTTCCATCCCTCTACAGACACCTCTCCTGAGCTGAAGCTTCCTGCTGTCTACCCACTCGCTTCCCGATCTAATTCAGCCCCAGCTCCCACGTGTTTCGCTCCGGGCTCTCACTCCATGGACGATATGAATGCCAACCAGGGACGTTAAGAAACGAGTACTCAGCTAATCACGCAGCCAGCAGAATTCCTATCAACTACATGAGGAGTCGATAGGGTTGCAACCCTCTGGGAGCTACCCTGCTGCAGCACCGCAGGTTACGTGTAAGAAGAGCTGGGTGTGCAGGCCACCCGGCTCCCAGCAGCCCCTGTCTGCGGCCAGCCCGGAGGGCAGCGAAACGCTCTGGGCGAGCCCAGCAAGGGGCAGCCCAGCCCGCATGTGGGTTTGATCTGGAATGCGGCTTCCCAGCACATCTCATTTAATCCCCTTCCCATCCAGGCCCTGGCGGCTTGGGAGGAGGCGGGGACCACCACGCACATCCCACAGCTGGGAGGGGAAGCCGAAGAGCCACAGCAGCCCAGGCGGGTTGGCCGGGTCCCGGGAAGGCAGTGTTGAGTCAACGAGGGGCGCCTCCAGCCCCACGGAGCAAACTGCCAAAGCCGTTTCAGGGGGGCGGGCTCCCCTGGCTGCCCAACATGCCAGGAAGTGGCATCCAGGCACCGCACAGGGCAGGCAGAGCCCAGCAGGGAATTGCAGGGCCAGGGCAGGCGGACAGTGGAGGCTGAGCCGCGACCCTAGCACTGCCCGCACCCGTAGGAGCCCCGCTTGGTCACTTGCCCTGCTCTGCCCCTTCGGGCTGAGCCACACAGCGCCTGCCCTCCCTGGCCGAAGCCCCAGCAACGGGTGAGCTCCAGTCCCTGCCGTTGGTGTGCAGCGCTCAGCGCCCAGCCTGGGATGGCTCCAGCCAACAGCGAGTCCAGCCACACTGGCTTGGCTGCCGGAGCCTCCGCCCAGGTGCCTGCGGGATGCGGCCGGGCTCCCCCGAGCACCCAGCCTGGCCCAAGGCGCTGTCCCTGCCTGCCCAGCGCCACCAGCAGCATCGGCCCAGCACTCCACGGAGACCTGCCCACGGAGCGCCACCAGCCTGGCCAGCGAGGGGAGCCCACATCTCCCCTAGCCCAGCCTGGGAGTGCCGAGCTCCGCCCTCCCAGGCTTCAGTCCTTGGTTCCTGGCCCCTTCCCTGCCTGCCGGTGTGAGCGGGATGGGCCGGGAGCAGAGCCGTGGCTGGCTCGTCCTGGGGAGGGGTCTGCAACTAGAGAAGTGGAGCGAACTACTCGGCTACTCTCTTACATCCTAATGTCAGCAGCTACGTCCACTCCAAAACCAGCCTGCAGCAGGGCCGAGTGGCCGCCCACTGACCCCCAGCGCTCCCAGAGCCTTGGTGGGCAGCACCTGGCCCTGGCAGCCCACCTGACAGGGAGCCAGGAGGCAGGGCCAGGGATATAAAAGGCTGACCAGAGAGCCCAGTCAGGCCCCAGCCACCAAGGAAGCCAGAAGCCTCCCCCGCATCCCCAAGCGAGGAGCTGGACTCTGGGGAAGCTGAGGGCTGGCCGGGGCCACCGGGCTCACACTGGAGGACTGGCCAGAGGCTCCAGGACGATGGTGCCCAGAGGACTGCACTGGACCCAGGTACAGCCGGAGGGGGGTAATGGAAGCAGCCCAGGGACAGTCGGCCCCTATTTGGCAGAAGGTCAGTGTGTTGCAGTACGGATCCCCCGACCCAGTAGCCCACTGCTCTGCTGCTAGGGCCCTGGACTGGGACACAGTGGAGCGAGTGGGCCTGCATCCCCCCTGCACTCCACTCTTGGGTGGGGAATCTTCCCTCCGGCTGTTCCCGTACCAGTGGCCCCCACCTGAGCAACAGGCCCTGAACTACTTGCATGCGTTTCCCTGCCGCCCACTCCAATCCAGGGTCTGGGCACTGAACTAACTGTTTAGTTGCCTGTTACCCCTCCCGGAACGAGGACCTTTGGGGTTTGTCGCCGCCTTGCTCAGAACGAGGGCCGGTGCGTAAGGACTTTTATCATAGCCTGTGTGTTGGTGTAGTGGGGCGGAGTGGCTACCACTGAGCCCCTCCTGAGCCTGGCAGGGCTACACAGGCTGTGGGCTAGGAGCTCCACAGGCTTCCTAGTGGACCCCTTGTAATAACGAACTCCCACCCTAACACAGAGTTGGGGCATCAGTCTTTGCTGAGACCTACACAACAAAGCACGCGTGGTGGCTAGGCTCAGCTGGGGGAGAGAAAATGGGCCAAAACCAACCTGTGCTAGAGCAGACCCTGCTTTCCTCCAGACCTCCTGCACCCAGTCTGCCTACTTAAGTCCAAGCTGGGACCTAGCAGGGAGCAGGAGAGGCAGAGGGAGGAGACAAGGAGCGGCTTGTCCGACACTACGGATAAGCTACTTTTGCCATCACGTAGGTCCGCTTTTAGCCCAAGCGAGTCACCGGGTACTCAAAGCACCTCCTCTCTGCTCTGTGCTTTCTTGGAGCTGCCCAAGCACAGGGCACCACGCAGCGCCGGTGGCTCAGAGCCCGCAATGCCCAGTGCAGACCAGGCAATAACAGGATGGGCTGTGGTTTTAAAGTGAAAGGTTACAGAGTGCACACGTGTGTGGCCGCACGCGTTCCCGTAGGTGTACGTCAAGCTCCTTACCTTGTGACGAGAACTCAGACTGGGAAGCAAAGCGGGAAAGCTCTGAGTCTGAAAGCATCGCAGCATCGTCTGGCTTATCACACACACTCAAGCTTTTCACAACTAAGTCTAAGTGATGCGCCCAGTCCTGGCCTGTCAGGTCTCCCTCAAGCCCCGGGGAAGGGGGGGGAGGCCTGTGCTCCAGGCACTCCTTTCCCCTTCGTGAAATGTCACTAGAATTCAGGCCCCCCAGGCTGGCCCTGGAGCGCTCCTCTTCCCTAGGTCTATGGGCATGCCGACTGGTTCGAGCACTCCTTTGGTTGAACCGCTGCCAGCGCTTCTTGGGTGCTACATGGGTCACCCCATTAGACTCATCCCCCAGGGAGCTCTCGCTATTCACTTCGGAATCCAAGTCTGGGCCCTCACCATTTTCAGCAGACGTGCAATGCTCAGTATTTTTATCAGGTTCAGGCCTCTCCCTGAGAGGGTCTAAATTGTCATCCGATGAACACGCAGAGTCTTCATCAGTGGAGTGTGCCATCAGCTCAACAGATGCTTTCCTTGCCATTTCTTCTATTCCATCGCCAGCCCGACTAAGCCCCGTGCCCTGCGTATCCCCACGCGAGGGGGAGGATTTCTCCGGCAGACTTCCAGAGACCTGACTGGGTGGCTTCCTCAGTGCTGCTAGCTTGAAATCCTTCCTGGCTGACACGGCGTTATTTACTAGCTTGGAGGGCTGCTTAGATTTTGAACAGTGGTGTCTGGAGATGCAGTTTGCGCCATTCGCACCAGCAAGAGCAGCGTCTGTGGGCTCCCTTTTCTTAGTACTCTGCCCACTTCTCTTGGCTGTAGCACCATGTGAAAAGGAGGGTTCACGTGTTGCTTCCACAATGCAATCCCCATTTGTTTCTAGTTTATAAGGGGGCCCTTTTGCAGCCAAATTCTTCAAGCCACTTGCCAAGTTGCTCCCAGAGGAACTGCCCATGCCAGCATTCCTCCCCAGGACCATGTTCTGAGCCGACAGCAGCTGCTGCTCTTTTGTCTTACTGTCATGCATATCCTTCAGCATCATCAGCAAGGTGCTGAACTTGTAGTCCGGCTCAATGGGCAAACGGCTTTGCCCAGAGGCCGAAGAGAAAAGTAAAGGGGCTGTGGTCTTTGGGGCCCCATAGTCACCTGCTTCGTCACCCATGGACCTGCAGGACAGCTCCTTGAGCTCCGACAGGACGTGCTTCACCACAGCAGTCTCCAGCTCAGCCGAGTCCCGCGCTCTGTCGCGCACATTGTTTAATGGCTCCTGGCTTTGGGCTCTGCCACTTTTGGCAGGAGCAGCAGCGAAGCCTTTGGGGTCAGAAGAGCAGCAATTCACAGCACGTATCTCTTCTAGCAGAGGGGGGCCTATCCCAGCCGCACTCTCCTTGGGCTTGCTCCTGATACTTTTCAGCCGGGGCATTTGGAGGTTTTTCAGGTGTAGATCCAGCTCGTTTGTAATCCCAAGGTGGGAGCTTTCCTGGGCCCCAAGCTGGGGCGGAGAGTGCATCTCTGCAAGAGAAAGATGGGCATTCCTCACTGCCGAAGAACACTCTAGAGCAATAACGGGCATCTCATTGTCCGAGGCTGCTCCTTGGAGCTCCCCATCCACCGAGTGAGCATCAATTCTGCCACTTCTAGGACCTCCAGGAGATCTGTGATCTCTAGATGACCTTTTCCTGGCTCTTCTGATGCTGTTCCATGGCTCTCTCTCAGAACATCTGCTGTCTCCCCATAGCCCTGGAGAGGATTCATTTTCTTCCTTATCTGCAGGGTCACTCATCTCCAGGGCGCTGCAGGCTGCCTCAGAACTTTGGTCCTCAAGATCTAGATCGCTAGTCCCATCATCCGAGAAGGAAGTCAGCGAATCGGATTCAGCTTGCTTTTTCTCGATAGCCGTGTCAGCTGTGGAGTAGTGTACCTGTAACTTGGAACAGCAGAGAATGCCTCCGGGGCTTGTGTGTGTCTCTGGAGAGCTGCTGGAAAGCAAATCCACTTTCAGCGTGTCCTGTAGGGAGTCGCCATGAGGCACCTCCCGCTCCTGTTTCAAAGCTGTCTTTTCAAAACGTCTTTCCCCAAAGGAAGAGAGCAGGTAGTTTTCCACAGCCCCATTGGCGGCTGTGAGGCTGTTTGCTATCCGGCAGAGCTCATGGGATGCATGCTTATCGGGCAGGTCCCCCGCAATCATGCGTCTAGTTATGTTCTCTGGCACCTGCTCTCCAGCCTCTCTCCTAGATGCTTCCAGTCTGGAGCGGCTCTTTTTTACTCTCGTCCTTTTCCTGCTCTCCAAGCTCTTTTTCACAGGAAATGTGGGGTAGGCCCTGCCCTTCTCACTGCCTGAGTGTTTGGAGCCCAACGCCAATGCTTTCAAACAGCCATTCAGCTGCCTGGCCGGCTCCATTACCGGGCCATTAGTGAAGGGCTCCGAGAGCAAGTCCTCACTACTCAGCTTGCTGGAATTCGGACTGCCCTTCGGTTCCTCAGTCCCCTTGAGAAGGAATTCTTCTGCATGACCAACACTGAGCTCCCACTTCGCCATAAACCGCTGAGGAACCTAGATGTGGGAGAGAAAACAAAGATTACTATCAACTAAACATTCAGCAGAACCATAAAGCGCAATGCCACGGACCCAACCCTGGGGTCTGCAAATACACTGGCACCTCCCGGACAGCACGTCCACGGAGCACAAATGTGCAGCACATCAACCAAACCGCACTGTCACCTCCCGACCCACGGCTCCCGAACAGCGCATTCACAGATTACAAACGCCCAGCGCTCCAACCAAACCACACCGGCACCTCCCGGCCCATGGCTCTCAGACAGCGTGTCCAGAGAACACAAACGCCCAGCACTCCAAGCGCACCGGCACCTCCCGGCCCACGGCTCTCGGACAGCGCATCCACGGAGCACAAATGCCCAGCACTCCAAGTGCACCGCACTCCCAGCTGCAGAGCTGCTTGGATCACACTACTTCTGCGTGCTTTCCTAGCACTCCTGCAGCTGCTGTAGGACCAGCCATCCTGCGCTCTGCAACGCGTCTTCCCAACACTCACAGGCCTGAATCGTGTCCAGTAACCTCCTGCCAGGAAAGGGGGTGGGAGGGTGCAATTCCCTCCCAACCCATCAATGCTGACAAAAGGGCCCCAGGCACAGTGGCCTCTCTCAGGCACTGAATACCTTGGCCTCCCAGCAGGCACCTAACGCAGCAATCTGGATTGCAGCCAGCACCACCCCCTGCATGGCCGGACTGAGCCCTCCCCATGGGGGCAGAGAGGCCTCAGCACCGCTCTCTCTACAGCACTGAGTGCAGAAAGCGCTGGACGCTCTACCGTGACCCTGCTTGCCTCCCTCTATTCGCAATAGCTCAACTAGTTCCCCCCACAGCCTCCCCTTTCCCCTTTCTTCCCATGGCCTCCCCTCTTCCCACCCTCCCCGGTATCCCCACGGCCCCCCCACCCCCTTCCCGTTCTTCCCACAGCCTCACCTCTTCCCACCCTCCCCGGTATCCCCAAGACCTCCACCCTCCCCTCTCCCCGTTCTCCCCACGGCCTCCCCTTCCCAGTATCCCCACGGCCTCCCTCCTCCCCGGTGTCTCCACAGCCTTCCCTTTCCCTGGTATCCCCATGGCCTCCCCTCTCCCCCCCTTCCCATTCTCCCCACAGCCTCCCCTTTTCTCCCCCTTCCCAGTATCCCCACAATCTCTCCCCTCCCCATTATCCCCACAGCTTTCCCTCTCCCCCTCCTTCCCGTTCTCCCCACAGCCTCCCGTTCCCCCCCTTCCCGTTCCCCCCACGGCCTCCCCTGTTCCCCACTTCCCGTTATCCTCACGGCCTCCCCTCTCCCCGGCCTCCCCTCTTCCTAGCCCCAAAACCTTCCCCTTCCCCCATGTACAAACCCAGCAGCTTGTCATGGCGGTAAAAAGCAAATGAAGGTCTGGTATCGTCTCCATCGGAGGTGCGGTACCCTGGCTACACAAAGAGGTGCCCGGGGCATTGCCAGCCTTTCAGTCAGGCTTGCGTTACTACTCCAGAAAGACTGAGCCCCAGGGCAGGGGAGCAGTTTGCCGTCCTTGCCAAGGGTGAGCTACAGAACCTCACCTGACTAAGCAGCAGAAGTAACCCAGTGGCACAGAGCAGCCAGCTGTTCTGCGGCTCTGCAGGAGACCCTGGCTGGAGCCCCCACAATATCAAGGAGGCGATGCATTTGGTCTACACGGATGCAGACATGCCAGCACTACACCCCTGCAATTCACAGCACTGGACTCAAGCCGCAGACCAAACTCTTGGGTACCCAGGGCCAACTGACAGGAGGCTGGGAACAAAGGGAGGGAATACCCCCCACGCAACAGGAACCGGAAGAAAGGGAAATGCATGTATAGAAGCATAGGTCCCGCTAATGTGCGTGCCGGGTGTCACGTTATTGGATTTTGAGGGGAGCAGCCAGGTCACTGCTGCACCCATGGGGGGGTGTTCACCCCAAAAGTGGTACAAAGGGGGCCATGTGAGGTGTCAAACAAAAGCTTACTTTCTACTGATTCTGTATATGCCCTCCATATATCTGGATAATGTCTGTGTGTGGAGTTATAAATATGTACTCTGGATGGAGACTGGAAGTTTCTCTGTATATGGTTGAGCAATGGGCTCAGCCTATGGACATGCTAATTAGCAAGGCTCCAGGGACAATAGGTCTCTTAAGTACCCGAGACCCACCTATGAAGGAATCTAGGTGCCTGGTCAGAGACCATGTGACTGTCTCCAGCTTGAAAGAAGCCAGGAAGGAGGTATAAATAGGCAATGTGGCCAACTCCATCTTGGTCTCCGGATCTGCTCCTGACCCCAGATGCGGCCTCGCAGGGAATCACAAGCCGGGAAGAACTGTGACCCATCCTGACATAGGATGTGCACCAAGGACTTTTAAGCCAGCAGTTATAACATCTCTGCTGCAAGCCTGCATTGAGAACTGGGAGATTCGATGCATGTAATATATGATACATTGACAACCTCACTCTCATGCTTTTCTTTCTTGTAGTAATAAACCTTTAGATGTTCGATTCTAAAGGATTGGCTCGGCATGATTTGTGGGTAAGATCCAGAGGGTAAATTGACCTCGGATCTGTGGCTGGTTTCTTGGAACCAGACAGAGCTTGTTCGGGGAAGGTGAGATTGGGCTCTCACCTGTGTATGAGGCCCGGGGCCATCTGGGGCACAGATATTACTGGGGTGTCGGAGGGGTTTTGCTTGTGGTGCTTCAGGCAGGCAGCTGGAGCGCTCTCTGTGACTAGTTTGTGGCTTATCTGGGAAGGTCTCCAGCCTGGGGCTGTAAGGAGCCCTGAATTTGAGCAATTCGCCCCGAGCGGACGCCCTCAGCTGTGCCCAGACCCAGCCCAGTCCGTCCCGTACCTGGGCAGTACGAAGGGCCACGCACCTAATTAGTGGAGTCACGCAGCCACAGCTCCACTAATTAGATGCCTCCCAATCCTGCAGAAACCATGTGGAAGGTGATGTGCTGGAGGGAAATCAGGGTGGGGACCATCCCTGGGTTCCTAGCACCAGCTGGGCTGCGTGAGGCAGCCAGGGAGGGATGCGACTTTCTCCAGCAACCGCCTCTCTGCAGCTCTAGCTATGCTGCTGCTGCAGCCAAAATTCGTGTTTTATCGAAATACAAGAAGCAATACTTAAGGCAGGAAGGCCCATAGAATGCTTTGCTTCTGTTTCACCTGGCCAGCCACCCTTCATGATTAGCAGGCAGGAGCAGCCTGTGCCATCGGCAGATATGCATCGGGTAAGTTGATCAGTGCATCTCCCACGTTCAGGCTGGAAGAGACCACAACTTCGTACAGTCATTTCTTTGTCTTAGAACATAGTTTTATTACGATGTTTGCTGTAAGGCCTGTCTTCTTGTCTGCACTGCAAGCTAAGTTGTGTAAGGTTCTTTTGTTATTGCTTCAGTACCTATAGAATCCTTTCTAAACTATCATCTGACCTGAAATTCTCGGTGAGAGTGAAGGAGGTGTGCAGCGTTAAGAACAAGTGTGAAAGCCACCATGAACGTCCCGATGATCAAGAAATAAGAAACTTGGAGACAATCAGAAAACATCCACTGTGCCAGATATTACATGAATTAACAACTGTTGGAGACGCCCCCAGAAGTGATAAGGAAGGGAAACCAATCGGCAGATGGCCGTGGAAAGCTCACAGATTAACCCCACTGAAGTATTAAGGATTGCAGCAAGACACTGCAAAACCTAGAGATGCCAATGGGAACTTACAGCATAAAGAACTTTGGGTTTAGTCCTTCAGAGCCTTGGGGCATTGGATCATGACTGACAGAGCCCAGCTCCTCACCTGTGTTCAATTTAACTGGCCACTGGACTGACTCGAGCCATGGCAGACGGGGAGCTAAGACCCGTCTGCAGGACCTGTGTGGGCGAGTGGCTACGACTACTCTGGGAAGGGTTGGCACCAAGAGTGCTCTCGGCATGCAAGCACCACCAAACGTGAAAACCAGTCAAACTGTTTTTTCTGCCTCCCACTGTCGACATTTCCTGGCCACATGGCCAGCTCCCTGTGGACAGACAGAGCAAAGCATTGTGGGGAAGCACAGAATTATAGAATACTAGGACTGGAAGGGACCTCGAGAGGTCATCGAGTCCAGTCCCCTGCCCTCATGGCAGGACCCAGTACTGTCTCGATCATCCCTGCTAGACATTTATCTAACCTGCTCTTAAATATCTCCAGAGATGGGGATTCCACAACCTCCCTGGGCAATTTATTCCAGTGTTTGACTACCCTAACAGTTAGGAACTTTTTCCTAATGTCCAACCTAAACCTCCCTTGTTGCAGTTTAAGCCCATTGCTTCTTGTTCTATCCTCAGAGGCCAAGATGAACAAGTTTTCTCCCTCCTCCTTGTGACACCCTTTTAGATACCTGAAAACTGCTATCATATCCCCCCTCAATCTTCTCTCTTCTAAACTAAACAAACCCAATTCTTTCAGCCTTCCTTCATAGGTCATGTTCTCTAGACCTTTCATCATTCTTGTTGCTCTTCTCTGTACCCTCTCCAATTCCTCCACATCTTTCTTGAAATGCGGTGCCCAGAACTGGACACAATACTCCAGCTGAGGCCTAACCAGCACAGAGTAGAGCGGAAGAATGACTTCTCGTGTCTTGCTCACAACACACCTGTTAATGCATCCCAGAATCATGTTTGCTTTTTTTTGCAACAGCATCACACTGCTGACTCATTCAGCTTGTGGTCCACTATAACCCCTAGATCCCTTTCTGCCGTACTCCTTCCTAAACAATCGCTTCCCATTCTCTATGTGTGAAACGGATTGTTCCTCCCTAAGTGGAGCACTTTGCATTTGTCCTTATTAAACTTCATCCTGTTTACCTCAGACCATTTCTTCAATTTGTCCAGATCATTTTGAATTATGACCCTATCCTCCAGAGCAGTCGCAACCCCTCCCAGCTTGGTATCGTCTGCAAACTTAATAAGCGTACTTTCTGTGCCAATATCTAAATCGTTGATGAAGATATTGAAGAGAGCCGGTCCCAAAACAGACCCCTGTGGAACCCCACTTGTTATACCTTTCCAGCAGGATTGCGAACCATTACTAACTACTCTGAGTATGGTTATCCAGCCAGTTATGCACCCACCTTATAATAGCCCCATCTAAGTTGTATTTGCCTAGTTTATTGATAAGAATATCACGCGAGACCGTATCAAACGCCTTACTAAAGTCTAGATATACCACATCCACCGCTTCTCCCTTATCCACAAGACTTGTTATCCTATCAAAGAAAGCTATCAGATTGGTTTGACATTATTTGTTCTTTACAAATCCATGCTGGCTGTTCCCTATCACCTTGCCACCTTCCAGGTGTTTACAGATGATTTCCTTAATTACCTGCTCCATTATCTTCCCTGGCACAGAAGTTAAACTAACTGGTCTGTAGTTTCCTGGGTTGTTCTTATCCCGCAGTGCAGTGCGGTGGGAAGGCAGGGCTGATCCCTGCGCTGCTTGGGATTTCCTTGTAGCTCTGGGAGCTCTCCATGCTGAGGAATGTCAAAGCAGCACAGCAGCCTCTCCAGCCCTCCCCCTGCAGCCGCCAGGTTCCTAGCCGGGCAGAATAGGAGCACTCCAGTGATTTGCTCTTTCTTTGTTCCCCAAAAAGAGCAGCTCCCTCAGCTGTCAGACACTTCCCAGAGCTTTGAAAGGGGAGAGGGCGCAGGCCTGTAGGGCAGCAGAGATCACAAAACACCAAGCACGACCATCAGGGCAGGCATTGTGGGATACTGGCGGAAGCCAGTTCTCTCGACAAAAACCAAGCCCACAATGGCTCTTTGTCAACAATACAGGAAAGGGAAGAGACACAGGTCTCTCAGAGGGCTGGAAGTTGTTTGTCGCCAAAATGATTTTCTCCTGACAAAAGTCCCACTGTCGTGTAAATGCTCTCACTGTGTTGTCACCAAAAAGCAGTTTTGGCAACAATCCGTGCCAGTGTAGACAAGCCCTCAGTGTAGGCATATGTTGCTTTTCGTGTTGTATTTTCAATAAGCACAGCTGTGATGACGTGGGGACTTTATCCCTTCTGTTGCATACTGTCCTGTAGTAATCCCGTGTGTGCGCACCCCAGTCTCCCTGGGCTCTGCGCCAATACCTAGATGGTTATGGGAATTTCAGTGTGATGACACTCCCCCAGTACACAATGGCTGATGTTTTCTGTAACCCGAGTCTGGTAGGTGACATCTTTCGCCTAGGAAACAGGACAGACTGGAGGCAGAGCTGGCTGCAGGGCTGGGCTGTTGAGTCGCTGCTGGTTGGGGAAACAGGAAGGGGGGGGTCAAGGCCCTTGTTCCTGAGCCCCTCTGCACAAAATGGGTTGTACTGGCTGCTCCTGGTTCCTGTGCTGACAAGTCTGTGCTACGCTGTGTCCCCGCCGACAAATAAACCGGCTGTTCTACCTGCTGGCTGAGGTTGCAGGGCTCGGTGACAGCGGCATACTGCCTTTTCCCCTGGAAAAGATCCTGGGTGCTTCTTATAAGCAGAACACCATGGCAGGGAGAGCGCCAGGGAGAATGATTCTGGTTCTCCTTTGGGGGTTGGGAACAACCTTTGCCGCTAGTCCTGGCCCCTGCCCTGCTAAAGCGGCCCCGAGATTTCATTCTGTTAGCTAGAGATGGGGCTATCCCTGCCCACCACCGAGCCCCACTTGCACAGTGCTGGCTGAGGAAGGAGCTGACTTGGGAGGAACTGGAGGCAGGGGTGCACAGCCCCATCATAGGGACTGGTAGTCCCAAGCAGGCTGCAGCCTCTTCCCTGGGCCTGAGGTGTGGAAGTGTTGGTATCTGGGGATGCTGGCTGGGCGGGAAGAGCATGAAACACTCCAGTGTCCGTCCCCCATGAGCTGCAATGAGGCAGTGTCTTCAGCTCTGGGCAGCAGGTGCTGACAGACGAGAAGGCAGCTGTAGAAGAGTGACGAGCCATCCAGGGGCTGTCTTACGAGGGAACAACGGGAAAGCCTAAACACACATCATTCAGCTGCATGGTGCCTCGGGGAAGTCTAGGACAGTCCTCCCGGTTACACCACTGAGTGGGACTGCTGTCTAGAGCAAAGCACAGGAGCCATTTGGAGCAAGTGGATTCACTTCCAGGGAAGGAAACATTTAGGCAGATCAGGAAACGCTGTGTGAGCATGCAAAAGAGTGAGTTCCACGGAAGAGGACTCCATTGACTGGTCTGCGGGGGGCCTGCGAGACTCAGCGCTGGCTGGGAAAAACTGCTGGCGAAACCCACGGTTACCCCTGGAGTTAGTTCTAAAACAAACTCCAAATAATCATCTCTTCTCCTCCCCAAACACTCATTACAATCCCATTTAGGAACTTGCGTGTAAACACAAACGTGACAGTGTTGTCTATGCCTGGATGCTGCACCAGATGGCATTTCAGAATTCCTCAGCTGGCACACAGGTTAATTCATCTCGTTCCAAAATGAATGCTACCTCCACCAGTGGCCTAACAGTCTGGATTTAGCTTTGTCTGGAAATATGGGCTACAGCCTTAGTTTGATTTGCAGTGTCATGCTGCTATTTTCTAACCTAGCATGTCCCCACCCCAGCTCTGGGGCCGCAGTGGCCAGTGATACTTGTCAGATGCCTCAACTTTTGAGAGCAGCTTTCCTGGAAGAGTCAGTGGGCTATGGCAGGAGTAGGTATCAAACTGGGCCTCTGGTGCACATTTTTTATGCTTTCACTTAATGGCATGTCTTTGCTTGATTTACCAAACTGCATTCCGTAGCACCTTATAGACTAACAGATGTACTGGAGCGAAAGCCCACAAAAGCTTATGCTCCAATACATCTGTTAGTCTATAAGGTGCCACAGGACTCCTTGTCGCTTTTGCAGATCCAGACTAACACGGCCACCCCTCTGATACTGAACTGCATTCCGTATGCCATGTTTTACTGGTTTTGAGCTGGAGTTGTTAGGCAGGGTGATAAAATACATGGAAACCAAGGGCATTGTTAATTTTCTTTATCTGATTTCATGGTAAGTGCCATGCACTGTTTAATTAAGCCCTTGGTTTAAAATTCTCTCTTCTTTCATAGCCATGAATTTTTAAAGTGTATGCATCTGGGTTTGCTGGTGGCACACAGCCGCACTGAACCTCAACAGTGGTGTACATCCCACAATTCAACCTCCACCTAGCCGGAACCAATGAAGAGGAGTGCACCCTCTGGTGCTTTTTATTACCCTTCCCTACCATTTACACTGAGACGACAAAACCTAACCCACTACCAAAGCTGCCACTGCTGTCAACAGTTCAAGTGTCGGAGTAAGATACAGCTGGTTCCCTCTGGCTGGTCACTTGCCATCATCCACTGGCCTTCTGTATGCCTTCACTGCAATGCTGCTACACTGCGACATTTCTTCAGCCACCTTTGTAAGGCTGCAGGGCGGGAAGCTCAGATTATATTATCTTGCACCTTTGAAACAGGCTGCTTCACCCCAGACAAGGGGCCAGACTATACAACTCCCTCATCAGTCAGACTAAGTCAAATCAGGAGGAACTCTAAGTGCTTATACAACTTACTACAGAAGCAGGCTTAAACACAGTTACTGCACTTTATGTCGTGGTCTCACACAGACCAGACACATTATCTGTCCCTGTGTCAGCCAGGAGAGGTCACTGGAGAGCAAAGCAAGTTACTCCAAGCACACCTTTCATCACTACTGACATTTCACCTCAACAGAACTGTACTATGGAATGAAAATGAGTGTGTCCAACTGGGACCGTCCGAACGGTCTCTACGGTAACTTACAAGCTACACACTATGCCCTGAAATAGGAAAAGTCTGGAAAAATCCTTGTGGCTGAAACACTATGAACAGAAATTCTGCAAATCAATTCACCAGCATGCCCTCACAATCAGTAGTGCACAAAAACATTTTCAGGGTGCATTTCCAGACATATGAGAACAAGTCTGCTGTGCAAATGCAAGCTACATTTTAATCTCAAAGAATGAGCAAAGCAAGCTACCGAGAACAGAAGCTTTACCTTGTGCTTGTAGCCTTTTTCTTTTTGCTTCCCTCTTCTCCGAAGGATAGGTAGCTCTTCAAACTGATATCTGCCTTCAAAAAGCACAATCGCTTTTCCTGCGACCCAGGCTTTCTCAGAAGGGTCTCCTAAGGCATCTACGTAGTATTCTCGATATGGTCTCCGATTGGAAACTATTTAAAAAAATTAAACGGGATTATTGTCTTGCTTGAAACAGCGTACTAGCATGGGAAAGGAAACAAACTGACAAGCAAGTTTATTAGTAGGTTCTCCACACATTCTCTTCATAACTTCTTCCTAAACTCCTAAGCAAATGCCTGCTAGGAGAATGCCTAGTCAGAAAGTCGGTGAACATGCTTTTGTCTCAGTTTTCCTTGCCTTTGGTTAGTATTTTGCATCTTGGAGAGGAGATCGCTGTTAAATAGTGGATAGACAGCCTAGGGAACCCTTCCTCACTGGAGCAAAGACTTGGTAGTTGGGCTCCAATCATTTGGTGAAAACAACCCAATCATCTCCTTCTGTAACAGGAAATAAATATAAAATGCAACATAATTTTTATCCCCTTTAATGTTTACACTCTCCAGTCCTCTAGGTGGTTGTAAAAACTGCAGGAAGGTGGGCTTGAGATAATATATGAATAAATCAAAAGTATTAGGGCCCTACTAAATTCACAGCCTATTTTGGTCAATTTCATGGCCATAGGATTTTGAAATAGTAAATTTCATGTGTTCAGCTATTTAAATCTGAAATTTCACAGTGTTGTAATTGTCAGGGTCCTGATCCAAAAAGGAGTTTGGGGGAGGAGGCTCACAAGATTATTCTACTGGCTGTGGTACTGCTACCCTTCTGTGTTGCTGCTTGCAGTGGTGCCGCCTTCAGAGCCAGACAGCTGGAGTGCTGCAGCTGCTAGCTGGGGAGCCCAGTTCTAAGGCTGAATTGCTGCCAGCAGCAGCACTGAAGGATGGCTTGGTATGGTACTGCAACCCTTCTGCCTGCAGAGCTGGGCCCAGTCAAGTTGCCACTCTCCAGGCATCCAGCTCTGAAGGCAGCAGTGCAGAAATAAGGGTGGCAGGATATGGTATGACATTGCCAGTCTTACTTCTAAGCTGCTGCTGGTAGGATACTGCCTTCAGAGCTGGGCACCTGGCCAATAGCTGCTGCCCTCTGGCTGCCCAGCTCTGAAAGCAGCAAAGTAGTACACGTGGCAATACTGCAGCCCATATAGCACAGAGTAAGAGAACACAAAAGACCAGGTTTCATAGGAGAGACCCCAGATTTCCCAGCCTATGACATTTTCCACTGCCATGAATTTGGTAGTGCCCTACATACTACTTCATCTCCCAACCAGCGTTTCCTGTACACTGGGTGCTAACGCTCAGGAGAGATTCAAATGCCACCCAGCTGATTAGCAGAGCACCCCCCCCGCTAGGCTGTTTCTACTGGTAGTGCACATCCGTACATGCCTCGGTGTACATACAATTATTCCACACATGGGTGGAAAAGATTAGAGGGACTATTGCTCCTAAACCCTCACACAGGTGAGTCCAGCTGTCTCTGTATTGGAATTTGGGAGAGGAAACGGTCAAATATCATCCTAGGCCTTAGTTTCCAGCTTGTTCAGCAGATTGATACTGAACATCTCTCCTTGACTCAGAGCGTTGGTGGCAGCAGGCGTAGAAATCTAAGGAACAGAGGGCAAAGGTGTGCATGCAATACCCAGACTGCTGCGCACTGGTGCTCCCAGGGCATGTAGTGCAAGGCAAAGGCAGGACTCCACTACAAGCACATACTGGAAGCATGTAAATGCTTAGAAGGGGTTTTCTGGCTAAGGGCATTCAACAAGCTCAGCACGCTCGAGGGAGGAGAGGACTTGCGACACTGGGTTACAGCTGAGCACTTGTGGAAGGTCCTGGACTGAGGGCATTGGAACAGACAGGGTGTAGGGAGGGGGGAGGCACTACAGGCTTCTTCCCCACCCTGTTCTGCAGGGACAGGGCGGCTTAGTCCCCATGGCCAAGTCAGTGCCTAGCTTCTCTGCGGAGAGTGCAGCAGCAGCGCCAGCCCACACGGGCACCAGGCATTACACTGAGCCCTCTCACTCACTCACCAGACAGGGCACAGCACAGACTTCTGGCAAATACGGATCTGAGCTAGGGGCAGGCCAAAGACAGAGGCAAAAGACTGCACATGTCCTGTTCCCCTTCCCACTGAGCAGGGGCCTTGCTATCCTCCAGCGACCTGGTACAGACTCAGTTAGTCGCTCTGCAATGTTATTTGAATCCCTTCAGCATTCTTGAGTGAATACCATGTGGCCGGGGCACTTGTTACTCTATCACTTGGCTCCTCTACTGACACCACAATCTGGGACCGCTCCTCAGATGTGTTATCTAAAAAGGGCTCAGGTGCCAGAATCTCCCTCCAAACCTTTGCAATGAAGGCCTTGATCTTCCCCGAGTGCCCCTTTAGCACTTAGTTTGTCCAGTGGCCCCACTGATGGCTCACCAGGCTTCCTGTTTCCGATGTACTTTACATTTTGCTGCTAGTTTTTTAGTCTTTGAGATTTGCTTTTCAAGTTATTTTTTGGCTTGGCTAATTATATTTTTACTATGACTTGCCAGAGCTTATGCTCCTTTCTGTTTTCCTCAGTAGGACTTCACTTCCAGTTTTGAAATGGGGCCTTTTTTTGCCTCTAACCACCTCTTTTATTCTGGTTCACCATGGTGGCATTTTTTGATCCTCTTATTTTTAAATTTGGGATGTACCTTTAGTTTGAGCCTTTTATGATTTTATAAAAAGTTTCCATGCACCTTGCAAGCATTTCACTCATGTGACCGTTCCTTTTAATCTCTGTTCAACTAGCTTCCTCATTTTTGTAGTTCCCTTTTCTGAAGGTAAGCGCAACTGCAGTGGCTTTCTTTGGTATTTTTCCCCCTACAAGGATTTTAAATTGAATTACATTATGGTCGCTATTACCACATCCTATGCTCCAATTAGAACTAAACTGAAAACTGCCTGACCATCCCTAAGGTTCCAGGACTACCAGCCCTAAGACAGTCATTAAGAAGGTCTAGAAATTTCATCTTTGCATCCAGTGCAGCCAATACGGAGACAGCTGAAATCCCCCATTATTACTGACTTCTCTGTTTGTACGGAGCGTCCATCCAGAGCGATTCCGGGGACAGTTTGGGTCGTGTTAGAGCTGGACTGGATTTGACTCCTGCACCGCTCCCTCACCCATGCCACCTAGTCTGTCCTCCCTAGCCACCAGGTATCCTGCTGGTCCCGGGACCCAGGGGTTAGCATCCTTCCACCCAGTGTCTCTGGTGCCTGCTAGAGCAACAGCCTCATTCCAGGCCCGGCACGCGAGTCCCCCATCTTCCTAGCACCTGGGCAGCAGCACTTCTAACCTCTGTCAGTATTTAGCTCTCTGCCTGCCTGGGATGTCACTGAATGGGCCTCCCATTTGCCTGCTCCTCTTCACCTCCGGCCTGTTCTTGAACCCCTGTCCTCTGGCCTTTCCTCATGGGTGGATCTCCGACAGGGAGGCTAGGGAGCCCCCTTCCACTTGGCACAGACTGAAATCCCTCTCCCACCACCCTTCCCAGGAAGCCTGTACCTGACTCCTTCCCCCCAGAGATGTTGGGGGTGCAAGGCTGTGGGTGCATGGGCAAGCCACCCTCAGGTGATTGCAGCGCTAGCAAGCTGGAATGCCAGCAGACTGGAGCCCAATGGCAGAGCGAGGGCGCACTGGTGGGTACACATCCACACCCTACTCAGTATGAGGGGCACAGAAGAAATTCCAACCCGCCCAAGGATGAAGAATCTTAGAGGGAACTTTGGCCGCGCCATGTGTGCTGTAAGCTGTGCGTGTGCACAGCCTCGCCGGAGAGTCACATGCCTCCCCGCCCATTAGCAGAGCTGTACAGCCTGCAATGTGTGTTCGGGTGCCCTTCCCCCACCTTGCTCCCACCTGCAGCTGCACAGAGCAGGGGGGTGCTGATGTCAGGGCTCCCAGGCTGGGGGTCTGCAACCTCGTGCTGGATAGAAGCAGCGGGGGGGAGGGTCAGGCCTGCTGGCAGCTTCCCCCCTCCTGCTTCCGCCCCGCCCTCTCCCGTTTCATCAGTTAACCGGTTCAACTTAATATTTAACCGTGAACTAAACAAACAGGATTTTACATCCCTCACGTGCACCGACATGGAGGTGGGTTCGAAGGGTGGGAGAGGGCTCAGGGCTGGGGCACAGGGATAATGGTTCTGGCTGGGGGTGCAGGCTCTGGGGTGAGGCCATGGCGGAGCTGATTCCCCCAGCAGCACTTGGGGGGGGGTACCTCTCCACGCCACATCAGCTTTGGATCTGGGGCCACAGGATAGGTGGTCGTGTTGCGTCCTCCTCCTCCCCCCCCCCCAGCAGGGCCAGGCTGGACCTGGGTTGGGGCAAAGTGAAGGGCACCTCTCCCCGCCACAGCAGAGCCAGAGCTGGCGAGGTGAGGCGCCTCCTCCCGCCGCAGCAAGTCTGAGGCATCTTTCCCCACCACAGACCTGAGCAGGCTACTGCACTGGTGCTGCATGACTGTGCAGCTTAGAGGGAACTTAGCACACCACATCTAATGCGTCCCCTCGTCCACAAGGCTTGTTACCCTGTCACGGGAAGCTATCAGGTTGCTCTTTACAAATCCATGCTGTCTGTTCCTTTCACCTTATTATCTTCTAGGTACTTGCAGAACCCATTGCTTCATTACTGGATCCAAGTTAAGCTGACTGGTCTGTAATTCTCCATGGCTATCCTTATTTCCCTTTTTAGAGATGGGCAGGATACTTGCCCTTTTCCAGTCCTCTGGAATCTCTCCTGTCTTCCAGGACTTTTCAAAGATGATCACTAATGGCTCCGATACGTTCTCAGTCAGCTCCGTGAGCATTCTAGGATGCATTTCATCAGGCTCTAGTGACTGGAAGACATCTAATGTGCAGAAGTAATTTTTAACTTCTTTGCCTATTTGAGCTTCTGATCCTACCTCATTTTCACTGGCATTCAGGGTGCTAGAGATCCAATCACTGATAACCTTTTTGGTGAAAACCAAAACAAAAGTAATTTAGCACTTCTGCCTTTTCTACACGTTCGGTTATTGCTTTCCCTTGTACCGAATAGTGGGCCTACCCTCTCCTGGGTCTTCCTCTTGCTTGAAACATATTTCTAGACTCAGAGGGGTAGCCGTGTTAGTCTGAATCTGCAAAAGCAACGAGGAGTCCTGTGGCACCTTCTAGACTAGCAGATCTGTTATAGACTAACAGATCTGCTAGTCTAGAAGGTGCCACAGGACTCCTTGTTGCATTTCTAGACTGTTTCCCTTGTTACCCTGTACGTCTCTGGCTCGCTTAATCTTGTTTTGTGCCATGGCCTTTCTAACGTTATCCTATATTCCATGTGTATATTCGTCCTGTCACTGGACCTAGTTTCAGCCTTCTGTAGGACTCCATTTTGGGTTGCAGCTGAAGACCACAGCAGTGTGAACTGATGGTCACTAATGCTGCTTGCTGTCAGAGCCTAGCTCTCCAGAAGGGTGAAGCCCACAGAAGTTGCAGAAACAACACGACTAGACAGCAGCCTGTCCTGCATATGGAGCACTACCCCAGACACTGGGACATTCCAAAGATGGATCAGTTACCAAGGGAATGCAGGGAGAGCACGAGGCTGGAGGGAAACAGGAAAAAGCAACACTCAGAAAGACACGGGCCTCCCGTTAGGGTGTGCTGGAATAAGAGTCCCCTGCTGCAGCTTCTTTAAACTGCTGTGCATGGAAAATCTGCAAGTGCAACAAGGGCACCACGGCTCCCCTCCTCCTGCGTGCCACCAATCTCCATTCTCATGCTACCTACTCCCTGCCTCTGCCTACATCAGCGCTCGTTTTAAACGCCAAAAGCTGCACGGGCCAGCCACGCGCTCACCCTCCTCATTCGCCCCGCCCCGCCCACTCACAGCCGCGCCTGTCTTTAATTCTGTAGGTTTCTCGTGCACTGCCCAGAGGTGAAAGGCAGCCCAAATGCGTCTTACTAGTAAGAACAAATGGCAGCTACAGTGGCACCTGGTCCCGTGTGTGTGTGGGGGGGGGGGCCATTACCTTTCATTTTTGAGTGACAGTCGAGCACTGGATCGTGACAAATTGTGCAGGGCCACCATGGTCGTCTGTTGAACTTAGCCCAGACTAGATCTCCAACTTCATACTTCACTGGAGCAGGTTTCTTCTTGGCTCGATTCTTTGGACAGAAATCAAACAGGAGGACTCAAGTAAGCAAACAGATACTTTTGAAGAGAGTCTCACATCTGGTTGCAACGTCATAAGACATACAACACCAGAGGCGACATTGCTATTTTTAAAAGGCCTTAATATATTTCTTGCTCCTACAACTTTCCCAGGACACTAACCATTTCTTACCACCCTCTCCTTCCCAATCCACCACAGCCAAACATCACATCATTGCTCACTGCCAACACTGCTACAGCTCAGCCAGATGCCCTGGTTCACAGACCATGAAGCAGAATATCTTGAGATCTTTCTGGCTGGAAGGTGGTGATCAGAAGAGCAGATGAACAGTATCTGCCTCAGAGACGATATGCATAGGAAACAGAGTATGCTGATAAAACACTGGATGCTACACTGGATGCATGTACGATCACAAGATTGTTGCCATTTCTCCTACAGCTTGGTTTAACGCACGCAGAAGCCCCTGACCTCCCAAACCCTGAGCGCGAGTGAGAGCAAGCAAGTCTGCATTTTCAGTCTGCCGCTGCTATGAAAGGAACCAAGCGATAACATTGGGGTGTGACTGGCTGAGATGTGGCTCCCCAGAAAGGCAGCCACACACACGCCACATCTGCCCCCGGAAGCTGGACCTGAACTGCTATGCATTAGGAAACCGTATGCCCCATCCACGTGCTACCAGGCTACACACAGGCCCACTGGCTACTTCAGGGAGTATCTGTGACAAGATCCACTCAGGAGAACAAGCCAAGCCAGAGCCACCTGCGACTTGCTGACTGACAGACTGCTGCCCAGCCACACCGGGAACAAAGGAACACCCAGGCCTTATAACGGTTCGAAGAACCGAGGCGGGGGCACCAGGCAGCTCCGGAGGAAAGGGGGCTTTCCCAGGGCTGCTGGTTAGTGTGCGCACCAGAAAAGGGGGCCTAGGAAGATGCTCCTGGAGGGAGCAGGCTCCGAAAGTGCTACAAAGGAGGCCTGGTCCCAGCAAAAGGACCGTACCAAGCAGCAGCAAGAGGGGCAAGTCGCTGGGGAAGTATGCACTGCTCCAGAAAAGAGCTGCAGCCGTTTCACATCCGCAGGGCCCGGAGTCCTAAGACGGAACCCTTCCCTAGGGGACGGCAGAGCCGGACTCCAGGAGGCTCCAAGTTGAGAGGGCCTCACTGGTGAAGAGCCTAGACGACCTCAAGTAGGAAAAACTAGACTAATATTAACTCCCACCCAGTCCCCGTTAGAACCCTGGGCGAGGGGGTGGGGGTGGGGGCTTCCTTTCCTATCTGTCCAGCGTTCGATCGAATAGCAAAGCGCCTGCATTAACGCGGTGCTAGGCTTGTGCCCTTCCAAAATGCCAAGTTCAGCAAAACAAACTCCTGAAAACCAGGACAGAGCCGTGGGAAAAGTCCATGAAACCTTAACTCTGCCCCTGCAGCTGGCAGCGGCCACTGGCATGCTGTCCAGCTGCACTGCCGCCAGGGTAGCCATGGCAGGGGCACTGAGTAGCTTGGAGGAGCTGTAACTGTGCGGTAAGGGAAGCTGGATGTGAACCAAAGGAGGCGGCACATATGGACCTTGCGGTTCCAGCCTGAGTCACTGCATGGTCGGGTCAGTAGCGGGGTGGGACACGGGGTTTGATGATGGCAGGGGGAGGGGAGGGTTAGATGCCACTTGCCATTTCAGTGACGGGCTCTGAGACTTTTGACCTGAGGTCTGTAGGTCTGGGTTTCTCAAGTGAGATCTTGTGACTGATGTTCTGGAAGGGCACGAGCTCCCACCAGGCAGCCTTAACTCTGCCCGGGTTCTGACCATTTAATGTCTTGGGGTTGTGAAATGGACAGGTCTGTTGGCAGGAGTCGGTGGTCAATGAGACACGGGCCGTTCTCACCTCACTCCTCAGCTGGCGGCTCCTACTGGCTCGCACACGGTGCTCTCCAGAAGCCGACTCGAAGCACTTCCTACTTGACGACTGGGAAGCTTACGCCAGGTCCCCCAGCAAGCCAAGGAGACCTCCAGGCCCACAGCTGCGCTGGGTCCCCTAGCGCACCTTAGCCCCAGCCAGTACGTTGTGTTACAGTGCACTGGGGAACTGGTGGGCCAGAGCCAGTGAGAGGGCCCCACTGCTGGCCAGCCCCTGCTAGAACCTGGCTCACCAGAAGGGGAGAGGGAAAGCAGGCTAGACCCCAATCGACAGGCACAAGCTCCCCCAGACGCTGGTGCATACCAGGGCTCAGGCCCCGCTGTGGGGGGCAGGGACCTCCAACCCCTAACTCCCATAGGGAGAAAAAGTACCCAGGAGAGGGGTCTCGCCCCCAGGGCACAGCACGCACGCGAGAGGGGTAGGTGGGACTGAGACACCCCTGCTCTCCCTTTCCCTGTCATTCACTTCCCCTCCCTCCCACTCCATCTAGTCCCCACTGCCAGATCCTCCAGCACCTCTCCCCCACTGGCCTGCTGTGCCATCTGGGGCAAACCTTTTCCTTCCTCAGGGTGTCACTTCCCTTCCTGGCCTGTAAGCATCTTGTCTGTTGTACTGGGAGCTCTTTGGTATACGGGCTGCTCTCACTCGGGGGGGGGGGGGGGCCAAGCGGTGCAGCACCTGCCAGGTAGGGCCCTGCCCTTGTGGCTTGTTAGGGGCCACCAGAATACATCCGACTGGTCACGCTGCTGCCTTACTGTAGTATTTGAACAACCCGAAGTACTTAATGAAATTCTGGCAGTGATTAATCTAAGATGAGCAAACTTTCTGGCTAAGTGAGATTTCTCTCTCAGCCTGGAGCCACACAGCACCATGCTCACAGCAGTATCCCTACATCAGTGTACCTATGCCAGCACAAAAATCCCTCCTGGACACAGGCCCGTAGCACAGCTCAAAGACACAGATTTTAGGCAGCACCAAAATAGTTAACCCCATTGCATTACACTCTAGAACTGGAAGGGACCTCGAGAGGTCATCGAGTCCAGTCCCCTGCCCTGACGGCAGGACCCAGTACCAGCTAGACTATCCCTGATAGCTGTCTATCTACCCTGCTCTTAAAGAACTCCAGTGATGGATATTCCACAACCTCTCTAGGCAACTTATTCCAGCGTTTAACCCCCCTGACAGGCAGGAAGTTTTTCCTAATGTCCAACCTAAACCTCCCTTGCTGCAGGTTAAGCCCCTTGCTCCTTGTCCTATCCTCAGAGGCCCAGGAGAACAATTTCTCCCTCCTCCTTGTGACACCCTTTTAGATACCTGAAAACTACTATCAAGTCCCCTCTCAGGCCTCTCCTTTCCAAACTGAACCAGCCCAGTTCTTTCAGTCATCCCTCACAGATCATGTTCTCTAGACTTTTCATCATTGTAGTTGCTGTTCTCTGGAGACTCTCCAATTTCTCCACATCTTTCTTGAAATGCGGTGCCCAGAACTGGACACAATACTCCAACTGAGGCCTAATCAGTGCAGAGTAGAGCAGAAGAATGACTTCTCATGTCTTGCTCACAACACACCTGTTAATACATCCCAAAATCATGTTGCTTTTTTTTTTTTTTTTTTTTTTTGCAAGTGTCACACTGTTGGCTCATATTTAACTGTGGTCCACTCTGACCCCTGGATCCCATTCTGTAGGGCTCCTTCCTAGACAGTCTCTTCCCATTCTGTGAGAGAGACACGGATTGTTCCTTCTTAAGTGGAGCACTTTGCATTTGCCCTTATTAAACTTCATCCTATTTACCTCGGACCATTTCTCCAGTTTACACAGATCATTTTGAATTCTGACCCTATCCTCCAAAGCAGTTGCAACCCCTCCCAGCTTCATATCATCTGCAAAGTTAATAAGCATCCTCTCAATGCCAATATCTAAATCTTTGATGAAGATATTGAACAGAACTGGTCCCAAAACAGACCCCTGCGGAACCCCACTTGTGATGCCCTTCCAGCAGGATTGTGAACCATTAATAATTACTCTCTGAGAACGGTTATCCAGCCAGTTATGCACCCACTTTATAGTAGCCCCATCTAAGTTGTACTTGCCTAGTTTATTGATAAAAATATCATGCAAGACCGTATCAAATGCCTTACTAAACCATGTTCACCGCTTCTCCCTTATCCACAAGACACATTATCCTATCAAAAAAAGCTATCAGATTGGTTTGACATGATTTGTTCTTTACAAATCCATGCTGGCTGTTCCCTATCACCTTAGTATCTTCCAGATATTTGCAGATGAATTCCTTAACTAATTGCTCCATTATCTTTTCTGGCCCAGAAGTTAAAGTGACTGGTCTGTAGTTTCCTAGGTTGTTCTTATTTCCCTTCTTATAGCTGGGCACTAGATTTGCCCTTTTCCAGTCTTCTGGAATCTCTCCTGTCTCCCATGATTTTCCAAAGATGATAGCTAAAGGCTCAGATACCTCCTCTATCAGCTCCTCAAGTATTCTAGGATGCATTTCATCAGGCCCTGGTGTCTTGCAGACATTTAACTTTCCTAAGTGATTTTTAACTTCTTTTTTTATTTTATCTTCTAAATCTACCCTCTCCCCACTAGCATTCACTGTTAGGCATCCCGTCGTCATCAGACTTCTTTGTTTTGGTCTTCACCAAGAAGTCATTAAGCACCTCTGCCATTTCCAGCAACATTCAGTCCACCCCACAATTATTTTCATTCTTCACCGACTTTTTCAGCACCAGGAGTCAGATGTTGGTCTTATAATTAAGCATCATCATGAAGGCTCCATCAATGCTCTCATGAAGGGAAACTCAGCTACTGCAAACTGGTACACTGCCTTCATGACAAGCATCAGAGCCAGTTGGTCTGAAGCCGAACACCTTGCCCCACTCTTGCCCACCAATTCCCAGATGCAATAAGACTCTTCTAGATTTCCAAAAAAACCAAACATTTCCCATTAAACAGTGTCCAGAACTAATGTGGGGGAGTCAATAGCAGTGACTGGGCACTAACAGAAATAGAGATGGCGCTTCTGCTTAACTTGGCATATAAAGCCTGACTCAGTTTTGGGGACCCGAAGTATGACTGCCATACTTTTATTCCCAATATAATAGAGTGAAGACATACAGTTTTAGGTTGACCCCGAGACACAGGTTGGACCTCCTTGGTCAGGCACCCTTTGGACTTGACCAATCTGGAACAAGGGAATTGGCTGGACCAGTGGAGGTCCCCTGCCACAGGCCCCCCAGCCTGCCGCCCCAAAGTGATGCCGGCTCCACTACAACCCGGCCCTGCACCCTGCTGTGGGCCCATAGCAGCCCCTGACCCCGCACTGCCACAGGCTCCAGCCCCCGGCCAGGCTGCTAGCCCTCCTGCCACTTGGCTCCTGAGGCTCTCTGGTCCAGGAACTTCCATGGTCTTGCCAAACCAGAGTGCACCAGTTCTGGGAGGTGCAACCTGTAATACAGTTGTACCTGGAACTATAAGACTTCAGAGGATAGCTAATGATTTTTTAAAATGCCAGTTAAATTGATCTAATTCCCATTCCTGGTAATCTAGCAATTTACCCCATTCTACCACCCATTAGCATGGGAGAAGACATGGAATTTTAAATAATAAAGCTGGTGACCTGCCCCATATGAGGTAGACCATACATATCTGTGTCAGGAATGGACAGAAGTCACTTGGTGACTGGAAACAGAGCACATGGAGAGGGAGATGATAGGACTTGGTTCTGTTTGAAAGACAGCACAATGAATGTTGTGTATTAAGTCTGATATTCTCTCTCAAGTTGGCTATATTCAATCAGGTGGAACATATTAAATCAGTATGTGTTGAGACTGGTCATAAACCAGCCTAGATTATTTATAAAGTAAATAATTTGTTCAGACTATTTCTGGATGATGCAAGAGTGTCTTTAGTGAAGTTAAGTGGCCTACATCTGTCAAAGTACAGACCCAAAACTCAACCGTGGCGAGAGGGTCCTGGTCCCAGAAGCCCAGCCTTGCATGATGTTTCCACCATAAACAGATGTCATCCCAGCACTCCAGTGGTTTGGGAGATGAAAGAGCTGGTGTAATTCATTGAGAATCCCTCTGGGACATCACAAGAACATTCCGAAGAGGTTCTGACAGACACTAAAGCAATAACATTATATAGGCATCAACTGGGTAACTCCTCGGACCAGCCGTTCCCCATAAGTTGGATATGAAATAAATAGTGAGCAAAGAACGCGCATATAGCTAAAGGATTTTATCAGAATGACACAAACCCAGGAAAGCCCTTGAGAGTCCTGCTAATCTTCCTTTTAAAACAGCCAAGTTATTAAGCAGTAGTAACTACTGACAATGTCCCATAATCACTGAGAATCATTGTGAATTGCTACTCATCTCCATTAGTCTCACTGGAAGTAGGAGAGCCCACAAATCCACACCGACAACTGCGCACACAGATAGCTAAAGGCTGCAGAAATGACGCAGCCACTACCCTCTCACTCTGAAAGCACCGCAGTTGTCAGATCATTAACATGGCATGGCAAGATCAGATAGCACCAATATTTTGTTGGCTTTTTTCAGCCTCTTGCCAAAGCAGCAACAATGAGCCACTGCACACCAAGTGGCAGCTGAACAAAGCAACAGGCCAAGATTTTTCCAAACTGGGATCTATAGTTAGCCTCCTGCGCCCTTCCTTAGGTGCCTGGAAAATTCATCTGATCTTCCAAAGTGCTGAGCACCGACCGGCTCCAGTGAAAGTGAGAGGCACTCCTGAAAGTCGGGTGCTAAATCTACGCACCCTTCTAGAAAACGGGCCCAAGGGTCTCCAGGCTTTCACGCTGGCTCAGTGAGGACATTCATTTACAGCTACAATCTTCTCAAGGAGTCCAGGATCACTGTACACACGTGTGTGAACTACAGGCAGGGAACACATGCTCTGGTGCCTGGATCAGCAGTACCCTTCTGCCCACTTACATTTCTAATGGCATCTTCACTTCGCTGATGCCATGCCATTTGCTGCTTCCCACATAAGAAGGGACTCCAATATAGCAGAAAGTCAAGTGATCCTTGCATGGATCTTTGGTAACTCTGAAGAGCATCTTGTTGCCCATAAAAGGTGCTATAAAAACAGGCTCTAGAAGAACTTTGACTCATGCAGGGCAACTCTGAATCTTTCCTGCACTGGCACCCTCAACTTCTGCAGACTTTAAGCTTTGAGTTTCAAAAAGGAAGATTCTCACCCTAACATCGGTGCCGATACCCATCCCAACATGAAGCAAGTGTAAACTGATACAGCAGCGCTTTTCTAAAGCCTGGTCTACACTGCCGAGGGAGATCAAGCCATCTAAATCACAGTGTCAGCTACGTGCATAACATAGCTGAAGTCAACGCCTCTTCCCTGCAGCGTGCCAACGGGACCCCTCACACGTCTCCGTGTTGACTCTGGTACTCCACCGCCACGAGAATGATAGGGCGGTAGATTTACCGAGTCTCTACTAATCTCAATAAATCGACTCCCACTGGATCAATCCCTCTCCATCGACCTGGCCAGTAGGACTGACATACCCTAAGTGTGCAAATAGTAGCTTCAATGTGCATTCTACCACAGGGGAAAAAGTTAACAGACTGGTTAATTTTACTGTGACTATAGCAGCAGCCAGGTAGCAGGGAAACTCAAGAATCAGGCAGGCTACTGGTGCCCAGGAAACTACAGGCAGCGACAAACCCAGGGGAACGGGACTCTACGATAAACACAAGGTGCCCAGGATCAGGAAGGGAGAGATCAGCAGAAAGCCGCACCACCACCTTGCTGCCTGTTGCCAGGGCATTCTGGGGCCAGAGGAGAGAACAAAGCATGCCCCTTCCTTTCAGTACACAGAGGAGTTGGGAGCCTTAAAACCAGCACCCACCCAATGGCAATGAGGTTACTAAACATGCACCCTGAATGTGACAGAGAGAACAGCCAGAGAGGCATCCAAGAAAAACTTACAGGGGTTGTGGCTTCTTATCTGAGCATTACCCTCATGTCGTACATTTAGTCCTCTGCCTAGTCGCTGTTTGATGAATTTTCTGAGTCCTTTGTGTGGAAGTGTCGATGGGATGAGGGATGTACTAATGTGCATGTGTGTGTGAGGAAGCGACACTGACGGGGTAAAGTGAAAAGGGAAACGGTATTGAGAAATTTGGGGGAGGAAAGAGTAAGTGGAACAGACCAACTGTAGTGGGTGGGGGAGGAAGACAAAATGATGCAGGGATCAAAAAGAGAGTCTCTAAAGGCCGAGAAAAAGGAAACCACAGACCCAGACTAATGTAGGAATATAAATATATACAGGGGATATAATAGTGGAGTCGAGTAACCGAGGAAGCAAAAGCTGATCTGTTAATGCTATAGACTACACGCATTTCTCCCCCACCCCTTGCCAGTACATTTTTTAGCAGGCTGGGCAGCAGCCCAGCTCAGTCTCAGCTTGCACTGGGTCCTGGACCTACCCCCGCTGCAGCTCTGCATTGAAAATGTATTAGGAGCCAGGTGGACAGGCAGCCTGGCTCAGTTCTGGCTTGTGCTGGGTCCGGGAGCTCACGCCCCTCCCCTGCGGACAGGGGCTGCCCGGGGACTACAGAATAGTCGACTAACTGATAAAAATCCATGAGGTTAATTGATCATTCAATTAGCCAGTATTTAACATCCTAGACAGACAGCCCAACCGACCAGACAGACAGACACTATTGCCACAGAAAAACTGTCATGGCTTCTGAGCACAGGCGAGCCCCTATCCGGGAACATTTTGAAGACATTTGTTCCCTGGGTAAGAAGGAAACATGTTGAGTGTTAGCAGTGCAGGAAGATGATGCAGGGCCTAGTTGCAAGAATGAAGCATCGGAAGGAAAACTGCCTATTGATGTGGATGAAGATGTGGGTATGGCTGAGTGGATCAACTGGTTAGTTGATACATGTTGAACCTCACTAGTCCAGCACCCTTGGGACCTGATCGGTGCCGAACCAGAGAATTTTCCAGACCACGGGGGATCAATATTGTCTAGCAGCATTACCAACACTTCCACTGCTTGCTGGGCTCTTAGAAGCCATTTAGGGGTACATTAGAGCTAAACAGTAGCACAGAACACAGAACTAGGACTGGTGGCTGCAAACAAGCTCTATGGGACTGCAGGAAACTTGGCCGCACCCATGAAAAGTGGCCATCCACCTATCTAAAAACATTCTGGACCACAGTTGCTCCCAGACAAGAGAGTTCTGGACTAGAGAGGTTCAACATGTATTATCAACTAGGTAGTTGCTAACAACTTGGCAATATATCATTCGTCAAGACTTCCTTCTCTTTGCCTTTTAGTATAAGTTAATTTGACAAGTAACTTCCCAAGCTGTTTGCTAAGTTGCATTGTAGTGAGGCTCTATTTGAAATCTAAGGAGGTGGGCGGGCGCCAGCCCACCCACTTCGAAAAGCCCCTCCCTCAGCCTTGAGGGAGCAACACTAGACCCTGGACTCAACTAATTGCCTGGGATAACAAATGAAACACAGCATTGTAGTGAGACAGAGTGGCCACCCACTGACCCACGAGCCCTCCTGGTCAGAGCCTGGTCAGATGTGTGGGTGGGGCAGAAGTCAGGAGGCGTAGCTAGCACTATAAGCAGCCAACCTAGGAGCTCAGTCAGGGCCCAGCCACCAGAGGAACCAGACAGCTGCCCTGTGCTCCCGAGCTGGGAGGCTGAGGACTGGCCTGGACTCGGGACCCCAGACGGACGCTGACTGGGAGGAACATCAAGCCCTGCTAATAGCTGAAGCTGAGCTGTTGACCCCCAACACCCCTGAGGATCTGCTGGAGGCCCAGGTATGTGCAGAGGGGGGAAAACATAAGAAGCCCAGGGATAGCCGACAGTAGTCAAGCCGATCCAGAGCACCCGTCAGAGTGAGGATCCCTGCTGACCCACAGCAGACTGGTCTGCTGCTGTTAGGGCCCTGGGCTGGAACGCAGTGGAGAGGAATGGGCCTGCACCCCCCCCGAACCTCTGGGTGGCAGTCTCCCCGCTGTCATTGCAGGCTGGCTGCCTGCGCTTGCCAGATCTCCGCTGAACAAGGAGACCAGATGGCTTGTTTAGCCCACTGTGAACTACTAACTGTATAGACTGACTGTTCGCCACCCCGCCCTGAACCAGGGACATGGCCACTTCACTGACTGCATACTTGCCATCCCGCCCCACCCGTAGGCTGGGGTCCTGTAGAGTCTGGACGGTGGGCTTGGCCCAAGGCCCAGGACTAAGGTTGCCCGCCCTAAGGAGCGCAATTGCTCCACTGTTTCTCTGGCCTGACTACAGGTGTGACAGGAGGACTACAGGGACTCAGTGGATGGAGGCAGAGCGGCCGCCCACTGACCCAGAGCCCTGATGGGCTACACCAGAGGTGGGCAATAATTTTTTATCAGGGGCCATGTCAGGAATTTTTGAAGTGGCCCTGGAAGGGGTGGGGCCAGGACACTTCCATGCTTCCCCGCCCAGACCATGATTGGTCTGTGGGTGGGGGAGCACATGAAGTCCTCCCCCCTCCCATTTTGAACAGCTAGCAGTTCCCTCTAGGCACCCGCACCCCTGGCAATAGGAGGAGACTTCGCGCACTTCCCCCCTCCCCCTGGTCAATCAGGGCCTGGGAGCAGGGGCAGCACACGAAGTCTGCCCCGCCCTGCAAGGGAGCAGCACCACATTTAGAGTCAACTGCCAGCTGCTGCTAAGGGCCAAGCCCCTTGCAGTGCGGAAGGAGACTTTGCATGCTTCCCCCGCCCCCAGGCCCTTTTGCCCACCCCTGAGCTACACATGTTGCTAGAAAAAAAAGGGTTAGATTAATTAAACAAACATAAGAATTAGCTAATTAACTAGGTTTAGAATCTCACTCAGACTATCCAGAAAGCTGCAATAAGAGAAATCTAGAGTTGCCAGTTGCCATTTTCTTATTTTACATAATACCTGCCCTTATTTTGGAACATCATGGCCACAGATCATAATGGCAGCAACACCACCATAGTAACCAGAAACCTGACATGTAACAACTGCAGGAGTTGACAGTTCTCAGTCCAATTTCCTAGCAGACGCAAGTCCACACCACGAAAAACACTCCTCAAGTGGCACTTTTATTAGTGGTCACAGAGGCAAAGCCAAGAACACAATGCACATGAAGACTGGCCCCCAGGATGTAGTCCAGGGCTACTCAACTTTGGAAGCCCTGGTGGCCACAATGATACTCACAGCATATGCCAAGGGCCGCAACTTAAGTGTGGTTGCATATACATGCAAATAGCTGCTTTCACACTGATGGGCATGAATACAAAGATCAAGGCAAGACTACACAACACACAGGCCCCACTGAAGTCAGTTCTGCTGCTATTAACAAAATGCAATAGTGACCCCATTTCCACCCGTCAGACAGCACTGTCAATGGGCAATGACAGTCCAGGGATTTAACTGCTAAAATGCATATCAACAGAAGACCATTCTAGTGACCACTACTGTGTTTTGGCTCCCACCCACAGGCCGCATATTGAGCTCCGCATAAACCCAAATCGTAACATTGTGGCCCCCGGGGCTTCCCAAGTGGAGTAGCCCTGCTCTAACCCACCATCGCCACCAACCCTCTCATAACCACACTAGAAATTAGCCATTCTTTCTTGAAACTAATGAAGTTGTTTGCTCCCACAACTCCTCCTAGGAGGTTGTTTCTGAGCCCTGCCCACCCGACAGTTAGAAACATACTTCTAATTTCCAGCCTGAATTTGGCCATGGTCAGTTTATATCCATTTGTTCTTGTGCTGATATTGTTCTGTAAATTTTCGTAGTTCTTCACCCTCCCTGATATTTTGTTAAAATGAGATTAACCAACTATTTGATTAGTCGATAAGGGCACTTCCACTTTGAAATGTAGGAATGTTCTTTTTGCTACACCAAACAAGCCAGCCTCCTCTAAATTCTCTCATAACATAGGCCCTCAATTACCCTGATTGACCTATTAGCTCTTTTCTGCATCTGTTCCTGTTTAAATTCATCTTCTTTGAATATGGGTGACTAGAACTATACACAGTATTCCAAGTAAAGTCTCACTAGTGCCTCGCACAATGGCATTGATTCTTCTCTTTCGCTACTGGAAATGTGTCTTGCCTGATACATCCTAGGGCCATATGTGCCTTTTTCACATCCCCATCACACCAGTGGCTCAGTCATGCATGTGGTACCATGCTAATGAAGCCAAAGTCAATAAGATCTACTGCACTTCCCTTGTTCTAAACAATCCGTTAGACTGGCATGATCTATGTTTGGTAAACCCACATTGCAAGTAAATCCCTTTTCCCATTTACCTCCATTAATTTAATTATCCTTTCTTTCACTGTTTGTTCTAAAGCCTTGCATATTGCTGAGATCAAACTAACAGTTCAGTAATTGCCCAGATCACATTCTCTCTCATTCTTACACAAATATGACAGCTATTCTCCACTCTTAAGATGCTCTCCCCAAATTGAGAGTTTTATTACAAATCCTTCCTACCTGACAAGCAATCTCACATGCCAGTTCTTTTAATATTCTGGGATAGAAATTATAGTCTCTTGATTTGAGCACAGTAAGTTATTTAAGCAATTCTTTCATGAAGTTAAGAAAAATGCACATTTTCCAAATCAAAAATCTGCACAATCCAACACTGAGGTTGCACAGCTAAGTGTGAAGAGTCAGGAAATGGAAAACATTCAGACAGCAAGCTTAACCTGGCTGTGCTGCACTTCCTGCATGTATCACACATGTACAGGAGAAATTTTATGGACTAAATAGTACCATTAAGATAGGGATTTAACTAGAAAAACAGGAATAGAAAACAAACATACAATGTAGCCAAGCAAGCATTGCTGCTGAAACCTTAACTACTGCTGCATTCCATAACTTAGAACAATTTTGACTGTGCAACTGTAAAATTATATTTATGCAGCTTTGACACAAAAAACACAGCCTAGGAAAGTGTGCCCATGCAGATTTAAGCAAGGTTTTCAATATGCATGTGTAGCACAACATTTTCAAAAAGTCTTATTTGTTAACTCGAGCTTTTTTCCAGAGCAGGCAAAGACATTAATCCTTAATGAGGTTTGTGTTCATGGAAAATTTTAAGTTGAAAACTTCAGCTGCTTCTGTTCTACCCCAAAGAAAGCGAAGTTAGAATTCTTTACATTATCCAAACAAACTCTCCAGAACAGACCTATAAGCAACATGCCCTGGGGAATAGCAGAGCCACAGCCACCACTTTAAGAATGAGAAAGAAGTGGTAACTTCATAAATGGACAATGAATGTACAGACAACCCTGGTGCAGAGAGGAAGGACAGCAGAGTGAAATTAACAAGACTGGTCTCTTTCACTGATGCTATTCAGAAATCTGCAGACAGCTGTGACACTTATCCAGAATCACATAAAGCTCAAGCAACTGCCCAGGAAAACAAGAAACAGCATCCGCAGCAAAGGCAGGTATTAATTATCCGCAGAGAAGAAAGATCAACGACATCATAAAAATCCTTCTCTGCCCCTTTCTGCAGCAGCTAGGAAGCTCTGGGGCTGAAGGAGAGGCCCTCTCTGACTTCCTGCTGCTGCAGAGGGCAGACAAGTTTCCTTCTTCCTTCTAACAGCCAGAGTGGAGCAGAGCACTGACTTTAAGAGACGGAAGCTCTAAGAAGGGCCCAAACACAGCACTCTGCTAGATAGCCTATACTCAGTCATGCAGCTGTTGGAGCAGTAGCTAGATTTTTCACCAGAACATCACGCAAAGACCCAAGGAACTATTTCCCCACACAGTCTCTTCTATCAATCTCTGGCTACTAAGTGTCTGGTAACATTTTAAAGTGCTACTTCCTTCCCCCTTCTCACACATTTCCAAACTTACACATGCAAACAATCAGAGAGAATAAAAGTGGAAGCCCCAAATCAGTATTTTGGAAAACTGAGTCTATGAAACAAGGGGAGAGTTACTAATGAAAGCTAATTTGCTATGTTAATTATAGCCATCACAAGCAAATGCAGGAAAGTTCTTGATTTTTTTAAGTGACATTACTGAGGTGCCAAACTAATGTCTATGATGAATCTCAAATGGAACTCGCAAGTGTCCTGAATCATGTCTTTTTAAAGCCAGCCAAAAGGATCATCATACTATTGATAATTAAGAAAACCCCACACCGCTGTTTTGTGACAACAGAGATCCCATCAATAAACGTTCCACCCACCCAAAATCTTGAAAAGATGCAACACAAGGGAATAGGCTCTAACATTCCTTGCCGCCTTTCCAGTGCCAATAGCTTTGCAGATGAAATGCTCCAGGAGGCATTCACGTCTATCTTCAGTGCACACCAGAACACAACATGCAACCCAACTCTAACCAACTCACTGTCCGCTCTGCCCCCCCCCCCCCCCCCACACACACACACAGGTCTCCCTCTTTCAGCCAGCACGAAGCATTGTTCTCCCCTTCCTCCCAACCTGCCATTGAGACACCAACTTTCAGCACAGGTCAGACTCCTGAAATGCTACAATGCACTTTCCTAGTTTGGGCCTTGCCAGCTGTGCATGTAGAACATCATGACTGTACCCTGTGGCAGTCCTGACTCTCACCTTCCAGCCCTCCATTCCCCACCCCAACCACAGAACTTCTGCTAACACACAGGCCACCAGCGCATCTTGCTAGCGCAGTGAGGCTCAGTCGGCAAGACGAAGCTGGAGTCAGCTGGAAGGGATCAGAATCGAGCTTTGGTGAAGAGTGCTCTTGGGGAAGGATGCACAGAGGAGGGCTCCCACAGTATGACCGAGCTCCTCACTTCCACCAGAGCCAGAGAGACAACCACAGAGACGACACTGATGACTGCATACTTAGGTTTCTGAATCTGCTCCTGCCCTTTAGCTCAAAACAGCACCAGTTAGATATCATGTAATTTAATAATCATGTAACTGCACCAAATCTTAGCAGTTACATGATTATTCAAAGGTCCCCGGGAGCAGGGCCAGCAGCCAATGCGCTCTGGGCCCCACTCCTGGGGAGCTCCCTGCCACCCTGCACCGATGCCCTATATCAGAGGCAGCAGCATGAGGTGACAGGTGGGAGCCAATCCATGAGGGTCCCAGAGGCAGCGGGGGGTAGGGGGGAAAGAGAATGCATGTATTCATTTGCATTAACCAATAAGCCAAGGCGTACCGGTTAATCGTTTAGATAACTATACGCTAACATCCTTTGGAAGGGACCTCACAAGGAAGAAACCGCAAAGGAACACCATCTACTGGAAGGCATGGGATGCGTAGTCCTAGGGATGGGGGTTCCACAACCACCACCCCCAAAAGAAGACAATGGGTGGTGGTGGTCGGGGACTCCCTCCTAAGAGGGACTGAGCCATCCATCTGCCGTCTGGACCTGGAATCTCGAGAGGTGTGCTGCTTACCGGGAGCTCAAATTCAGGATGTGACTGAGAGGCTTACCAAGCTGATCAAACCTTCGGATCGCTACCCTTTCCTGCTTCTCCCGTGGGAACTAACGATACGGCCAAGAATGACCTTGAGCGGGTTACTGCGGATTATGTAGCGCTGGGAAGAAGGACCCAAGCATTCGGAGCACAAGTGGTGTTCTCGTCCATCCTCCCTGTTGAAGGGAAAGGACTGGGCAGGGATCGTCGAATTGAGGACATAAATGCGTGGTTGCGCAGGTGGTGTCGCAGAAAGGGCTTTGGTTTCTTCGACCATGGGACTCTGTTCCGGGCACGAGGATTGTTAGGAAGAGACGGGATCCACCTAACCAAGAGAGGAAGGAGCATCTTCGTGGGCAGGCTTGCAAACCTAGTGAGGAGGGCTTTGAACTAGATTCATTGGGGGATGGTGACTAACACCCGAGGGGAGTGGGAAAGTCGGATACCAGGAAGGAATGCAAAGAGGAACGCGCAAGAAAGGAGGACCCCTGATTCGAATGGAGAAAATGGGGCGATCAGCTGGTTATCTGAGGGGTTTGTACACTAATGCGAGAAGCCTGGGCAACAAACAGGAAAAACTGGAGGGCCTGGCCCAGTCCAAGAAATATGATTTAACTGGGATAACAGAGACTTGGTGGGATGACTCGCATGACTGGAGCGCTGTCATGGAAGGGTATAGACTGTTCAGGAAGAACAGGCAGGGGAGAAAAGCAGGAGGAGTTGCACTATACATAAGAGAGCACTATGATTGCTCTGAACTCCAGTATAAAGAGGGAGAAAAACCTGTTGAGAGTCTATGGGTTAAGTTTAGAGGTGCAAACAACAGCAGTGATGTTGTGGTTGGTGTCTACTACAGGCCACCGAATCAGGTGGATGAGGTAGATGAGGCTTTCTTCGGACAACTGAGAGAAGCTTCCGGATCGCAGGCCCTGGTTCTCGTAGGGGACTTTAATCACCCTGACATCTGCTGGGAGACCAATACGGCAGTACACAGGCAATCCAGGAAGTTTTTGGAGAACGTTGGGGATAACTTCTTGGTACAAGTGCTGAAGGATCCGACCAGGGGCCGTGCGCAGCTTGACCTTCTGCTCACAAACAGGGAGGAACTAATAGGGGAAGTAGAGGTGGGTGACAACCTGGGAAGCAGTGATCATGAGATGGTAGATTTCAGGATCCTGACCAAAGGAAGAAAAGAGAGTAGTAAAATACACACCTTGGACTTCAGAAAAGCAGATTTTGACTCCCTCAGAGACCTGATGGGCAGAATCCCCTGGGATGCTAACATGAAGGGGAAAGGAGTCCAGGACAGCTGGCAGTATTTTAAAGAAGCCTTATTGAAGGCACAGAAAGAAACCATCCCGATGCGTAGCAAGAGAGGCAAACATGGTAGGAGACCGGATTGGCTTACAGGGGAAATCCTTGGTGAACTTAAGCACAAAAAGGAAGCTTACAAAAAGTGGAAACTTGGACAAATGACCAGGGAGGGGTTTAAATGTATAGCTCGAGAATGCCAGGGGGTTATCAGGAAGGCGAAAGCGCAAGTGGAATTGCGACTGGCAAAGGATGTGAAGGATAACAAGAAAGGTTTCTACAGGCATGTTAACAAGAAGGAGGTGATCAGAGAGGGTGTGCGGCCCTTACTGGATGAAGGAGGTAACCTAGTGACAGATGATGTAGGGAAAGCTGAAGTACTCAATGCTTTCTTTGCCTCTGTATTCACGGACAAGGTGGGCTCCCGGACTAATGCACTTAGTGATGCAAGATGGGATGAAGATGGACAGCCCTTAGTGGGTAAAGAACAGGTTAGAAACTATTTAGAAAAGCTAAACGTACACAAATCCATGGGTCCGGACTTAATGCATCCAAGGGTACTGAGGGAGTTGGCAAATGTCATTGAGGAGCCTTTGGCCATTATCTTTGAAAAGTCGTGGAGATCGGGAGAGATCCCGGATGACTGGAAAAAGGCAAATGTAGTGCCCATCTTCAAAAAAGAGAAGAAGGATGATCCAGGGAACTATAGGCCGGTCAGTCTTACCTCGGTTCCTGGAAAAATCATGGAAGGATCCTTATGGAATCCATTTTGAGGCACTTGGAAGAGAGGAAAGTGATTAGGAATAGTCGGCATGGATTCACAAAGGGCAAGTCATGCCTGACCAATCTGATTAGCTTCTATGATGAGGTAACTGGCTCTGTGGACATGGGAAAGTCAGTGGATGTGATCTAACTTGACTTTAGCAAGGCTTTTGATACAGTCTCCCACAATATTCTTGCCAGCAAGTTAAGGGAATGTGGATTGGATAAATGTGGATTGGATAAATGGAGGGTAAGATGGATAGAAAGCTGGCTAGAAGGCCGGGCCCAGCGGGTAGTGATCAACGGCTCGATGTCAGGATGGCGGTCGGTTTCTAGCGGAGTGCCCCAAGGTTCGGTTCTGGGACCGGTTTTGTTCAATATCTTTATTAATGACCTGGATGAGGGGATGGATTGCACCCTCAGCAAGTTTGCAGATGACACTAAGCTAGGGGGAGAGGTAGATACGCTGGAGGGCAGGGATAGAGTCCAGAGTGACTTAGACAAATTGGAGGATTGGGCCACAAGAAATCTGATGAGGTTCAACAAGGACAAGTGCAGAGTCCTGCATTTGGGACAGAAGAATCCCAAGCATTGTTACAGGCTGGGGACCAGCCAGCTAAGTAGTAGTTCTGCAGAAAAGGACCTGGGAGTTACAGTGGATGAGAAGCTGGATATGAGTCAACAGTGTGCCCTTGTAGCCAAGAAGGCTAATGGCATATTAGGTTGCATTAGGAGGAGCATTGCCAGCAGATCCAGAGATGTGATTATTCCCCTTTATTCGGCTCTGGTGAGGCCACACCTGGAGTATTGTGTCCAGTTCTGGGCCCCCCACTACAAAAAGGATGTGGACACACTGGAGAGGGTCCAGCGGAGGGCAACCAAAATGATTCGGGGGCTGGAGCATATGACCTATGAGGAGAGGCTGAGGGAGTTGGGTCTGTTTAGTCTGCAGAAGCGAAGAGTGAGGGGGGGATTCGATAGCAGCCTTCAATTTCCTGAAGGGAGGTTCCAAAGAGGATGGAGAAAGGCTGTTCTCAGTAGTGACGGATGGCAGAACAAGGAGCAATGGTCTTAAGTTGTGGTGGGAGAGGTCCAGGTTGGATATTAGGAAAAACTATTTCACTAGGAGGGTGGTGAAGCACTGGAATGGGTTACCTAGGGAAGTAGTGGAGTCTCGGCTTGACAAAGCCCTGACTGGGTTGATCTAATTGGGATTGGTCCTGCCTAGAGCAGGGGGCTGGACTTGATGACCTCCTGAGGTCTCTTTCAGCTCTATGGTTCTGTGATTCTATGATCCTTAGTCCCGGATTCATTCCCCAATAAGCGACCCAACAGGGGGAATCATTACACACCATCTTGCTGCTAAAGGTGACAGAGCCACATTATTTTTTTATCCTGCATCCTTGTAACAACCTTTTAGATGCTTGAAAACTGTTACGTCCCCTCTCAGTCTTTTCTGTTCTAGACTAAACAAACCCAACTCATTCAATCTTCCCTCATAGCTCATGTTTTCTAAACCTTTGATCATTTTTGTTGCCCTTCTCTGGACTTTCTCCAATTTGTCCAAATCTTTCCCAAAATATGGTGTCCAGAACTGGACAAAATACTCCAGGTGAGACCTAATCTGTGCAGAGTGGAGCAGAAGAATTACTTCTTACATCTTGCTTATAACACTCCGGCTTAAAAGCCACCTCCCCTCCAGCACCAACTCCACAGTGCAAGGGGGGCAGAGCCGCAGGGCTCCAGAGGTGGCGTGAGCCAGGACTGTTCAGTCCTGACTCACGCCATAGCAGGGAGCTAACCCCACTGTGGCTCTGCACTTTAAATGTAGTAAGAGCCCAGCAGGAGCTCCCGTTTATCAACTAATTGAGTAGTCGATGGAAATCCCATCGACTACTCGATTGTCAGTTAACCTATAGTTAACATCCCTACTAGGCAGTCACTTTCCATTTTGTATGTATGCAACTGACTTCCTTCTTAAGTGGAGCACTTTGCTTCTGTCCTTGTTCAATTTCATTCTATTTACCTCAGACTAGCGGTCACCAACCGGGAGATTGGGATCTACTGGCAGATCTTGGAGCCTCTGACAGGTGATCCTGACTGCTTTGGCCAAGAGGCTGTCAAAGGCTGTCACTTCAGCTGCCCCTCCCCGCACTGCTGTGCATCTCCTGCCCTTTGCCTTGGAGCTCCCCCTGCCCCCCGGGGAGCCTCCTGCTTGCCGTGCAGGGCAGAGTAGGGAGAGGAAGGGGGCGCTTATGTCAAGGTGCCCCCTCCCACTCCGCATCCTTTCTCCACAGAGCAGACAGGGGGCACAACAGGACTAGGGATGGAGGCGGTTTGCTGGCTGCTTTTGGGAGTGGTGCAGGGCCAGGGCAGGGGTGAGCCTGCCTTAGCCCCACTGCACCACCAATAGGAGCCACCTGAGGTATGCAGTGCGCAGCTGGAGCCCACATCCCAAACTCCTACCCCAAGCCCCTGCCCTATCCCCAAGCACCCCTATATCCAAACGCCCTCCCACAGCCTGCACCTAGAACCCACTCTGCCACCCTAGAGCAGCTCAGAGCCCTTCTCACACTCCAGATCCCTTAATCCAAGACCAGAGCCTGCACCCCAACCATCTTCTTCCCCAGCCTGATGAAAGTGAGTGAGGATGGGCAAGAGAGGGAGGATGGAGTGAGCAGGGGCAGTGCCTTGGAGAAGGGGCAGGAAGGAGGCAGGGCCAGGGTATTTATATTTGAGGTAGATCTTGGATTGCACTTAAATTCAAAAAGTGATCTTGTGCTCAAAAAGGCTGGCGTCCATTGCCTCAGACCATTCCTCCAGTTTGTCCAGATCCTGTCCTCCAAAGCACTTGCCACCCCTCCCAGCTTGGTATCATCCGCAAACTTTATAAGCGCCCTCTATATGCCATTATCTAAATCACTGATCAAGATACTGAACAAAATCAGACCCAGAACTGATCCCTGAAAAGCCTCACTCATTATGCTCTGCCAACATGACTGTGAATCACTGATTATTACTCTCCAGGAATGGTTCTCCAACCAGTCACACACCCACCGTATAGCAGCTCCATCGAGGTTGTATTTCCCTAATTTGTCAATGAGGTCTTGCAAGACTGTATCAGAAGCTTTACTGAAGTCTAGATATACCACATCATCTGCTTCCCCCCAATCTATAAGGCTTATTCCCTTAGCAAAGAAAAGCTATCCAGTTGATTTGACAGGATTCTTTCTTGACAAATCTATGCTATTACTTATCACCTTCTTAACTTCTAGATGTTTGTAAGTAGATTCCTTAATTATTTGCTCCATTATCTTTCTGGGTACAGAAGCTAAGGTAATGTAATGTAAGGTCTGTAATTCCCAGGTGTATCCTTACTTTTTCAGATGGGCATTGTATGTGCACTTTCCCAATTGTCTGGAATCTCTCCCATATTCCATGACTTTTCAAAGATAATAGCTAATGGCTCAGATACCTCCTCAATCAGTTCAAGTATTCTAGGGTTATCCCATCAGGCCCTGAAGTGTAAATAACTAACTTGCCAAAGTAATTTTCAACTTGGTCTTTCCCTATTTTAGTTTCTGAGCCTACCCCACTTTCACTGGCATTCAGTACGCTGTGTCCAATCGCCACCAACCTTCCTGGAGAAAACCGAAACCAGGAAGACATTAAGCACCTCTGCCATTTCCACATTTTCTATTATTGTTCTTCCCTCATCACTGATTAACAGGCCTACCCTGTTCTTGGTCTTCCTCTTGCTCCTAATATATTTGTAGAATGTTTTCTTGTTACCCTTTATGTCACTAGCTCATTTGACCTCATTTTATGCTTTGCTTTAACACCAGTATGTAGAGGCAAAATTATTTGTTCATACTCATCTTTTGTAATTTAACCCAGTTTCCATTCTATGTAAAATTCTCTTTTGATTTTTAGATCATTCAAGATCTCCTGGTGAAGCCAGGGCTGTCTCTTGCCAGACTTCTATCTTTGGTAAGCAATGGAATAGTTTGCTCTTGTGCCCTTAATAATGTCGCTTTGAAAAACTGCCAAGTGTCTTCCATTGTTTTTCCTCTTACACTTGCTCCCTGTGGGACCTTACCTACCAGCTCCCTGAGTTTGCTCAAGTCTGCCTTCTTGAAATCCATTGTCTTTATCGTGCTGCTTGCCCTCCTAGCATTCCTTAAGCTCACGAGCTCTATCATTTTCATGTCCACTTTCACTCAAACTGCTTTCCGCTTTCAAATTCTCAACCAGTTCCTCCCTATTTGTCAATATCAAATCTAAAACATCCCCTCCCCTGCTAGCTTTCTCCACCATCTGGCATCAAAAGTGGGCTCCGATACATTTTGAGAACTAGCTGGATAATCTGCCTGGTGTGTTATTTTCCCAGCAGATGTGTGGATAGCTGATGTCCTCCCATCTCCCTCAAGTCCTGGGACTTGGATGATTTTGTGAGTTGTATTATATCTTAAAAAAAAACCACTCATCCACCTCTTCCTCCTGGTTAGGTGTCCTGTAGTAGACCCCTACCATGGAATCACCTTTGTTTTTACCTCTTTTATCCTTACCTAGAGACTTTCAACAAGCCAGTCTCCTATTTCTACCTCAGCCTGAGTCCAAGGGTATACATTTTCAACACCACCTCCCCCTTTTTACCTTTCTGTCCTACCTGGGCAAGCTGTACTCGTCTATACCAACATTCCAGTCTTGCTTATTAGCCCACCAAGTCTTTGCGATGCCAACTGTGTCATGAGTGTGTTTATTTACTAGTATTATAATTTATTAATATTTATACTTCTCACATTAATATACAGATATCTAAGATACTGAGTTGATACCCCCCATTTCCATCTTGTATCACCTTTATCCCTGCTATTACAGCCCATGCTCCCCCAAATTTCTGACCCTTCTCCCAGGTCTTTTTTCACTCACCTGTGGGCTTTAATCACCTGCCCCATCAAACCTAGTTTAAAGCTCTCACTAGCCGTGGCCCAACCTCTACAGGAAAGCAAAAAGTCCAGCTGGACCAGAATGGATCTTAGTTGGCATCTCCTGAAATCCCATTGCCTGGCACCAAGCAATATGTCTGATATATTGTGTCACACTAAGCCCTCAGTCCTTGTGCTAAGTAACTCCTATGCTGTCCTTCACCTTAAGTCATCAGTAATAGTGGCAAACCTCAGCCATCCTGTTCTACCAATGTCAGCATTCAAAAAGGTAACACTCTGAACCCTAAATAGTTAACCAAAACATGTAACTTATCAAATACTCTTGCACTATGCTCCTATCAAAGAATCACACATTGAATTGAGTAACTGGCTGCTCTACTGTAGCTTCAAAAGGTACCCAAGAAAATGTTGAACACTAGAAACATTGTAGTTATCCGACACTTTTTAAAGTCACAATTAAAATTTTATTCACTACAAACTACTACAGGAAATTCTAGCAGTGCAGAAACTGCAACAAATATTTGCAATTGAGATCTTCTATCTCAAGTCAGACTTTGATTAAAAGGGGAACCCGACATAACCATAATGATGGTGGTGCTAGGGATGTAATAGTGTAACCAATTAACGGATAAGCAAAATCTTATCGGTTAATGCTACAGATTACACGGTCGGTCTCCCCCCCCCCCCCCCACACACACACACACTTGCCAGTACATTTTTTAGCAGGCTAAATTTTTTAGCAGTCTAGGACCTACCCCTGCTGCAGCTCTGCATTTAAAGTGTATTAGGAGCCAGGTGGGCAGGCAGCCTGGCTCACTTCTGGCTCACGCCAGGTCTGGGAGCTCAGAACCCCCCAGATGGGCTGCTGCCTCTCTCTCAGAGGTAGCAGCACAGAGAGACAGGCAGCTGGTCCGCGAGAGGAGCTGGTTTTTAAACCGGCTCCCCCTGCGACGAGCTCCCGCCTGGCATCCTGACGCAGAGGCAGCCACAGAGTGGTAGGGGCACTTCAGTAGTGAGGCTGGAACACACTGGCTGCCAGCCCCGGTCCCGGGGACTATAGACTAGTCGAGTAACCGATAAGAATTTGTGAGGTTACCCGACTATTCAATTCACCAGTATTTAACATCCCTAGGTGGAGCTACTTCCCCACTGTCAAATGACTTTCCCTGCATCTCCCCTCGCCAAGACTGTATAGGACAGGGCAGATGGGTCAATACAGACAGGACCAAACACAATCATTTTTCCTATTAGTAAACTGATGCCTCAGCTTTCGTAAACGAGCTTACAATAGCTTACCCTGTCCTCTCCCTCCGTAAAACTACAAAAGGGCAAAGCGGCCCAATCGCATTTTTACCATCTGCCTCATTCCTGTTAGTGACCCACATGACGACGAAGAATTTACTGAAGCACTGCACAAGAGAAGCGATGAACCTTGTTGCATACACTGTGCTCTCCGAGGCATCCAGACACAGAATCTCTCTCCTAATCTTTCCGTGGCAGTAATCTTAAACGTTATTTATAACAGAGGTTCTCAGCCTCTCCTCCCCCCCCCCCCCCGAGTCCTCCCCTTCCCCCAACACACCATAAAACCTCCAGGGCTTGAGCAGGAGCCTCCTCACTTCAGCAACCAGGGACTCAGGGCTTCTGGGTTCAGCCGGGGGGGGAAGAGCACTTCAGCCATACAGGGCGCCAGGGCCTGTGGCTCCCAGCTTTAGCCCATGGGATAGCAATGTGAATGGTTAACTGGTAAGCCTCACCCTTATAATAAATGAGGTTCTGGTTTACTGTTGGGGGCTGGAACAGCTCCCCACACAGCATGAGCAGGGGCGCTCCAGTCCGTCCAGGGCCTACTTCGTCCAGGTGCACCCTCCAACTGCCTCCCCTTTTTACTGGGTAACTAGTAATTACATGGGATTTTACATCCCTAGTAGGGGACTCTGGGCTTCTGCCCAATGGCAGGCAAGCACCAGCGCTCAAAGTTTCAGCTCCATTGAGGTGCTACGACTCAGGGCTCCAGTAGCAGGGCCCACAGAACCGGATTCTGGTTTGCAGACGCCTAATTGCAAACTACAGATGTTAAGGCACGGCTATTCCACTATTCGAGTAGCGGATACCATTTGTTTCGACTATACAGTTAGTTAAGGGGAGTTGCACTGCAGAGGTAGCTCCCAGACCAGTGCAAGCTGAGACTGAGCCCTGTGACTCTTACTCCATTTAAGATGCAGAGGCGTGGTGGTCCCAGACCAGCGCAAGCTGGGATGCTCAGTCCCGGCTTGCGCTGGGTCCAGCAGCCCCTGTTCAAGGGCAGCTTCACAGCAGCAGCCCCTGTCCACGGGGCGGGGTCGTGTGTGTCCCAGCTCCCTGCTGGGACCCCCATGAACAGTGGCTGCTGCCGGAGACTTCCCTGCAGGGAACTGGCTTTTAAGCTGTTTCTCCCCACCCCTGCTACTTCTCATGGGGAGGGGGGGGGGGGAAGCAAGTACTTGAGTACTCGACTACCCGATAAACTTAGCCTTATCAAATATTGAGTACTCGACTACTCACTTACATCCCTATTGAAAACCACTGATTTATAACAATCAGGGGTATAAAAGTATAACTGGTTAACTGATAAGCATAAACTCTGCCTAGGGTCCTAGCTCATAATCAGTTACATGATGGTTGTTTTTTCATGTTAATTACATCCAGAATAACAATGCAGAAGTCTGATTTCTAAGTTGGTGGTGTTCTTTTGAGAAACACTATTAGTTCACATTCAGAATTCATTAGGCTGAACACAAACCAAAGGGTTGGTTACCTCTCTCCACTGACCTTACAGACCTATGTGTATTTCTGATTGTATTTGCTTTATTGGTACCTTAAGGAATGTCCAGTTTATATGGTGGTAATAAGAAAACAAATAATCACAGAACTCCAACTCAGACAATCAACTGTCTTAAAAGAAAACCACAAGTTCTAACCTCTCTCTGGAAATAGTCCACAAAGGGTTTCCATGGTAGCAGTTATACTATAGCAAGAAATTAGCAGTCATGACTTTTTTGGGTCAAAATATTTGTTTTTGTGCTCTGTCTGAGATTAATGTTTGTTTGATTATGGCAGAGTAATTTCAAACTAGGGATGTGAAGGACTATTGGAAATGCTTATTGGCTAGTCGAAAGCATAGTCAACTAGTAGCTCCCCTCCCTTGCTATCTTTATCAGAGGCAGCAAGGGGGGGGAGGGGAGAGAAAAAAAGGGGGCACTTCAAAGCGGTAGCACCACGCAGAGCCTGGGGTCAGCTGCTCCATGTGGCGCTACAGCTTTGAATGCCGCGGGGAGCCTGGGATCAGCTGGGGACTCCCCCACAGACCCCGGGCTTTGGCACTTTCACCTTTGAAGTGTAGCAACAACCCTTGGGCTGTTGCTACACTTCAAAGGCGGAGGCGCCCTATCGACTAATTGAATAGTTGATGCAAATATGCATCGACTATTCAATTAGTCAGTTACCCAATACTTAACATCCTTATTTCAAACCTTGGCTAAAATTAATAGGAGTTAAAAAGAACAGAACTACAGACACGTCCAGTTACATAAATGTGAAAAAAGGAAGTTTTGGAAGAGATTTTCTAAGAGAAATATCAAACAACTAAATAATAAACACAGTCATAAAAGAAGCTGAGTTCAAACACATGGTTAAGAATGAGACAGGTGGAAAGCACAGAGAAAGTAATATTTTGTTTAAAACTTTCTGTTACTCAAATATTAAAATAAGAGGAAATGTAGTAAGGAGGAAATATGTGAAGGTTTTGACATTAAGTCTGACTTTATTTTGAAGTTCTGAGGCAGAAACACACATTACTTTCAGTACTTTGAAGAACATAATGCCAATGGCTTTTGTGACCCAATTCTAACTACTTGGAAGACACCACTTGAGGTTTTGCTATTCACAGCTGTAGCATCTGTTCAGCTTTGAACAACTTGTGTGACCCTATATGACCAGATGACTAATCGGACACTGAGTTGCATGATGTGTAATATAAGTGAACATACCAAGTGATAACACAGTGTTTGCAGCCACCATGCAAAGGAAAACCTGTAGCTCACACCTAATTTCCTGAGCACCACAAGTATCAGGTGAAAACAGGATGTGTGTGGAGGAGCAGGAATTGAACCTGGCTCTCCAAAGCCCAGGCTAGCACTCTAATCACTGGGCTAAGGATGTTGAATGTGGTTAACTAACTAGTGGACTAGTTGATGGAATGTCCGTCGACTAGTCGATAGGCACTTCCGCATTCCTCCTTTGAAATGTACAAGAGCCCCCGCAGGGACTCCCCCATTCAAAGGAGGATTGCAGAACTCCGCTTACAGAGGGAAGTCACGCTGACTCCAGGCTGCACCCGGTGTGCCTGCTTTGAAATGCACAAGAGTCCCCAGCAGGGGGCTCTTGTACATTTCAAAGCCAAGGAGCCCGGGGTCAGCTGGGGAGTCCCCCGCTGACCCCGGGTTCCCTGCAACACTTCCCCAGAATCTGGGGGTCAGCAGGGGACTCCCCAGCTGATCCCGGGTTCTAGGGAAATGCCACGGGGAGCCCGGGGTCAGTTGGGAGTCCCCAGCTGACCCCACACTCCACAGCAACTACCCCTTTGAAATGCATGGAGGCGGCAATTTAAAGGGGCAGCCCGCCACACAGCTGATCCACGGATCAGCTGTGCAGCGGCCACCTTGGGGTTTCAAAGCTGTGCAGCGCTGCCACTTTGAAGTACCCCTTCCCCCCCACCACAGAGGCAGCAAGGGGGGGAATATCGACTAGTCAAAAGACTATCCAATAAGCAAATGCTTATCAGATTGTTGACTAGTCTTTAACATCCCTACACTGAACCACTCTTCCTTGTGTACAATCCCCACATTTGAAGATTTCTGCATGAAATTTAAAATATGAATGCATTTTAAAAGGTGCAGTGTAGTCACTTCCCTAACACCCTACTGCACAGGACATATGACATCCAGACACACAGCCCTTTCAAGAGAGCGCCCGATCTTCCACTCCAGACAAGTGTCAGTGTTCAAAGGAAGCCTTTCAAAGAGACAGAGCAAGGATAGTGGCAGGTGGACAGCTTCTTCTTATCAGAAGGTACATGCACATGGAGCACATTGCCTGTTAATACGGAAAGCCAAACCGCTCAGGTTACTGCGCCATGGAAAACCGAGGATTGATAGAGGGCACTAGATGATTCTTCCAGAGATCTCTCCAATAGCAGTACACTTAACAAGATACTAGCATAGAATAAAGGAATTAAAAGGGAGGGAGGTCACAGAACAGAAGCCACCCATTCCATAGGAGCAGCAGCAATTCCTATATTTAGGTTGCCTAACATTTTTTATTATAAAAACAATTGTTACTTTTTTCAGAAGTGCTCTTACTCCTCCAGGGCTTGCACTGGGATTTTGAAGTTGAACACGGATTAGTTCTGGCGGCCAGAAAAGTGCTTTTTGAGGGCCTCCTGAAAATCATAACATAAGAACAGCCATTCTGAGTCAGACCAAAGGTCCATCTAGCCCAATATACTGTCTGCTGCAAGTGGCCAATGCCAGATGCCCCAGAGAGAGTGAACAGAAACAGGTAACCATCAACTAACTGATCCCTCTCCTGTCATCCATTTGCAGCCTGGGACAAACAGAGGCTAGGGATACCATTCCTAGCCATCCTGGCTAATAAGTATGGATGGACCTAACCTCCATGAACCCATCTAGTTCTCTTTTGAACCCTGTTAAAGTCCTAGTTTTCAAGACATCCTCGGGCAAGGAGTTCCACAGGTCGACTGTGCATTGCACCAAAAGAACTTCCTCCTGTTTGCTCCAAACCTGCTACCTATTCATTCCATTTGGTGACCCCTAATTCTTATGTTATGGGAACAAGTACATAACTTTTCCTTTTTTACCTTCTCCATATCTGACACAATTTTATAGACCTCTATCATATTCCCCATTAGTGTCCCCTTTTTTAAGGTGAAGAGTCCCAGTCTTATTCATCTCTCTTCATAGGGCACCTGTTCCAAACCCCTCATCATTTCTGTTGCCCCCTCTGAACCTTTTCCAATGCCAGTATATCTTTTTTGAGATGAGGCGACCACATCAAGATGTGGGCATACCATGAATTTATACAGTTGCAATAAGATATTCTGTTTTATTCGCTAGCCCTTTGTAAATGATTCCTAACATTTTATTTGCTTTTTTGACTGCCACTGCACATCCTTTCAAGTTTGGCCAACTCACAAGTAGCTGAAGACTGCCATTGCCTGTCCACCTTTCATACAATATAGCTGGTTTTGGCAACACAATCCCCGCTACTGTTCCACTAGCATCGCATGTGCCCTCTAATGTCTCAAGTGGGTGCAATGACTGACTAACTCTCAGTGGCAACTTAAAAATATGGCCTTGAGTCTCCCAATACATTAGCTCCTCCCCTGTAAAAGAGGAATGCCACTCCTGTGAGGGCCAGCTAGTATAGTAACGAGGAAGGCCTATGAGGAAATCAGTAATTCTGTATGTAGTGCAGGCTTTGGATGGCATGATATAAAGGAAGACACAGGGCCACACACAATGATAAGGAACACCGAACAGATGCCTCATTCCCTGAGCATTGGGCATCCTGTACCCTGACCCCAGCAGAATCCTATGGAAACTATACCATGTGACCATGTCATTAAAGGCATTATCAATGAACATATGCTATGGTTGCACTAGTAATCCTAAATCCAGCATTTCCTAAGCGCCTAATTTGGCAATCCAGATAATTTTGGTGTATTTACTATAATGACCAAAATGTCAAGGACAAGAGGAAAAATACTATAACAAAATATATATAAATCAACACAATTTAAATGAAGGGTTTTTTTTTTTTAAATCAGAACACAGTTTCCTGGCCCTGCAATGCTCTGCACACAGACATGGCCCTGCATTTACAAGAGCCTGAGACTCAGAGGTTTGCAAGGACAACACACTGCAGTACAGTCTCTAGAATTCCCACTGTGGTCTCCCCAGATTTACTCCACTTGCAAAGACCAAAAACAGCAACAGAGGCTTCAGAAGGTCTGAAGTTACTTACTGTCACATATTAAAATGGCAAGCACTCAGCAGCAGCAGAACTAGACATGGCTACTCATTTCTAAGGTAAACAATAAGCTGTCATTCAGTAGAAGTAACATTGGTGGCAGGAAAAACAGCAGTAGCCATCTTGTCGAGTTGACTTTCCAACAGGTTTTGATGGTGTTACTACATTGTGGTACCTTTATAGTACCTGCAGTAACTCCAAGTGATAAACACAGAAGTTCAGTCTACCCTATACTAGGGATGTAAGAGCATAACTGTAAATGGGTAACTGACAAGCATGGTCCTGATCCAGCTCCCGGTGTGAGCTGGGAGCCAGCTTAAAAGTGGGCTCTTGGGGTGCACCAGCTCCCACCTGGTTGCCGCCCCGATCCTGAAATTTTCAGCTGTTATACAGTTAGCAAAATACACTCAATTTAACATCCCGACCCTACACAAACATACACTTAACATTAAAAATAGTGAAGTAAGAGATACACCTCTCCACTTATCCCTTAACTCTAGCAAAGCAACCTCTCACCCACGTGACATGTACAGTGTGCAAAGAGATCAGAACTATTCACATATGTTTAAAAAGTTAACTGGTTAAATGATTAAAATCCTATCATTTAACCAGTTAACCATTAACCAAGGTTACTCTGGCTGGCAGGGTCTCTCCCGCAGGCCTGCCGGGGCCATGGCTAGCAGACCAAGGTCCCTCTAGCTGGCCAGACAGAGCCCAGGATACTCTGGCCAGCTGAGCTGTGTGGCCTGGGGTCCCTCTGGCCAACCAGCCACCGGGGTTAACAGTTAAAGTCCAGTTAATGGTAAGCATACTGTTTACTGGTTAACCAGTAAACCTTTTCACATCCCTACATCAGGCAAAATGGTACATTCTTTCTTTCTAATCTCACCTAAATAATACAGGAACGTAGCCTACACCAATGTGCCTATTTTTAAATGGGACTTTTCTTGCCAACCAAAAAATCCAAATCTTTTCCCATCAATTGCACTGGAGGCGCTACCATCATCTTTGAACCTGTCATCCCTTTGAAATTGAGTGCCCAATGCTTAGTGTAAAAACCAGCTGCATACAGGCACAAACAAGAGGCCTTATCCTCAAAGAGGCTTTATTCTTAACAAAACAGGAAGTCTGAGAAGCTGTGGGCATACTCAAAGGAGTTACCATCATGAACAAAAGCTCCCTCCAAGTTCTTCTATAAGGTGGAACTCTGTCTTAGAGGGCAAGGTTGTAAAGGCTCATAGAGTACTCCATCTCTGAAAAGCAGCACCTCAAAATAGCAGTGCCAGCTCCTGATTTAAATGTTTCAACAACTTCAAAGATACTCAAATGACATGTAAGCAGGTGGAATAAGGAGTTAAGTGTTAGCATAACTAAGCTTAGAATGGGAGACTCGCTTGGTTATTTCTATCTACTATCATCTGTAATAATAAAGATTCTGCAGTTGGGACTACAGCTAACTAGTCTGTTGGGAATGAGATGCAGACTAAAATCTACGTTCATCTCCCAGAAACGCAGGACTAGCAAATGTAAACGCCCAAGAATTCACTTTTGCCAATAAAGAAACCAGATAAGACATCCACAATGCACAGAGGAAGATGTTCTGCTGGTTAAAAGGTCCTTTTTAAAAACCATGGGTTTTTTTTTCTCCAAATACAACTATTCTAACTGCTCTAACTGCACTCAATTATCTTAAGGATTCATCCAGAATACCGCAAAAAGGATTGTGTTTTATTAGAAAGTCAAGCCTCTGAGACTGCTGTTTATACAAAATATTACAAACAAATCCAATACAAATTATTTGATTCCTGCACGTTTCCAAATTTCACAGTACCCATGAAATCACAAATCTGCAACTTGAGTGCAAAGTGTCAAGTGCTGTTGTGAAAACTCCCCTACACAGCTTCTGTTTACAGAGATCCCTCCCACTGCTGCATCACTGAGCACATCTGCAGTAGGTAACTCATCTGCTGTTCAAAACTAAGAAAGTTGCAGTAATTAGAAAAGAGCAACCACAGAATTTCCCACAAGACCCAGAAGGAGAGTGAACCATTATGTTATTTGTTCTTCACCAAGCCTTATTTTCCCTGAAAGTTTCCTTCCTCCAGAGTCCCTTGCAAGATTTAGGCCGAAAACAGCAGCACAAATTGTTTAAACAGACATTCCCAGTTTTCCAAGATCACCCCTTTCTATGGGCACATAGACAGCTTTCAAAAGCCTACTCGCCCACCTCTGAACAAGTCTTAGAGCCCATTGCAGGCTCTGAATTTACAGCTTCACTTCCTACAGCAAGGAAGATCTGCTCAAGGAATTATTTTGGGGGAAGTTCTCTGGCCTGTGTTAGACAGGATGTCAGACTAGATGATCACAATGGTCACTTCTGGCCTTGGAATCTTATGAAATTAAAGGAAAAAATCAGCCTGAATAGCTGGCCAGACTTCTTGAGGGAGAGCTCTATGGAGTCATGAAGCAGTCTCCCAATGAAGTGGTGGATATCCAATGGTTTGGATTATTTAAATCCAAGCTGGACAAACCACCAGAACAGGTACTACAGGGACCAGTTTTACACTTGCGGCCTAGATGGCCCAATAGCTCTTTTCCATCTCCAGCTTCCCAAGTGCGGAGGGGATAACTCAACGCTAGCAGACGGGTCTGAAGACAGAGGCTTTAATTGCAAGGGAGATTGCCAAGCTTTAAAACAACACACCCCAGGGGCCAGCGACCGCGCCGCTCCTGCTTCCACCCCAACACAACTTGGCTGTCTCAAGAACTGCACAAAAATGGCAGCCCTGGCTTCGGCGCCGGGGCCCGCAGCTGCCCCGCGGGGCGGTCTTGCTGCTAGCCGTGGCGACCTGCCCCCGGAGCCCGCCAGCGCCAGCGCCAGCGCGGACACACGCGCCCCGGGCCGGGCCGGGCCGGGCCGGGCAGGCAGCGCCCCCGCCCCCACAGGCGCCCGGCCCGGCCCGGCCCGGCCTAGGCCCAGGCCCCGCCGCCCCGCAAAATGGCAGGCCCGCCACCCCCACGCGGCGCGGCCCGGCCCGGCCCGGCGCTTACACACGGCGGCGCCGCCGCGGCGGGAGCGGCCGGCTCGGGCGTTTCCATGGTGCCGGGGGTCGCCTCCGGGTCCTGCTCGCCGGGCGCGGCCGCGGCGCCGAGGGGCTGGTCCGCGCGGGCGGGCCCCGGGCCCGGGCCCAGGTCGGCGGGCGGCTCTCTGTGGCCACTCCCCGCCGGGCCGGCCCCGGCCGCCTCGCCCTGCGCGGGCCGCGCCTCGGCCGGGGGCTCGGCGCTCAGCATGGAGGCCAGGTCCTGCAGCCGGCGCAGCGGGATGTAGCAGGAGGCCGGGTCCTGGCCGCAGGCCGCCTTGGCGGGCGGCTCAGGGCCCGCGCTCTCGGGCGCGGCCGGGGCCCGCGGGCCGGCGGGGGGCGCCGGGCCGGGCGGGCGGCTCAGCTCGCAGGCCGGCTCCATCCCGCGCCGCGGGCATCGACCTGCGGAGCGAGCAGAGCACAATGGTCAGGCCGGGCCCGCGCCGCAAAATGGCAGCCGCCCCTCCCCCCGCGGCCGGAGCCGCGCTCCGCGGCCCCCCGCGGCCCGGCCCCTGGCGCGCCGCCCCCGCCCACAGCGCCCGGCCCGGCCCGGCCCGGCCCGGCCGCGCGGCCCCTGCCCCTCCCCCGCCGCGCGGGCACACAACGGCCCGGCCCGGCCCGGCCCGGCCCGCAGCTCCGCCGCCTCCCTCCCCCGCGCGCGCGCGCCCGCCGCCATCCCGCACGCGCGCGCCCGCCCCTCCCTCACCGACTCTTGGGGTTCCGCGCCGGCCAATCAGCGCGCGCGCGCGCGGCTCCCGGGCGCCTCGTGCCGGGCCCGGCCGGGGCTCGCTGCTGCCCCCCGGCGCCTCCCCGCGGCGGCGCCCGCCCCGGCCCCCGCCTCGCGCCCGGGCCGCACGCGGCGCCCACAAGATGGAGGCCGGGCCGGGCTCCCCGCGCCCCCCCCCCCGCCCCGGGCCCGCTGGCGGAGCGATGGGCCGGCCGCGCTGCTTACCCGGGGCCGGGGCCGGCGCCGCGCCGAGCGCCCCGCTCGTCTGGGGGAAGCTTTGCCCACGGCTGCCCCGGCCCTGCCCTTTGTGTCGCCTCCTGCCCGCTCCCGGGGCGCCTCCTGCCGGCAACGCAGCGGTGGGCGGGGGGCACTCCATGCGCACTAGCTGGGGGGGGCCAGGGGGCACTCCATGCGCACTAGCTGGGGGGGGCCAGGGGGCACTCCATGCGCACTAGCTGGGGGGGGCACTCCATGCGCACTAGCTGGGGGTGGCCGGGGGGCACTCCATGCGCACTAGCTGGGGGTGGCTGAGGGGCACTCCATGCGCACTAGCTGGGGGTGGCCGGGGGGGGGGCGGCACTCCATGCGCACTAGCTGGGGGTGGCTGGGGGGCACTCCATGCGCACTAGCTGGGGGGGGCACTCCATGCGCACTAGCTGGGGGTGGCCAGGGGGCACTCCATGCGCATTAGCTGGGGGTGGCCGGGGGGCACTCCATGCGCACTAGCTGGGGGGGGCACTCCATGCACACTAGCTGGGGGTGGCCGAGGGGCACTCCATGCGCACTAGCTGGGGGTGGCCGGGGGGGGGGGAGCGGCACTCCATGCGCACTAGCTGGGGGCCGGTGGGCTGGGGAGCTGTCAGTGCTGGTGGCAGGTTCTGCACTCCCAGGCAGACATCACTGCAAGGCCCGCACAGCTCAGTTGCAGCCCTGCAGCCATGAGGGCGCGGCGACGCACGGCGACTCTAGTCTAGCGAATCGGCCTGTGCCACAGGGGAGTCCCAGAAGCGCAGTGTGGGCAGGCTCTGCCAGCATGCCAGAGGTTTGGCATTACTGGACCAGTGTGGTGAGAGAGACAAGCTTTGGGGACTACACTCCCATGTAGTTGCTACTGGGCCATTTAGTGGGGGGGTCGAGGTACCCGGCTGGGCCTCGTGCAAGATGTGCTAACTACTTCCACTACACAGTCTGATTTAGTGGTGGCTCTGGGAGGGCCTTCCCCAGCCTGCGGAGGAGCAAAGCTTATCTCACCAGCAGACGCTGGCCCACTAACACCACCTTGTCTAGCAGCCTGGCGCTGACATGGCTACACACCCCTGGCCAGGACAACAGCTCGCAGAACCCCACAGCAGCGACTCACCAGTTTCTCTCATCTCTCGGTTCTTTGCGAGGTTCTAACTGTGGCCTTGACTCTGGTTGTCTGAACGTGGCCCTCTGACCCCCTTACAGTCCAGCACCTCCCCCTCTTGTGACCACCCCACCATGCTGTTCTCCACACCCATTCTCTGGGCTTGTCTCCGCTGCCAGTGCTGGAGCACTTGGTGAAGATGCTACCCAGCCACGCTGATGCTGTTGGCACACGGACAGCACTTCCCAGAGGCAGGAGCGAGGGTGATGGGAGAAGCCCTCCCGGCACCCTGCTGTGTATATAAGGACGGGTCAGTATCGCTACGTTGCTGAGGGTTGTATGCTGACAAGCTGGGAGTGCAGACCAAGGCTCCAACTCAAAGGCCGCCTACGCTAGTCCTGCTGCCACTTCGCTCGCTGCTTGAGCTTGGAGCTGACTTCTCTTGCTTTTTGGGGTCATCTGTCACATGCATTTCTGAAAACGTATTGCCAGGAGAAGGCTACACATTGTAAGCACCCCAAGAGACACCGGGTTCTGCACACAGCCAGTGCAATGGTACAGAATCGGGTTTTCCGCTTTCCTTCTGCAGTACTGTTGTTGGAGAAATAACCCAGTGAAATAAAGGCAACAAAAGCCACAAAGCCTGTCAGTTTGCAGCAAAGCACCCCCGGCTTCATTCCCTCCAGCCCCTAAGAGCCCCCAGCTAAGTACACCTGCTCTGGATTGTTTCTCAGCTTGTGTTGAACCTGCTGCCTGTTGATTAGGCTCAGTGCACGAGAGCAGAGGAGAGATGTGGAGCAGCATTCCAAAGCAAGCCCTGGCCAGCGTTAGCGGCCTGCAGGAGAGCGGCAGGGCACGCCCAGCGCCCGATGGCTGCATGTCCTCGGCGCGTCTGACCGCTAGGCTGCTTTCACCGAGGTGCCCGCCTTTGGTCGTTGCAGCCCTGCTTACCATCACAGAGAGCTCACAGGCAAGGCCCCGCTCCTCCACCCCAGGCGCTGCCTGCAGCCCAAGGAGTCGCTCGCCTGGAGCAAGCAACGCACGTCTGTGCGTGCTGGCAGGACAGGGCCAACGGGGTAAAGTGGCGCAGGGCCTCAGCAATGCATTGCCTTGGCTGTAATTCTCACCACAGGAACATAAAAGGGGCCACAATGGGTCAGCCCAAAGGTCCCCTCCCCCCATCCTGTCTTCCCGCAGGGCAGCTACTGAGCACCCCATCCCGTGGCCCAGTCCCAGGTGCTGGTAGGCAAGCAGGGGTTCAGGGACTCCCCGTGCATGGGGCGGCATCCCTCACTTTCCTGGGCAACCGCCATTGATGGACCCATTGTCACTCGGCTTGCACAGCTCCTTTTGGAACCCAGGGCGTTTTGGCCTTCACTCCGTCCGCTGGCCGTGAGCGCCACAGGCAGGCTGTGCTAGGAGGGAAGCAGTGCTTCCTCTCTCCTGGCTCCCGGCTGCCAGCTACTGCCTGACCCCAGCACACACAAATGTTCCCTGGGATTCAGGGGTCAGCCAGGACTAGTGAAACCTGGTTTCCAAGCTGCCACTGCACAGAACAGTGACTCAGGTTCATCCGCGGCCCCTCCCTGCTCTGTGTTCATTGCTAGTCAGGCGGCTATGCTCCCAGCCGCTGCTCCCTCCCTCGGCCGCCAGCTGCCTGACAGCCACGGGTGAACAAGCCGCTCCCGGGATGCCAGTCACGGCTAAACACCTGGCTTAGCACCTAACCGCAGCGCAGGCCGCGTCCCCGTGTGCATCGGGCAGGGACATGCTGCGCCAGGCCTGCGGGGCCCAGCCTGCTTGGCCGGAGGTGCTCAGCTGCAGAAATGTTAAACAACGTTAGGGCGGGGGGGTTAGGCTGCCATCTCAGCTGCCCTTTGTCTCCCCCGTGCCCAGAGCACAGCCTTGGACCACCTGCAGCCGGCCCCTCCGCTGCATTAGCAGGTCCCCGGGGCAGCGGGCCCTGCACAGACACTGCAAGGCGTGGGGAGGGCCCAGGGCAGCCACACCAGCAGGCTCACCCGGCCTCTGCCTCTGGCCCAGCCACTTTCCAGGAGGGAGTGTGGGTCACTGGGGTGCGAAAGGCCTGGAGAGATTTTTCCCTTGCAGGGAGCAGGGGCCTCTGAACGTTTTCCCCTCCCCAGGGGCTTCCTTAGCACACGCTGCTTCTCCTGGCCCCCTCCAAAACCCATGCCTGGGCTGTGCGTCCCCGCGCACGGGGGCAGCTGCGGCTTGGACACGGGTTCATTCCGGGTCTCCATTCCAAGGGCGGGCTGGTCCGGGTCCGGGTCGCTGGCTCCCTCTGGTGGCTTGTCACCCAAAATGCAGCTCATCTGCGGGTTGGGCTCCTTCCCCGAGGCCCTGTCCTGGGGGGCGGGGGTCCTGCAGGCACAGTACAGCCAGCAGCCAGGCTCAGCCAGATCTTGGAGGCACGGCGGCTAGCTCTCTGACAGCATCCCCTCCACGGGCGGCGGTGGCAGCCAGAAAGCAGACCCCATGTTGGGAATGGTTAGGAGAGGGCTAGAGAGTAAGAGAGAATCGCTTATTGCCTCTATGAATCCATGGCACGCCCACATCCTGACCTCTGCGAGCAGGTGCAGGGGCGTCGTTGGAAAAGGGTCACAGAAGGGCAGCAAAAATGAGGGGTTTGGAACAGGTCCCCTATGAAGAGAGGTTAATAAGACTGGGACTTTTCAGCTTGGAAAAGAGTTGCCAGATGGTTTCACAAAAAATACCGCCCCCCCCCCCGCTAAAAAACGCTGGGAAAAAATTCTGTTGAGCAAAAAAAAGCAGGGGTGGGGGGCAGGACCGAAATGCAGTCGTGGCCCCTTTAATTCCCAGGGCGCTCCCTCCGCCTTTCTGTCGGGTGCCCGAGCCAGGCTCTGGGAAAAAACAGAAAATAACAGCCATTTCAGATGTCCGGTATTTTCTGAATTTTTTTACCAGATGGAAGGCGCACATACCAAGCTGTCTGGTTCAATACCGGACACCTGGCAACCCTAACTAAGGGGGATAGGATAGAGGTCTATAAAATCATGACTGGTGTGGAGAAAGTGAATAAGGAAAAGTTATTGACTCCTTCCCATAGCATAAGAACTGGAAGTCCCCAAATGAAATTAACAGGCTGCAGGTTTAAAACAAACCAAAGGCAGTATTTCTTCACACAACGCAAGTCAACCTGTGGAACTCCTTGCCAGAGGATGTAGTGAAGGATATGACTATAACAGGGTTCAAAAAGAGCTAGCTAGATTCATGGAGGATAGGTCCATCAGAGGCTATTTGCCAGGATGGGCCGAGATGGTGGGAATGGCGACGGGATGGATCAGTCTCAGCTGGGGAGCCGTGTTAGTCTGTAACTTAAAAACAACATTAAAAATGACGAGTGGTCCTGCAGCACCTTAGAGACTAACAGAAAAGGACAGAGTCTCATGAGCTTTCGTGTCACAGCCCACTTCTTAGGGGAGGGATCGCGGGATGGTTCTGTGTTCGGTTCACTCCCTCTGGGGCACCAGGCAGCGGCCACTGTCGGAGGACAGGACCCTGGGCTGGATGGGCCCTTGGGTCGGACCCCGTCTGGCCGCTCTGACGTGCAGAGGGACGTGGCCTCCCAGGCAGAGAGCTGGGGCTTCAGCTCAGCTCCCCCTCCCCGCATGGGAGAGCGCGGCTGGGGGGCGGGCACCTGGAACTCCACCTCGTGTGGAGGCAACAGCAGCAGCTGGCAGGCCGGGGGACGCTCCTCCCACAGCCCAGAAGAGGTACCACATGAGGCTGCTGTGGGGAAGAAGCCCTGGGCCCATAAAGGGCAGCCCCCAAGCGGCCGGTCTGGCAGCTGCTGGAGCAGCCTCTTCTCCTGGAGGGCGGCTGGGGGTGCTGGCTCCAGCACTGGACTGACTTGGGACCAAGGGGTGGGGAGAAGAGGCCTGGATTTGAGCTGAGCCCTCCGCGTCCAGGCAGCAGGCAGAGCAGCCCAGCCGGGTGCGGGAGGGGATGGGCACTGGAAGGCGCAGTTGCTGTTTCTCAAACTCCGGGGTTGCGTCTCGACTGGCACGATTTTCCGCAAATGCTTTTAACGGAAGAGTTTTCCGTTAAAACCATTTTTGGAACAGAGCGTCTAGATTGGCACGGACGCTTTTGCGCAACAGCACTTTTTGCGGAAAAGCGTCCCTGGCCACTCTAGACGCGCTTTTGCGCAAGAAAGCCCCGATCACCATTTTAGCCATCGGGGCTTTTTTTGCGCAAAACAATTCTGGGTTGTCTACACTGGCCCTCTTGCACAAAAGCATTTGCGCAAGAGGGCTTTTGCCCGAACGGGAGCAGCATAGTATTTGCGCAAGAACACTGACAATCTTACATGAGATCATCAGTGTTCTTGCGGAAATTCAAGCGGCCAGTCTAGACAGCTGGCAAGTTTTTCCGGAAAAGCGGCTGATTTTCCGGAAAAACTGGCCAGTCTAGACACAGCCTGGGGGAGTCTCTCGTAAGGCCCACGAGGTGTCCAGCTGGTCCCCTCGCTGCTGGGGGGGCAGAGGGAGACCCCACCTGCCGTGAAGGCTGCTAATCAGTGCGAGCGGCAAGGTTTCCAGGGGGCCCCCAGAAGCAGGGAGGCGAAGCGGCTCAGCCTTTTCAGGAGGAGGGTCTGTTCTACGGGGCACTGCAGCTCCACGCTTCCAACTGGCCGGCCAGCGCCAGCCCATGCCCACACACACGGCGCTCTGAGCCGAGTTCTCGCCATGGTGAAGGAGGGCAGCTGTGTCTCGCAGGCTTGCCTCCAGGCCACCTGGCACAGGGCTGATGCCGCCAGCAGGGGCATGGCCTCGGCTTGGCCATGAGAAGGGGCCCCGGCCCAGGCCTCGGGGCACCCCTGTAAGGGCCGGCAGGCCACTCCAGGCCTCCTTGTCAGGGTGTGGCTAGTTCTGGAAGACAGACAGGCCCGAAAGGCTCGTGGGCCACCCTCAGGACCTTGGACCTGCAGGCTTTCGCCAGACCAGGCAAGGCTCCAGGCTGGTCCTCCCCTGAGGGCCAAGCAGCAGAATCACCAGGCTGGCTCTTGGAGGAGGGACAGGAGTGGCGGGAACAGGCCACGCCCGTCCCTCTTCAGGCCAGGGCTCTGGACAAGCCCAGCCACCTTCTCGCCCGAAACAGGCCACGGGAAGGCACCATCGAGGACAGCGCAGCCCATCTCCATCCGGCTGCACCCCACCTTCCCTTCACCTGCTGTCCCCTCTCTGCCGGGCAGGTCCCCTGCCTCCCTGGACTCCAGGCACTCCTGGGCCCCCCCTCCCCCCCCGCCCGTGTCGGGCCCTTCTCAAGGGCAGCGCTGCCAGGACATTTCTCTGTAGCCTTGTTGGAAGGGCCTTCCCCTGCAGCCAGACCCAGGCGGCCTTGGCTGCAGAGCTGGGAGTCCCAGCCCCACGGGGGCAGCTAACCCGCATGGCGAGCGCCAGCCCAGGTTGTCAGGAAGACGATTTAGGGCCAGCAGACAGGAGGCCGGGTCCTGGCCCCCTGGTCCCAGAGCGAAGTTCCCACCCCAATGGCACCCCTAGCGCCACACACAGCACCGGGTGGCAGGTGGGCAAAGCTCAGTCTAACAGCATTTCCTTGGCCAGAAACTCCTCCCGGGCTGGGGGCTCCTCCTTCTGGAGTAGGGACCCCACGTGCCTGGCGCCAGGCTGGTAACTGCTGCTGGCGGCTGCCGCGTGCACTTTGCTGGGTGCAGATCAGCCGAGGTGGCGGGGAGCCGGGGCCAGCCGGTCGGGGCTGCCCAGTGACTGGCGACGGCCTGGCCCAGCACTGCTCCAGCGCCGCTCTGTGAGGGGGGCTTCCAGGGGGCCGCTGGAAAGGGAAGGAACAGGAAGGAGGTGGCAAGACCCAGAGCAGAGCTCAGCGCCCAGACCCAGCTGAGGCCAGAGCTCCTGGACTCCTCTGCACAGCCGTCCCCTGCAGCAGCCAGCCCCCGACCAGGCCTGGCCACCAGGGCACCTTCGCCCCAAGCCCGCCTGGGGGTGCTGCGTGCTGGGCAACTGCCAATGAACAGCAAGGGGGGCTCCCAGTGGTAAAAGCTCCTGCAAACCCGCAGGAAGTGACGTCCTGAGCCCCGGGCACTGGGGGGGGGGGGGTGTAAATTAACGGGCTGGGCCAATTAACAGGCTGCGCCCTGAGCCCCGGGCACTGGGGGGGGGGGGTCAATTAACAGGCTGGGCCCTGAGCCCCAGGCACTGGGGGGGGGTCAATTAACAGGCTGCGCCCTGAGCCCCGGGCACTGGGGGGGGGGTGTAAATTAACAGGCTGGGCCCTGAGCCCCGGGCACTGGGGGGGGGGGTGTAAATTAACAGGCTGGGCCCTGAGCCCCGGGCACTGGGGGGGGGGGTGTCAATTAACAGGCTGCGCCCTGAGCCCCGGGCACTGGGGGGGGGGGTGTAAATTAACAGGCTGGGCCCTGAGCCCCGGGCACTGGGGGGGGGGGTGTCAATTAACAGGCTGGGCCCTGAGCCCCGGGCACTGGGGGGGGGGGTGTAAATTAACAGGCTGGGCCCTGAGCCCCGGGCACTGGGGGGGGGGGTGTCAATTAACAGGCTGAGCCCTGAGCCCCAGGCACTGGGGGGGTCAATTAACAGGCTGCGCCCTGAGCTCCGGGCACTGGGTAAAGGTGCGTCCCTGGAGAGGGGGAGACAGAGAATGCTGTGCGGGGCACAGGGGGGTGCGGTTGCTCCAGGGGCAGTCCATGAGGATTCTCAGGCGTACAGGGGCAGGGGTTCTGTTCCTAGAGTTGCCTAACACCGTACGCCAAAGCCGCGGCCTGGCCCGTCTCCAGCCTGCGGGTACTCAGCAGGTGTGTGAACACACCAGTTCTGCACGGGCTCCTGGGCCTTCCTCTGCCCTGCACGGGACCCAGCTGCCTGGAGGGGCTGTACTTTCGTATGGCGATCACTCAGCCCGCAGGAAGTGACTCAGGTTTGTGGGAACAACTCCCACTACCAATTTCCCCTCCTCCTGCTCGGCCTGTCAGCAGCACCTCCAGTCCTGCCCACACCTGCCTTGTTCCCACACAGGCCCTGGGCTCGGCGACTAGCTGATGAAGGGTGTGACAGCATGTCAGGGAGCCCCCAACCCTGCAGCCCCGTCCGCAGCCGGACGTGACGCTCAGCCGGCCGGTAGAGTGGAGGTTTATTGGTGCTCAGAGACACAGCCTAGCGTAGGAGCGATGCTAACACAGGAGCCAGGGCAGAGCCTTAGTCCTCTTAGGGGGGAAGGGGCTTCACCCCTTTCCTTCATCTAAAACATGGGTTCCCAAACTGGGGGGTGTGAAGACATTCCGGGGGGGGGGGCAAGGCGACCCAGCCCCCCCCCCCCGGCAAGTTTTGCTGCTATCTTTGTTTTTCGGCTATGGTCAGTTCCTTTTTTTCTTTTGCTCAACAAGTTTTGCTGCTGTTTGGGGGGGGGGGGAGGGAAGGTTTCTTAAAAATCAAAAAGGGGGGCATGATGCCAAAAAGTTTGGGAACCACTGGTCTAAAACATCCTCACTCGTAGCCCAGCCCAGCCCGCCTCACCCCCACAGCCACTGCTCACTCGCCCCAGGCAGCCCCGCCTCCTCCACTGTCCTTCTAGGTCCAAGGTGCTAGCTGCTGGCCCCTAGGCCTCAGGAGGTGAGAGGCTGCACATACTTCCCCAGTGAGTCCCACCCAGCCGCCCCCTCCTCACGCAGCGAGTGCTGCAGGGCCTGGGGAAACTGAGGCACGTACACACAGCGTCACTACAGAGCAGCATAGGACAGCAGGCTCACATATAACTCCATAAGACAAACGGTGAATGCAACACCAAAGCGAACATAGGATCACACAAGCAGACAGCACCTCTCACTACGTCCCATCTCTCCCCCCTCCGAGAGTGAACTGAGCGGGGTCACGCTGCCTGTGGCCTGGGGAAATTCGGCCTCCCACCGGGTAAAGCAGTGGCTGTGACATTGGCACTTCCCTTTGCTTGGACCTGCCACGTGCTGCCCTGCAGCAGCCGGCTCCGCCTTGTTCGGCTGCTGGATGGCATTGAGGGGGCCGGCGCGGGCCCACTCTCTGCATTCGTACCAGCCCTTCCGCTTCCCTTGGGCTCTGCCCAGGGTCTCCCTGGCTGGGCCCATGAGCTCGGCGAGCCTTTGCCGGGAAGCCAGGACGGCCTCCACCCCCGACACTCCATCCGGGGAGGCCTCCCCCTCCCATAACTCTCCCAGCAAGCCCAGGGGGGCCTCCCCCTACTGTGCCATGGCTCAGTGGGGGAGAACCTGGTGGGCCCTTGGGGCACCTCCCTGTGTGCAGACAGCAGGGGGGCAGGTACTCGTCCCAGGGGAAGCGAGATCGTGCAGGGGGTAGTGTTCATGGGGCAGCCAGTGACTCGGCCTGGGCCAAGGAACATGCCAGACGCGAGGTTGCAGGCCCTGACTGGTAACATTGGAGGTCTCAGACAGTCCCCCCGCATCAGGAGACCCCTCAGACTTCCGAGATGCCGGGCTGCCTGCCCGGTCCGCGACGCCCGCCTGCGATGGCTTAGCCCTCAGGAGGTTTGCTCGGGGTCAGCCGCCTCCGTCCCTAGTGACAGTGGTGTCAGACGTGGGCTGGGGGCCCCAGGGCTCAGGGTCGCTGGTCTCGGGCAGACCTGGCTTCACACCGCGCCCGAGAGCTGAGCGCAAGGCGCCTGGTGTGCCAGCTTGGCAGGACGCTGTCAGAGCCGATGGATGCACCGCCCCAGTGTCCTATCAGCCAAGGGAGCTGCGCGCCCCTCTCCCTCGTGCCCGGGGACTCCTGCGTAGAACATTCCTGCGCCTGCAGGCTGCGCTGCCGCGCTTCCAGTGCCCGGCGGGGCCTTTCCTCAGGCACGCCTGCTCGCCCGGGCTCCGGCGCAGCCGCCTTCCTTCTCCAGTGGGGAGGCCACCTCTGCAGCAGGGCTCCGGTCGCTCCCCTGGGTCCCCGCTTCCGGGCGGATCTTTGCTTTGCCTCAGACCCTGCCACTGCCTCTGGCGTCTCTCCGGGGCGCGGAGTCCCCCCCAACGAGCCATTTTCACCCTAGGCCAGTCACTAGCGTGGGGGGACCCCTGCGCGGCCCAGAGGTCCCTTTTCCCCGGTGGCAGCCCAGCGGGAAAGGGGAGGGCTGGGGGAGCCCGGTCCCGGCCCAAGTAGCAGGTGGGGGGGGGGGCTCCTGCCCTTCTCCGGACAGAGCGGCAGCCTCTCCCTGGGCCACTTCCCCTGCCTCCCACGGTGCCTTCTCCTGGTCGCAGCCTTCAGTTCCCCTCCACCTCGTACTTCCTGCCGCCCGCCCCCCCCCACCATAGGGGGAGTCTTGCAGCAGCCCAGCAGGCCCTACCTGGCTGCAGCTGTCCCGTCAGCCTCCTGAGTCCCAGGCTCCCGCCTGTCTTAGTGCTGGCAGCAGCCTCTGGCCACCTGTGCACGGAACAGGAAGCCGCTCCCCCAAGTCCCGGTGTGCCTGCCCCCACCCAATGCCCGTGGCCCACGGCCTGCCCCACTGCTACACGCCGCTCGCCGCAAGGTGCTCCTCGAGCTTCGTACCAATGGCGCCAGCCTGGCCCCGCCAGCACCAGCACACGCCTCTCCTAGCCACGGCCGTGGCCCCCCAGTGGTCCCCCGCTCTCCTGGACCCCCGACACGAGCTCACAGTGCCGCTAGCGTCTGAACCGCGAGTCCTTGCGCCTCCTGGCAGGAACACTGAGGCTGAGCCTCTGGAGCCCTCCTGCTTGGACGGGCTGAGACGCAGGAAGCCCTCTCCACGAGCCACCTGCCTGCCCAAGCGCAAGGAGTCTCAGGCTGTCGGCACAGCACCGTGTCCCCGCAGAGCCACTTGCTGCCTCGCCCCTCCGGCTCCTTAGGCAGGTGCCATGGGGCCCCTCTGCCCCCAGGGCCATTCGGCCTCTGCTAAGCCAGCGGGCGCCAGTTTCAACGAGGGCTCCACCGGCCATGTCCTCACGCCTGCCCCAGCTTGGGACCTCAGTCTGATCTTCCTTCCTGGCCCCCCCAGGCCCACTGTGGGTCCCACTTCCCAGCCTCCTGGGCCCCCGTGAGCCCTTGGCAGCCTGCTCCCTGCTCTGTCTCTCACACAAGGTGGCGTTTCTGGTAGCGGCAACCTCGGCCAGGGTGTCTGAGCTCAGGGCCTCGGCCCAGTGGGGTCTCAGGACAGGCCGCAGCTGTTGTGAAGGTTCCTCCTAGCCTTTTCCCCGGTCCGCCTTCCAGCCACAGGGCCGAGACTGGCCGCTGCGGACGCCAGGGCGCGGGCCGGCTCGGTTGAGTGCACGAAGCCCTTTGGCCGTGGCCGTGGGGGACAATGTGGCGCCACCGCGCCACGCGACAGGGCGACGTCCTGCAGCCTGGGGCCTGCACCCCCATCACTGCGCACCCAGGCGCAGACACCGGCCGAGCAGAAGCGGGGGCGGGGTTGGTCACGTGCGCTCCCCTCTGTCGGAAGAGCCAGCCAGAGGGGCCCTGGGCAGCAGGGCCCCATGTCGAGTGCCTGCGTTTCGGGGGCGCCTGGACAGAGTCAACAGGAGCCGCTCTGGGAGAACCTTCCGGCCACGGGCGTGGCCACGAACAACACAGCTTCTGGGGCCTGGGCCAGCAGCGCAGGCTGGCACCGAGGAGCCCTGCTGGCCATAAGCACCGAGGGCACCTCCAGCAGCCGCCTGGGCGAAAGGGGAGCACCCGGGGCCTGCAGCTGCTGCCCGTGGGACCAGCTCCCCTGTGGCCAGCAGGTGGCGCTCTCGGCTTGCGCCATTTCCAAGGCGGGCGGCCCACAGGGCCAAGGCCAAGCAGGAGGCGGAGGCGGCTGGCCTTAGCCGGGGCAGCTCCCCACCCCTCTGGGACGGCCCCACAGGCTCCCAGGCACCCCAGAGCTAGTGCTCCCCCAGGCTGCCAGAACAGCCCCCAGCTCTGAGGGGCTGCCAGAGACCCCGGAGCACAATCACCTCCATCGGCGGCTCCAGCTGCAGCACACGCCTGCCCCTGCCAGTCCCGTGCCCGGAGCCAGGGGCCTGCCAGTGCACGGCAGGGCCACGGGACAGGCGGGTTGCCCAGCTCGTGCCACTGGTGCCAGGCACTGTGTCAGCCCCCACGCCAGGGCAGGGCCACACACAGCAAAGGAGGAACATGCCTGGCTTTCTGTTCCTGGAAGCTGGTTAATTTGACATCGTGCGAGCCCCAGTGCAAGGGGGCGGGGGAAGAGGGCTTGGGCCTCCCTCTTGCCTGGTTTTGGGAAGCTCTCAGCTTCTACTGCCGCGCGCCCCGGAAAGGTAGCTCACGCCCAGCCTGGCGGCCAGCCCGCCCCCAGCAGGCCTGGCAGTACGTGCTGCAGAGGGTTAAGCAGTGAGCCGGTGAGTGTGCCAAGCGACTGGGCAGTGGCCAGGGCCGGGCCAGGGGAGCCCAGGGGGTTTGCTCAGCTCTCTCTTGAAGCGGCACCTTTGCCTCAACCGCTGCACACCTGGGGCCGGGCTGGGCACACGCTCCGGTGCAGGCCTGGGGCTGGCCACGGCCCTGCCGCGTTCTGCAGAACAGCCGTGGCCGCAGCCCAGCGTGGCACAGCCTGGCTCTGCAGGCCAAGCAGAGAGATGGGACCCTGTGGCAGGGGGAGGCAGGGCCGGGCAGCGTCCCAGGCCCGCGGGTCTCCGCATGGCCGGCTGGGAGAGCGCGTGTGGGAACAGGAAGCCAGTGGGATTTACTGGCTGTGCCGTAAATCCTCCGGCACAAAAGCTGCCTGTTCCTGGGACAGGCTGTCGGCGGCTCAGCTGCACTTGCTGGGCCAGCAGAGCCCGGCGGATTAAGGACAATTGGTTCAGCCGTGACAGAAAAGATCAGGAATGTTCAACAATAAAACGCTCCAGCTGTTGTGGGCTCGCTGGGCCCCGCCCCCCGCTCAGCTGCAGCCCACACGCTGCTCCCACGCGCCCTCCCCAACCCCTGCGGTCTCAGCCGGCACTGCCCAGCTCCCCCAGCACAGCCTCAGCAGAGCCGGCTCGGCCCAGCGCGTCCAGCCCCCCGCACCCGTGGCAGGGCGTTGCCCACCCCGCAAGGGGGCTGCCCAGCTCCCCAGCCCCAGAGTTAGCGCTGCCCTCGGGCTGCCAGCTGCAGAGTCAGGCCCCGCCCATAGGCTGGCGCTCTGCTCGCAGGCCCCCACAGCCGCCCCTCGGCCAGACCCAGCTCGGCCTGTTTGCTTTGGCCTCCCGGGTCAGGGACCGAACCCTCAGCCCCGTCGGCCGCTCTGCTTGGGACCCCCCAGCAGCTCCCAGCCGGCCCCTCGGCCGCTCTGCTTGGGACCCGCAGCTCCCGGCTGCTTGGGACCCGCCCGCAGCAGCTCCCAGCCGGCCCCTCGGCTGCTGTGCTTGGGACCCTTCCCCCCCCCCCCACAGCAGCTCCCAGCTGGCCCCTCGGCTGCTGTGCTTGGGACCCGCCCCCCGCAGCTCCCGGCTGCTTGGGACCCCCCCCCCCCGCAGCAGCTCCCGGCCGGCCCCTCGGCCCCTCTGCTTGGGACCCCCCCCCCGCAGCAGCTCCCGGCCGGCCCCTCGGCCGCTCTGCTTGGGACCCCCCCCCCGCACAGCAGCTCCCGGCTGGGCTGCAGGGCTGGGGATGGAGCCCAAGGGGGGCCCCGCTGCTGCTGGGCATGACGGGGGTGGCTGCTGTCAGGCGGGGCACGGGCCAGAGCTGGGAGGCGGCTTGAGGGGCCCGAGGCGTGGCCCTGGGATGGCGGCATTCGACTGGCTGCATGGGGGGGGGCTGTCCCGCCAGCTCCCCCACAACAGCCACTAGTGGGGGGGGTGAGAACCACAGGCTCCCTGGGTAGCTGAGCCCTCTGCCTGCCGAGCAGCCGTGGGCCCGGGCTCCGGCCACTGGGGTGCACGACAGAGCAGCGACTGTGGCTCCAGCTTCCTCCCTGGCCCGCCAGCCTCCTGCCAGGCCCAGGGCAGGTGGCAGGTGGGGGAGCTGGGCCTGCTTGCTGCACGCCCCCGCCGCCCGCCTGGGGAGGGGAGGGAGGCCGCTTGCTGAGGCCTGCCAGCTCCTGGCACACAGGCTGCCCCTGGTCTCCCTCCACCTGCCCAGGCCTGGCCGAACATTCATTGAGCGCCCCCTCCCCCCAGCTGCGAGTGGACCTGGGCGGGGACGAGAGAAGGGAGAGACCAAGTGAGCTGGGAAAACAGGGCACCTGACGCAGGGCGTTCCCAAACCACGTCCTTCCCCACCCTCGGGGCCCAGCCCCACACCGAGCACGGACAGCAGAGGGCGGGGAGGCTGAGCGCGGGGCAGGCGGCAGGGCGGGACATGGTGGGCACGGGACAGGCAGCGCTGTGGGGCAGGCAGTGGGGCGTGGCGGGCACGGGACAGGCAGCGCTGTGGGGCAGGCAGTGGGGCGTGGCGGGCACGGGACAGGCAGCGCTGTGGGGCAGGCAGTGGGGCGTGGCGGGCACGGGACAGGCAGCGCTGTGGGGCAGGCAGTGGGGCGTGGCGGGCACGGGACAGGCAGCGCTGTGGGGCAGGCAGTGGGGCGTGGCGGGCACGGGACAGGCAGCGCTGTGGGGCAGGCAGTGGGGCGTGGCGGGCACGGGACAGGCAGCGCTGTGGGGCAGGCAGTGGGGCGTGGTGGGCACGGAACAGGCAGCGCTGTGGGGCAGGCAGTGGGGCGTGGCGGGCACGGGACAGGCAGCGCTGTGGGGCGGGCAGTGGGGCGTGGCGGGCATGGGACAGGCAGCGCTGTGGGGCAGGCAGTGGGGCGTGGCGGGCACGGGACAGGCAGCGCTGTGGGGCAGGCAGTGGAGCGTGGCGGGCACGGGACAGGCAGCGCTGTGGGGCAGGCAGTGGGGCGTGGCGGGCATGGAACAGGCAGCGCTGTGGGGCAGGCAGTGGGGCGTGGCGGGCACGGGACAGGCAGCGCTGTGGGGCAGGCAGTGGGGCGTGGCGGGCACAGAACAGGCAGCGCTGTGGGGCAGGCAGTGGGGCGTGGCGGGCACAGAACAGGCAGCGCTGTGGGGCAGGCAGTGGGGCGTGGCGGGCATGGAACAGGCAGCGCTGTGGGGCAGGCAGTGGGGCGTGGCGGGCACGGGACAGGCAGCACTGTGGGGCAGGCAGTGGGGCAGGGCTTCTGGCACCATTTCTGGTCAAACACCTTCTCCTGGCCGAGGGTGGGACCTGCCTGCCCCCGGCGCCCCGCCCGCCCTGCTGGCTGCCAGGGCAGAGCTTTGGGCGTGGCTCGGTGCCCAGTCCCAGGCTGTGGGGCATGCATTGGCTCCGGCACAGTAGCAGACAGCTGGTCGCTGCTCTGTGGCTAAGGCGGCTGGGGCAGGGCCCGTCTGTCTGCCTGCTAGGGAGGAGGCGCAGGGATTGCAAGCGGGGAGGGCAGCTGCCCAGGGGCCGGGGCAGAGCTGGGGAGCGGGGTGCCCAAGGTGCCGTTTGATGGCTACGGTTGGGAGGGGCAGCTCCAGCCAGGCTGGGGTAGGGTACATGCCCAAGGCTTGGAGCTGGGGAGCGACTGGTGCCTGCGGGAGAGGGGTGCAAGGTGCCAGCCACCCACCCCAGCTCGCGTCCAGCAGCACCGGGAGGGGGATGTACCGGGCCCAGGCTTTGCTGTGACGGGCTAGGCAGCTCGGGGCGCTAGCGGCGGGCGGGGAAGGGCTGTGTGACCTTTGGGGCCGGTGGCGGTGAACAGGGCCAGCCTGCCAGGGAGCTGTACAGGCACCACTCACAGCACAGGGCCAGCAGCCCGCGCGCCAAGCCCAGCTCTCAGGGACCCCGCGGGCAGGGACAGGTGGCGCAGCGCCTGTGGGCGAGGGCTCGTGGGCTCTCCAGGCGCCCGCCCGGGACGTGACACCCTGAGAACCACCCGTCGGAGCAGAGCACCGCCTGTGCCGAGCCCTGGGCCACACGTCCCCCCGTGCTGGGAGCCCACCTGGCACCCCCGCCCCTGGGCCAGGACAGCCCCGCCCCGACTCCCACCTGCACCGGCTGGGCCCGTGCGCATGAGGGGCAGCTGGGTGCTCTGCCCTGGGCCGCGCGCTGCCGCGGGCGCTAACCCCATAGTGCCCAAAGAGCTGGACTCAAGTGGTTGCAGGAGCAGGCTCTGCCCCCCGCCAGCTGCCTGCTCCCGGCTGGCTCCAGCGGGGCAGAGGCAGCCTCCCGCAGAGGGTGACCAGGCCAGCCGCCTGCAGGGCCCCTGCCAGCCGAAACCCGAACGCCAACTGCCCCCAGGCTGCCAGGGCCTGGCCCTGCCTGCCTCTCTCCGCGGGCAGGGAAGGGCAGCTGCAGCCGCAGCTGGAGGGGGAGGCTCCTGCAGCTAACGGCCGGCGAAACCCAATCCTGCCTGAGAGAGGCGAGTCCCCAGGGACCGAAACCCGAGCCCAGCAGGGCCTGGGGCTAGGGACAGCTGCAGCCCCGGCTGCTGGGTGCCCACGCTCTGGGCAGAGACCCAGGCGTAGCAGGGGGCTCCAAAGCAGGGCGCCAGCATGAGGCTGCAGCTGGAATTCCCCACAGGGCTGGCACTGCCCGCCGCCCCAGCAACCCATGGGGCGCTGTGGCAGGGGTTCCAGCAGGCATCTCCGTGCCCCACAATGGGGGCTGGCCGGGTGGGGAGGGGAGGGGCAGTCTGCCCGGCCGTTCTTCCCCGCCGGAGCAGGATAGCAGCTGCGGGATCAGTTTCAGGAGGGCGCTGGGAGCGGAGGTCACGGTGGCTTAAGGCCGGAGCAGCTAAGGCAGAGCAGATGTGGCAGCCCCCCCGCCCACAGGACACAGGTGCATGCGGGCCATGCTCAGAGCCAGCAGCGCAGGCTGCGGGTGGCACAGGCGGTCCGAGGGCGCCCCGGCAGCACGTGGACTCAGCACAGGGGCTCCCGGTCGCATGGCCACTGACTGGCCCTGGCAGCTCCTCGGGACAGGGGAAGGAGGGGACATGGCAAGGACAAAGCAGCAGCGCTTGGCCCCAGGCTAGGAACAGGGCCGGGGTCCTGCCCCTGCAGGGTTGGGCCAGCCCGGCTGCGGCTGGCGGGGCCCTGGCTGCAGGAAGCAATTCTGCCCCGTGCCAGCTGGCCACTGAGCCAACAGGCAGACTGGCCCCTCTGCCCAGGAGCCGTGGGCCTGCTGTTCCAAGTGCTGCTGGGCCTGCACCCCACTCCCCCCCACACGGGCCCTGCCCCGACCCCAGGGACACCACCCTGCTGGGAGGGCAACGGTTTCCCTCCCCCTGGCCTGATTACACCCCACCGTTGTGGGGAGGGGCCTCATCGCCCCCCGCCTGGCCCTCTAGGCAGCATTTACAGGCAGCGGTGTGGGGCAGCCCCCCAGCTCCCGCCTCAGGCCAGATGAGTCTGCAGCCCCTCTTCAGGCAGCCGGATGGGCCCAGGCCTGGCTTGTCGGCTCCAGAGCTGGCGCCCTGGCCAAGGAGCCACAGGCAGACAGGGACCCACAGCCACAGCGGGGATGAGGGGCGGCCCTGGGCCCAGGAGACACAAGGGGCAGCAGCCCCACGTCAGTCAGGGGCACAGGAGCTGGCTGGGCCCAGGCAGAAGCCTCATGAGGCAGGGCGAGGAAGGAGGGGGCTGGAGGACACCCCCACAGGAAGGGTCTGGGCTCGGCCCAACGCCCGGCTCAGTGCAGGGAGCAGCAGGCCCCGCCCCGCCCCGGGGCAGCCAAGAAACCTGCAGCCAGAGGCTCTATTCCAAAATAATTTATCCAGCAAGATTTCAGTGCATGGGAGACACTCTGTACAGGAATACCCCTCTGGTGGCTATGGACAGGGCAGGGCACGGCGGGGCCATCAGAACGGCCTGGCCTCGGGGGAGCCGCGCCAGCCCCGCGGCCCTGACGTCCTCCCGCTGCGGTAGGAGAAGAGGCAGGGGGCGCTGGGCAGGGGCTCGTGGGCGAAGACAGAGTCGTTGGAGGAGCAGGTGCTGCCGGTGTCCTCGCAGGAGGGGGAATACTGCTCGAAGGGCATGGACAGTTCCAGGTACTGTGGGAAGGAAGAGAGCCGTCGGCTTGTGGGGAGCTCGGCTCCGAGAGCCCCGGGGCGCTGGCCGCGCAGGGAACCCCGAGAGCCCCGGGGCGCTGGCCGCGCAGGGAACCCCGAGAGCCCCGGGGCGCTGGCCGCGCAGGGAACCCCGAGAGCCCCGGGGCGCTGGCCGCGCAGGGAACCCCGAGAGCCCCGGGGCGCTGGCCGCGCAGGGAACCCCAAGCACAGGGAGGCCTGCTCAGCCAACCTACCTCCTCCGAGACAGCTGCCAGGATCTTGTCCAGCCCCTCCACCAGCTGCTTGAAGGTGGGGCGCTGGGTGGGGGCCGCGTGCCAGCACTCCCGCATCAGCATGTACCTGTGAAGCAGGGCAGAGCCGTCAGCCGGAGCAACCCCCCTTCCCCCTGCCCGGGGCAGCGGGCACTCACAGTTCATGGGTGCAGTTGGAGGGCTTGTCCATGCGGTGCCCTTCCTTCAGCAGCTTGAAGAGCTCTTCCACCGGGATGCCGGGGTACGGGGAGCCCCCCAGCGTGAAAATCTCCCACAGCAGAATCCCAAAGGACCACCTGGGAACAGAGCAAGGGTCAGGCCTGGCACCGCCACTGGAGCCCCAGCGACCGGGCCGGGGCGCCCATCGGTGTGTTCCTCGCCAAATGTTCCCCGCTAGCCCTGGCGGGGCTGCCCCGGGCCCAGCGCCCCCCGCCCCGCTCGCCGGCTCACACGTCGCTCTGGTGCGTGTACACTCTGTCGAACAGGGCCTCGGGCGCCATCCACTTCACCGGCAGCCGGCCCTGCGGAGACAGCAAACCTCAGCCCTGGCTGCTGCGCGACGGGGTCCGCCTGGCCCCGCCCCTTGGCCCCGCCCCTCGGCCCCGCCCTGCTGTGCTCACGTTGCTGGTTTTCTTGTAGTAGTCGATGTCGTGGACGTCCCGGGCCAGGCCGAAGTCCGCGATTTTCAGCACGTTCTCCTCGGTCACCAGCACGTTGCGGGCGGCCAGGTCCCTGTGGATGCACTGCAGGGAGGGGACGGAGCCAGACATTTGTCGTGGGCCTGGCCAAATAATCTCCACAACCTCTGACCTCCCGCCACTCTGGGGCCGCCTGGGCCTGGCACCTGCAGCCCCCAGGGATGGGCTGGGGGGCCCCATTCGTGGCCCACAGCAGGGAGACGCACGGGGAGCTGTTTGCACCATGTCCACTCTGGGCAGCCCCTTGGGGGAGCCTGGGCTGGGCAGCGCCCAGCCCCTCTGCCCCCGGAAGGAGCTGGAGCAGCCAGGACGCCACTCGCTCTGCCTGGTGCCAGGGCCACCCCGCAGCCTGGGTGCCAGCTCACCCTCTTGGACTCCAGGTACTCCATGCCACGGGCCACCTGGTAGCTGCAGGAGACCAGGTCCTTGAAGGAGAGCTGCTCCTCGGGCATGGTGCGCACGTCGAAGGTGTAGTCGGGCGTGGGCGGGCGCCGGGCGCGCAGGTATTCCCGCAGGTTCCCCTTGGATGCAAACTCCACCAGCACGAACAGCGGCCCTGCTGTGTGGCCCAGCCCCATCAGCCCCGCCAGCCTCCGGGGCCTGCCTCAGCCCCCCCAGGCACAAAGGGTGGCAGCGCCCCCGGCCAGCCCAAGCCTGCTCTGCCCCTGCTCAGACTTGAGCAGCCTCCAGGCCCCCCAAGCATGGCAGCAACCCCTCCCAAATACAGCAACCCTCCCTGCTCCACCCCCCACGAGCCCGGCGGCCCCTCTCCCGCACCGAGCCCGGCGGCCCCTCCCCCGCAGAGCCCGGCGGCCCCTCCCCCGCAGAGCCCGGCGGCCCCTCTCCCGCACCGAGCCCGGCGGCCCCTCCCCCGCAGAGCCCGGCGGCCCCTCCCGCACCGAGCCCGGCGGCCCCTCCCTCACCGTCCTGTGTGCAGACTCCCAGCAGGTTGATGATGTTCTTGTGTTTGTCCATCAGTTTCATCATCTCCACCTCGGAGATCAGGTCGGCCAGGTCCTTGTCCGTGGCGCTGTCTGGGGGCACATGGAGACGGTCACGGGGGACAGGGGAGCTGCCCAGGCAGGGCTGAGACGGGAGCCCCTGGCCTGGGACACTGCCCAGAACAGCCCCGTTACCTTTGAGCATCTTGACAGCCACCGTGACGGCTCTGTCCGGCCTGGCCCTGTCCAGCCCACAGGCCTCGGCTCGTACCACCTGGCCAAAGCAGCCCTCTCCCAGGGGCTTGCCCAGCACCAGCCTGCGGGGAGACCCTTGTGAGCGGCAGGAGGGGGGACATGGCTGGCAGGCCCAGCTGTGCGAGGCAGGGCGCACTGCAGAGACCTCAGGCCCAGCACCGCGGAGACCCAGGCCCAGCTGTGCGAGGCAGGGCGCATCGCGGAGACCCAGGCCCAGCTGTGCGAGGCAGGGTGCATGGCGGAGACCTCAGGCCCAGCTGTGCGAGGCAGGGTGCATGGCGGAGACCTCAGGCCCAGCACCGCGGAGACCCAGGCCCAGCTGTGTGAGGCAGGGTGCATGGCGGAGACCTCAGGCCCAGCTGTGCGAGGCAGGGCGCATGGCGGAGACCTCAGGCCCAGCACCGCGGAGACCCAGGCCCAGCTGTGCGAGGCAGGGCGCATGGCGGAGACCTCAGGCCCAGACCCAGCTGTGCGAGGCAGGGCGCACTGCGGAGACCTCAGGCCCAGGCCCAGCTGTGCGAGGCAGGGCGCACTGCGGAGACCTCAGACCCAGACCCAGGCCCAGCTGTGCGAGGCAGGGCGCATCGCGGAGACCCAGGCCCAGCTGTGCGAGGCAGGGCGCACTGCGGAGACGGAGGCAGGCCGGGGGCTCAGCGCCTGCGTGGAGCACACAGGGAGGGGCTGAGCAGTCAGTCTGTGTGCACGTGGCAGGAAGGCTGCAAGGCACCAATGAGTGCACAGCAGAGCAGCCCAGGGCCCACGTCTCAGAGCCACGCAGGGAGCCGTGGTGCCACCTGCCCGCGCCCTGGTGCCGCCCACACACAGTGAGGCAGCACGAGGTGCCCCCCCGTCTGCCGTGAGCCGAGAGCCAGGCCCTACTTGTCTCGGGGGAACTCCCACGTGGAGTCCAGCGGCAGGCCGAGCTCCAGGACCCCCGCCAGCATTGGGGTGCAGCTGGACGAGAGGCGGGTGACACGCACCAGGGACGCGCTGGACTTTCCCGAGCAGCTCGACTCCAAGGAGAACTGTGGGAGACCCCAAGAGCCCCACTGTCAGCACCAGGCAGGCCGGGAGCCCAGTGTGGGGGGTGTGCAGGGCACAGTCCTGGGGAGGAGGAAGAGGGGAAAGGTGGCAGGGCAGGGCCTGGGCAGCGAGGGGGGGACAGGGCTGGGCCCTGGGGGATGGGTTGCCGGGCAGGGCAGGGATGACTGGGGGGGTGTTGCCGGGCAGGGCCGGTTCCTGGTGGCTGGGGAGGTGTTGCCAGGCCCTGGTGGCTGGGGGGTGTTGCCGGGCCCTGGTGGCTGGGGGGTGTTGCCGGGCCCTGGCGGCTGGGGGGTGTTGCCGGGCCCTGGTGGCCGGGGGGGGGATTACCGGGCAGGGCCAGGTCCTGGTGGCCGGGGGGCTGTTGCCGGGCCCTGGCGGCTGGGGGGTGGGGGGACGGTTCCTGGTGGCCGGGGGGGGGTTGCCGGGCAGGGCCAGGCCCTGGTGGCCGGGGGGGGTTGCCGGGCAGGGCCAGGCCCTGGTGGCCGGGGGGCTGTTGCCGGGCCCTGGCGGCTGGGGGGTGGGGGGCCGGTTCTTGGTGGCCAGGGGGTGTTGCCGGGCAGTGCCAGGTGCCGGCTGCAGCCAGAGGGCAGTGCAGATGACGGCATGCCGAGGACAGCTGGCCCTTGCAGCCCAGCACAGAGCCCGTGACCTGGGGGGGGGGGGCGGCTGCAGGCTCCCTCCGGCCCAGCACATACCTGGCGGATGAGCGGGAACTTGGAGAGCTTGTGCACGGCCAGGGGCGCCAGGGGCTGCTTGCTGGGCCGGCTCTGCATGCGGCACAGCACGGCGATCACCAGGCCCATGGCCACCGCCAGCGAGCCCGACGTGTAGATGACAATGTCCGTGTAGTTGGTGTCTGGGGCCTCTGGCTCCTGCCCCGGCTCCTCTGCCACAAGCAAAGCCAGTGAGCCCAGGCTGGGGGCAGCAGGGACGGGGCACGCACCGCCCCCAGCCAGCCTGCCCCCCTTACCGGGCAGCACGGTGAGCCAGGCCGACTGGTAGGACAGGCCGATGGAGTTCCCGGCCAGGCAGGTGTACTCGCCGGCGTCCTCCGCAGTGACATTTTGCAGGTACAGCACCTCCACCTCCGAGCTGTTAATGTCGGCCGTCTGCGGCAGGAGAGACACAGCCTCAGGCCCCCGGCTGCAGGCCAAGCCCAGCCTGCCCGGAGGGTGGGCGCTGAGCTCTGTGGGCCAAGCCCAGCCTGCCCGGCCCCTGGACTGGCTCCCCAGGGCCCAACTCCTCCTGCCAGCAGCTCCCCGCTCCGCCCGCCCATGCCAGTCTGTGCCTAGGCTGCGGGCTCTGTGGGCACACGCTGGGAGGGGCTGCTGCAGGGCTCGGCGCCTGGCACTTACCTTGAGCACCTGGACGTAGGGCACGCCGTCGGGGCCGAAGCTGCTGCCGTTCACCTCAATGTGCCGGAGCCACTGGATGTGGGGCTGGGCGTCGCTGTACACCTTGCAGAAGAACTCCACGTCGCTGCCCACCACCGCCGTGGTGTTGGCCGGCAGCCCGGCCTGCAGGATGGGCCTGTGCGGGGACCGCTCTGCCCGGGGAGGAAGGGAGCAGCATCGCCCAGCTGTGCCCAGCACGAACCCCGTGGGCAGAGTAGGGCACCTGGGCTGTGAGCCGCTCACTCCGTGGCCTGGGCAGGGTCAGCCCCTCTGCACCTCCTCCCCAAGCTCTTCCGCGGCACCACCACACTGCAGCCCCATGCCTCCCCCGCCCGTCTGTCCACCTCCTGCCTTGCCCTGGCACGCGCCGGAGCCACTACAGCTGCAGGCGCCCTGCCAGGAATCCCCCCCGCCCCCCAGCAGCCAGCAGGGGGGGCGCAGAGACATGGGAGGCGAATTAGGGACAGGACCCAGGAGACCTCCAAGCCCGGTGATGCTCCAGGACCGGCGCCTTGGCACCCAGGCTGCATGGAGACACCCCCCGCCAGGGACACAGAGCCCTCGTTCGTGTGCCCCGGCCACTCACTAGCGCAGCCCCGAGGCTGCGGGAAGCCCGAGTCGGTGCCCCCGGCCCAGGGCTGCCCGCGCAGGGAAAGGCCTCACCGAGGACATCGAGCAGGTAGCTGTAGTGGATGCTGCCAGCCTGGTTCTCCACCAGGCAGGTGTAGTTGCCTCGGTCGGAGGGTACCACACTCTCCATGACCAAGCTCCAGTGCTGCGGCCGGAGCTGCGAGAAAAGGGGCAGCGCCAGGTGAGGGGGGCAGAGATGCCCACTGCCGCCCGGCCTGCCCCCGTGGAGCTGGCGAGCAGGGCACAGCTCAGAGGGCACCCTAGGGAGGGGCTGGACGGCAGGCTTACCCGGATGCCACCGATGCGGTGCTCCCCCCGGAACTCCTGCCCATTCTTCAGCCAGTGGATGCTGGGGGTGGGGCTCCCCGAGGCCGGGCAGCGGAACTTGACCGTGTTTCCCGCGGGGACAGCGTACAGCTTCTTATCCATGCGCTGCGGGTGCGTCCAGTATGGCGCTGAGGGAGACAGTGTGCCAGGGGCCAGCATAGGTGCCAGGTCTGGAGAGGCCCCAGTGCCACATGCCAGAGCTGCAGCCAGGAACGCACCCACCCCACAGAAGGGCAATGCCCAGCCACTGCTCATAGTGCAGTACCAAACCAGTGCCCACAACGCAGTACCCAAGCCAGTGCACTGAGTGCAGTGCCCAAGCCAGTGTTCACTACGCAGTGCCCAAGCCAGTGTCCACAGTGCAGTGCACAAGCCAGTGTTCACCACGCAGTGCCCAAAGTGCAGTGCCCAAGCCAGTGCCCACAGTGCAGTGCCCAAGCCAGTGCTCACAGCCAGCTGCTCCAAAGCGCTGAGGTAGCCAAGGCTGGGCCAGCAGCACCACCAGCACAGCCCCTGTCCCAGACAGAGCCCAGCCTGGGAACCCTGCAGCTGGGCACAGGCCGGGCATGGTCCCAGTCAGCCACCTGCCGTGGGGGGCAGCAGAGGGAACGTGGGGTCTGCTGGGAGGGATGTTCCTGCAGAGAGAGGCAGGCGGGCAGGGGCTCTGCTCTCCTGGTCGCTCGAGGGACCCAACCTCAACCTCCTCCCTCGCCTCGAGCTGCAGTGGGGAGGCCAGACCCACTGGCCCTCTACTCACCCCTGTGGTACGTGGGCTCCTCACGCGACCCGCCGAGGGAACCGTCCCCATTGCTGTCTTCATCGTCATCACCGGACGCCAGCGAGTCTGAGAGGAAGCACCGGGGGTGGTGAGCTCCCGCCCCTGCAGTGCCAGTGCTGAGGAGCAGGACAGGGCGCCGGCTTGGGGAGTGCACCAGCTACGCCAGCCACAGGGGAGCATGGCAGAAGCGCTGGCTTGGGAGGCGGCGCTCCCAGCAGAGGGCGCTGTTGGGGGTTTGGCCCGGAGCACTGGCTGGGGGTGCTCTCAGCAGGGGGCGCTGTGGGGGCAGGTGGAGCAGGAGCACTGGCTGGGGGTGTCTACCAGCAGGGGGCGTATGGGGAGTGGGGTGGGAGAACTGGTTGGTGGGGGGAGGGGTTCAGGTACGCTGGTCCCAGGCTGTTCCAGCAGGAGGGGCTGTGGGGAGGGGGCGCTGGCCGGGGGCTGTTCCAGCAGGGGGCGCTGCGGGGAGGGGGCGCTGGCCGGGGGCTGTCCCAGCAGGGGGCGCTGAGGGGAGGGGGCGCTGGCCGGGGGCTGTCCCAGCAGGGGGCGCTGCGGGGAGGGGGCGCTGGCCGGGGGCTGTCCCAGCAGGGGGCGCTGCGGGGAGGGGGCGCTGGCCGGGGGCTGTCCCAGCAGGGGGCGCTGAGGGGAGGGGGCGCTGGCCGGGGGCTTTCCCAGCAGGGGGCGCTGCGGGGAGGGGGCGCTGGCCGGGGACTGTCCCAGCAGGGGGCGCCGCGGGGAGGGGGCGCTGGCCGGGGGCTGTCCCAGCAGGGGGCGCTGCGGGGAGGGGGCGCTGGCCGGGGGCTGTCCCAGCAGGGGGCGCCGCGGGGAGGGGGCGCTGGCCGGGGGCTGTCCCAGCAGGGGGCGCTGCGGGGAGGGGGCAGGAGCGCTGGCAGCACACAGCAGGGTGGCCAGTGTCTCTTGCCCCTGGGCCAGGCGGCAGGGCTCTTACCCGTGACGGAGATGGTGAAGCTGCGCAGACGCTGGCCGGTGTCCTGCGCCCGGCACTCATAGAGCCCTGAGTCCTCGTAGGCGACACCCGTGATCTCCAGCCGGCGCTGCCAGATGCGGAGGCGCCCGCCTGGGGCGAGCTGCCTGGCCTCCTTGTACCAGGCGATGCCCAGGCTGCGGTTGGCGTTGCAGAGAAGCTGCAGCACCCGCCCAGGGTCCAGCAGGAGGCGCTGCTCCGTCTCCAGCAGCGCTGCCAGCACAGAGAGGAGACTGAGCGCCAGGCCAGGGGGCAGGTGCCACAGGACACTGGGCCAGGCTGGGACATCTGCCCTGCAGGGGGCAAGCTGGGCCCATGGGGCAGCGTGTCCTGCGGGGCCGCTTTCGGGCAGGAGAGGGGTCCTGCCTTTGGCAGCACCTCCAGGGAGAGGAGGCCACTGGCAGGCGAGGATTTATTCCCCTTCCCCCCCACACAGCTGCCGGGCCAGGCCCTGGGCGGCCAGCACAGAGTTCCTGCAGGGGGGCAGGGCCGGATTTCTGCATCCCAGAGCCAGGTTGCCCGTGTCACTGGCTCCCCTTTCCAGGGGCCCCAGGGATGAGGCGTGTCCAGCGTGACGCTGGGGGGAAGGGCCCAGGATCCCCAGAGGGGACATGAGCCACCCCCCGTGCTCCCAGCCTTCTGCCATTAGCTGCCCCTCTCCCGCCAAATGCCGTGCTGGCCCTTTGCCTCCTGCTCCAGAGAGCCTCTGCGCATTGTCGGCCCCTGCGAGACGGGACCCCCAATGTGCACAGGCCGGGCCCCCTCTGGCTCCACAGCCCTTCAGCTGTTTGACAGGCTCCCATCAGGGCACCTCTGGCACCCAGGGCCCCGCTCCGGTCCTGTCCTCTCCCACTAGGCCCATTGTTCTCCTCCTCCCCTGCTCTCCCTGGACCCAGCCCCCCTCTGCTCTGGCTGCTGCTGAGGAGGTGGCGGGGGAGCCATGCAGAGGCTGGGCTGGGCGGAAGGCAGGGCTGGGGGGGCCAGTGAGAGCAGACTGATGGGTTTTCACACTCAGCTGCCTCCAGCACCTCCTGCCTGCCCTGTTTGTCTAACCTGGATTTGAACCGGAATTGCTTTGGTGATACCCCCCGCCCCCGCAAACCAGGGCCGTGGGAACTGCAGGGGCACCCCCTTCACCATCCCACAAACGAGGGCCACCCCCTCCACCTCCCCCACAAACAAGGGGCACCCCCTCCACCATCCCACAAACCAGGGCCACCCCCTCCACCTCCCCCACAAACCAGGGGCACCCCCTCCATCCCCCCGCAAACCAGGGACACCCCCTCCACCCCCCCACAAACCAGGGCCATAGGAACTACAGCCCAGCCCCAACGCCTGGCTCAGCCCCTGGGGCATGGCCAAACAACCCATCAGCTGAGGACCAAAAAGCCAGGCAGTGCCCCTCCCCCCGCAGCCTCAGTCTCTCCACTGCCCCTTCACGGAGGCTCTGGGAGTCGCCACAAAACCAAAGAGCCCTCCACTCCACTGCAGGGGCCGGGCACCAGTCCTGCTGCAAGCCAGGACCAGCTCAGCTGCACACAAGGCCAGGGATGGCCGGGCCGCAGAAAACCTCGGCAGTGCCCAGCCGACTGGCCCAGCCGGCACCAACTCTGCCAGCAGCAGGGAGCCAGCACCTGCCTCCTGCTGTCTGCCTGCACAGGGCCTAGAGCAGCAGCAGCCCTCAGCCTGCCCGGAGCCCTGGGAGCAGCGGAGCCAGGGATTCACCTGCATCTGAGCACTTCCTGTGCACGTGCTAGTGTTACAACCCCATTCTTTCACATGCCTGTGCAGTGCACTCTAGTGCTACAGCCGCATTCTCACACATGGCTCTGTGTAGTGCACTCTAGTGCTACAGCCGCATTCTCACACATGCCTCTGTGTAGTGCACTCTAGTGCTACAGCCGCATTCTCACACATGCCTCTGTGTAGTGCACTCTAGTGCTACAGCCGCATTCTCACACGTGCCTGCGTGCAGTGCACTCTAGTGCTACAGCCGCATTCTCACACATGGTTCTGTGTAGTGCACTCTAGTGCTACAGCTGCATTCTCACACATGCCTGCGTGCAGTGCACTCTAGTGCTACAGCCGCATTCTCACACATGCCTCTGTGTAGTGCACTCTAGTGCTACAGCTGCATTCTCACACATGCCTGCGTGCAGTGCACTCTAGTGCTACAGCCGCATTCTCACACATGCCTCTGTGTAGTGCACTCTAGTGCTACAGCCGCATTCTCACACGTGCCTGCGTGCAGTGCACTCTAGTGCTACAGCCGCATTCTCACACATGGCTCTGTGTAGTGCACTCTAGTGCTACAGCCGCATTCTCACACATGCCTCTGTGTAGTGCACTCTAGTGCTACAGCCGCATTCTCACACATGCCTGCGTGCAGTGCACTCTAGTGCTACAGCCGCATTCTCACACATGCCTCTGTGTAGTGCACTCTAGTGCTACAGCCGCATTCTCACACATGCCTCTGTGTAGTGCACTCTAGTGCTACAGCCGCATTCTCACACATGCCTGCGTGCAGTGCACTCTAGTGCTACAGCCGCATTCTCACACATGCCTCTGTGTAGTGCACTCTAGTGCTACAGCTGCATTCTCACACATGCTCTGTGCAGTGCACTCTAGTGCTACAGCCGCATTCTCACATGCCTCTGTGTAGTGCACTCTAGTGCTACAGCCGCATTCTCACACTGCCTGCTGCTCAGTGCACTCTAGTGCTACAGCCGCATTCTCACACTGCCTCTGTGTAGTGCACTCTAGTGCTACAGCTGCATTCTCACACTGCCTGCGTGCAGTGCACTCTAGTGCTACAGCCGCATTCTCACACGTGCCTCTGTGTAGTGCACTCTAGTGCTACAGCTGCATTCTCACACATGCCTCTGTGAGTGCACTCTAGTGCTACAGCCGCATTCTCACACTGCCTCTGTGTAGTGCACTCTAGTGCTACAGCCGCATTCTCACAGTGCCTGCGTGCAGTGCACTCTAGTGCTACAGCCGCATTCTCACACATGGCTCTGTGTCAGTGCACTCTAGTGCTACAGCTGCATTCTCACACATGCCTCTGTGTAGTGCACTCTAGTGCTACAGCCGCATTCCTCACAGCAGCCTGCGTAGGCACCTAGGTGCTACAGCTCGCATTCTCCACTGCCTCTACACCAGGCCGCCCTTCTACCTGCCTTGTGTAGGCACTCTAGTGCTACAGCCGCATCTCCACAGCCTGCGTGCAGTCCTCTAGTGCTACAGCCGCATTCTCACACATGCCTCTGTGTAGTGCACTCTAGTGCTACAGCCGCATTCTCACACGTGCCTCTGTGCAGTGCACTCTAGTGCTACAGCCGCATTCTCACACGTGCCTCTGTGTAGTGCACTCTAGTGCTACAGCCGCATTCTCACACGTGCCTCTGTGTAGTGCACTCTAGTGCTACAGCCGCATTCTCACACGTGCCTCTGTGTAGTGCACTCTAGTGCTACAGCCGCATTCTCACACGTGCCTCCGTGTAGTGCACTCTAGTGCTACAGCCGCATTCTCACACGTGCCTCTGTGTAGTGCACTCTAGTGCTACAGCCGCATTCTCACACGTGCCTCTGTGTAGTGCACTCTAGTGCTACAGCCGCATTCTCACACGTGCCTCTGTGTAGTGCACTCTAGTGCTACAGCCGCATTCTCACATGTGCCTGTGTGCAGTGCACTCTAGTGCTACAGCCGCATTCTCACACATGTCTGTGTGCAGTGCACACCTAGGAACGGTGCACCTGAAGGACGGTGAAGCAAGACCCAAGTGTTCTGTTGCTGGCCCTGCTTTTTACCAGAGCTATTCCCCCGGCTCCAGGCAGCTCTCCGTAAGACCCCAACACTAGGGTCAGCTCAGCTCCCAGGTTTCCCTGGTCCCACCTGCCTCCCTCCCCCCCCACCCCACCAGGCCGCTGGCCCTTCCTACCTGGTTCCATTGTCCAGCCTGGGGAGGCAGCTGCGTGGGGCCAGGCTGTCAGCACTGCCAGGAGGCCCAGCAGGGCACTGGGCAGAGGCTGCATGGTCCTGCTGCTCTGCTCAGGGCTGAGCCTGGAGCCCCTGCCCCCACATCCTGGAACAGGCGGAGAGAGACCGTCACCCTGTGCCACAACCTGCCCCACACCCACACCCACAGGCGGAGAGAGACAGTCACCCTGTGCCACAACCTGCCCCACACCCACACCCTGGAACAGGTGAAGAGAGACAGTCACCCTGTGCCACAACCTGCCCCACACCCACACCATGGAACAGGCGGAGAGAGACCGTCACCCTGTGCCACAACCTGCCCCACACCCACACCCTGGAACAGGCGGAGAGAGACAGTCACCCTGTGCCACAACCTGCCCCGCCCCAGGAGCCCCAGGGCCTCCAGCCCGGCCTGAGCGGTGTTAACTCTTTCCACTCTGCCTCTTCTGCAGCAGCCGTGCATGGGGGGGCTGCTGAGAGGTGCCCCCCGCCCCCAGCACGAGTCCATTCCTGTGAGCGCTGGCAGGGTTGGGCCCTGGGCAGGGGGCTGAGGGGCCTGCACTGGCATGTGGCCTTTTCTGGCCCTGGCACCTCAGCCAGTGGGAGGCTTTACCTCCGCACCCACTGCCCAGCCATGGCTGTGGGGTCTCAGCCTGGCATGGTATGCCCCCCCCTCACCCAGCGCGGCCCCCTGGCAGACTGCCCCGGAGGTCACTGCGGTGGCCGTTAACCATCGTCAGGGCGGGGGAGGGGGGAGAGTGGCCCCTGCCAGGGCCCCTGCGCCCCAGGGCAGCTGGCACCAGCGTGTCCCCCGTGGCAGCTGGGCTCTGCCAGGGATCCCTGCGCCAGCACTTGGGGCTGGGTACCAGGCCAGCGGGGGGGGGGGGGCGCAGCGAGATCGCGCTGGGAACAGCTCCCCCCACTGCCCCTGGAGCCCCCCGCCCGCTGCTGTGGGACCAGGGGGTGCCCGGCCGGGGGTGGTCCAGGGGCGGGCGCTGGGAGCCAGGGACCAAACCGCAGGCCGGGCTCAGACGGGGCCGCTCCGGCGCGGCGCAGTTTAATGGTTAATCCGCCTGACAAAGGCTCCTGCGCCCGCGCTGGTCACAGATTTACAGACCCCGCCGGGCAGGACACGGGCAAAGTCCGGTCCGGCCCACCCGGCTCTCCGCGCTCCCACAACCGGGCCCCTCCCGTCCAGCCACCCCGGCAGGACACATTCCCTTCTCTGCTGCCCCGGCAAGTCCAGCGGCTCCGGGCTCCTCGTCTGCCTCGTCCAGTGCCCTCCAGTGCCCCTTCCAGTGCCCTCCCCCCCTCCAGTGCCCCTTCCAGTGCCCTCCAGTGTATCGCTCCCCTCCCCCTCCAGTGTCCCCTCCAATGCGCCCCTCCCCTCCGCCAGTGCCCCGCTGCCCCCTCCAATGCTCCCCTCCCCCGCCAGTGCCCCGCTGCCCCCTCCAATGCCCCCCACCCCCGCCAGTGCCCCCTGCCCCCTCCATGCCCCACTTCCCCCCGCCAGTACCCCGCTGCCCCCTCCATGCCCCCTCCTCCGCCAGTGCCCCCGCCCCCTCCTTGCCCCGCTTCCCCCCGCCAGTACCCCGCTGCCCCCTCCATGCCCCCTCCCCTGCCAGTACCCCGCTGCCCGCTCCAGCGCCCTCACCGCCGCCGGGTCCCGTGGCCGGGTCCGTGTCACCCCGCTGCGGGGCTCTACGGCCGGGCTCCATCCGTGCGCATCCCGGAGTCAGGGGTCGGGTCCGGGCCAGGAAGGGTCCCTGAGCCGGGCCGGCTCCTTCCCCGGCCGCGCCGGCCGCGCTCTGAACCTCCAGGCGCCGGCTCCCTGCCCGTGGCTGCGGCGAGCGCAGCAGGGACCGCGGGGCGTGTGGCGCGGAGCTCGGGTTACACCCGAGCCAACAATGGGCCGCCCCCGCCCCGCCCCGCTCTCTCAGGTCAGCCGCATTCCTGCCCCCGGGCGGCCTTGGGCTGGGCCCTGCGCCGGGGGTGGCGGCCTGCACTGAGCGGGGCTGGGGGGCAGCACTGGCTGTGTGCAGGGACCTGGGGGCGGTTCCCCTGGCAGGAGCCGTCTCCCGGCTGAGGGCGTTGCACCCCCTTTGCCACATAGCTGTGCTCATAGCCCACTCCTTCCAGCACTGCCACAATGCACCTGGCCTGGGGAACTCACTGCCACAAGATCGCAGAGCCCAGCCGCCTGGGCAGGCCCCTGGCCTTTACCTCACCAGCTGAGCAGCGTCTGGGGGGCAGGTGGGGGTGAGGGCAGGTTAGATCATCCTGTCTGGCTGCCCTGGGCCAGCTGGGGAGCCTCCTTCCACCCACCTGTTCCTGCCAAGAGCCCAGCAGTGCCCTGTGAGCCGGGCCCTCGATCCACAGGGAGCCGGTTGCAGCTCTGGAGTAAATCGCCAGAGCATAGCAGCAGCCAAACTGACCCCTTCAACTGGTCACCTGGGACTGAGCCCAACAGCACATCCCCCCATGCCCTGCCTCCCGCCTTGGCCCCCTGGCATGGAGCTCAGCTGCAGGAGTGGTCAGGGAGCAGAGTTCTGGGGCCCCTCCCAGCCAGGGCAGCCGGCTCACTGAGGGGCCAGGTGTTAGGCCGGGCCGGCGGGGCACAAGGGGACCCAGATTCAAAGTGCTCTGGGGGTGGGGGTGCACCATCACCCGGGCAGTGCTAAGAGCCCTCAGCCCGCCCCTTCTGGGACACAGAGCCGGCCCCCCACCTGTTGTCCCCTGCTGCATGGGCCCTACCCCCTCCCAGAGCCTGCAGCCTGCAGAAGGGGCAGTGCCCAGCTGGCAAGTGTCCCGCCTACTTGTGCCAGCCTGGCTGCTGTGGAGTTCTCCAGGAATCCTCCTCCCCCGCCCCCAGTCCCACGGGCAGCCCCTGGGCTAATTGCTGCTGTAATTAGCTGAGCCATTATCACTGCTAATGCCTTAATGTGGCTGCGACCCCCACTAGGAGCCATCAGGGACTCTTGAACCCTGGCGCCTGGGTTTGAACAGCCCTAATCCCCCAGTAAAGTCGCAGCAGGGCTGGGGGGCAGGGCAGCGAGTTGGGAGCAGGGGCCCTCCCTTGGCCCCCCATCTCCTCAGGGCGCTGCCCACTGCCTTGCCAGCCCTGCAGCTGGGGCCTGGTGGGCAGGCCCAGAAAGCTGCCTGGGGATTGCCCTAGTGTAGACAGGCCCCCGGGGCTCAGCCTCTGCCCATGCCCTCTTCCTGCCTGGTACAAGGCCCCTCCCAGCCGTTTCCTTGCAACCCTGGGCGCTCTCTGCTCTGCCGGGCACCCTCCACCCACCTGTTCCTGCCTCCCGCCCTGGCCCCCTGGCATGGAGCTCAGCTGCAGGAGTGGTCAGGGAGCAGAGGGCAGCTGGCTCACTGAGGGGCCGGGTGTTCTTGGGGCTGCTACAGTAGGACGGGGGAGGGGGCGCGCCGGGGCACCCCCTGCTGGAGAACAGCAGCTCCCTGCCCGGGGCCCCAGCTCGCGACTCCCAGCTGAGAGCAGGACCTGGCGGGACACGCCTCCTAATGCCAGCAAGAGCGGGTGCAGCGCCAGGCGCAGGGTGGGCAGCTTGGGCCCCGCACTGGGGCCTGCCTGTGTTGTGCAGACGAGGCCAGGCCCTGCCAGACCCTGGGGCTAAGCGCCCCTCAGCTCCCAGCTGCCAAGGCAGAGAACGGGCGCGGCTGGCCCCGCCCTCCCTCCTGCGTACCCTAGAGCCAGCCGTAGGGCGAGGGCAGTTCCAGGGTGGGACCCTGTCAGCCAACCCCTCACGGCGCTGCCCCAAGCCCCAGCCCCACCACTTTGCACCCCTCCCACCCCTGCTCCCTGTGGCCCAGGGAGGGGTGCCCCGACTCCACGCCCCCCACAGGAAGGGCAGGCGCCCTGCTGGGACCAGACCTGGTGCCTCATGCCAGGCTTTGCCAGAGCCCAGAGGCAGCCCAGAGGAGCTGTAGTCTGGGGGGGGGTCAGCCTCGATGTGCTCACGGGGACCTAGGACTGGCCTGTGCCCAGCAGTGACGCCAGCTGCCCTGTGCCAGCTCCAGCCAGGCATGGCACGGCTCCCCACACACACGGGACTGGCCCCCTCTGCCTGGGAACCGGCCTTGGTGGCAGGCTGGATGTTTGCACTGGGCTAGCGCCCAGACAACCAGCCCAGCCCAGTCCAAAGGCTCCTGGCTCCCTCCGGGCGTTTGGCCTTGAGAAGCTGCCTTACCAGCTTCCTGCTGTTCCGGGGAGCAGCAGGGGCCTGCGGGGAGCAGGTGGGCTGAGCCGAGACTCCAGCCCCCAGTGCCGGCGGGGACTGTATGCCCCGAGGAGCAGGAGGAGGTTCAGGGAGAGGCAGACCCCTGGCTCCTGCCCCAGTGCCACCCCCTGGAGCCAGGGGCCCGTGCCAGCATCCCGCCCACGCTCCAGCTGGTGATTCCCTTCTGCCCCCCACCCAGCTCTCCCAGTGCCTCCTGCCTCTGCCAGGGTGGGGGCCACTGCTCCCAGCTCCCCCAGGGACTGATGTAGGGGGGATTGGTGGCTGCAATGTCTGATTCCCTGTTAAGGTTTAACCAGGCACCACCGCCGCAAACATTCACCCGCGGGGCTGGGGCGCACAGGGCTCACTGGGAAAGGGAGGCAGACGGCTCCACAGAGCTGAGGGGGAGGGGAGTCGGGGATCCACTTGCTGGGGCTGCAGCCTGGGCCCCTCCCCTCTCCCCAGAGCCAGCCCCCAGGCTCCGCAGGCCCAGCCTGGGCCACGGCATTCAGCGGCTCCGCCCCTTGATGCCTGTGCCAGCCAGGGAGGCCTGGCCCCGGCTCCCTGCCCGGAGACGGCCCACCTGGCCCTGGGAGTCTCCAGGCCCTCGGCATGGGCTGGGCCCCTGGGTAATGGAGCTGCCTGGCGCTCGCCTCGCCCCCGCCCGGCCTGGCTGCTCCTCGCACAGCAGCTGTGCCAGCCCCAGTCCTGGGGGAAAGCGCCCAGCTCCACTGGTGCACGGGAGGGGCAGAGCCGGCACCTGCCCTCCACCCTGGGCCACGAGCCAGGCAGGCCAGCCAGCCCACCTGTCGGCGTGGCTCTTGTCCCAGATGCCCTGGGCTGGCGGGGTCTGGGGCACAAGCAGGCTCCGTCCCGTCGGCATTCGCTGGCAAAGCCTGCAAGGCGGGGGCGCTGACGGAGCAGGGGCCAGTGGCAGCCCCGGCCAGCCAGGAGCTGGGAAAGGGGGATGTGGGAAGAGCTGGCAGCTGAGGCAGGCAGGCGCCAAGGAACTGGCTCTGGCACTTGCCGGGGACAAGAGGAGCGCTTTTCCTTGGGGGGGCGTGGCTGCTCCATAGCTCTGTGCTCTGGGGGTCCCATCGGCCCTAAGGTATCAGAAGGGGAGCCCTGCCCCTCACAGACCTCCCTGGCCGGGCACCTCCCGCAGCTGGGGAAGTGCTGGGCTGGGTTCCCTGGGGAGGGGGCGGAGTCTCCATCCCTAGAGGTGTTGCTGGACAAAGCCCTGGCTGGGATGACGGAGTGGGGCTGGTCCTGCGTTGGGCCGGGGGCTGGACACGATGACTCCTGAGGTCTCTGCCAGGCCTGGGGTTCTAGGGCAAGTCATGGCTCAGCGGGGATGGGAGAGTCAGGCAGCAAGGGATGAGCCCTGCACGTCCCCATGCTTCCCGGCCCAGCTGGTGCCTGCACTCGTGACCTGCAGACCCGGGCTACCCCTCCTCCCCAGGGAATGCTGCCAACAAGGCCCTGATTGCAGGGTCACTCCGGGCCCTGCAGAGGGAGCAGCATTTCGGGCAGCCCAGGCCCCCCACCCCACGCCGGGGTCTCCTGGATTAGCTCTGTGGGCAGCAGCCAGAGCCTGGCCTCCGAGCCCAGCCAGCAACACCCTGCCCTGCAGGCCTGACTCTGGGCTCCGTGGGAGGAGGAGGATGGATGTGCCCCAGTGCAAAGGGCAGCCCCTCCAGAAACACCAGCCCCCAGGTCACCCCCAGCACTGCTGCTGCCTGGGCAGGGGCCCCAGAACCCTGCCCCCGCATGACACCCCGGACGTGCCCTGCAGAGGCCAAGCAGCATGGGGCAGGGCTGCCTGCCCACCGAGCCCTAGGGCAGTAGCGGACCCCAGCCGGGCCAGGGCCTCAGGGAGGGGGCCCAGGGCTCATGCCCAGAGGCCGATGTTCCCCCCCTGCTGTGCACCCTGCCCAGAGGCGCAGTGATAATGGGTGGGGGGGTGCAGCACCCCCAGGCTTTCCACACGCCTCCCTTGCACCCGGGGCCAGCCCCACGTGGCTCCCCCAGGCCGTGCTGCAGCCCTGGAGGCTGTGCTGCCACTCCGGCTCCTGCCACCAGCCCAGGGCTCCGCAGCTGCCTCCGGCTGGGACTAGGCCCGGAGCAACTGGACAGCAGGAGCTGCAGTGGCGTCCAGTGCGGGAGAGTCGCCAACCCAAGGGGGCCGTGAGGGAGCGAAAAGGGGAGTGCAGCTCAGCAGCCCCCCTAAAAAGAACTCCAGCAACGGGCCCCAGCCTGGCAGGCTGTCAAATGGGGCCACTTCTACCCTCCCGCTGGCACCACGCAGCACTGGCCCTGCCCGCCTGGCCTGGCATGTAGGGAAAGAAAAGCCCATGGGCTGGGCAGACCAGCTCACCCGCTGCAGGGGAGATGGAGAAAGGAAGGGCTCCAACAACAGGCAGGGGGGCCTGGGTGAGGCTGGGGGGGCAGGCGGGGGGCCCGGGTGAGGTGGGGGGGAGGCAGGAGGTGCCAGGTGAGGCTGGGGGGGCAGGCGGGGGCCCCCAATGAGACTGGGGGGTGCAGGCGGGAGGTGCTGGGTGCAGGCGGCGGGGAGGAGGTGGGAGGTGCCAGGTGAGGCTGGGGGGGCAGGCAGGGGGCCTGGGTGAGGCTGGGGGGGGCAGGGGGTGCCTGCCTCTCCCCAGGGGGAGCTGCGGTCGAGGCCGCGCAGCCACTGCCGCGTGTGGGCCCCGCCCCTGGACAGGGCCCCCAGAGTGGCTCTCAGAGAGGGCCCTGGTGGGGCCTGTGGCAGCTGCCGCCCAGGGGCTGCCGAGCAGGGCGGCAGTGCGAAGCCAGCTGGGCTTGGCGGGCAGCAGCCGGAGCTGACAGTGGGGCAGCTGTGGGAGCAGTGTTTTCTGGGGCTCAGGCTCCCTGCCCCATGGAGCCCCCCAGCAGCAGGGAGCTCAGACAGGCCCGTCTGGGCCTGCAGCAGCACAATACGCAGCCCTGGTGCAAGGCGCTGCCCAGCCACAGCTGGCACCCGGGCGGGAAGTCCCCCCCCACTCTGCCCACGTGATGCACTGGGGCTACCTACCTGGGGAATGGCCTTGCCCACAGGCTCGGGGAGGGAGGGACCAGCCTCTCCTGATGGGTGGTTTGGCCTCTGAGGCATGTAGCTCAGGGAACCCCCACATGGACACCCCCCCAGGGAACTGGATCTTCCCACGGCCCTGATACTGCTCAGCCCAAGCGCCCCGCTGCCAGCACGGCTCCCTGCTCCGGGAGGGGGGGCCCAGCAAGGGCTCCTGGGGTCACATGGTCCGTCCCAGCTCCACACAGGCCTGGAGGCGCTACCTGCACGTCTGAGCAGTGGGAGGGGGCCAGGGAGAGGTGGCACGGCACAGCCCACGCCCCAGCTCCCGCACAGGGGCCTGGCACCTTGCTCCTCCCCACTCAACCCCAGCAGCAGCAAGCTCAGGTCAGTGCAGAGAAGAGGCATGGCCCCCATGGGGAGCCCAGCAGCTCGCCTCCTCATGCCCCGGGGCCTTCAGTGGAGCGCTAGAGGAGGGGGACAGGCTCCATCGCTGTACCCTGGGCCATGCTGCTCCAGGTCAGCATCAACACGCCGGGAAATCCGCCCCCGGAAGAACCAAGTCGGCTGCAAGAGCCGGTGCCCACACAGCTCCGGGCCAGCACTGCCAGCGCTCTGGTGCCTGGCACAAGGCTGGGACAGCACAAGGGCAAATGGCAGCCCCCCCCCCGCTCACACGTGCACCATGGGCACTTCCCTAGCCCTGCAATCCACTCGGCAGGGCAGGGCCTCCAGCTCCAGGCCTGCGGCCCTGCCCGCGTGTGGGCACATCCACACTCACTGCACCACGCACTCCGCAGGGCGTGCCACGCGCAAGGCCTAGCCCCCACCCATGCAGGGCAGAGGGGCCACGGGAGCCGGGCTCATGCTGACAAGGGCAGGCTTTCCAAAGGGCAAGGCGCGGTCGCCACAGCTCAGCCAGCGCAAAGCCCGTTAGCCCAGGCTCCCCTGCCCCCAGGTGGCAACCCCCTCGCCACGCCAGAGCCTCTTGGGCCGCCTGCGGGTCTCTTGACTCGTCTCTTTGGACAGAGCGCTACTCCGCCGAGGCCCCTGAGCTCGTGGGCCGTCGGACGGCGCGCCCGCCGATTGCACTTTGAAATAACAGATGCTGCCCCGCGCGGAGAACGCCATGTCGGGGTACTGGGCGGAGCTGTCCAGACGCGCCCTCAGCGACCACCAATGCCATGCGATTCGGGACACACTCTCCGAGCACAGCACGGACACTGCACCCCAGCCCTGCTCTCCTAGCGCACAGCCGGCGTGTGCCCAGCTCTCGAGCCCAGGGCAGGCCTGAGCACAGTCCCACGCCCGGAAGCAGCAAGGCCAATTCAAGGAAGGCCTGCACCTCCCCCAGCCCTGAGATCAGAGTAGCAGTCTGACCCTCAGTCACGTACAGACCAGCTCCTTACGCTCAAGGCCTCTCTCAGCACCACAGTGCTCGGCGGGCCCATGGCCTCTCAAAGCAGGACACAGCGCAGCTGGCAGGCGTCACGCCTCCAGCACAGGGTGCTGCGTCCTGCACACAGCCGGGCCGGAACGAGACAGGACAGGCTGTCAGGTACCTCACTGTAGCCCCGCATGCTGCGAGTGGGGTGCACACGTGGGATAGCCACCCAGCTGGGCTAGCCCTGTCCCACCACGGGCAGGCCCCTCAACGCTGCCAGGCCAGCCCAGCTGGGGAAGGCGTTTGGCACAAGTCCAGAGGTGGACTCTCCCTTCCTCAGCCAGCGTTCGCTCTGGCTGACAGCGAGCCGCAGGTCGCTGTCCCACCGCAGTAGGCAGTGGAAATGCACGGCAGGCCCCTGTGGCCTGGCTGCAGCCCCCAGGAGGGCAGGCTGGCAGAGATGCACTGCCCCGGCGGCCCGGAGTAGACCGGAAACGGCCATAGCAAGCACACACCACGCCATACACACGCAGGAACAACCGTCTATTCAGAGCGCGTCCGAGGGAGCCAGCAGCGACGCAGACACCGGGCATCAGGGGCACCAAGTCACTTGCTCCCCAGACTGGGGGGGGAGCAGACCCACCAATGCTCCCGCAGTGCTGGAAGCGGAGGGCTCCCGCTGTGAACCCCCAGCACCTGCCCTCCCCAGCACTGCAGACTGGCCTGAGACTGGAGTGAGCCAGGAAGCAGCAGAGTCCAGGTGTGCGCCCAACCCACAGCGTTTCCTACCGCCTGTTAGCGCGGCCTGCTCAGCAGTCTGATGTTCGGCAGGGCAGGGAGCGCGCAGCCAGCCAGGCCTCGGGGCGGGGCGGGGCGGGGCAGGGAGCGCGCAGCCAGCCAGGCCTCGGGGCGGGGCGGGGCAGGGCAGGGCAGGGCGCGCGCAGCCAGCCAGACCAGGGCAGGGAGCGCGCAGCCAGCCAGACCAGGGCAGGGAGCGCGCAGCCAGCCAGGCCGCGGGGCGGGGCGGGGCAGGGCAGGGCGGGGCAGGCCAGGGCAGGGAGCGCGCAGCCAGCCAGGCCTCGGGGCGGGGCGGGGCAGGGCAGGGCAGGGCAGGGAGCGCGCAGCCAGCCAGGCCTCGGGGCGGGGCAGGGCAGGGCAGGGAGCGCGCAGCCAGCCAGGCCTCGGGGCGGGGCGGGGCAGGCCAGGGAGCACGGAGCCAGCCAGACCAGGGCAGGGAGCGCGCAGCCAGCCAGGCCGCGGGGCGGGGCGGGGCAGGGCGGGGCAGGCCAGGGCAGGGCAGGGCAGGGCAGGGAGCGCGCAGCCAGCCAGGCCTCGGGGCGGGGCGGGGCAGGGCAGGGCAGGGCAGGGAGCGCGCAGCCAGCCAGGCCTCGGGGCGGGGCGGGGCGGGGCAGGGCAGGGCAGGGCAGGGAGCACGCAGCCAGCCAGGCCTCGGGGCGGGGCAGGGCAGGACAGGACAGGGCAGGGAGCGCGCAGCCAGCCAGGCCTCGGGGCGGGGTGGGGCAGGGCAGGGCAGGGAGCGCGCAGCCAGCCAGACCTCGGGGCGGGGTGGGGCGGGGCGGGGCGGGGCAGGGCAGTGCCAGGCCAGCAGGAGGCAGAGCGGAGCAGCCCTTCCCTGGGACAGCGCAGGGCAGGCTGCAGAGGAGAGGGGCCACAGGGGGCTAGATTAGCACCCAACCGGGCACCTGGCTTTGTGCATTCGCGGCCCCACTGCTGGTCACCTTGGGCATGCCAGGAGCCCCGGCCAGCTGCAGTCTCACGCCAAGGGTAGCTGAACACACGGGGCTCCAGGAGCAAGTCAGTGGCCACAGGCTGCAAGCGCAGGCACCCGTGAAGTGGTGCTGACACAAAGCAGTATCGGCACAGGGACACCTCCCCTGGGCCACTGGCCGAGCGTGGGGGACAGCAGGGGTGCCTCCCGCCTGCAGGGAAAGGGACTTCGCTGGGGGGCGTGACAGGCCTGCAGGCGGCATTCTGGGCAGCCCCAGGCTCCAAGCCGAGCTCAGGAGAGGCCAGGCAAACGGGCAGGCTTGCCGAGGCCTGGCCAAAGCACCCGCACAGCCGGCTGGGAGCTTGCAGCCCCGGGCAGCAGGTTAGCAACGACAAAAAGGAAAAGATCTGTTTAAGAAAAAAGGCCCCCCACGTGATGTGTGACAAAGTCACCTCCGCCCTTCCTTCGGGGTCTTCTCTGCCGCGCCGGGGAGCCCCACGCTGCCAGACCCTGCCCCGGCTCGGTCTGATGGAAGAACACCTGTCAGCCACACGGGACACCTTTGCAGGGGGGTTGCGCAGGTTCCCTTCCTCTCCCGTGACACGTGTCAGTAGTGGAGGACAGCGGGGTCCCGAGAGGTCTCCAAGACCCATCGCTTGTTACTCTCTACTCCCTTGGAGGCCCCTCCGGAGCCCTGTTTAGCAGCAGCTTTGCACCCCCCCCCACAGTAACTAGGAAGGGAGCCCAAACCCGACCTCCAGAACCAGCACCTGCAGCACTACGGAGAAGCCCTAACGCCAGTCGCTGGTGGGGAGGGACAGGAAAACCAGAGCTCTCGGGTTTCCCAGCCGAAGCCTGGGCAAGGCGAATCTGTCCACAGTCAAGCTTCCAGTGCACAGCTCCCCTCCTAGCCGCGGCCCGGAGAGCCGGGAGCCTGCCTTCAGCAACAGCCACCCCGGCGGGTCAGGCTCGTCGGACGCCGGAATTCTAGGCGCTGCACTGCTGGGGAGGGAGGAGGGCCTTCAGAAAGGCTGCCGCACCCTTAGCCCACCAGCCACGCAGGGAGGGACTGCCCACGGGAGCTGCTCTTGGGGAGCGGATCTTGCTGCCCAGTGGCTGCTGCTGCTGGATCCCTCGTCAGACGCCCAGCTCGGGGGCTGCTTGGCAGGTGCACATGGGAGGAATAACGAAGTAACAGGGGTGGCAAAGGATGCTCACTCTGGAGCCCCTGGCAGCACCAGGACCAGGGCTACGGCTTGCTCTACAAGTCCTGGCTGAAGTAACTGTAGCCCCCAGGGGCAGTTGACTCTTCCCGGACATACTGCTGCTTTGGGAACCGGCCGACACTGGGCACTGCTCCTGGCACCCTGCACAGGGGGTGGGGGGAAGAGAGGGAGAGCAGACAACAGTCAGAACCCCTGTGGAGTGGGTGCGCTAGCGTCGCACAGCCCCCCCGCAGCACTTACACCAGGTAATGTGCGTTCAGATGACTTATCCAGAAGGAAGCCCCCGGCCCTGCCCCCGCCCCCATGCACCGCACCACTAACGCTGCCGAGCGCTGCCATTACAAGCCAAGCTGCCTTGTTTTCTTCTCCGGCTGCAGCCCCCGCTGTGGAGCTGGCTTTCGGCCGACGGGCTTCGCCCAGGAGCAGCTTACAGCAGGCCGCACTGGGAGACGTGTGCCGACACTGGGATTTGGGCCCGCAGGGACTAAAGCAGCTTGCTGTGGAAACGAGCAGTTTTTCACGATGTGTTCGGTAATGGGCTAATTATCGCTCTGACCGCTAGAAAGAGGGTGGCGGTTGTCACACCGCTGGCTGTACGAGCACTCAAGTGCCCAGTGCGGGAGACGCCTGTCTCGGGGGTGCTGCAAGACACAGGAAGGCCGACAGAGGCAGTGGGAGGAGTTGGCTCCACTCATGCTTTCTGCAAAGAACCCAGGGGCTCTACAAAGCGACCACCGACACTCAGTCTGGGCTTACCGTGACCCCCGAGGCTGGGGCGCTCCCAGCCGCGAGCGAGCCGCAGCTCTGCCGGACTGGGGAGTGCGGCGCAACACTGAGCTTGTGAAGGAAGCGCCCACCTTCCACCCAGCAGCCTCCCGCCACCCCGAAGGGCTGGGAGGTTGGACGAATGCAAACAAGGTCAGTGCTAAGGCCAGCGTTCTGGGCAGGCCCAGCCCCCACGCCCTGCTCCGCAAAGGCAGTGCGTCTCCTCCGTGCAGGTCTGGCTCCGCACACCGGCCAGAGCCCTGCAATCCGCGGCCGAGCACTTTCCATCCCCGCGGCCCAGGCTGCAGGTGTAGCCGCCAGGGCTCAGAGTCCGACCGGTGGAGGAATGTTCCCACTGGCCGCTATTCCCCACGGTCCAGACAGTGAATGAAGCACCTTCTGCCTGGCCCCATTCCCAGAGCTCTCTGCATGCCCTGGGACACGTGGCTGGGTAGCAGGTTCTCACCACGGAGATGTTCACCTGCCGAGCTCCCCTTCCTTCCTCAGGCACGCGCCACCTGCCTGTTTGGCTTCACTCTCAGCACCCTCTAAGGTAAAGCTCAGAATCAGGGTTCCCCTGGAAATGTTTGTGGTACCCAATGATTGCCTAGTGCCCCTACACCTGGAAGCTGTTCGCAGGGCAGGAACACACCAAGCAGAGCAAGTCATGGGGTATGCATGGTGCTTAGGGACACGCTGTCCAAGGGTCAGTACACTTAGGGCTCCTGTCCATGTGTCTGAGTAGGCCAACTCCAGATAGCATAGCAGGAAAGCTGCAAGCAGGTCTCTCTCTGCTCCAGAAATGTTGCTCAGCAGAAGGAAGGCTAAACAGCTGGATCTCAGATGTCCATGACTAGGAGACACCTGCCCCATGCTGTACAGGAGACCCTTGCAATTTGCAGAATTGCCATTCGTGGTTCTGTGTTTTCGCAGCTGGCTCCCAGCCCGGTGATGAGTTTGGGAGTTGTGGGGAGCTCACTGCGAGGCCAGGAGCCACAGCTCCCAGTATTCATGAATTTCGCCATTCGCAGGGGCGAGCTTTTCCTGTGTAGTTTACTTGTACATCTGACCCCTTCATAAGCTACTTGGTGTTTCTGGTCCACAACGGGCAATTAGCTCTTGTATGTAGAGCTGTACCAAATTCACGGTCCAGTTAGGTCAATTTCACTGTCATAGGATTAAAATAGTGAATTATTTAAATCTGAAATCTCATAGTGTTGTAGTTGTAGGGGTTCTGATTCAAAAAGGAACGGGGGGAAAGGGGGTCACAGGGTTATTGTAGGGGGCCTTCCAGTAGTGCTACCTAATTTCTGTGCTGCTGCTGACAGCAGCGTTGCCTCAGAACTTGACTGCTGGAGAGCAGCAGCTGCTGGCTGGGGGCCCAGCTCTGAAGGCAGTGAGCCTGCCAACTGCAGTGCAGAAGGACGGCTTGGTATGGTATTGCCACCCTTGCTTCTGTGCTGCTGCTAGCAGGGTGCTGCCTTCAGAGCTGGACACCTTGCCAACAGTCACCCAGCTCTGAAGGCAACACAGAAGTAAGGCCTGATGGTCGTCCCCCCCTCCCCCCAACCGCTTTATGAAATTGACTTATGGACACAAATATGCATAACTCAAAGATGCTCTAGACCAGGCATGTTCAAACTCGAAGCCTACCGAGGGCCGCACAAATGAAAACTGATAGCTTTCAGGGCCACCAAAGAAAATGTCCTTCTCTTGGAAAGTTGTAAGTATTTATTATTACAGATTATGTTTTAGCTCTATTTGATAATATTTTTTCAGGTCTTGTTTGACTATAATACAATAATTGGAGGCGTAAAACTGTTATTTGCAACCATGAAGACTTTGAGTTTAAGGTGCTTCAGCCCCCCGCTCTAACCCAATGCTCTCCCCCTCCTGCAGAGCCAGGCACGCCCCGCCCCCCAGGGCCAGGCACACCCATACCCCCGTTCTAACCCAATCCCCCTCCTCTCCTCCAGAGCCAGGCACTCCCAGCCCTCCCCCCACCCCTGCTCTAGCCTAATGCCTGGGTCCCGGAGCCGCTGCCGCCACACGTTTCTCCCTCCAGGCGCTGGGGCGCGTGTGCAGAGCAGCCGTCCGTGAGCAGTCCTGGCGCGCGGCTCAGAACCAGCAGGAGCCACATTTCCTTCATCAAAGAGCCACATGTGGCTCGAGAGCCGTGGGTTGGCTGCTCCTTTTATAACAATGTAACCAGGTAGGCCGCGCTTAGATAATTTATAAAGATGTAGTCGCGGGCCACAAAAAAATGCAATCGGGCTGCATGTTTGACATGACCGCACTAGACAAAATGCCCATGTAACCCAACAGTCTTAATGTCACCCTCTGCAGGCAGTCAGTGGGGAGTTAAGCAAACCTGACCAGAGTGCGAACTGAACCGCAGTGTGGTGGTAGCCGTCAGTCCCAGGATGACAGACACACAAGGCAGGTGATGTAATCTCTTATTGGATTAGCTTCCCTTGAGCCAGGCCACTCTACCATCACACGTGCTACCCCGCAGCTTCTCTCTCGCCAACGGAAGCCAGTCCAATAAGCGATCCCAGGGACACAGGCACTAGGGGAGCTCTCTCCAAACGAGGCGGCATCGTTTGGGTTGCAAGTCACGCTGATGTAGTGTTCCCGTGTCAATGGCCTGACAGGTAACTACACAGTCTAAGTGCGCCACGGTCACTTACTGATTCTTGTGCTTGAAGCCGCTGATGTGAGCCTGGTACTGCTCGATGGAGTTCAGCACGATATTGCATGTGCTGCAGGGGTAGCCCTTCCCAGCTGAAACAAACAGCAGTGTTAACACACAACACTGCACTCAAGTGCACACCCCTCTGGAACGCTGGTCCACCCAAATGAACGCATGCACATCCAGCATCCTGCCTGGCCGAGGAGCTAGCAAAGCCTCCGCCTGAGCCCACCAACGGAGCCGCAGCCGAGGCCACAGCCATTTGGGGAGCAGCCTGCCGAGTCCAAAACAACAGCTCCAAGTGGAAGGCCGGTTTCTCCTTACACAACGTACTGCAATCTCCCCGGGACAGTCACACCCTTTCAGTGGCCAGACCCTGGCACCGCAATGCTTCTGCAGCTCCACTTCTCCCAGGATCTGTCCCTCTCGGTAGCAGAGGGAGACATTTCCATTTTGCAGTGGGAAGTACAGAGGACTCAGCACCGCCCGCGCTTATCTACCTAACAGGGATGTGACGGGGTAACCGATGACTTGGCTAGCATCCACCTGACCAGGTAACGCTTACCGGGTACCGGTTAACCAGTGCCAGGGAGCGGCCCCTGGCCTGCCACCCTATGCTTTTGAAACTGTGAGGTACCTAAAGTCACTCCTACAGCAGTGGGGATTTTCGATGCGGCCTCTGGCCAATGGGGGAGCCCCGAGACAGGAGCAGAGAGCGCGCGAGGGCCAAGCACAAACGGCACGTGGCACTCGGATCTCATAAAGGGCCGTGTGGCCATAGGACATGTCCAAGTGCTAGATGGCAACCGTGCAAAGATGCAGCAGCCTGCGGAGCTGGACAAAAGTGGCCGGGAGCACTGCTGTGTGTGCCGCAGAGCTGAGTGGCTCCCGCTTCGGGCCATGAAATCTCTGTTCTTGAATAGTCGAGTAACCTCTGAATTCTTCTCAGTTCCTCGACTATGCGACAGTCCCCAGGGACGAGTCCCTCCTCTGCTGCAGCTCTGCATTGAAAGCGTATTAGGAGCTGGGCAGGCAGGCAGCCCGGCTCAGTTCCGGCTCCTGCTGGGTCCGGGAGCGCAGACCCCCCGGACAGGGGCCGCTGCCGCCCTGCACTGCTGCCTCTTCATCAGACAGCAGCGCGGGGCGCCAGGCAGGAGCTGGTCTGTGAGGGGAGCCAGTTTAAAACCCAGCTCCCTTCACGCACTGGCTGCCTGTCACCCCGCGCGGCTTCCTCTGATGCAGGGGCAGCAGCACAGGGCGGCAGCAGCCCCTGTCCAGGTGCGGCATGAGCTCCCGCACCCGGCACAAGCCGGAACTGAGCCTGCCCACCCAGCTCCCAATACGGTTGAAATGCAGAACCGCAGCGGGGGTGGGTCCCAGAGCCGGTGTGAGCCAGGACTGAGCTGGGCTGCTGGCCTGCCTGCTGCAACGTCCTGATGGGGGGGAAGGGGATGCGTACAGTCTACAGCATTAACCCATAAGCTTCCACGTATTGGTTTATTGGTTAATCGACTGCACTAGAGCACCCCTAGCCCCGCCACGGAAATCTTGTGTGACTGGTGAGATGTAACAGGAGATGTGACAGATACTCAGGGGCCTCCAGTGTCCCGTGGGAGGGAAGAATCACTCTGGCAGCGGCATTCTCTCTCCACCCCAGAGGCCCCAGCGTCCCCGCACCGAAAGGGCAGTCCTGCCTCTATCTGAGCCACAGCAAACGCCTGCCACCAATGCCGGGCTCTACTGATCCAAGCAGCAGCCGCCTCTCAGGGCACTCCACTGCCTGCCCAACTCCAGTGGGACCGGCACAACTTCTTAGCGCCACTGGTATCCATGCCCGAGTGCCAGTGTCTGGAAGGGGACGTACAAGGGTTAAAAACTGGGCTTCTGCCTCTCTGTGAGAGAGAAGGGCCCACAAGAGAGGTTAGCAACAGAGTGCTTTAGTCTGGTCCTTCGTTATCTTCAAGGGAGCAGGAATGTCCTGTCGGGAGGGGGCCAGCGGGGGCACGGAGTTCATTGTGAACTTCTGACACCGTCACTCAATCTCAAGGGACTCTATATGCAAAGCTGCTTATAGACAGCTGGTCACAAAGGAGGATGTGAAAGAGGCTGTGGAGAGCTCAGCTTTCACTGCCCCGCGCGCTGGGCTGCAGCAAGCGCACTGCCTCTCGGGCTGGGACCGGAGAGGCTAGTGCCAAGTCCCCACTTCTCAGCAAGACTAGGCCAAGCCCAGTACGTCCTCCCTGCAGGACACCTCTTCGGAGCACCGATGGCCATCGTTACAGGTCCCTTTGGGACCACTGCACTGAGCTAGAAAAGTTCAACTTGCTCCTAAGAGCCCTTGTGTCTTGGAAATGTCTGTCTAGGACTCTAGGCAGACAATCATAGATGCATAGAACTCTAGGACTGGAAGGGACCTCGAGAGGTCATCGAGTCCAGTCCCCTGCCCTCATGGCAGGACCTAGTACTGTCTCGATCATCCCTGCTAGACATTTATCTAACCTGCTCTTAAATATCTCCAGAGATGGGGATTCCACAACCTCCCTGGGCAATTTATTCCAGTGTTTCACCACCCTGACAGTTAGGAACTTTTTCCTAATGTCCAACCTAAACCTCCCTTGTTGCAGTTTAAGCCCATTGCTTCTTGTTCTATCCTCAGAGGCCAAGATGAACAAGTTTTCTCCCTCCTCCTTGTGACACCCTTTTAGATACCTGAAAACTGCTATCATATCCCCCCTCAATCCTCTCTTTTCTAAACTAAACAAACCCAATTCTTTCAGCCTTCCTTCATAGGTCATGTTCTCTGGACCTTTAATCATTCTTGTTGCTCTTCTCTGGACCCTCTCCAATTTCTCCACATCCTTCTTGAAATGCGGTGCCCAGAACTGGACACAGTACTCCAACTGAGGCCTAACCAGCACAGAGTAGAGCGGAAGAATGACTTCTCGTGTCTTGCTCACAACACACCTGTTAATGCATCCCAGAATCATGTTTGCTTTGTTTGCAACAGCGTCACACTGCTGACTCATATTCAGCTTGTGGTCCACTATAACCCCTAGATCCCTTTCTGCCGTACTCCTTCCTAGACAGTCGCTTCCCATTCTGTATGTGTGAAACGGATTGTTCCTCCCTAAGTGGAGAACTTTGCATTTGTCTTTATTAAACTTCATCCTGTTTACCTCAGACCATTTCTCCAAATCATTTTGAATTATGACCCTATCCTCCAGATTAGTCGCAACCCCTCCCAGCTTGGTATCATCTGCAAACAATACCCACGACCACAGTGTCAAGCCTGAGCTGGCTACCCACAGCTAAGGTAACCTTTCAAGCAGTCCCCGGGGTTTAGAATGGGACCCCAGCCATGCCCACCTCGTACCAATTTACACTTTGTTTCACTCTCACTCTCCCCTTCACAAGGCTGCCACACCCCACTGCCACCAGGAGACCGCCCGCTCCATCCTCCAGTGACTGGCTGCCCAGGACTCACCCAGGGAGGAGGCGGCGGGGGCGTCCGAGGCCCGACCATAGTGTGCCATCAGCTTGAGCTTGGTCTCTTGTTTTCTGTGTTTCTTGCCTACATAATGCTGTTTTGCCATGAGTGGATTGTTGAAAGTAGCATGGCAGAGGCTGCAGAACTTGTCTGGGTCAGCAGTGCTCTGGTTCTCCTCGGTGGTAGACACAGCAGAGGGAGGGAGGTTCGCAGGGCGTTTCTGTGCAGGCAGCATGACTGGAAAATGAACCAGAACATCCCTTACCCGATCCTGAGACGTACACCCTGAGCAGCCAGTGCCAGTCTGCAGGGCTGTCCGTGCATTCCACAGACAAGGGCTCTGGACAGAAGTCTGGCTGGACGCCTTTTGGCTCTGCACCCCTCTCTTCCAATCACACGCCATCCAGAGCCGTTAAACACCAACGGGCAAGACAAGGCAGGTTCCCAAGTGAAATGAGAACCACAGACCCTCTGACCCGCCTCTGCCCAGATCCTGGAGCACCGCAGGCCAACACCGACCTACTGAAAGAAACTGGGAACAGATCCCCCTGCCCCAGGGGTGTCAGTCCCTCCCAGCAAATGGAAAATGGGGAAAGCTAAGCCAGAGTGTCGAGCAAACGCTCCCAGAGAGACAGGAAAGCGCAATGGCACGAGCAGTCCCAGAGCAGTCCTGGCACCAACTTTCCTGGTGCCAGGGTTGGGTGAAATGAACGCAGCCAAGCACATCCAGCTCCACTGCTGCCTGAGGATGGCACTGGCAACACGCTCGGATGCCAAGGAGAGGCACCATGGGCGTCACCGCTCCCTGAGTGCATCGCACAGGCAGAACGCAGCCCCGGTGCTCCACGCTAGAATGACTTTCCTCAAGGCAAGCAGGAGGCGGTGCCAGTCGCAGGGCAGATTGCCAAAGGGGCACAGAGCTGCTGGCAGCGGTTTCATGAGGCTGCCTCAGGATTTGGCCCTCCGCCACCCGCTACACTAGAAATCGTGCTGGGAGAGTGTGGCAAGGTGGCCCAGGGGCTGCTCCCTCGCAGGGCACACAGGTGTTGCCGACAGCCATACCTTCTGCTCTGGGGGACTGCTGCTTCAGCTTCATGTTCTTGGCATGAGTCTTGCCTAAGTAGTGAGACATGGCCACCACGGGAGACGAAAAGGTCATGTTACAGATGGGGCAGCATTTGTTCCTATCTTCTCCATTGCTGCTCTCCTGTGCACAAGGAGGAACACGGACGTTTGGTGTGTGAAGCCACCAGCTACATTCAGCTGGAGAGGCCAAAGAGTTTGGTGCACCTCTGAAGAGCCGTGTTCTCGCCTCTGGCTAGGCTCGCTTTCATCGGGCAGGGGCACTCGGGAGGCAAGCAGGCCCCAGAGGAGCTAAGGACAAGGTTCAATGAGCTGTTGGCAGCACTGGTGTAGATTCCCAGCCCATGTTCTACAAGGCATTGGCCAAGCAATACAAGGCACTCCCACCAACCCTCTCACCTGTCACGCACAGCTCCGGACTAGCTTAGCAGTGGGTTTTACTTGGGTCCCAACCTACCGCCACCCAGAGCCTCCTTTTACAGCCACCTCTGCACTGGATTCTCCATGAGCGCATGCAAGAGGCTGGATTCAGGGATTAACACTGAAGTGGTGATAAAATTGGACTCAGTCACCTAAACTGCGCAGTCACAATTGCGGGCAGACGGCCTGAAACGTGTTACCTTCGCTGCCGTGAAGGCACCACAGCCACCAGCAATGGGAACTTCATTAGGATAAGAAGAGATTATTCGAAAAAGTAAACTGCAGGAATGCAATTCCATATGACGTACTTGCCGCAGGTGAGAATTGCATAGTAATGACATTCAGGACTGCTCCTAGTCACCTTGACCCACCCTGTCTTCCAAATGTTGCTCCCCAGACGTAGTGCTATTAAAGGGGTACCCATTTGTTTAGATTGCAGGTGTTGCCACACACTGGCTAAGAGGTATGCTCGCTCCAGCAATGTGTAGCAACTAGAGGACTAAATTGTCCTCAGTAAGGGAATGGCTACACTTACCAGGAGGCTGCAGCAGTCAATCCATGGGGGTTGATTTAGTGGGTCTAGTGAAGACCCACTAAATCAACTGCAGATTGCGCTCTTGTCAACTCTAGCACGACCCCAGAATGGGAAGTGTAAGGTAAATCGGCCAGAGAGATTCTTTCGTCAACACAGCATAGTGTAGGCAGTGTAATAAGTCACCCTAAGCTACATAGATTCCAGCTACATTATTCACGTAGCTGGAGTTGTCTAACTTAAGTCAATTTAGTCCTGCAGCGTAGACCAGGCCTAAGCGACCCAATTCCAACGATTCTCTCTCTGATGGATCATATGCCTCTGTCTGGCATGGAACGTGCCACTGAAGCCCTCCCCAGTGCTTGCAGGGTGCTATTGCTCTTCTAGAGCTGACCTGGGAGGCCCTATCATTTTCTACATCACCTGTTTGGTCTCCAGCTTTAACTTCTTCCCCTGAGTGAGTTGCTCCTCACCGTGAATCGACATGTATCGCCGCACTTTGTTCGCATGCTTCTTGCTCTGGCAGGCAGTGAGGAAGAAAAGTGGGTTAATACTCTACCCAATGACACACACAATAAGAAACCCAGTAACACCTTCCTGCCTGCCGTACCTGGTAATGAGCAAGCTTCTGGGACTCGGAGATGAGGACTGCGCTGCACACTTTGCATTGTGCCTCTGTGAAAATGTGGCTGTTCTCTCGGATCAGGCGGTCAACTGTGAAGAACAAAACACGGACGCTGAACTGCAGCACAGCGGCTCCTTCTCTCACTAACACTGTGCCGCTGCTCCCACGCTCGAGGGGCTGTCACCTCCAGGTAGTGAGGGGGCCTAGCCTCTTGGACGGGCATCCTTGGCTGCACGCGTCAGTAAGAAAGCACCCAAATCTGCATCTCCCATGCTCTGGCGCTGGAAATGTAGGGTAATTCTTGGGGGGGGACGAGCACAGACAAACATGGTATTTCTTTTTGCCTGGATTTGTCAGTCCCTACTCACTCACTCACAGCACTGCCGTAACTAAGGGACTAGGAACCTAACGTATTCTTTGAGAACTAAAACAGGGATCGCTGTCCGCCCCATTCCAGCCTCAGCCCTAAGGCAGCCTCCCCTGGAGGAAGAACAGGGGTGAATCTGCATTTTACACCGTTAGTACACTAGCGAATAAAAACAGTCCCACATTTAGGGATGCACAGCAGCAAAAACACCACCCTGGTAATTCACCCCAAGATTCCACTGCAGAGCAGAACAAGCATCAAATGAAAGAAGAACCCAACGCCCATTTGGTGTGGGAACACAGCAGCTAAATCAGCACAGAAGTGTGTAATAACAGGGGAGATTCAACATTTGCTTCCCGGCATCTATCCATGGCAAATTTAACTATGGCCTCAAAGCTTCCTCCCTTACAGTCAACGGGCTACAGCTGGTGCTCCGGCCGTGTGGAGGGGCACCATGGCTGGAGCACCAGCTCCCCCTGCAGGGGATGGGTGTGGAGCAAGTTGGGGTCAAATGAGGCCCATGGGTTCTGCGTGGCCCAGAGAGATGAAGCGGCTCCTGAGTGCTGAAAGAAATTGCTCGGTGCAGGCTCCGCTCCTGTTGCTCCCATTGGCTGAAGTGCAGAGTGCTTCCCTGCAGAGCACGGAGCAGCACAGAGCCAAGTGCACTCCCCAAACTGCGCCAGGTAGGAGCCTGCGTCCCGCAGCCCCGCCACCTCCCCCTCAGCCTTGCACCCCCGCCCCCTCCTGCACCCTCCCTTCCTTCCAGACCCCCCTCCTCCACCCCTGCCCGCTCCTGCACCCTCCCTTCCTTCCAGACCCCCCTCCTGCACCCTCCTTCCCACTCAGACCCCCACCCCGCTCCTGCACACCTCCCCCGCCCAGGCCCTGTACCCTCACTCTCAGACCACTCCTGAACCCTACCTCCTGCCCAAATCCTGCCCCCTAAGCTCACTCCTGCACCCTCCTTCCTGCCCAGAACCCACATACCCACCCCAGCCTGCTCCCCGGCACTCCCTCCTGTGTACTGAACTCATTCTGGGCCTCACCCCAGAGCCGAGGGGGACCCCAGGCTCTGGGGTGGAGCTTAAGGGTAGTGAGGTGAATATCTTTTGCTGCTCCTCACTTAGGGGCCACATTTATGAAGGGTTTTTTGCTTCTCACTTGTGTGTGGTGCCCAACTGATTTTTCTAGGGGTCAGTAGCCCCGACCCAACAAAGTTTCCCCACCCTGGGCTAAAGACTGTGCCATCCTTATTCAGAGACCAAATACATTTCTCCGTAAGGCCTGACATGGAGTTAGGAAAGAGCAAAGTCATCCCATGGTCAGTGGCATCAAGAAGTGAACCCTGGGCACTTGCTCTCACCCTTTCCACACCACTGCACGCCCTTCAGGAGGCAGATCTGTCTGTCCCCCCCAGAATCTCAGCTCACGTATGAAAACCACTCACTTACAAAATCAGACACAAAGATACAAAAGTGTCCCAGCGCACTCGTCCTGAAAAACCGCCTTCTCGTTTTCCTAGATAAACATTGTACTCATGTTCCAGGGGATCAGATGAGCAACATAACCAAGCCATTGCAGGACACGGTACTCTGTACTGACTTCACTAATGCTTCCTTCGTAGCCTGTTGTAAATCTAGGCACATATGGAGCTGAGGAACCCAGGGAAGACCTCTAGGTACCCCGGGTTACACATACCCCCAGCTGAGAACCACTCTCTCAGGCCCAGGAGGAGTGACTGGAAAGCCACTCCCACCCAGATCAGGAGGCACTGGGCAAAGACACCTCCGGGGACTGGTTTTACCAAGAAAACTTTTCTGCTAGGATGGGAGACAAGCACCCTGAGAGACTCTTCCCCTTCTCTCCTCCCCCGCGAGCTGGGGCAGTTCTCTCATGCAGTGGGCACCCACCAAGACCCTGGCATAGAATATTAGAACGGGAAGGGACCTCGAGAGGTCATCAGGTCCAGTCCCCTGCCCTCCCAACAGGATCAAGCCCCATCTAGATCCTCCCTGTCAGGTGTCTGTCCAACCTGCTCTTAAATATCTCCAGTGATGGAGATTCCACAACCTCCCCAGGCAATTTAGTCCTGTGCTTCACCACCCTGGCAGTTAGGTCAGGTCTACCCAAAAAGGGAATGTTGAATCAAGATACGCAACTCCAGCTACATCAATTAGGAAGCTGGAGTCAATGTACCTTGTTTCGAGTTTCTCCACCATCTCCACAACGGGAGGCCAATGGGAGTAAACACTCCCATCGGCTTCCGTTACTCCTTGCAGAAGCAGGAGTACTGGATGCCGGTGGGGGCGCTCTCCGAGTTCAATTTAATGAGCCTTAATTAGACTCACTTTAACTCTGGAAGATTGATCACAGCAATGTCAATCTTCTGTTTAGTAAAGATATGGTCTTAGGAAGTTTTTCCTAAATTCCCTTACTGCAGTTTAAGCCCATTGCTTCTTGTCCTATCATGAGAGGTTAAGGAGAACAATTTTTCTCCCTCCTCCATGGAACAACCTTTAGGTACTTGAAAACTGCTATCATGTCCCCTTAGTCTTCTCTTTTCCAGACTAAACAAACGCAATTCTTTCAGTCTTCCCTATAGGTCATGTTTTCTAGACCTTGCATCATTTTTGTTGGTTTTTTCTTGAACTTCTCTAATTTGTCCACATCTTTCTTGAAACATGGTGCCCAGACTAGACACAATCCTCCAGCTGAGGGCTAATCAGCGCAGAGTAGAGCGGAAGAATGACTCCTCATGTCTTGCTCACAGCACTCCTGTTAATTGGTTTTTTTTTTGTAACAGTGTCACGCTGTTGACTCAGTTTAACTTGTGGTCCACTCTGACCCCTAGATTCCTTTCAGCAGTACTCCTTCCTAGACAGTTGCTTCCCATTCTGTGTGTGTGAAACTGATTGTTCCTTCCTAAGTGGAGCACTTTGCAATTGTCCTTATTAAACTTCATCCTGTTTACCTCAGACCATTTCTCCAGTGTCCCCAGATCAGTTTGAATTCTGACCCTATCCTCCAAAGCACTTGCAACCCCTCCTGGCTTGGTATCATCTGCAAACTTAATAAGCGTCCTCTCTATACCAATATCTAAATTGTTGATGAAGATACTGACCAGAAAAGGTCCCAAAACAGACCCCTGCAGAACCCCACTTGTTATGCCCTTCCAGCAGGACTGTGAGCTATAAAGAACTATTCTCTGGGAATGGCAATCCAACCAGTTATGTATCCACCTTATAGTAGTCCCATCTAGGTTGTATTTCCCTCATTTATTTATAAAATCATCTGAAACTGCATCAAATCCTAGGTATACCACATATACCGCTTCCCCCTTATCCACAAGGCTTGTTATCCTGTCAAAGAAAGCTGTCAGGTTGGTTTGACATGATTTGTTCTTGTCAAGTCCATGCTGACTATTATTTATTACCATATTATCTTCCAGACATTTGCAAACAGATTCCTTAATTACTTGCTCCATTATCTTTCCTGGCACAGAGGTTAAACTGACTAGGCTGTAGTATCCTGAATTGTTCTTATTTCCCTTTTTATAGATAGGCAAATACAGTACCTTTTTCCAGTCTTCTGGAATCTCTCCTGTCTTCCATGACTTTTCAGAGATAATAGCTAATGGCTCAGCTATCATCTCAATCAGCTCCTGGAGTATTCTAGGATGCATTCCATCAGGCCTGGTAACCTGAAGACATCTAACCTTTCTAAGTAATTTTTAACTTATTCTTTTCCTATTTTAACTTCTCTATCACATTTTCTCCTCCGGCATTCACTATGGTAGGCATCTCACCACCACCAACCTTCACCACCTACCAGCACTTTGAGTTTGCTCAAGTTTGCCTTCTTGAAATCTACTGTCTTTATTCTGCTGTTCTCCCTCCTACCATTCTTTAGACCAGGGTTTTTCAGCTATGGAGCACCAATAGGGTCCTGAAAATTTGGCAGCGGCTTTAAAACGTTATGATTTTTAATCCAATAAGTACCTAAATAGGTACAATTTTGGAATTCTATTTTTAGTTCGTATAATTTTTTCCCAAGAAAACTATCAGAAAATTAGTAACAAAATAACACGGTCCTACAACTCTCATTACTATTTTCTTGCAGAGCCCCTGGACCCATTGCATGGAGCCCCCAGGGTTCCACAGGGCACACTTTGGGAAACCCTGCTAGACTGATGAACTTTATTATTATAGACCTCTTGAGGTCCCTTCCAGTTCTAATGTTCTATGATTTCATGATCACTTTCACCCAAGCTGTCTTCCACTTTCAAATTCTCAACCAGTTCCTCCCTATTTGTTAAATTGAAATCTAGAACTGCCTCCCCCCAGTAGCTTTCTCCACCTTCTGAAATAAAAAATATTTCTAGTACATGCCAAGAACTAGTTGAATAATCTGTGCCCTGCTGTGTTAATGTCCCAGCAAATGTCTGGATAGTTGAAGTCCCCCATCACCCCCAACTCCTGGGCTTTAGATAAATTTGTTTTTAAAAAAACTTCATCCACCTCTTCTTCCTGATTAGGTGGCCTGTAGTAGACCCCTGCTATGGAACAGGGATGTTACATTTTGATTAATTGGCTAATCAAGTAATCAATGGAATTTCCATCAACTACTCAATTAGGAGATAGGGGCCAGGTGGGGCACTCACTATCCCAGCTGCAGCACCTCTGTCTTTGTAGCAAGAGCTCCTGCTACATTTCAAAGTCAGAGACACAGCCATCAGGACCCGGCACATGCGGGGATGCTTGAGTTCCTGCTCAAGCCATTTCCCCGCTGCACCTCTGCCTACCCCCACAGAGAGGGTGCTGGAGGAAACCAGCTTTTAAGCCAGCTCCACCCCAGCACCAGCTCCTGCTCCCCCACCCCCATTGCTGCTCTGATACAGCCTATGCGTATTGGGTAGTTGACTAATCGCTTGCATCCCTACCATAGAATCACCTTTGTTTTTACCCCTTTTATCCTTCCTAGCAACTTTCAACAAGCCAGTCTCCTATTTCCATCTCAGCCTGTGTCCAAGGGTATACGCCTTCCATGTACATGGCAACGCCAGCTCCCTTTTGTCCCTTCCGGCCCAACATCCCAGCCTCACCTATCGGCCCGCCCGGTCCCTGGGATGCCAGCGGTGCCACGGGCGGGGGGGAGGGGACTGGGTCACACCTGGAAGAAGCGGGTTGTGCCCAGGAAGACTCATTAAACTGTCTGTTGGTCTGTCCGTCTACCTGCCTGTGTGTGTGTGTGTCTGTCTGTCCGTCCATCTGCCTGTGTCTGGCTAGCTGCTGGTCTCTCTGTCTGCCTGTCTGTCTACCTGTCGCTCTGTCTGCCTGTGTGTCTGTCTGTCCGTCCATCTGCCTGTGTCTGGCTAGCTGCCGGTCTCTCTGTCTGCCTGTCTGTCTACCTGTCGCTCTGTCTGCCTGTGTGTCTGTCTGTCCGTCCATCTGCCTGTGTCTGGCTAGCTGCTGGTCTCTCTGTCTGCCTGTCTGTCTACCTGTCGCTCTGTCTGCCTGTGTGTCTGTCTGTCCGTCCATCTGCCTGTGTCTGGCTAGCTGCTGGTCTCTCTGTCTGCCTGTCTGTCTACCTGTCGCTCTGTCTGCCTGTGTGTCTGTCTGTCCGTCCATCTGCCTGTGTCTGGCTAGCTGCTGGTCTCTCTGTCTGCCTGTCTGTCTGCCTGTGTGTCTGTCTGTCCGTCCATCTGCCTGTGTCTGGCTAGCTGCCGGTCTCTCTGTCTGCCTGTCTGTCTACCTGTCTCTCTGTCTGTCTACCTGTCTGTCTGTCTGCCTGCCTGCCTGTGTGTCTGTCTGTCTGTCTGTCTGCCTGGCTACCTGTCTGTCTGTCTGTCTGTCTGTCCGTCCGTCTGCCTGTGTCTGGCTAGCTGCCGGTCTCTCTGTCCGCCTGTGTGTCTGTCTGTCTGTCTGTCCGCCTGTGTGTCTCTCTGTCTGTCTGTCTGTCTGTCTACCTGCCTGTGTGTCTGGCTAGCTGCCGGTCTCTCTGTGTGTGTGTGTCTAGCTATCGGTCTGTCGGGGCGGGGCTCCCCAGCTGGACGCGGGCCTGCGCCCCGCGCCGGGCTCACCTGCCTCCTTGCCCACCGGCAGGGCCGCGGCGTCCCCGTTGCTACCCGCGCCCTGCGCCATCTTCCGCCGCCCCACCCGCAGCTCTCGCGAGAGGCCTCGCGCCCACGCGCGCCGAGCCGCTGCGGGCACGTGACGCGGCAGGCCGGCCGCGGCCGCCATCTTGCTTGTGGGCAGAGGCTCCCGAGCGGAGCGGAGCGGGACGGGCAGGGGGTGAGGGAGGGGTTCTGGGCTGGGGAGGAAGGGGTCTCAGGCTGGGATGGGGAGGGCAGGCAAGGGGGGGGGTCAGGTGAGGGGCTCCAGGCTGGGATGGGGAGGGCAGGCAAGGGGGGGGTCAGGTGAGGGGCTCCAGGCTGGGATGGGGAGGGCAGGCAAGGGGGGGGTCAGGTGAGGGGCTCCAGGCTGGGATGGGGAGGGCACATGCAGGAGGGGCTCCTGGCTGTAGCTAAAGGCTTTAGCATGTGGGAAGGGCTAGGGCTCGGGGGTGGGCTGCAGGCTCATCTCAGGCCACTCCCAGAAGCAGCGAAATCTCCCTCCTAGGCCGCTCTGCCTGCAAGCGCTGCCCCTGCAGCTCCCTTTGTGTCTGGTTCCCAGCCAGTGGGAGCTACAGGGCCAGTGCTTGGGGCGGAGGCAGTGGCTGGAGCCCTCCTCACAAGCCATGTGCCTTCTGCTATACCAGGAATTAATTTAACTCCACAAGGAAAGAACTTTCAGCAATCTACACTGGTAAAATCTGGATAGAAGACTTCCAAGACTCATACAAAGGACCTTGTCAACACTTTGCTGTAAAGAAAACATTTGTATGAACAAAATATACCTCTTAGGGGAGGCCATTAAAATCAGCCAGAACCCACAAACTCTCTCGCTATAAGAAAAACTTCCAGACTAGAGGAAGAATTCTTGTGGCCTGGATAATATTTCATGTATGTTTGGCTGTTTTTGCAAAGCTTTAGTTTTAAACTCCTGTGGCTAGTGGAACATAAGGGAACCTATTTCTCTCACTGTTATCTATCAAGAGCAAGACATTTGACTCAGTTGTAAGTTATCTCCATGATGATTGCATTGGTTGATTGGAGTGAGATAGGTCAGTCTTTGTCCTCCATACATTCTCCTCCCTGCATGTGAGCTCTAAGCTCACATGTATCTTGTGCTTCTGTGTAGTTTGAACAGTCACAATGTCACAACAGTTCAAGAATTGCAATGCCATTTGTGTAGATACTAGCAAAAGCTTGTTAGAATCCTTTCTCTTGTACATCTCTTCAGTTTCTCTTGCTTTATTTTATATCTAGTGCTACAGGAGAAGAAAACCAGCTGGAAAACTGCATCAAAGGTTGCAGGATCTTAACAATATGCCACTCTTCAATCCCCCAGAGAACTTCAGCTTGAAAAAAACTGTATGGTTGACAGCCTGGAAGCAGTATTTTGCAAGAATTCAAAGTGCAAACAAGCTTTAAAAACAATGAGTGGTCCTTCAGCACCTTGGAGACTAACAAATACCTGTAGTATCATGAGCTTTTGTGGGCAACACCCCCTTCATCTGAGTGTGGAGACCGCCATATGCCAAGAGATGATGCATGTCCAGCCAGAGATACACAGTGTAATAAATGCACAAAATATGGACATTGTGCAGCTGTTTGGCACCCCCAAGTACTCAGCAAGTTGACTCATATTCGACTGGGGTGGGTAGTAACACAGTGGCACTTCACCAGGGTTAGCTCCTGGCAGAGTGCCGCTGCTAAATTTACTTGAGCCTCTGCAGATACGGCTGCTTGCAGTCCCATTGGCCATGGATCGCTGTTCCTGGCCAATGGGAGCTGCAGGAAGTAGCGTGGACCAGGACACCACTTTCTGCAGCTCCCATTGGCCGGGAACAGCAATCTGTTGCCACCGGAGCTGCAAGCACCCATACCTGCTGAGGTGCAGTGCAGGTAAATACAGCAGTGGTGGCCTGCCAGAGGCTAACCCTGTGAAGAGGATCTGGCCTGTGGGCCGGTATTTGCCCCCAGCTGCATTAGACCATGAAGAGCCATGGTTAATGAATTTATCACTTGTGATGACACAGCCTGCCTGGACAGTGAAACTGAATATTCATAGTTAGACTACTGACTTCAATCGGAACTCGGGAGCAGACTTTGCAGTCTTATCAGAGGTGACTGACAATCAAAGACTTTGATTGAAAGTTTCCCAGCAGATTCCTCTGATAGAGTTCATTGGCTATTCTAGCAACTCTTAGCAAATCGCGGGGTGGCACTGGCTGGTCAGAACTCTATCAGGGGACTTCCCTCTGGGAGGGGCTAAATATGTACGTCACTTCGGGGATAACACAGTCGGATGAAGTCATACTCCTGAGCCTCCGGACCTGGGCTTACAACCTGCAGTCTCTGCCACTTGCAAAGGCGATGGATTCAGAGCTCACATGCTTGCAGCCCGGGAAGCCGGGATGCCCCTAGTGAGACGGAGAAGCACCCAAAGGGATATTTGGTGCCTTTTGAGAGCGATTTAGTAGATATGGCCATAGGAGACAGTGCAGAGCATACGTGACATCACAGCATTCCTGTCCCATGCCTTCACGGAGCAGGCACCACGTTAAGGAGAGCAGAAAGGAGTGGTGCGCCTGCAAAGCTCTTGGGGCCGGCTGGCTGCTATGCCAGTGGGCCGCATGGCTTCTGGCTCGTGTTACCAGGCAGTTGTGAGCAGCAGGGCCTGGGCGAGAGGACAGCTGGCTCACAGCACACCCTGCCCTGCTCGTGCCCTTGCAAGCAGGGCCCGGCCGGGGCCAGAGGGCAGGCGCCTGGCTAGGCGTGATGTGAAGCTGCAGGCCGGGGTGACACAGTGATGGTGCCCCGGGCTGCAGGGCAGCCAGGCTGGCCATGCAGGGAGCTGCCCGCCGGCCCTAGGGAACCCAGCCTCGAACCTCTGCGCAGGCAAAGGGCCAACGGCTGGCAAGGGCTCCTCTCTGCCCGGGAGCAAGATGGCGGCGAGGGCCTCGCTCAGGATCGCGTAGGAAGGGCCTCCGCCATATTGGATGAGGGCACAGGGCAGTGAGGCCGCCGCGGCCAGCTTGGGTGTGGGCAGCGGGTTCGCGGATCGCGGCGGGAGAGGCGCGGCCTGGGGACCGCTGGGCCCGGTGAGTAGCCTCCCCCCCGGGCCGGAGCAGGCAGAGCGAGAGGCCGGGGCCCCGGGCGGGTTCCCCCCCTTGGGCCTGGCGGCGCCGGGCCGTGCTGCCTAGTGGGCACGGGGCAGGCCCGCGGCGGTCCCGGCAAGCGGGGTGCGCTCAGGGAGCGGGCTCTCGGGGGCCGGGTCTGCCCGGGGCGGCGGGGCCGAAGGGGGGGTCTGTGGGGCTGCTTGGGGGCCGCACGCGAAGAGCAGCCCCGCCCTGCGCCCCCCCCGCCAGTGGCGCCGAGTGCCGTAATCGGCCTGGGGCCTGGGGGGAGCAGTGACTAATGGTCACAGCGGCGTCCCCCAGGGGACCCGACAGTGCGAGTCATCTCAGGGCGGGTCAGCGCCGCCCCTGGCATCCCAAGGGGAGCAGGGTGCCAGCGGGTCTGCAGAAATCCCTTCGTTAGCCGGGGTCATTGCCACGAGAGCCACGGCCCCCCTCGGTGACCAGCAACCGCCCCCCCCCCCCGGTGACCGCAACCGCCCCCCTCGGTGACCGCAACCCCCCCCCTCCGTTACCAGCAACCCCCCCCCTCGGCGACCGCAACCCCCCCCCTCCGTTACCAGCAACCGCCCCCCTCGGTGACCGCAACCGCCCCCCTCGGTGACCGCAACCCCCCCCCTCCGTTACCAGCAACCCCCCCCCTCGGTGACCGCAACCGCCCCCCTCGGTGACCGCAACCCCCCCCCTCCGTTACCAGCAACCCCCCCCCTCGGTGACCAGCAACCGCCCCCCTCGGTGACCAGCAACCGCCCCCCTCGGTGACCAGCAACCGCCCCCCTCGGTGACCGCAACCGCCCCCCTCGGTGACCGCAACCTCCCCCCTCGGTGACCGCAACCCCCCCCCTCCGTTACCAGCAACCGCCCCCCTCGGTGACCAGCAACCGCCCCCCTCGGTAACCAGCAACGCCCCCCCCTCGGTGACCAGCAACCCCCCCCCCTCGGTGACCGCAACCCCCCCCCTCCGTTACCAGCAACCCCCCCCCTCGGTGACCACAACCCCCCCCCTCCGTTACCAGCAACCGCCCCCCTCGGTGACCCGCAACCGCCCCCCCTCGGTGACCGCAACCCCCCCCCCCCGGTAACCGCAACCGCCCCCCTCGGTGACTGCAACCCCCCCCCTCCGTTACCAGCAACCGCCCCGCCTCGGTTACCAGCAACCCCCCCCCCTCGGTTACCAGCAACCCCCCCCCCTCGGTGACCGCAACCGGCCCCCCTCGGTGACCGCAACCGCCCCGCCTCAGTTACCAGCAACCGCCCCCCCCTCGGTGACTGCAACCACCCCGCCTTGACCGCAACCGCCCCCCCTCGGTGACCGCAACCGCCCCCCCCTCGGTGACCGCAACCGCCCCGCCTCGGTGACCGCAACCGCCCCCCCCCTCGGTGACCGCAACCGCCCCCCCTCGGTGACCGCAACCGCCCCCCCTCGGTGACCAGCAACCGCCCCCCCTCGGTTACCCACAACCGCCCCCCCTCGGTGACCGCAACCGCCCCCCCTCGGTGACCGCAACCGCCCCCCCTCGGTAACCAGCAACCGCCCCCCCCTCGGTGACCGCAACCGCCCCGCCTCGGTGACCGCAACCCCCCCCCCTCGGTTAACAGCAACCCGCCCCGCCTCGGTGACCGCAACCCGCCCCGCCTCGGTGACCGCAACCCGCCCCGCCTCGGTGACCGCAACCCCCCCCCCTCGGTGACCGCAACCGCCCCGCCTCGGTGACCGCAACCGCCCCCCTCGGTGACCAGCAACCGCCCCCCTCGGTGACCAGCAACCGTCCCCCCCCTCGGTGACCAGCAACCGTCCCCCCCCTCGGTGACCAGCAACCGTCCCCCCCCTCGGTGACCGCAACCGCCCCCCCTCGGTGACCGCAACCGCCCCCCCTCGGTTACCAGCAACCGCCCCCCCTCGGTTACCAGCAACCGCCCCCCCTCGGTGACCGCAACCCCCCCCCTCCGTTACCAGCAACCCCCCCCCCTCCGTTACCAGCAACCGCCCCGCCTCGGTGACCGCAACCGCCCCCCCCTCGGTTACCAGCAACCGGCCCCCCTCGGTTACCAGCAACCGGCCCCCCTCGGTTACCAGCAACCGGCCCCCCTCGGTGACCGCAACCGGCCCCCCTCGGTGACCAGCAACCGGCCCCCCTCGGTGACCAGCAACCGCCCCCCCTCGGTGACCAGCAACCGCCCCGCCTCGGTGACCAGCAACCGCCCCGCCTCGGTGACCAGCAACCGCCCCGCCTCGGTGACCAGCAACCGCCCCCCCTCGGTGACCAGCAACCGCCCCCCCTCGGTGACCAGCAACCGCCCCCCCTCGGTTACCAGCAACCGCCCCCCCTCGGTGACCGCAACCGCCACCCTCGGTTACCAGCAACCGCCCCCCTCGGTTACCAGCAACCGCCCCCCCCCCGGTTACCAGAAACCGCCCCCCCTCGGTGACCGCAACCCCCCCCCCGGTTACCAGCAACCGCCCCCCCTCGGTGACCGCAACCCCCCCCCTCGGTGACCGCAACCGCCCCGCCTCGGTGACCGCAACCCCCCCCACCCCCCCCCCCTCGGTGACCGCAACCGCCCCCCCTCGGTGACCGCAACCGCCCCCCCTCGGTAACCAGCAACCGTCCCCCCCCTCGGTGACCGCAACCGCCCCGCCTCGGTTACCAGCAACCGCCCCGCCTCGGTGACCACAACCGCCCCGCCTCGGTGACCGCAACCCCCCCCCCCCTCGGTAACCAGCAACCGTCCCCCCCCTCGGTGACCGCAACCGCCCCTCCTCGGTGACCGCAACCGCCCCCCCTCGGTTACCAGCAACCACCCCGCCTCGGTGACCAGCAACCGCCCCCCTCGTTGACCAGCAACCCCCCCCCCCTCGGTGACCGCAACCCCCCCCCCGTTACCAGCAACCGCCCCGCCTCGGTGACCGCAACCCCCCCCCCTCGGTTACCAGCAACCGCCCCCCCCTCGGTGACCGCAACCGCCCCCCCTCGGTGACCGCAACCCCCCCCCCCCCGGTTACCAGCAACCCCCCCCCCTCGGTGACCGCAACCCCCCCCCCCCGGTGACCGCAACCGCCCCGCCTCGGTGACCGCAACCCCCCCCCCCGGTGACCGCAACCGCCCCCCCCCTCGGTGACCGCAACCGCCCCCCCTCGGTAACCAGCACCGTCCCCCGCCTCGGTGACCGCAACCGCCCCGCCTCGGTGACCGCAACCGCCCCCCCTCGGTTACCAGCAACCGCCCCGCCTCGGTGACCGCAACCCCCCCCCGGTGACCGCAACCGCCCCCCCTCGGTAACCAGCAACCCCCCCCCGGTGACCGCAACCCCCCCCCCCCCGGTGACCGCAACCGCCCCCCCTCGGTGACCGCAACACCCCCCCTCGGTAACCAGCAACCGTCCCCCCCCTCGGTGACCGCAACCGCCCCCGCCTCGGTGACCGCAACCGCCCCCCCTCGGTTACCAGCAACCGCCCCGCCTCGGTGACCGCAACCCCCCCCCCCGGTTACCAGCAACCGCCCCCCCTCGGTGACCGCAACCCCCCCCCCCCCGCTGACCGCAACCGCCCCCCCCCTCGGTGACCGCAACCCCCCCCCCCTCGGTGACCGCAACCGCCCCCCGTCGGTGACCGCAACCGCCCCCCCTCGGTAACCAGCAACCCCCCCCCCCTCGGTGACCGCAACGCCCCGCCTCGGTGACCGCAACCGCCCCCCCTCGGTTACCAGCAACCGCCCCGCCTCGGTGACCGCAACCCCCCCCCCCGGTGACCGCAACCGCCCCCCCTCGGTGACCGCAACCGCCCCCCCTCGGTAACCAGCAACCGCCCCCCTCGGTGACCGCAACCGCCCCCCCCCCCCCCCCCCCCCGTAACCGCAACCGCCCCCCCCTCGGTGACTGCAACCCCCCCCCTCCGTTACCAGCAACCCCCCCCCCCTCGGTTACCAGCAACCCCCCCCCCTCGGTTACCAGCAACCCCCCCCCCTCGGTGACCGCAACCGCCCCCCTCGGTGACCGCAACCGCCCCGCCTCAGTTACCAGCAACCGCCCCCCCCTCGGTGACTGCAACCCCCCGCCTCGACCGCAACCGCCCCCCCCTCGGTGACCGCAACCGCCCCCCCCTCGGTGACCGCAACCGCCCCCCCTCGGTGACCGCAACCGCCCCCCCCCTCGGTGACCGCAACCGCCCCCCCTCGGTGACCGCAACCGCCCCCCCTCGGTGACCGCAACCGCCCCCCCCTCGGTGACCAGCAACCGCCCCCCCTCGGTTACCCACAACCGCCCCCCCTCGGTGACCGCAACCGCCCCCCCTCGGTGACCAGCAACCGCCCCCCCCTCGGTAACCAGCAACCGCCCTCGGTGACCGCAACCGCCCCGCCTCGGTGACAGCAACCCGCCCCGCCTCGGTGACCGCAACCCCCCCCCCCTCGGTGACCGCAACCGCCCCCCTCGGTGACCAGCAACCGCCCCCCTCGGTGACCAGCAACCGTCCCCCCCCTCGGTGACCGCAACCGTCCCCCCCCCTCGGTGACCGCAACCGTCCCCCCCTCGGTTACCAGCAACCGCCCCCCCTCGGTTACCAGCAACCGCCCCCCCTCGGTGACCGCAACCCCCCCCCCCTCCGTTACCAGCAACCGCCCCCCCTCGGTGCACCCCCGTCACCCCCCCCGTCACCCCCCCGCACCCCCCCCCCCGCACCCCCCCCGCACCCCCCCCGACACCCCCCGCACCCCCCCCCCCGACACCCCCCGACCCCCCCCCTCACCCCCCCGTCACCCCCCCCCGTCACCCCCCCCGCACGCCCCCGCACCCCCTCACCCCCCCCCGACCCCCCCACCCCCCCCGCACCCCCCGCACCCCCGCACCCCCCCCCGCACCCCCCCGCACCCCCCCCGCACCCCCCCCGCACCCCCCCCGTCCACCCCCCCCGCACCCCCCGCACCCCCCCCGACACCCGCACCCCCGACCCCCCCGCACCCCCCCCCTGCACCCCCGCACCCCCCCCGCACCCCCCCGCACCCCCCCCGCACCCCCCCCGTCACCCCCCCCGTCACCCCCCGCACCCCCCCCCTCACCCCCCCGACCGCAACCCCCCCCCCTCCGTTACCAGCAACCGCCCCGCCTCGGTTACCAGCAACCGCCCCCCCTCGGTTACCAGCAACCGGCCCCCCTCGGTTACCAGCAACCGGCCCCCCTCGGTTACCAGCAACCGGCCCCCCTCGGTTACCAGCAACCGGCCCCCCTCGGTGACCAGCAACCGGCCCCCCTCGGTGACCAGCAACCGCCCCCCCTCGGTGACCAGCAACCGCCCCCCCTCGGTGACCAGCAACCGCCCCGCCTCGGTGACCAGCAACCGCCCCGCCTCGGTGACCGCAACCGCCCCCCCTCGGTGACCAGCAACCGCCCCCCCTCGGTTACCCACAACCGCCCCCCCTCGGTGACCGCAACCGCCCCCCCTCGGTGACCGCAACCGCCCCCCCTCGGTGACCGCAACCGCCCCCCCCTCGGTAACCAGCAACCGCCCCCCCCCTCGGTGACCGCAACCGCCCCCCCCTCGGTGACCGCAACCGCCCCGCCTCGGTTAACAGCAACCCGCCCCGCCTCGGTGACCGCAACCCGCCCCGCCTCGGTGACCGCAACCCGCCCCGCCTCGGTGACCGCAACCGCCCCCCTCGGTGACCAGCAACCGCCCCCCTCGGTGACCAGCAACCGCCCCCCTCGGTGACCAGCAACCGTCCCCCCCCTCGGTGACCGCAACCGTCCCCCCCCTCGGTGACCGCAACCGCCCCCCCTCGGTTACCAGCAACCGCCCCCCCTCGGTGACCGCAAACCCCCCCCTCCGGTTACCAGCAACCGCCCCGCCTCGGTGACCAGCAACCGCCCCCCCTCGGTGACCAGCAACCGCCCCCCCTCGGTGACCAGCAACCGCCCCCCCTCGGTGACCAGCAACCGCCCCCCCTCGGTGACCAGCAACCGCCCCCCCTCGGTTACCAGCAACCGGCCCCCCTCGGTGACCAGCAATCGGCCCCTCTCGGTGACCGCAACCGCCCCCCCCTCGGTGACCAGCAACCGCCCCCCCTCGGTGACCAGCAACCGCCCCCCCTCGGTGACCAGCAACCGCCCCCCCTCGGTTACCAGCAACCGCCCCGCCTCGGTGACCGCAACCGCCCCCCTCTGCCAGTCGGCTGACAAGTGCTTCCTTCCTGGCCTTGTGACCAGCTACGCCCACCCTCGGTGACCTGCAACCTGGCCCCCTCGCTTTGGGAGCTGTGTGGGGAAAGCAGCATACCCCCCTCTTTCGGGCTAAGTACCGTCAACCGCCTGCCCACTGCTGCTTACCAGCAACCGGTCCCTTGTCTAACAGGGGCAGCACGCAGACGCGCTGCTCGCTTCGGGGGGACCAGCAACCGCCCCGCCTCGGTGACCAGTTGTACTCGTCCCCTGCTTAGGTGACCGCATTCTCGTTTCCACAGTCAATCCAGGTTGACCAGTCAGATTCCGCCCAAATATCGGGATTATCGGCCAGCTCGAGGGCTCAGCCAGCAGTGACCAAAGGTCTGTTTGGAGCTGCTTGTGTCTGGCGTCTCAGAGGGCCTGGGTCTGTGCGTATACTCTGCCCCACCCCACCCCCCCGGGTGACTCTCAGCAACGTGCCATGTGAGGGTACTTGCCGGGTGACCTGGGGCAGGGGACGGGAAAACTGCCGGGGCAAGAAGCAAACGCCCAGCCATGACGACGTGACCAGCGAACCGCCCCCCCTCGGTGACCGCAAGCCGGGCCCCCCCTCGGTTACCAGCAACCGCCCCGCCTCGGTGACCGCAACCGCCCCCTCTGCCAGTCGGCTGACAAGTGCTTCCTTCCTGGCCTTGTGCGTAGTGCACCCTCTGCCTGCCCTGGCCCCTCGCTTTGGGAGCTGTGTGGGGAAAGCAGCATACCTCTCTTTGGGCTAAGTAAGTCATCGGCCTGCCCACTGCTGCTTCCACAGGGTCCCTTGTCTAACAGGGGCAGCACGCAGACGCGCTGCTCGTTCGGGGGGAACAAGGGACCGGTGGGGAAGTTGTACTCGTGTTGCTTAGGGCCATTCTCGTTTCCACAGTCAATCCAGGTTTACAGTCAGATTCCCCAAATATGGGATTATCGGCCAGCTCGAGGGCTCAGCCAGCAGTGACCAAAGGTCTGTTTGGAGCTGCTTGTGTCTGGCGTCTCAGAGGGCTGGGTCTGTGCGTATCTCTGCCCCCCCCACCCCCCCGGGGGACTCTCAGAAGTGCCATGTGAGGGTACTTGCCGGGTGGCCTGGGGCAGGGGAGGGAAAAGTGCCGGGGCAAGAAGGAAACTCCAGCCATGACGACGTGAAGCTCAGCCGGAGCAGGACAGCTGTGATGCCCTGCCACAGGCTGCAGGGGCTGCTGGGCCGTCGTTGCTCAGTCGCGGGCCCACTGGAATCGTTGGCTGCACTTAGACAGTTGCAGTCACCCGTAGATTCAGAGGGGAGAGTTTATACAGCACGTTTCCTCTTCCAGGGGCTTGGCAAAGCTGCGCTGTAGATTGCCAGGCCAGGAGGGACCACTGTGGTCGTTCAGTAGACCCATCCAATTGTAGAACTGCAAAGGGCCTCGAGCCCTCTCGGGGGCTCTACACAGCTCCGCGACGCAAAACAAGAAACGCAAGGTGAGCCTCGCAAATCGCGTACCCCATGGCCGTGCTCTTTCGAAGTAGCGTATTTAGTACAGCGCTGTTCCAACACGCCCCTTACTCCTCATGCAGTGAGGCTTCCAGGGACGTCGGAATAGCAGGCTTGCTGTGAAGACGCGGAATAGCTATTTTGAGGTACTCCAGTATCCTGAAATAGCGTTGCAGTGTAGACGTACCCCTAGTCCAGCCCCCTGGCAGGACAAAGAATTGTCTAGGCTGGGGGGCAATCGTTTTTGATGGGGGCACTCCAAGAATTTGGTAAGTGGTTGAGGGCCGCACTCTTCCCTGCTGTGAATGGAGGGGAACATGCTCTTGGATGGAGGGTGGGTGCAGAAGGGAGCTCGGAGTGGGGTGCAGGATCTGGGAGGGGGTTGTGACCTGGGGCAGGTGTGTAGGGGTTTGGGTTGTGACCTGGGACAGGGAGTTGGGGGAAGGGGGTGGTTTGGCAGGTGCAGGCTCTGGCTGGGAGTTGCTGATCCTAGGCAGCTCCTGGCTAGCAGCCCAGTAGGCTCAAAGTGGCAGGCTATGGGGGCCCTGGGCATCTCTGCATACCACACGCCCGTGGGGGGGCCCCTGTGCACTAGCAGATGCTGCCTGCACTGCAGGCACAGACCAGGCAGCTCCTGTTGGCTGGGAACCGGCCAATAGGAGCTGTGAGGTTGTGCTGGGGGTGGGCGCAGCGGGGGAAGCCCCACTGCTTCCAAGTGCACAGTGACGCACATGGGCCCGTAGCCAGCCACTCTGAGCGGCGTGCAGGGGTGTGGCAGGCAGGGAGCCTGCCCGAGAGTCCTGTGGGCTGTGGGGTGGTGGCGGGCCGGATGCAGCCCACGGGCTGTGTTTTGCCTGCCCCGGTCTAGACCATCCCAGCCAGGTGTTTGGAGGGTTTTAAGAGTGGGTTAAGTGATCACGATTCCACAGCCTCCCCCGTCGGGACGGTAAGTAGTGGTTAAGAAGCGAATCGAGTGTCGGTGGAATTAGTTGATAATGGGGGGTGCTCACTACTGCCGTTGCGGCTCGGAGATTTAAATGTCGTAAGAGCCGCTGGGCTCTCTCTACGTTTACAGTGCAGAGCTGCAGCAGGGTTAGGTCCCAGGGCTGGTGCGCAGTCCTGGCTCGCCCCGGCTCTGGGACCGCGGTGGCTCTGCCTCTTTTGCCCCCCCTGCACAGCAGAGACAATGCTGGAGGAAACTGGCTTTTAAGCAGCTCCCCCCAGCACCAGCTCCTGCTCCTTCCCCCCTTGCTGCCTCTGATACAGAGGCAGCACTGGGGGGAGGGGAGGGCGGGTAGTGGAGTGAATATTGGGTAGTCTCCGTACTCCCTAGGCAATTTATTCCAGTCGTTAACCAGCTCGACAGGAAGTTTCTCCTAATGTCCAACCTAAACCTCCCTTGCTGCAGTTTAAGCCCATTGGTGAAGGAGAAGGATTTTTCTTCCTCCTCGTAACAACCTTTAGGTACTTGAAAACTGTTATGTCCTCTCTCAGTCTTCTCTTCTTTCCTGTGACCTCCTGTGTATCCCAGACTCTAGACCTGCCCCCAAATAACTGGAGAGGAAATCTTTGGGGAAAACATCCGATCTCGATTTTAAAATTGTTAGTGATGGAGAATCTGCTTCGATCCTTGGCAAACAAGTTCATGTTAATTTCCGTCCCCATGAAATAGTTATGCCTTGCTTCCAGTACGGACACGTGTCTGACACCATGTCTGTGCCAGAGTGCGGAGCCCATTGTCAAATACCATAGGGCAGGTTAATCCCTCTCTCGGCGCTTCTCTGAACCTTCTCCAATGTGTCAACATCCTTCTTGGACCGTGGGCACTGGGGATGTTAACAGGTTTGTTTTGATAAACGTGTAACCACAGAGTGTGCATTTACACGCGGCTCCCGCCTGCCCTCCCCGCCCTGCGCTGCTGCCTCTCACACAGGGGAGGGGGAACTTTTCAGTGGGTGTGCGTTTACACGCGGCTCCCGCCTGCCCTCCCTGCCCTGCGCTGCTGCCTCTCACACAGGGGAGGGGGAACTTTTCGGTGGGTGTGCGTTTACACGCGGCTCCCGCCTGCCCTCCCCGCCCTGCACTGCTGCCTCTCACACAGGGGAGTGTAACTGTTTACACCGGGGTGGCCGACCCGTGGCTCTTCCCCCCTTTAAAGTGTGGCTCGTGAAGTTGCCCCGGCGCCCCTAGAAGTGGTCCCTGTGCTCACTGGGGCAGGGGAGCTGTCCGGTGCAGCAATTCAAAATGGGGAGCTCTTGCTTTTTTTTTTTTTCTCTCAACAAAAATTGCTTAACAAAAACAATTCTGGTGCGGCTCTTTGCATTTTCCCACCTCTGTTCGAGCTCTCTTCGCTGAATGGGTTGGCCACCCCTGGTTTACGCTCACATCCCTAGTGACACCAGAACTGGCCACAGGTTCCAGCAGCAGTAGCACCAGTGCCAAAGACAGAGGGAAAACAACCTTTCTGCTCCCACTCAGGAGCCTGGTTGTGCCTCCATGGATGGAGTTACCTTTCCAGCCAGTGTTGCACACACGTCCAGCTGATTCTCCACTACAATCCCAAATCTTTCCAGAGTCACTGCTTCCCCACTGAGTCCTCCACCCTGTGACCAGGGCCTGCACTCTGGCTCCTCGAGGTACACACGTGCAGTATTACAACGCAGTTTTGCGTGTTCCCAGGGACCAGAGCATTCTGTTTTTCCTGTTCTTTATTTCTCACTCCCCCAACTTTTGTGTCGTGTAAAGTTCATCAGTGAGTTTATGTCTTCTTGCTTGTCATTGTTAAAGCTGTTAAATAGGAACCGTTCCCTGCAAGACCCCTGTGGGAAAGCCCGGCTTGGTAATGAGTCCCTGTTTTCAGCTACATTTTGAGACCGCTCGGTTAGCAGCTTTCTGTCTGTTTAATCTGTGCCATGGTGAAGCTGTTGTTCCTGTTTGTTAATCCGAACGTCACGTGGAGCCAGGTTAAATGCCATTCAGAATTCTAAGCCTGTTACATCAACATTATTACATTTATCAACCAAACTTGCCATCTTATCAACAGAGCTCTCAAGTTAGACAGGCTTTGTTTTCCATAAGCCATGTTGACGGGCATTATTATACTCCCAGCCTTTCCTTCTTCATTAATCAACTGCTCCTGTGTCTTGTCCCAGATCAATGTCAGACTGACAGCCTACAGCTACCCGGGTCCTCCCATTTACCCTTTTGAAATATTGGCACCACAGTCTCTTTCTTCCGGTCTTCTGGAGCTTCTCCCCAGCCAAGACGGAGTGGGACTGGCCCACCAGCTTGTGCGCCAGCACTTTTGAAACTCTTGGATGCAAGTTCTTGGATGCCTGCCTTTGTCGTTCCCGTGTAACATCCTGCCGCGATACTGTTGGAATGGAAGGCATTTCATCAGCAACACCTGCTCTTACCACATCATCCGCCTTGCCCCAAATACCAAACTGAAATGCCTATTGGACCTTTTGCCTTTGCTGCATTATTCTGAGAATACTAAGGTGAGGATTGTTTTCCTTCCGCATAGCCCTCAGAAGTGCCCCTTAGGCCCTTACTCTCCAGCCTTGTGGCAAGGCTTGTTGCAGGGGTAAGCCGGGGCGTGTACTAAGGGACTTGCCCTGCTGCAGAAGGAGTGGATGGGAAGTAATTTATTTCTGCCTCCTGGTCTCCTGTTGCTGTGTCTGAGCCTGCGTCTGTGCTGCTAGGCCTGGCCAGTGCACGCTAGGGGGTGACTTTTGGCTGCTGCTCGGCATTGTGCATACTTGGTTGCTTGCTTCCTCGTGGTGCACAGTCACCACAATGGCTGCATCACTAGAGAATGTGGTGCCCCGGGGAGGTTCCCCCCGTGGCCTGTGCCACGCTCTGGGACGCTGCCTTGTGGGACGTTTTTGGAGTGCTTTGCGGAGTACTAGCCATTTGCCCAGGGAGCTAGGCACCACGTTCCCACCGTGCAGCTTTCTGTGCTCCTAATGCTTGTTCCAGCTTGTCGTTTCCACCCTGGCTTTCAAACCTGCCACAGTCCCACGTGTCACTCTTCAGGGCGCTCTGGACCCTGCCGGGCTCTGTGTCGTGCTGATGCTAATCCAGGAGGTGCGGTTCTCACGCACTGCACAGCCTGTGCAGTTCTGCTGCTCAGAGCATGCAGCGAGGAGGCAGCACACCATTCAGGCGTAGGGACTGGCTGTGCTGGACACAAGGAATACAAACACCAGGTTGTCGCTAACCTCCGGGGAGCACCTCCCCCCGGGAAGCTGGCTTTCGGGCCCGAGAACCAAGCATTGCTTGGGCAGATTGCATGGCCATGCATTCTCCCAAATGTGTGAGGCCTGCTCCACAGGACTGTTCCTCTTGGAAACGTGCAGGGAGTGACTCGGAGAGCTGCAGCTGTAGGGTTCCTGCACTACAGTGGGCTGACAGAGGGCACACGTCCTGTTCTGGGGTTGCACCCCCGGCCACTGAGAGATACTTTCCCAGGGTCTCACAAGCACTAGGGGTGACTGGGGTGCAGCACATGTCTGTGTGTGCTCAGGGAGGCATCTTTAAGAGCACTGGCCTTCTCAAGAAGCTGCGAGCAGGGACATTCGTCCCCAGCTGACACATTGCCATTGGCAATGCTGAAATGCCAGTTAGGGTTCTGGGGGACCCCGCCTCTCGACAGTGCCAAAGATCCGGCTAGCATCTGGCAGGTCCAAAATAGTTACTGAATGTGCTTTTGGGAGGTTGAAGAGTCGCTGGCACTCTTCCTGCACTAGGCTGGATTGCAGACAGCCCCGTTAGTCTACTGCATGTTGTGGACAGTGTAATCTCGGAGAGGCAAAGAGGGGCAGGCTGCTGCCAGGGAGAGAGGTGCGGTGGGCCAGCTGTCTGCTGAATGGGAACAGCCAGAGAAGAGCCAACTGAGGACCTACCCAGCCGAGGGAGGCTTTACAAAACCGTTTGTCCAGCCAGCCACAGTAGTGTTGTGTGACGCCTTTAAGAAATAGCGTGCCTTGTGTGTAGGAATGATAGGAGTTCTTTAATGCAGCTATAGTGCTGGGTGGAAACTGATAAACGGACTTTCTTTGCTCATCCTGGAAACAGGGAACAAAGTGCAAACGCCCCAGGTACAAACATTTTAGCCACACTGACTTGATGAACCATACTTTAAAACCACAACTCAAAATCCAAGTGCCATTTCAAAAGGGGGGGACTGATTCCTTGGGCCACTTAGGCACTTAGAAGCTCTCGGTTTTTGGTAGATAATGTAGCCGTTTTAGCTGACAGAAGCCCTGTGTGTAATTCCTACGTATAAACAAGAACACTAAACAAATATTAGCCCAGTGGTTCCCAGCCTTTTCCAGATGGGGCCCATTTTGGCAATTGAGGAAGACTTGGTGACCCAGGGCAATTCAAAAAATGTGTGAATGGCTCCTTAAGAGTCACCTGGGGAGACACCTGGCGACCCTTTGGAAATGCAATGGCCACCCACGTTTGGGTCCCGACCCATAGGTTGGGAAACCCTGTGCTAGACTTTCTCAGCTCTAATAATATGTTCTGACATTTTGTAAGTTACTTAAGGGACCCTGAAAAACCTGAAGACAGCGACTAGCCCTGCGGCACCTTAGAAACTAACAACACGTGGCTGGGATCCTGAGCTTCCGTGGGCACAGCCCACTGCTACCAATGAGCCACCAAAGCGCAGGATCCCAGCTGCATGTTTGCCTAGTCCCTAAGGTGCTGCAGGACTAGTTGCTGGTTCTTAAGGTTTTTCAGTTACAGGCTAACATGCTCTCCCCTCCCTCTGGCACTGTTAGGTGTCAAATGTTAATGTATATTCTTACTCTGTTCCGAGCGGGCGGGGAGAGGAGCCCTGCTGGGACCCCGAGGGCCTGTCTCCGCTTGGGGGGGTGGAGTGGGGTTCCACGGGGGGGAGAGGGAGATCATCTGGGTTCTGTATAGCACCGCGAGAATGGCCGTGTGAGGTCAGACCGAAAGCCGTCTAGCCCAACAGCCTTCAGCCGTGGCCAGTGCCAGGTGCTTCAAGGGAACGAACGGAACAGGCGGTCACCGAGTGACTCATCCTGTCTCCCACTCCAGCTTCTGGCAGGCAGAGGCAAGGCACATGCAGAACATGGCGTGGATCCCTGCTCACGCTGGCTCATGGCCACGGAGGGACCTGTTCTCCAGGAACATAGCTAGCTCTTTTTGACCTCGGTTCTCGCTTTGGCCTTCACGCTAGGATGCGCTAGTGGAGTTGATTAACTGATTAACCGATACACAAAAGCGTATTGGTTAACGCTATAGACTACACCCCCCCGCCAGTACATTGTTTTTAGCAGGCTGACCAACAGCCTGGCTCAGTCCTGGCTCACGCTGGGTGCTGGACCTACCCCTGCTGCAGCTCTGCATTTCAAGTGTGTTAGGAACCAGGCGGGCAGGTAGCCCGGCTCAGTTCCGGCTCGTGCCGGGTCCAGGAGCTCAGACCCCTCTCTCCCCCAGACAGGGGCTGCTGCTGCCACGTGCTGCTGCTTCTGTTTCAGAGGCAGCAGCGCAGGGCGACAGGCAGCTGGTCCGTGAGGGGGGCTGGTTTTTAAACTGGCTCCCTTCACAGACCAGCTCCCGCCTGGTGCCCTGCGCTGCTGCTTCTGATCCAGAGGCAGCAGCACGGAGCGGCAGGAGGCTCCTCGGGAGTCGGGCCGGAGCGCACTGGCCACCAGCCCCGTTGACTATACAATAGTCGAGGAACCAATGAGAATTCATGAGGTTAATCGACTATTGAATTAACTGATATTTCACATCCCTACTTCACAACATCACCCGGCAAAGAGTTCCACAGGTTGACTTTGTTTTAAATCTGCTGCCTATTAATTGTATTGAGTTCTTGTGTTCTCAAAAGAAACAAATAACACTTCAATCTTTCCATTCATGATTTCATAGACCTCCATCCTTTTTGCCCATAGCCCTTTTCTGCACGCTGAAAAGTCCCAGTCTTTTTAATTCTCCTCAAAGGGAACATATTTCATGCCCCTAATAATCTGTGCTGCCCTTCTCCGGACCTTTTCCAGTGCCAAGATAGCTTCTTTGAGACGGGGTGTCCACGTTTGCACACCGTTTCATGAGTGGTCGCCGCATGGCTGGCCAGAGGCAGCGTGATGTGTTATGGCACCATGACTCTTCCTTTGCTCATGGGTCCCAGTGTCCCGTCACCGGAGATCTTGTCGGAGCACTGTCCACACTGACTCCAAGGTCTCTGTTCACGGGCTCGGCACATGTCGGCCCCGTCATTCCTATGTAGAGCTGGGATTCTCTTTTGCCACGCGCCGTTAGTTGGCATTTATCAGCTCGCAATCCCAGCGGCCGGCGTGCTGCCCCGTCTCCCAGTGTTACGGGATCCCGCGATAGCGCCTCGCAGCACCTTTGGATTGAAACGCCCTGAGTAATTCTCATCCTGCCCCTGCTTGCCCCTTTGGGAATGTGCTGAACAGCCCTGGCGTCGGTCCAGAGCCCAGAAGCACCACTCGCTCCTCTCCCCGCTCTCACCTCTTGCTCCTGCCCTTTGGTTCCTGTCTTGGAACTCGGGGCTCTCAGACGCACGGCCCACGGGCCGCCTGTGTCCTGCGCCTTTGTACAGGCCAGGCCGGGCATGCCGGCAGGGGGCAGGGGCAGTAGCTAGTGTGGTGACCTAGGGGCTGAATGGCAGGGAGCTCCAGAGCCGCATGGGGACAGGGGCAGACGTGCCTGACTGAATGGGAGAGGCTCCCCAGCGCCCAAACAATCCTTCTGCTCCCCCCCAGAAGCCTCCATACTTTTCCACCCCCTCCAGGTGTCCTCCCAGGCTCCGTCCCTCACCCTCAGCTCCTCCAGTACCCGACTCCCCGCGCTGTGCTTCGGAGGGGGTGGGAAATATGGCTCTGTACTAGGGGTGTGGAGGACTAGTCGCTCCCCCCCACCCCGCTGCCTCTATCAGATAGAGGCGGCAAGGGGGAGAAAAGGGGGTACTTCAAAGCGGCAGCGCTGCTTGAAGCCTGGGCCAGACCCCGGGCTCCATGTGGCTCTGCCGCTTCGAAACACCGCGTGCAGCCCGGGGCTGGCTGGAATGTTCCCAGGCTGCACGTGGCGTTTCAAAGCTGCAGGGCCATGTGGAGCCCGGGACCAGCTGGGGACTCCTCATTCTCATCGTTCAAAGACCGAGGCGCCCTATCGACTAATCAGATAGTCTGCAAAAATGCATCGACTATTCGATGAGTCAGTTAGTTGATACTTAACATCCTTACTCTGTGCTGCAGCTGACATCCATTGCTCACGTTCTGTAGCTATAGGCTTGTAAGGAGCCTGTCGCCCAGAGGCATTTCCTGCACCCGACAGACGGGCTCCCTGACGGGCGTGTGGAAATAAATAGTGAAAAGAATTGAAACTGGTGTGATTGTATTGTGGGGCCGTGGCGGGAAAATGTGCAAAACTGTGCAGGGTTTGAAAATACTGTGCCCAGAATTCCTAAAGTTTTGGTGCAGGATCCCCCTAGGAGCAGGATTGGCGCCTGCCGTCCCTGGCTGGGGGAGGGGAGGTGCACCTGACGTCCTTGGCGGGGGGGGGGCTGCCGTCACTGGTGTGGTGCCTAACGCTCCTGGGGCTGCAGTGAGAATGCTCGGCAGGCGTCTCCCGGCATGCCAAGTGCTTGTGCTTGTTCCAGAGGCTTGCTGTGGCCCTTTGGGGGGGGGCGTTTTGGCAGAGGGCAGCTTGACTTCACTGTTGGCTGGCAGCCAGGGCATGTGTTGGGCACGGTGCATGGCTTCTGGCTCTTGATCTCTGTCCCATCCTCTGTCTTGGTGCTGCTGTGCAGAGAGCATCCACGCTGTGCGGGCAAGCCAGGGCCTTTGCCCACAGCCAGTTGGCTCTGAAAGCTGACAACTGGCTTGGCTGCTCTGCTGTCCTGTACGGGAGTGCCAAGGCTACCCGGCGGTCCGTGTCCTGGTGGTGCCGGGTGGTGTGGGGGGAGGCAGGCTCCTGCTGCAAAGGAATGCCTGCTGAGCCCGGGAGGAGGCGCTGAGTGGGAGTCTGCTCCCTGCGTGGGAGGCCAAGAAGGGAGAGCAGCTGTGCTGCCTTGCGAGCCGTGCAGTCCTGCAAGCCGCCCTGTGAGCCACGTGGCCGTGTGAGCAGCCCTGTGAGCCATGCGGCCGCATGGCCGTGTGAGTTGCCCTGCGAGCCGTGCGGCCGCGTGGCCACGTGAGCTGCCCTGAGAGCCGTGCGGCCCTGTGAGCCGCGTGGCCGTGTGAGCTGCCCTGTGAGCCGTGCGGCCCTGTGAGCCGCGTGGCCGTGTGAGCAGCCCTGTGAGCCATGCGGCCGCGTGGCCACGTGAGCTGCCCTGCGAGCTGTGCGGCCCTGTGAGCCGCGTGGCCGCGTGAGCTGCCCTGCGAGCCGTGCGGCCGCGTGGCCACGTGAGCTGCCCTGCGAGCCGTGCGGCCCTGTGAGCCGCGTGGCCGTGTGAGCTGCCCTGTGAGCCGTGCGGCCCTGTGAGCCGCGTGGCCGTGTGAGCTGCCCTGTGAGCCGTGCGGCCCTGTGAGCCGCGTGGCCGTGTGAGCAGCCCTGTGAGCCATGCGGCCGCGTGGCCACGTGAGCTGCCCTGCGAGCCGTGCGGCCCTGTGAGCCGCGTGAGCTGCCCTGCGAGCCGTGCGGCCGCGTGGCCACGTGAGCTGCCCTGCGAGCCGTGCGGCCCTGTGAGCCGCGTGGCCGCGTGAGCTGCCCTGCGAGCCGCCCTGTGAGCTGCGTGGCCGTGTGAGCTGCCCTGTGAGCCGTGCGGCCCTCTGAGCCGCGTGGCCGTGTGAGCTGCCCTGCGAGCCATGCGGCCGCGTGGCCACGTGAGCTGCCCTGCGAGCCGTGCGGCCCTGTGAGCCGCGTGGCCGCGTGAGCTGCCCTGCGAGCCGCCCTGTGAGCTGCGTGGCCGTGTGAGCTGCCCTGTGAGCCGTGCGGCCCTCTGAGCCGCGTGGCCGTGTGAGCTGCCCTGCGAGCCGCCCTGTGAGCCGCGTGGCCGTGTGAGCTGCCCTGCGAGCCGCCCTGTGAGCCGCCCGGCGAGCCGCCCTGTGAGCCACGTAGCCGTGTGAGCTGCCCTGCGAGCCGTGCGGCCGCATGGCCATGTGAGCTGCCCTGCGAGCCGTGCGAGCTGCCCTGCGAGCCGTGCGGCCGCATGGCCATGTGAGCTGCCCTGCGAGCCGTGCAGCCGCGTGGCCGTGTGAGCTGCCCTGCGAGCCGTGCAGCCCTGTGAGCCGTGCGGGCCGTGCGAGCTGCCCTGCGAGCCGTGCGGCCCTGTGAGCCGTGCGGGCCGCCCTGCGAGCCGTGCGGCCCTGTGAGCCGTGCGGGCCGTGCGAGCTGCCGTGCGGGCCGTGCGAGCTGCCCTGCGAGCCGTGCGGCCCTGTGAGCTGTGCGGGCCGTGCAAGCTGCCCTGCGAGCCGTGCGGCCCTGTGAGCTGTGTGGCTGTGTGAGCTGCCCTGTGAGCTGCGTGGCCGTGTGAGCTGCCCTGCGAGCCGTGCGGCCCTGTGAGCCGCGTGGCCGTGTGAGCTGCCCTGCGAGCCGCCCTGTGAGCCGTGTGGCCGTGTGAGCTGCCCTGCGAGCCGTGCGGCCGCGTGGTCGTGTGAGCTGCCCTGCGAGCCGTGCGGTTGCGTGGCCGTGTGAGCTGCCCTGCGAGCCGCCCTGTGAGCCGCGTGGCCGTGTGAGCTGCCCTGCGAGCCATGCTGCCCGGGGCCCTTGCGGGAAGCGTGTCTCGGACAGGACAGCGTGCTGCTCGGGGTAGTTTGCTGGCAGTAGCCGAGCTGGAGGCTGCGAAGGGCAAGCCAAGCTGCCTCTCTCTCTTGCAGAGCGCGGGATGCTGAGGAGGAAGAAGCCGGCGGAAGGCCCCGATCCAAAGGGCCCGGCTGGAGAGGAGGAAGAGCAGAGGGGCCCGCTCCACGCCAAGAAGAAGCGCAGTTTTGTGGATGCCTTCATTGTTATATCTGACAGCGATGGAGAGGTCAGTGTGTACACCCAGAGCCAGCCTTCCTGCCACCAGCTGCCCCGAGCCTGGCTAGCGTGTGCCCGCGCCAGGCTGCTACCCTGTGCCGTGCAGGCTCTGCTGCTTCCCCGCTGCCCTCAGCTGACTCCGTCCCCTTTGGCCTCTGATTGGCTGGGCCGGTCATTTCCCGGGACAGAGTGTGTGTCCCTCCCCCCCCATAGGTACAGCGCCGGCAGAGCGCGGCCTCCCCGGTAGGTACGATGCTGGCAGAGCATGCGTTTCCCCCCCCCCCATAGGTACAGCGCCGGCAGAGTGCGGCCTCCCTGATAGGTACGACGCTGGCAGAGCATGCGTTCCTCCCGCCCCCCCGTAGGTACAGCGCTGGCAGAGCGCGGCCCCTCCCTTCCCGGTAGGTACGACGCTGGCAGAGCGTGCGTTCCCCCCCCCCCCCATAGGTACAGCGCCGGCAGAGCGCGCCCCCCCCCCCAGTAGGTACGACGCTGGCAGAGCATGCGTTTCCCCCCCCCCCATAGGTATGGCACTGGCAGAGCGCGGCCCCCCCCGGTAGGTATGACACTGGCAGAGCGTCCCCCCCCCATAGGTACAGCACCGGCAGAGTGTGCCCCCCCACCCCTCCCCGTAGGTACGGCACTAGCAGAGCGTACGGGGTGGGCTTTAAAGGAGGCGTGGGTGGGTAAAAGAAGAGCTTTCCCTGAGCTCCAGCAGGGGGCGCACGTCTCGCGTCCTACGAAAAGGCCAGATTGTGTGTGGCCTTATGGACCTGCCCCTGCTGTGCGCCAGGGCCCGTCCCAGCGTTACGCAGCCTGTCTCCCCCGCCATTGCAGGGCACGCGTCCCGCCACGGGCCGGCAGGCAGCACTCGTGAGGAGAGTGCTGAACAGCCAGTGGGGCCCCTGGACGATCGAGGTGCTGAGGAGCGCTCCAGATCATTGCGGAGAAGCGAAATGAATTCTTGCTTCAGACTTCATGGCTGAGGGTGCTGGGGAGATTCCCAAACCTGAGCCACTCTTTGTAGATGACAAATGTGAGGAACTGTCCCAGGTTGAGGTGTCATTAGAGGAGGTTTTGGAACAAACTGATAAACTTACCAGTAAGAAGTCACCGGGACCGGATGGCATTCACCCAAGAGTCCTGAAAGAACTCAAATGGGAAATTGCTGAACTATTAGCTGCAGTTTGTAACTTATCGTTTAAATCAGCTTCTGTACCCAACGATTAGAAGATAGCTAATGTAATGTCAATATTTAAATAGGGCTCTAGAGGCGATCCTGGCAATTACAGACCGGTAAGTCTAATGTCAGTACCTGGCGAATTAGTTGAAACAATAGTAAAAAATAAAATTGTCAGAGACATAGAAGAACATAATTTGTTGGGCAAAAGTCAACATGGTTTCTGTAAACAGAAATCATGTCTTACTAATTTGCTTGAGTTCTTTGAAGGGGTCAACAAACAGGTGGACAAGGGGGATCCATTGGATATAGTGTACTTAGATTTCCAGAAAGCCTTTGACAAGGTCCCTCACCAAAGGCTCTTACTTAAATTAAGTTGTTATGGGAGAAGAGGGAAGGTCCTTTCATGGACTGAGAACTGGTTAAAAGACAGGAAACAAAGGGTAGGAATAAATGGTACATTTCAGAATGGAGAGGGGTAACTGGTGGTGTCCCCCAAGGGTCAGTCCTAGGACCAATCCTGTTCAACTTATTCATAAATGATCTGGAGAAAGGGGTAAGCAGTGAGGTGGCAAAGTTTGCAGATGATACTAAACTGCTCAACGTAGTTAAGACCAAAGCAGACTGTGAAGAGCTTCAAAAAGATCTCATGAAACGCAGTGATTGAGCAACAAAATGGCAAATGAAATGTAATGTTGATAAATGTAAAGCAATGCACATTGGAAAAAATAACCCCAACTATGTATACAATATGATGGGGGCTAATTTAGCTACAACTAATCAGGAAAGAGATCTTGGAGTCATCGTGGATAGTTCTCTGAAGACGTCCACGCAGTGTGCAGCGGCAGTCAGAAAAGCAAACAGGATTAAAAAAGGGATAGAGAATAAGACGGAGAATATCTTATTGCCCTTATATAAATCCATGGTACGCCCACATCTTGAATACTGCGTACGGATGTGGTCGCCTCATCTCAAAAAAGATATTTTCTCATTAGAAAAAGCTCAGAAAAGGGTAACAAAAATGATGAGGGGTTTGGAACGGGTCCCATATGAGGAGAGATTAAAAAGACTTGGACTTTTCAACTTAGAAAAGAGGAGACTAAGGGCGGATATGATAGAGGTCTATAACATCATGAGTGGTGTGGAGAAAGTGAATAAGGAAAAGTTATTTACTTGTGCCCATAATATAAGAACTAGGGGCCACCAAATGAAATTAATGGGCAGCAGGTTTAAAACAAATAAAAGGAAGTTGTTCTTCCCTCAGCGCACAGTCAACCTGTGGAACTCCTTGCCTGAGGAGGCTGTGAAGACTAGGACTATAACAGGGTTTAAAAAAGAACTAGATAAATTCATGGAGGTTAGGTCCATCAATGGCTATTAGCCAGGATGGGTAAGGAATGGTGTCCCTAGCCTCTGTTAGTCAGAGGGTGGAGATGGATGGCAGGAGAGAGGTCGCTTGATCATTCCCTGTTCAGTTCACTCCCTCTGGGGCACCAGGCATTGGCCACTGTGGGCAGACAGGACACTGGGCTGGATGGACCTTTGGTCTGACCCAGTGTGGCCGTTCTTATGTTCTTAGAGTCGGCCTGGGCAGAGCCGGGGGGAGGAAATCGCCCCAGTGGAGGGGCTGGGCCTTGGGCAGGCTGAGGAGGGCACCAGGGAGGCTGGAGAGGGGACGTTACTCTGATCCCAGCTGGAGAGAATCTTGGCGAGATGCCGAGTTCTGGCTTTGGGACAGCACTAGGGGCAGATATTAGAGCCTGGGACAAACCCCTGCCACAGTCCCCACAACCTGGCCTGCCCTGGGAGCAGCTGCTGGCCGCCACGGAGCCCCGCGGCTCTGGGCTGGCCCAGGGAATGCCAGTGGGCGGCCTGCATGACCCCCGGCCAGGCCCCCAGAGAGGCTGGAGGGCACTTGGCCCTGGGCAACGCTGGCTGCATCTCTGAGTGTGCCCTATATGTGGGAGAGCTGCACGGAGCGGGAAGAGCTAGGCCACCACAGCCCGTGGGCAGCTCCCTCCTGTCCGGTCTTGGGCAAGGGGGGTTGGCTGGCCAGGCCAGCGGGATGTGCCCAGAATGGGCTTGCGTCTCCTCAGATCCTGCAGAAGAGAGAATCGCCAGGCAGGCGAACGGGGCTGGCTGAGGGGCGCCCTATGCCCCCGTCCGGCACTGCCTCAGTCCTGAGCCTGCCACCACCAGGCGCTCGTTTGGGAGGACACGGGGGGCTGAAGCCCCCCTCCCCTCTTCATTCGGGGTCACTGCTGCTGTTCCCCTGGGCCAGGGAGCCGGGGGGAGGTGCCCAGCTTGCTGTACCCCTCGCTCTGGCTGGGGGGCGCAAGGCAGACAGAGCGGGACCGGCCCTGGCCAGGGCTGTCCTCTCTCCCCGGGCAGCCTACGCAGAGCACTGGTTTCAGTCAGGCCGGGCCGCTTTCGTTTGCCTTTCCATGAAGCACAGGTGAGTGGCGTCAGGGCCCCCAGCAGCAAGGGAGGCGCCCACGGCCCCTTGAGCCAGGGGGCTTGGAGCGGCACAGGGCTCTCGCAGGCTGCGTGGCTACTGCAGGGGGAGGCCACAGGGCTCCCCCAATGGCCAGCTGGCGCCCGTGGCGGTCTAGGCCAGGGTCCCGACCCATGAAGTGTCCTGGAGGAAGAGATGAGAAAAGTGCGGGCTGGCCCCAGGGTACTTTGACGCTCCCTGCAGTGTCGGCGCGGGGGAAGCGCTGCTCTAAGCTCACCCATGGACTTGGGGCTGCTCTGGGCGGGTCTGAGCCCGTTTCCCCACATGACAGGTGGGAGCCCTGTCTCTCGGGGCCCTGGAGCCGCCCAGGACAGCGCTAGGAGCGCTGCAGGGACTGGTCCTGCCTGCCGGGGCCCTGGCAGTGCTGGAAGTGCCAGGGTTGGACCCGAGCCTGGCAGTCCCGCTCGGCTCCGCGCCTGGGGCAGGGTCTCTTGCTCTTCTCGCGGCACGCCTTGGGAAGGCTGCTTGTGCCATGGCGTCCGTGTGTTCCCTTTGCCGCAGGAGGCGCAGGAGGAGAGCGGGCTCCAGAAGAAGAGAACCAAGCAGCAGCTGGACAGAGCGAAGTTTGCCGCTAAAAGACAAATTGCACGTAGGTCTCCCGTGGGCTGGGTGGAGGGCGAGAGACTGGCCACTGGCAGCATGTGGGGGTGCCCGGGGGACCCCCTGCCCAGTGATGAATTTCACCCTTCCCAAGTGCCCCGGGGTGAGCGCACACGCTGGTGTCCCCCTCCGCACATGCGAGCACGCCTGTCACACACAGCCCCTGCGGAAGGCGGGTAGCCGCGCCCAGCAGCGCGGGAGTCGGGCACTAGCCTTGCTGGTCGGATCCTCTCTCGGCAGCCTGGGGCTCGGGCGGGCAGGGCCCCATGACGCAGGGAGCACAGTGCCTTTGTGCCACCCCTTCATGGGCACCGAGAGCAGCAGCATTGGCAGCGGGGCACTGGGCCTCACATTGGCATGGTCCCGTTGCCTGGCACTGCCTGCCCCTTTGCAGGGGAGGGCCAGGCGCGTGCCGTGTCAGGCAGACAAAGGGGAGAATGGAACAAGGAGGCCGGAGAGGTGCACTGGAGTGGCCGAATGACAGGCTGCCTGCCTCGTGCAGGGGCTGGCTCAGGGAGCTCCCGCCTGCGTAGCGAGCGGGCTCCATGCGCTGAACCGCTGGTGCTGCGGGACGCCGGCTCCCCAGCCACCATCTGCTGGATTGGGAGTCCTGCCCTGGGGGCTTTGTGCCTAGCCATCCCACTGGGGTGTGGAGCTGGCAGTGGGGCATTTGGCCATTCCTTGGCCTGGGGGCGGCCTGTCCTGGGCCTTGGCTGGCGTGCCTGCCATGCCCAGCTGGTGTGTGCAAGGCCGTGGTTCCTTTCCGTCCAGCTCTTGGCACGGAGTCCTGCCGCTGGACTTGGGCGTCGGGCAGGCTGGGACGTGGCCTGGTGCGTCCTGCCCGAGGCTGGGTGGGTTCTGTGGGATTTGCACGCAGGTCCCGTGTTGTCTGGCGAGGCACATCCAGCCCACGGCTGCTCTGCAAGGAGAGTCTGGGCGTTTGGTTTAGGCAGACGGAGCTTTGCTGTGGAAATCCGTTTTCTCTATTGAAGCGTGTGCCTTGACTTGCGTGGCAGGCTGGTTCCCTACAGCCATCCTGCACTGGGCGTAGGGGTCTTGCTCGCCAGCCCTTTCCAGGGCTGGGAAGTCTCAGCTCTGCCACGTACTGCAGGTCCTGAATCCTCACGTGATCCCTCCCCTGTCACCCGTTCCCAGACAGACAGAGGCCAGGGACACCATTCCTACCCAGCCTGGCTAGTAGCCATTGATGGACCTAACCTCCATGAATCTATCTCGCTCTTTTTTGCACCCTGTTAAAGTTCTAGTCTTTACCACATCCTCTGGCAAGGAGTTCCACAGGTTGGGAGAGCCCACTGGAGTCTGTGGGGTTTGCAGTGTCAGGCTGCCATCCTGGAGGTGTTAATCTTGGGGTTTCCCAGCTGTTATCCTTTGGTGTGTATGGTCAGGCTTCAACATCTCTTGGTTGTGGTCTGCCCTTGGGAGCGTCTGCCTGTCTCCAGGGCTCGGCTGATCCACTAATTCCATCGTCTCCAAGTCTTACACGTCTTTTTGAGCATCGGGGCCGTCATGACGGCTCTCGCCCATTCTTCCCCCGCCCCAGGCAATGAGATGGAGCTCTCCAGGCACGCAGTGCAGAGGTACTGCGGAGCTGTACAGAGCGTGGCTTCAAACCAGACGAGGCAATCCCTTCCAGCAAGCATGGGCCGCTCACAAGAGGCAGGTGCAGTAGATAACTGTATAGGCCTTGTGACTTGTGTTTGCTTAGCAGCCCTAAAACCCGGCACCGGAGCTCCCTTGCTCTCTGGCCGCATGGGGGCCGCGCTGTCCTGCGCTGCCCACTGGAGTGGTGGGGCTGGCATGCGGCTCGCTGTGCCTACAGCGCGTGGTAAATTGCCCTCAGCACTTGAGAGGGCTGAAACCCTGGGATTTTGTTAGGGCTGCGATGTCTCTGCCGCCCGGGGGGGCGCTGGGTTTCGGCTCGGGGAGGGAGGTCTGCAGGCTCAGTGGAAGTGCTGCTCCTCACAGACACCCAGCGGTGACGGCCAGGGGGTGCCCTAGCTTGCTGGGCAGAGGTTCTTTCCCTGGAGCCCTGAGAATCTGCTGCCTCCTTTGGGACACCTGGGGGCGTCTGACTCCCGCTAATGGGGGCGCGCTGCGGGGTGCAGCAGCCCGCCTGCACACACGCACAGGAGGCTAACGGCACTGCCGTAAGTGGTGGCCGGTGCCGGCGGTCCCATGCGTGCAGCAGGAGTGTCTGGCTTTGACGCAGTGGAACCCGCCGACTCGCCCACAGGTGTGCGGGGCCCAGAGCGCACAGGACCTGCTTAGGCTAATGATGCTGGAGCAGTTCTGTGAAGCCTGCCCGCCCAGCCTGAGGCTGTGGCTCAAGGACCGGAGGCCAGAGGGCCCCCAGGAGGCCAGGAGGCTGGCGGATGAGTTCACGGAGAGCTGGTCCAGGCGCTGGGCTGTATCCCGGAGAAGCAATAAGCCCTCCCTGTTCTACTGGCTGGCGGAGTCTCATCTTGCTGTAGACGGGGTGCAGGGTGGGGGGGGTCCCCGTCGTGTCGCCACACTGGCGCAGGGCTTCAGTCCCTGCAGATGCCAGTCTGGGAGCCTTTAGCGTGGTGGGAGCAGCTCCGCCACCCGTCCCAGCAGCTGGCACGGGCTGGGGCTCGTGGCCCGCAGAGCACCGCCCCCTTCGGGAGCGAGGCAGGCTCGCCACGGGCAGCTGGCCCCAGAGGTGCCGCAGGGATTGACGGGGAAGTTGGCGCACCTGCGTAGGCTCACGCCCACGGAGAGCCCAGTGACTGCAGGGTACTTTCCCGTGTAAACGTTTGCGGGGCGGAGCCTTGTGGGGGTGTGACGGCGCGTCGGGGGTCCCCGGCCGCAGCCAGACGTGACTCTCCGCCGGCCAGTAGAGTAGGAGGTTTTACTGGTTCTCAGGGACACAGCACAGCAGAGGCCCCGAGAGCAGACAGCCGTATTCCTCTGGGGGCAAGGGGCTCTCCCAGGCCGCTGGCGGAGTGACCCCCCTTCCCTGCTCTAAAACCTCCCAGCCCAGCTGAGACTGACCCTGCTCCCAGCCTGGTGACAGCCCTGCCTATCTCCTTTGTCCCTAGTCTCCTGTGTCTGGCCCCATACCCATCTGGAGAGGGCAGGGGCGGGGGGGCTGAGGTACAGGTACACACACAGCACAATGCTGCAAGAGTGGATGTGACAGCCCCCGCACTACGTCCCGGGGTTGACCGGGGAAGGTGCCACTGAGCTCGCAGTGTTGTTTGGGGACAGGACCCTGCTCTGAGACCTGGAGGGTTGTGCGGTGTTTGCCCCCAAGGGAACATTTCTTCTCATGCTTCCTTCCAGCTGGAAGGCCGCAGCGCAGCTCAGGGCGAGGACAGAGCCCCCCTGGGTGTAGCAGCCTGCAGTGCCCCTGGTCCCGCTGTCCTGGTGAATGCTTCAGACAAACCCCGACCCGGCGGATACGTTGCCCTGAAAGCACCTGAAGCGGGGGGTCAGGACAGCGGGACCTGGTGCCTAGACCCCTTGGGGCAGGACCTGCCTTTGGTGGAGCCGCTCTTTGTCGGGGGCATGCACCAGCGCGTGGCGTCCCTGGCGGGCCCCTGCACTTGTGCTGTGGCCTCGTCCCGACAGCCGCCACCTCCCTGCTGTTTCGGCGAAGCGGTGCGGCCGGAGAGCAGAGCCAGGGGCCTGGGGGAAGCGGGCTGCGTGCGAGAGGCCTTGGTTCAAAACCCCAGTGTCGAGAGGCATGTCGGCTTTCGGAAGGTGCCCCGGGCTGCCCGCTGAGCTCCGAGCTGTGCTCCCACGCGGCGCCGTGGCTGGGCCTGGCCGAGGGGCTGTCTCGCCTGGGACGGGGGCGGGGCAGCGGCCGTTGGCATGTGGCGGTGCTGTCTGGGGATGCCCGGCAGGGGCAGCTTGGGCCTGCTTCCGGGGGAGCCGGGCTCAGCATCTCTGCGCTTCCTGGGGCACAGCCCCCACGGGGCAGTGTGGCCAGCTGTGTGGCGTCGCCCCGTGCGTGCAGCTCTCAGCAACGCCCGACTCCCCTGGGCCCTGGGGGGCAGCCCCCACAGGGCAGCGTGGCCAGCTGTGTGGCATCGCCCCGTGCGTGCAGCTCTCAGCAACGCCCGACTCCCCTGGGCCCTGGGGGGCAGCCCTGCCCGCCGCATGCCCCGTCTGCCCTCTGCTACGCCCCGCTTGCTAGGGAAACCGGGCCTGAATTCCCAGGCGCTGGGCCAGGGAGGCAGCGCTGCACACGTCTATTATGGGGCGCTACGAGACTGGCCCCGTGTTGCCCGGATCCAGCCCAGGGCGGGGCTGCTGGCTTCTCCCTGGGTCAGCCCGGAGCAGGGGGTGCACCCCGGCCTCAGCTTCGCTCCAGGTCTGTCCGGGGGGCGGGGGACACGCAGGCCTTCGGCTGGTGCTCCCTGGGTCCAGGGGTGGGGGCCACCCTTGGCCTCCCAGCAGTCCCCTCCCGGGATGGGGGGGACCGTGCTGGCCTCTTGCTGGCGCTCCCGGGGCAGTGGGGGCTGCGTAGCGGCCGGTGGCTACTCCGTTGGGGCAGGCCAGGGTGTCCATTGGTGTCCTGTCCCCTGTGGTCATTCCACAGTGTAACGCCCTCCTGCCAGACCCCCCGTCCATGGGTGAGAGAGAGTTGATCCCCAGGCCCGTCCCACGGCCATGGTACAGCCCAAGCCGGAGCTGGCTCTGAGTCGGGGGGAGAGGAGGCGCCTGCTGATTGCGGCGGGCCTGGCTCTTACCGCGTAGGGGTTCTCGGGCGGGCGGGCGGCCGCCCATTTCTACAGCGCTGTAGAACTGTCTGCGCCTGGGCCAGGAGTCCTGTGCAAGGGGTCAGTTTTTGTCCTGGGAATGGCAGAGGCCCCAGGTACCTTCCTGCAGGTGCCACGTGGGTGCTGGGCCCAAGGGGCGTAGAGCACGTGAAGCTCTTGTGGGAGCGCATGCCCAGTTCCAGGGACGTGAGGCCGGTGGCCCGGCGTGCTGGGGACTCCCTGATCCCCTTACAGCAGGGTGTGGGGAATCGCCCTGGGGGCCCACCCTGTCCGGGGTGAGCCGGTTCCCACGTTTCTCTAGCCCTGGGCCGGGGAGAGGATCGGGACTGCAGGGCCAATGTGCTTTTACCCGCGATCCCCGTCCCTGGGCGACGTCCCGTCTTACTAGGGTTTGCGCCGAGGTTATGGGCGGACCCATTCCCTGGTCCTTCCTTCTGTATATTCCGTAGTCCTAGTTCCCTGGCCACTTTTGGCCACCCCTGGGTCCTCAGTTCGGCCCCATACACCCGGTGTGCACTATATCCTGTCTCGTGGCTAACTAATCTGCCCGTCTGCACAGGCTCGGTCTCTCGGCTCGATGGGGCAGGGGTTAGGGGGACCCGGGCCCTCCCACTCCCCAGGGTCCCAGCCCAGGGTCCTTACAGTAGGGACAAGTGCCGCTACCTGGCTGGCGGGGGGGTCCCCACAACCCGCCAACTGCTCGGGGACCTGGCCCGCCCTGGGCCTCTTCCTACCCGCCCCCAGACTCACCCTCGTGGCACCTTCCCAGAGCTGTGTCTCCTCCAGCCCGTCACCCCGGTACAGCTCTGGAGTCCTTCCAGCGCCTGAGCGGTTAGGCTGTCTCCAGGGGCCGGTGCTCGACCTCCCATTGCTCTCCCGGGCTCAGCCCCCTCTGGGGCACTCACGACCTGCTCGGCCGCGGTCGGTGAGGGGGGGACGTTCCCCCCTTCTATCGGGCAAGCCGACGTTTCCCCCGCCAGCGGCCCAGCTCCTCCTTCCTGTCCCTTGCTCTGCCGGCGTTTAAAATGCCCGGCACCCAGCTTGTGCATGCGCCACATCGGCCCGGGGCCGGCCGGCCGCACTGCTCGGCCACAGCTCTGACCCAGTGGCGGGAGTTTTTTGCCCCGTCACACAGGGCTACTCAACACGCAGCCGTGGGGGGGTTGAGTTCACGCGGGGCTGGACACGCGGCCGCGGGGGGTTGGGTTCACGCGGGGCTGGACACGCGGCCGCGGGGGGGTTGGGTTCACGCGGGGCTGGACACGCGGCCGCGGGGGGGTTGGGTTCACGCGGGGCTCGACACGCGGCCGCGGGGGGGTTGGGTTCACGCGGGGCTCGAGACGCGGCCGCGGGGGGGTTGGGTTCACGCGGGGCTCGAGACGCGGCCGCGGGGGGGTTGGGTTCACGCGGGGTTGGACACGCGGCCGCGGGGGGTTGGGTTCACGCGGGGCTGGACACGCGGCCGCGGGGGGTTGAGTTCACGCGGGGCTGGACACGCGGCCGCAGGGGGGTTGGGTTCACGCGGGGCTGGACACGCGGCCGCGGGGGGGTTGGGTTCACGCGGGGCTGGACACGCGGCCGCGGGGGGGTTGGGTTCACGCGGGGCTGGACACGCGGCCGCGGGGGGTTGGGTTCACGCGGGGCTGGACACGCGGCCGCGGGGGGGGATCCTGTGAACGTGACCTCCCCTGGGAACATGCTCCACAGCGGTGTGGCCTCTCCCTGGTGGGGTGAGCGCTGACAGACCCAAGCGGCCGGGTACGGGGGGTCAGCGTCGAGGCCCCAGGGAGGAGGTGCCGGGAGCGCCGGGGCAGTGTGGGAAAGGAGCTCTTTGCAGATATTTGCACGTCCATCCACCCACAATTAAGCTGCGGCCCTGGGCATGTGCTGTGGGTATCGTGGCCCCCGGGCTTCCAAAGCGGAGTAGCCCTGCCGGAGAGGCACGGCCTGCCCCCGGCTCACCCTCGGGCCTGCCCCATGGCAGGGGCTGCAGGCTGACCTGTCTCCGCTCTACAGGGATGAGTGAGGACGAGCAGTTTGCACTGGCTCTGAGGATGAGCGAGCAGGAAGCCAGGCAGGCGAACTGCCAGGAGGAGGAGGAAGAGGAGCTTGTGAGGAAGGCCATCGCCGCGAGCCTGAATGTGAGTGCGCCCGTTGCAGAGCTCAGCGAACCGGGGCTCCAGGCAGGACAGGAGCCTTGGCGGGGCTGTTTGTGTGGGCCGGCAGGGGGGAGGGGCACGCTGCTGGTGCTGTGCGGTGCTGGTGGGAGGGTCGTTGGGGGCGGGGGGGGAAGGTGGCGAGGAGGGTGCTGCTGGCGCTGTGTGGTGCTGGCGGGCGGGGGGGGCGCTGCTGGCGCTGTGCGGTGACGGCAGGGAGGCTGGCGGGGGGGCGGGCAGGTGGCGGGGGGAGGGGCGCTGCTGGCGCTGTGCGGTGCCGGTGGGGGGGGCGGGCAGGTGGCGAGGAGGGCGCTGTGCGGTGCCGGTGGGGGGGGCGGGCAGGTGGCGAGGAGGGCGCTGTGCAGTGCCGGCGGGCGGGGTGGGCAGGTGGCGAGGAGGGCGCTGTGCGGTGCCGGTGGGGGGGGCGGGCAGGTGGCGAGGAGGGCGCTGTGCGGTGCCGGCGAGGGGGGTGGGCAGGTGGCGAGGAGGGCGCTGTGCAGTGCCGGCGGGCGGGGTGGGCAGGTGGCGAGGAGGGCGCTGTGCGGTGCCGGCGGGCGGGGCGGGCAGGTGGCGAGGAGGGCGCTGTGCGGTGCCAGCGGGGGGGCTGGCAGGCGGCGAGGAGGGCGCTGTGCGGTGCCGGCGGGGGGGCCGGCAGGTGGCGAGGAGGGCGCTGTGCGGTGCCGGTGGGGGGGCCGGCAGGCGGCGAGGAGGGCGCTGTGCGGTGCCGGCGGGGGGCCTGCAGGCTGCACTCGGGGCGACAGCAGAGCCCGCGCCCAGTGTCCGGGGTTTGCGCCTGGCAGCAGTGAGCGGGTCTCTCGGCAAGTGACTGGTGTTTTTCAGAGCTGCCAGCCGTCAGAGGCCCCTCCCGCACGGGCAGTGGGCATGCCCATGCAGAGCCACCCGGCTGAGCCAGGCAGGGGTGAGGCCCAGGGAGCTGTACCGCCTTGCCCCGACTGCCCGCCCTCGGAGAGCAGCGCCCCCCCCCGGGGCACGCCGGCGGACCTCGCCAAGAGCCCCCTGGTGGTGCTGACGCGGTTGAGCCAGGAAGTGGTCGAAAGCTCCCTGCTGTCCAGCGTGACGGTCTCTCCAGGAAAGTCCGAGGGGAAGTCTCCCCCCCTGGCAAGGAGCAGTTCCCGAGAGACGCTGCCCAGCCCTGCGGGGGAGGATCCCTTCTCCCTGAGCCCCTCCCTTGCCCGGCTCGCCCCAAGCGCTTGGCAGCTGACGCCTCGGAGACTCTTTCCAGTGCCATGCGGCTCCCGGCAAGCCACGCGGCTGCTGGCTGGGCCTGGCAGTGCTGCTTGCAGCCCGGCTGCGCTGCGGCAGAGCGGGGCCGTAGAGCTGGGGGCCCTTCCAAGGACGCGCTGTGGGGCGGGCGGCCCCAGGGGTGCCCCCCACTGTGGGCACGGCTCTGCCGGGGCTGAGCCCGGGGAAGGGCGGGAGAGCGCACCCGCGCTGCGCATGGAGGAGGCAGGAGACACGGTGCACTATTACTGGGGCGTCCCCTTCTGCCCCAAAGGGGTGGACCCCAACCAGTACACGCAGGTCATCCTGTGCCAGCTGGAGGTGTACCAGAAGACTCTGAAGCAGGCGCAGCGCCAGCTCCTGCAGAAGAAGGAGTTTGGCGAGCCCATGGTGCCCTGCCCGTCTGCCCCAGAGCAGAGGGAGCCAGAAAGTGGGGCGAATGGGGTGCCCAGTGGCACGGCCCAGGGAGACTCAGCTGGCCGGAGGGAGTCGGAGGGGGCAGCCTGGCTTCTCCCCACACGCGCCAGGGAGCCGGAGCACACTCCAGGGCAGCCCTTGGAAGCAGAAAAGAACTCCATGTCCGAGGATGAGCCGACCACCAGCTATTGCCAGGTGAGGGGGCCCGTGACGCCCTTGAATTCTGCTGCGGGGCCAGGTCAGCGTCTTGTTTCTAAGGCGTGTGCCCCGCTGCTCCCTTCCCAGTCGCCCCGCGCAGGCCGAGGAGGGGGGCCTGTGCGCTGCAGGATCCAGCTGCCCCGGGCACAGCGCCTGCCCTGTGCCACCCTGCGCAAAGCAGTCGGAGAGGAGCCTTGGGGCGGCCTGCGGCGTACGTGGGACCTTGGCCTCGGCAGCCGGCACATGCATCCGGCAGACACGTGCTGCCAGGCCCGTGGTGCACCCTGTGTGACGGCGAGTCGGGGTTCCCCCTGGTCCTGCAGCCCCGTAGCAGCAGGAACAGACCCCACCAGCCAGTAGAACAGGGGGGTTTATTGCTTCTCCAGGGTACAGCCCAGCACAGATGTGATGTGGTTTCAGGAGTCAGGGCCAGGATGTCTCAGACCCCTTGGGGTAGGGGGTCCATCGCCCCCCCAGACCCTCAGCTTGGGCTGTTTCCTTCATGTTTCCCAGCCACCAACTGCCCCTGCCCCCCAGCCAGGTGTTCGTCTCCCCCTCCCTCCCTTTGTCTCTCCCTGGGAAGAGCCTTCTTGTCTGCTCAGGCTGGGCCGAGGTGTCTGGGCCAATCCACATGGGGTGAGTCAGTGGGAATCACCTCCCAGCGCAGGGGGACCCCGGGTCACAGAGCAGACAGCCCCCCCCCATGTCACACTGCCCTCCCCTTGCGTTCGCTCCGGCCTTTCCTTTCCCTCGTGCGCCCTCCCTTGGACAGAGCCTCGAGTGGGCCGCTCCCAGGCCCCGGTCTCGCCTTGCTCCTGCCATCCCACCGGGCTCTGCGGCATGAGCGGCTCTGCCAAGGGGCGTGGGGGCCGGTGCGTGTCCCCTTCCGGGGTGCCACTGGAGGGCTGACGGCAGCTCCATCCACGCTGCCGGGGCGCAGACCGTAGCCCAGAGGGGTGTTTATTGCTGCTTGTCGGCGGGTTGTGTCGACCTTTTCCAGCCCCTGGTTTTCACACTGCCTTGCTCCCGGCTCAGCGCACGGCTTGCTCGCTGGCCTTCTCGGGCCAGCTGCCTCTGCGCCCTGGCCCGGGCGGCAGAAGGCTGCGGTGTGTGGGTTCTGTCTGGCTGTCGGGGGCAGCCTCGGGCAGCGCGTTGCGTGTGTCTGGCGAAGGCCGCCTGGTGCCGCCTTCGCTACTCATGCTGGATTGCAGGCAGAGGCTCCTGAACAAGCCCTGAGGGTGACGGGCAGAGGGGGACGCGGGCTTTGTTCCCATGTGTCGCACTGCCTGCTGGACGCCGGCCGGAGAGGGTTGTGGCCCAAGCTTGTTTTCCCCTCGTCTCTTGCGTTAGAAGCTCAGGTCTTGTGTGCCGGGGGCTCTGCGGGGGCTGGGGGCGTGAATTCCGGGAGCTGCAGCCTTTGAGGGCGGAGCAGGGGGGTTGTTCGCGGTCGCCCTCCTGCCTAAGGAACTCGCGGGGGCAAGGCCGGCGGACGCGTCTCCGAACCCCAAGGGGCCTCCAGCAAAGAGCAGGCTGGACCTTGCTGGGATTCCTGGGGGAGAAGCCTGAGAACTGTCCTGGGAGAGCCAGAGCACGAAGCCGCAGGAAGGAGAGCGGGTGGCTTACGGTGCCACGTGCCTCCTGGCCCCTTCCCACTGCGGCACGCTGCCCGCCGATCAGCAGAGCCCCGCAGCCAGGGCGTTCTGCTGGCGGTGCCCATTTGCACACGCCGCACCAGGACAAGGAAGACGAAGGGGCCACTGGCCACCTCCCGTGTCCGCGCCACACGCAGCCGGGGAGCCCCGCTGCACTTGGCTTCCCGTGTTGTCATGGCAACTCGCCACGGGCAAGCCCTGCCGCCTTGCAGCGTGTACGGACTGGAGCCCTGCGTGCAGAGCCCTGCCCGCCTGTGCAGCCCTCCCCGGACTGAGGGCCTCCCGTTTGTCATCAGCTTGTTCGTTGCAGGCCTCCCAGGGGCTCTGTGCAGAGGACTTGGCTGAAGATGGGGAGCCGATGCAGATCACCCAGAGGTGAGCAGGGGGCCGTTCGGCATGTGCGGGCTGCAGGGTTGGGGCAGGCAGGCGGCCGGGGGCAGCACCGAGAGTGGGCCAGGAGCAGCAGGCTGGCCTGAGGCCATGCAGCCAAGCAGGAGGCCACAGTCAGGCTTCTGCTGGCTCCTGAGTCGCCCGGACCCTCGGCTCAGCCTTCCACCCCGAGCAAGAGTGACTGGGCCACTGGCCCTGCACTGCTACAGCTGGTGGCGGCCCTCGTGGGGACCAAGCTTGGCACTGCCTGCTGGCGCTTCTCGGGCTGGCAGACAGCAGGGACACAGGCCTCAGGCGAGCCCTCTGCTGGCAGTGTGCCAGCTCAGCCCTCCGTCGGCCCGCGGCTGGGCGGCTGCCAGAGACACGCTGCTCGGGCTGCTTCACGGGCGGCCGTGAGGGAAGCAATGTCAGCAGAAGGCACTCGACTGCTTGTGCCCCGGTCGGCCTTTCTGTCGCCTGCCCGGTGCAGAGCGCAGCCCGTGGCACTGGGAAGTGACTCTGTGCCTCGGCACCAAGGCAGGGACGTGGCAGGCAGGGGGCAGCCCGTGGCAGCCCGTGGCACTGGGAAGTAACTCTGTGCCTCGGCACCAAGGCAGGGATGTGACAGGCAGGGGGCAGCCCGTGGCACTGGGAAGTGACTCTGTGCCTCAGCACTCAGGCAGGGTCATGGCAGGCTCTTTCTCATGATTCTGGGCTTTGCCTGGCTGGGAATTCCTGCCGGCAAGGCGTGTTCTTGTGTCCCTGCTGAGGCTGAGAGGAGCCAGGCAGAGGGCAGCGCCAGGGCAGGTGGCTTCCTGTCTCGTGCTGCATGGAGGAAGCGGGGGGCCTGGCGGGGCGGAGAGGAGCCCTGGTTGGACTCTAGGGAGCCCCCAGGGAGCTGGCTGCCTTGGGAAGCCGTGGCCAGGGCTCACAGGAGTTAGTCGCGAGGCTGGGGAGCGAGGGCCGACGTTGCTGCTCCTCGGTGTCAGCGAGTCCCTTGATCTCGGCGCGGCGCCTTGCCCCTGCAGAACCGCCCGCGCTGAGAGTGGAACGGATCAGAGGCGCCTCAGCTGGTCCTTGTCCCCTCGCGTGGCTCGCTGCCCCGCCCCCGCCTTTGATCCCGGCTCCGTGCCGTCAGCCGGAGTCTGCCTGAGCCCACCGGGCCGGGCTGTCTGACGGGTGTGTGTTTTGTAGCATTTCTGCCTTGACCCCGCTGGGCAGTAAGAGGAGCCCGGACATCGGCGCGGGGAGCCCTGCTGCAGAAGAGATCACCGTGTGCCCCGGTAAGAGCCCAGCGGAGTGCCCCTGAGCTGTGCCCGGAAGGGACGCAGCCCCCTTGGTCTCCCGAGAGGGGCCCAGCCTTCTCTGGTTGTGGTCATTGAGAAAACAGTCGCTTTCTCCCCTGCTGCGTGTTCACAATCCAGGGGGCTGGCTTGTTTCCTTTCTTGGCGTGCAGGCTGGGTCTGCCCTGCTGCAAAGCAGGGCTCCCACCCGCGAAACGTTCCCAGCGTGCCCGGGAGCCCGCTGCCACCTCCCCAGACCTGGCAGCGCGTCTCTGGCCGCTCTGGGGGTGGGAGAGGGCAGACAATGACCAAGGGGAGCAAGGAGGGCCCAGGGAATTATGGGCTAGTTGCCTGATTTAATTCCTGGAAAAATTCCCACCCAATGCGGGTTTGAACCCCTGCAGGTGACAGGTTATTGGACTGCCCCCTGGCTTTGCCAGATGCCTCTTGACAGGCCCATTGGCGTGGTGGGCGGGTGTGGGGAGGCAGGAAATGGGCAAGTTCTGGGTTTTAGATTCCGAGCTGTACTTTTGCCTGGAAATATGGAGGGTGTCTGAGGCCAGGTCCTGGGAGAGAGAGGGGGTGCGTGTGTGTGTTCCTCCACCCCCCGGATGGCCTGGCTGAAAGTTCTGCGCTGTGTTCCCAGCTGGGAGGGCTCCTGTCCAGGAGCACTCGCTGCAGGGAGCCCCCCCGGGTCAGAACCAGCACGTGCTGAAGCCGAGGGGAGAGCCCCTGAGCTAGCGTCTGGCCGAGCGCCCTGCCTGGGCTGCGTGTTAGTGACGCAGTTGTGGAAACACTAATTTCACTGGGCAGGGTTGGCCCTGGGAAAAGACAGTCAAGAAGGGACCTGATAAGTCTTCAAGCACATTAAGGTGGAACCGACAAATACAGCCCGTGGGCCAGATCCAGCCCGACGCCCAGTGCCTGGGGCAAGATCCCTGCCTGCCCCGCCCCCGCACGCTGCTCAAGGCATCCGGCTGTGGGAGCCACGTGCTTCTCTGAGCACTGTGAGCTGGGGGGAGAGGATTAGCGTGCTGCCCTGCCCCCAGCACAATCTCGCAGCTCCCATTGGCTGGAAGCCAGCCAATGGGGGCTGCCTGGACCATGTTCGTGGTGCAGGAAGCGCATGAAATCCACGTGGGAGGATCCACGTGGCAGGAAGCACGTGGTCCCCGCAGCCAGCCACTTGGAGCCACGTTTGGGGGCATGGAAGGAAGGGAGCTTGCCTGAGGGACCTGCTGGGCTGCTGGCTGGGAGCCACCTAGGAACGTGCCTCCTGGCCAGGCCCTGCACCTGGAACCCACCCCCTCTCTGTCCCCAACCCTCTGCCCCCTTCTTCATCCCTGCCCCAGGTCACAACCCCCTTCCAGACCCTGCACCCCCATCTCCTAACCCAGGCTCCCTTCTGCACCCATCCCCCCTCCCAGACCCGCACCCCCATCTCCTAACCCAGGCTCCCTTCTGCACCCATCCCCCTTCCAGACCCTGCACCCCCATCTCCTAACCTAGGCTCCCTTCTGCACCCATCCCCCCTCCCAGAGCCCGCACCCCCATCTCCTAACCCAGGCTCCCTTCTGCACCCATCCCCCTCCCAGACCCGCACCCCCATTCATATCACGGGAGAGTGTGGCCCTCGACAATCCACGTGCTTGGAGCGGCCCCACGTGTTGCCCAGCCGGTGGTGGGGGCTGCTCCGCAGAGGCCATGGCTCTCCATGCCCGCCGCGGCTTCGTCTGCAGCACGGGAACAGGCTGGCGACTGGGAAGGCCTTCCGCACGCCCAGGGCAGGCGCTGGGTTCCCCGTCATTGCAATCTTCAGACCTGGCTGGGCGTGGTCTGCCTCAGTGCAGAGGGCGGGGCCCCTCTTGCACGTGCGGGTTCCCTGCGCCAGGCAAGCCCTGAGGTGGCTGGGGCACAAGGGGCTGCGGCCTGCGCCGAGCACCCGGCCGGCACTGCCCTGGGCAGCAGAGAGCAGGTCCTGCAGGGCCGGCGGGGCTTCCTGGGGTGCAGATCAGAGCCGTGGCTGCTCCGTTCCCACCCTGCCCCCTTCACCAGCCCATGCCCTGAGCTGCCTGGGGTGCCCGTTGCGCTCCTCCCATGCAGCAGCTTTGCTTTGCGCCCTGTGCGGGGGCCGCTGCCTGAGGTGGCCGTGCTGACCCTGCACTTCTGTTCCAGAGACCCAGCCGAGTCCCGCTGCAGCCATCGAGCCAGAGAGAGAAGATGCCTCTCCGCAGGTAAGAGAGTGGCCGAAGGGGCTCCGGGGTGCATAGGCAGCACTGTTCTCCCGTCGCCCTCCCTGGGTCTGCACTGGGGAGGCGGCCCCGGAGCAGCCTCTGCCCACGGCGGGCCCAGGCTCGCTGCAGGCAGAGGCTCCTCCGCATCCCACGCAGCCCCTGTCTGTGGTGGCCGGGGCTGGCCACGAGCAGGGGCTGCTGCCGGAGCAGCTCCCCGCTGGGACCCCCGTGGACGGGGCTGCTGGCCCAGCGCGAGCCGAGGCTGAGCAAGCCTGGCTCAGTCCTGGCTTGTGCTGGTCCCGGACCTACCCCCGCTGCGGCTCCGCCCGCCTGGCTCTTAGTACCTTTAAACTGCGGCGCCGCGGCGGAGGGCTCCTGGGGGCTCCCCGCCCTGTTGACTTGTCGCGTAGTCGATGGGAGTGCTGCCGTCTGCACGCGTGCTTCCTGACGTCCCTGCTCTGCCTGGCGTGCGCTGGCGTGCGCTGGCGGGCTGGGCCTCTCACGAGTGCGCTACGCTGGCTGTCCCCCGCGTGCACTGGGCGGGCTCGGCCTCGCACAAGTGTGCTGCGCTGGGCGGGCTGGGCCTCGCACGAGTGTGCTGCCCTGGCTGTCCCCTGTGTGCACTGGGGGGGCTGGGCCTTGCACAAGTGTGCTGCCCTGGCTGTCCTCCAGCCTGCGTGGAGCCCAGAGGGGAGCGGAGCAGAGAGCTCGTGGGGGAAATGAGTCCAGGGACAGGCCTTATCGGGCCCCAAGTGCCGTCTGCCCCCCTGCATTGCCATGGCAATGACAGCTGGCTCCTGTCTGGCTCTGAGACGTGCCCCCTTGGGTCTTCACGGACAGAACCAGACCCCAGGGGCTCCAAGTGCTGCTCCAGCGGGTGCGAAACGAGGCCCAGGAGCCTCCTGGGGGCGTCACTGACACCCCATTGGCACGGGCTCCTAGCCACCCCGCTGGTCTTCTCGTGGCCTTTCGCCCGGCGTGCAGCACTGACTGGCAGCCACTCCGTCGCTGTGCGTGGGCTGTGGGCGACCCTTACTGGCCTGCGTCTGTGAGCACTGCCCAGCGGGGGGTGCCCGAGGACCCTCAGGTCACGCAGACAGTGACCCAGCCGTTCTCACCGGAGGGGGAAGGGGCTGCACAAAGGGAGGGCGGTTTGGAGGAGAGTCAGTTTGGCTGGGCAAACATGGAGAGAAGAGGCTGAGCCGAGTGCTGGGAGTCCAGGGGCCTGCGGCTGCCGGGCCCTGACTCCTGTAGCCACGTCTCGCCCGCACTGGGCTGTAGCCTGGAGGAGCAATAAACCCTCCTGTTCTACTGGCCGGCGGAGTCTCATCTTGCTGCTCCGGGGGTGCAGGATCGGGGGTCCCCGACGGACGCGCACAGGAGGCGTTGAGCTTTCAGCCGGCTAGTGCAGAGGCAGAAGCACGTGTCCCTTGGCGTGGCTCAGCCTCGGGGTCGAACTGCTCCTTGGAAGCAGTGCAAGCCGTGGAGGCGCCGGCTGACAGTTTCTGGGAGGCCTCCTGTGTTCACACGGCAGACGGGCTGTTGGCAGCCAGAGCGAGTGGTGTTTGGACACCCGGCTGTTGCGAAGGGCACGATCGTTGCGGTCGCGTTTCAGGTAGCGCTGGGAAGAAGCAGCGCCCGCTGCGTCTCGTCACGGCTGTGTGCGTCTGGCGAGGGTGGCGGGCGCGTTGGGCGCCTGGAGCTTAGCGAGTGCAGGCAGCCGGGGGCGGTGCTGGTGCAGTAACTGGGAGGTGGGGAGCTGTCCCACACGGGAGTCGGGTTCCCCGCAAAGCCGCTTGGCGGGAGGGGCCGGTGAGGGCTGGGCTCAGTCCTGAGAGCTGGCAGCCAGCACCGCAGGGCATGTGCTAGGTGGGCGGGAGGCCCCGGCCCCGTGCTGCGGGCCAGGGGCTCGTGGGGCGAGCGCAGCATGGGGAGGCGTGCGGATTCTGGCTCAGCAGCAGCATGGCCCCTGCCTGCCTGCAGGCTCCAGGGGTGGCTGCCCCGTGCCGAAGCGCTGCCAGGCCCCCGCTCAGGCTGCACAGGAGATGCTCCGGGGAGGCCGGACGTGCAGAGAAAAGCCATGCCGGGGAGCGGGCCGTTATCCCCGTTGCCTCTGTCCCCGTGCAGGTTCCCTGGGCCGTCGCCTGGAGACAGGAGGCCCCTGGCCATGCTCAGCGCTCGGCACTGGGAGCAGGGCACCTCCCGTCAGACGGGGCTGGGGCCTGGGGACCACAGCGGGTGTTGAACTCTTGCCTGCTGCGTGAATGGTTCAGCCTGGCCTGTGGCTGCTTCCCCTGGCCCCCGGGAGCTTTGCGTAGCGGCAGCGCAGGGCTCCTGGCCTGGCTGCCCAGGGACGCTGCCTGCGGGCGGCACGTGCAGGGAGCCCGTGGGGGTCTGGGCCAGGCAGCGGCAGGGCAGCCGGGCGCTGCAGGGGCACGTGGAGTGAAGCAGCGGGAGCTGTCGGGCTGATTCTTCTCCCCTCCCGCAGGCTGCTGGAGAGGAGGAAGCTGGGGGCACGGTGCCCGGTGGCGCTGTCTTGTGCCCGCTGTGTGAGCGAGGGTTTCCAGCCGCCGAGATTGAGCTGCACGCCATGTACTGCGACGGCCACGCTGGACAGGGTGCAAATGGCAGTGTCCCAGGTCTGCGAACGTGTGGGCTTGGGCCGTGGGCCTGCGCACGTGAGTGCGTGTGCGTACACGCGTGTGTGTGCATGAGTGTGTGCGTACGCGTGAGATTTCCCCTTCCTGCCCCAGCAGCCGCGTGCGGGGTGAGCGTCCCCGTTCGGCACCCCAGTGCCTCCCGCTCTCTGGCTGAGGCTGCTGAGGGGCCCTGCCGCCTGCCTGAGGGCGCTGACCCCAGGCTCAGCCGAATTCCCGCGCTCCCTATGGCACTCGGCAGGAACTGAGCAGCGCTCCAGGTCCCGCCGGCCCCCCCCCCCACGAGACAGCCCCTCGGCTAGGGGCCGCCCAGCCCCAGGGCAGAGTGAGGGGCCCTTCCCCCTGCGGCTCCGCAGGCTGGGCGTGTGCGGCACAGCACACTGAGCCCCGCCTCCTCCCCACGCCCCCCCCGTCCCCCACCCCCCGTCCCACACGCCCCGTCCCCCACGCCCCGCTCCCCCACGCCCCGCTCCCTACACCCTGTCCCCCATGCCCTGTCCCCCACGCCCCGCCCCGCTCCCTACGCCCCGCCCCTCACACCCCGCCCCGCTCCCTACGCCCCGCCCCTCACACCCCGCTCCACTCCCTACACCCTGTCCCCCACGCCCCGCTCCCTACACCCCGTCCCCCACGCCCCGCTCCCTACACCCTGTCCCCCATGCCCTGTCCCCCACGCCCCGCCCCACTCCCTACGCCCCGCCCCTCACACCCCGCCCCGCTCCCTACACCCTGTCCCCCACGCCCCGCTCCCTACGCCCCGTCCCCCACGCCCCGCTCCCTACACCCTGTCCCCCATGCCCTGTCCCCCACGCCCCGCCCCACTCCCTACGCCCTGCTCCCATGCCCCGCCCCACTCCCTACATCCCACCCCTCACACCCCGCCCCGCTCCCTACGCCCCGCTCCTCACGCCCCGCCCCGCCCCGCCCCACGTCCTGCTCCCCACACCCTGCTCCTCATGCCCCGCCCCGCTCCCTACACCTCACGCCCCACCCCCCACGCCCCGCCCCACTCCTTGCGCCCCGCCCCCACACCCCTTCTGAATAATTGCCGAGGGCTGGACAGGTTCGTTCTCCGCCCCAGACCTTGCGCCAGGACGGCGGTGGTGGGCTCCTCGCTGCTGGTGTAAGGAGCATTCCCGACCCCCACGGGCTGTCTGCTCATGCCCCCAACCCCTAAGCGCCAGCTCCACGGGGCCCCGGAGCCTGGAAGGAGAAGCGAAGGACTCCGCAGGAGCTCCCGCCTTCCGCCGTGGTCGCTGCCCTCTGCTGCCGCTCCCGCCAGCCTGCCAGCTCCCTGTGGAGGCGGGGAGCCCAGCGCTGGCCGGCCCCAGCTGTCCTGTTCCCGAGCGGGCGCTGCCGGACCCCTCCCCCCGTGCCGCCGCGCCGCCGCCAGGTCCCAGAGCAGCCGAGTGCTGAGCCTGTAACGAGCTCCCAACGCCAAGAGAGGTGGCACTGAGGCAGCAGAACGAGGAGCACGGCTGGGCCAGGGGAAGCGATCGGATCCGCTCAAACCGCGCAGTGGGGCGAGACGCGTCTCAACACGCACAAGCCTCGTGCAAAGGCAGGGGGCACAGTGGTGCACGGGTGGCACTTTGCACAGCCAGGGGTCAGGCGTGAGTTCTGGAGCCTCTGTGCGCCTGGGCCTGGCTCTCGGCCAGCCGGGATGGGGAAGCGTTTCCCCTGCCTGCTGCCCTGAGCGGGAGCTGAGCGCCGCTGGACAAGCCCCTTCCCGCCCCCACGGGGAGAGGCCTGGTGCGCTCTGCCTGAGGCGAGCCCCCGGGTGCTCGGTTCGGAAACGGGTCCGGCGCTCCTGTGCAGCCGGCCCTGTGGGAGGCAGCCCCGCGGCGAGGCCGGCCCTTGTTCTCCCGCCCGGCCGCGCTCGCAGCGCCACCAGCCCTTCTCTCGGGGCCCAGCGCTCCAGCCGGGCTCGCTCCTTTGGAACAGACAGCGCGGATTAGCGCCTGAGCCGGCCCCCCGCCTGCCCCCGCCCCCGTTGGAGGGCTCTGGGCTCGGCGGGCAGGCGGGCTTTGGGCTCCCCCTCCCCTGCTGCGAAGAGCAGCTCACACGCACCCACCCCGCACACCCCCCACACACCCACACCCACACCCCCACACACACACGCCCCCGTTGGAGGGCTCTGGGCTCGGCGGGCAGGCGGGCTTTGGGCTCCCCCTCCCCTGCTGCGAAGAGCAGCTCACACGCACCCACCCCACACACCCCCCCACACACCCACACCCACACCCCCACACACACACGCCCCCGTTGGAGGGCTCTGGGCTCGGCGGGCAGGCGGGCTTTGGGCTCCCCCTCCCCTGCTGCGAAGAGCAGCTCACACACACCCACCCCACACACCCCCCACACACCCACACCCCCACACACACACGCCCCCGTTGGAGGGCTCTGGGCTCGGCAGGCAGGCGGGCTTTGGGCTCCCCCTCCCCTGCTGCGAAGAGCAGCTCACACACACCCACACCCCCACACCCACACACACACCCCCACACCCCCCACACACCCACACCCACACCCCCACACACACACGCCCCCGTTGGAGGGCTCTGGGCTCGGCGGGCAGGCGGGCTTTGGGCTCCCCCTCCCCTGCTGCGAAGAGCAGCTCACACGCACCCACCCCACACACCCCCCACACACCCACACCCACACCCCCACACACACACGCCCCCGTTGGAGGGCTCTGGGCTCGGCGGGCAGGCGGGCTTTGGGCTCCCCCTCCCCTGCTGCGAAGAGCAGCTCACACACACCCACCCCACACACCCCCCACACACCCACACCCCCACACACACACGCCCCCGTTGGAGGGCTCTGGGCTCGGCAGGCAGGCGGGCTTTGGGCTCCCCCTCCCCTGCTGCGAAGAGCAGCTCACACACACCCACACCCCCACACCCACACACACACCCCCCACACACCCACACCCACACCCCCACACACACACGCCCCCGTTGGAGGGCTCTGGGCTCGGCGGGCAGGCGGGCTTTGGGCTCCCCCTCCCCTGCTGCGAAGAGCAGCTCACACGCACCCACCCCACACACCCCCCACACCCCCACACCCACACCCCCACACACACACGCCCCCGTTGGAGGGCTCTGGGCTCGGCGGGCAGGCGGGCTTTGGGCTCCCCCTCCCCTGCTGCGAAGAGCAGCTCACACACACCCACCCCACACACCCCCCACACACCCACACCCCCACACACACACGCCCCCGTTGGAGGGCTCTGGGCTCGGCAGGCAGGCGGGCTTTGGGCTCCCCCTCCCCTGCTGCGAAGAGCAGCTCACACACACCCACACCCCCACACCCACACACACACCCCCACACCCCCCACACACCCACACCCACACCCCCACACACACACGCCCCCGTTGGAGGGCTCTGGGCTCGGCGGGCAGGCGGGCTTTGGGCTCCCCCTCCCCTGCTGCGAAGAGCAGCTCACACACACCCACCCCCCCACACCCACACACCCCCCCACACCCACACCCACACCCCCACACCCACCCCACACACACCCCACACCCCCCCACACACCCACCCCTACACACACACACCCCCACCCCACACCTCCCCCACACACCCACACCCACACCCCCACACGCCCCCGTTGGAGGGCTCTGGGCTCGGCGGGCAGGCGGGCTTTGGGCTCCCCCTCCCCTGCTGCGAAGAGCAGCTCACACACCCCCCCCCACACACACACCCCCCCACACCCACACACACACCCCCACACCCACCCCACACACACCCCACGCCCCCCCCACACACACACTCCCACCCCACACACCCCCCACACACCCACACCCACACCCCCCCACACACACGCCCCCGTTGGAGGGCTCTGGGCTCGGCGGGCAGGCGGGCTTTGGGCTCCCCCTCCCCTGCTGCGAAGAGCAGCTCACACGCACCCACCCCACACACCCCCCACACCCACACCCACACCCCCACACACACACGCCCCCGTTGGAGGGCTCTGGGCTCGGCGGGCAGGCGGGCTTTGGGCTCCCCCTCCCCTGCTGCGAAGAGCAGCTCACACACACCCCCACACCCAACCCACACACACCCCACCCCCCCCCACACACCCACCCCCACACACACACACCCACCCCACACACCCCCCACACACCCACACCCACACCCCCACACACACGCCCCCGTTGGAGGGCTCTGGGCTCGGCAGGCAGGCGGGCTTTGGGCTCCCCCTCCCCTGCTGCGAAGAGCAGCTCACACACACCCACCCCACACACCCCCCACACACCCACACACACATGCCCCCGTTGGAGGGCTCTGGGCTCGGCGGGCAGGCGGGCTTTGGGCTCCCCCTCCCCCGCTGCGAAGAGCAGCTCACACACACACCCCCCACACCCCCACACACACACGCCCCCGTTGGAGGGCTCTGGGCTCGGCGGGCAGGCGGGCTTTGGGCTCCCCCTCCCCTGCTGCGAAGAGCAGCTCACACGCACCCACCCCACCCACCCCCCACACCCCCACACCCACCCCACACACACCCCAGACCCCCACACACCCACCCCACACCCGCCCCCACACACACACCCCCACCCCACACACCCCCCACACCCACACCCCCACACACACACGCCCCCGTTGGAGGGCTCTGGGCTCGGCGGGCAGGCGGGCTTTGGGCTCCCCCTCCCCTGCTGCGAAGAGCAGCTCACACGCACCCACCCCACACACCCCCCACACCCCCACACCCACCCCACACACACCCCAGACCCCCACACACACACCCCCACCCCCCCCACACACACACCCACCCACACCCACACCCCCACACACACACGCCCCCGTTGGAGGGCTCTGGGCTCGGCGGGCAGGCGGGCTTTGGGCTCCGCCTCCCCTGCTGCGAAGAGCAGCTCACACACACCCACCCCACCCCACCCCCCCCCCCACACCCCCCCCCCCACACACACACACACCCCCACCCCCCCCCACACACACGCCCCCGTTGGAGGGCTCTGGGCTCAGCAGGCAGGCGGGCTTTGGGCTCCCCCTCCCCTGCTGCGAAGAGCAGCTCACACCCCCCCCCCACACACACCCCCACACCCACCCCACACACCCCCCCCCACACCCCACACACACACCCCACACCCCCCCCCACCCCCCCACACACACGCCCCCGTTGGAGGGCTCTGGGCTCGGCGGGCAGGCTGGCTTTGGGCTCCTCCTCCCCTGCTGCGAAGAGCAGCTCACACACCCCCCCCCACCCACACACACCCCCCCACACCCACACACACACCCCCACACCCACCCCACACACCCCCCACACACCCCCCACACACACACACCCACCCCACACCCCCCCCACACACCCACACCCCCACACACACACGCTCCCGTTGGAGGGCTCTGGGCTCGGCAGGCGGGCTTTGGGCTCCCCCTCCCCTGCTGCGAAGAGCAGCTCACACACACCCACACCCCCACACCCACCCCACACCCACACCCCCCCGCACACACGCCCCCGTTGGAGGGCTCTGGGCTCGGCAGGCGGGCTTTGGGCTCCCCCTCCCCTGCTGCGAAGAGCAGCTCACACACACCCACCCCACACACACACCCACACCCCCACACCCACCCCACACCCACACCCCCCCACACACACGCCCCCGTTGGAGGGCTCAGCAGGTGCGCAGGCCGTGGCTGGCTGCGGGCTCCCCCTCCCCCACTGAGGGGTGGGCAGAGGAGTTGGTTGTTGCCCTGCGGACAGGTACTTGGGCCCCAGGCCCTGCCGTGCAGCCGTGTGCCGCGGGCCCGGAGCCGGCAGGGGGCTGTGGGCGGCGAAAGGCGCTGCTCGTCACCATGGCGATACGGCGCCAGGGCTTGCTCCGAACGGAGGGTGTGGCGCACAGGCGCTGAGCACGCAGGCGGCCGTCTCCCAGAGCCGGGCTGTAAAACGCTCCCTGGACTTTGTCTCCGCAGCCCGGCTCTGTGGCCGGGAATGCAAACCTCCCTGGGGGAGGGGGAGAGGCGGGGGGGGCGCTTCCAGCCAGCGTGTCCCTGCCCGTGCCTGGCGAGCAGGGCTGGCTCCAGCCCTCAGCACGCTGGTCTGGAGCGCCCGCAGCAGCCCTGGCCCTGAGCTCACACAGCGCTAACAGTACCCCTCCCCCATCACACATGGGGAAACTGAGGCATGGGGAGTCTGACCCAGGGACTGGAACTTCCGTGGACATGAATAGTCCTACGGGAGGGCTCCCCAGGCTGTGCCTGGCCCTTGGTCAGGGAAACGGGGAGCAGGCTAGCAGCTGGTGCTCTCAGGCCCTGGCCAGCTGCCTTGCGTCCCGGCTGGGCCCCTGCTGCAAGTCACGGAACTTCAGCAAACGGCACACTCTTGTCCTGAAGGGAAAAGGTCGCTGCTCAGCCTCCCAGTGCCCCCTTCACCATTCCCGCGGTGGCCAGGCTGGGCCGGGAGAGCTGGAAACGGCCCGTCCCCGAGTGGGGCCAGGCTGGGCCGGGAGAGCTGGAAACGGCCCGTCCCCGAGTGGGGCCAGGCTGGGCCGGGAGAGCTGGAAACGGCCCGTCCCCGAGTGGGGCCAGGCTGGGCCGGGAGAGCTGGAAACGGCCCGTCCCCGAGTGGGGCCAGGCTGGGCCGGGAGAGCTGGAAACGGCCCGTCCCCGAGTGGGGCCAGGCTGGGCCGGGAGAGCTGGAAACGGCCCGTCCCCGACTGGGGCCAGGCTGGGCCGGGAGAGCTGGAAACGGCCCGTCCCCGACTGGGGCCAGGCTGGGCCGGGAGAGCTGGAAACGGCCCGTCCCCGAGTGGGGCCAGGCTGGGCCGGGAGAGGCTGCCCAGGCACTGGGTAACTGTGTGTTCTCTCCCAGTGCTCGCTCAGTGCCCCAGAGAAACCAGGAGTCGAGCTGACCGAGGCCGAGCGGTCCCGGGCCCCGTGGACACTGACAAGTAAGTAGGTATGCTGGCTTCCTCGAGCTCCTCTGCCTCCGGTTCCCCCTGCACGGCCCCTGCAGCTTCGGCGCCACAAGCCATAGCCTGGGTGCCCACCTCTGGGTGCACTCTGCATGCTCCTCGGGGCCGCCGGCTGTTGTCGCCCACAGGCTGAGCGGGGAGGCAGGAGCCCTGCGGGGAGGGGAGGGGGTCGGGAGGGGCGGGAGCCCGGCGGGAAGGGGAGCGGGGGCCAGGAAGGCCTGCAGGGGGGCGGGAGCCCGGCGGGAAGGGGAGGGGGTTTGGGAGGGGCGGGAGCCCGGCGGGAAGGGGAGGGGGGGCTGGGAAGGCCTGCAGGGGGGCGGGAGCCCGGCGGGAAGGGGAGGGGGTTTGGGAGGGGCGGGAGCCCGGCGGGAAGGGGAGGGGGTTCGGGAGGGGCGGGAGCCCGGCGGGAAGGGGAGCGGGGGCCGGGAAGGCCTGCAGGGGGGCGGGAGCCCGGCGGGAAGGGGAGGGGGTTTGGGAGGGGCGGGAGCCCGGCGGGAAGGGGAGGGGGGGCTGGGAAGGCCTGCAGGGGGGCGGGAGCCCGGCGGGAAGGGGAGGGGGTTTGGGAGGGGCGGGAGCCCGGCGGGGAGGGGAGGGGGTCGGGAGGGGCGGGAGCCCGGCGGGAAGGGGAGCGGGGGCCGGGAAGGCCTGCAGGGGGGCGGGAGCCCGGCGGGAAGGGGAGGGGGGGCTGGGAAGGCCTGCAGGGGGGCGGGAGCCCGGCGGGAAGGGGAGGGGGTTTGGGAGGGGCGGGAGCCCGGCGGGAAGGGGAGGGGGTTCGGGAGGGGCGGGAGCCCGGCGGGAAGGGGAGTGGGGGCCAGGAAGGCCTGCAGGGGGGCGGGAGCCCGGCGGGAAGGGGAGTGGGGGCTGGGAAGGCCTGCAGGGGGGCGGGAGCCCGGCGGGAAGGGGAGGGGGTTCGGGAGGGGCGGGAGCCCGGCGGGAAGGGGAGTGGGGGCCGGGAAGGCCTGCAGGGGGGCGGGAGCCCGGCGGGAAGGGGAGCGGGGGCTGGGAAGGCCTGCAGGGGGGCGGGAGCCCGGCAGGAAGGGGAGGGGGGTCGGGAGGGGTGGGAGCCCGGCGGGAAGGGGAGGGGGTCGGGAGGGGCGGGAGCCCGGCGAGAAGGGGAGGGGGGGCTGGGAAGGCCTGCAGGGGGGCGGGAGCCCGGCGGGAAGGGGAGGGGGGGTCGGGAAGGCCAGCAGACATGGCTAAATTGGATTTGACATTGTCAGGGGCTTTGCAGCCCCGCCTGGGGAGCGCCGCAGCGGAGCCCTGCTCGGGGGGGGGGGGCGCAGCTCTGCCTAAGGATGCTGATGGAATTAGGCTAATTGCGGGGACCCGGCTTCTGTTCAGACATTGCCTGGGCAGCCGGCGCTGCCTGGAACGCCGCCACGACAGGGCCCTCCCTTGGCAGTCGCTGAGACAGCGATTGCTGAGAGCTGCTGCTCTGCCAGGGCCCGGCTGAGCCCCGGCCTGGCCTGCAAGGCACGCGGCTGGCCCAGGCCCCAGGGCAGACCTGCTCAGTCTGTGCGCTGTGGCAGGAGACAGCGCAGAGACGCGGGCTGCTACTCCCACAGGTTCCTGCAGCCCTGGGTCGTGGCTCTGCTTTGGCGCGCTCAGTTTGCTTCCCAGCGCCGCGTAACTCCCTTCCGCAGCCCTGAGCTCGCGGGGCACCGTCCTCGGCACGGGCACCGGGCTGGCTTGGGGCAGTGCCAGGGCGCCAGTGCGGCTCCTCAGCTGTGCCTCGGGGGCGTGGCCTGGGGCCGCCGGCGCCCTGCCACCGCATGGCTGCTAACGTGTCTCCCCTTCCCCTGGGCAGGCGTGAGAAGTGCTACCTGTGCAAGGCCCTGGTGCCGCTGGCGCAGTACCCGAGGCACGTGGAGAGCTGCCTGCGTGCGGCGAGGGATGTGCAGGGGCACCGGAGGCTGCGCAGCGCCCAGGTGAGGCCGAGGGGCTGGGTTCTGCAGGGGCATTGCTGCCGGGCTGCAGCGTGAGCTGGGCATGGCTCTGCCCCGCAACCAATGGCAACAGCACCCATGCAGGCCCAGCGGGAGGGGCAGGGTTGGGCCTGGCCGGACACTGGGGGAGGGGGCCTGTTCCCCTCGCCAAGGCATCGGTGCTCACCAGACGCCTGTGGCCACGGCCCCTGAGCGGCGGGGCAGGCAGGGCTCCAGTGACGGCTGTTCTCTGTCCCAGGGCGGCGGGAGGAGCGACGGCCGACTCCTCAGCATGCTGGAGATGTCCGAGGGCAGGACGGCAGGTGGGCACTGTGTCTCCGAAGCATGCCCGCTGCTGCCCAGTGCGCTCTGGGGCCAGCGCTCGGGCTCGCCTCGGAGCAGCCTGCAGCCCGGCACGGGGCCTAGAGCCACTGGGGTCCCCGCCCTGCCCCGCCCCGGAGCAGCACAGCGCCTAGAGCCACTGGAGTCCCCGCCCTGCCCCGGAGCAGCACAGCGCCTAGAGCCACTGGGGTCCCCGCCCTGCCCCGGAGCAGCACAGCGCCTAGAGCCACTGGGGTCCCCGCCCTGCCCCGGAGCAGCACAGCGCCTAGAGCCACTGGAGTCCCCGCCCTGCCCCGGAGCAGCACAGCGCCTAGAGCCACTGGGGTCCCCGCCCTGCCCCGGAGCAGCACAGCGCCTAGAGCCACTGGGGTCCCCGCCCTGCCCCGCCCCGGAGCAGCACAGCGCCTAGAGCCACTGGGGTCCCCGGCCTGCCCCGGAGCAGCACAGCGCCTAGAGCCACTGGGGTCCCCGCCCTGCCCCGGAGCAGCACAGCGCCTAGAGCCACTGGGGTCCCCGGCCTGCCCCGGAGCAGCACAGCGCCTAGAGCCACTGGGGTCCCCGCCCCGCCCCGGAGCAGCACAGCGCCTAGAGCCACTGGGGTCCCCGCCCTGCCCCGCCCCGGAGCAGCACAGCGCCTAGAGCCACTGGGGTCCCCACGCAGCCCAGCACCTCTGGTGGCACGGGCAGAGCGGCGCCCGCGTGAGGGGCTGCAGAGCTCTGCCCCCCTCGGGAGCAAGGAGCCTGCCTTGGCGGGCAGTGGCTGCTTTCCCAGCAGCTCTTGCTTGGCGGGGCTGGCGGTGCTTGGCCGTACCCAGACGTGCTCCTGGGCAGGAACGGAGCGGGGCTGGAGGTGGGGCAGGCTGTCGAGCCGGTATAGGGTCTGTGGGGCCCACCCCTCGCCTGGGGCTGGGAGCAACCACCTCAGCCCTGCTGCTGCGGAGGTGGCTCCCCTGTCCCTGCCCCTGCCCCCACCCCTGTGCAGTCGGCTGGGACCCGCGGGTGCTGACGCCGGGTTCTCCTTGCAGGTGCTGATGGAGGGGCCAGGCTGACGGCAGCAGGGGAGCCCAGGTGAGCCGGCCTTTGGGACCTGCAGCCTTTCTGTTCCCCGCTCGGCACTGCGCCAGCCCAGCACCGCTGGGGGCCGGGCCATGGGGCTGCGTGGGCTGTGGGGCCACGAGCGCAGCAGACACAGCTCAGCTGGGGCCATGCGCGCCCCTCCCCGGCCTCTGGGCCTGCCTAGCTTCCGCCAGCCGCCCGAGCCACCCGGATAGCCTCTGCCTCTGCCTCAGCCTCCGCGCCAGCTTCCCCCCCTTCCCCAGGCCTTGTCGCTCCCTGTGGCAGCTGCTCCGAGGCAGGGCCAGGGCGCTGGCGGGAGGCTGTGAGGTGGGGCAGTGCTGGAGCAGGTGGCGGCTGGTTCGGGGGGGCTCGGTTTGCGATTGGCCTGGGCTGCTAGGCTTGCCGTGGGGCACGTGACCAGGCCGTCCAGCCCCCAGGGCGCGTGGGCAGCACCTCCTTGCCAACTGCTGGTGGGAGCAGGGTTTGAGGCCCGGGAGGGAGGGGGCAGAGCAGCTTGGGGGCGAGGGGGCGGCTGCACCCAGGGGCTGGTCGAGGCTGGTGTCCACTTCCCCGGGCTGGCATTCATTGCCCATGTCCTTCAGGCGCAGCCCGGAGGCGGAGGAGGATGCCGAGTGCAGCCTGGCCCAGGAGAGCGCCCGTCCGCCCCTGGTGTTGAGTGACGGGCCCGTGCCCAAAGCCGCAGGCTGCCTGGGCGACTTTGCGGAGCAGACGGCCCTGCGCCCCGGCGCCCGGCACCACGGCAGAGGCAGCCGCAGGAGGAGGAGGAAATGCTGAGGCCTGGAGCAGGGCCCCCGGGGGAGACAGCCAAGCGGCAGCTGGGCCACAGCCTGTGTGGGCCTCGCGCGGCGCCGCCAGCCAATCACTGAAATATATTTATGGGGTTTTTACCTGGGGCGTGTTGGGCTCTTTCTTTGGGGCTGGGCAGGGAGCAGCAGCGATCCTGGGCCTGGTGCTGGGCGGGGCCCTTGTCCGCTGCGTACAGGGCTGCCCTCGTGCCCAGCTCCCCACGCGCGGCCCAGCAGCCGCCTTCAAGGGGCAGCGGGTGCCTGCGTCAGTGGGGTGCCCGCTGCTTGTGCGCAGGGCTCTGGTGCCCGGCCACGCCTGCGCCCTTTGCCCCGCCTGCCCTGGGGCCCGGTGTGCTGCCTGGAGCCCTTGTCTGGGGGAGCCTGGCCCGCCCAGGAACTGGCAGAGCCGCAGGGTGTGGGATGTGCCCGGCCCTCCCCAGTGCTTTGGCAGCAGCTTAGGCAGGGCCAGGCCCCCGCATGGTGGCACACCCGGCCAGCCCCTGCTGCCCTGCCAGAGAGCTGTGGGGCTGGGCGCCGGCTGGTACAGGCATCTATCTGGGAGAGCGCCGTCGGGGCACAGCCCTGCGTCCGCCAGCCCCTGCCCCCAGGGCCCCGGCAGGCCCCAGACCTCGGCACGCTGGGGAAGGGACCTGAGGGAGGCCCAGCCCTTGCGAGTGGGCGGGACGTGATGCAGGGGCGGGCGCCTCCGGGCCGCGACACCAGCGGGCGAGGGAGGGAGCAGGGCCCCCGCAGTCGGGCTCCGCTGCTGGCTTCCCTCCCTGGCAGGCGCTTGGCTCGCTGGCGGCTGGGCTGGGTGCGGTGCACGTGGCCCTGCCGAGGCTGTCGTCCGCTCTGGGCCCTTTCCCTGGGCTCCCGTGTGCGCCCAGCCGCACGGCCCCCCAGCCAGGGCCAGTTCCCCCTCCAGAGCAGCCCAGGCCAGCCCCCGTTCTCTTGCCGTCTGCTGCCGAGTTGCTGAAGCCTCCAGTCTACCGGGCCGGGCCAGCGGGGCCCTGATCGCGGCTCTGGACCGAGGGGCAGGCTGGGAAGGATGGAGCAGGGGCGCCCGAGAAGCAGCCAGGGTGCCCACCCCGGCACTGAGCCCAGGCCTCCGACATCCCAGTCCCAGCACGTGGCCTCCCCCTGCCTCCATGAGAGCAGCCCAATGGGGCCTGGTGCCACCGCTCCCCAGTGCCTGGGCCACAAGAAGGGGGCACGTTCTAGGGCGTTGAGCACAGGTGGAAGTTGAACCCTCACTGCATGGCACCAAACCCAGCACAGAGCACGTCTGTTCCCCACCCTGGCCAGCAGCGAGTCACACGAGCAACCCCGCAGACGCCCCAGCGCTCCCTGTGCCCCCCGAACCCTCCTCACACGGGAGAGGTTATAACCCATCCCTCCCTCCCCGCAGACGCCCCAGCGCTCCCTGTGCCCCCCGAACCCTCCTCACACGGGAGAGGTCATAACCCATCCCCCCCCCCCAGACACCCCAGCGCTCCCTGTGCCCCCCAAACCCTCCTCACACGGGAGAGGTCATAACCCATCCCCCCCTCCCCGCAGACGCCCCAGCGCTCCCTGTGCCCCCCGAACCCTCCTCACACGGGAGAGGTCATAACCCATCCCCCCCTCCCCGCAGACGCCCCAGCGCTCCCTGTGCCCCCCGAACCCTCCTCACACGGGAGAGGTCATAACCCATCCCCCCCTCCCCTCAGACGCCCCAGCGCTCCCTGTGCCCCCCGAACCCTCCTCACACGGGAGAGGTCATAACCCATCCCCCCCCTCCCCTCAGACACCCCAGTGCTCCCTGTGCCCCCCGAACCTTCCTCACACGGGAGAGGTCATAACCCATCCCCCCCCTCCCCTCAGACACCCCAGCGCTCCCTGTGCCCCCCGAACCCTCCTCACACGGGAGAGGTCATAACCCATCCCCCCCTCCCCTCAGACACCCCAGCGCTCCCTGTGCCCCCCAGCCCCCCCTCACACAGGGGAGAGGTTATAACCCATCCCCCCTCCCCGCAGACACCCCAGCGCTCCCTGTGCCCCCCAACCCCCCTCACACAGGGGAGAGGTTATAACCCATCCCCCACCTCCCCTCAGACACCCCAGTGCTCCCTGTGCCCCCCCAGCCCCACCTCACACTGGGGAGAGGTCATAACCCATCCCCCACCTCCCCTCAGACACCCCAGCGCTCCCTGTGCCCCCCCAGCCCCACCTCACACAGGGGAGAGGGTATAACCCATCCCCCCACCCCCCTCAGACACCCCAGCGCTCCCTGTGCCCCCCCAGCCCCCCTCACACAGGGGAGAGGGTATAACCCATCCCCCACCTCCTCTCAGACACCCCAGTGCTCCCTGTGCCCCCCCAGCCCCACCTCACACAGGGGAGAGGGTATAACCCATCCCCCACCTCCCCTCAGACACCCCAGCGCTCCCTGTGCCCCCCCAGCCCCCCCTCACACAGGGGAGAGGTTATAACCCATCCCCCCTCCCCGCAGACACCCCAGCGCTCCCTGTGCCCCCCAACCCCCCTCACACAGGGGAGAGGTTATAACCCATCCCCCACCTCCCCTCAGACACCCCAGTGCTCCCTGTGCCCCCCCAGCCCCACCTCACACTGGGGAGAGGTCATAACCCATCCCCCACCTCCCCTCAGACACCCCAGTGCTCCCTGTGCCCCCCCAGCCCCACCTCACACAGGGGAGAGGTTATAACCCATCCCCCACCTCCCCTCAGACACCCCAGCGCTCCCTGTGCCCCCCCAGCCCCACCTCACACAGGGGAGAGGGTATAACCCATCCCCCCACCCCCCTCAGACACCCCAGCGCTCCCTGTGCCCCCCCAGCCCCCCTCACACAGGGGAGAGGGTATAACCCATCCCCCACCTCCTCTCAGACACCCCAGTGCTCCCTGTGCCCCCCCAGCCCCACCTCACACAGGGGAGAGGGTATAACCCATCCCCCACCTCCCCTCAGACACCCCAGCGCTCCCTGTGCCCCCCCAGCCCCCCCTCACACAGGGGAGAGGTTATAACCCATCCCCCACCTCCTCTCAGACACCCCAGTGCTCCCTGTGCCCCCCCAGCCCCCCCTTACACAGGGGAGAGGTTATAACCCATCCCCCACCTCCCCTCAGACACCCCAGTGCTCCCTGTGCCCCCCCCAGCCCCACCTCACACAGGGGAGAGGTTATAACCCATCCCCCACCTCCTCTCAGACACCCCAGTGCTCCCTGTGCCCCCCCCAGCCCCACCTCACACAGGGGAGAGGGTATAACCCATCCCCCACCTCCTCTCAGACACCCCAGCGCTCCCTGTGCCCCCCCAGCCCCACCTCACACAGGGGAGAGGGTATAACCCATCCCCCACCTCCCCTCAGACACCCCAGCGCTCCCTGTGCCCCCCCAGCCCCACCGTACACAGGGGAGAGGGTACAACCCATCCCCCCACCTCCCCTCAGACACCCCAGCGCTCCCTGTGCCCCCCCAGCCCCACCGTACACAGGGGAGAGGGTATAACCCATCCCCCACCTCCCCTCAGACACCCCAGTGCTCCCTGTGCCCCCCCAGCCCCACCGTACACAGGGGAGAGGGTATAACCCATCCCCCACCTCCCAACAGGCTCTCCCAGTCCCGGTGGACCAGCCACAGTCCCAGGCCAGTTCACACCTCGGATCTCCCGCAGCAGAGCTCGCTGGGCCAGGCCTTGGGCATCTGCCATGCAAGGGTTTGTTAATAGAGGACAGACCCCTGTTTGACTCCTGGGCGCACTTGGAAAGGTTCGCGCTGGGAGCCAGTGCTGCTCAAACAGTTGCTTCCATGGGGTGAAGCAACTTTAGGACCCTGTTGTATTTACGAGGACATCCGCTCTTCAAAAGTCCAGTCCTAAGGGCTCGGCATTCACTGAGCCAGGGGCTCTCGTTAGAGCAATCAAGGCCATGGACAGTGGTCACCTTTGCTCCTGACACTTCTCTTGCAGCTGCTGTGCAGCGAAGATCACACCTGCAGCGCCACGACATGGTGGAAGCCGCTCTCTGATTCCGGTAAAAGAGCTTTCCTGAAATGTGGGGCCCAGAACTGGACACGACCCTCCTGCTGAGGCGCAGAGTAGAGTGGAAGAATGACTGCTCGTGTCACTCTTAAGTCGCTTCCCATTGTGTGTGTGTGAAATGGATTGTTCCTTCTACATCTGGACTGCGGGCTTTCCTGGGTACTGGAGCTATGCCAGACCAACTCCGCAGCGGCCAGGGCACATGTTTTGCTCTCCCGTTGTTTTTTTTGCGGAAGAGCAAGTGCGCTGTTTTGGGGAGCCCTGTGTACCTCGTTCTATGAGCAATAAGGGCTCCTCTGGAAGAGCAGGGTTTTCTGTTATTTGGCCCCATCTAGACAGGGACAAATGGCGGAAAAGCCTCTTCCGGAAAAGCGATTGGAAAAAGCTATGCAAATTGCAGAGTGCACTTTGCGTAGCTTTTTTGAAAAAAGGCAATAGGGTAGACCTGGCCTCCTAAGTGGGGCACTTTGCATTTGTCCTTATTAAACTTCATCCTACTGACCTCCGACCGTTTCTCCAGTTTGTCCAGATCAGTTTGAATTCTGACCCATCCTTCAAAGCACTTGCAACCCCTCCCAGCTTGGGATCATCTGCAAACTTAGTGTTCTCTTTATGCCAATATCTAAATCGTTGATGAAGACATTGAACAGAACCGGTCCCAAAACAGACCCCTGCAGAACCCCACTTGTTATGCCCTTCCAGCAGGACTGTGAACCATTATTAATAAGTACTCTCTGAGAATGTATCAGAGGGGTAGCTGTGTTAGTCTGAATCTGCATAAACAACGAGAAGTCCGCACCTTATAGACTAACAGATTCATGGGAGCATAAGCTTTCGTGGGCAAAGACCCCCTTCGTCACATGCATCTGAGGAAGTGGGTCTTTGCCCACGAAAGCTTATGCTCCAATACATCTGTTAGTCTATAAGGTGCCACAGGACTTCTCTGAGAACGGTTACCCACAAGACCACTCTGAGCCAGTCCTTTAGAATCTACAATCTAAAGGTTTATTAACAAAAGAAAGCAAAGGTGGAGAGTAAGGTTGTTGCGGAGAATACATTACATGCATCGAATCTCCCAGTTCTCGATGCAGGCTCTTAGCAGAGATGTTACAAACTGCTGTCTTAAAAGTCTCTGGTGCACATCCTCTGTCAGGATGGGTCCACGGTTCTTCCCGGCTCGCTGTTCCCTGCAAGGCTGCATCTGGGATCAGGAACTGAACTCAAGACCAGATAGAGATCGCCACATGGCACTTATATACCTCTCCTGGCATCTTCCTGGCCAGAGCAGGTCACCTGGTTCAGGGATCTATCCTTGTTTCACATGCTTGCAGCCATTATGCCCTGGCTGGTTTGCAGGTAGCCAGCCACATTCCTTCAGGTGCGTCTCTGGCACTTAGAGATCTATTGTCCATGGAGCCTCACTAATTAGCATAGACATTGAACAAACATTCCTGGCACATTGCTCTGCCTCAGACAGAGAATTTTCCACCATCAACCCAGAGTCCACATTTATAACTCCACACACTGATATTATACACGTACATGAATCGCACATACAGAATCAGTAGAACAGAAGCTTTCATGTGACACCTCACATGGCCCCCTTTGTACAGACTTTTGGGGCAACCCCCCCCATGGGTGCACCAGTGACCTTTAAAATTTAATAATGTGACAGTTATAACCTCTCCCCTGTGTGTGGTTGGGCTCGGTGGGGCACAGGGAGTGCTGGGGTGTCTGAGGGAAGGTGGGGGATGAGTTATAACCTCTCCCCTGTGTGAGGTGGGGCTGGGGGGCACAGGGAGCGCTGGGGTGTCCGAGGGGAAGTGGGGGATGGGTTATAACCTCTCCCCTGTGTAAGAGGGGGCTGGGGGGGCACAGGGAGCACTGGGGTGTCTGAGGGGAGATGGGGGATGGGTTATAACCTCTCCCCTGTGTGAGGTGGGGCTGGGGGGCACAGGGAGCGCTGGGGTGTCTGAGGGGAGGGGGGATGGGTTATAACCTCTCCCCTGTGTGAGGGGGGGGCTAGTCAGGGTGCAGGGAGCGCTGGGGTGTCTGAGGGGTTTTGCTTGTGTGAATTCTTGCTGTCCAGAGCGGCAGCTGACGCGCTCGGTGTGGCTGGGTTGGTGCCTTAGAGAGAAGGATCCCAGTCTTGGGCTGTAGTGCTGGGTCTGAACAATTCACCCTGATTTGACCCTCTCAGTGGTGCCCCCAGAACCCGTCACGTTACAACTTTCGATCTTTTCTACGCAGCGGAATAGTTTGCTCTTGTGCCCTTAATAACGTCGCTTTGAAAAACTGCCAAGTGTCTTCCGTTGTTTTTCCTCTTACACTTGCTCCCTGTGGGACCTTACCTACCAGCTCCCTGAGTTTGCTCAAGTCTGCCTTCTTGAAATCCATTGTCTTTATCGTGCTGCTTGCCCTCCTAGCATTCCTTAAGCTCACGAGCTCTATCATTTTCATGTCCACTTTCACTCAAACTGCTTTCCGCTTTCAAATTCTCAACCAGTTCCTCCCTATTTGTCAATATCAAATCTAAAACATCCCCTCCCCTGCTAGCTTTCTCCACCATCTGGCATCAAAAGTGGGCTCCGATACATTTTGAGAACGAGCTGGATAATCTGCCCGGTGTGTTATTTTCCCAGCAGATGTGTGGATAGCTGAAGTCCTCCCTCAAGTCCTGGGCTTTGGATGATTTTGTGAGTTGTTCAAAACCAGCCGCCCCCCCGCTCTTCAGCCTGGGTGGTCTGTTGTAGCCCCCTCGCGTGACATCACCCTTCTTCTTTACCCTTTTAACCTAACCCAGAGACTCTCAACACGTCCACCCCTGCGTCCAGCTCCACCTCAGGCCAAGTGGAAACATGTTTTAAATATAAGGCATCACCTCCTCCCTGGTTTCCCCGCTCCCCTCGCTGAGCAAGCTGTACCCTTCTCCCCAGACTTCCTGTGTGTATATCCAGACAGCTAGGAGACTGGCTTTGCCCCCAGTTCCACCTTGGCCCTCCTTTCTCCCTGCTGTTGTAGCCCGAGCACCCCCAGTTCCCCACCCGTCTCCCTGGCGCTGACTGACCTGTGGCTTTTGGCCCCTGCCCCATCAGACCGAGTTTACAGCGGCTGCTAGTGGCTGTCTGCGTGGGGCTCAGCGTCCGTGGGCACAGGGCTCGGCCGCTGCGGATACACCGTCTGTATCCGTGCAGGGCCCTTGTCTGCCAGCTCCAGCTTGTGCCAAGGCCTCTGCTTGGCCTGCCCTGCCCACTGGACCCGTGGCCCCTCATTCCTGACTGGGCCTGGGCAGGCTGCAGGAACTCCCCAGGAAGACAGTGGGGTGGGCCTGTGGGCAGGACCCCGTTCGTGGAAGCGGGGGAGGGTCCCGCTCTGGTGGGGAACGTTCCTGGCTCCTGCCCAGCCCTGGTGACATGGGCCAGCGAGAGGGACTGAATCCCTGCTCCCACCTCCTTCCCCAGTGGCTCCCTGCTCTCGAGGGCTCCCCTCCTGCGTGGCAGAGCCCCGTAACCCCCACATGGTTGGGCTCAGGAGCCCTGGGGCTCAACCCCCAACCTCACGGGGGTCCCCACTCCAGGGGCTCTCTCCACACTGGCCCTTCCATGGCCCCCGGGCACTGCCTGCTGCCCACTGCAAACCCAGACATCCCACTGCAACCAGTTCTAAAAGCAGGGAACGGGGAGGGCTGCAGGAAACCCGTCAGCCGCTCTGGGGCGGGGGCCTCCCACCCATGGCTCCGGGACGGCAGGGCGGGTCATGGGTGGCTCCCCCACGTTCCCACCCGGGCCAGGCCCTGGCTGCGCCGCAGAGATGCTGTGGGCTGGGCACTTGCTGGGGGCGGCAACAGGCCTGCAGGGTCTGGGGGCCAGGGCCCTTCTCCCCAGTGTCCGCCCCCCACCCCCACTGAGGTTACCGTCCCCCTCCCAGTCTGACCTGCAGGGACAGGGCCAGTCCACAACATTTTGGCACCTGAAGTGGGGAGCTCAAATGATGCCCCCATGCCCCCTTTTCTCCTGCCTGCCTGTTATGTCTCTTGTGCCCTCCTTCCTCCAGCACAGCACCCCCAGCTCTGGGCATCGAGAGCAGAGAGAATACACCTGCACCCGCAGCAGACACAAAGTTCTACACTCTGGGTCTCAGTGGGCCCCCCCTGCAGTCCAGCACCTGAGGCGGCCGCCTCCGTTCGCCTCATGGTAGGGCCAGCCCCTGCCCAGGGTCCCCCGGCCCTCCCCAGCTGCTCACCGCACCCGGCTCCAGCCCCACTCCCTGGGTATGTCTACACTACCACCCTAGTTCAAACTAGGGAGGCTAATGTAGGCATTCGAAGTTGCAAATGAAGCCCGGGATTTAAATATCCCAGGCTTCATTTGCATCTTGCTGCTCCACGAGGTGTAGCGGTAGTTTGAATTAGAGATCCTAATTCCAACTACCTACTCCGTGCCACGTGTAGCCGCAGGCAGGGAGTTCGACCTAAGGGGATTTAAAAATGGTGCCCGCCTGGCAAGATGCAAATGAAGCCTGGGATATTTAAATCCTGGGCTTCATTTGCAACTTCAAATGCCTACATTAGCCTCCCTAGTTCGAACTAGGGGCTAGTGTAGACACACCCCCTGCTACTCTGCCTCCAGCCCTGGGGCTGCTTCCCTGGCCTGACTGCTGAAGCTCCGCCCCCTGCCGGGGTCTCTGGCCAGCCCGGCCCCTCCCACCTCCGCCCCCTGCCGGGGTCTCTGGCCGGCCCGGCCCCCTCCCACCTCCGCCCCCTGCCGGGGTCTCTGGCCGGCCTGGCCCCTCCCACCTCCGCCCCCTGCCGGGGTCTCTGGCCGCCCGGCCCCCTCCCAGCTCCGCCCCCTGCCGGGGTCTCTGGCCGGCCCGGCCCCTCCCACCTCCGCCCCCTGCCGGGGTCTCTGGCCGGCCCGGCCCCCTCCCACCTCCGCCCCCTGCCGGGGTCTCTGGCCGGCCCGGCCCCCTCCCACCTCCGCCCCCTGCCGGGGTCTCTGGCCGCCCGGCCCCCTCCCAGCTCCGCCCCCTGCCGGGGTCTCTGGCCGGCCCGGCCCCTCCCACCTCCGCCCCCTGCCGGGGTCTCTGGCCGGCCCGGCCCCCTCCCACCTCCGCCCCCTGCCGGGGTCTCTGGCCGGCCCGGCCCCCTCCCACCTCCGCCCCCTGCCGGGGTCTCTGGCCGGCCCGGCCCCCTCCCAGCTCCGCCCCCTGCCGGGGTCTCTGGCCGGCCCGGCCCCCTCCCACCTCCGCCCCCTGCCGGGGTCTCTGGCCGGCCCGGCCCCCTCCCAGCTCCGCCCCCTGCCAGGGTCTCTGGCCGGCCCGGCCCCCTCCCACCTCTGCCCCCTGCCGGGGTCTCTGGCCGGCCCGGCCCCCCTCCCACCTCCGCCCCCTGCCGGGGTCTCTGGCCGGCCCGGCCCCCTCCCACCTCCGCCCCCTGCCGGGGCCCGGCCCCCTCCCACCTCCGCCCCCTGCCGGGGTCTCTGGCCGGCCCGGCCCCCTCCCACCTCCGCCCCCTGCCGGGGTCTCTGGCCGGCCCGGCCCCCTCCCACCTCCGCCCCCTGCCGGGGTCTCTGGCCGGCCCGGCCCCCTCCCACCTCCGCCCCCTGCCGGGGTCTCTGGCCGGCCCGGCCCCCTCCCACCTCCGCCCGCTGCCGGGGTCTCTGGCCGGCCCGGCCCCCTCCCACCTCCGCCCCCTGCCGGGGTCTCTGGCCGGCCCGGCCCCCTCCCACCTCCGCCCCCTGCCGGGGTCTCTGGCCGGCCCGGCCCCCTCCCACCTCCGCCCCCTGCCGGGGTCTCTGGCCGGCCCGGCCCCCTCCCACCTCCGCCCCCTGCCGGGGCCCGGCCCCCTCCCACCTCCGCCCCCTGCCGGGGTCTCTGGCCGGCCCGGCCCCCTCCCACCTCCGCCCCCTGCCGGGGTCTCTGGCCGGCCCGGCCCCCTCCCAGCTCCGCCCCCTGCCGGGGTCTCTGGCCGGCCCGGCCCCCTCCCACCTCCGCCCCCTGCCGGGGCCCGGCCCCCTCCCACCTCCGCCCCCTGCCGGGGTCTCTGGCCGGCCCGGCCCCCTCCCACCTCTGCCCCCTGCCGGGGTCTCTGGCCGGCCCGGCCCCCCTCCCACCTCCGCCCCCTGCCGGGGTCTCTGGCCGGCCCGGCCCCCTCCCACCTCCGCCCCCTGCCGGGGCCCGGCCCCCTCCCACCTCCGCCCCCTGCCGGGGTCTCTGGCCGGCCCGGCCCCCTCCCACCTCCGCCCCCTGCCGGGGTCTCTGGCCGGCCCGGCCCCCTCCCACCTCCGCCCGCTGCCGGGGTCTCTGGCCGGCCCGGACCCTCCCACCTCCGCCCCCTGCCGGGGCCCGGCCCCCTCCCACCTCCGCCCCCTGCGGGGGTCTCTGGCCGGCCCGGCCCCCTCTCACCTCCGCCCCCTGCCGGGGTCTCTGGCCGGCCCGGCCCCCTCCCACCTCCGCCCCCTGCCGGGGTCTCTGGCCGGCCCGGCCCTGCTGTCCCCTTAGCTCTGCCCTGCACTGGCTCTCCCCGGCCATTCCAGCCTACTGGGACGACAGGATCTCCTCCTTGGCCTGTCTGCCTTGTCAATCAAGCCAATCTGGAGGTGTTGGTCTCTCCCCATTGCTCCTGGGGACTGTAGTGTCAGTGTCCTGGTTTCCCATTGACCCTCCCCCTTCCTTTTGGGGCTGGGGGCTGACCCCTCCGCCCCACATTGAGAGTTGTGAGGGGCCAGCAGCCCCCTGACTGTTAAGCTGGCTGGGAAGGGGGGTCCCTGTGCCTGGCTCCAGGGCCCGGGATGCTGCAGGTTTCCCGGGCAGGGAGTGTCTGGCCAGGCCGCCCCAGGCAGGGAGCGGGCTGGGGGGCGAGGCCGGGGTGGGCACTGGAGAACCTTGGGGAGGCTGGGCCCAGCCCCGTGCCCAGTGACTCGGGCGCCGGGGGGATGCCGGGCCCAGCTGGCTCTGTGATCAGGTCCGGTCTCAGCCTCGGGGTGGGGCAGGGCCGGCGGGGGGGCTCTGTGGGTTTCCAGGCAGAGGAAAGGGGCGGGTCAGGCCAGTCACTGCAGGCTGCTTTCACTTTTGTTCTCCGGGGCTGGGTGTGAGGAGCGAGCGTCCCGCTGTGCCAGAGCCGTGCCCCCCGAGCGCCCCCAGCCCGGTGAGTCAGGGCCGGCCGGCGGGGGTCTCCCCCGGGCAGGCTGCCGCCGTGGGGCTGGTTCTGGTGCCGGCCCTTTGCCTGCTGCGCCCTGCGGCGCACGCCGGTGCCAGCTGCTGCCCGGGCATGTGGGGAGGCGCCAGCGGAGCGGAGCCGTCGGCCCCCGGTCCCGCCGCCTGCAGAGTCTCTGCCTCGCCCGCACGCATCGGGCAGGGGCAGGGGTGGGTCTGAGCCGAGATGCCCTGCCCGCCCCGGCTCTGCTGCTACCTGAACACGCCGGGGCCCGGCCCGGCCCAGACCTTACAGCTGGTGGCTCGGGCTGGGGTACCCGAGCCGGTTCCCTGGGAGCTGCCCGGGGCCCTGAGCCAGCCCAGGACGGGCAGGGCTCGTGGTCCGGGCCAGGCTGGTTCCTCCCGCAGCCGGGAGCGGGACCTCTGCAAAGGGAGGGGCTGGGGGAAGTGGGCCTGGGGCAGTGGCAGGCCTGGGGCGGCTTGGGTCTGACAGGCCGGTGCCGCTCGCACCCTGCTCCCCTGCTGAGCCGCCCCACTGCTCCCAGCTGCGAGGTGGGGGGAGGGCTCATTAACATGGCTGCCTAGTTAACGGCACAAATAATAGCTGAGCTAATTAAAACACTGGGCTGGAATCTACAAGTGCTAATTGGAAGAGGGTAAATGCAAATTGGCCTGGAAATAAACTGTCCCAGCTCAGCAGCTATAAACCCCTCCCCCAGCCGAGCCAGCCCCACATGCTGGCCCCGCGGCTCTGCCCCCTTGGCCCAGGGCACACACCAGGCCAGTTCTGCCAGCACCTGCCCGGTAGCACCAGGCCTGTGCTGGGGTGTGCAAAGTGGTGCCAGGGCTGCCTGGGGGTCCCTGTGGCCTCTCGCCCGTTGGGGCAGGCGCAGGTGCCGGGGGTGTGGCATGGTGTGGGCTGCAGCCTCTGTGGGCACGTCTGGTGGGTGGGCCTGCCTAGTGCAGGGGAGGGGTCCCGAGCGCCTTCATCCCCGCTTGGCCTGCCTGCTGCCCCGAACTCTGCCTGCCTCGGGCTGCAGCTGCCCCTCCCCGGCCCTTGGCAGCCCCGGCTGGAGCCCGCTGCCACCCACTGAGTCACTGGGTGGACCACGGTGAGTCCAAACCTCCCCCTGCCCGGGAAGCCTGCGACGTGTGTCTGGCAGGCGGTGGCCGGACTTGGAAACTCCCACTCTCCGCAGGACTAGGCGGGGGTTGGGAACGAGGCTGGGTCGGCGGGGCCTGGAGGTTTGGGTTACGTGGGGCTGGGGGTGCTCGAGGCTGGGTCGGCGGGGCCTGGAGGTTTGGGTTATGCGGGGGCTGGGGGTGCCCGAGGCTGGGTCGGCGGGGTCTGGAGGTTTGGGTTATGCGGGGGCTGGGGGTGCCCAAGGCTGGGTCAGCGGGGCCTGGGGGTTTGGGTTATGTGGGGCTGGGGGTGCCCGAGGCTGGGTCGGCGGGGCCTGGGGGTTTGGGTTACGTGGGGGCTGGGGGTGCCCGAGGCTGGGTCGGCGGGGCCTGGGGGATTGGGTTACATGGGGGCTGGGGGTGCCCGAGGCTGGGTCGGCGGGGCCTGGGGGTTTGGGTTACATGGGGGCTGGGGGTGCCCGAGGCTGGGTCGGCGGGGCCTGGAGGTTTGGGTTACGTGGGGCTGGGGGTGCCCGAGGCTGGGTCGGCGGGGTCTGGGGGTTTGGGTTACGTGGGGGCTGGGGGTGCCCGAGGCTGGGTCGGCGGGGCCTGGGGGTTTGGGTTACGTGGGGCTGGGGGTGCCCGAGGCTGGGTCGGCGGGGCCTGGGGGTTTGGGTTACGTGGGGCTGGGGGTGCCCGAGGCTGGGTCGGCGGGGTCTGGGGGTTTGGGTTACGTGGGGGCTGGGGGTGCCCGAGGCTGGGTCGGCGGGGCCTGGGGGTTTGGGTTACGTGGGGCTGGGGGTGCCCGAGGCTGGGGTCGGCGGGGTCTGGGGGTTTGGGTTACATGGGGGCTGGGGGTGCCTGCGGCTGGGTCGGCGGGGCCTGGGGGTTTGGGTTACATGGGGGGGTATCTGGCTGGGTTCCTGCTAAGGCCTGCCAGCCGTTAGCGGAGTGAGTTTTGTCTTGTGCCCTTGTTCGGATGTGCCTGTCACCCGGTAGCTATAATGACGCTGGTGGAAGACAGAATACTAGAACAAGGGACAGTTAACAAGGTGCGGGACTTTAAGTGCAGGTTTAATATGAAATCAAGTACAAAGAAATTAAAGCTTCCAGATGTTCAGTCGCCATTTGGTGCCCCGGAGCAGCTGGACAGCCATGGCCCTGGTGCAGCTCTGGGAAGTCTCTTCTGGCGTCAGTTTGGTCTTTTTCACCTTGCACGCCCTATGGGATGGCTGGAGCCCACGCGTGGTAGGGGAGAGTGAGGCTGGCCTGGGTGGGCTGATTCGTCACTGGTCACACATGCTCCGTGAGCCATCGGGCGTCTCCCCAGTTGCCTGGTCCCTCCCGCGACGGAAGGCGCGTGTTGCTAACCAGTGCGGGGTTCTCCCCAGGGACTGGCAGCTGGGGGTTGGTTTTCCTTTGGGTCCATTACACAATGGCTCCCGTCTCTGTGTTTCCTGTTGTGGCGTAGTGGGGGGGGGCTGTCTGCTCTGTGACCCGGGGTCCCCCTGCGCTGGGATGTGATTCCCACTGACTCTCCCAAATGTGTATTAACCCAGACACCCAGGCTCAGCCTCCCCCAGGGAGAGACAAAGGGAGGGAGGCGGAGACCAGCACCTGGCTGGGGGGCAGGGCCTGGGAGGGGGGCAGTGGCTGTCTGGGAAGCATGGAGAGAAGAGGCTAAGCTGGGGCCTAGGGGCGATGGTCCCCTAACCCTAGGGCGGAGGCATCCGGGCTCTGGCCCCTGTAGCCACATCACATCTGTGCTGGGCTGTATCCTGAAGGAACAATAAACCCCTCTCTAGTCTACGACGGGCGGAGTCTGTTCTTGCTGCTACGGGGCTGCAGGATTTGGGGGAACCCCGACTCGCCGTCACACCTGTGTGGCCATGACTTTCAGCTCTTGAAAATCACTTGTAGGCCTGGCAGCTCTTGCCGATTTTGAGGGCTCCAAGCCAAGTGCCGGGTGAGTTTCCTGGTAGAGTCCAGTCCCGAGCTAGGCAGCTTTACTGACGCCTTTGCCTGGAAGCCTGGTGTCTGTGGGCGGGGCGGGGTGGGGGCAGGAGATGCCATCTGCGGGAGTTTCAGACCAGTGACTCAAGCCAGTCTAGTTTGCTCAGCAACTCATTGCTGTGTTACACCCAGCTCCTCCATTAACCGCCTCCGGAATCCACGCCAGTCCCGTGGCGGCGCAGACCCACTGAGGGGGCAGCTCAGGAGCCGCTGTGGGTGAAACCCACTTCACCAGCTGAGCCGGGACGGAGAGACGGAGCTTCGGTTTTAGCGTGAGTGGCTCGTTGCAGCACCAGGCGCATTACACAGGTCAGAGGCCCCTCACCTGCCCCAGGACGTGAATCTGGAGAGACCCAGACTTTGGACAGAGCGGGGGAGAGGCTCCTGCAATTTCCTCCCCAGCCCTTCCCTTCCTCTCCTGGCACAGCTCTTCGGTTAGCTTCCCCTTAGCCCTGGGGCTGGGCGTGTCCCGCTCGCTGTTCTCTGCCTGCTTCCTGTGCTCTTCTCTCACCTGCTCTGTCTGGAGAAGCCTTGCCTCCGCCCCCATAGCCCCCATAGCCCCCATTGCCTCCGCCCCCATGCCCCCATTGCCTCCGCCCCCATAACCCCCATTGCCTCCACCCCCGTAGCCCCGATAACCCCCATTGCCTCCGCCCCGATAACCCCCATTGCCTCCACCCCCATAGCCCCCATAACCTTAGCCCCCATTGCCTCCACCCCCATAGCTCCCACCCCCATTGCCCCCATTGCCTCCACCCCCTATAGCCCCAACCCCCATAACCCCCATTGCCTCCACCCCCGTAGCCCCCATTGCCTCACTGGGGGCAGCGGGGGAGGGGCCTGTGGCCACACAGCCAGGGGTCCCAGCCCTGTTGCCGCAGACCAGACAGTGACTGGCCCCGGGGCCCTGTTTCTCCCCCGGCCGTGGCAGCAGGACTGGTCTCCAGGGTGTCCTGCCCCTCACCACGGCCGTGCATGGCCCAGGCAGGCTCCTTGCACGTCGCACGGGCCGGCCGGGCTCTGCCTTGGGGAGCCAAATGCCCTGCTGGGCTGGGCGCCTCGCCTGGGCGCTGGCCTGCAGGAGCTCTGCTGTCTCCCCAGGGGCGGGTGGGCACGGGCATGGCCCGGCTGGGCCCCTTGGCCTGGGGCAGGCTGGCTCGGAGTGGCTGGGGAATCTCTTGCCCCTGCCGCCCCTTGGGACTCTGCAGCCAACAGCGTCTCTCCAGCCTGCTGGCTGGGGCTGCTGCCCTGGGCCTGGCTGGCTTTGGGCCGCCTGTGCCCGCCGGGCTGGGACTGGCCGAGCTGGGCCCTCAGCGAGAGGCGCGGTCGGGGCGCCTGCCGGGCTGTGCCCTGGGGCGCTGTGCCAGCAGCAGGTGGCTGCCTGCCAGGCTGTTAGCCTTGGGGGTGGAGGCAGGAGCTGGGCTGGCTGGGGTGAGCCGGCTGGTGGGGGCGTGCCCAGGAAGCAGGGCTGGGGCGGGGGGGATGGAGCAGGCAGCAGGACCCAGGCCTGGCCCTGGAAACGCCCCCGCTGGGAGTGTTGTGGGGGGGGGATCCAGTGCCCGTCTGCAGCTCGCCGGCCTGGGCACAAGTGGGCAGAGGTGTGCCAAGGCAGCCTGGGAGAGCCAGGAGCCAGGTGCTCTGACGGAGCGGGGGCAGCACTCTGTGTTGGGGTGTTCGTGGGGGGAGTTCAGGGGTGCTCTGTGGGGGAGGGGCAGGCCATAGCTGTGTGGTGCTGCATGGGGGAAGTTTGGGGGTGCTGTCTCCGGGGGCCCACTCTCACCTGGGGGGTCCATCCCTCTGCCACCAGGACGGCGCCTCTCAGGGCCTTCAGCCGCCTGCCTCCGCCATGAGCCCCCTCGGGGGGTCCCCTCCCCCTGGACCCTGGGGCCTCCACTCCCAGCGGGAATAGCGCCCCCCTGTTCTCCAGCCCAGAGCGACTCCCAGCCAGCACCCAACAGGAGGGGTTATTGAGCTTTGAACACGACAAAGGATCCCTCAGCCCACACGTCAGTCTCCCCGCAGCCAGCTGAGTCCTCAGCCCCCCCAAACAGCCCCAGTCTCCCAGCAGAGCCTCCAATACCCAGCAACAGCCCCTCCCCCGCCATTGTCTTCTCCCCAGGTCAGAGGGTCGCCTGGGCCCCTCTTCTCCCCCCCTCCCCGTCCAATGTTCTCCCCTCGCTGGGACCCGCTGGGCCGGACGCCGGGGTCCCCCCTCTGCTGCCCCTTGTCTGTGGTCTGGCCAGAACCGGCCGTGTCCTCTGAGCGGGGCCGGGGGCACCAGGGCACCAGACACACGGCTCCAGTTCTGGGCTGTTCTCTGCAACGACCAACTCCCCCCCTTTGTCACTGAGCAGCCCCTGTGTGCTCCCCCCCCCCCCGGAGAGCCAGTGCCGCTGAGGGACCCGGGCTCATGGCACTTCCTGCGTCACGTATCCGGTGGCCTTCCTCGGTGGCACGGGGGTTAGCCGGAGCCTCTTGCGCGGCATGGTGCGCCCATGCAGCGGGCGTTCGGGATGCGGCCCCAGCAGGCTGCAGGTGCCCAGGCTAGCTGGGTGCGGGGCGCACAGGGCTGGGGGCGGAGGTCGTGTGGGTGGCTGGGTGCCGGGTGTGTGCACCTGTCATGGATCCCCAGGCCTGCTGCTCTCACAGCCCCTGTCAGCCCCACCCCATGGGTCTCTGGTTGGGCTGGGTCAGCCCCTCGCTTCCCTGCCTCCTGGGCCCGACCCTCGGAGCCCCGGCACCCGGGTCATGCTGTGAGCTCCCTGCAGCGACTGCCCCGGGTTGGGCGCTTGAGGGAGCCCCCTTCCTGCCCCGGGGTGACTCCCAGCCAGCGCTGACAGCAGCAGGGCTTGAGACATCTGGCCACAGCGGAGCCCGGCCTCCACTCCCACACGGAGCCCTCCCCTCTGGGAGCCCAGGCCGGACGCTTCTCCCCTGCCTGGCCTGCCCCGGCTGCTGGCCTCCAGCTGCTCACACGCAGCCAACCTCTCAAGAGGGGCCAGCTGGGCCAGGAGTGGCTAAGTGCCCGATGTCCAGGAACTGGAGTGGCCAGTTGGGGTCTGTGCAGGGCCCTGGGCCCAGGCAGCCAGGTGTTTGCCACACCTGCAGCTCTGGCCTTCTGCAGAGAGCACACAGCTCTGTCCCCTCGCCTGGCTAAGCAGGGACCACATCGGGGAAACTGAGGCACACGCACACTTCATCCATAACAGCAGGAAAAATTCATCGTCTGTCACAGAGCCCTCAGCGCGTGGGCGTGTGGCTGCCCGCCCGGTGGGGGCAGGGGCCTAGGCTGCCCCGTGGCACGGGGCGCTCACCCTGCTCTCTGCCCCTCAGGCACCAGATGAGTTCCCACATGCAGGACCCCTTGCTGGGGGAGCTGCCCCCGAGCCAGCTGAGCCCCACGTGCCCTGGCCACGGGCCTGCTGGCGTCAGTGAGAGCGGCGGCCCCCGGAGCCAGGGCAGGCACCTCACCGCACAGGTAAGGCCCCTGGGTGCTCCCTGCCGGCTGCCAGCGCCCCTGGGTGCTCCCTGACCAGCCCTGCCCCCGCAGATGCAGCGCACCCTGCAGCCCCTGTGCCTGTCCCTGGCAAAGCTGCGCCCGGTCATGGACCGTATGCTGGAGGCCATGGAGCGGGGCCTGAGCCGCCGGACGCACGCCCAGGCCACAGTGAGCATGCTGCCCGCCTTCATCCGCTCCACCCCCGACGGCACTGGTAAGGGACAGCGGGGGCCTGGGCTCCGGGGGGCGGGGTCAGCGCAGCCCAGGCCACCGTGCCTGCTGGGCCGGGGCGGGGGCACAAGGAACAGGCAGGCAGCTGGCATGGGCCCATGGGCGTCTGTCCCCGGCGCCGCCGCCCAGCCAGTCTGGGGGACACGGCTGCAGAGCCTTTCGGGGTGTCCGGTCCCAGAGCTGCGGGGCACCAGGGGCCTGCAGCAGGCCGGCGGGGAGCAGCTCCGGTGCCCTGGGGTGCTCGGGCCCTGACGCGGCGTCTCGGGCAGAGAGAGGCGACTTCCTGGCGCTGGAGCTGAGAGAGACCAGCCTGCGGGTGCTGCTGGTGGAGCTGAGGGGTGAGGAGCGCCAGACCGTGGCGGTGCAGGACCAGGCCTTCCCCGTGTCAGAGGAACTCCGCCGGGGCCCCGGCCAGCAGGTAGGGGCAGGGGCAGCCTGGTGGGGGAGCAGGAGGTGGGGCGGCGCCTGCTCCACGCCAGCCAGCAGGGGGCACCAGGAGCCAGGCAGCCTCGGGGTGGTGGGCGCTGGGAGCACGGTGCCGCTGGGGGCGGGGGGGGCAGGGGCAGGGGGACTCCGCCCTCCTAATTCTGGGCCTTGCTCCCCAGCTCTTTGCCTTCATGGCCAAATGCCTGTGGGAGTTCCTGGATGGGCGCCGCCCGCCCCAGAGAGACTTCGAGCTGGGACTCTCCTTCCCTTTCGCCTGCCGCCAGACCCGGCTGGACCAGGTGAGCACAGCGCTCGGGCTGCAGGGGGCGCCGTGGGGCCGGGGCGGGGCTGGCTGGGAGCTGTGGGGAGGGGGCTCCCAGCAGGGGGCGCCGTGGGGCTGGGGCGGGGCTGGCTGGGAGCTGTGGGGAGGGGACTCCCAGCAGGGGGTGCCATGGGGCTGGGGTGGGCAGGGCTGGCTGGGAGTTCTGGGGGCTCCCAGCAGGGGGCGCCGTGGGGCAGGGGCAGGGCTGGCTGGGAGCTGTGGGGAGGGGGCTCCCAGCAGGGGGCGCCGTGGGGCTGGGGCGGGGCTGGCTGGGAGCTGTGGGGAGGGGACTCCCAGCAGGGGGTGCCATGGGGCTGGGGTGGGCAGGGCTGGCTGGGAGTTCTGGGGGCTCCCAGCAGGGGGCGCCGTGGGGCAGGGGCAGGGCTGGCTGGGAGCTGTGGGGAGGGGGCTCCCAGCAGGGGGCACCGTGGGGCCGGGGCGGGGCTGGCTGGGAGCTGTGGGGAGGGGGCTCCCAGCAGGGGGCGCCGTGGGGCCGGGGCAGGGCTGGCTGGGAGCTGTGGGGAGGGGGCTCCCAGCAGGGGGGCTCCGTGGGGCCGGGGCAGGGCTGGCTGGGAGCTGTGGGGAGGGGGCTCCCAGCAGGGGGGCGCCGTGGGGCCGGGGCGGGGCTGGCTGGGAGCTGTGGGGAGGGGGCTCCCAGCAGGGGGCGCCGTGGGGCCGGGGCGGGGCTGGCTGGGAGCTGTGGGGAGGGGGCTCCCAGCAGGGGGGCGCCGTGGGGCCGGGGCAGGGCTGGCTGGGAGCTGTGGGGAGGGGGCTCCCAGCAGGGGGTGCCGTGGGGCCAGGGCAGGGCTGGCTGGGAGCTGTGGGGAGGGGGCTCCCAGCAGGGGGCGCCGTGGGGCAGGGGCAGGGCTGGCTGGGAGCTGTGGGGAGGGGGCTCCCAGCAGGGGGCGCCGTGGGGCCGGGGCAGGGCTGGCTGGGAGCTGTGGGGAGGGGGCTCCCAGCAGGGGGTGCCGTGGGGCCGGGGCAGGGCTGGCTGACCCCAGTGCCTGTGCTCCTCCCCACAGAGCTTCCTGATCTCCTGGTCAAAGGGTTTCACGTGCCCCGGCGTGGAGGGACAGGACGTGGTGCAGTTACTGCAAACCGCCATCAATGAGCAAGACGTAAAGGGGGTTCCACCCGATGGGGCAGCGTCGGGGCAGGGTGTGGGGCTACCCCTGGAGGGGAGCGGTGGGGGGGCCCCCTGGTGACCAGGGAAGGGTAGGACAGTCCTGGGCGGGACAGGGGCTCTCTGGGTGGTGGTGGGGCAGTGTGGGGCGGGCCCCCCCGGGGAGCAGTGGGGCAGTGAGGGGAAGCCCCCCCCTCCGGGGAGCGGTGGGGCAGTGCGGGGACGGGCCCCCCTGAGGAGCGGTGGGGCAGTGCGGGGACAGGCCCCCCCTGGGGAGCGGTGGGGCAGTGTGGGGCGGGCCCCCAGGGGAGCGGTTATGGGGGTGGCCGTTGAGCCTGCCCCCTCTCTGCCCGGCCAGCGCTACCGCATCAAGGTCATCGCCGTGGTGAACGACACCGTTGGCACTATGATGAGCAGCGGCACCGGGCTGGAGCCGTGTGAGGTCGGCCTGGTTGTGGGTGAGTGGCCCTGCCCCGGCCGGATGCCTCGGGGAGCCTGGCACGGCCAGAGGGAGCCGGGGGGAGGGGGGTGGCCTCGCGTGGCCCAGACAGCCATGCGTCTCGGCCCTCACGGCTCTCCTGCCCGCCTGGCAGACGCCGGCACCAACAGCTGCTTCATGGCGGAGGCGCGGCACGTGGAGACGGTGGAGGAGGTGGAGGTGGAGGGCCGCATGGCCGTGGTCACCGAGTGGGGCTTCTTCGGGGACGAAGGCGCCTTGCACGACGTGCTGAGTGACTACGACCGGCAGGTGGACCAGGCCTCCCTGAACCCGGGGAAGAGCAGGTGGGTCAGGGGCTGCGGGCGGGGGCTCCCTGGCAGGGAAGGGGGCACGGAGCATTGGTTTTCTGAGTCCCCACGAGGGACATCCGCTCCCCTGTGGCTGAGCCAGGCCCCCGTGCCCAGGGCTCTCCAGGTCTAGGGCCCCCGTGCCCAGGGCTCTCCGGGCCTACAGCCCCCGTGCGCAGGGCTCTCCAGGTCTAGGGCCCCCGTGCGCAGGGCTCTCCAGGTCTAGGGCCCCCGTGCTGTACGTGGCTGTGCCAGGCTGGGCTGTGCGTGGCTGTGCCCAGGAGACGTGGCCCCGTGGCCCTGCCCACTCAGCGCTCTGCTCACCCCCTTTCCCCACTCAGGTTTGAGAAGATGATCAGTAGCCTGTACCTGGGCGAGATCGTCCGGCACATTGTGATGGATCTGGCCTCTCAGGGCGGGCTCTTCTGCGGGCGCACGACCCCTCGTCTCCTGATGCCGGGCTCAATCCCCACCCAGCAAGTTCAGGAGATTACCGAGTAAGTGGGGCCCCTGTCCCAGCCCTTGCAGCAGCCGGGGAGCCTCGGGCGTGGGTACACCAGCACCCCCGATGCCAGGTGTGGCCTGCCCCGCGCCCAGACCCTGGCAGCCAACAGCTGCTGTGCCCCACAACCTCATGGCCCCATGTCCCCCCCTTTGCAGTGGAAAGTAAGTGCCCCCAGCCATGGGCCTCAATGGCAGGGCTCTGCCCCAAGCCCTCCCTGTACCCCCTCTGTGCACTACAAGGGTGCCAGTCCTGGATAAGGATGGAAGGGCCCCTCCTCTGTGCCCTCCCCATACGCGGGGGTGCCAGGCCTGCGCTGCTGCCGGGGGGTCGCTGCCGCCGGGGGGGGGTGCCAGGCCTGCGCTGCTGCCGGGGGGGGTGCCAGGCCTGTGCTGCTGCGGGGGGGTGCCAGGCCTGTGCTGCTGCGGGGGGGTGCCAGGCCTGCGCTGCTGACAGGGCTGTTCCTGTGCCCTCCTTCGCAGCGAGCAGGAGGGACAGGCCGTGGCGCAGCGGGTGCTGCAGGAGCTGGGGCTGGAGGCGAGCGACCGGGACTGCGTCAGCGTGCAGCAGGTGTGCAGCGCTGTCTGCCTCCGCGCCGCCGGCCTCTGCGCCGCCGGCCTGGCCGCCATCCTCAGCCACATGCGCCGGAGCCGGGAGCTGCCCAGGCTGAAGACCAGTGTGGCCGTGGACGGAGACGTGTTCCGGGGCAGTGCCAAGTAAGGGCCCCCGGGACGGTGCCAGGGACCGTGGGGCCTGCTCCCTGCTGTGCCAGCTGCCCCTCCAGGGGGCTGTGGGGACTGGGGGTGGGACTGGCACTGTTGGCCCCAAGGCAACAGGAGGGAGCTGTGGCTCAGCACCCCCGCAGGGGGACTACGCTCCAGCTGGCTGGGGGCCCAGCTCTCCCCTCGGTGCTAGGCCTTGTCCCTGGCCTGGCCTGGCTCCCTTAGCCACCTCCAGGTGCCCCATGAGACTGGGCATGGTGCCTCGCCCCTCTCCCCACCCTTTGGCTGCTATGGCCAGGGCAGGCCCCGTGAGGAGCTGGCACACACCTGGGGGGAGCCCCCTCCAGTGCCACGGGGAGCCCCTCCAGTGCCACGCCCCCTTCTCGGGGGGGGTGCCTTCCAGTGCCACGCCTCTTCTCGGGGGGTCCCTCCAGTGTGATGTCCCTTCTCGGGGGAGCCCCTCCAGTGCCACGGCCCCTTCTCGGGGGACCACTCGCTCCCAGGGGCTCCCAGCCCCTCCTCCTCCTAGGACCACACCTCCCTGAGCCCCTAGGCCAACTGGCTCTGTCCTGGGCCCCCTTGGGGAATACCCTTGTTCTGGGCCCCGGGGCCCCAGTCCCAGAGGGAACAGAACAGCCCTGTGCTTCCAGCCAGTGTCACACGGAGGGGACGGGGGGGGCACAGTTATTGAGAACCCTCAGGCCTGTTGGCCTGCCCCCCCCAGCCCGGCACGTCTGAGTCTCACCTGCCAGGTAATGGGGTCACCTGGGCCCCTCCCCTCTCCCCCGACTGGGACCCACTGGGCGGGGCACCGGGGCCTCTCCCCACAGCCCATTGGCCTCCCCTGGCCAGACCCGGCCGTGCCTCCGAGCTGGGTCGCCGGGCACCAGGGTACCAGGTCTGTGCTGCCCCCCATTACACCAATACCCCCCGGGACAGTGAGAGCCCTCCCACCCCGCAGGCAGTCCCTTGGCACCCCCCACGCACCTCCCACACTCCCCCCTCGGTCACCGGCCCTGCCAGCCTCTCCCGCCGCTTGCCAGGTTCGTCCAGATGCTGGAGCAGTGGGTGGGCCAGCTGGCCCCCGAGTGCGAGGTCTCCTGGGTGTGGTCGAAGGACGGCAGTGGCAGGGGGACCGCCATGGTGGCTGCCGTGGCATCGAGGCTGGCAGCCCAGCGCCGGCGGGTGAACGGCATCCTGGCCCCGCTGCAACTCCCGCCCGTTGCCCTGCGGACGGTGCAGGCCCTGCTGAGGTGGGAGATGGAGCTGGGGCTGAAGGAGACACAGGGGAGGCCCTCCGTCCGCATGCTGCCCACCTACATCCGGGCCACACCTGACGGCTCAGGTGAGGGGCCGGCCGGGGAGGGGCAGTCATTCCTGCCTTGCCTGTGGCCGGGGCCAGGGTGGGGAGTCCCTGGTGGGCACAATCCGGACAGCAATCGCACTAGCCTCCCCTCCCCTGTCTCCCCTGGAGGGAGTGGACAGGGCTAGGTGTGAAGAGGGGGGCCCTGGAGGGGGCAGACGGGGCTGGGTGTGAAGGGGGGCCCTGGAGAGGGCGGACGTGGCTGGGTGTGAAGGGGGGGTCTGGAGGGGGCGGACAGGGCTGGGTGTGAAGGGGGGGCCCTAGAGGGCTGGGCAGGGCTGGGTATGAAGGGGGGGGGTCCTGGAGCGCTGGGCAGGGCTGGGTGTGAAGGGGGGGGCCCTAGAGGGCTGGGCAGGGCTGGGTATGAAGGGGGGGGCCCTAGAGGGCTGGGCAGGGCTGGGTGTGAAGGCGGGGGGTCCTGGAGCGCTGGGCCAGCTGCCTCTGGGTGCCTGGCGTGGGGAGCTGGTGCCACGGCCTAGCCCAGACCCGGCTTTGACCCTCCCCCCCGCCTGCCCCCGGTGCCCTTTGCAGAGAGAGGCAACTTCTTGGCTCTGGACCTGGGCGGCACCAACTTCCGGGTGCTGCTGGTGCAGGTGGGCAGCAGGGAGCAGGGGGGCGTGCGGATCATCAGCGAGGTGTACTCCATCCCCACGCAGGTGGCCCAGGGCCCGGGCAGCCAGGTACTGCGGGCACGTGGGTTCTGCGGGTGCGGGGGGCAGCACGGGGGCTGGAAAAGCTGCCCCTTGGGCTGGCCCTGCCAGGGGCGGGTGCTACCTCCTCCCAGAGAAGTGAGTTCCCCCCCAGCTCCCAGGCTGGGCCTGGCTTGGGGCTGAGCCCCACGGGCCCCCAGGTGGGGGGCAGGGCCCCAGGCAGCGGCAGCCCTCGCTGACTCCCCTTCCCCGCTCAATCTCTGCAGCTCTTTGACCACATTGTCGAGTGCATCGCGGACTTCCAGGCCAAGCAGGGCTTGGTGGGCCAGACGCTGCCCCTCGGGTTCACCTTCTCCTTCCCCTGCCAGCAGACCGGCCTGGACCAGGTGAGGCCCCCTCCCCGGGGCAGCAGGGCAGGGGACGGTTCGGGCCGTGGCCCAGCAGGGGGTGCCGGCTCTGGCGCCCGCAGATGCCAGCGCCAGTGGTGGGCACGGGGCAGCCTGGCGCCGCTGCGGCTGGCGGCCGTTGTGCAGCCTGTTGACGCTGAACTCTAACGCCCCCAGGGCATCCTGCTGAGCTGGACCAAGGGCTTCAAGGCCTCGGGCTGCGAGGGGCAGGACGTGGTGAAGCTGCTCCGGGAGGCCGTGCAGCGCAAACACGTACGGCGGGGCCTGGGCAAGGGTCGTGGGGTGCCGTGTGATTGGGGGGGGTCTTGCCTGGGAGGGCGTTGTGCCAGGGGGCCTCGCGCCCGGAGCAGCAGGCCAGGCGGAGTAAGGCTGCTGGGGACGGGCTCTGCCGCAGCCTGCGGGCGCCCTGCAGTGCTCACCCAGGACACTGGCATGGCCAGAGCCCCGCACCCCAAGCAGCTGTGGGTGCAGGCAGCTCCCTCCTGGGGGCAGCAGCGGGAGGGGCCGTTTCCCGGGGGCCAGGAAGGGCAGTGTGCCGTTGCCGCGGTGACGGGGAACGGAGTTGCCTAGTAACGGGTCTCATTCTTCCCAGCACTTTGAGCTGGATGTGGTTGCCATAGTGAATGACACCGTGGGAACCATGATGTCGTGCCGCTACGACGACCCCAGCTGTGAGGTCGGCCTCATTGTGGGTAAGGGGTGACCCCCCCCCCCGGTGCCCAGCACTATTTGAACACTGGGCGCCCGCCCACTCCCAAAGCCCCTCCCCCAGCCTAGTGGAAGGGGCAACTAGACCCAGGCCCAACTGATTTTGGGGGACAAGCGATGCCGAAAGGGTCAGGGTGTGTCGGTCAGAGGTTCAAACTGAGGGCACGGGACGGGGCCACTGAGCAGAGAACCCTGGACAGCCCCACGGCCCCGCGAAACTCGACGGAGCCAGCGGACCCCGCCCAGAGGAGCTCTGCCCCAATATGTGACACTAGGGAGGTGTGGAAATAGGCCCCCCAGTTGCAGAGCCCCCCCCCATCCATCCTCCTCCTGGTGGTGTACACAGCGGCTTTCGCCAGGGCCAGGAGGAGGTGGACGAGGTCTCACGACTGTGGGGCCACGGACGGGTGCATGTAAACAAACAGGTGAGGGAAAAGTGCAGCCAGAACCTCAGTAAGAGGTTCTGGAGGCGCGGGAACAGGGGCTGCAGCCTGGCGCGTTCTAGGTAGGCGTGCGCCAGCTTGTCCCTCGCCGCAGAAGGGGCAGGTGTCCGGGATGGGGGTGAACCGCACCAGGTACACGCCCATGCTCATGGCTCCGTGGAGGAGCTGCCAACTGCTGTCCCCGAGGGGCCGTGGGATTAGGGTGGAATACACGCTGGCCCCTCGGGGTTCCCCACCCTCCGCAGGTCTCAGGTAGTCCCGCCACTCGGTGTCAGGGCGGGACACACGGGTGAGGCGACGCCACGTGGGAGCACGAGCGTGTACAGGTGTTCCCCAGGCGCGCTTCGGAAGCAGACCGGCTGCAGGGGTGGGGAAGCCAGGGGGACCTGCGGAACGGGCCCCATAACTAGGGCTGGAGGGCTTGCAGTGAGGGGGGGGCGTCCCCTCTTGCAGGGCTCTCTGCAGGAAGTCGAGAGCGGGCTGTGCCAAGGCCGCCTTCGCCTCCTGGAGTAGGCGCAGCGGGGTTCGGGGGTGGGGAGTCTGGGCCGGTGCCCCGTGAGCCCCAGGCCATGTTGAGACCCCACCCTCAGTGCTGGCCCTTGGCCTTGCCCCACTCTGGGGGCTGCACGGCCGGGCCCTGCTAGGCTGGCGGGGGGGGCCCGCGCTGACACCCCATCCCCCCTCAGGCACGGGCACCAACGCCTGCTACATGGAGGAGCTGCGGAACGTGGGCGCCCTGGCGGGGGAGGAGGGGCGGATGTGCATCAACATGGAGTGGGGGGCGTTCGGCGACAACGGCTGCCTGGACACCTTCCTCACCCCCTTCGACGCACAGGTGGACGTGGCCTCGCTGAACCCCGGCAAGCAGAGGTGGGCACTGGGGGTAGCGGGATGAAGCAGGAGCAATGCAGGCCAGCAGGGCGGGATGGGGATGGGGGGGCAGGAGCCAGGCCAGGCTGGATGGGGGGTGGGCGGGCAGGAGTCAGGCTGGGCAGGGCTGGCAGGGGCTGGATGGGGGTGGGGGGGAGCAGGAGCCAGGCTGGGCTGGATGGGGGGGTGGGCGGGCAGAAGTCAGGCTGGGCAGGGCTGGCAGGGGCGGATGGGGGTGGGGAGGCAGGCCGGGCAGGGCTGGCCGGGGTTGGATGGGGGTGGGCGGGCAGGAGTCAGGCTGGGCAGGGGGCAGGGCCGGATGGGGGTGGGGGGGCAGGCTGGGCAGGGCTGGCAGGGGCAGATGGGGGTGGGTGGGCAGGGGCCAGGGCTGGCAGGGGCGGATGGAGGTGGGGGGGCAGGAGCCAGGCCGGGCAGGGCTCGCCGGGGTTGGATGGGGGTGGGCGGGCAGGAGGCAGGCTGGGCAGAGCTGGCAGGGGCGGATGGGGGTGGGCGGGCAGGGCTGGATGGGGGTGGGCGGGCAGGAGGCAGGGCTGGCAGGGGCGGATGGGGGTGGGCGGGCAGGGGGCAGGGCTGGCAGGGGCGGATGGGGGGATGGGGGGGCAGGAGCCAGGCCGGGCAGGGGGCAGGGCTGGATGGGGGTGGGCGGGCAGGGGCCAGGGCTGGGCAGGGCTGGCAGGGGCGGATGGGGGTGGGGGGCAGGGGGCAGGCTGGGCAAGGCTGGCAGGGGCGGGATGGGGATGGGGGGGGCAGGAGCCAGGCCGGGCAGGGGGCAGGGCTGGATGGGGGTGGGGGGGCAGGGGCCAGGGCTGGCCGCGGCCGGCGGCTGTGCTGAGGGCCGGTGGGTGTCTGCTGCCGGGGCAGGTTCGAGAAGCTCATCGGTGGCATGTATCTGGGTGAGATCGTCCGGCACGTCCTGCTGCAGCTCACGGCTGAGGGCCTCCTGTTCCGGGGCCGCCCCTCCCCCAAGCTCCAGACCCCCGACATCTTCCAGACCAAGTTCCTGTCGGCCATCGAGAGGCGAGTGCAGGCAGCGTGGAGGGGAGGCGTGGGGGGGCTGCGGGGCAGGGCGGGGCCGCACTGACCGTGCCCTGGTGCCCACAGCGACGGCCTGGCCCTGCGGCAGGTGTGCACCATCCTGGAGGCGCTGGGGCTGCATGTCACCTGCGAGGACAGCCTGCTGGTGCGGGAGGTGTGCCAGGTGGTGGCCCGGCGCGCGGCCCAGCTCTGCGGGGCGGGCGTGGCCGCCGTGGTGGAGAAGATCCGGGAGAACCGGGGCCTGGAGCAGCTGGCGGTGACGGTGGGCGTGGATGGGACGCTCTACAAGCTGCATCCCCAGTGAGTGGGGGGGGGTGGGCCCTGCTGGCACATGGGGCAGCACCCCAGGCTGTGCCAGGAGACGGGTGCAGAGCAGCTGCCTGGCCCCGCGCAGGGAAATGGCCCGAGCTGGCCGTGGGACTGGGCCGAGTTGCAGCAAGTGCACCAGCGGCTGAGAACCGCAAGGCCTGGTAACAGGGCCCAGCAGGCGGCAAGGGGGGCGAGGGACGGTCTGGCAGGCAGAGAGGGGCAGGGGCTGGCTGCTGGCAGGGCCTGGCTGGTGGCAAGGGGGGTGAGGGGCAGGGCCTGACTGGCGGCAAGGGGGGTGAGGGGCAGGGCCTGGAGGGAGGTGGGGGGCAGGGCCTGACTGGCAGTGAGGGGCAGGGCCCGGCTGGCGGCAAGGGGGGTGAGGGGCAGGGCCTGACTGGCAGTGAGGGGCAGGGCCCGGCTGGCGGCAAGGGGGGTGAGGGGCAGGGCCCAGAGCGGGGGTGAGGGGCAGGGCCCGGCTGGCGGCAAGGGGGGTGAGGGGCAGGGCCCAGAGCGGGGGTGAGGGGCAGGGCCCGGCTGGCGGCAAGGGGGGTGAGGGGCAGGGCCCGGCTGGCGGCAAGGGGGGTGAGGGGCAGGGCCCAGAGGGGGGAGGAGGGGCAGGGCCCGGCTGGCGGCAAGGGGGTGAGGGGCAGGGCCCGGCTGGCGGCAAGGGGGGTGAGGGGCAGGGCCCAGAGCGGGGGTGAGGGGCAGGGCCTGGCTGGTGGCAAGGGGCGTGAGGGGCAGGGCCTGGAGGGGGGCAGGGCCCGGCTGGCGGCAAGGGGGTGAGGGGCAGGGCCCAGAGGGGGGAGGAGGGGCAGGACACTCGGCCTCACTCTGCCCCCTCTCTGCAGCTTTGCGCAGCAGGTGCAGGCCACGGTGCAGCTCCTGGCCCCGCACTGCCAGGTCACCTTCCTGCAGTCGGAGGACGGCTCCGGCAAGGGCGCCGCGCTCATCGCGGCCGTGGCCTGTCGTGTGGCCCGCCGCCAGCGCTGATCCTGGCGCCGTGTGTTGGTCTGTCAAGTGCTCCCCAACCATTTGTTGCTTTTAAGCCCAGCTGGCCCGGCGGCCAGGGCAGGGAGTGAAGCATAAACCAGCGTTTTGCACAAGCCGCAGAGCGGCGCCTCCGGCTGCGCAGCACTGGACACTAGCGGGCCCCATGGGGGGAGCAGCTGGGGCTCCTGCCGGGCTGTTTGCACCCCCAGGGGCCCAGCACCATGGCCATGTCCCTGGGGCCCTGGTACCGTCTCCTGCCCTTCCTCAGGCCTTGTGTCGTCCCCCCCCCCCCCCCAGCCCTGGTGGGTGGGAACACCCTGCCCTGGGGCCACTCGTGCCCCCGGCCCTGTGCCCGCACGTGGCATGTGCACGGCGTGAGCCCGGAGGCCAGCTAGCAATATAGATCCAATTTATTTACACGGTGCCCGCTAGCCCCCTGCCCCGCGGTGCCTGCTATGTACATAAGGCCAAGTGTAAATACGCGAATGCACTTGAATACAGAGTTAAAAACCGGTCTTTACACAACATGGGACAGGGCCTGGCACTGCCCGGCCCCACACAGTTACAGCACACACGACGCACAACGCCCGCTGCGCACGCAGCGCGGGCGGGGCTGCAGCCACACGGCCCAGCCCCACCCCAGGGCCCCCGCCATGGCCGCCTCTTTGGCTCCAAGAGGCCCCCGGGGGACCGCCTGGCTCTGGGGTCAGGCAGCCCCTCGCCAGGCCGGGGGCAGCAGGGGGGCCAGCCCCCGCACTCACTGTCAGTGCCAGCACTGGGGAGCCTGGGCCCGCCCAGAGGTGGAAGCTGCAGTGGGGGGGGGGCAGCCAGGTCCTGCCCCTGTGCGGGTGGCAGGGCGCCAGAGACACGAGCAGAGCAGCCGGGGCCAGAGCTGGGGCCAGGAGCCCAGCACGGGCCCGCGGGGACGGAGCTGGCCGCTCTGGGGCTGCCACAGGGCCGCCATGGGGCCTGTGCTCCTTGCCCCGCAGGCCCAGACCAGCCCTGCCCTTTGCTGCCCACGCTCGCCGGGGTGGCCCGGCCCCTCAGCACTCGGCCTCCGAGACAGCAAAGAGGGCGCTGTCCTGCTTGCCCACCTCGGCCACGGCGGCCGCCAGCTGCAAGAGGTTCCCGCTGGGGAAGTGCCGCGCCTCCCACAGGTTCAGGATCATGGCCGTGGGGCTGGCCTTCGAGGCATAGAAGCTGACATGGCTGTGGGGAGAGGGGAGGGGGCGTTAGCCTGGGGCTTGCCCCCCACCGGGGCCCCTCTGCTCTCCCAGGAGCTGGGTCTGCAGGCCCGGGTGGGGCCCCGTTTGCGGAGAGGGGGATGCTGCCTGCACCTCCCCCTGCTGGGCCACCACCCCCTTCCAGGAGCCCTGCCAGCTTCAGGGGGTGCAGAATGGGCCAAGGCAGCCAGGCCCCCACCTCTGCTCCCAGCACGCTGCCCTGGGCCTGGGCCTGTGGCAGCCATGCAAGAGACCACGGCTGGGGTCACTCCTTGCCCCCAGGATCACGCCCTGCCCTCCTCCTCTGCCCCTGGGGTTGCTCCCTGCCCCCCTCTACTGCCCCTGGGTTTGCTCCCTGCCCCCAGGATCACTCCCTGCCCTCCTCTCCTGCCCCGGGGTTGCTCTTTGCCCCCCTGCCCGGTACCTGTCCAGGTGGAGTTTCTGGGCCAGTGTTCTCCAGTCGGCCCCGTGGGCGCAGGGCGTGTCCAGGCTGCTGATGATTTTCTGGCGGATGAGGAAGGGGATCTTGAAGGCACTGGGCCCCACCAGGGCCGGGGAGCCGACCTCGCTGTCGGGCACCAGCCAGTCCGAGAAGCTCGTGTCCTAGGAGTCCGGCAGGGAGCGGGGTGAGCAGAGCCCCGAGCCGTGCCCCAGCCGTGGGGGGGGGGCAGCATCCCAGGGTTCTCCCACAGCTGTCAGCGCCTGGGGGCATTCGGCAGTGTGGGGCACCCCCTGCCTAGCTGCAGCCTGCTCCAATCTGTGTGCCGAGTGCGCAGCAGCAGGACAATCCAGGGCCATGGGGCTGGGCCAGGCCCCCCTCCCTTGCCTGGCACATGCCCACTGGCACCTGCCTGCAGGCCCTGCCCCCGGCCCTTGCCTGGCACCCCCAGGCCCCGCCTGCTCACCTTGGCGATGTTGAAGTTGAGGTGGAAGCTCTGCCCATCGCCCTCCACCTGCCACACCCAGATCTTGCAGGCCAGCTGGCAGGTGGCGGGGCTGAGGCGCTCCAGCGTGAAGGTGCAGCGCAGGTAGGGCTGCAGGCCGCTCCACAGGTGGTAGAAGGGGATCTCCTGGGGCGGGGGAAGCCGGGGTCACTTCTCCTGCACGGCCCCAGCCTCCCCAGCAAGCAGCAGGGCCTGGGGCAGTGGCCAGAGTAGAGCAGGGCATCTCCCCTCCCCCCGGGGCTTGGGGCCCGCTCGGCCTGGACCTACTGCCCACCTCAGCCCTTTTGCTGGGGCCTGGAGCCCTGGGGGTGGCGGGGGGGGGGCAGCAGTCAGGCCGGCTGGCCCAGGCTCCCCTACCTGGTAGCTGGCGAGGAGTTTGCTCTTCCACAGCGAGCTGGGCATGTCGTGGATGGAGAGGCGCAGGTTGTGGTAACTGTCCTTGAAGTGCAGGACACGGGGGGTTCCGATCAGCTGCCCCCCCAGCTGCTTCTCCAGCTGCATCACCTCCTGCCGGCAGATGGGCGCTCAGCGAGGGACCCAGCGCCAGGGGGCCGGCGCTCAGCGAGGGACCCAGCGCCGGCAAACGGGCGCTCAGCCAGGCAGGTGCCAGGAGGCAGGTGCTCAGCGAGGAACCCGGCGCTGGCAGACGGGCACTCAGTGAGGGCCCGGCGCCAGGGGGCCAGCGCTCAGCAAGGGACCCGGCGCCAGCAGACAGGCGCTCAGCGAGGGACCCGGCGCCGGCAGACAGGCGCTCAGCGAGGGGGGGCAGCATCCCAGCATCCAGCGAGGGGGGGCAGCATCCCAGCATCCTCGCTGAGCGCCGGCAGACAGGCGCTCAGCGAGGGACCCGGCGCCAGGAGGCAGGCGCTCAGTGAGGGACCCGGTGCCGGCAGACGGGCGCTCAGCGAGGGACCCGGCGCCAGGGGGCAGGCGCTCAGCGAGGGACCCGGTGCCGGCAGACAGGAGCTCAGCGAGGGACCCGGCGCCAGGGGGCAGGCGCTCAGCGAGGGACCCGGCGCCAGGAGGCAGGCGCTCAGTGAGGGACCCGGTGCCGGCAGACGGGCGCTCAGCGAGGGACCCGGCGCCAGGGGGCAGGCGCTCAGCGAGGGACCCGGTGCCGGCAGACAGGAGCTCAGCGAGGGACCCGGCGCCAGGGGGCAGGCGCTCAGCGAGGGACCCGGCGCCAGGAGGCAGGCGCTCAGTGAGGGACCCGGCGCCAGGAGGCAGGTGCTCAGTGAGGGACCCGGCGCCGGCAGACAGGCGCTCAGCGAGGGACCCGGCGCCAGGAGGCAGACGCTCAGCGAGGGACCCGGCGCCAGGGGGCAGGCGCTCAGCAAGGAACCCGGTGCCAGCAGATGGGCGCTCAGCGAGGGACCCAGCCCTCAGTCCTCACCCAGCACAGGTCCTGGATCTGGCTGTGCCCAAAGGCCTTGTGGGGGGGGAGGGGGGTAAAGAGCCCTCAGGTGCCTCCTCACTGACCCCCCTCCCGCCCTAGGTCCCCCAGCCTGCCCTGGCAATGCAGCTCTGGGAGCCTCATGGACAAAGGCAGGTCCTGGATGCCCAATCCAGGCTGGGGTGAGAGACAAGGCCAGGCCCTGCTGGCAGCAACCTCTGCAACGCGGCCAGTCCCAGGTGCAGGCAGTGCCGGGGGCTGAGTCGGGTGTGGGGGGGTCAGGGTTACTGGGGAGCCTCTCCAGGAGGGACGGGCTCCACCCGAACCAAAATGAGCCGATTCCCGGCATGTCCAATGTGGGGGAGGAGTTTTGAAACCAGGGGCTGGGCGATGCTGGCAGGTGCGGAGGAGCAGTGCTCAGACAGAGACCCCCTAGCCGCCCTGTCGGAGAGCCACCCATGAGGAAAGGCCAGAGGACAGGGGTTCAAGAACAGGCAGGAGGTGAAGAGGAGCAGGCAAATGGGAGGCCCATTCAGTGACATCCCAGGCAGGCAGAGAGCTAAATACTGACAGAGGTTAGAAGTGCTGCTGCCCAGGTGCTAGGAAGATGGGGGACTCGCGTGCCGGGCCTGGAATGAGGCTGTTGCTCTAGCAGGCACCAGAGACACTGGGTGGAAGGATGCTAACCCCTGGGTCCCGGGACCAGCAGGATACCTGGTGGCTAGGGAGGACAGACTAGGTGGCATGGGTGAGGGAGCGGTGCAGCAGTTCTAGGCAGTGTGGGGCACGGGCTCTGCTCCACGCGGTGAACAGCTGGACTGCTCAGAAGAGCGCCCCCATTGCAACTGGCCGTAAGAGCCTTGGGGGGAGGCCCCAGAACCCCCCCCACACACAGCTCTTCCCGCCCTGCAGGGGACTCAGCCCAGAGGAGGAGGCTGGCTGGACCGAAATGGGCAGGGCTGCTGGCAGGGCCCGGCTGCACGCCTCACGGCGCCTGTGGAAAACCCCACAGCGGAGGCCCCCTCGCCCAAGGAAAGGCCAGGAGCAGCCTGCGGGAAGGGATGCCGGTGCCGGCTGCAGGCCCAGAAAGGAGCAGGCACCAGCAAGCCCAGCGCGGGGGTGCTGGAAGAAAGGCCAAAAGGCCCGTGGCGAGCAGCTGGCCCAAACCGCGTGCTCTGTGTGCAAAGCCCCGAGGCAGGCGCCTGCCCAGCACTGGGCCGGGCACTGGCGGAGCATGCGCGGGACACGGGCCGGCCCAGGGGATGCCAGTGCGCTGCGCTGCTCTTTGCTGCGGAGCTGGGAGGGGGCGCCCCACGCCAGATGGGCAGGAGCGGAGGGCTTGGGACAAACCGATGAACAGGCGGAAGGTGCAGGGCCAGAGTTTGGGAAGAGCTGAGCGTGAGGAGGCAGCGAGTCACACTCAGCCCCCGCCCCAGGACCGCCCTCTCCTGCGCCAGATGATGGGGAGTAGCTCCCTGGATGCCAAGTGTTTCAAAAGGCTCCTGGTGATCCCAGGCCCAGGTGCCTGACTCCAAACCAAGCCAAGTGGCTGGGACTAGCGCCTGGGGCAGAGCAAGCCACGAGATGGACATGCGGGCCGGGGCAGTCTCGGCTTGCCGGGCTTTCTGCGCTCATGGGGGGCACGGCGGGGCAGGGTGGTCTCGGCTCACCAGGCTCTCTGCACTTGTGGGGGGCACGGCGGGGCAGGGTGGTCTCGGCTCACCGGGCTCTCCGCGCTCGTGGGGGGCACAGCAGGGCAGGGCGGTCTCGGCTCGCCGGGCTCTCCGCGCTCACGGGGGGCACAGCGGGGCAGGGCCGGTCTTGGCTGGCCGGGCTCTCTGCGCTCACGGGGGGCACGGCGGGGCAGGGTGGTCTCGGCTCACCGGGCTCTCCGCACTCGTGGGGGGCACGGCGGGGCCGGGCCGGTCTCGGCTCGCTGGGCTCTCCGCGCTCACGGGGGGGCACAGCGGGGCAGGGCCGGTCTCGGCTCGCCGGGCTCTCCGCGCTCGTGGGGGGCACAGTGGGGCCAGGCCGGTCTTGGCTCACCGGGCTCTCCACGCTCACGGGGGGCACAGCGGGGCAGGGTGGTCTCGGCTCACCGGGCTCTTCGCGCTCGTGGGGGGCACAGCGGGGCAGGCCGGTCTTGGCTCACCGGGCTCTCCGCGCCCGTGGGGGGCACAGCAGGGCCAGGGTGGTCTCGGCTCGCCAGGCTCTCCGTGCTCGCGGGGGCCATGGACGGTGGAAAGCCCTTGGCAAGGTTGCTCCCCGCCGAGCGAAGCAAAGGAGCTGCCCTGGGACCGGCCCCTCGCGACAGGCAGTTAAAAGGCGGCAAAGGCAGGCAGAGACGGTGGGCTTTCACGCAGGACAGAGGCAGTCTGGGGACCGAGGCGAGCGGCCTGCTTGGAGGAAGGGGAGGGCGGCACAGGCTGGCGCGATATACGGCGGCTTGGCTAGCCCAGTCCAGCCAACGGCGAAGAGCAGCAAAGGGACTCACCGCACTGGGCGGCTGGGCTAGATGGGGCAGGGAAACGGCAGGCAACGCGCACAGGGAGTCTGGAGGGGCCGTGTCAGGTGCTGGGTCTGAGCTAGTGGCTCCCAAGAGAGCCTGGGCCGTGGCGAGGTCTCTGAAAACAGCCCCACAGGCAGCGGCAGCCAACAGCCGGCTGTGCTGGAGAGTGAAAGAGAGACTCCCGTGCCCACGGTGCACCCTGACCTCCACACGGCGAGCTGGCGCCGTCACCGTCTCAGACTGACATGGGAAGTGGGGGCATGGCACAGGGCATGGCACAGCAGGGGGCAAGGTTGGGGGCAGGGCAAGGGGGCAGTCGGTAGGCAGGGAGCAGTGCATGGGACATGGGGCCAAGGACCAGGGGATGGGGTAGGGCGCAGGGCAGTGGCAGTACAGGGCAGGGGCAGCACACAGCCGGGGCGGGGCAGGGCCAGGGTGCAAGGCAAGGCAGGGCACAGGCAGGGGCAGGGCGAGGGTGCAAGGCAAGGCAGGGCACAGGGCAGGGCCAGGGTGCAAGGCAAGGCAGGGCACAGGGCAGGGGCAGGGCGAGGTGCAAGGCAAGGCAGGGCACAGGGCAGGGCCAGGGTGCAAGGCAAGGCAGGGCACAGGGCAGGGCCAGGGTGCAAGGCAAGGCAGGGCACAGGGCAGGGGCAGGGCAAGGGTGCAAGGCAAGGCAGGGCACAGGGCAGGGGCAGGGCGAGGGTGCAAGGCAAGGCAGGGCACAGGGCAGGGCCAGGGCCAGGGTGCAAGGCAAGGCAGGGCACAGGGCAGGGGCAGGGCGAGGGTGCAAGGCAAGGCAGGGCACAGGGCAGGGCCAGGGTTCAAGGCAAGGCAGGGCACAGGGCAGGGGCAGGGCGAGGGTGCAAGGCAAGGCAGGGCACAGGGCAGGGGCAGGGCGAGGGTGCAAGGCAAGGCAGGGCACAGGGCAGGGCCAGGGTGCAAGGCAAGGCAGGGCACAGGGCAGGGGCAGGGCGAGGGTGCAAGGCAAGGCAGGGCACAGGGCAGGGCCAGGGTTCAAGGCAAGGCAGGGCACAGGGCAGGGGCAGGGCGAGGGTGCAAGGCAAGGCAGGGCACAGGGCAGGGGCAGGGCGAGGGTGCAAGGCAAGGCAGGGCACAGGGCAGGGGCAGGGGCAGGGCCAGGGTTCAAGGCAAGGCAGGGCACAGGGCAGGGGCAGGGCGAGGGTGCAAGGCAAGGCAGGGCACAGGGCAGGGGCAGGGCCAGGGTGCAAGGCAAGGCAGGGCACAGGGCAGGGGCAGGGCGAGGGTGCAAGGCAAGGCAGGGCACAGGGCAGGGCGAGGGTGCAAGGCAAGGCAGAGCACAGGGCAGGGCCAGGGTTCAAGGCAGGGCAGGGGCAGGGCCAGGGTGCAAGGCAAGGCAGGGCACAGGGCAGGGGCAGGGGCAGGGCGAGGGTGCAAGGCAAGGCAGGGCACAGGGCAGGGCGAGGGTGCAAGGCAAGGCAGGGCACAGGGCAGGGCCAGGGTGCAAGGCAAGGCAGGGCACAGGGCAGGGGCAGGGCGAGGGTGCAAGGCAAGGCAGGGCACAGGGCAGGGGCAGGGCGAGGGTGCAAGGCAAGGCAGGGCACAGGGCAGGGGCAGGGCGAGGGTGCAAGGCAAGGCAGGGCACAGGGCAGGGGCAGGGCCAGGGTGCAAGGCAAGGCAGGGCACAGGGCAGGGGCAGGGCGAGGGTGCAAGGCAAGGCAGGGCACAGGGCAGGGGCAGGGCGAGGGTGCAAGGCAAGGCAGGGCACAGGGCAGGGGCAGGGCCAGGGTTCAAGGCAAGGCAGGGCACAGGGCAGGGGCAGGGCGAGGGTGCAAGGCAAGGCAGGGCACAGGGCAGGGCGAGGGTGCAAGGCAAGGCAGGGCACAGGGCAGGGCCAGGGTGCAAGGCAAGGCAGGGCACAGGGCAGGGGCAGGGCGAGGGTGCAAGGCAAGGCAGGGCACAGGGCAGGGCCAGGGTGCAAGGCAAGGCAGGGCACAGGGCTGGGGCAGGGCGAGGGTGCAAGGCAAGGCAGGGCACAGGGCAGGGGCAGGGCCAGGGTGCAAGGCAAGGCAGGGCACAGGGCTGGGGCAGGGCGAGGGTGCAAGGCAAGGCAGGGCACAGGGCAGGGGCAGGGCGAGGGTGCAAGGCAAGGCAGGGCACAGGGCTGGGGCAGGGCGAGGGTGCAAGGCAAGGCAGGGCACACGGCAGGGCCAGGGTGCAAGGCAAGGCAGGGCACAGGGCTGGGGCAGGGCGAGGGTGCAAGGCAAGGCAGGGCACAGGGCAGGGCCAGGGTGCAAGGCAAGGCAGGGCACAGGGCAGGGGCAGGGCGAGGGTGCAAGGCAAGGCAGGGCACAGGGCAGGGCCAGGGTGCAAGGCAAGGCAGGGCACAGGGCAGGGGCAGGGCGAGGGTGCAAGGCAAGGCAGCGCTGTGATGTGGTGTCAGTACCTGGCTGGTCGCTGTGCCTGGGCTGTGGGTGACCCCTACTGGCCGGTGTCCGGAGCACGGCCCAGCAGGTGGGCTGCCTAAGACCCAACCAGTCTGACCGGTTGAGGGCAGCGAGGGAACTAGGAAGTGAGGGCTGGGGGAAGGGGCAGTCTGGGGCTGGAATCATAAAGGAACCAGTCTAAGGAGGGGGCTGGAATCTAGGGGCCCAGGGACCCCATTGCAAGGGGGCTGAGGCATCCTGGCCCTGACTCCTTTAGCCACATCACGTCTGTGCTGGGCTGTATCCTGGAGAAGCAATAAACCCCCCTGTTCTACTGGCTGGTGGAGTCTGTTCTTGCTGCTATGGGGCTGCAGGATCGGAGGAACCCCGACTTGCCTTCACAAGGGCACAGGGCAGGGCCAGGGTGCAGGGCAGGGGCAATACACGGCTGGGGCAGAGGGCAGGGCAGGGCAGGGCAGGGCGCAGGGAAGGGGCAGTAAACGGCCAGGGCAGGGGGCAGGGCAGGGCGCAGGGAAGGGGCAGTAAACGGCCAGGGCAGGGCGCAGGGCAGGGCAGGGGCAGCACATGGTTGGGGCAGGGCAGGGCAGGGCCAGGGTGCAGGACAGGGCCAGGGTACAAGGCAAGGCAGGGCGCAGGGCAGGGCGCAAGGCAGGGCACAGGGCAGGGCCAGAGTACAAGGCAGGGCAGGGCGCAAGGCAGGGCGCAGGGCAGGGCGCGGGCCGTGGGTACCTTGAGCACATCAGGGGTGTCGCGGAGGCAGTACACGCGCACGCTGTACTCCAGGGAGCTGCAGGAGGCTGGCGCAAAGAGCAGGAGGTTGAGGCGCTTGGCGGCTGCCATGCTGAGCGACTCCCCGACCAGGGCGAAGCGTCCCAGCTGCTCAGTGAAGACGTAGGCGGCCTGGGCCTCCAGCTGGCAGTAATAGAGCCCTGAGGCCGGCTCCTCCCCGACGTGCAGCACCTCCTGTGGCACAGAACACGGAGCTGGGCACGGAGCTGGGCCCCTGCCTCAACCCAGCCTGCTACCGAGAGCTGGGGCCCTGCGCGGGGACCCAGCCCTGGGGGCTCTGTGTGGGGATCTGGCCCCGGCCCTGGGGGCTCCGTGTGGGGATCCGGCCCTGGGGGCTCCGTGTGGGGACGCAGCTCTAGGGGCTCCGTGTGGGGATCCGGCCCCGGCCCTGGGGGCTTCGTGTGGGAACCCAGCCCTGGGAGCTCCGGGCGGGGACCCAGCTCCGGGGGCTCCGTGTGGGGACCCAGCCCTGGGGGCTCCAGGCGGGGACCCGGCTCCGGGGGCTCCGTGTGGGGACCCGGCCCTGGGGGCTCTGTGAGGGGACCCGGCCCTGGGGGCTCCGGGCGGGGACCTGGCTCCGGGGGCTCCGTGTGGGGACCCGGCCCTGGGGGCTCTGTGAGGGGACCCGGCCCTGGGGGCTCCGGGCGGGGAACCAGCCCCGGCCCTGGCTAGGTTCTTTCCCAGGCAGGATCGGGGGTGGGACGTCCGCTCTTAGCGCCTTTGGTGTCCCCTTGGCACCCCGACTACCAGCCCCCCTGTGCCCTGGGCACTCACCTCCCAGGTGCCCTCGCACGACTGCTTCTTCAGGCGGATGCTCCAGTGGGCGGCGCCGGCCTCCACGCAGTGCCCCAGCGCCAGGATGGCGGGGCGCGAGAGCAGCACCCCCGGCGGCCCGCAGCTGACGATGGGGCTCAGCAGGGTCTGGCAGCCGGCCAGGGGCAACCTCACAGAGACAGGGGAGAGCGGGGCGGGGTGAGACCGGGGCTGCGCCGGCTGCCGGAGCCCCGGGCCCAGGCCCAGCACCTACCTCACGTCCTCCTGCTTGTGCAGCGTCAGGTAGACCTCGTAGATCTTGCCGCGGGGGATGGCGTCGGGCGGGATGAGCAGGCTGATCCCTGCAGCAGGGCACACGGCACAGCTCTGCTCGGCAGGCGGCCCTGGCACGGACCCCTCCCCGGGCCCCCGCCAGCCCCCCCGCCCCGTGCCCCAGGGCTGCGCCACCCCCCCCCCCCAGGAGCGCAGGCCGGGGGCGTGCCAGGGCGGGTGGGGGAGGGGCTGTGGGGCTGGCGGCCGTACCTGTGTTGGGGATCAGCAGGCGCCCCCCCAGGAAATTGAAGGTGCCATAGGCCATGTTGGCCGCGCCCCGGGGCAGGGAGCGGAAGCAGCTCTGGGCGGCGAAGCGGGAGACGAAGTCCAGGCCCTCGGCGGCAGGCGCGCTGTGGTGCAGGGTGTGGCGCCCGGCGCCCAGCGGGCTCAGCAGGTGACCGTTGCCCAGCGGGAACTTGCCGGGCCCGTCCTGGCGCGAGCACAGGGAGCCCTGGTAGGTCATGGTGGCCGTGCTGAGGTCGGGCTGGATGGTGAGCAGGTGGGACGTCCCTGTGAGCGGGCAGAGGGTGAGCCGGGCACCGCTGCCCCCGTGGGCAGGACTCCGGCCCGTTGTCAGGCCAGTGGGAAGGGTCCTAGGGCCCCGGCCGTCCCCCTGCCCCTCAGCACGGCCCTGTGCCGGCAGGATGGGCGCGCCGGGCTGAGCCCCCGCCCCCCGCTGCTCTGCCCCGCCTCCGCCCTGCCCTACTGTGATGCCACGCCCACCCCACGCCCGTCACGCCCACTGTGATGCCCTGCCCCGTCACGCCTGCCCGTGCCATGCCCACTGTAATGCCCCGCCCCCCGCCGTGCCCACTGTGATGCCCAACCCCTCCCACCGTGCCATTGTGCCACCCCGCCCCCCACCCCATGCTGCCCTCCCCTCACCCCACCGCACCCGCTGTGCCGCCCTGCCCCGCCCCACCCCGCCCCACCCCGCTGTGCCTGCCAGGCCACACGCACCTGCCTTGGCTGCCTTGCTGCTGACGGGCTGGAAGGCGGCGGTGAGGACGGACGAGTCGGGCACGTCGGGGTCCAGGCCGCCCTTCCGGCGGCAGCAAACCAGGGCCACCACGAGCAGCAACAGCACCAGGCAGACGGCCACAGCCACGAGCCCCACGTACAGCGCCACGTCCTCAGGGCCGGAGGCGGCTGGGGGGAGAATGTGCTGAGCCAGGCTGGGCTCTAGCCGGAGCTGCGGGGCCCTGGGCGGCAGCACCCCACAGGTGCTGGGGTGTGGGGCCGGGCGGGGCCGAGGCCTTTGGGGGGGGCCAGGCTGTCCGGCCCCGCACAGAGCGGCTCTGTGCCCACGGATCCCTAGGGATCCTGACCCCCCCGGGGGCCTGGCCCAGCTGGGAGGGCCGCCCGGGAACATTCAACGGGCAGCGGAGCGGGGAGGCACCTACTGCAGCGAACGGACTTTCCTCCAAACCCACAAGCTGGGAGGTGGCGCCCCCAAAGCTGAGTCAGGCCTAGCCGGGCCTGGCCCCGGGGACCACAGGCTGTCCCTCCCCGGGCTGTCTCCGTGCTGGATCGAACAGGAAATGCAGCTCCCCGGATTCTGTGCGGAGGGGCCAAGCGAGGTGCCCAGGGAAGCTGCTGCCTCTCTGGGCTGCCCCGGGCTCGCGGGGTGGGCGACGTGCCGAGGACGGGCCCTGGGCTGGGTTTGACACGTTCTCCGGCTGGGGCCCAGCAGCAGGCGCCGCCCACCCTGCCGGGGGCAGTGCCCCAGGGCCGGCGGCGCTAACAGCGATGCCGCGCCCACACCGGCTCGCAGGGACGCCGGCACACGCCCGAGGGACGCGGCTGGAACCTGCCGACCGGCCCACCGCAGAGGAGCCTTTCCAGACAGCAGCAATAGAGATAGTGGGGCCTGTCGGCCAGGCGACCCGGACAGGGAAGAAATACGTCCTGGTAGCCGTGATATGGCTACCCACTGCCCCGGGGCCGTGGCTCTGCCCTCTAGTGAGGCAGACACGGTGGCAGACGCGCTGCTGGCTCTTTTCAGCAGGGTGGGGTTCCCCCAGGAGGTCCTCACGAGCCGGGGACCCAACTTCATGTCGGCCCCGCTCCAGTGCTTGTGGGAGAAGCGCGGGGCCCGGCTTACCTGGGCCCCCACGTATGGCTCCCGGTCCAGCGGGCTGGTGAGGAGGTTCCAGGGGACCCTGAAGCAGACGCTGGAGGCCTTTATGCTCCGGCACCCGCAGGACTGGGCTAAGTACCTGCCTCCCCTGCTGTCTGCACACAGGGAGGCGCCCCACGGGTCTGCCAGGTTCTCCCTGACCGAGCCGGGGTGCAGAAGGGGGAAGGACCCCCTGGGCTTGCTGGGAGAGTTATGGGAGGGGGAGGCCTCCCCGGATGGAGCGTCGGGGGTGGAGGCCGTCCTGGCTTCCCGGCAAAGGCTCGCCGAGCTCATGGGCCCAGCCAGGGAGACCCTGGGCAGAGCCCAAGGGAAGCGGAAGGGCTGGTACGAACGCAGAGAGTGGGCCCGCGCCGGCCCCTCAATGCCATCCAGCAGCCGAACAAGGCGGAGCTGGCTGCTGCAGGGCAGCGCGTGGCAGGCCCAAGGACCTGCTGTACCCAGCGGGGGCCCGAACTTCCCCAGGCCACAGGCTGCGTGACCCCGCTCAGTTCGCTCTCGGAGGGGGAGAGATGGGATATAGTGGGGGGGGCCTGTCTGCTCTGTGTGTGTGCAGGGCCCAGTGGGGGATGAGCCAAGACCCATAGACAACGGCCCGGCCGCCTCACACCTGGTCGGGGAAGGAGTGGGAAAAAAGGAAGGGGGGGCTCCCTGGGGGGGAGTGACGGGGGCTGGGAGAAGGGGCCATCTTGGCTGGGGGAAGCATGAAGAGAGCAGACTAAGTCCAGGACAGGGGGTTCAGGGACCTATGGACCCCTCCCCCCAAGAGGACTAAGGCTCTGCCCCGGCTCTGGTGTTAACGTCGAGCCTGCGCTGGGCTGTGTCTCTGAGGACCAAGAAACCTTCCACTCTACTGGCCGGCGGAGAGACACCTGGCTGCAGCCGGGGGTGCGGGGTCGGGGGCCCCCAACGCACCGTCACAACCTCTCATCTGTGTAGGGGGGGCTGGGGGGCACAGGGAGCACTGCGGTGTGTGAGGGGAGGTGGGGGATGGGTTATAACCTCTCCCCTGTGTGGGGGGGCTGGGGGGGCACAGGGAGCACTGCGGTGTGTGAGGGGAGGTGGGGGATGGGTTATAACCTCTCCCCTGTGTGAGGGGGGGCTGGGGGGTACAGGGAGCACTGCGGTGTCTGAGGGGAGGTGGGGGATGGGTTATAAACTCTCCCCTGGGTAAGGTGGGGCTGGGGGGGGCACAGGGAGCACTGGGGTGTCTGAGGGGAGGGGGGGATGGGTTATAACCTCTCACCTGTGTGAGGTGGGTGTGGGGGGGCACAGGGAACACTGGGGTGTCTGACGGAAGGTGGGGGATTGTGTCACGTTACTGGATTTTGAGGAGAGCAGCCATATCACCGCTGCGCCCCGGGGGGGGGGGCGTGTTTGCCTCAAAAGTGGGTACAAAGGGGGCCATGTGAGGTGCCAAACAAAAGCTGACTTTCTACTGATTCTCTATATGCTATTCATGTAACTGTATAATGTCTGTGTGTGGAGTTATGAGCATGTATTCTGTGTGGATACCGAATATTTCTCTGTTTGTGGCTGAGAATAGACGAAGAATGCTCAGCCTATGGCCACGCTAATGAGCAAGTCTCCAGGGAACAATGGATCTCTGGAGGCCAAAGACACCCCTGGCCACTGGCCTTGTGACTCTCGCCAGCTTGTAAGAAACCAGGAAGGAGGGATAAATAGGCCATGTGGTCGACTCCATGTTGGTCTTCAGATCTGCTTCTGACCCCAGATGCGGCCTCGCAGGGATTCACGAGCCGGGAAGAACTGTGACCCATCCTGACATAGGATGTGCACCAAGGACTTTTAAGCCAGCAGTTATAACATCTCCGCTGCAAGCCTGCATTGAGAACTGGGAGATTCGATGCATGTAATGTAGGATACTTTAACCTCACTCTCATGCTTTTCTTTCTTGTAGCAATAAACATTTAGATGTTCGATTCTAAAGGATTGGCTCGGCGTGATTTGTGGGTAAGGTCCAGAGGGTAAATTGACCTGGGATCTGTGGCTGGTTTCTTGGAACTGGACAGAATTTGTTCGGGGAAGGTGAGATTGGGGTCTAAGACCCCCCCACCTGTGTATGAGGCCCGGGGCCATCTGGGGCACGGATATCACTGGGGTGTCGGAGGGGTTTTGCTCGTGAGGCTTCAGGCAGGCAGCTGGAGCACTCTGTGGGACTGGTTTGTGTCCTATTTGGGAAGGTCTCCAGTCTGGGGCTGTAAGGAGCCCCAAATTTGAGCAATTCGCCCTGAGTAAACGCCCTCAGCTGTGCCCAGACCCGGCCCGGCCCGTCACAGATGGGTTATAACCTCTCCCCTGTGTAAGGTGGGGCTGGGGGGGCCCAGGAAGCGCTGGGGTGTCCGAGGGGCTTTGCTTGTGTGAATTCTTGCTGGCCAGAGGGGCAGCTGAGGTGCTCGGTGCAGCTGGGTTGGTGCTGTACAGGGAGGACCGCAAGGCTGGAGGTGTAAGTAGCAATCCTGCCGACTGTACCACTGTCATATAACAGGTGTCTGGGTGACGTCAGGGCAAATTGTTCAGACCCGGGGCGACTCACAGCCATGTGCGGTGAAGGGGGGTCGTGGGGCCGCCCCAGGACACGCACAACGGCTGCTGCTTCTGTAACTGAGCCTGGGAGGGGTGTCACCAGGTGACCCCTTTGGCCTGGGAAGGGGGGCACAGGAGGGGGCGGGGCTGCCTGCAGGGCTGGGGCTGGTTGCTGGGTGTGTGGGGGAGTCTCACCTGGTGGAGGACGCAGGGAGGGGCAGGGCCCTGGCTCTGGCCCCTCCCCCCCAGACTGGGCTGCCCTGGCTGCACCTGGCCCCACTGCTGCCCAGTCTGTGCTGCACCGGGTCCCTGGGAGCCAATGACCCCCCTGCATGTCCTGTCTGGCTGCGGGGGAGGGGGGCAGGGCCCCGGGGCTCCCCGCGTCGCGGGGAGACCTGGCAGCCGAGGCCTGGGCCCGTCCTCTGCAGAGCCAGCCAGAGGGCTGGAGAACCAAGCGCCGGCTGCAGGCCCGGGAAGGAGGCGGCAAAGGGCAGGGGAGGGGCAGCCGGCGACGGAGGCTGGGGGGCTCCTGGGGCTCCGGGCCCCCCAATGGGCCGTGGCTGAATGTCCCTGCGCCAACAGGCTCTGCTCTGCGCGGTGCTGCAGCCGACTAACGGCGCGCCTGTCACTGGCTGGAGGGGGCAGGGCCCTGGGGGGCTCACAGGCTGAACGCTCCCCGCAGGGCCCACGAGCCTCTGGCCTGGGGTGTTGCACTCATGCCCAGCGGCTGCAGGGCTCCCACCCGGCTCCGGAGCCGCCACTCTCTAGGCCCCGTGGCGGGCAGGTTGGGGGGCACCGCTGGGGACGGGCGGGGCCCGGGGAGGCGACACTCACGGTGGCTGCAGAGCTCGGCGGTGCAGTTGCGGGTCTCCAGCTCGGCTCCCTGGCACTCCTGGCCCCCGTTGCGAGGCGCCGGCTCCGAACACTCGCGGCTCCGCCAGTGTGTGCAGTCCAGAGCGCACAGCGACCACCGGCTCCAGCCCGACCAGCCGCCGTCCACTGCACACAGCAGCCAGTCAGTGGGTGGGACCGGGGCCAGAGTTCCACCCCCTGGCTCCCATTGTCCTCCCCACTGCACCTCCCTCACTGCATCCTCTCCACTACCCCCTCCCCTCAGCCTCCATTGCCTGCACCTCACTGCGTCCTCCGCACTGCGCCACACTGCATCCTCCCCACTGCACCTCCCTCACTGCATCCTCTCCACTACCCCCTCCCCTCAGCCTCCATTGCCTGCCACCTCACTGCGTCACCTCACTGCGCCACACTGCATCCTCCCCACTGCACTTCACTGCATCCTTTCCACTGCCCCTGCACCCTTCGGCCCCCATTGCCTGCCACCTCACTGCATCCTCCCCACTGCACTTCACTGCATCCTTTCCACTGCCCCTGCACCCTTCGGCCCCCATTGCCTGCCACCTCACTTTGTCCTCTCCACTGCACTTCACTGCATCTTCGTCACTGCATCTCATCACTGCATCCTTTCCACTACCCCTCCACCCCTCAGCCTCCATCATCTGCCACCTCACTGCATCCTCCCCACTACCCCCTTCACCTCTTGGCCCCCATCACCTGCCACCTCACTGTGTCCTCCCCACTGCACCTCACTGTGTCCCCACCACTGGACCCCACTACCCCCAGCCCATTGCCCCTCCCCACTGCTTTCACCATCCCACTGCCCCTCTCTCTGGCTCATATGAGCCCATTGTGCCTCACTGCACCCCTCCACTGTTTCCTCCCTCCCACTGCCTCAACTCCCTCCCTGATGCCTCCTTCCTGCCCAGCCCACTACCCTCCACCCCCCATCCCTCTGCCCCCAATGCAGCCCTCCTCCTCCTGTGCTCTGCACCATGCACCCTTGATCTGCACTGCCTCCTCTTCTAGTGAACCCAACAACCCCCGGCCCCAGCCTGCCCCATGCCAGCCTGGGCGGGCGCCTCTCCTCAGCATGCACCCAGCCGCCTCCCTCCCCAGCTGGCCCAGAAACCATCCGTGAGCCCCCCCTTGGGCTTGCAAGTAGGAATCCCGTCCACCATGCCCGGCCGGGCATGCCCCGGGACCGTGACGTGGGACAGAACAAACACGGACACGGGGGGACACAGCTGGGAGGGGAGGGGCTGGGCACAGGGTAGGGGGTTCACAGAGGAAAGAACGTGCTGCCTCTGCCCACAGCTACGGCTCCAGGCAATGCCCTCTGCCAGGCACCCGCCACCCCAGAGCGTCAGGCCCAGCCAGGGAAGGCCCAGGGTGGAACAGCAGGTCAGGAGTGTGGGGCACCGGCAGGGTGGGGGGCTGGGTCAGGAGTGTTGGGGGCTGGCAGGGCAAGGAGCAGGCCTTGGGGGCCTGGGGCAGGGACGGAACGAGGGGCGCGGCAGGGCGGGGGGCTGAGTCGGAGCGAGGGGCGTGGCGAGGGTCGGGGGGCAGGGTCGGAGCGAGGGGCGTGGCGGGGGTCGGGGGGCAGGGTCGGAGCGAGGGGCGTGGCGAGGGGGCGGGGGGCAGGGTCGGAGCGAGGGGCGCGGCGGGCGGGCGGGGGGCAGGGTCGGAGCGAGGGGCGCTACAGGGCGGGGGCTGGGTTGGAGCGAGGGGCGTGGCGGGCGGGCGGGCGGGCGGGCGGGGGGCTGGGTCGGAGCGAGGGGCGCGGCGGGCGGGCGGGGGGCAGGGTCGGAGCGAGGGGCGCTACAGGGTGGGGGGCCGGGTCAGAGCAAGGGGCGCGGCGGGGCGGGCGGCCGGGTCGGAGCGATGGGCGCAGCGGGCGGGCGGGGGTCAGGGTCAGAGCAAGGGGCGCTACAGGGCGGGGGCTGGGTCGGAGCGAGGGGTGTGGCGGGCGGGCGGGGGGCAGGGTCGGAGCGAGGGGCGCGGCGGGCGGGCGGGGGGCAGGGTCAGAGCGAGGGGCGCGGCGGGCGGGCGGGCGGCAGGGTCGGAGCGAGGGGCGCTACAGGGCGGGGGTCCGGGTCAGAGCAAGGGGCGCGGCGGGGTGGGCGGCCGGGTCGGAGCGAGGGGCACGGCGGGCGGGCGGGCGGCCGGGTCAGAGCAAGGGGCGCGGCGGGGTGGGCGGCCGGGGCGGAGCGAGGGGCGCGGCGGGCAGGTGGGGGGCAGGGTCGGAGCAAGGGGCGCTACAGGGCGGGAGCCGGGTCGGAGCGAGGGGTGCTACGGGGCGGGGGGCCGGGTCGGAGCGAGGGGCGCGGCGGGCAGGTGGGGGGCAGGGTCGGAGCAAGGGGCGCTACAGGGCGGGGGCCGGGTCGGAGCGAGGGGCGCGGCGGGGCGGGCGGCTGGGTCGGAGCGAGGGGCGCTACAGGGCGGGGGGCCGGGTCGGAGCGAGGGGCACGGCGGGGCGGGCGGCCGGGTCGGAGCGAGGGGCACGGCGGGCGGGCGGGCGGCCGGGTCAGAGCAAGGGGCGCGGCGGGGTGGGTGGCCGGGGCAGAGCGAGGGGCGCGGCGGGCGGGTGGGAGGCAGGGTCGGAGCGAGGGGCGCTACAGGGCGGGGGTCAGGGTCAGAGCAAGGGGCGCGGCGGGGTGGGTGGCCGGGGCGGAGCGAGGGGCGCGGCGGGGTGGGCGGCCGGGGCGGAGCGAGGGGCGCGGCGGGGTGGGCGGCCGGGTCAGAGCGAGGGGCACGGCGGGCGGGCGGGGGGCAGGGTCGGAGCGAGGGGCACGGCGGGCGGGCGGGGGGCCGGGTCAGAGCAAGGGGCGCGGCGGGGTGGGCGGCCGGGGCGGAGCGAGGGGCGCGGCGGGCGGGTGGGGGGCAGGGTCGGAGCGAGGGGTGCTACAGGGTGGGGGGCTGGGTCAGAGCAAGGGGCGCGGCGGGGCGGGCGGCCGGGTCGGAGCGAGGGGCGCTACAGGGCGGGGGGCCGGGTCGGAGCGAGGGGCACGGCGGGGCGGGCGGCCGGGTCGGAGCGAGGGGCGCAGCGGGTGGGCGGGGGTCAGGGTCAGAGCAAGGGGCGCGGCGGGGTGGGTGGCCGGGGCGGAGCGAGGGGCGCGGCGGGGTGGGCGGCCGGGTCAGAGCGAGGGGCACGGCGGGCGGGCGGGGGGCAGGGTCGGAGCGAGGGGCGCTACAGGGCGGGGGCCGGGTCAGAGCAAGGGGCGCGGCGGGGCGGGCGGCCGGGGCGGAGCGAGGGGCGCGGCGGGCAGGTGGGGGGCAGGGTCGGAGCAAGGGGCGCTACAGGGCGGGGGCCGGGTCGGAGCGAGGGTCGCGGCGGGCAGGTAGGGGGCAGGGTCGGAGCAAGGGGCGCTACAGGGCGGGGGCCGGGTCGGAGCGAGGGGCGCGGCGGGGCGGGCGGCTGGGTCGGAGCGAGGGGCGCTACAGGGCGGGGGGCCGGGTCGGAGCGAGGGGCACGGCGGGGCGGGCGGCCGGGTCGGAGCGAGGGGCGCAGCGGGTGGGCGGGGGTCAGGGTCAGAGCAAGGGGCGCGGCGGGGTGGGTGGCCGGGGCGGAGCGAGGGGCGCGGCGGGGTGGGCGGCCGGGTCAGAGCGAGGGGCACGGCGGGCGGGCGGGGGGCAGGGTCGGAGCGAGGGGCGCTACAGGGTGGGGGGCCGGGTCAGAGCAAGGGGCGCGGCGGGGCGGGCGGCCGGGTCGGAGCGAGGGGCGCAGCGGGCGGGCGGGGGTCAGGGTCAGAGCAAGGGGCGCTACAGGGCGGGGGCCGGGTCGGAGCGAGGGGCGCGGCGGGCAGGTGGGGGGCAGGGTCGGAGCGAGGGGCGCTACAGGGCAGGGGCTGGGTCGGAGCGAGGGGTGTGGTGGGCGGGCGGGGGGCAGGGTCGGAGCGAGGGGCGCGGCGGGCGGGCGGGGGGCAGGGTCGGAGCGAGGGGCGCGGCGGGGCGGGCGGCTGGGTCGGAGCGAGGGGCGCTACAGGGCGGGGGGCCGGGTCGGAGCGAGGGGCACGGCGGGGCGGGCGGCCGGGTCAGAGCGAGGGGTGCAGCGGGCGGGGGTCAGGGTCAGAGCAAGGGGCGCGGCGGGGTGGGCGGCCGGGGCGGAGCGAGGGGCACGGCGGGCGGGCGGGCGGCCGGGTCAGAGCAAGGGGCACGGCGGGGTGGGCGGCCGGGGCGGAGCGAGGGGCGCGGCGGGGTGGGCGGCCGGGGCGGAGCGAGGGGCACGGCAGGCGGGCGGGGGGCAGGGTCGGAGCGAGGGGCGCGGCGGGCGGGCGGGGGGCAGGGTCGGAGCGAGGGGCGCGGCGGGCGGGCGGGGGGCAGGGTCGGAGCGAGGGGCGCGGCGGGCGGGCGGGCGGGCGGGCGGGCGGCCGGGTCAGAGCAAGGGGCGCGGCGGGGTGGGCGGCCGGGGCGGAGCGAGGGGCGCGGCGGGCAGGTGGGGGGCAGGGTCGGAGCGAGGGGTGCTACGGGGCGGGGGGCCGGGTCGGAGCGAGGGTCGCGGCGGGCAGGTAGGGGGCAGGGTCGGAGCAAGGGGCGCTACAGGGCGGGGGCCGGGTCGGAGCGAGGGGCGCGGCGGGGCGGGCGGCTGGGTCGGAGCGAGGGGCGCTACAGGGCGGGGGGCCGGGTCGGAGCGAGGGGCACGGCGGGGCGGGCGGCCGGGTCGGAGCGAGGGGCGCAGCGGGCGGGGGTCAGGGTCAGAGCAAGGGGCGCGGCGGGGTGGGCGGCCGGGTCGGAGCGAGGGGCACGGCGGGGCGGGCGGCCGGGTCGGAGCGAGGGGCGCAGCGGGTGGGCGGGGGTCAGGGTCAGAGCAAGGGGCGCGGCGGGGTGGGTGGCCGGGGCGGAGCGAGGGGCGCGGCGGGGTGGGCGGCCGGGTCAGAGCGAGGGGCACGGCGGGCGGGCGGGGGGCAGGGTCGGAGCGAGGGGCGCTACAGGGTGGGGGGCCGGGTCAGAGCAAGGGGCGCGGCGGGGCGGGCGGCCGGGTCGGAGCGAGAGGCGCAGCGGGCGGGCGGGGGTCAGGGTCAGAGCAAGGGGCGCTACAGGGCGGGGGCCGGGTCGGAGCGAGGGGCGCGGCGGGCAGGTGGGGGGCAGGGTCGGAGCGAGGGGCGCTACAGGGCGGGGGCTGGGTCGGAGCGAGGGGTGTGGTGGGCGGGCGGGGGGCAGGGTCGGAGCGAGGGGCGCGGCGGGCGGGCGGGGGGCAGGGTCGGAGCGAGGGGCGCGGCGGGGCGGGCGGCTGGGTCGGAGCGAGGGGCGCTACAGGGCGGGGGGCCGGGTCGGAGCGAGGGGCACGGCGGGGCGGGCGGCCGGGACAGAGCGAGGGGTGCAGCGGGCGGGGGTCAGGGTCAGAGCAAAGGGCGCGGCGGGGTGGGCGGCCGGGGCGGAGCGAGGGGCACGGCGGGCGGGCGGGCGGCCGGGTCAGAGCAAGGGGCACGGCGGGGTGGGCGGCCGGGGCGGAGCGAGGGGCGCGGCGGGGTGGGCGGCCGGGGCGGAGCGAGGGGCACGGCAGGCGGGCGGGGGGCAGGGTCGGAGCGAGGGGCGCGGCGGGCGGGCGGGGGGCAGGGTCGGAGCGAGGGGCGCGGCGGGCGGGCGGGGGGCAGGGTCGGAGCGAGGGGTGCGGCGGGCGGGCGGGGGGCAGGGTCGGAGCGAGGGGCGCGGCGGGCGGGCGGGCGGGCGGCCGGGTCAGAGCAAGGGGCGCGGCGGGGTGGGCGGCCGGGGCGGAGCGAGGAGCGCGGCGGGCGGGTGGGGGGCAGGGTCGGAGCGAGGGGCGCTACAGGGCGGGGGGCCGGGTCGGAGCGAGGGGCACGGCGGGCAGGTGGGGGGCAGGGTCGGAGCAAGGGGCGCTACAGGGCAGGGGCCGGGTCGGAGCGAGGGGTGCTACGGGGCGGGGGGCCGGGTCGGAGCGAGGGGCGCGGCGGGCGGGCGGGGGTCAGGGTCAGAGCAAGGGGCGCGGCGGGGTGGGCGGCCGGGTCGGAGCGAGGGGCACGGCGGGGCGGGCAGCCGGGTCGGAGCGAGGGGCGCAGCGGGTGGGCGGGGGTCAGGGTCAGAGCAAGGGGCGCGGCGGGGTGGGCGGCCGGGGCGGAGCGAGGGGCGCGGCGGGCGGGTGGGGGGCAGGGTCGGAGCGAGGGGTGCTACAGGGTGGGGGGCTGGGTCAGAGCAAGGGGCGCGGCGGGGCGGGCGGCCGGGTCGGAGCGAGGGGCGCAGCGGGTGGGCGGGGGTCAGGGTCAGAGCAAGGGGCGCGGCGGGGTGGGCGGCCGGGGCGGAGCGAGGGGCGCGGCGGGCGGGTGGGGGGCAGGGTCGGAGCGAGGGGTGCTACAGGGTGGGGGGCTGGGTCAGAGCAAGGGGCGCGGCGGGGCGGGCGGCCGGGTCGGAGCGAGGGGCGCTACAGGGCGGGGGGCCGGGTCGGAGCGAGGGGCACGGCGGGGCGGGCGGCCGGGTCGGAGCGAGGGGCGCAGCGGGTGGGCGGGGGTCAGGGTCAGAGCAAGGGGCGCGGCGGGGTGGGTGGCCGGGGCGGAGCGAGGGGCGCGGCGGGGTGGGCGGCCGGGTCAGAGCGAGGGGCACGGCGGGCGGGCGGGGGGCAGGGTCGGAGCGAGGGGCGCTACAGGGTGGGGGGCCGGGTCAGAGCAAGGGGCGCGGCGGGGCGGGCGGCCGGGTCGGAGCGAGGGGCGCAGCGGGCGGGCGGGGGTCAGGGTCAGAGCAAGGGGCGCTACAGGGCGGGGGCCGGGTCGGAGCGAGGGGCGCGGCGGGCAGGTGGGGGGCAGGGTCGGAGCGAGGGGCGCTACAGGGCGGGGGCTGGGTCGGAGCGAGGGGTGTGGTGGGCGGGCGGGGGGCAGGGTCGGAGCGAGGGGCGCGGCGGGCGGGCGGGGGGCAGGGTCGGAGTGAGGGGCGCGGCGGGGCGGGCGGCTGGGTCGGAGCGAGGGGCGCTACAGGGCGGGGGGCCGGGTCGGAGCGAGGGGCACGGCGGGGCGGGCGGCCGGGTCAGAGCGAGGGGTGCAGCGGGCGGGGGTCAGGGTCAGAGCAAGGGGCGCGGCGGGGTGGGCGGCCGGGGCGGAGCGAGGGGCACGGCGGGCAGGCGGGGGGCAGGGTCGGAGCGAGGGGCGCGGCGGGCGGGCGGGGGGCAGGGTCGGAGCGAGGGGTGCGGCGGGCGGGCGGGGGGCAGGGTCGGAGCGAGGGGTGCGGCGGGCGGGCGGGGGGCAGGGTCGGAGCGAGGGGCACGGCGGGGTGGGCGGCCGGGGCGGAGCGAGGGGCGCGGCGGGGTGGGCGGCCGGGGCGGAGCGAGGGGCACGGCAGGCGGGCGGGGGGCAGGGTCGGAGCGAGGGGCGCGGCGGGCGGGCGGGGGGCAGGGTCGGAGCGAGGGGCGCGGCGGGCGGGCGGGGGGCAGGGTCGGAGCGAGGGGTGCGGCGGACGGGCGGGGGGCAGGGTCGGAGCGAGGGGCACGGCGGGCGGGCGGGCGGGCGGCCGGGTCAGAGCAAGGGGCGCGGCGGGGTGGGCGGCCGGGGCGGAGCCAGGGGCGCGGCAGGCGGGTGGGGGGCAGGGTCGGAGCGAGGGGCGCTACAGGGTGGGGGGCCGGGTCAGAGCAAGGGGCGCGGCGGGGCGGGCGGCCGGGTCGGAGCGAGGGGCGCAGCGGGCGGGCGGGGGTCAGGGTCAGAGCAAGGGGCGCGGCGGGGTGGGCGGCCGGGTCGGAGCGAGGGGCGCAGCGGGCGGGCGGGGGTCAGGGTCAGAGCAAGGGGCGCGGCGGGCGGGCGGGGGGCCGGGTTGGAGCGAGGGGCACGGCGGGCGGGCGGGGGTCAGGGTCAGAGCAAGGGGCGCGGCGGGCGGGCGGGGTGCCGGGTTGGAGCGAGGGGCACGGCGGGCGGGCGGGGGCCGGGTCGGAGCGAGGGGCACGGCGGGCGGGCGGGGGCCGGGTCGGAGCGAGGGCGCGGCGGGCGGGCGGGGGGCCGGGTCGGAGCGAGGGGCGCGGCGGGCGGGCGGGGGGCCGGGTCGGAGCAAGGGGCGCGGCGGGCGGGCGGGGGCCGGGTCGGAGCGAGGGGCACGGCGGGCGGGCGGGGGCCGGGTCGGAGCGAGGGGCGCGGCGGGCGGGTGGGGGGCCGGGTTGGAGCGAGGAGCACGGCGGGCGGGTGGGGGGCCGGGTTGGAGCGAGGGTGCGGCGGGCGGGGGGGCCGGGTCGGAGCGAGGGGCACGGCGGGCGGGGCGGGGGCCGGGTCGGAGCGAGGGGCGCGGCGGGCGGGTGGGGGGCCGGGTTGGAGCGAGGAGCACGGCGGGCGGGTGGGGGGCCGGGTTGGAGCGAGGAGCACGGCGGGCGGGTGGGGGGCCGGGTTGGAGCGAGGGGCGCTACAGGGCGGGGGCTGGGTCGGAGCGAGGGGTGCGGCGGGCGGGCGGGCGGGCGGGGGCCAGGTCGGAGCGAGGGGCGCGGCGGGCAGGTGGGGGGCCAGGTCGGAGCGAGGGGCACGGCGGGCAGGGGGGGGCCAGGTCGGAGCGAGGGGCGCAGCGGGCGGGCGGGGGTCAGGGTCAGAGCAAGGGGCACGGCGGGGTGGGGGCCGGGTTGGAGCGAGGGGCACGGCGGGGCGGGGGGCCGGGTCGGAGCCAGGGCGCAGCGGGCGGGCGGGGGTCAGGGTCAGAGCAAGGGGCGCGGCGGGGCGGGGGCCGGGTCGGAGCGAGGGGCGCGGCGGGCAGGTGGGGGGCAGGGTCGGAGCGAGGGGTGTGGCGGGCGGGCGGGTGGGCGGGGGGCCGGGTCAGAGCCAGGGGCCGGCGGGGCTGCGGAAGGTTGCCCCGTGGGCTTGGGGCCCGGCGCCGAGGCGCGTGCCGTGCCGGGGCTGGCAGAGCGCGGGCGCGGTGGTGCCGAGCAGGTACCTGGGCACAGGGTGGTGCAGGCGTTTTTCTGCACGTTCTGGCCCTCACAGAACGTGCCCCCGTTGAGGGGCGCCGGGTTGGTGCAGCTTCGGCTCCGCTTCTGCCAGCCCCGTCCGCAGCTGGTGCTGCAGGCTGACCAGTCTGCCCACGTCGACCAGCCGCCGTTCACTGGGGTGGGAAAGGGACAGAGTCAGCGGGGCAGCAGCACCGGGCGGGCAAGGGGCCGGCTACCCCGGGAGAGGCGGGGGGCTGTGGGGAGAGACAGGGAGACGGGGGGGTTGCGGCTGGGGTCCCCGAGGCTCCTTACCGTACACGGTGACGGCAGCTGCAGCGCTGCGGCGACGGGCTACCATGTTCTTGGCCACGCAGGTGTAGTTGCCCGTGTCGGCCAGGCGGGCCCGCTGCACCACCAGGCTGTGCTCCGGCGTGACCTGCACGTTCGCGTCCAGCGCCGCGTCCACCAGCTCCTCGCTGCGCAGCCACTCCACCTGCAGGCAGCGGGCATCAGGCGGGCCCCCGGCAGGGCACGAGCAGGGGACATGGGGCGCTGCAGCAGATGGGGGAGGGGAGGGGAGGAGATGGGGGCGCTGCAGCAGGCGGGGGAGGGGAGGGGAGGGCATGGGGGTGCTGCAGCAGGCGGGGGAGGGGAGGACATGGGGTGCTGCAGCAGATGGGGGAGGGGAGGGGAGGACATGGGGTGCTGCAGCAGGCGGGGGAGGGGAGGGCATGGGGGTGCTGGAGCAGACGGGGGAGGGGGTTATGGGGGTGTTGTAGCAGACAGGGGAGGTGGGTCATGGGGGTGCTGCAGCAGGTGGGGGAGGGGAGGGCATGGGGGCGCTGCAGCAGGCAGGGGAGGGGAGGGCATGGGGGTGCTGCAGCAGGCGGGGGAGGGGAGGGCATGGGGGTGCTGCAGCAGGCGGGGGAGGGGAGGGCATGGGGGTGCTGCAGCAGGCGGGGGAGGGCATGGGGGTGCTGCAGCAGGCAGGGGAGGGGAGGGCATGGGGGTGCTGGAGCAGACGGGGGAGGGGGGTTATGGGGGTGCTGCAGCAGACCGGGGAGGGGAGGGCATGGGCGGGGCAGCAGGGTTGCAGAAATTTGGTGGTGCCCAGAATGGCCAACGCCCAGACCCCTCCCCCACCCAAACTTCCCTCCCCCACCTGCCCAGGGCTCTGGCAGGGGGGTTGTTTCGCAGGCTCCCTGCGTGGGGTGGACCGAACAGGTTGGTGGTGTTGCCGTTACTGTGTGCGGCTTTGGCTGGCTGCTCGTCGCCTCCGCTGGTGACCTGCTGGTTATCCTGGGACACGCCCTTGGGGGACTTTCTAGCTTCCGTACTAGGATCTAGCTTCTGCTTTTAAACGGAGCGTCTGGTCCCTCCCGGCTGCTTGCCCTTGTGGTGCAGCCTCGGCGGCCCTCGGGGGCTCTCTGGGCTTACGGGGCAGGGCGGGGCGGGCGTTGGAGCTGGGCCTCTGCTCTGGTGTCTTTGAAAAGGCTCCCTGCAACGTGCAGGGACTTTCCTTTTCTCGCTGCGCCTTTTCCTTTCTGGTTAACTTGCCCCCCCCTTGGGGAGACTCAGGCGGGGCGGCTGGGCTGCTGTTCCCACGCAGGGGGTGTGCAATTCACTGCTTCCAGGCGCTCCGGCGAGAGCCCCGCTCGGAGCAGGCCCTGCGCCGCACTTGGGACTGACTCAGGAATCCCCTCTCCTCTGTGGGTTCCAGACCAGCTGCCCCAAGAAGCTGTCGGCCGAAGTGCCAAGCACCGTGCTCTCTGCGCCCGCCCGGCAGTGACGTGTTCCCACGCCGGCTGGGGGTGGCTGAGCTTTTCATTTGGACAGGTTCTCTCCCATCTCCCTCAGCATTTCCCAGTCACTGCCACCGAGCTGGCGGGGGGGCCGGGAATACACCCGACAGCTACAGTCATTCTCCGAGTTTGGCGTCACCCCCATAGCAACAGCATGGTGCAGCTTGGTTCCAGTACAACTGTCACTTCCATTGAATCTGTCCTCCACACCCCACCAGCGCGACCTGTCCTGTCCTGTCCTGCCGATGGATTTTGTGCCCTGGTGTGACTGTCCCTTGGACTATCCTCACCCCCCCACGTTTCAGCGATGCCTGTTCTCTCGATCTCCCCCCTCAATACGAGGCGCTCTCGTTACCCCTCTGATCATTGAGGCTTCTAGCATCAGTAGAGAAGCAAAGGGCCGGGATCCCTCATGCAACGGTGGGTGCGATAAACGGGACAGCCCCCGCCCCTGGCCCCGGCTCCTGCCTGCGCCCCTATGTACTCCTGGTGCTTCGCCTGCCGTGGGGCCTGGTTCTGAAACCGGGGTGCTTGGGTCTACTTTGAGGAGTCTGAAGAATGCACCGTGTGCCAGCCCTCTCGCCCTCGGCCTCTCGCTCCCCGCAAAGGCCCCGGCCTCCAGCTGCGTGTCCTGCGGGGCAACCCGAGAGCTGTGGATGCCGGTGGAGCCACTCACGCCCCTTAACTCACGTTACAGAGCAGCCTTTTGGGGCATGAACCCCCCTGCCTCCGTTTACAGCCAATCCCTGCCCACGGTTGGGCTGCTGCAGGCTGGGCGGCCGTTCCCATGGCTGCAGCGAGTCCCTGCAACTCGCCCTACGGCCTGGGGCGCCGCAGCAGACGGGGAGGGGAGGACACGGGAGTGCTGCCCCACAGGGACTTCCCGGGCAAGGGCTCAGGGTGCTGTGGGCGACGTTGTCCGGGCCCCGAGCCCAGCCCGACGTGCGCTCAGTCCCTCCTGTCGACAGCAGTTTTATAACGGTTTGTGCAACGCGCTTAGTGGGGGTGAACGTTAAACACCCTTCTCTGGGGAGGCGGAGAACAGTCCAGCCCTTACTAGCCATCCACCGGGCAACCTGCTTGGGTCTGCATCTCTTGTCGAGCCAGAAAGACCAGCAGGGTCCTAGTGAGGCAGCGTGGTCACACTGCTGCTCTTGGGAGCAGGCAGCATGCGGGTTGTGTTACACAGAAAAGATAAGGAATGAATTCAAAGTCTGTACTGCAAGAAGCTTTGCGGGAGGAGCTAGAGCGATACCGTTTGTCCGGACAATTGTGTCCCTTCTCCCCGTGTGGAACGCTTGTGTCGCTCCTGGGGAGGGGGAGTGAAGCGAGTGTGAGTGTTTGGAGAGAGAACAACTTGGAGGCCCAACAGTTTCGGAGTCCAGATGGTGGAAGAGGGGAGGGGCTGGAAGACTCAGAGGCGTCAAGGTACCATAAATCGGGCCCAGTACAAAGCAGGCGGACGGAGGATATGCAGACGTTTAGAAGCAAGGGCCCTGTTACACACAAGACAGCCTTGAAATAACCCTGGGAAGGAGACACCGACCCACTGATGTCAGAGTAAAGAATAACTCCCAGACAACAGGTACTAAGCAGAACGGATGAGGATTGATTGAGAGCTGACAAAGCAAAATGCATAGACCTGACTGGGGGAAAAGTCCTATCAAAGGTGGAGCAAATCTCCAGGTCTCGTCTCGTCAACATCGGCACGTCGGTCTGGACTGAGAGAAGCCCCCGCTCCTCCCCTCGTGAGCAACAACAAGACTGTGTGCGTGTGCGTGTTTCTACTGTATTCTCAATACATGTGGCCTGTTGCCTTTTCCCCAGGTGCTTCTTATAAGCATGACACTTCTGCTGGTGGGAGGCCTGGGGCCGGACTCACCTCGGCCGGCGGGATGCCCTCTGGGGGCTGGCACCGCAGCACGATCGTCTGCTCGATGGAGACCTCCTGGCCCACCGGCTCCTCCTCAAAGTTCTTCCTCAGGTCTGCAGAGTGGGGCAGAGTGAAGCAGCCGAGATGAGATGCCCCCGCCCAGCGGCATTGAGCCCTCCGCGTGGCACATGAGGGCCCCAGGGCTGGCCTGGATGCCAGGAACCTGAACAGCCCTGGGCATCCGCCTGGGCTGGGGCATGCCAGACGGGGGCTGGCACAGCTCCCACACGCTCAGCCAGCTCAGGATCTCGAGCCAGGGAGCTCCATGCCCCGTGTCCAGCGGGCACAGCCCCGGTGCCAGTGCCGGGTCTGGCGGGGAGCCCGGTCCTCGCCCAGCGGGCACAGCCCCGGTGCCAGTGCCGGGTCTGGCGGGGAGCCCGGCCCTCGCCCAGCGGGCACAGCCCCGGTGCCAGTGCCCGGTCTGGCGGGGAACCGGCCCTCGCCCACCGGGCACAGCTCCGGTGCCAGTGCCGGGTCTGGCGGGGAGCCCGGCCCTCGCCCACCGGGCACAGCCCCGGTGCCAGTGCCGGGTCTGGCGGGGAGCCCGGCCCTCGCCCACCGGGCACAGCTCCGGTGCCAGTGCTGGGTCTGGCGGGGAGCCCGGCCCTGGCTTGGGGTGCATGGCGGGTGCACGCCACACTCACAGGCAATGCGTACGAAGGCCTTCTGGCTCTTGGTGGTCCCCGAGGAGCTCCAGGCGACGCACTGGCACCAGTACTCCTCCAGCCCAAAGATCCGCTCCACCTGCTGCCGGGAGATATCGATCCGGACGTCCATGAGGGGCAGCCCTGGGCGCAGGCGCCGGGGAGAGAGGGGTGTGTCAGGGAGGGGTGACGTACTGGGATGGTGCCACCTCTGACCCCAGAACCTGCCCCTCAGGCTCATGGTGAGGGTGTGCAGAGCTGCCATACCACCCCAGGCCTCATCCTGGGCACATGCAGTGCAGGGAGCACAGTGTAGATGCAGTGAGTGAAGCATGTGTGCAGTGCAGGGAGCGCAGTGTAGATGCAGTGAGTGAAGCATGTGTGCAGTGCAGGGAGCGCAGCGCAGTGCAGTGCAGTGCAGGGAGCACAGTGCCGTGCAGGGAGTGAAGCATGTGTGCAGTGCAGGGAGCACAGTGTAGATGCAGTGAGTGAAGCATGTGTGCGGTGCAGGGAGCGCAGTGCAGTGCAGGGAGCACAGTGCCGTGCAGGGAGTGAAGCATGTGTGCAGTGCAGGGAGCACAGTGTAGATGCAGTGAGTGAAGCATGTGTGCAGTGCAGGGAGCGCAGTGCAGTGCAGTGCAGGGAGCACAGTGCCGTGCAGGGAGTGAAGCATGTGTGCAGTGCAGGGAGCACAGTGCCATGCAGGGAGTGCAGTGCAGATGCAGTGCAGGGAACACAGTGCCGTGCAGTGCAGATGCAGTCAGTGCAGGGAGCCCCGGTGCTGTGACTGCCACATAGAACACTGCACGCACTGGAGCACTAACTGCTCCTTGCAGTCAGGCTGACCCTGGTAAGAGAGTGGGATGTTGTGGCTACGCCCCTGCACAGAAGCTCTGTGTGCGACTCAGGAATTGGCACCCCTGGGTCCAGCTGGTACAGAGCCAACTGTGCACACCCCACTCTGTGCCAGGGCACATCCCCCACTCTGACAGCCTGGCTGCCCCAGGTATGCAGGACAGTCACTGGCCCGTGCCCCACAGAGGCAGTGGCTGCAGTGGTGCACTATGCTTGTGCAAGGTGACATCTTGGCACTGCAGAGAGGGCACCAGCCCAAGCCCCCAGCCGGGCTCAGGGCTAGCCAGGGATCTGCAGGCAGCCTGGCTCCCAGGCCCAGCCAGGGGCAAGCAAGGGCAGGGATCTCCAGCTGCATAGGCTGGTTGGGTGGGACCTTGGCATGGACCCTGCATGGGTGAGCAATGAGCCGGGGGCGCTGTACGTGGCAGGAGAGGAGCTCTGGATTCTGAGTGTGGCAGCCCCAGCCTGGCAGCCAGCAGCTCTGCCCAGGGCACAGCCACCTGCTACCCATCTGCCCACATGCACTGCCAGCCCAGGCCCTGGGTCCCTGCCGCCCTTACCGGTGCCCGGGTCCCTGCCGCCCTTACCGGTGCCCGGGTCTGCGCCGCCCTTACCGGTGCCCGGGCCCCTGCCGCCCTTACTGCTGCCCGGGTCTGCGCCGCCCTTACCACTGCCCCGGTCCTTGCCGCCCTTACCGCTGCCCGGGTCTGCGCCGCCCTTATCGCTGCCCTGGTCCCTGCCGCCCTTACCGCTGTCCCGGTCCCTGCCGCCCTTACCGCTGTCCCGGTCCCTGCCGCCCTTATCGCTGCCCCGGTCCCTGCCGCCCTTACCGCTGCCCGGGTCCCTGCCGCCCTTACCGCTGTCCCGGTCCCTACCGCCCTTATCGCTGCCCCGGTCCCTGCCGCCCTTACCGGTGCCCGGGTCCCTGCCGCCCTTACCGGTGCCCGGGTCCCTGCCGCCCTTACCGCTGCCCGGGTCTGCGCCGCCCTTATCGCTGCCCTGGTCCCTGCCGCCCTTACC